>OZ035881.1:40867716-42358008 GCA_964034835.1 Muscina levida | reverse complement strand
AGCCTAGAAAATTTGTATGACCGCAGCCCGAGATATGACATTGAAATTGTATTAAGCGATTTTAATGCTAAAATAGTCAGGAAGACCGCATTTGAGCCTTCCATCGGAAAATTCAGTCTGCACACCGAAACGGCGAACAACGGCATCAGACTGATTGATTTCTCTGCGGCAAGAAATATGGTAGTTAGCAGCACTAGATTTGACCATAAAAATATTCATAAGGCAACATGGTTAACTCCAGATTAATTAACAAGGAATCAGATAGATAACGTGATAGTCGATGCAAGGCATGCATCGAGTGTTCTGGACGTACGAGTGATTAGGGGTGCGAACATTGACTCCGATCACTTCCTTACCGCAGTTAAGGTACGCACAAGGCTAAGCATGGCGAAAAACGTACGTAACCAGGCACAACGAAAGCTGGACATCGGTAAACTGCGAACCACACAGGTAGCCGGCGGCTACTCCAACTATGTAATAGTAAGTCCTGTAATATTATCTTGCCCCCTCGATGTTGTCGACAGCAACATTGCAGTATAAGTGTCGAGTCAATCGGCATGTCTAGTAAAAGCTTCTCAAACAATGAACAGTGCATTCGTCGATAAAAAAAAGTACGTGCCGTAGTTGTGAATCTAAAATAGAAAGCGTGTTAATTTGCAACAACGCGAGAAGCTCATTCATGGGGCGTAAAGGTAAATTAAACTTTAGTAAGTGACAATATATAGCCGACTCCAGAGAACGGACGGCGTACTCAAAGTCGCCTCAAGAAGATGCCTGGTACGATGATGAACGTCGCAATGCCACGAGAGAGACGGATGCTGCATACAGGGCGAACTACAGCTAATGGCAAGGCGAGCTGTTCGTAAAAGGCACAGGGAGAAGAGACGAGGGTCAACTTGTATTTCTTTACGGAAAAAGAGAAGCTGAAGGAGAGACATGATGAGTACACAGAGTTGCTCCTATGTAGAGGGGAACCCCGAAAATTCTACAAGAGAGTTAATGCTAGAATGCGTGGAACACAGTTGCCCTTCTGCAAGCAGAGCGATGGCCAGCTAGTGACGGATCCGGATTACATTCTAAAGATATGGAGAGAACATTTTAGTGATCTACTGGATAGGAACACCACTCCAGAAGACCCCGCACCAATCTATGACGACGGTATTAACTGTCCACTTCCGAGCCAGAACCAGATACATACGTGTGGCAATATCTAGTCTTTAAAAAAACAAAGCGGCTGGAGCCGATGATCCCCCTGCTGAATTGTTTAAAGCAGGTGAGAAGGAGCTGATTATAAACATGCATCAGCTCATGGAGAACATCGGCGTACAGGAGAGCACGCCCAGGGATTGAAGTCTAAGTCTGTTATGTCCCATATACAAGATAGGAGATCGTAATGAGTGTGAGAACTACCATGGAATAAGCCTATTACCAATTGCATACAATGTCCTTTCGAGCATATTGTGTGAACGTCTAAAGCCAATTGTAGAAAAACTTATTGGACCTTATCAGTGTGGCTTTAGACTAGGGATGTAACACTACTTTACAAATAATTATTTTTTCTCTGGTCTTTGAACACCACTATTTTTTTATGATAGAGGATGGGTTTCTGATTAAGAAAAAAAATTTGAAAAAATTTTTTATGGAGCGGATTTTTTTTAAAAAATTTTTTTGTAAAATTTTTTTCTTTGCCTAAGGTACCTTCGGATTTTGACCTATATATCAAGTTCTAGACGGGCAATCAGGACAAAAGAGGTATCAAATTAATTAGAATCAAATGGCCAACAAGAATTAAGCCACTTTAACTCAACAAATTGCATAATTTTGCCGTACTGGCTGAATACATTTGAAAAATTTTGTTTTTTTTCATGAAAAATAGCGTCTCTTTTTTTAGTTTTTAAATCGCGAAAAATCGAAAACTCGAGATAAAATTTTTTTGAAACCTTTTGCGTAGGGCGAATACCTCAGCAAACAAATGTAGAATTGCTGAAGAGAATCTATGGACTGGTTACAAAGTAATAGCCTCTGAAAGTTGGCATACAGAAACGAAGTTTTTATAAATACTTGAATTTTTGCCTCTGTGGGAACGGCAGATTATGGGCTGAGAGCCCAAACAACAACAAAAATATATCATTCACTTTGGTCCCATAACATCAAAATGATAGGTCAAAATAGGAGCCGAGGCCCATCACGCCTTTGGAGCGGTCAAGAAAGGGGCTCCTTGGATTCTATGATGACCGCCTTATGCGGATACTCAAATGAAAGATATTTTCGAGACGAATCCAATGGTGTAATTTTTAAGACTCTTTGGGGCCCTAGGGACACAAAAAAAGGGTCTCCTTCAGTGCTTTGGTACCCTCTATGTGCGGGTACTCAAATGAAAGGTATTTTTGGGAGCAATCCAGTGGTCAAGACTCTGCGGGTCCTACAGTTGTATTCGTTTCGAAAATACCTTTCATTTGAGTACCCGCACATAGGCGATCATCATAGAATCCAAGGAGCCCCTTTCTTGACCCCCCGAGTGCATCATGGGCCTCGGCTTCCATTTTGACCTACCATTTCGATGTTATGGGACCAAGACGAAGTGAATGGTATATTTTTGTTGTTGTTTAGCCCCGCGGCCCATATTCTGCAGTTCCGACAAAAATTCAAGTATTTATAAAAACTTCATTTATGTTTGCCAACTTTCAGAGGCCATTACTTTTTAACCAGTCCATAGATTCTTTTCTGCAATACTTTATTTGTTTGCTGGTAACAATTTTTTAGCATGAGAGGCTGAAAACGTGACCTCTTGCATGTCGTCATCAGTCTCACTATTACTTGTATTTAAGAAATTTTTTTGCGAATGCGAATATTGAAATATATATTTATACGAATGCGAATGTTCGAAACGATGCGAATAATTCGCATTCGCATATGCGTTACATCCATACTTTAGACCTGGTAAATCTACGACGGATCAAATATGCACTTTACGAAAATCCTTGGCAAAACTCATGAAAAGCAGATCGTCGCCTACCACCTCTTTGTCGACTACAAAGATGCCTTCGACTCTCCGATAAGGAATAGGCTACATGAGCCCATGTCTGAGTTTCGTATTCCTGCAAAGGTAATTCGATTTTGCAGATGTACCTTGGAAAACACCAAATCCTCGGCTAAGATTGGTAAGGGTGACTTCGATCCATTTAACACGAAAACAGGTCTCAGGCAGGTGATAGTTTGTCCTGTACTCTATTTAATATAGTTATGGAGAAGGTGATGAGAAAGACTGGTGTCAATATGTCTGGCACTATATTCCACAAGAGCCACATGCCAGTAGCCTTTGTCGATGATATAGACATCATTGACCGAAATCTGCGGAATGTTACTGCAGTTTTCTCATCACTGGAAAAGGAGTCAGCAAAAATGGGTTTAACGGTCAACGAGAACAAAACCAAAATAATGATTTCGACAAACAAAGAGTAAATGAATTTATCTACCTTCAACCAAGAAATGAGGCGGAGAATAGTGCCCGCCAATAGATGTTTTTACGGACTTCGCCAGGACTTTAGTAGCACCACCTTTTCTCGAACTACTAAGACACAGCTATTCCAAGTGCTAATTTTAACCGTTATGTTGTATGGATCGTGGGTACTTTTGACAACGGACATACAAAACCTCGGAGTATTCGAGAGAAAAGTACTCCGAAAAATGTATGGACCTATCTATGTCGAAGGCGAGTTTCGCCATCGGATGAATCATGAGCTTTACCACGACAACGACGCACAGTGTCGTGTTTTCATATAAACGGCGGCCAAAAATAGAAGGAGTTATCGTAGAAGAATGAAAATTGGTACACATTACTATTATAAGTAGGAAAGGAAAAAAACGAAGTTTTGAAAAAATCGGTACATGACTCGCCCACCTCCCATATATCCTGAAATGAAAAAAACTTATATTTTCCAAAATTGTTGTTGGAATTGAACCAAATTTGGCTCGATTTGTCTCTGATATATTACTGATAACTGAGGTGAGTTATATGAAATTATCTCAAAGGACATGCCCACCTCTCATATATCCTGAAATGAAAAAAACTTATATTTTCCAAAATTGTTGTTGGAATTGAACCAAATTTGGCTCGATTTGTCTCTGATATATTACTGATAACTGAGGTGAGTTATATGAAATTATCTCAAAGGACATGCCCACCTCTCATATATCCTCGAATGAAAATATGAAAGATTAAAAAAACCTTTAAATTATTAATAAGGTACAGTATTAAGTCTTTATTACAATCTACTCTGCTTTGTATTCTCGTGTGCATTAGTCGTGGAATTTTAATTATTATAATAATAAAACCTATATTATAATAAGAGCAAAATTTTACGAATTTTATTTATTTAACATAACATATTTAATATATATTATTATAATATATATTATTTATAGATATTACAGGCAATCAAAATATATTAACAACTAGCTGACCCGGCAAACGTTGTTCTGCCATACAATTTCGGACCCAGCAAACTTCGTGTCACTCCTAGGGTAACGCCTTCATATAAGCTCCAGGGTAAAAGTAAAACACAATGTGATTAGTCGGTTAGAATAATAGGAATACGTGGGTAAGGACTTCCTCTCCTTTGAATTTGACCTTGATGAACGCCGATTTAATCACATTGATCATCAGTTTCTTGACGGACAACCACGTACCGTGGTTCAATTTCGGATGATTCAGATTCCGAAAAATGCGTATGATCGATCCCACCTTCAGCTATAAATTATGCGGCTGAATTCCTGGCTCATCTAGGATGTTAAAAAATTCTGTCGGATACTTGGTCACCTCATTCTCGTTGGTCACGCTATCAACGGATTTTTATGAATGCATTTCTCCATCGATTCTACTTTGAATAATAACATTAGAGCTATCGACGTCCTTTTGACCATTGCCAAACTCCAGTAGCTGTCTTGAAAATTCAGTAGCCGATTCATCCCAAATGATGATTTTGCATCCTCGCAACAATTACGCTGCACGTTGGCTTGTCAACCGTGTGAAGATTAAACGGCAGCTTCAAAGCGGAATGTGCAGTTCGACCGATGTGGGAGCAATACCATAGGATGCAACAGCTAACGCAATTTGCGATCTTAATCGAATTGTTGCCAGTATCGAAGAAATGACCAATGTCTTGCCTGTCCCACCGGGTGCATCGAGAAAGTAAATGCCTCCCATTCCATCGGCAACAACCGTCATCAGCGAATCGTTCACGTTCGTTTGCTCTGCATTCAACGGCGGCACATTTGTTCGGAACCTTTTAGTCCGATCATCTCGATCAAAGTCTGGACCTCGCTGCAATTCGCGATTGATTGCATCGTGCATCGAACGATTTGGCGCTGGTATTCCCAATTCCGACAGTAGACTGCCGCACATGAGCACGCACATGTCTTCAATCTGAACTCAATTTCAATCGAAATTCGATGTTGTCGTGCGAACTCTGTGCAAAATGTCGTCAAATCTCGTCCTCCGCAGATGATACGTGGCTACGATGATCGCAAACAATGTACGAATTTGATTCGCTAGAGCAGAAACAGTTGCGTCCTATTGGGTATTGTTTTCGAGTAAATGCAAACGTTGGCGAGCTTTGAATTGAAACGAATAAAATTTAAATAATCCGTTTCGACCTTGACGTAAATGTTAACGCAGTACTGTTTAAATAACCGGCGATATCTTAACAGATGTAAGATCATTTCGCTTTTAATTGTTTAACATAATAAATTTCACAATAATTCGAAATTTTCCAAGCATCATAACGAATTTTCCACCTTTACGTTGACTGAAATCATTGAATCAAGCGATACAATGCAAAATTTCGTCGAAAAATCCAACTTTTCACAGTGCATCCGGAATTTTCCGAGTTTTCCACCAAGAATTTTTCTATTATCCCAAATTTTTTAAAATACATTTTATCAACTCAAGCGATGCAATGAAAAATTTTGTAAAAAAAATCCAAGTTTTTCCGGAATTTTCCGAATTTTTCACCAAGAAGTTTTCTATTTTTCCATTCGAAAAGTCATTTTGGAATAATTATCCGAAAATATTCACAGTTACACCTTACAAATTTTTTAATTCATTCCATAAAATGCAAAATTTCGTCGAAAAAAATTTTCTTATCTTGTGAACTTTTCCGGAATTTTCCGAATTTTTTACCAAAAAATTTATATTTTTGTATTTAAAAAGCCATTCAGTAACAATTGCACACAAAATTCTATTCAAGAACGCAATTTTCGATTTTTCCAATTTCCCGACTTTTCCGGAAGACTTTCCAAAATTTTCTTTCGTAAAAACCTACTCCTGGCAATTACGAATAACTGAAAAAAAAATTTTGCCAAATCGGTCCATTCGTTCTCGAGTTTTGCGCTTAGCAAAACATTCAGCGACTTATTTTTATATTATAGATTATCACTGTCATCACTTTCAGATTCTACCAGATTCGCTGTGTTTATGTCGTTAAATCTTTCTTTTGTAACTAAATACTCTTTCAGATCATTTAAATCACTTTTTCTTAAAAGTATTTTCTGACTATGCATCGAAATTGATGGCTCTGACTGCAGAATAAGATAATTTATGAGGTCTCTCACGGAGGCAATCCTACTTATTTTTCTCGTATGTTTTAATCTTGCATTTCTTATAATTTTATGACTTGATTCTATTGCTTCTTTTGATAACATTCCAATGGGAATAGTGGAATATTTAATAAAATCTATACCATGAACTAGAATTTTATGCACAGTTGAAGGCATATAATACCAAGAATATAATTCGAAATATAAAAGTGCAGTGTCTTTTAGAAGCGTTTCAAAATTTGATGTATTTATATAATGACCACTTGAAAGTGTTCTTAAAATAATAGAAAAAATTTTTATTAACATTACATCTACATTAGTAATCTGTGCTGAAAGTTCCACATTGGAAAAGAAACGCCTTGCAGTGTTGCCATCATTCGTTGTGCCATACCCTGTCTTAACCTTATCAACTATAAGGCCCATTTCAGACTTAAATTTTGCTCGAATACTTCTCTTTTGCACAGCAACCTGATCTTTATTTTCTTTTCCTACCACTCTCCATTTCTTTATAGGCAGTTTGTAAGAAATATGCAAAATGCATTCAAAACATTTAATCCATGCATGTAATGTCGACAATCCATATTGATAGCACTGCTCATTCACAGGCCTTTCGAAAATCGATAAGCTGTTCATTTCAGATGGCTTAGCTCCACATAAAGCACAAGTTGAACTACTACTGTTTCCACTTAATACATTTAAAACTGCACCATCTATCATTGTCAACTGCATTTTATAGTGAACGTTAAGATTTTTGTTTTTTGAAATGTAATTATATGTATCTAGACCTTCAATTTCTGTATTTATGCTATCCCTTACTGATTTGATTACATTTGGATTCTCCTTTGTAAAAATAATTTTAAGTGGTCTACATAACCTCGAAGATGAATGTCTATCATTTTCCCAAACTATTTGGTTATCTCCCCAATCCAACAAGCGTAAAGGAACGAAAGAAGTTACAAACATAAATTCATCACTAGCTTCCTCATCTTGAAATTTTTGTTTGTATAGACTATGACCGCTACTACCATCAAATCCCCACTTGCATTCCAGGACTATCTCATTTTTGGTATTAATATCATGAACATCTAAAATGCTTTTTACAGTTTTGTCTAAAATCTTTTGTAAAGGTACCTCTGCAGAAGATTCTGTTATTTGAATGTCATCAGGCAAAATTTTTTTTAGCATCTGCAAAATGATGGGAAGCAATCTTCGTGAATAGAATTTACTACTCTTCTCATCATATTGTACTTCCTCATGGATAAATCCATATCAATGTATAATGCTAGAGCACTTTCAACAGAAATTTTGTCATTAGTGTTTGAACCTGTTACCCTTTCTGCGGCTTTTTTAAGAGCTTCAGATGAAGTAGAAGCGACAAGTTCTTCCACACGCCTCCTTTTTGTTCGCATTGATCCCGCCTGATAAAAAACTTTTGGTCGGCCTCTACCACTTGTACTTGCTTCCTAATATAGTATAACATAATTTAGTTTTATTGCAAAACCAAAACTTTACACGGATACTTACATTACAAATAATTCCACAAAATAATTCGCTATCTAGCCAGTCACTCAACTCAGTTTCAAATCTATCTCTAATGCGATGATATCACCAGTTTACAAATCTTTATTTTTTGTGAGCTGCAGAGTTCTAAATAATTTTTTTCTATAGTTTTCAGCCTCCTAAACACGAATATGAGATTTAAAAATTCTGATTAGTTTTCAAGATATGAATTTTTGAATTATTTTGCAAATTTTTTATGAGATGCATCAGCTTATTGGAGAATAATTCGTAAACTCGTCGATCGACGATCCCCTAAAATCGTTCTATACAAGCTTTTAATATCGGTTGGGTAGTTTTGATGGTAGGAGCATTTAGAGTTTAAAAAACTAATATTTTTGTACAAAAATCACGGTTTTAAATGTATAAAAAAAATTATAAAAAATATTAATCGGAAAAATAAATCAAATTTCATAAATTGAGTATAAAGATTAGACTTTCCCGAGTAAAACAAGCCATCGTTTATAAAAATTGGGTGATAAGAGAAAGAGTAACACGTTTTTTAAGAGGACCCTACAAATGGTAAATTTTTTGATTTTAGGCATATCACGGTAGGTTTAGAGCTAAACTTCACGTTGCATGAAAATGACAATAAAAAGTGGAAATGCCACTGTATTCTGGGTTGATCATGCATCACGAAAATGTTTAATTTGAAATCCTAGCTGATCAGTTTTTTAAAAAATATCGATATTTTCCATTTCTGCCGACTGGACCAAAAGTCTTTTTACTATTTAAACGATGACAGTAAAAAACTGGACCAATGAAATAAAAACTGTTTATTTATTATCAAAGTATACAAACAGGGAATCTTGTATGATCATTGATTATTTTGACATTGCTTTAACCTGGAGGCTTGAAGTGCATTTTAAGCCTACATTTTTGAAAAATATCGATATTTTTAATTTTTACACCGCGTAACCGCCTAAGAAGAATTTGTTCAGTATTTGAAAAGTGAAATATTTATTAATTGCAATATATGTATATAATATGATTTAAAAATGAAAAATATAGATTTTTTTTAAAAATATAGATTTAAAATGCACTTCAAGCCTCCAAATTGAAGCAATGTCAAAATAATCAATGATCATACAAGAATCCCTGTTTGTATACTTTTATAATAAATAAACAGTTTTTACTTCATTGGTCCAGTTTTTTACTGTCTTCGTTTAAAAAGTAAAAAGACTTTTGGTCCAGTTGGCAGAAATGGAAGATATCGATATTTTCTAAAAATGATCAGCTCAGATTTCAAATTAAGCATTTTCGTGATGCATGATCAACCCAGAATACAGTGGCATTTCCATTTTTATGTTAAAAGCTTGTATAGAAGGGTTTTAGAGGAGCACATTACCTTTAATTCGAGACCACTCTTGTTCAAATCGTTGGACGCGTTTACGAATTATTCTCCAATAAGCTGATGCGTGTCACAAAAAATTTGCTAAATAGTGCAAATTTCATATCTTGAAAACTAATCAGAGGAAAAATTTTTAAATCTGATATTCGTGTTTAGGAGGCCGAAATCTATAGAAAAAAATTATTTAGAACTCTGCAGCAAAATGACTGTAAACTAGTGTATTTAGACCAATTCTTAGAAAATTTTAATAGAGTCAGCTGTATTTTCTGTTGTTCACTTTCTAATAATACGCGTTTAAAATGCTTTTCTACAAAATCTTTAACATGATGCATAACGTCGCAGGGTCTGTTTTGCTTTATCTCTAGCCACAATTGAAAAATAGTACGAATCCGTAACGAGGTTGACACTAAAAAACAATCATAAAAGAAATTTGTGCAAAATCGAGCTGGTGAATTTTAAATATATTAAAGTACATACTTGTAGCTACAAAATACAACAAAAATTACAAAGTAATATTTTTATTTTCTTTTAAATTCTCTATGAAAGTTCGCTGTTGCTGAAAAATCCTGACAATGCCTCACTATTACCTTTTTTCTAACTGTATCTGACATATGATCAATATTTGTATACAAAAACAGTGTTGTAATTATAAGAAAAAGCTTCACTAACAACCCTGTTACACATTTTGGTAGTCGTTACATTCAAATAATTAATTTCTTAGTATTATAAATGAACATAAAATTTGCGATTTTCCATAAATTTCGTATGCTGTACACTAGACTGGCCATAGCGTTATATAGAAAAAATTAAAAATGTGAAATCCAAAAGTTTTCGCACTGAAAAATATGAGGTTGGGGATAAAAATAATTATGCATATTTTTTTTTTTTTTTTTTTGATTCCGAGTACCTCCGGGTTGAGCCCAAACTTTTATTACATTACCCATTTAGGCTGAAGTGCAGAATATGGGGCGGGAGCCCGATTAAAACCAAAAATATGCCATTGTCTTCATCTTGGCCCCCAAACATCGGAATGGTAGGTCAAAGTTGGCGCTCAGGCCCATGGGGCCCGGGGGGTCAAAAAAGGGGCCCCTTTCGGTTCTATGATGACCCCCCAGGTGCGGGTACTCAAGTGAAAGATATTTTCGAGACGAATCCAACGATGTTATTTTTAGGTTCCTACGGGTCTCCTGGACCGAGTTAGAGCCATTTCCGGGATATACCAAGAAAAAAAAATTATTTTTAACTAAATTTAAAAAATTTTAAAAAAATTTATGCGTGCGGCACTGCTAAACCCAGCATAGGTGTACCGTCATTTCGCCCAATGTCATTTCGCCCAAAAACAACCATGACATATCGCCCAAAACATGTCATTTCGACCAAAAACCTAACTACAACATGACATATCGCCCAAATGCTATGACAGAAGACCCAACTCAATTTTTTTGGGCGGAATGTCAGACTCATGACGACGGCACGCGCTGCTACATACGTCGCAGTCAGTCTTGTACTCTTGCCCCCGCCTTAGGGGGGCGTGCCCCCCACCGCATTCGTGTTTTAATAATGCCAGAGAAAGAGAGAAAGTAGCGAGTCTGACTACGACGTATGCGGCGAGGGCGTGCCCCCCACCGAGAGAGAGAGTACAAGACTGACTGCGACGTATGCAGCAGGGCGTGCCGTCGTCTTGAGTCTGACATTTCGCCCAAAAAAATTGAGTTGGGTCTTCTGTCATAGCATTTGGGCGATATGTCATGTTGTAGTTAGGTTTTTGGTCGAAATGACATGTTTTGGGCGATATGTCATGGTTGTTTTTGGGCGAAATGACATTGGGCGAAATGACGGTACACCTATGTTGGGTTTAGCAGTGCCGCACGCAAAAATTTTTTTAAAATTTTTTAAATTTAGTTAAAAATAATTTTTTTTTCTTGGTATATCCCGGAAATGGCTCTAACTCGGTCCAGGAGACCCGTAGGAACCTAAAAATAACATCGTTGGATTCGTCTCGAAAATATCTTTCACTTGAGTACCCGCACCTGGGGGGTCATCATAGAACCGAAAGGGGCCCCTTTTTTGACCCCCCGGGCCCCATGGGCCTGAGCGCCAACTTTGACCTACCATTCCGATGTTTGATGGCCAAGATGAAGACAATGGCATATTTTTGGTTTTTAATCGGGTTCCCGCCCCATATTCTGCACTTCAGCCTAAATGGGTAATGTAATAAAAGTTTGGGCTCAACCCGGAGGTACTCGGAATCAAAAAAAATATGCATAATTATTTTTATCCCCAACCTCATATTTTTCAGTGCGAAAAATTTAACTTTTCAAAAAAATTTCCACTATGGCCACTCTACTGTACACAAACCTTATATTTGAACTACTGTAACTTTAAAATTTATAAAAATTAAAAAAACATATTTTAGATATCATCTAACGAGAGTGTTTTAAAACATTTTTTTAAAAACATACGTTAAAATTCTAACATTGACGTTAACCATTTTTGGTCACCCTCGCGACACAGTGCGACGTAGCTAAAAGAGTCAGAATCCAACGACTGCGATGGCTGGGACATGTTGCCAGGATGGATGTAAATGCTCCAGCGAGAAAGGTGTAGAGCAGGGAGACCCGAACTCCGTTGAAAGGATCAAGTGGTAGGCGACGTGCCACCATCTGGTAGGACTAACTGGAGAACACAAACAGAAGACCGAAATGTGTGGAATTCTTTAATACTTCAGACCTCTAATTTGATGAACCACGTTCGCAAGTTGTAATGGGCCACTTAAGTAAGTAAGTAAAGTTGATTAGTTTCAGCTATAATTGTCAATGTCGACATTTCAAGTTGACTTAAATTTCAATTCTATTTTCTGATCTATTTTAATAACCCCTTATTTTTTTACTCACCATGTGTCCCCAATTTGATTCTAGTTCAATCGATAATTTCAATGAAGATGATGAAAACACTGGATTTCTACCATTTGTGTTTGTTTAGTTTATTTCAGTTGTCCACAGAAAATATTGTAGGAAGTTCGATTATTTGCAAAGAATACAATACAAGATTTAAAAATATTGCGCATTTAAGCCTGTGCTGGCCAATATTGGACCCTTATTTTTTTCTTAACATGATTTCAATTAAAATTCTCAGTGGTTTATATCTAAACTCAGCGTAATTAGAATATCAGCTTCTGACCTTAAAGATCTATTTTTGAAAAATAGTGCATTGAATCCACATCTAATTTGTTATTGTAATGAAAATTTACTGGAGTTGCCAATCATATTCATGTTAATTGGCAGAGGGTTCTATTTGATACGGAACGAATGGAAAGCACCTAACACAGTACAACACATGATTTTGGGACTCAATTCTGAGAACTACACGTGAAAGTATCCCCAAAAAGAGGAAGTTCTGCATCATTCGTTTTGTCAAGTTACATGCCATAATAATTTAATATCGATTTGAAGTCACGTATTTGTCACGTTTTAGGCACTTTTGTTTGAAATAACTCTAAACTAAACGTAATTCGAATGTCAGCTTCTGACCTAAAAGATCTATTTTTGGAAAATAGTGCATTCAATCCAGTTAAATTTTATACATTGTAACCTATATTAAACGTTAGTCAACGTTAATAGGTTGAACACATCTACTTTGTAATTGTTTACATATGAAAAATTACTGCAGTTGTATTCATGTAAAACGGCAATGCGTTCTATTCGATCCTTATCATGAGGACGAGGGTATTTATCAGTTAACCTAACTGAAATTTCTGTACTGGTTAAGTTTGCACATTGCTGCTTAGTAAACTAACTACCGTGTTTGATTGAGAGTTGGGCGTTTTGTTATTATTATAGTATAGATTGTTACGTTTTTTCCTGGCTGTTGCTTCCCAATTGGATTATTGAGTAGGCTGCGGTAAAACAACAGAGACTGAATAAATTCTTGTAGTATTAGACATTATTTGTAAGTGGAGGTTGTGGTTTTGCACATAGATTTTGATTGCTGCCAGTTGTTGATCATGTTTTATATTGATACCGCTATTGTTGTTACTATTGCTGCTCTTGTCTACGGTGGATGCATGAGTTACATGGGTAGGTACTTGTTGCTGTTGAATTATTAGTAAGTTCTGATGGTTTGTTGGCTTTCGATTACTGATGTCCTAGGATGGCGGTATAATGATTCCGGTGAGAAAGTTCTCGATATAATGTAATTCCTCAGTAGCATATAGTTTTTCCTCTGGTTTAGTAGGTCTCATAGTTCATCACAAGGGGAAAGAAATCGCTTTAAAAGTTTTAACATTCATCATTCGTATTTTACAGTAATGTAAACAAAAATGAGTTTTAAATTCAATGCTCTAAAACTGTATTGGAAATATCTAAATAACCTAATATGTCGCCTATGATCGATGAAGTTCTATATGTTCAAGGCACTATTAGTTAAAGTTGGATCAAAAATGTCGAAGATAGTTTCTAAAATAACAAAAAATCTCTTTTGGACATATTTTTAGCTATTTTCATAAAAAATGCTGAAGAACTTCAGTATTTCCCAACCCATCCGTATTAATATTATACTCGTTTGGAGATGGTTTTATAACTATTTAGAAAAATTTCAATTTGTCTCAGTGGTGGTACATTAACTCTTCGTTGTGAACACAATTTTCCCAGTCAATATACGTGCCTCTTAATGTATCGATTATGTTGCAAGTTGTTATTTGATAATTATTCTATGTTTCTGTCAGAAAATTCTGTAGAAGTTCGCTTTGTTAATTCTCCTCCCTTACTGCGTTCATTCAATTTTCAATTTCCCTGCCTAATACTTTGGGTAACCAATATAAATATATACGTTGACTCAATAAAGTTTGTTTATAAAAAAAGAGCAATTGGGAAAACGTACAAGTGGTAGAGATTTCACCGATTTGAACACACGCTATGAGAGCGTATTAAATATTCATAATTCGAATTTGATAGGAAAAAAAGTGTAACGCATTGAAGGAGACGAGTTGGACCCCAAGTATCTTAAGACCAAATTCGTTTCAGGACTTTTTAAGACGATTGAGCTATGTGTACAACGTGTCTAAGCCAGCGCATTTGGTCAATTTTACGGCTTGACTACGTAGATATCGTTGTACAGCTCATGGTTCATTCGACGACGATACTCGCCGTTAACGCATAGTAGCAGCGGTTTCCGATCAATACTTTTGATATCCAGTCTGACATTATTATATTTGTTTATGGCGGAGCCAAGGTAGACAAAATCATTATAGTTGTCAACGTTTACGCAGCGTCCCAGACGAGTAGACTATTTGTTCGTTGAAACTAATAATTTGGTATTGTCCTCATTTATCACTAAACCCACTACCGTCTACTGCTTTTCAATGCTCGAGAAAGCCGCAGTAACATCCCGCAATCAACGGCCAATAATATCTATATCATCGGCATACGCCAGCAGCATGTGACTTTTGTTGAAGATAGTCATCTCCATTAAGATGTTAAAGAGATCGTAAGACAGATATTCTAAAGCCTCGCTACGTTGAAAATGGCTTTGTCAGATTTTTTCAGATTTTCACTGAAGACTTCGTATAAGTCAGTGTCATCCTGCAAAGTCGTATTAGCTTCGCAGGGATACCAAACTCAGCCATAACATCTAACAACTTCTGTCGTATGGGACTATCGAATGCAGCTTTCTAGTTGATGAACAGATAGTATGTGTCGATGTGCATTTCTTCGGCCTTCACCAGGATTTGTCGTAGTGTGAATATCTGGCCGGTCGTGGATTTACCAGGTCTAAAGCCACACTGATAACGTCCAATCACTTTCGCAAAAATGGTCTTTAGTCTTTTACATAAATCCAGACAGGATCTTGTATGCGATGGGTAATAGGCTAATCCCGCGATAGTTGGTACACACACTTGGATCGCCTTTATTAAGCACAGGACATAGAACACTCAGATTCCAGTCATCAGTCATGCATTCTTTGAACCAAATCATGTTTATGAGCTGGTGCATGTTACTAAAAAATCGTATACGAGTTTCGTTTTTTCAATAAATACACCCAAGTGTTTTTTTAGGGTAATACAAACTTGACCGACAAACAAAATTCCCAGGTTCGCAAAAATGGTCTTTAGTCTTTCACATAACTCCAGACAGGATCTTGTATGCGATGGGTTATAAGCTAATCCCGCGATAGTTGGTACACACACTTGGATCGCCTTTCTTAAGCACAGGACATAGAACACTCAGATTCCAATCATCAGGCATGCGTTTTTTGACCCAAATCATGTTTATGAGCTGGTGCATGTTACTAAAAAATCGTATACGAGTTTCGTTTTTTCAATAAATACACCCAAGTGTTTTTTTAGGGTAATACAAACTTGACCGACAAACAAAATTCCCAGGTTCGCATAAATGGTCTTTAGTCTTTCACATAACTCCAGACAGGATCTTGTATGCGATGGGTTATAGGCTAATCCCGCGATAGTTGGTACACACACTTGGATCGCCTTTCTTAAGCACAGGACATAGAACACTCACATTCCAATCATCAGGCATGCATTCTTTGACCCAAATCATGCTTATGAGCTGGTGCATGTTACTAAAAAATCGTATACGAGTTTCGTTTTTTCAATAAATACACCCAAGTGTTTTTTTTTAGGGCAATACAAACTTGACTGACAAACAAAATTCCTACCGCAACCAATGTAGGGGTTGCCAAAAGTTGTTCAGCAAAAAGTACTTGCTTATAGCTGGCGTCGTTGATATAATTCACTTCAAAGTCATAATTTTGGGTTTTGGTGCTAGATTTTCCTTTTGTTCTATTCATTTTGGCATGGAAATGTTTTTTTTTAACACAAACTAAAAAAGTGGTTGAAGCGCACACACACACTCACAAATTAGACACCCAAAATTTCAAACACCATATTTAGCCGTTATCGTTCTACTAAACTAATAATGGCACAAAATGACCCAGTTTCTATTTGAGATTTCAGTTAAGCCAACTCCAGCATTAGTTGGCCAAAGTAAAATTTGTAGTGCGCAGTAGTTGATTGTTTGATTTCCATTATCAGGTTAATAACCACTCTTGAATGGACGATGGCAAACGATGTCTGCACCATCATCATGGCAGAGTCAGAGAAATCACAAAAATATTGTGTAAATCTGTTGATTATACACTTGTTTCTAGTGCCTGCAACTTTTTGTGACCAAGGATGAAAACTTCTTGAAAAATGACATTGTAAATCTTAGCAACTACGTAATTGCTAGCTATCTGCTCATGGTGAATGTTATAAAGCAGAAGATGAGATTTTTGGCGGCATCGCTACGGTAGCCTCATGGATTTTTATTATTTTAATTATAATTTGCCAAATCTAGCATTTGTGTTAGAATTTTTATCCGCAGGCTTCTAATTTTAAACACATGGTGTAATTATCGCTCGTCGGTCGTTTGTTTTATTTTTGCAGCCATTGGGGTTTATCACTTGCACTTGCAATTTACACTTGGAGAAATGTCTGTGTGATACTTTGAAATGTTGAATTTTTTGTGGCACAACTATTGTAAAGAAAAAAACATGTGAACCGACGAGAGCGTAAGTATTGTAAATTGATATCTGTTTGTTGTTTTAGAGAATACAAAAATAATAAACAAAACTTTGACTCTTACAGGCTGGGGAAAGAAAATTTATAGATATTAATACCTTCAATCGGTCCGGCCGTGGCATAGTGGTTAGAACACGCGACTACTATGCAGGAGATCGCAGGTTCAAACCTGGCTCCAGTTTTCTTAAATGATGTTGACAGCAACTTCGCAGTATTAAGTGTCGCGTTAATTGGCGTGTCTAGCAAGAGCTTCTCAAACAGTGACGTTCGCATTCGTCGATAAACAAGAAGGTGCCGTTAGTTGTGAATTTAAAACTAGAAAGCGTGTTAATTCACAACAACGCAAGACCTCATTCATGGGGTGCAAAGGAAAATAAAGTAAGTAAGTAAATAATACCTTCAACCATAAGGATGAGATTATATATATCATTTAATACGAGAAATAGTGTAATGCATTTACTTAGACGTGTTAGGCCCCAATTATCTTAAGGCCAAATCCGTTTAAGGACTATTTAAGATGATTTTGCCATACCCGTCTGTCTGGCGGGCTGGTGGGCACGGATCCTTATAAACATTTACCAGAATCAATATTTTCTGAAGTGAAATAATGGGATTGAAAATCGAAAAAATCATAGTAGAATAGCAGATATACACGCCCTTACCTTTTGGGATGAGGGGTCATATATTTTAGTACGAGAAAAGTTTAATGCATTAAAGGAGACCCCAAGTATCTTAAGACCAAATTAGTTTCAAAACTTTTCACGACGATTCGCCAGAATTTGTCATCTTTGAAACCTAAAAACTCCTTTGGTCCCGACGGCATTCCCAACTCTATTTTAAAATATTGTTCAAGTACATTGGCAAAACCATTGACTTTGTTATTTAATGCCTCTTTAAAATTTGGTGACTGATATTAAATCTTACAGGGTCTCTTCAATTCTTGATTGTCGGCAACATGGTTTTCGTAAGGGCAGGTCTACTGTCACCAATCTCCTACAATTCTCTTCACACGTTATTGAAGGTTTTATTTCGGGAATGCAAACCGACGTAATTTATACAGATTTCAGTAAAGCCTTCGACAAGGTTAATCACAAACTCATACTGCATAAGTTGCTTTATATTGGTTTCGACAATAATATCATAAAGTGGATTTCTTCTTACCTAATTAACCGCGAACAAATGGTCATGTTCGGCAATTCCATCTCATTTGGGTCCAATTTTATTCTCGTTGTTTATTAATGATCTGCCTAAGGCAATAGTGGATTCTAATTGTCTAATGTATGCAGATGATGTCAAGATATATTTATCATATAATAACGCTTCCGATCATGTTCTTCTTCGGAATGATGTTGATCGCTTAAGTACTTGGTGCGACATTAACTTAATGGAGCTTAACTTGAGAAAGTGTAAAAATATGGTATTCTATAGATCCCGCCATTCTTCATCCCAATATAGATTTAGGAATATTACTTGATAGAAAATTAACATTCAATAATCACATTGTAACAACAGTAAACAAGGCATATGGAGTTCTTTCTTTTATAAAGCGTTGGGCTTAGGAATTTACTGACCCGTATATTACGAAGAAACTTTTTACGTCACTTGTAAGACCCATTCTGGAGTATGGATCCGTTGTATGGGATCCACAATATGATGTTTATATCAATATGTAAGAGTCGGTTCAAAAACAATTTCTACTGTTCTGTCTCAGGGATCTTCGATGGGATCCAAACTCCAATCTTCCACCATACGTCAGCAGACTGTCTCTAATTAAATTGCCTACTCTATTTAGTAGGCGAAAAATGTTAAATTCTATTACGATTTAAAAAATTCTCAGAGGTGATATAAGATCGGAATATATTCTCTCACGAGTTTATCTTAATATCCCATTAAGGTCTTCTAGATATTTCAAACCCATCTACATTTGTTTTAGACGCCATAATTATGCTTATCTGAACCGCTGCGTAGAATGTGTCCAGACTTCAATGACGTTTATCAATTCATCGACTTCTCCACATCCCCAGACTCTATTAAGTCTGTTATAATAACTTATCTCAATACTTAGTCTGTAAGAACTTCGTTTTAAATTATAGTTATCGTTATTGTATTCAATTAATGTAAGATAATTAATGTTAGTTTTTTCTATGCTCCTTAGTATGTATAGTACATTTTGCATCGGCTGATGATAGTTAATCTGTAGCCGAATATGAACATTGTATATTGTTCGCTCTCCACTACGGACCGGCCCGCAGTGTGTACGTTATCTCCACGTTATGGGGATGAGGCCCCCTCGGTCGGTTGGGGCGGGTGTGAGAAGCGGCGAAGGGAACGTTCGTAAAAAAAAAAAATTGTAAACCTTCCCGGAACGAAACGAAAATCGGAAGAAAAGCCCATCCTCTGGTACCTCCTATAAAAATTTGCCTATTTTTGGATAATTAATTTTTTTTAAATAACTTTCAAACAGACCACTGGAGGATATTTGAATTTGGCAGAGCTGTAAACTAATCATTACAATTTGTACTCATTACTGCTCAATTACAAATACAAGTACACCTAAAAAGGAATTGAAAGTTAACTACAATTCTAATTACATGAGGAATTGGAATTAAAACTAAAAGTCTCAACAACACAGGTAATTGTACTTGAAAGTAATGATTCCTAATTACTTTTCCATTAGCTCAATTACTTTTTAAATACAAGGAATTGAAAGGAATTGACGGAATTGGGAGGAATTGGAAGGAATTAAGAGGAATTGCTGCAATTTGAAAAGGTCCGTTATCTTAAAATATATTGCTCCCACTCTCCTTTTCTCTTTGTGACGTCACACCCCTTATTTCAAATTATTTCAATACCTTTCCAAATTGCAGCAATTCCTCTTAATTCCTTCCAATTCCTCCCAATTCCGTGAATTTCTTTCAATTCCTTGTAATTAAAAAGTAATTGAGCTAATTGAAAAGTAATTAGGAATCATTACTTTCAAGTACAATTACCTGTGTAGTTGAGACTTTTAGTTTCAATTCCAATTCCTCATGTAATTAGAATTGTAGTTCACTTTTAAATACTTTCGAACATGGTAGGTAATGATTACTTGTACTTGAGTTTACAGCTCTGGAATTTGGTCAGTTTAATAACCTTGTTATAGTACCCAAAACCCTCAGAAAACCGCAACTTTTGCCATACTCCTTCTAGTAACTCGCGTACAAATGACCAAATTAACCCCCGAAGTTTTACATACAGTCGACCCTCGGTTAACGAACGACTCGCTTAACGAACATTTCGCACAACGAAGACATTAAAAAAAAATGTTTCGCTAAACGAACAAAGTATCGTATAACGACCAACGCAAAATGGGAAATACCGAATTGCGCGAAAAACTTCTGTCGGTTTTCAGCTTTGGCATCACTTGTGTGTGGAGCCAGTAACCAACGAAATTATATTTCTGGCTAACCAGATGGGCCTAGAGGTAGATAACAATGATATCGGTGAGCTTGTGGCAGAGCACAGAGAGGAGCTGACTACCGAAGAGCTTATGGATTTGCAATGTGCTTTACAGCAAGAAGATGTGGAGGAGAATTTATCAACCGAGGAGGTTAAAGAAGAACAACAACCGTCTAGTGCAATTAAAGAAATGATTAAAAAGCATCACCCCAATCAGACAGTGGCTAAACGCGCAACAGATTTATTCAATGATAACGCTGTGTCGCATTTTCAACAAATTTTGAAGCGTCGCCAAAAACAATCGACTCTGGACAGTTTTTTGTTAAAGAAGAACTAGGTACGCGTCCATGTATCATACAAAATTATTTTTTTTTGGTAATTTTTTCGTTTTTTCCATTGCAGATTGTCTCATTTCGTTCTATATTCAGTTCCCATAAAATGTTGATAAATATATGTTATATTACTTTCAATAAATATTGATGTTGAAATATGTTAGTGTGTACTTTTTCCGACTTGGAACGCATTAACCGCAAATTCAGACATATTTAGACTCAGAATTGAATATGGACTATGGACAACTTCTGGCACCATCTATACAAAATTACCTATTTTTGGAAAACACTGAATTCAGTCAAATTTTGCTTGAGGATTATCACCACCTGGTACCTCCCCTACAAAATTACCTCTTTTTATACCATCACCCTAAGGGATGAGGGTATATATCATTTGATACGACCCAAAAGTGTAACACATAGAAGGAGTCACTTTAGACCCTAGGTTTCTTTGAACCAAATTCGATTCATGACTTTTTCAGTCGTTTGAGGCATGTCCGTCTGTCTGTCTGTCTGTCTGGTGGCTGTCCGGCTGGTTCGGACGATAACTTTCGAAAGGCGCAACCAAATGTTTTGAAATTTTGCACGAGCTATTATTTTCTCAAAACTACTTACGGTATTGCAAATGGGCTACATGGCCTCGCCCCTTCTGGTACCTCCCATACAAAAACATCATTCCGCCCACTTTAGAAATCGAATAGAATTCTCTTTTTAGTAAAGCTATAACAGGATAAAGTTTTGGAGAAAAAAATTGGAAGTCTATCCACGCCCCATCTGGTACCTTCCATACACATCTGGTACCGCCCACTTTAGAAATCGATTAATATTATTAAAAGACCTTACGCGATCGTGCCCAAATTCTGTATTTGGTAAAGTTTAAGCAGGATAAAGTTTTGGAGAAAAAATCTGGAAGTCTAGACACGCCCCTTCTGGTACCTCCCATACAAATGTACCACTCCGCCCACTTTAGAAATAAGGTAATAATATCAATACACTTGACACGATTGTGCCCAAATTCTGTATTTTGTTATGTTATAACAGGACAAAGTTTTGGAAAAAAAATTGGAAGTCTAGACACGCCCCTTATAGTACCTCCCATACAAATGTACCTTTCCGCCCACTTTAGGGATGTAGTAATAATATCAGTACACCCAACGCAATCGTGCTCAAATTCTGTAATTAGTAAAGCTATAACAGGATAAAGTTATGGAGAATAAATCTGGAAGCCTAACCACACCCCTTCTCGTACCTCCCATACAAATGTACCACTCTGCCCACTTTCGAAATCGAGTAATAATATCAATATAATAGAAAATTATTTATTTTACTTAGGGTAAGGGTAAATGTAAGTCGGGTTGCCCGACTGAAACTTTCTAACTGGTTTTAATTACAAATCGGTTAATTTCAATAACACAAGACTTAAACAATATCTTATATTGGGTGATGGTATTTATCAGTCAGTTTAACTGACTGAAATTTCTGTACTGGTTTTTTTATTAATATCTCTCATATAACAACATCCAAACGAACAACTGGAGTATATTTAAATTTGGCCAGTTTAAGTATTATTGTAATACTAAACAAACCTTCAGAAAACTGATGCTTTTAACACACTCGTATTCCCTGGGAAAATCCATTGAACATCCGTTCAGTGGTAGCAAATGTGAGAAGGCGTGATTTTACGTAACTTAAATTGCGACCAAGGAAGTAGCCAACAGTAGTTACTGAAGCTCAACACAAAGATTCTCTTAGTGGCTTTGGCAGCCCTAAGAAACTAGGATCGGGCCGGGGGTCTAATAAGCCGCATTCCTTAAACAAACCCAATTATTATGAAAACACGAAAAATCTATAAAACAACAAGAAACCCCCAACTGTTGACGATCCCCACAAATGTTATAATGACCATGAGTTAAGGATATTCACCTGGAATGTCCAAACTATATACAGAGATGGTACCTCTATCCAATTGGCTGATGTCCTCGACAATTACAGGGCCGACACCACCGCCCCACAGGATATAAGATGGACGAGACTGGGTTGCACACGACTAATATTCTGTGACATCTTTTACAGCTGCCATGCAAAACGACACGAATTTGGATTTGGATTCATAATCGGCAAGATACTCTGACATCTGGTGTTGCGGTTTAACCCTTTAAATGACTGAGTTTTTAAAGCCGGCGACGATGAACAAACAACGTGCATGCGCCAGTTCATCATCATAATTTGGCTGTAGAAATGCATGCCTGATGATTGGAATCTGAGTGTTTTATGTCCTATGCTTAGAAAGGCAATCCAAGTGAGTGTACCATCTACCAGGATATCAGCCTGTTTCCCATCGCTTACAAGTTCCTGTCTAGTGTGTTATCACATCCTAGCGAACCTAATTGAACCTTATCAGTATGGCTTTAGACCCGGTAAATCCACGACCGACCAGATATTTACACTACGTCAAATCCTGGAGAAGACCCATGAGATGCAGATCGATACCTACCATCTGTTTATAGATTACCAACAGTCCGATATGACAGAAATTATTGGATGCTATGGCTTAGTTAAGAATCCCCTCGAAGCTGATACGACTTTGCGGGATTACACTGACTGACACGAAGTCTTCAGTCAAAATAGGTGAAAATCTAACTAAGCCATTTTCTACCAAGCGAGCTTTTAGACGAGGCTAAAGTCTGTCATGCGATCTCTTTAACATCGTAATGGAGATATACATGCGGAAGGCTGCAGTAAATATTTCTGGTACGATATTTAACAAAATTCACATGCTGCTGTTATATGCCGAAGACATATACATCATTGGCCGTGGACTGTGGTAGGTTACTGCGACCTTTTCGAGCATTGAGAAGCAGTCGGCGGAAATGGGTCTGGTGATAACTGACGACAAAAAAAGTTGTTTGTTTCAACGAACAAAGAGTTTATTCGCTTGGGACGCTGCGTGAACGTTGAGAACTAGAACTTTAAAGTGATCGCAAACCACTTCAACTGTGCGTTAAGCAAGCGATTTAATGACAAAGCCCTCTCTCGATGAACATAGATGCAACTGTACCAGACACTAATCCGACATATCTTGATCTACAGTGCAGAGTCCTGGGTAATGACACAAGCGAATCAGTCAATTCTGGATGTATTCGAGAGCAATTGACTTAGCAAACTGTGTGGCCAGCACCGGCTTGAACATGTTGTTGGAATGGATGAAAATGCACTATCTACTGAGCGCAAAGGATAGAAGCACTTCTGTCTTTTTTATGTGTGGCTACTGATGAATGAATTTCTGTTGTTGCTGCCATTTAAGAAGGAAAAAAAAGTTGTATATACATTAGACCATATCAAAAAAAATTTTTTGTTAATGGGATAATATATTTTCTAATTCTACTTTAAAAAAACAAAAATTTTGGTGTATTAAACTTGAAAATTGATCAACGTTTAGAGGTCGCGCAAAATCGTTTAAGGTTTTTGGCTGCAAAAAGGCATGTTTCAAAATTCCTGATTTACTTATACGATTAAAAGTTTTGATACGCTTGACCGATTTTGAGCGGAATAGACTTATATGCTACACATTTTCTGTGAAGACATCAAAACATTTAAGATAGTAATTTGAGTTTAATAACCTTTCAAACCTGATAATTTTTAAATTTTTATTCAAAATTTACCTACTTTTGCCCATTAATTTTTTTTTTTTTAGTTTTGGCTCTAATTATACCGTCACCCGTAGGGATGAAGGTATATATCATTTGATACGACCCAAAAGTGTTACACATAGAAGGAGTGACTTTGCTTCTTTGAACCAAATTCGATTCATGACTTTTTAAGTCGTTTGAGCCATGTCCGTCTGTCTGTCGGGTGGCTGTCCGGCTGGTTCGCACGATAACTTTCGAAAGACGCAACCAAATGTTTTGAAATTTTGCACGAGTTATTATTTTCTCAAAACTACTTACGGTATTGCAAATGGGCTACATGGCCCCGCCCCTTCTGGTACCTCCCATACAAATACATCATTCCGCCCACTTTAGAAATCGAGTAATAATATCAATACACCCTAAGGAATCGTCCTCAAATTCTGTATTTAGTAAAGCTATAACAGGATAAAGTTTTGGAAAAAATTTTGAAAGCCTGGCCACGCCCCTTCTGGTACCTCCCATACAAATCTACCTTTCCGCCCACTATAGAGATGGAGAAATAATATCAATAAATTAAACGTGATCGTACCCAAATTCTATTTTGAGTAAAGCTATAACAAGATAAAGTTTTAGAGAAAAAAATTGGAAGTCTATTCACGCCCCATCTGGTACCTCCCATACACATCTGGTACCGCCCACTTTAGAAATCGATTAATATTATTAAAAGACCTAACGCGATCGTGCCCAAATTCTGTATTTGGTAAAGTTTAAGCAGGATAAAGTTTTGGAGAAAAAATCTGGAAGTCTAGACACGCCCCTTCTGGTACCTCCCATACAAATGTACCACTCCGCCCACTTTAGAAATAGGGTAATAATATCAATACACTCGATACGATCGTGCCCAAATTCTGTATTTTGTTATATTATAACAGGACAAAGTTTTGGAGAAAAAATTGGAAGTCTAGACACGCCCCTTATGGTACCTCCCATACAAATGTACCTTTCCGCCCACTTTTGGGATGTAGTAATAATATCAGTACACCCAACGCAATCGTGCGCAAATTCTGTATTTAGTAAAGCTATAACAGGATAAAGTTATGGAGAATAAATCTGGAGCCTAAACACACCCCTTCACGTACCTCCCATATAAATGTACCACTCCGCCCAATTTCGAAATCGAGTAATAATATCAATAAAATAGAAAATTATTTGTTTTACTGAGGGTAAGGGTAAATGTAAGTCGGGTTGCCCGACTGAAACTTTCTAACTGGTTTTAATTACAAATCGATTATTTTCAATAACTCAAGACAATATATTATATTGGGTGATGGTATTTATCAGTCAGTTTAACTGACTGAAATTTCTGTACTGGTTTTTGTTTATTTTTAAATGCACATTTGACGAACACTTCCAAACGATACTTTTGATGATAAAATGCATAGTATTTAATTGTTGCTGAAATTTTTACTATTGATGAGCTAAATGGATTAAATCAGTTCAACATTTTAAAACTGGTTTACGTGTCCCCTTGCAACACTTAAACTTAACTTAATTTCCCTTTACACCCTTTACATCGAACAACGCAATAAAACATAAAAAAAAAACACAAAAGATGTTGTTGTGTCCAATTTGAAATAAAATCTTATTTTTAAATACCTAAATCATTTTCCTTACCAAAAATACACAGTACACAGTTTTAATTAATTTGTATCAATATTGAATAATATCACTGCTACTGAACATATGTCATTTGAATGGTACTGTTATACATCAAAAGTATCGTTAGGATGTGTTGGTCAAAAGTGCATATAAAGATTCACAAAAAATAGAGCCAAAAGTAAAAAAGAAAATTTTTTAATTGGCGAAAGTAGGTAAATTTTTAAGAAAAATTTAAAAATTATTAGGTTTGAAAGGTTGTTGAACTCAAACTACAATCTAAAATGTTTTTATGTCTTCACAGAAAATGTATGAAATATTATTACCTTTAAAACGAGTCTATTCCGATCAAAATCGGTCAAGGGTATCAAAAGTTATAATCAAAAAAATAAATCAGGATTTTTTAAACATGACTTTTTTCAGCCAAAAACTTAAAACGGCTCCACATATTTTTTTCATACATTTTTGGGTGTTATTTCATATGAAATTACTCACAATTTTTTTGGGCCGTTTTTCATTTTTCTTCGGGAATTATTTCATTCCTCATTTGGGGTTTTCAAATTATGAAATAATCTGCAATGAAATAACACCCAACAAAGTTTTTAAATTTGGGACTTGTTTCATATCGTGTATAATTTGGGTGTTATTTCATTTTTTATTAGGGGGTTATTTCATTTTTAAAGCGGTTGGTTTTTAGGGGTTATAATTATATAAAAATAGGCCTTTTACAAGAAAACTTTTACCCTGTGAATATATTACAATATCTTTTGAATGTTTACAGATATTTCCATTTATGTTTATATTGACGGATAGAAAATCAACAAAATGCACCGAGCATTTTTTCATTTTGAGAATGATAAATAAGAATGGAATTTTTTTTAAATTTGTTAGGGTTCTTCAGAAGAAAGAATTCAATAAAAGCTGAGAGTTTGATTTGCTTGTAAACAGTGGAGGTTGTAAAAAGGCCAAACGTAAAAGGCAAATTGTCTTCCGAACTGCAAAAATAGAGCAGGGCTACAACGATCTACACGATTCATTTCAATAATTTTGCGGCTTTGCTGTTGGTTCATATTGGCTTCATGAAATCTTTGGTAAACTGACTCTTTTATGAATTTTGGGCATAATTTCATTTTTGTTGCTGATGGGGTCTATTTCATTTTCATCATTGGGTGTTATTTCATATGAAGTAACTCCCAAATATTGGGGGGGGGGGGTTGTTTCGTTTTCGCTTTGGGGCTTATTTCATTTATTTTTCGATGTTATTTCATTTACTGTTTTTGGGTGTTATTTCCAATATTTTGAGGTTTATTTCATTGGGGGTTATTTCCTGGGCGTTATTTCATTGGGGGGCTTTTCGTGGAGCCACTTAAAACGACCCCTTTAAGCGGCCCCTAAACGTCGATCAATTTTTAAGTTTTATCAGAGCTCGCAAAATATGCTTAACCAAATTTTACTGCGCGGTCTGCTCACTTAAAAGACCGAAACAAATGAGACGGAATCGCTTAGTGTCTGAACAGCAACCATTTTTTCGTTTTGTTCGTGTTCTTGCTCTCAGGTTTCGGGCTGAACGTAAGACATGAATCGGTCTGATACTGACCGCTCGATACGAACAGAACCTTCCGTCGCTCAGCTACTGAGAATCAGTAAGTGAGCAAAGCAAGCAAAGTGTCCGCACAAAAGGTCTTTATTTTTATTGTTGCTTTGCATTATGTTGTTGCCATATAATTTCGTCATATGCTTTAAAGAGGCGAGAAGAAGAAAAGGAAAAGGGGGATCATTAGTGTGCAAATGTGTATGCGTACGTTTGCCTATCCACACGCGCAACACACATACATGCTCAAAAGACCGTTTGACGAGTTTTTACGAAGTAAAGGGTCTCGAGTAAACCCATGAGCCGATCTAGTGAACAGAAATGCTCGTCGGTTGAGCAAAGAGCAAGCCAAAGAAGAATGAAGTTTAAGGGTTTTTCGCGACAGTTTTGCATCGTGTCAGTGGATGAGTGGTTTTTTTCTGACAACAAGATCGAGAGAGACCAATTATTGCGAGCTCTGAGTTTTATACACCAAAATTTTTGTTTTTATACCATCACCCTAAGGGATGAGGATATATGTATTTCATTTGATACGACCCAAAAGTGTAGCACATAGAAGGAGTGATCTTAGACCCTAGGTTTCTTTGAACCAAATTCGATTCATGACTTTTTAAGTCGTTTGAGCCATGTCCGTCTGTCTGGCTGTCCGGCTGGTTCGCACGATAACTTTCGAAAAACGCAACCAAATGTTTTGAAATTTTGCACGAGTTAATATTTCCCCAAAACTACTTACGGTATTGAAAATGGGCTACATGACCACGCCCCTTCTGGTACCTTCCATACAAATGTACAATTCCGCCCACTTAAGAAATCAAGTAATAATATCAATACATCGAACTCGATCGTTCCCGAATTCCATATAGAGTAAATATATAACAGGTTAAAGTTTAAAAAAAAAATAGAAATCCTAGCCACGCCCCTTCTGGTACCTCCCATATAAATGTACCACTACGCCCACTTAAGAGATGGAGTTATAATATCAATTTACTCGACACGATCGTGCCCAGTTTATGTATATTATTAAGTTATAACAGGATTAAGTTTTGGAAAAAATATTGGAAGTCTAGCCACGCCCCTTCTGGTACTTCCCATACAAATGTATCTTTTCGCCCACTTTAGAGGCGCATTTTAATTTGTGGAACGCATTCCCTATTTTTGTCTGGAAGTAGAGTATTTTTTATGCGGGGTTTTTATACGAATTTGTGGTGATTTTATCTACCGCATAAGAAAAGACCCAAGTGCAAATATATACGAATTTATCCATCAGCTCAACACACAATACATACCATACAACAACATTTTAAATACTCAGTGCAATGTTTCGTATATGGTATTGTATTTTATCCTGACGCCAGCATTTATTTTTAAGGTGTACAAAATCTGGGGTAAACACCTCATTTAATTTGATACAATACAAAATCCATAGCATACCTTATCTTTTATTAAATCAATAAAGGAAAAACAAATTAAATACACTTTTTCAATAATGCGAAAAAATAAAATACAATTCAACAGTTGCAGGGCATAATATGAAACAATAACAGATTTTTGTTTGATATGACATACCGCAAAACTTTGCCACTATATAGTGTGTTTTAATGATGAGGTTTTGGTGGCAACAAAATAAGAAAAATTACATTTCAAAACAAAACAGAGAACAAATTCTTTAATTCTGTAACAATGAAAAATGCATTATTGTTCAGGAGCACACCCATTTTAACTGTCAAGAGCAAAGAGGCGGAACATATGAGGATGTATTAGTTGTTGTAAAACAACTGGGAGAAACTAATGTACACTTTTAAAGGGTGAAGTCAATATTGTCATATTGATGTCGAATTTATAAATGAAAATATGTATTCTTATAAATTATTATATACATTATAATATACAAGTAATCAAAAATTGCAAATACTTTATACATAATGTATTGAGACATTATTCCAAAAATATATTTTGTTAACTTATAAACAAATTATTTTTGATTTTTCTTCATTTTTATATACAAACATTGTTGCATATAAATTGTTACAATACTTTGTTTAAATAGACTGAATATTGTTGAGTGGAACTTTAATAATTATTTAAGATATGAGTAAAATAATGTAAAGTTATGTAAAAATATTATTCAGATATCCACGACATATAATAGTAAGACTGCATATCTTGTTGTGCAATTGGTAAATAAAAATAAACTTAACTTATGCTGAATACATCAATTCTTATTTCATCAACTATTTAAATAAGCATAATACATTTTAGTCTCATTCATTAATTTATGTACTTTCGTAAACTTTAATCGTTATTTCTTGTTTACCATTGTTGCACTTTTCACATGGTAACGTAGATAACTGTGACACAATAAAATATTTTTGTTGCCAAGTTAGAATTTTTGATATTCCTGGTCCAGCTAGGAACTTATCAGTCTCAATCTTTCCAAAATCAACACAAGCTAAGAGGCGCTCTAACAATTCACGTTTTATTTCCTTTTCAGCTTGGCCATCTAGACGCGTTGTCGGTGACCTCTTATTCTGGCTGTCCTCAAGTAGAGCTTGGGGTATTAACTGGTGATGTGTCAAATATGTCTCTATTGTATTAAATAGATCCAAATGATTGGCGTCAGTCCCATTATTAGTTAAATACAGTTGAACGTACTCCACGAATTGTATTACATTCAAATTGTTGAGATCCTCGATAAGTGGGTATTTCTTAGCCAAAAGTTTCTGCAAAACATTAAAAAAAAACAATGTTTGAATAATTCGTAAACGCTAGTTGGCTGAAGAATAATAATAAGGATATGTTAAATCAACTATTTTAAAACATCATTGTAAACTAAATACACCTTAAAATAGAAATTAGAAAATTTAGAGCAGTCAACGGCGTAAGGAAACCCATGGGCGCGAGAGACACACAAGCATTTCCTCACACATTGAACGAAAACAAACAAATGCATTCAGTCTCGCTTAAGCATTCGTCCGACGCGGTTGTTTCGACGCTTGTTGTTAGCACGACAATAAAATAAATGCATTTTTTTCGTTGCCACGCGTACTGCTGTAATATTTATCAATTATTTCCTGCATTTTTATAATATAATTTTGTTCACAGTTATGAAAAACTATATAACAATTTCCCTCACTATAGTGAAAAAGGGAAAAGAGCAACTTACAAACACAAACTCATATTGCTCTTGAGTTATTAAATTAACTGATTTTTAATTAAAATTACTTATTCGTCTGCCTGTGAATTGTAAACGGTTGTAGATAGGTCTTTCGGTCATAATGCCAGAGGTTTACAGACTTATAGTAAAATTGTGTAAAAGTTGTTACACATTTTGTCAACAAATGTAAAAAGTTTACTTACGCTATTTCTGGAGCTTCTTTTAAGAAATTATGGACAAAATATTGATTTTCGGGGTATTTACTAATTAGTATTAGTGGGTAGCACAACGTGTACGATTTGATAACATCGATTATCCCCCTCCGAGCCAAGCAGAGATAAAAACTGCCATGTCCCGCCTGAGAGAGGTTCAAGAGGATTGGGATCTCAGTGTGCTATGTCCTTTTTACAAAAAAGGTGACGGTAGTGCGTGTAAAAACTACCGTCGAATTAGCCTCTTACTGATTGCGTATAAGGTCCTCTCTAGCATACTGTGTGAACGTCTAAATTCCAATTCCAACATCCAATTGTGGAAAACCTGATTGGACCTTATCATTGCGGCTTTAGACCAGTTAATTCCACGACGGATCAGATATTTACACTACGGCAGATTCTTGAGAAAACCCAAGAGAAGCAAATTGACACTTACCACCTCTTTATCGATTACAAAGCTGCCTTTGTAGGCCCACCAGGCATCGACTAACATATACGAAGCCATGTCTGAGTTAGGCATCCCTGCGGGAACAATTCGTCTCTGCCAGTGTACCATTACGAATACCAAATCCTTCTGTTCTGCGAGGATCTATTTGCGCCATTCAATACGACGAGAGGTCTTAGACAGGGTGATGGTTTGTCATGCATACTGCTCAAAATAGTGATGGAGAAGGTGTTATGGAAAGCTGCGATAAACATGTCGGGCACCATATTTAATAAGATCCATATGCTGCTCGCATATGCCGATGATATCGGCATCATCGGTCGGACGATGCGAGAGGTAACAGCTGTTTTCTCATCTATCGAAAGGCAGTCAGCAAAAAAGGGTTTGGCAGTGAATAAGGACAAGACGAAATTAATGGTATCATCGAACAAAGTGAGAACTATTGCTTTGAGGAAGTGGATGAATTCATCTACCTCGGATCCGCATTCTTCATAAACATTCTTGAGTCAAATTTTCATAAGCCGAGTTCAAAATTTGGCGAAGTCCAGTATTATTAAAATCCGATGCACCCAAAACGAGTCACTGTTTGGTGCGGATTTTGGTCCAGAGGCATAATTGGGCCATTTTTCTTCGAAAATGAGCAAGGAGTGGCCATTACAGTCAATGGCGATCGTTATCGGGCCTTGTTGAACGAATTTTTGTTCACAAAAATTGAAGAGGAGGATATTAGCAATATTTGGTTTCAACAGGACGGCGGTACGTGCCACACAGCCGAAGCTACACTCGATGTTTTGCGCCCAGTTTTTGAAGATCGCATTATCAGCCGCAGAGCTGATGTCGTTTGGCCATCTCGGAGCTGCGATTTGACACCGTTGGACTATTATTTGTGGGGTGCCCTCAAAGTTAAATGTTACGCCGACAAGCCAGAGCCAATTGACGCTTTAAAGGACAATATTCGTGAAGCCATTGGTGAAAATAGCATTTTCAAAAAAAAAAGTTATTTGGCGGACCCTTTATATAAAAATTAGTTTCTCTTTGTTTGTTTGCATTTTTTTAGTACCATATAGTTGACCGATCTTTTTGAAATTTCCACAGAATGTAGCTGAGATGTCGGTGTTAAATAAAGGGTACTTGCATTTGGCAGCAAAGTTCAAGATCCAATAAAAAATCGGATCAGTGGGCTTGGTATAAACCATGAAACTTTAAAAAGCTGTATCCCTTGAACTATAAGAGCTTTAAAGCTGATATTTGGTAGTTGTTGTTGGTACAGAATGAATATGAAAATTTCACAGTATAGTAGATATATAACCAGTCTATTTGGAACTAAGTTGGCATAAAGGGCCGAGGCGCCACACAGTGGCATTTCTGTGGAAAAAATAGTGTTTTCAACTATGCAATTTCAAAATTTTAATGATGTGGTTTTGTAAAGAAATATTTGGATAAGAATAATTCAACAAAGTTTTTTATAGAAAGTGAAATTTTGTAGTTAAAAAAACTAACAGAAGTCAACGGAAATTTATTCAATGAAATTAGATTAAAATTATTGTCCAAATAAAGAACTTTTTTTGGTGTGTAAGTTTATAGCTATGGCTTTTGTTTTATTTTTTAATGAAAATGTAGCACTTACCTTATTACACAAAAAAAAAAAATTATTGAAATTGGAAAGTAAACTAATTATTATAATTTATCAAAAATTATTCTAAAAAATATTAACTTTTCATTTTTTGATGGAAAAAAACGTTATGTGCTTTGCCTTGCTGAGCCCTCTAACTATAAAAAAATGAAAGGTCCGGCCCTGTACTTTCAATAAAGAAAAAAAAATTTACCGCCAAATACCGTCCCTTTTCGTAACATCGATTTTAATGCATCGCACAAATAGTGCGATATTTTCGGCGTATTTTAAGGCTAATATCTTTCGAGGAGTGTTGTTGGGGATATTCTCTTCTTCTGTATGGAGACAACACATGTTTAGCTTTTGAATAAAATTTAACGTTGTTTAACTTATATAAAATTTTCATATGATTCTAGACAGGGAAGAAAAACACCTAAAATCTACAACTTTCAATGGGCGTAAAATCTAAAGTAGAAGTGGCATCCCCAATATGTTTAATTGTTTTTCATAACAAGAACTCAATTAAGAAGTGTCCCGAATTTCGAGTACCTAGGTCCAAAAATAAAAATTTTGGCAAGTGCAGTTATATGAAAGGTGGGTGTGGCAGTAGGCCATTGCTGTACGACCACTCCTTCTATTTTTTTCCAAGAAATGTATGGGGTGGTGCCACTGTGCACCACCCACTTGCAATATTTGACAATATTTTACACAGTGCAACAGTGAAAAAAACACCCGAACGTGACTATATAGGTTCGATAGTACAACCGGAGCTGAGTAAAACACTAGCTCAGTTTGGCTGGATTGGCTACCAAATTTCTTTTTTTGCCCCCCAAACTTTTTGAAATCCTTGGATCCCTTGACAAAAGGTGACATCAATTGTTGGCCTACAGTTTCTACAGTTTTTAATCTAGCTCTTTCTCTTCTTAAGCAAAGTTGTAGCTAATACTCCGCTTAAAAAATTGATATAATAAAATTTCCCAAAAAAATTAGACTTCCCTCGTTTATTTTCAAAAAACTTCGATAAAAATTTAAATTTTTTCACTTTTTTTAATATAAGTCGCAGGGAATCCAGATTTTTTGCATACTCTATTCAGTGAAATTGTAGTTTAGGTATTACCGAGTTACTTCTCCGAACAAACCCATGCAATTTGAACAAGTCTAGGGATATTAAAAAGCTCTCAAAACATACTATCTACTTGAAGTTTTGGGTCATTGTGCAATGTTTTTACCTGCTATCTTTACCAAAAACGTACTTGTTGTATAACTGAACAACTTCTGTAAACAACAAATATGTTCGGAATACTCCACCCCTTTAATTGTTCACAAAGAGCGTTAGGGTGTTCCTTATATGGCATTTTTTCAAATTTCGTTAAAAATATGTATTAATCGCGATGTTGATCATCTAGCTTCACCATACATTTGTTTTTGTCAAAACTACGAATAAATTGTGAAAAATTTGGTATCGATAATTAGGCATTAGGGTGTGCCACAATGAGGTTAAAGTTTAAATTTGTTCTCAAATCATGTTATTGCCGCTAAGTCTATTTCTTTTGTATACAGACTAAATACTAATAAACCGTTCAATAACTGAAGTGAATACCTTAAATAGTATGTGTTTGCTTTTACCATATCTCTTATAGACGCCGAGATATTTAATGTAGAAGTTGGGGTATTTTTGAAAAAATTATTAAAAATGTTAAAATTGGATTTCGATGTAGTTAATTATCGGCAATTGTATATTTCAACTTTTTGAAGTTAATCAAGTCAACATCTATATGTTTAATAAGTACATGTATATATTATCAATATCTCTATCATTTCTCGAGATGTCAGGCGTTAAAAAAACGAATTTTCGACTGTATGCAGAGCAATGTCTAATGAACTTTTGTTCCATCTGAATACCCATTGTGGCTACTTACCAATAACGATATATAAATGATAAAAATAAAAAATCCCCTCAAAGGAGCATTGAATATTAATGGTTTTGGTGACATTTGTAAGCAGACACAATGGATATTCAGTTGAAACAAAAATTCAGTAGTCATTACTATGCTTTTTAAACCCTTGATATTTCGAGAATTGATTGAGATATCGATAATATACACATATACTTTTTTAACATATAGATTTTAACTTGATTAACCTTAAAAAGTTGAAATATATAATTGCCCATAAAAATCTACATCGAAATCCAATTTCAAAATTTTTAATAATTTTTTTCAAAAATACCCCAAATTCTACATAAAATATCTCGGCGTCTATAAGAGATATGGTAAAAGTAAATACATACTATTCTAGGTCTTCACTTCAGCTATTGAACGGCTTATTACACCTTAGTCTGTATACAAAAGAAAAATATTAAGCGTCAATAAACTGATTTGAGAACAAATTCGTAATTTTACCTCATTGCGGCACACCCTAATGTCTTCATATCGATACGAAATTTTTACAATATATTCGTAATTTTGGCAAAAACAAACGTAAGGTGAAGCTAGATGACCAACATCGCGATTCAAGGGCGTAGCCAGGTAGGGGCAGGGGGGGCAGTTGCCCCCCCCTAGCGATTTAAAAATCTGTCAAAATACCGAAAAATTTGAAAATAAATATAAAACAGTACAGAAATTCCACAAAGTTGCCTGACTGATAAAACATTTCACCCTATGTCTATTCTCCAAAATTATAGTGTATATTTTTTAACTCTTGAGTTAATGAAATTAACTGCTTGTGCATTGGTAACTATTGGCCAGACGTTTACAGGCATGTATCAAAGCTGTAGAAATTATTGGGAAAATTTAGACTAACTATCGTAAGTTAACGTTCAATAAGCGATAAGATTGTGTAAAATGTTACCTGTATTTAGTGCACTTGCAACAAAGAATATGTATGGAAATGTATATAGGTAAATTTGGTAATTTGTATTGAAGGTACCAAAAGATTTGATATTTCGGTTTTCTGAGATTTTACCTACTGTTGTAAAATAATTAAACCAACCAAATTCAAATATCGACCAGTTTTTCATTAGAAAGTTATATGAGAAAAATAACATTTTTTAAATTTGAAAAAAAAAAAACTGTTAAATCTTTAAAAGGATCAGTAAAGTTTACTCGAGCTATCCTGCATACCAGCCAGCAGCCCAGACAGATGGACTCGGCTCCAAAATTGAATATGTTCTTCAGATACTTAAGGTCCAACGTGTCTCCTTAAGTACGTTACACTTTTTCATGTGTCAAATAATATAGAGGGTGGACCAAATACAAGATATTTTTAATCTCATAGATTATTTTAATGCAGAAGCGATTCAAACACTTAAGGCCAATATAATTAAAGCAATCGGTGTGCTTCAGCTCGAAAGCATTATCAAGGTCTTGGAAAATTGGAGTAACAGATTATATGGAAATAGGAAGTTCTGATCCATTATTAATGCGAATTATTGTTCTTACTGATATATCCAAAATACATGGAAACAAATTACTTACTTACTTACTTAGCTGGTACTTCTATGCAATCCCAGTGGATTATATACGGCACGTAGAAAAATATTATAAGCGCCTCGATCTTCTGCGCTTCTTCTCCAGTTAGTCACACCGAGTGGAAACAAATTGGTTTTGTTAATTTTATTGCGTTGAAATATTGATCTACTCTTGTTGATTTTTTTTTAAATTTGTGAAAACACCTGTCTGAATGGGTCAACGTTGCTCAGAAGAGAAGACATCTCAAGCCCCACTGTAAATGAATCAAACATATTTCTGTTGTTATGATATAACACACTTTGTGTGACTACTCTCAATCAATTATGTTTTTTTTTGTATTTTTTCTATGTAATAACATTCATCAATAATGCGATAAAGAATAAAAAACACGAATAAACGAATTTCAGCCTACAATAAAAAAATATATTTCTTTTTTGATCGCCCTAGCATGCACAACATAGACCGTAAAGCTTTCCTTTAGTGCACTTTGTTGAGTTAAGTCATGGCCGATTACACTGTGGTAGTCGTACAAATAACAAGACCGGACTCGACGGTTTTACTCTAATTCGGACACGAGGAATCGAACTGCATCATTAGTCTGTGAGTTACAATGGCTTTTTCACAGAAAATTTTTGTTTTAACTAATATGTTGGATTTTTTTTATATTTTTCGATTTTGACTCAATTTTAACAGCCATTAACTTCTATTTGGTTGGTTGTTCCAATAAATTTTTTTAAAGAAAGTTGTTTCAAATTTGTTTTGCTTCTATTTTTGGATACAAACCTTAACTCTAAAACCAGATTCAGAAAACCATTAAAAACTAATATTCCTAATTAAAAACCCATACCCAATACCAAGTATATGACACCATGCGATACCAATTATGACCCATGAAAGAAACTGTATACAAGTGATAGTAGTGACCATGTATAGGAAAAATACACACTCACTTTTTCATCCGTAGTTTCGTTTTCTTTATAAAGGACTTTTAATATTTTAAAATGCGAATTTTGAATGCACTTTAAGCCTCTAGGTTGTAAAAATGTCAATAACACAATGCAACAAATTTTTGATCCCGGTTTCTAAATATTGATCCTTATGTAAAATTTCTTGCTGAATTCAAATCTGCTCTCAGATATGTGTTTGGAGGGAAGGCCAATGAAAATAAATAAAAGAATAACAAACCAAATTTCAGATTTAATTTCCTCGATAGGAACTTTATTTAAATTCGTAAAATTACCTTCGAGTGGTACGATCAGCAAGTGGATCTAATTTCGAATAATTTTGACACATACATATATCTAGGTTCGAATGTGGTAGAGATCCGAATGATTCTAGCCAGCATTTAAAGGGTATATAATGTCAGTACAATAATGCGTGAGGGAGAACGGTAGGTGCTTCCGCTCAGCGTTAGTGTGTAAAACTCAATAATTAAATGCATTGACAAAAACTAAGATGGAGAAGGTGGCGTCGATATTCTATTATTTATCTATATTTGATTTTTTATGTGGCATTGTTGCAAAAAGAGGAGCAAATCAGGCTCCATTTAAGGATACTGTTAGGGTTACAAATACTGAATGGAACGAATAATTTTCCACCAATTATTTAAGATTGGGATTAAACATATGTGAAAAGTAGAACGGTTTTTGAGATATGGTCAAATTTCCATTTTTAGTGTTTTGAAAAAAGGTAGGTCCACTAAAATGCCGTTTTCTCTGGTTTTAGTTCATCGATGTTTGCAAACTGTGACGAAAAGATAATAAAAATATTTCTTAACAAAACGATAGCTGTATAAAATCCAATTACACTATGCAACAAATGACGACTTTTTGAAAAATACAAAACCGTGATAGTATAGGTTCGATTCTACTATCGAAGGGTAATAAAACCCTATACTCAGTTTGGCGAGATTGGTGACCAATTTTTTTTTATGGGCACCTAAAGATTCTCAAAATCAGTGAGCCCCATGAAAAAAGGTGTGATCAGTTTTTGTCCAACAGCTAACTCACACTTCGTGATAGCGCTAAACTGTATTCGGCAATAATGTAGCTGGAAGTTTTGCGCACTAACTTTATTAACAAATTATGTCAAAAAGGTTGGTTATTCCTGCCCTTTTTCAAAAAAAATTGAAGAAGATTTTATTATTTTTTCACTTTTTTGAGCATTACTTTGAGGGAGTCCAAATTTTTCTCTAACACTGTTCGCCAAAATTGTAGCCCTGGTAAAGATAAACAACTTTCGTGAACATATCAATCCAATCTGAACGTGTCTAGGCAACCTAAATAGATCATAAAGTCCACGTTGATACCGGTTTTTCGAACCTTTACGCACTTATAAGCCAGTAACGTGGTTGAATATCAACCGATTTTAAATTTCTCAGTGGATTTAGAAAGAAGAGACTGCGGCCTTTTAAACCATATATATAGTTATATTGGCAACTTGTCATATCTGTTTGTTTTTTGCCTCGAAATTTCAAACTTTTGTAATTTTTTCACTATTTTTAAGTTTGATGAAGTTTGTAGCCCCTATTTTATAAGGACACCCTAATGTTTACTACTTTATTCAGAAAGTGCACGCTTTCACGAGTTAAACGCATATGTGTTTGTAAAAATCGGTTAACAAATAGTTAAGTTATTCATGTTTTCCGAGGGACCGAACTTTCATATCCTATGCTAAAATCAAAGTTGAAGTAAATAACAACAACACCAAAACAATGCTTCTTCTTCAACTCTTTGATTTTAGTATAGGATAAGAAAGTTGGGTCCCTCGGAAAACATGAATAACTTAACTATTTGTTAACCGATTTTTACAAACACATATGCGTTTAACTCGTGAAAGCGTGCACTTTCTGAATAAAGTAGTAAACATTAGGGTGTCCTTATAAAATAGGGGCTACAAACTTCATCAAACTTAAAAATAGTGAAAAAATTACAAAAGTTTGAAATTTCGAGGCAAAAAACAAACAGATATGACAAGTTGCCAATATAACTATATATATGGTTTAAAAGGCCGCAGTCTCTTCATTCTAAATCCACTGAGAAATTTAAAATCGGTTGATATTCAACCACGTTACTGGCTTATAAGTGCGTAAAGGTTCGAAAAACCGGTATCAACGTGGACTTTATGATCTATTTAGGTTGCCTAGACACGTTCAGATTGGATTGATATGTTCACGAAAGTTGTTTATGTTTACCAGGGCTACAATTTTGGCGAACAGTGTTAGAGAAAAATTTGGACTCCCTCAAAGTAATGCTCAAAAAAGTGAAAAAATAATAAAATCTTCTTCAATTTTTTTTGAAAAAGGGCAGGAATAACCAACCTTTTTGACATAATTTGTTAATAAAGTTAGTGCGCAAAACTTCCAGCTACATTATTGCCGAATACAGTTTAGCGCTATCACGAAGTGTGAGTTAGCTGTTGGACAAAAACTGATCACACCTTTTTTCATGGGGCTCACTGATTTTGAGAATCTTTAGGGGCCCATAAAAAAAAATTGGTCACCAATCTCGCCAAACTGAGTATAGGGTTTTATTACCCTTCGATAGTAGAATCGAACCTATACTATCACGGTTTTGTATTTTTTTCACTGTTGCACTGTGTTATAAATGACGAAGTTATGGCAGTTCAAAGTTGGATTTTTGAAAAATTTTAAGTTTTCGCTGCCTTTAGTTAAGTTTTTTTCCGTGTTTCTGTAAAAATTGTTCCGGTTTCAGTTACATGATAGAATAATATCTTACAAAAATTTTCAAAATCGGATAAAAAATACTTCCGCATTTGGTGAAATAACCCAAACTTTTTTTAGATATTCTTATGTGACTTGTTTAACAAAAAACGTAGAGTTATGTTTCGGAAAACAAGCAAAACAACAATTACTACTACTCTAAAGAAGAGGTATGTGTACTTAATTGTGAATGTAGCGTTTATTTTTCATCTGACTTTGATGACCAAGGGCAAACCAATTTTGTAAGATATTATTCTATCATGTAGTTGTCTGAAACCAAAGTAATTTTTACGGAAACACGGAAAGAAACTTAATGAAAGGCAGCGAAAACATGAAACTAAACTAAATATTTACAAAAATCTGACTTTGAAGTGCCATAACTTCGGCATTTATAATTGAATTTGAAACATAAATAATTTGTTATCTTTTATGAACTAAAACCAGAGAAAACGGCATTTTAGTAGACCTACCTTTTTTCTAAACACTAAAAATGGAAATTTGACGATATCTCAAAAACCGTTCTATTTTCAACATGTCTGAGAGCAGTTTTGAATTCAGCGTGAAATTTTACATTAAAATCAATTATTAAATGGATACAAAAACTTTTGAAATTTTGTGGCATAGTGTAATCAAAGACAATACATGAATGATAATTAAATCCCCGTTTATATAATTTTATAATAAGTAAACAGATTTTATCTCATATGTCCAGTTTTATTACTTTCGTTGATTAAAAAGTAATAAGATTTTTGGTCCAGTCTGCAGAAATTAAAAATATCAGTATTTTCAAAACGGATCAGCTAGGATTTTAATTCAAGCATTTTTTTGATGTTTGATCAACTCCGAATACAGTGGCATTCACACTTTTTATCGTCATTTTCATGCAACCTAAAACTGTTTAAGCCTACCGTCCAAAGTGGGATATACAGGTTTTTTGGATATATGAAATTTTGAGCCGCAATTTTTGAACGATATTCAAAACAAGTATTTTATTGTTGGAAACAAAATAGAACACAGAATGTACATTTTTTCTTTAATTTCTTACCGTTATTTTTTCAAAATTTGTCACACTACTTAGCCAACTTGTAAACATAAAATTTAATATTATTTGAAAATACATTTTTTGGTATGTATGCAATTTTTAAGCTACATTATTGCCGAATATAGTTTAGCGCTACCTAAAGTATGAGTTAGCTGTTGGATAAAAACTGATGACACCTTTTTTCGAGTGGTTCACTGATTTCAAGAATCTTTTGGATTCCATAAAAAAATTGGTTACCAATCTCGCCAAACTGAGTATAGGGTTTTATTACCCTTCAATAGTAGCATCGAACTTATACTATTCAGTTCTTGAATTTTTTTCACTGTTGCATTGTGTTATTCGTTAGGTACTATAAGTTTTAATTTTTTTTTTTTTAAATGAAATGTACTACTACTGCCCCCCCCTACGTTCGCTGCTGGCTACGCCCTTGTCGCGATTAATACATATTTTTAACGAAATTCGAAAAAATGCAATATGAGAAACACCCTAATGCTCTTTGTGAACAATTAAAGGGGTGGAGTATTTTGATCACATTAGTTGTTTACAGAAGTTGTTCAGTTATACAATAAGTATGTTTTTGGTAAAGATAGCAAGTAAAAACATTGCACAATGGCCCAAAACTCCTAAAAATCTGATTTGTTTAAAGTAGATAGTGTGTTTTGGGAGCTATTTGATATCCCTAGACTTGTTCAGATTGCATGGGTTTGTTCAGAGAATGTACTCGGTAATACCTAAACTACAATTTCACTGAATAGAGTATGCAAAAAATCTGGATTCCCTACGACTTATATTAAAAAAAGTGAAAAAATTAAAATTTTTATCGAAGATTTTTGAAAATAAAGAAGGGAAGTCTAATTTTATTGGGAAATTTTATTACACCAATTTCTTAAGCGGACTATTAGCTACAACTTTGCTTAAGAAGAGAAAGAGCTAGATTAAAAACTGTAGAAACTGTAGACCAACAACTGATGTCACCTTTTTTCAAGGTATCCAAGGGATTTCAAAAAGTTTGGGGGGCCAAAAAAAAAATTTGGTAGCCAATCCAGCCAAACTGAGCTAGGGTTTTACTCAGCTCCGGTTGTACTATCGAACCTATATAGTCACGTTCGGGTGTTTTTCAAAAAGTTTGTTTTTGTGTCATAGTGTTATTACATATTTGCGAGAAAAAAAAACAATTTCTTAATCGAACATTAGTAAAAAACATAGGATTTACTAAGAACCTAACCTTTGACTTTTTTTGGGCAAGAATATATACTACATACATACTTTCAGTCGGATGAACCGACTTATATATACCCTCAGTAAAAACATAAAATTTGCTTAACAAAATACAAAATTTGGGCACTATCGCGTTGGGTGTATTTATATTATTTCTTGAAATCTAGTATGGGCGGAATGGTACATTTGTTTGGGAGAAGGGGAGTGGCACAGTGGTTCCAAAACGTGTTTTTGGAGCTAAATTCTGCAAATTTTTAACGAATAATTGTATCTTGACGAAATTTAAAATAGTTAAAGCTGAGGTGTTTTCGAGGTGACTTAGAAATTTGAGGATCTCTGCTTGGTGGGGAGGACACTGTGTGGTCCTCCAAAGTTGGTCACCTTGGGTCTATCAAATTTTAAATGTTCGTGTAATGCCCATTTATGAACCGATTCAAAAGTTTTTTTGCATTTAGATAGTGCACTAAAAAACCTTCATAAAACATGCCAATATTTATATATTATATAATTTATATCAAGAGATATTTGAGAAAATAAAAAAATTGTGTCATTTTAGGACGTGGTTCATTTAGTATTTTTAGGGTTGTGAGCTCAGTTTTTCTTAAATTGTAAAGTATTTTAAATCGTGTTCAATTATCAAGTGTTCAATTCTTCTTTATAATTATTATCAAACTTGACTTCCACGGAAGAATCCAATATAGGTGGAAAGACATTTATATATATGGGGGCTACATCTAAATCCGAACCGATTCGCTTAGATTGGTTAACAAATTGTAACAGTGTATACAAATGTAAGCTCTGGCAAGTTTCGCAAAAATGTGGGTTTTGGATAACAATATTTATGACAGGCCATGGTAATTTGTATGGGAGGTACAAAAAGTTAAGGGGCAAGCGGACCTATTGTCACAGTTAATATTATACACTACAAAGTAATACAAAAAAAAACTTAATTTCCCTTTGCACCCTATGAATGAGGTATGGGATAGCTTCTCGCGTTGTTGTGAATTAACACGCTTTATATTCTAAGATTCAAAACTAACGGCACCTACTTGTTTATCGACGAATGCGAACGTCACTGTTTGAGAAGCTCTTACTAGACACGCCGACTGACTCGACACTTTAATACTGCGAAGGGAGCCTGGGATCTCCCGCATGGTAGTTGCGTGTTCTAATCACTATGCCACGGCCGGTCCCAAAGTAATAAGACCAGCGAAATATCGGGTTTCTAGATTCTACCAACATGATGTTATCGACAAAATTGTGTTTTTAACGAAATAGGTTATTTTATATGGGAGGTACATGAAGGGGCGTGGCAACATGCCAATTTTATATTTTATACCACTGCTAAATTTTCATTTGAATTGATTAAGAACTACTCTTGTTATCGTGATCACCATTCATCCAGCGGGACAGACGGACATGGCTCAATAGCATTAGAAAGCCCCAAAATTTATATTTTCTTAAGATGACGAGGATCTCAGTTTTATGCTTTGATGGGCTTAACTTTTCCTTGTATCATTTTATATATTCCCTTTTCCCTGTAGATGAGAATATAAAAATATTGTTACAAATTTGTTAAAAGCTGTAATAATAACATACATAGTTGTTAAAGTATTTTGTAGGTTAGCTGGTATTAGCAGCTAAAATTTTTAGGAAGAATAAGTGAAACATTTAGCAGTATACCTGTGCTATTATCTCAGTTGAGGGGAGTGGAGGAAAAACTGTAGCTCCACCTTAAAACCAAATTCTTCACATTTTAGGATGGATCAAAAATTTGGTTGAAATATTTTTTTTTGTAAATAACTTTGATAAACAATTTACGCTGTTTTATTTCGAATAAAATTACCTTTTCAAAGATGTATCATACGTAACATAAAATTATACTATTGTACTATTTCGGTACAATACAAATACTTTTGGTGCAATTAATATTTAAATACTATTAATAAACAAAATTTGTTAGGAATCTTTTACTGTGGTGCATAACATGAAGTGTATTTTAACTATTTTAATCAAAGCTCACACTCTTTCACTCTTACACCTGGTTGTCTTTTGTTTCTTTTCTTGTTCGCAAAATTAACCTAACACATATGAGTTTGAAACCGTTTCCAGAACACTTGTGCAGGGCACTATGTAATACATTTTTCGTATATTCAATAATTAACAAATATGTATCCTAAAAGTATGCAATATTTTTTTTAATAATTGCATGATTTACATTAACTGCAGCCAATAATATGTGACGCCTGATTCCTGCAAGATTTTTATTTCGCTTGTGATACTGGGCACCCATTTTCAAAAGGCAAAAAAACATTTACGTTTTGTTGTAACCAGTTATTGAATATTTTAAAATGTTATATGTACCTATAAAGTCAATAAAGATTTACATATGTATATACAATTTCTCACCTCTTTAACATCGTTCAATATTTCCAAATTTTGCAATTCATTGGTGACTGCGAACAGCGTTATCAACTGTGTGTCGGTTATTTTTTCATAAAACTGTTTAATATGATCAATGCAGAGTTTCTTTATCGATGTCACCATATATTTATCACATAATCTATATAAAGTTATGGTGTCGTCAAAGTTTAGATATTCCATTTGACAGCTGCGTGTATTATAGAGCATTCGGCGCAAATTTCTAAATGCTCCCGGATCGTCGTCTGGTAGGCGAATAGCAGTGCCATCTTTGGCTTCCATAAAGTCACCACAGAACATGCGTTCAAATACTGGAGATTCCACAGCAAACATCCATTTGTGACCAAAAATAATTTCAGCCTTATCGGTTTCAGGGCCAACAATAAATTTGCAATCTACTTTGCAACCAATTTTTAGAATTTCCCCAAATTTTTCAGGAAGTCTGTTTAAAGTAAAAAAATAGCAATTAATAAAATTTAAATATGTTAGAGAAATTTCTCTTATATTATATTTTAATAATAACAAATACGAATTTAGAAACTTTGTCTCTATTGGGTGGGACAATATAATAACAACAATATAATAAAAGTATATTTTATTTTTTTATAAAAGGGACAAGTAAGATGACATAAGTTTTGTATTGCCCTAAAAATATTATAAAAGATGCACAGATAGCACTGAGCGTTACAGATATTAATATGGAAACGGATGTCCTTTCTACACCAAAAGATAAAACACAGATGAAACTAAGCACTGACGACGGTTTTTGTTTTGTCAAACAGTATTGACCATTGAGCATTAAAGTATTTTCCTTATGTGTGTTAAAGTCAAAATGTTTTAACATTTGTGGAAAATGTTTTGGGCTCTAAATATTTAAATTTTGGGCTATAAATAACTTAGTTTTAAAAATTACCTTAAATCTTGCCATGGCGCATCTTCCGTTGATGACGTATTTGTTGCAATTGTAGTAACTTTCTTCGTCTCACTGAAATAAAATTAAATTTTTTTAGTAATTTTATAAAAAAGGATTAAAATATCGATTTTAGCCGTAAGAACAAAATTTTTATTTTTAAAGGAAAATGGTTATTAGAAGTTTAAAATGTTAAACGTATTGTATATATTCCATACATTTTATTATTGGAATATTTTAGCTGGCATGACATAGTTATTCATAATGGAATTAGTGGTGCTTATATATATATATTTGACGCAAAATAAATATACTTATATATAACTGACGGGGCAAAATCTATATATATAAAAGGCTTGGGTGACTGACTGATCACACCCCAGCCCAAACGGCAAAATCTAGAACATAGGTTCCTTTTATGACGTAGGCGCGCACTAAGACAGGATTTTTGGAAATTCGGTCTGCAAGGGGGTAAAAAGGGCGTGGCACCTCTGCATACAAATCGGATTTTAAAATGACTGTATCTATTAAGCCATTATAGGTACGAAGTCGAGATTTGACACGTATACCGGACGTATTAGAAAAAAATACTTTGTTTGTTGAAGAACTCGATGCCACGCCCCTTTTTAGAAAATCGTTATATCGGCCAAAGAAATGGACCGATTGCAATTATATTTTTTTTGTGATACTGTCCATAGGCCCCCTTTTTTGGCAACATGAAAACAAAGTTGGACAATAGGGCGTGGCATCGCCTACACAAACCGAACTTTCAATCCGTAATATCTCCCGAGCCATTAGAGATATAAAGATGAGATTTGCTACACATGTTGCTGGTACAAGGAAGATTAAGTTTCGTTGATAAATGGGCGGTCCCACGCCCCTTTTGAAAAAAATCCTTATATCAGCGAAATAAATGGACCGATTGGATAAAATTTTCACTGTGTAGTATTATCCGTAGGGTCTCTATCATAGGGTACATGAAATCATACTTAGACAAAGGGGTGTGGCACCGCAAACACAAACCAAAATTTCAATCGGTCATATTTCGCGAGCCATTAAAGGTATGACGATGAGTTTTGCTACATTTGTAAATGGTACATGGGGGATTACGTCTCGCTGGGAAATGGGCTATGTCACGCCCTTTGTGGAAAAATTGTTATTATATTTAAGATTGTTTGACTAGCTGATTGGGTGAAATGGAAATAGATAGGATGATGAATTTTGGTGTGGTTGTTCCCCTTATCGAGTAAACGTCACCTAAGAATGGATTTTAGAAAATTACCAATAGGAAACAAAACTTATACCATCACCCAGGCCAGTTGACTATTGTTATAATCGCGAAATATTATATTGGCATACTCACTATCAAATTGGATTGAATGTTTTTTTAAATACGATATTTCTGGGTAAAAGAAAGAAAAGTAAGAAAGTTTCAGTATGGCAACCCGACTTACATATACCCTCACCCTCAGTAAAACATAAAACTTTATGTTTTATTAATATTATTACTTGATTTCTAAAGTGGGTGGAGTGGTACATTTGTATGGGAGGTACAAGAAGGGACGCGGCTAGATTTTTTAGTTTTTTTCTTCAAAACTTTATCTTGTTATAGCTTAACAAAATGCAGAATTTGGACACGATCGTGTCGAGTGTATTAATATTATTACTCCATCTCTCAAATGGACGGAGTGGTACATTTGTATGGGAGGTACCAAAAGGGGTGTGTCTAGACTTCCAGTTGTTTTCTCCAAAACATTAGCTTTACTAAATACAGAATTTGGATAGGATCGCGTTGGGTATATTAATATTATTACTCGTTTTCTAAAGTGGGCGGAATTGTACATTTGTATGGGAGGTACCAGATGTGGTGTGGCTAAACTTTCAATTTTTTTTCTCAAAAACTGTATCCTGTTATAGCTTTACTAAGTACAGGATTTGGGCACGATCGCGTAAGGCCTATTAATAATATTAATCGATTTCTAAAGTGGGCGGAGTGGTACATTTGTATGGGAGGTACCAGAAGAGGCGTGTCTAGACTTCAAGACTTTTTCTTAAAAACTATATCCTGCTATTGCTTTACTAATTAAAGAATTTGGGTACGATCCCGTTGGATTTGTTGATATTATTACTCCATCTCCAAAGTGGGCGGCAAGGTACATTTGTATGGAAGGTACCAGAAGGGGCGTGGCTAGACTTGCAATTTTTTTTTTCAAAACTTTATCCTGTTATAGCTTTACTAAGTGCAGAGTTTGGGTACGATCCCGTTGTGTGTATTGAAATTATTACCCGATTTCTAAAGTGGACGGAATTATGTATTTGTATGGGAGATACCAGAAGGGTCGGGGCTATGTAGCCCATTTGCAATACCGGTAGTAGTTTTGGGGAAATATTAACTCGTGCCAATTTTCAAAACATTTGGTTGCGTTATTCGAAAGTTATTATGCGCACCAATCGGACAGCCAGACAGACAGACATGGCTCAAACGACTTAAAAAGTCATAATCGAATTTGGTTCAAAGAAACCTAGGGTCAAAAGTGACTCCTTCTATGTGTTACACTTTTGGGTCGTATCAAATGATATACATATACCCTAATCCCTAAGAGTGATGGTATAATAAAGTGATCGTCCACTGGCTCTATGTTAATTCTTCAACCAATTGGATCTTATATGGGTGTAGGCCAAGATCTTTCTTCAGCATTTGCAGAGACAGAGTTGCTGAGAACGGCGTCAGTTCGATAAATTCGAGTCCCCCATCCACTTACGTATACAGCGGAAACTGCTTATTCTGTACACACAGTAAAAGTGGTAAATCTATAGTATTGTGTATTAGATGCTAAGGCGTACGATTATGTACACCATAAACTTGCAAAGTGCTCCATAAGTGTGGTGAACAGAGCGCGCATTTTGAAAATAATATTTCACGATTTGTAAAAGTTGTTCTTGTGTAAGTCTTTGCATACGGACTTGCCAAAGTATACTGAAACCCATAATAAACTAACTGATAAATACCATCACCCATACGACTTTCGGTCGTATGGCCAGATAAAAAGTATGGTAAAACTGTAGTAAAGGTTACCGTCCACAAATGTTAAGTTCAATATCCCTGGGCATTTGGTAATTTTTATGGGGGTACCGAAAGGGTCCAACTGAGAATCAAAGAAAAATTTACTAATAAATTTGCACAAAAAACTCAAAAGCAGGCGGGAACCGAACCCGGAATCTCCCGCACGGTAGTTGCGTGTTCTAACTAAAGGCCTGCAGCGTTCCATTCATTCTATTTGTACAAACAGATAAAACAAATAAGAACCTGATATTATCGGTGGAAATACAACAAAGAGTAGAACAAAACATGTGCTCATGCGTTTTGGATTGAGTAGATCGCGTATCATCTCTTTCTCTGGCTCTCATTGCAGTGGAAACTTTTGTTCTCTTTATCTATTCCATTCAGAGAAGTAATTTCATCTTGTTTAAATGGATATATCCATTTAATATAGATATTCCACATGTATACAGGCTATAATAAGTCCTTCACTAAGCCTTATAAAAAATTCCATACCCATGCACATTTCGCTTCTCAAATGAGACCTGCAATGAGGCCTCTTACTAGGATGAGAATAGATCCCGCAGACATGCCTCTTTCCCTTCTTAAAACTGGCCTGTGAGCAGCCCTACTGTGTACCCCACAAAAATACCATAGATGTTCTCAAAGGGGATGCAAACTTTCTTGCCTTAAACAGGCCTGTTGACAGTCCTATTAGTAGAAGGCAGAATTGACGTTCATAGCCATGCACTTGTCACTTCTCCGATTAGGCCTGTTGGCAGGCCTCTTAGGGGAAGGTAAGACAGATGCTGTTGTTTATGAGAACCACATATATGTTATTTGTTGTACAACAACTATACCACGTGATAGCCGAGTAGGTAGCATGCCAAACTATGAGTACTGAGGTCGCGAGTTCGATTCCTGCTGCTGGAGTTTAAAAAAATAGTTATTACAAATTGTAATAAATATTGTATTAAAAATTTATAAAAAGTAGGAAATCATTTAATATGGAAATAATTCGCATATTTTTTTTTATTTAAGTCCTTCTATAAATGCTCTTTTGCAGGCCTGCAAGCTGGTCTGCAGTAGCAATGCCTCATAGAAGACCCTTGTTATTAGGACTCCAAGCAGGACATACTAGGCATGCCTACTGAAACGCCTTCAATGAGAAAGGGAATGTGCAGGCCTTGCCTGCCTATGACACCCTATGTTAATTTGAAATGAAGACTGCATTTGAAGGGTAGGGCTTCTGACTGTCATTGCAGGCCTGTAAGAAGGCATGCAAAGCCCCATTTTTTGCTGCCTGGGATATAAGAAAATTTAACTACATACAACAAGTGTGTTTGGATAGTCCTTTGCAGACCTATAGTTCTTACCATCATGCCACGGACGGTCCCACACAGACAGATCGAGATAATCGGTCTGCAAATAACGATTTTATGAAAAACCCCGAATCCAGCGTTATTGCCACGCCAACAAAGGTTGTTTTTGCACTCCAAAATTTGTTTTACCATAACTATCACACCTCTGATAGTTTATGAGATTTAGTCATTTTACATTTCAAGTATAGCCAAGGACTAAAAAACAGGTCATCAGTACCACTTTGTAAAATTTTCGAAACAATTAGTCTAGTGAAAAGCCGTCGGAGCATTTTTTTAAAAGGGGGCGTGACACCGCCCACTTTCACCATAGCTGCAATTCGAACTATATGAACAACTTATATACATATACTAGTGGGCCCGGCAATGCTTCGCTATTGCATATTAACTTGTAATATATTTCACATTTAGGTCTACAAAGTACTTTGAAAACGGTACTTAAGCTCGACAATAATATATTGAGTTTATTTAGTTATGTAACTTATTTAAAGTAACTCCTTAACATTAAAGTTAACCAATTAAGTTTTATTGTTGTAAATGCTAATAAAAAGTTCATCAGCAAAGTCATACCTTTAGTGCCGGCATGTAGATTAAGTTTTTTCTGTATGTAGGGCGAAAAACCACTTCTTCCAAAAATCGGAAACAGACATTCCTCTAAAGATCAAAATTATTTATTTTGATCCGTAGTAGCATGAACCATCTGTATGCTAACTATCTCTTTGGTCATAAAAAACATCTTTGTTATGCCTTCTCCTATTGACCGCAAATGAAAATTCCGTTTGAAGCTTCATGCCTTTAGTCATAAAAACTCCTTTTGTCATGTCTTCTTCTCACACGGATCAAGAATAATCCGGAATACTATTTTTGTATTGAACTCGTATTACCATTTTTTGAGATACATCGGTCACCAACGTTTGGCTTAACAAAGTGATGGTCTCACGCGCTGTATGGCATATTACACCGTCGTGTTGGAACCATTTCTCCTTTAAATAATGTGCAATGACATGATAAATAAAAAAATCAATTGACCGCCCACTGGCTCTAGTTCTTCTACCAGTTGGATTTTATATGAATGTGGGCCAAGATCTTTCCTCAGCATTTGCAGACACCGAGTGGCTAAGAAAGACGTCGGTTCGATAAATTCGAGTCCCCTGTCACACTAACGTCTACAGCGTCGATGGCTTCTATTAACTGCACCTCAACTTCACTTCATTATATGCACCCTCAGGTAGAGATATTTTTTTAGCAATGAGCAATTATTCAGTTACTTCAGACGAATGGGCCCGGCTCTAATTTTTACCTACCTCCGATGTTTGGAGACCAAGTCGAAAAGAATAGAATATTTTTGATTTTTTTATTGGGATCCCGCCCAATATTCTGAAAAATGATTTTTAAAAACTTAATTTCTGTACGCCAACTCTAAGAGGCCATAACTTTTTAACAAATACATAGATTTGCTTCTGTAATACCTTATTTAGTTTGTAGGGAAGTCAGTTTTACGCAGAAGGTCTCAGAAAATATATATCTGAAGTTTTCGGTTTGTGCTCATTTAAAAACAAAAAAAATCTTTATTTGAAATCTTCATGCTTTCCAACGCGAGCTAGGAATTGATTTTAAACACAAAGTTTTTTGGTGAAATTTTCTTGAAATTCATCGTAGATTCCGATTTTGGTTACGATTTGTGCGAATAAAAAAATATACTGTGGAATTTTGACAGTTTTAACCGTTTGTTTTAAAAAGGGTGTGGAACAACCCATTTCCACATTTACTGTAATTCATACTGCAACAACAACATATGTAACAAATCTCATATTCATACCTCTGATAGTTCATGAGATTTAGCCCTTTTAATTTTCAAGTTGAATGGGCGGTGCCACGCCCCTTTATCCAACGCCCCACAACCAAATATACCCTGGGACTATCAACAGGTCTACAGTAATACTTGGTAACATTTTCGTATCAATAGATCTATTAGAAAAGCCGTTAGAGCGATTTTTGAAAAGAGGGCATGGCACCGCCCACTTCTTCCCTGGATGTAATTAATACTGCTCCAACAACATATATAACAAATCTCATCTTCATATTGACGCCCTATGCTCCAATGGGAGTTAGAGGAACACATATATATATGTATCATCTTCATACCTCTGATAGTTCATGAGATATAGCCCTTTTAATTTTCAAGTTTATCCAATCACAACCAAATATAGCCAGGGACTATCAACAGGTCAACAGTACCACTTGGTAAAATTTTCGTATCAATCGGTCTATTAGAAAAGCCGTGTATTTCATAGATCCCCGAAGATGTGATTTACAATAGCTAAGTATATAAATTAAATTAATGGTTTGAGTAAAATGGAATAGCAACGAATTGCCAATTTTTATTCCCTAAATGTGGAAAACTCCAAACAATGTATTGTCTATGTTATCCGCGGGGTTATTCTGAAGATGCTCTGAAAATTTCATCAAAATCGGCACAGCCGTTTTCGAGTCCATACGTTGCAAACATACAAACATATATATATAGGAAAGGGCAGTTTTTATCCCTTTTGCTATTTTCACCCCCTAAATGTGGAAAAATTCAAACAATGTTTAGCCTATGTTACTTGCGAGGTTATTCGGAAGATTCCCTGAAAATTTCATCAAAATCGGTCCAGCCGTTTTCGAGCCCATACGTTACAACAATACACACATCCCCACACACACACACACACACATACATGTTTCGAAATGAATGCAGAGTTCGCTATAACTCAAGAACCAATGCACATACAAAGACCGTTTATACATAAAAACCTTGGTATTAACGTCACCTTTCATATGAAGTTTGCAGAAACAAAATCGGTTCACGCATTCCAGAGAACATCAATTTCTAACACAATGCAACTTATTTTTATATATATAGATACGAAATATAAGCTTCACACCTCTGATTGTTCATAAGATACAGCCTTTTAAAGTTGTATGTCAAGAACACTGATCCTCCCATTTTTTGTTGGATTATGAATTTTGTGTCCAAATGCATCCACAAATATTATAAAGGCGATTGGTGAGACAGACCTTCGGATATTGCGTTTTTAAAAATATGGTCCTACTTTATATATCAAAAATTCAAGAAGCCTATTTTCACCACCGACCACAGCTCTTTGAATTCATTTTCAATGTATTTATATAGATTTGACCTCTTCGGGTCACGGCTGTAAGTTGTCGGATTTTGCTCAAATATTGACCATAGCTTCTTTATAACAACAAAATCTAAAGTTGAAATTACGCTGACACCCTACTCCCCGCTACCAAAAAGAAAGGAGTGGGAACATCTGCACAATAAATTATTGTCGAAAACTTCTTATTACTCATGTGCTGTTGTGTATACTAATCAAGGTGATGGAATGTTACCCACAATGGCAAAATTAGGAGAATTCCCTAAATAATGGAAATATTTTTTATTTCCGATTAAGCCATAAAATGCGAAAAGATATTAAGTTTAGTTTGTTATGTTTACTTTCTAAAAATATGTTTTTACTTGGACCTCCCTTTACATAATACTTTTAATTATTCTAATTATTAACGTTATGATTTTTGGCAATCGCATTAAATTAACACTTAAACAACTCTTAGATAAAGAGTGTAAATACACAAACTCAATAGTAGAATTGATCTAAAGCTACGCACAGACGGTTGCCAGATCTTACAATATTGCCCGAAAAATTTGCAGAAAATGTCCAACAACCGTGTGCACTTTAAATTTTGTATGGCAACGATTGCAGAAAAATCATTGTAAAACAACAATATTGCCAGACATCCGATAATCGTCTGAACCGCAAAATGTTGCAACCTTCAAATTTTTGTAAGATAATTGCAAACACATTTAATTTGCAGATGTGCGAAGTTATGCATCTGCAAATTTCACCATTTGCAGAGATTAATTATATGGCAACACTGTCCATGTCAGTACATTGCCGGTACATTAGCAGATTTGACAAAATTGCTATTGCTGGCAACCGTCTGTGCTTAGCTTAACAGTATCAGCTGTGTTTGTCTGCTTATCTCTTAAAAACAACAAAAAAACATGTTTGTTGAATAACTTTAATATACATGGGCCTTATCAATATAAATAGTCTTAGCAAAATGGTTGATAATCATCGGACGGCGGGGTCTTCCAGCGGTTTGCTTAAGTGATGAATTAACGTAGCTATTATTATGAATCACTTAAAATACCATATCGCTTATAAGCAGTCCAAACATTTCAATAAGTAGGGGAATTACCTTAGTGATTCCAACAATAACAACTGAAGACTTTTCTTTATCACTAAATGTTTACGTCATTATATATGTTTATCAGCTAATTTGGTGATTGACCGAATTTATTCGATAAATCTTTGCTAGGCTAATGGAAGCGAGATTAATTAGTAAATTGCATTAGCATTAAAAATATAGTCACGATTAACGACAAGGTACAAGTTACCGAAAAATCATTCAGATTAACTGATGAAATTAATGGATATGGATTTATTGCACTGAAAACCATTTAAGTATAATTGAGTTTGGTATTGATCGGTCTTTTGTATTGAAGGAGGCACGGTATGAATCAATCGATTCTCTATATATTAATATATAATAAACATTTAGAAGCATCCAAAATCCGAGTGCAATATTACATAATGTTATTTTTAGTTCTAGAAACATTTCGAAAAAGCGTAAATCAGAGCACCCCTCCAAATATTTGGAACTAATGCTAACTTTAACTCTTTATCTCCCTCTCTCTGACGATGAACCAAATTAATAAAAAAATTCGTACTACGCTTTTTATTTTTACATTCACAGTTATTATCCCAGTTTAAAAAAAAAAATTAAATTAATGTTAAATTAATTGAAAATGTAATTGATTGTAATTAAAAATAAACCAATAAATTTTATATATTAAATGTTATTAATTAAAAATTTAATGTAAACTTTAAGTAACGAACTATTTATTTATATATTACTTTTATTAAATTAATGCTTTTTAGGTCCTAACTCTTATGTTATACTAGCTTTCCCGGCTCGCGTTGCTTCACCCGTACTTATATTGAGACTTTTTATGAATTGAAGCAAGACAGGTAAAATGCAAATGCTTCATAAGACGAACGTACACTTCATTTATCTGATTGTAGCTTCGCACAACTAAAACGGACTGGTACCCCCTCTAATTCTCCAGGAAGCATGCCCATAGACGATTATAGCTTTAGCCGTTTGGTCTGGGTGATGGTACCAGTTTTATCCCTATTCGGCTATTTTGCCCCTAAACATTTGAAATTCAAAAAATCCAATCTAGCGGCTCTCTAATTATATAGGGATCAATTCAATATACAGTTTCGTAACCCAACCTTTAAGTATTTGATCTGGTGATATCATCAGTTTTAACCCATTTCCCGTATTTTTACAACTAATGAACGAATTTCGAAAAATTGCTTTACATCGCACACCTAAAATATTCACTTAAATTTTTGAGACTATACCTTTAGCCGTTTAGTAGCATTTATATCCCCTTTCGGCCCTTTTTATCCCTAAAAGGGCCCAAGCCCACGCATAGGCATGGCACCGCCCATTTTCCAGCGAGACGTAATCCTCTTTATATCTGTAACATATGTAGCAAATCTCATCTTCATACTTCTAATGGCTCTTGAGATAATACCGATTGAAATTTCGGTTTGTGTGGGCGGTGCCACGCCTCTTTGTCTAATTATGTTTTCATGTAGCCTATGATAGAGGTCCTATGGACAGTATCACACATAGACAATTCAATTGCAATCGGTCCATTTATTTAGCCAATATTACTATTTTTAAAAAGGGGTGTGGCACCGCCCACTTTCCACAACTTTCTTATACGACCGATATAGGTACCAATCCTCGACTTCGTAGCCCTAATAAAAAAAAAAACTTAATTTCCCTTTGCACCCCATGAATGAGGTATGGGATAGCTTCTCGCGTTGTTGTGAATTAACACGCTTTCTATTTTTAGATTCACAACTAACGGCACCTACTTGTTTATCGACGAATGCGAACGTCACTGTTTGAGAAGCTCTAACTAGACACGACGATTGAATCGACGCTTAATACTGCGAAGTTGCTGTTAACAACATTCGAGGGGAGCCGACAATGAAAGAAAATTTTATTTATTTTTGTTTTCTTTTAAGATGACTGGAGCCAGGTTTGAAGCTGCGATCTCCCGCATGGTAGTCGCGTGTTCTATTGGAATATTGTGCCACTTGATGTGAAAAACTCATGACGGAAATTTCAGAGGGGTCAGACAACTATTTTCCGAGGATTAAGTTCAGGTTCTAAGTAAATCCTATGTTTTTTTTTACCAATGTTCGATTAAGGAAGGGTTTTTTCACGCAAATATGTAATAGTCAAATAGGGCGGCTCCTCGGTCCTTTTTGACAACTTGTTTCCAAATAGCCTGATTATATCTCTACTATACTGTGAAATTTTCAGGACGATCAAACTATTATTATGGCTGTTGTAACGGTTTATTTTAAAGGGGGCGAGGCACTGCACACTTCCACATTCCATACCAAATACCATATTTATACCGCTAATAGTTTATGAGATACAGCCGCTTATGCTTATGTTTTAGGCTAAGCCCTCTGTTCTAGTCCCGCCTATTTGTTGTTGGATCACGAACTTTCCTGCCAAATGCATTCACTCAAATTTTCAAGGCGATTGGTGCCACGCCCACTTGGTATATCACAAATTAAAATACGATATTTTCACCAACGACCACACAGCAACATTCTGTGAAAATTTGGTCAAAGATCGGTCAAGCCGTTTTCGAGTCTATACGGTACTAAAAAATGCAACTAAACAAACACAAACACAATATTTAGATTTGACCTCTTTGGGGCACGGCTTAAAGTGGTCCGATTTTTCTCAAATGTTGACCATAGCCTATCGAACATTACCGAAAATCTTAAGTTTAATTTTTGCAGCCACCCTAATATACAGTGACAACTTTTTTGTAATTCCCCGCACGAATAACATCATTTTGTTTACATGATTATACCGATAATTATTAAAAAAAAAACACACAGACGCACACCATATTTTCAACATTTTTACTCTATTTTATGCTGAGGTCTCAGAGTTGCTGTACAACTAACAAAATTGCCAAGGACTTGCTTACCTTTGAACGGGAGCAACAGCCGGAGCTGGTGCTGCTGCTGCTGGAGCCGGTGGATTATTTTCGGCAGCGGCCATTTATTTCAAATTATTAATTACACAATATGCAAAATATTGTGCTTGATAGTCGTAATTGGTGATCCCCTGTTGTTATATACAGCACAGAAAGTTTACCGCACTTTTAACTTTATACGTTTGAACTAGTCAGAGAACCGCAGAGAAATAAATTGCAAGTAGATGAAGAACACCAATAAAGATTACTAATCGTTTGAACACCATTCGTTTTCAAATGCAATAAACAAACGTCCCAACATTGTTACCAGATCGCACACTCATTTATTGGTATATGAAAGCGGGAATTCTCCTAATTTTGCCATTTTGGGTAATTTCCCATCACCTTGAGTAGCATACACCAGAGATCAGAGCAGATAGACCGCAACCGCCGGTAAACCGCGTCCGAACTTAGTATTTATACCATCACCCTTAGGGATGAGGGTATATATCATTTGATACGACCCAAAAGTGTAACAGATAGAAGGAATCACTTCAGACCCTAGGTTTCTTTGAACCAAATTCGATTCATGACTTTTTAAGTCGTTTGAGCCATGTCCGTCTGTCTGTCTGTCTGGTGGCTGTCCGGCTGGTTCGCACGATAACTTTCGAAAGACGCAACCAAATGTTTTGAAATTTTGCACGAGTTATTATTTTCTCAAAACTACTTACGGTATTGCAAATGGGCTACGTGGCCCCGCCCCTTCTGGTACCTTCCATACAAATACATCATTCCGCCCACTTTAGAAATCGAGTTATAATATCAATACACCCTACGGGATCGTCCCCAAATTCTGTATTTAGTAAAGCTATAACAGGATAAAGTTTTGGAGAAAAAAATTGGAAGTAAATCCCCGCCCCATCTGGTACCTCCCATACACATCTGGTACCGCCCACTTTAGAAATCGATTTATATTATTAAAAGACCTAACGCGATCGTGCCCAAATTCTGTATTTGGTAAAGTTCTAGCAGGATAAAGTTTTGGCGAAAAAATCTGGAAGTCTAGACACGCCCATTCTGGTACCTCCCATACAAATGTACCACTCCGCCCACTTTAGAAATAGGGTAATAATATCAATACACTAGACACGATCAAATTCCAAATTCTTTATTTTGTTATACTATAACAGGACAAAGTTTTGGAGACAAAATTGGAAGTCTAGACACGCCCCTTATGGTACCTCCCATACAAATGTACCTTTCCGCCCACTTTTGGGATGTAGTAATAATATCAGTACACCCAACGCAATCGTGCCCAAATTCTGTATTTAGTAAAGCTATAACAGGATAAAGTTTTGGAGAAAAAATCTGGAAGTCTAGACACGCCCCTTCTGGTACCTCCCATACAAATGAACTCCGCCCACTTTAGAAATAGGGTAATAATATCAATACACTAGACACGATCGTGCCCAAATTCTGAATTATGTAATGTTATAATAGGACAAAGTTTTGGAAAAAACTTTGGAAGTCTAGACACGTCCCTAATGGTACCTCCCATACAAATGTACCTTTTTACCCACTTTAGGGATGTAGTAATAATACCAATACACCCAACGCAATCGTGCCCAAATTCTGTATTTAGTAAAGCTATAACAGGATAAAGTTATGCAGAACAATAAAAATTTTAACCAGTACAGAAATTTCAGTCAGATAAACTGACTGATAAATACCATCACCCACTATAATATATTGTTTAAGTCTTGAGTTACTGAAATTAACCGATTTGTAATTAAAACCAATTAGAAAGTTTCGGTCGGTCAACCCGACTTACATATACCCTTACCCTCAGTAAAACAAATAATTTCTATTATATTGATATTATTACTCGATTTCTAAAGTGGGCGGAGTGGTACATTTGTATGGGAGGTACGAGAAGGGGTGTATCTAGGCTTCCAGATTTATTCTCCATAACTTTATCCTGTTATAGCTTTACTAAATACAGAATTTGGGCACGATTGCGTTGGGTGTATTGATATTATTACTACATCCCTAAAGTGGGCGAAAATGTACACTTGTATGGGAGGTATTATAAGGGGCGTGTCTAGACTTCCAAATTTTTCTCCAAAACTTTGTCCTATTATAGCATCACAAAAATCAGAATTTGGCACGATCGTGTCGAGTGTATCGATATTATTACCCTATTTCTAAAGTGGGCGAAGTGATACATTTGTATGAGAGGTACCTGAAGGGGCGTGTCTAGACTTTCAGATTTTTTTTTCAAAACTTTATCCTGCTTGAGCTTTACCAAATACAGAATATGGGCACGATCGCGTTATATCTTTAAATAATATTAATCGATTTCTAAAGTTGGCGGTACCACATGTGTATGGGAGGTACCAGATGGGGCGTGGATAGACTTAAAATTTTTTCCTTCAAAACTTTATCCTATTATAGCTTTACTAAAAATAGAATTTGGGTACGATCATGTTTGATTTATTGATATTATTCCTCCATCTCTATAGTGAGCGGAAAGGTAGAGTTGTATGGGAGGTACCAGAAGGGGCGTGGCTAGGCTTTCAAAATGTTTTCCAGAACTTTATCCTGTTATAGCTTTACCAAATACAGAATTTGGGTAGGATTCCGTTGTGTGTATTGATATTATTACTCGATTTCTAAAGTGGGCGGAATGATGTATTTGTATGGGAGGTACCAGAAGGGGTGGGGCCATGTAGCCCATTTGCAATACCGTAAGTAGTTTTGAGGAAATAATAACTTGTGCATAATTTCAAAATATTTGGTTACGTCTTTCGAAAGTTATCGTGCGAACCAGCCGGACAGCCAGACAGACAAACGGATATGGCTCAAACGACTTAAAAAGTCATGAATCGAATTTGGTTCAATTTGGTTGGAACTAAAGTCACTCCTTCTATGTGTTACACTTTTGGGTCGTATCAAATGATATATACCCTCATCCCCAAGGGTGATGGTATAAAAATATAAAACGGAAAAAATTTCACGTCTTACTACTTCCACGTAATATCACATAACCTATGAACAACATGAGAGATAGATCATGAAAAAAAGTTTGTCGAATTGAAGTAGTATTTCTTGAGTTATGCCCCCAAAACTTGGCTGTAGGAGCTTGAAAACTTTAAGCCTAAAGCGGAAGGGGTTAACATACTCCAATCGTGCTCAAACTTTAATCTGCAGACATCATTTTTGGAGGATGGTTCCGACAAAAATCCAACATCAATTTTTCTCACCAGCCTAATGTACATCATATATGAATTGTATACCCTTACACTACGGGTAGGAGGGTATATATCATTTGATACGTCCCAAAAGTGTAACACATAAAAGGAGTCACCTTAGACCCTAGGTATTTTTAACAAAATTCCATTCATGACTTTTTAAGTCGTTTAGCCACGTCCGTCCGCCTGTCTGGCTTTCCGACTGGTCCGCACGATAACTTTTGAAAGACGCAAGCACATATTTTGTAATTTTGCACAAGTGAATATTTCTCCAAAATTATATACGGTATTACAAATGGGCGACATGATCCCGCCTCTTCAGGCATTCCGACCACTTTAGAAATCGAGTAATATTAGCAATACACCCAACAGGAACGTATGCAAATTCAGTATTTAGTAAAGCTATTTTGGAAAAAAAATTGTAATTCTAGCCACGCCCCTTCTGGTACCTTCCATACAAATGTACCACTCCGCCCACTTTAGAAATTGAGTAATAATATCAATGTACTAGAAAATTTTATGTTTTATTTAGGGTGAGGGTATATATAAGTTGGGTTTACCTACTGAAACTTTCTTACTCGTTTTTAAAAGCAAACGTTTATATCTGAATTATTTGTTAAGATTTTTTTTAATGTTGTAAAGGCCAATTTTTTAAAGTAATCAAAAATTTTCGAAATTTATCGTTAAAAGTAGTCGGATTATTTTTTGATTACTTTTGATTATTTTCGATCATTTTTTCGTAATCTCCAGTAATCTTGCTTATTTTAAGATTAATTGCAGTCGTAATCAATTTGTAATTAAAAAATTCTAAATAAAGTATTATGTAATCATTACCATTCTTTTAAAATGTAATGTAATTGATTACTAATCGTAATCAAAATTTAACAGGTATGGTTTAAAATATATGGGGGAAATAATTATTTTCCAAAAATAGATATTTTTGAATGAGAGGCACCAGAAGGTTTATTGGAAACAAAAATTTGAACCGACAAAATGAAATATGTATTCAGTTTCATATCAGTTAAAAACAATTTCTTACTGTGTAGCAAAACATACTGCGCCATCTGGTAATGATTAGTAATGGTGAAGGTATTGATGGTTGTTGGCTGGACTTCTAAATGCGATGCTAGGTTAAGCAATCGACATCAAACTGTTTTCAACTAAGTTTAAATTTAAACAGTGTTGTGTGTGCCGGAAACTTATACAAAATACAGTCGAAACTCTCTATGCCAAATTCCATGGGACTGCATATTTACTTCGCTATAACGAAAATTCGCTATATACAAAAGAAAAACAATTTTGTTCCTTTTAATATTTTTTATTTGTAGTAGTCAGTTATTTTGGTTTGAAGTAAATATTTCCACTTTTCTTCTTCAATATAACTTTCTAATACAGTTAAAGAAGTAAACAGTACATATCGCGATATGCAAAGGCAAACTGATAGCGACTGCAAGAAATGTGAGAGATGGTAATGAGTCCAGTTGTCACTTGCATAGTTCGGTGGTTCCCCAAAATACACTTTAAATTGTATGGTAAATAAACGATTCAAATCATCAGTCTCTGTTTGTGCTTTGTGAAAGCAACACACCGAGTACACACCGAGCAACAATAACAACACCAATAACACACAACAAAGCGACGTTGATTTCTTTTTTGTGTGCGTGCGTTCGGTTTTGCCTAAATTCGTTATATGGAGATTGAAAACGCTTTAATTTTGAAGTTACGGTCGAAAAAATGCTTCGTTATAAGGAAATATTCGCTATAGGGAAATTCGTTATATGGAGATTATGATACACTCAAAGTAGACCCAAAACACAGTGTTCTTAAAATTGCTTCGCAATAACGAAAACTTCGTTATATAGGAGTTCGTTATAGAGAGTTTCGACTGTATTGTGATTTTGGAGAAACATTAAATATTATTCGAAATGTGTGTGTTTATCTTGAAAACGCGCATAAATAATCAGTTTCGAATATTCAGTTGTTTGACATTTCTTAAAATGTCGAAAAAAATTTATAAAATTGTTTTAAATTATCCCACAGAAACTGCCCACAGGCTGTAATAAGCGCTATAAAATAAAAAGATTTATATTTTATTCAGTCTTCTTATATACATCTTACAGACTAATTTAATTTAAATATTTTTTTTTTTGCAAACTAAAATCCCATATTGACGAAAAACTGCTGCAATGTTTTAAACACCTTGTTATTGGTTCATTAATACCATAGTTATTACGGTGTAAATCTTCATAAAAAAACCTTTCTATCCGCAATTAACGGGGGGGAGAATGCAAAATTACCAAAACAGACAATTCAACACATTTAATTCCATTATTTGAAATATTGAAAATAAATATTATGGAGTGACTAGATCTACGATCTCTTAAAGATTGTAGAACTAAGAGTATTCGCATATTTCCGTATGTTATTCCATCTTAGCACAAATTGATCTTTAAAAAAAAGGAGATTGTGTGGATTAAGTTATTAAGTGGTCTTTCTGATACTAATTTCATACCGGTGTGTTTGACTTTTCGATTCTTTTGTGGAGCTTTTAACACTTAGGTTTAGTAATGATAGTGGAGAAGTCACACAAAAGGGTGGTGATGAGATAGATGGACAACTATCGAAATAGTTATCTGTCCTTTCGCTGTCGCATAATCCATTTCACACAACTTTTGTTGAACAATCAATGTCACTAATTGTCAATAGCGAATGATCTTCTGACGAACTAAAAACAATAGTAATCTTTTGATATTCTTAAAATGCAAAACATTATTTGTAACCATTTAGGGAATGGGACTTTGCCCAGAGGTTGAAAGTTACTGACTGTCACTCACTTGGGAGTGACCAGAATCGATTCCTTTGTGGCACTGTTCAAGCAGCTAACAACTTCCGGTCTTAGACCAAGTATTCCCCGGGCAATGACTTTAAAGCAACCGCTTAGAAGTTAGCTAGAGTTAGAAGGCGAAACGTTGAGTAACCTAATCGGCATGCTACCACCGATGCGTCTTAGGAAGTAGGTAACAGAAGTTACTGAAGCTCCACACAGGCTCTCCTAGTGGCTTTGGCAGCCCCAAGAAACTATGATCGGGAGCGGTGGCCTAATAAGCCACTCTCCTTAAACAAAATTTATTATGAAAACACGGAGAATAAATAAAACAAGAACCCCCCCAAATGTTGACGTACCCCGCAAACGATATAAGGACCATGATTTAAGGATATGCACCTGGAATGGTCGAACTCTTTACAGAGATGGTGCGTCTATCCAACTGACGGATGTCCTCGACAAATACAAGGCTGACATCACCGCCATACAGGAAATGAGATGGACGGGACAGGGATGCACACGACGAAAGAACTGTGACATCTTTTACAGCTGCCATGTAGAAAGACACGAATTTGGATGTGGATTCATAGTCGGCAAGAGACTTTGACACCTGGTCTCGCGGTTTAACCCTGTAAGTGACCGAATAGCCACCATTCGCATCCGGGCGAAATATTTTTACATCACGCTGATTTGTGTACACGGCTCGACGGAAGACAAAGATGAGGACATTAAAGATGCATTTTACGAGCGCCTAGAGGAAACATACGACCGATGCCCTGGCCACGACATTAAAATTGTTCTGGGAGACTTTAATTCTTGGTCCATCGATCGGTAAATTCAGCCTGCATACCGACACGTCAGACAACGGGTTTAGGCTGGTTAGATTCGAAGCGGGAAGGAACATGGTAGTGAGTGGAACCAGATTCCAGCACAAAGATATCCACAAGGCAACTTGGCTATCCCCCGATCAAAACACCAAAAATCAAATTGATCATGTGGTAATTGATGGCAGGCATGCATCTAGTGTCATGGACGTGCGTGTGATCCGTGGTGCTAATATTGGCTCGGATCATTACCTGGTTGCAGCCAAGGTGCGCACAAGATTGAGCAGAGCGAAAAGCGCACGTAACCAAACACAAAGAAAGCTGGACATCGCGAAATCCCAGAGATAGCTACTGCCTACTCCAACTAGCTCTCCCAACCTTTACGACACAACGCCTCTACTTCTGACGTTCCCGATACACAGTGGCAGCATATTGCGCATTCCATGGCAACCGCCGCAACAACCGTGCTAGGATATGAAAAGCGGTGCTCAGACGAATCCTGGTACGATGAAGAATGTCGCATAGCGTCTGAGGAACAGGATGCTGCTTATAGGTCAACGCTACAGCCAATTGTAACCCGTGCTGTTAGGGAACGGCATAAGGATAAAGCAAAACGGGCGAGACAGCTATTTAGGCGAAAAAAACGTCAGATGAAGGAACAGGAGAACGAGGATATAGAGCGATACAGGGATAGAGGTGAGGCCCGAAAATTTTACCAGAAAGTAAGAGCAAATGGATACGGTAATGGCCTTCCCACCTGTAAGGACACTGATGGAAATCTAGTCACGGATACGCAGAGTGTGCTGCACATATGGAGAGAACACTTCCAGCAACTGCTGGTTCCAGAAGGCAGCGCACGTGAAGTTATCACGCCAATTGTCGACGACGGCTTAGATTGCCCACCACCAAGTCAAGCCGAGGTATGAAGAACAATATCGCGGCTGAAAAACAACAAACCGGCTACTTTGTTGTACCGACGGTCTGCCCGCAGAGCTCTTTAAGTCCGGTGGCGAGGAGCTGATTACGAGCATGCACCAGCTCCTGCGGATGGTTTGGCTTAAAGAGTGCATGCTCGACGATTAGAATGTAAGCGTATTATGTCCTGTGCTGAAAAAAGGTGATCGAAGTGTGTACCGCGGGATCAGCCTTTTACCCATCGCATATAACGTCCTGTCGAGTGTGCTATGTGAAATACTAAAGCCAGTGTTATCCAACCTGATCGGGCCTTATCAGTGTGGCTTTAGACCTGGAAAATCAACAACTGACCAGATTTTCACACTTCGGCAAATCCTGGAAAAGACCCAAGAGAGACCGATCGACACGTACCATCTTTTCGTCGACTATAAAGTTGCCTTCGACAGCCCGATACGACAGAAATTACTCGAAGCCATGGTTAAGTTTGGTAATTCAGCGAAGCTGATACGTCTTTGCGGAATGACGCTGACTGACACGAAGTCTTTAGTGAAGATTGGCAAGGACCTTACGGAGCCATATCATACCAGACGAGGCCTAAAACAAGGCGACAGCCTATCGTGCGATCTCTTCAACATTGTGATGGGGATGATAATGAGAAAAGCTGCAGTAAACACGAGTGGCACTATATGCAACAAAAGACCGACATTATCGGTCGAAAACTGCGGGATGTGACTGCAGCCTTCTCAGGTATACAGAAGGAATCAGCGAAAATGGGCCTATTGGTGAACGAGGACAAAACGAAGTTATTAGTTTCAACGAACAAAGAATCTACTCGTTTGGGAAACTGCGTGAACGTTGACAACTATAATTTCGAGGATAATTTTGTCTACCAAGGCTCCGCCATCAACAAAGCAAATAATGTCAGCCTAGAAATCCGGAGATGAATCCTACTTGCAAATAAATGCTACTACGGACTAAGCAAGCGATTCAACGAACGAACAAAACTCTCGACGAACAAAACTCCAGCTATACCAGATACTGGTTCTACCTGTCTTAATGTATGGCTCAGAATCCTGGGTTATGACACAAGCGGATGAATCGGTTCTGGCGGTATTCGAGAGAAAAATACTCCATAAAATATATGGGCCCATTATCGTTAACGGAGAGTATCGGCGTCGTATGCATCATGAGCTGTACGAGCTGTTCACTGACATTGACGTGGTCAAACGCATTAAGGTGCAACGGTTGCATTGGCTAGGTCATGTTGTACGCATGGACGAAAATGCTCCAGCTCGAAAAGTCTTTGACAATGAACTCGATGGACGGCGCAGAAGTGGTCGACCAAAACTCCGTTGGAAAGACCAGGTTACTGAGAACCTTACAGAACTCGGTGTGACTAACTGGAGAAGAAGCGCAGAAGATCGAGGCGCTTATAATATTTTTCTACGTGCGGTATATAATCCACTGGTATTGCATAGAAGTACCAGCTTAGTAAGTAAGTAAGTAAGTTTGTAACCATTTAGGTTTTTTGACTAACATTAAGCTGTGACAAAATAATCATTAGTTAGATGAAGTTTTGTGACTTTTGTTGGTTTAGCACAATTTTAATCCTGACTTCAGTGTGTTCCATCAAACTTTTGTTTGTTCACTTGTTTAGTTCAACCCGATTTTGATCGGTTTGACCATTATTCGACCTGTTCAATACAAATTTAGTTTAACTCCAATCTCGATTGGTTTAATCAAAATATCGGTCGGATAAATCGGACTTCATACTGTTCAAACCAACTATTGTTAGTTTAATATAATTTCTATTGGTTCAATCGGTTTCATTCAATTCCGGACTGTTCCATCCAACTTTTATTGATTCAACGCAATTTCTATTGGTTTAATGTTATTTCAATCGGTTGATTCCGACTTCGGACTGTTCAATACAATATTTGTTGAAATAAGCTGATTTCAATCGTACTTGGGTTTCCACACTGTTGCATTCCGGTCCTCACAAACCGTCGGGTCCGATTAAAAATTCGGTCAAATAGTAAACACAACCTCTATGCAGAAACGAATTGCCAACTCTATGCTGAGTTTCAGAAATGAAGCTGAATTGCAGGCAAACACGAATTTCCAATTCTACCTCGAGTTTGTGATGCGAGTCTGAAATTCGAACAAACCATAATTATTGCAACGATCCCGGATTGCAAATTATAACCTGAAATTCCGTCAAACTTGTATCATAACTACCATCCCGAGTTGCGGAATTGCCGACACACCTAAATAACATTAATTCGTCCCTGATTCAACCTGACTTGTCGACACTCCGAAACAAGATACAAACCTGAAGTTATTGCCCTTGCATAGCACCGTAGTAATATATGTGTTTGCATTTTTGGCTTACATATATTCTACATTAACTGCATTTTAATGCCGTGCCATGGTTTTCGTTGGTGGCGCCATCTACCGTTGTGTAGTTGCTGTTTCCTGTGAGGTTGTTGACTTAGATTCTGAAATGGGAATTCTAAACGACAATGCATTTCATACTATTTCTGATTATAGATATTAAATAATTTATATACGTCTCCTAAATGTTTGCTTCAGAGTATCCATTTTTATTAATACCGTTTGACTTTATTGTATGTACATTTTATTTGTTTCCGTTAAGTAGTTATAAGATTATTAATTGAGCGGAAAATACAATTTAATCAAAATGTATCAATTATTATATGGTAGCATCAGTTACAACATTTCGCAGCAACAAATTTTGTCAAATTTTCCATTTCTTTTTATACCCTCACCCTACGGGTAGGTGGGTATATGTCATTTGATACGTCCCAAAAGGTGTCACTTAAGACCCTAGGTTTCTTTGATCCAATTTCGATTCATGACTCTTTATGTCGTTTGAGCCATGCCCGGCTGTCCTGCTTGTAAACACGATAACTTCGAAGGACGCAAATCGGCTACCTGGTACCTCCCATGCAAATACATCAATTCCGCCCACTTTTGAAATCGAGTAATAATATCAATACACCCAATGGGACGTAACCTATCGTAAGCTATAACAGAATAAAGTTTTGGAAAACAAATTGGAAGTCTAGCACGCCCCTCCTGGTACCTCCCATATAAATATACCTTTTCGCCAACTTCAGAGATAGAGTAATAATATCAATACACCCTACGCGATCGTGCCAAATCCTACATTTAGTACAACTATAACAGGAAAAAGTTTTGGAGAAAAAACTGGAAGTCTAGCCACGCCCCATCTGGTACCTTCCATACCTATCAGCTACCGCCCAAATCGGATCGTGACCAAATTCTGTATTTAGTAATGCTCAAGCAGGATAAAGTTTGGGGAGAACAAATGGGGAGTCTAGCCACGCCCCAGTTGGTACATCCCATACAAATGCACCATTCCGCTCACTTTAGAAGTTTTTTTGTTTTACTGAGGGTGAGGGTATATGTAACTCAGTTTTCCCGACATAAATTTTTTTACTGGTTTCATTTAAAATTTCTATGAACATCTCATAGGTTGGGTTGGGTTAATTTGGCAGCCACCTTCAGCATAGCTTACTTGAGCGCTTCTATAGGTCCCGCTGTGGTACCAATTATTCCTACACAAGTCGAGCAACATCGCTCTCAAGCCACTTCGTTGCACTAATAAACAATTGGATGTTACGTCCCAGAGGTGAAAGGAAGGACCTGGAACGCGTTATTGAAAGCCTTCAAAAGCAGTCAGTAGGCCTTCCCTTTGGATTTCCTCTTCCTTTCAAAATATCATAGGATGTCGTTGGGAGGCAATCCCTTCCATCGTGTGTTCCAAATTTCAAACCTTCCAATAAAACCAGAAATTTGAAAATATTGTCAATACTTCTTATACCATCGCCCTTAGGGATGAGGGTATATAAGACCAAATTGGTTTCAGGACTTTTTAAGACGATTGAGCTATGTCCGTCTGTCTGGCTGGCTGGCCTGTGAGCAGGATAAAATTTATTAAAATTAACCAGTATTAATATTTTTAAAAATTAACTAATGGGATTGTAAATTGGCATACAAAATACAAAATTACCTATTTTTGGATAATTTATATTGCTTTCATAACTTCCAAAAGGACGACCGGAGGATATTTGAATTTGGCCAGTTTATTTATCTTGCAATAGTAGACAAAGCTTAAGAAACCCGAGTCCTTTGCCACACCTCTTCTGGTACCTCCCATACAAATGACCGAATTGACTCTCATAGTTTTCCATACATATTATTTTTGTAAGTACATTGAATTCACCCAAGTTTTGGAAATTGGACTCAGGGATGAATATGGACCATACCACTTCTGGTACCTCCCACACCAACAGCCATATTTTTGGAAAATTAATATTTCTCCCATAACTTCCAAAAGGACGCTTGCGGGGTAATGCAAATTGGTCGTTTTATGTTTCTTGTGATAGGTGGTAAAACCTCGGAAAACCTAAATATTTGACACACCCCTGATACCCCTAATATACCTCCTATAAAAATTAGTAAAATTTGTACGGTTTAGTTGCACAAGCAGGCAAAAATAACATTGTACAACACGATTTTTTATCCATGATCAAAAATATCTGAAAATATAGCCCAGCTCAGTTAAGTTTTTTACGAGCAATTCAATTTTTGGGAGCGAAGCTCCCACACAGTTTCTCGAAAGTGAATTCTTCCTGTTCGCAAAACTCTGCGAGTTGTTAACAGATTTTGATGAACTTTTTTTAAATGCTTTTCAAATGGCCAGGGACGTGTTCTGACAAAGAAAAATATACAATTTGGTCACAAATTAAAAAAAATTGTGACAATTTTATTTTTTGGCAATTTGTGACAATTTTAATTTTTGACAAATTTTATATTTGGGCTTCGTCAGAACCCGCTTCTGGCCATTTGAAAAATATTAAAAAAAAGTTCATCAACATCTGTTGACAATATAAATTTGTGCCAAATTATTTTGTGACAAATTTTAAATTTGGGCTTCGTCAGAACCATCTCGTGGCTATTTGAAAAACAGTTTCAAAAAATTCATCAAAATCTGTTCACAACTCGTAGAGTTTTGCGAACAGGAAAAATTCACTTTCGAGCAACTGTATGGGAGCTTCGCTCCAAAAATTGAATTGCTCGTAAAAAACTTAAATGAGCCGATCTAGAAAAATTGGGAGATACGTATATACTTTTTTGGGCTATATTTTCAGAATCTGGTCAGTTTGATCATGGGTGAGGCCAAAAGTTTAAATTTGTCTTACAGTGTAATACATAAGTAATTTTATTATTTATTAAAAATCGATTAATTTCAATAACTCAAGACTTAAACCATAGCTTATATTGGATGATGGTATTTATCATTCTCTGATTTACAAAATTGGCTTTTGAAATCTGAGCGTTTTATGTCATGTGCTTAAGAAAGGCTATCACAGCATACAAAATCCAATCAGTGTGGCTTAACACCGACCAGATATTCACACTACGACAAATCCAGGAGAAGACCCAAATAAAAAAACCCAAAAACCTGGTAAGTAGATGACCGACCAGATATTACATTACGACAAATCCTGGAGTAGACCCAAAAAATGCAGATAGACAACTACTATCTGCTTATCGTATGGGTGAGTTTGGTATCCCCGCGAAGCAGATAAAAATTTTTTGGATTTCACTGACTGACACGAAGTTTTCAGTGAAAATATGCAAAAATCTCACAGACACATTTCCTACCTAGCGAAACTTTAGATAGTCTGTCATACAATGTCTTGAACATCATAATGGAGATAATCGTGCAGAACGCTGCAGTAAACACGACTGGCACCATCTTTAATAAAAGTCACATGTCGCTCGCGTATGCTGATGATACAAATATTATTGCGGTATGTTACTGCGGCCTTTTCAAGCATTGAGAAGCAGTCGGTAGAAGTAGGTCTGGTGATAAAACCAAGTTATCATACCAACGAAGTTTTGAACCAACGAAGTTTTGGTCGCCTCCTCCTGTGCCCCCCATCAAGTTTATTACGAAGACCTTTAGAGCTGGAATATTTTCATCCATTCGTACAACGTGTCCAAGACAGCGCATTCGGTCTATCTCTACGCGCTTGACTACGTCGATGTCATTATACAGCTCATATTCGATTCGATTCATTCGACGACGATACTTGCCGTTAATGGTTCCAATGTATTCAATCTAATCTTCCAATCTAATGGTTCCAAATATTTTGCGAATAGTTTTTCTCTCGAAGACTCTCAAAATAGATTGATCAGCTTATGACATTACCCAGGATTCGGTTGAGATTATGATTTTTGTTATGGCGGAGCCAAGATAGACAAAGTCATCTATCAGTTCAAAGTTGTTAACGTTCCCGCAGCGTTCCAGACGAGTGGGCTCTTTGTTCGTTAAAATTAATAACTTGATTTTGTCCTCATTTATCACCAGACCAACTTCCATCGACTGATTTTCAATGCTTGAAAATGCCGCAGTAACATCCCGCAATCTATGGCCAATGATATCTATATGATCGGAATACGCGAGCAGCATGTGACTTTTATGAAAGATGGTACCATTCCTGTTTTCTGCAGCCTTCCGCATGATCATTAAAGATATTGCAAGACAGACTATCACCTTGTCTAAAGCCTCGCATGGTAAAAAAGGCTCTGTCAGATTTTTGCCAGTCAGTGTCATCCTGCAAAGTCGTATAAGCTTTGCGGGGATACCAAACTCAGCCGTAGCATCTAACAATTTCCAACATATCGGACTGTCGAATGCAGCTTTGTAGTCGACGAAAAAATGGCAGGTGTCGATCTGCATTTCTTGGGTCTTCTCCAGGAATGGTCTTAGTGTGAATATCTGGTCGGTCGTGGATTTACCAGGTACATAAAGCCACACTGATAAGTTCCAATCATATTCGCCAGAAAGGGCTCTGGTCTTTCACATAACACACTAGTGAAGTCGTTGTATGCGATGGGTAAAAGGCTGATCCCGCGATATTTGGGACATACACATGGATCGCCTTTCTTAAGCACAGAACATAGAAAACTCAGTTTCCAATCATTGGGCATGCATCCCTTGAGCCAAATCGTGTTTATGAGCTGGTGCATGCATGCTGCCACATCATCGCTGCCGGCCTTAAAAAGCTCTGCCGGCAGTCTATCGTCTCCCGCATATTTATTATTTTTAAGCCTTGCTATCGACGTGCTGATCTCGTTTAGGCTCAGTGGTGTACAATCTACTTGGTCATCTATGATTCGTGTGATTTCGTCACTTATGCTGCCTTCGAGAACGAGTAGAGGACGAAAGTGCTTCCTCCACATTTGCAGCACACTCTTGAGTGTCCGTGACCAGATTTCCGTCTCTATCCTTATAGGTGGGGATCAGAGAATGACAAAATGTATAATAAGAGTACTGTTGAAGTATTAATGTCCAAGCATGTACATGTATAAAGAGTAAACGATCAAACCATGCCCATACCCGCACATACTCGTGCATTGGTATACCCAAGTACACGAGAACCCAGCACATGTTGTTACAAGTGTTGGTTGTGTTGGGTGCTAGTTATACATATCAAATTTCTATTTCTGTTCCGTAGAGTATGGGAATGTACAGGAGTACACATGAGTACTCATGTCACTTGTAGTGCTTAGAAGAGTTGACGAATGTAAGAACGATCAAACACGATGATCTATCATTATCGTAGCTAAAAACTTCATAATTAAGTTGAGTCTGCTTCGGCTTCTGACATCGTGTGCGTCGAGTGTATTTTGTGTATACTTGTGTATGAGAAACAAAAGTAAGGGTTGGTAGTGGTAACGTTCGTTATAAAGGGTGTGCAAACATGTCTTTTTCAACGCAAATAAGAGTTTGTAAGTATTCTCTGTGTGTTAGGTATAGTTCCACACAAGTATACAAATTATGGGTATATGCTTAAGTTTACATTAATGCCGAGTACTTATTGTCATTCTCTGGTGGGGATCTCTGTTCTAAAACCTTTGCTTTTTATCTTTTGTTAGAACTTTCGGACTTCACCTCTATCCCTGTAGTTTTCGATATCCTGACTCTCTCTTTTCTTCCACAGATGCTTTTTACGCCTGAACGGGCGATTCATCTCCCTCCTCTTCTCATTTTAACGCTTTGCAGTTTTGCCTTGTATGCAGCATCCTTGTCCTCAGACACTTCACAACATCGTACAAGGGCGTGTTTTTCATAACCCAGTACGGTCGTTGCGGCAGTGGACATATAATTAGCACTATGCTATTAGTGTGTGCCGGGAACATCAGAACTATTGGGGTTTGTTTGCAGTAATTGAGAGAGTTGGTTGGAGTAGGCATTGGCTATCTCGGTGGTATACAGCTTTGTGATGTCTAGCTTCCTTTGCGTTCGGTTACGAGTGTTTTAAACACTACCCAATCGTGTGCGTACCTTGGCAGCAACTAGTTGGTGATCCGGGGCAATATTTGCACCGCACATCCATAACTCTTGAGACATATCTTCCATTAAATACCATGTGATCATTCTGATTTTTTTGTATTTTGATTGTGAGATATCCAGGTTGCGTTTTGGATATCTTTATGTGGGAATCTGGTTCCACTCACAACCATGTTTCTTGCCAACGCTAAACTAACAAGTCTGAATTCGTTATCGGAGGTGTTGTTGTGTAGACTGAATTTTCCGTCCCGTTCATCTCATTTTCTGCATGGCGGTGATTTCAGCCTTGATTTATTGTCACCAATCTGGTTCAGAAGTGTCAATTTAGCTGATGTAGCATTTCTTTGGCACTGCATTTTTCAGCGCCGTTGTTTTAGTTCCCAATGTTATCAAGGAGTGGTCTGAGTCATGTTTCTCGAAGTTGGTCCTCAGACAGTTACAGTAGCACAAGTAATGGTGCAGGGTGTCAATGCACACCTTCAATGACAAAGCCATGTTAAAGTGACGTGTCCCCTTCATATATTTGAGTTAGAACTGGGACCGGTCCGTATCCACCAGGGACACGTCACAGAACTATTTCTGTGTATGTTTGATTTTCCATAGGGTTTTGAATACTCCATGATTGAATTTTAAAACTATGAAGTTTTGTCCTTTTAAGTGATTATATTGATTGACCCTTAATCTTACATATTGTACGTAAACTTCGCGCCATTAAATATTTTAATAATTGACGATGTTGAGACAACTAGTCTGTTCTATACGAATGACTGATGAACGCCCGTTACAAATACATAGTAAATTGATAAAATTGAATGAAAATAAATGCTTTGATTGCCCAGTTTTCACATTGTATTCAATCCGAAATAATCACCGTCATCAGTTATTTGTAAGTAAAACCATTAATCGCTGTTGGTTGGTCTTAAACCAGATTGATATTTTCAGGAGAATAAAAAGCGAAATGAAGGAATAGTAGAAATATATTCTGGAGTGTATGTTTAATTTAAAAGCTAGCGGCGGCATAACGATGGAAATGGTTGAATAGATAGTTGCTCTTGTAACTGAGATAACTAAATGCTTGAATGGATAAATTGACTATCGTGCAGCAAACAGTTGGCAACACAGCTGTCAGTTTACAAACGCTTGAATGATGTTTCGGATATTCCCTCTTTCTGTTGGCTTAATGTCTGACCACTCGTGTATCTATCCATCCACCCATCCATCCATCTGTACCGCCAGCAACATCATCAGCGTTATCATCTACAGCATCGCCATCTACAGTATTAACATGATGGCAAAAATCATTGTACTTTTTTTTATATAACCAATGTGGTCTGCACTTTAATCTCTTTCTCTCGACTGTAGAAAAGCAAGTACATTTGTTTTGGTAACCTACAGTGGTTTTGACGTGTTGTCTATGTAACCATTTCCAAAAGAAAAAATCATATACCACTCTAAAGGTATAGTTGTCAACGTTCACGCAGCGTCCCAAACGAGTATACCCTTTGTTCGCTAAAACAATTATTTTGGTTTTGTCCCCATATATCGACGCTTGAAAAGGCCGCAGTAATGTCCTGCAGTCTTCGGACAATGATCGACCACTACGACCTTAACAATTTATCGGATATATATTTAATATGCGCATTATTTTCTCGCAAGGAAAAAGTAGGTACTACAAATGTAATTTAAAGATGACAAAATTTGGAAATTCTTCCGCTAGCAAATTTCAAGGGAGCTGTACCAAAAATATTGAAATATTTAATATTTTATTGTTTTAAACTTAGGTTAGGGATAGATAGATTTTCTCAATAGATTTTATCAGCGTACTGAATCCTCTGCTCATTATAACAGACCTGGAAATTGTATATTTTTACTTTTGTTGTACGGCAAAGTACTTTTACTGTATTAACATTTACTTTTCTTATATCATAAAGTACAATTTATTGTACTGAAAAGTACATTTATTGTAACACAAAGTTAAATTTATTGTTCCAAAAAATACTCCTATTGTACACAAAAAGTACAATAAGAAAAATTTTTATGTTTATTATAATGGGCATGGCACAGCCCATTTCCCATCGAGAGTTAATCCTCCATGTACCAGTACCATATGTAGCAAATCTCTTCTTCATATACTAATGGCTCATGAGATATGACCGACTGAATGTAGTAGTCGATGAGTGTAGGCGAAGTCACGCCCCTTTGTCTTATTATGTTTTCATGTAGCCTATGATAGAGTAGTAGGCGTGAAACCGCCCACATTCCACAAAATATATAATTTTTTTTGTACGACCAATATATGTAACAAATGTCGACTTCGTACATATAATGGTTTTATTGTGTTGCCACATCATTTTTACCCCTTTGCAGACCAAATTTTCAAAAACAAATTCCTAGTTCATGTCAACATTCAGCTTTAAAATTTAATAGTTTCGTATCGTACTGTCGAAAGCAGCTTTGTAATTCATAAAGACATGGTAAGTGTCGATCTGCAGGATTGGTCGAAGCGTGAATACCTTGTCGGACATGGATTTACTAGGCGCGCAGCTTTATTGTTTTTAAACCGTATAATTGCTGTGCTCACTTTGATCTGGCTATGCTCCCTCATCGATAATTGGCGTGATTTCGTCACTTATCCTCCATATTTCAAACACCCTCTATTTGTACGTGACCAGATTTCCATCTCTGTCATTACATGTGGGGATACATGTACCTACTTCTTTGCAATCCCGGTGGATTATATACCGCACGTAGAAAAATATTATAGGCGCCTTGATTTTTTCAAGTTAGTCACACCAAGTTCTGTAAGGTTCTTTCCTGTTCTTTCCAACGGAGTTTTGGTCGCCCTCTTCTGCGCCATTAATCGAGTTCATTGTCGAAGACTTTTCGAGCTGGAGCATTTTCGTCCATGCATACAATATGACCTAGCCAACGCAACCGCTGCACCTTAAAGCGTCTGACCACGTCAATGTCAGTGCACAGCTATGATTCATACGACGCCTATACTCTCCGTTAACGATGATGGGGCCATATATTTTACGAATACCGCCACAACCGATTCATCCGCTTGTGTCATAACCCAGGATTCTGAACCATACATTAAGACAGGTAGATCCAGTATCTGGTATAGCTGGATTTTTGTTCGTCGAGAGATGGCTTTTACATTGAATCGTTTGTTTAGCTTGTAGTAGCGTTTATTAGCAAGCAGGATTCTTCTCCGGATATCTAGGCTGACATTATTTGATTTGTTGATGGCGGAGCCTAAACGACTAGATTCTTTGTTCGTAGAAACTTCGTTTTGTCCTCGTTAACCGTTAGACCCATTTTCGCTGATTCCTTCCGTTTACCTGATAAGGCTGCAGTCACATCCCGCAGTTTAAGACCGATGATGTCTACGTCATCAGCGTACGCGAGTAGCATGTGGCTTCTGTTGAATATAGTGTCACTCGTGTTTACTGCAGCTTTTCTCATTATCATCTCTATCACTATGTTAAAGAGATCACACGAAAGGCCGTCGCCTTAATTTAGGCCTCGTCTGGTACAGAATGACTACGTAAGGTCCTTGCCAATCTTTACTGAAGACTACGTGTCAGTCAGCGTCATTCCGCAAAGGCGTATCAGCTTCTTTGGAATACCAAACTCAACCATGGCAGTTTTATAGTCGACGAAAAGATGGTACGTGTCGATCTTTTTCTCTTGGGTCTTTTTCAGGATTTGCCGAAGTGAGAATATCTGGCCAGTTTTTGTTGTACCAGGTCTAAAGCCACACTGATAAGGTCCGATCAGGTTGGGTAACACTGGCTTTAGTCTTTCACATAGCACACTCGACAGGACCTTATATGCGATGGGTAAAGGGCTGATCCCGCGGTAGTTTGAGCACACACTTGGATCACCTTTTTCAGTACAAGACATAATACGCTTAAATTCCAATCGTCGGGCATGCACTCTGTAAGCCAAACCGTGCGCAGAAGCTGGTGAAGACCGGAAGACCGTCGGCACCGGCAGCTTTGTTGTTTTTCAGCCGCGATATTACTCTTCTTACCTCGGCTTGACTTGGTGGTGGGCAATCTAAGCCGTCATCGACAATTGGCGTGATAACTTCACATGCCCTGCCTTCTGAAACCAGCATTTGCTGGAAGTGTTCTCTCCACTGCGTACTCTGCACACTCTGCTTATCTGTAGCCAGAATTTCATTCTTGTCCTTACAGGAGGGGAGCCCATTACTGGCTTCACAAATATCCCTGTAATATTCGATATCCTGTCTCTCTCTTTCCTTACATTGCGGTTGCACCTCCCTCCACTTCTCAGTATATCGTTCCATCGCCGCACACGTTATCTTTGACAGCAGTTTTGCTTTGTATGCAGCTACCTTTTCTCCACCTTTCAAGCGACACTTCTCATTGTACCAGGGTTTGCCTCACCACATGTTTTCATAACCCAATACGGTCGTTGCATTGGTCGCAGAATTTGCTATATGCTGTCACTATGTGCCTGGAACATCAGAACTAGGGGCTTTGTTTGAAGGAATTGGGAGTTGGTTGCAGTAGGCATTGGCTACTACGGTGGTATTCAGCTTTGTGATGTCTAGCTTCCTTTGCGTTTGGTTACGGGCGCTTTGAGTACTAATTAATCGCTTACGTACCTTAGCTGCGACCAGGTGGTGAGCCGAGTATATATTTGTACCGCGCATTGCTTCATTGTGCTTTAGACATGTAGACGTGCATAATTTGGTTTCTTTTACATTGTGAAAATCCGATTTGTATCTATAATAGTTACAATGACAGCTTATCCTGGAACTAAAGAGCTTGAGAAAATTGGTTTCACCAAACTATAAGTCCAATCGACCACTGTCCGTACACTGACAGTTGTTCGGATAGAGCAACTGCAGCGGTGGAAGTGTAGTTGATGGCAATGTCTTCGTCATTGCCATCATTATCAACATCATCAACAGAACCATCAACATCATGTCACTCAGCCATTCTAGACTGTCGACTTTTGACGTTTGGTGCAATTAACACGCAAGTTAAGGATAACAAATCACATATTCAATGGACTGACTGACATACAGACTTACGCACACATACCCACAGCTATTGTACTATCAATGTGCGAAATTATATCGCCGTGCTGTTGGTTTTTCCTTCCTCTTGCCTTTTTCATTCATTCGCTACTCTCTGCAAGCCTGTCATTTTTTTTGTTTCTTTTTTCTCTTAGAGTGATGATGATGGGTGGCAGTTGTTGTTGTATTTGTGGTGCTTCATCATTTCATTCGCAAGTCATTCAAGTCATTAATTTTCGTGACCCCACACGTTTTTTTTCGGTGTCGTACGCTGACTCTTTCTCTCTTTGGTGGATATCCCTCCCATTCGTTTCTGCTTGAAGTTTCTTGTTGGCTGCCATTCTTTGCAAAGGCATTCGCAGTTAATCTGTGCTCTTTTTTCGACATGCCATGTTTTACTGACTCGAGGTCGTTTGTTATTCCTAATTTCACTTCTACTTGTATGAACTTTACTCCAGCGGTGCTTTGTTTTATTATTTCGTGTTTTTGACGTGAGAGTAAGTGTAATAAGTTTGGGGAAACAAGTACTAATGTAAACCAGTACAGAAATGTTAGTCAGTTGAACTGACTTGCACAAGTCCTTTTGCCGACATTCAGAGTGATTATGCTTAAGAAGAAACTAAAAATATGTGTATTGGTAATTCGTTAAGTTATATGGGATCTGGATACCCAGCGGCGAAATTAGCAAGGCCTACTGAGACATGAAAACGTAATGTCTTGAAGGCCTTGTTTTCACATGCCTGAAAACAGGACTTCTCCTTCCTTTCTGAAGTATTCCGAGTACAAGTTCCCTCCATTCTTTCGAGACCACTGCTGTAGGCCTTCTTTGCGTGTGTTTCGTGTGTTTTTCTTAAAACAGCTTAAAATAGTTTTAGTCAAACAATTCGAATGCATCTTCATAGGCTAGATGCTACCATGGCTACCTAACAATCGCGTGGTGGTGAGTTCAAACCCCAGGAAGGTCTACTGTCGTTGCTAAAAGTGTAAGTGAAAAGAAACATATATAGAAGTGAGAAATATCTAAAAATAAACTAAACAATTTGAGGGTGACCAACTGCATATTATTTTTTATTTTTCAAGGCCTTTTTTCTTCATGTGTATGCAGGCCTTCTTATAGGATGCGACTATGGAAGTCCATGCCTCTCAATGACACCCTATGTTATTTGGAAAGCAAGAGGGAATGCAGAGCGCAGGCCTACTGACTGCTTTTAACGGCGTTCCGTAAGACCTTTTAGATCCTTCTTTTCGCCGCTGGGCAAATGCATGGCTTAAAAACAATAATGCTGCGGGATACGATGGATTGCCGGCAGAGCTATTTATGGCCGGAGCCGATAAGTTGGCAACGTGCATTTACCAGCTCAAATACGTGATCGTCGTGTCGTGCTTAAGATGCTGTAGACAGCAACTTCCCAGTATAGTGTTGAGTCAATCGGCATGTCTGGTAAAAGCTTCTTTAACAGTGACGTTCGCATTCGTCGAAAAACAAGTAGGTGCCGTTTGTTGTGAATGTAAAATGGAAAGCGTTTAATAGAAATAGAAAGTGGTCTTCGATAGCTCAGTGGAAGCGACGTGGATAAGCAATCCGAAGGTGCCGGGTTCGATACCCGGCCGGGGCACTGGCCGAATCCACATCGATGGAAAATTACTTTTCAAATACTTTCGAGTTCTCCAATCAACGAAACTCATCCTAGATGTTTCCACTACAAAAATCCAGGTTGCGCAAGGTCCAAGAAAAATGGAAAATGGTTTATCAACATCGCAAAATTAATCGACAAACCAGCTGGCGCCATCTTTACAGGAATTTGGCGGTTAAGAACTCACAACAACATCTAACAACCCCTTGACACAAAACCTTGTTGTCTACCAAGGAACGAAACAAACACCAATGATTGTATGATAATCGGATTACATGCCCGATCAAGTGCCGATAAATTGAAAATCGGTATAAACAATTTTCACCTCACCTACTTCCTCCACCTGTTACAACAACAACAAGATCAAATTAAATAAGTGTGTTGCTATGGTAATGGAAACAAAAAAATGCAATATAACGGGACAAAATCAACGTGAAATTGAAGAGAGAAAAAAGAATTAAAACATATTTAGAATTGTAAGGTGACGCGAGTCGAATCATCGATACAACCACGTGCTGCAAAAATCGATTTGCTGGAAGAACGAGTCATCAACACGGCCCTGAGTTGCGAATGTCAAACTGATTTACGACGAAAGCCGAATCATCGAAGAACACGAATCATCAACAGGACCCCGAGTTGCGGATATCAAACTGCTTTACGACGAAAGCCGAATCATAGATATGAACCTGAATCATCAACAAAAACCGAATCACCAATACTCTTCTGAATTGTTGACGTTAACCCAAACCCAAATGTCAACAATTCAGAAGAGTATTGGTGATTCGGGTTTTGTTGATGATTCATGTTCATATTAGCAACAGTAGCATCTTGATGATTCGGGTTTGTCAGTGGTTCAGGTTTATATCAGCAATAAGTGGCCGTTTTGGTGATTCGGGTTTTGTTGGGTATTCAGGTTAACTTCAGCAATTTCGGAACTTATCAAAGCTTCGGCTTTCGTAGTAAATCAGTCTGATATTTGCAACTCAGGATCGTGCTGATGATTCGTGTTCTTCCATGATTCGGCTTTCGTCTCAAATCAGTTTGATATCCGCAAACTCAGGGTCGTGTTGATGACTCGTTCTTCCAGAAAATCGATTTTTTGCATCTCGTGGTTGTATCGATGATTCGGCTTTTGTCGTAAATCAGTTTGGTATCCGCAACTCGTGTTCCTTAGTAGATCGACTTTTGCAACTCGTAGTTATATCGATTCTGAATTCTCGACTGAACTAATAATCGTACCCTACGGAGTCTTAGTATTAAAATGCTACGGTGCTAATTTCTAATACAATGCCACAGGAACAAAGAGTATCTTCGTGTACCAGACCGAAATCTGTGAAACCGAAGAGTCAGTATAACCAACCGGGGTTGGATTCAACAGACCGAAGTCTGATTTAACAGACCGAAGTCCGATTCAACAGACCGAAGTCCGATTTAACAGACCGAAGTCCGATTTAACAGACCGAAATCCGATTCAACAGACCAAAGTCCGATTTAACAGACCGAAGTCCGATTTAACAGACCGAAGTCCGATTTAACAGACTGAAGTCCGATTCAACAGACCGAAGTCCGATTTAACTCACTGAAGTCCGATTTAACTTACTGAAGTCCGATTTAACAGGCCAAAGCCCGAAAACCGATTTAACAGACGATTCTTCAGACCGAAGTCCGATTCAACAGGCCGAAGCTCGATTTAACAGACCGAAGTCCGATTTAACAGACTGAAGTCCGATTCAACAGACAGAAGTCCGATTTAACACACCGAAGTCCGATTCTTCAGACCGAAGTCCGATTTAACAGACCGAAGTCCGATTCAACAGATCGAGGTCCGATTTAACAGGCCGAAGTCCGATTTAACAGACCGTAGTCCGATTTAACCAAGGGAATTTGGTTTAAACCGACATAAGTTAAGTCAACAGAACGATTAAACAAAAGAATATTTTTTTCGATAAACGATTGACCTGAGAATGGCAAGAGAGATCGGGTACAAAGCAACTAAGCAATAATCTTCGCTGCGGTAGCAACCGACGAACTACCAAGAAAAATGTTCGACCATTTAAATAAGTGGAACTCTCGATGTATTGAGAATTACATCACATCACACAGCATTGTATAACACTTTCCCTTGTGATGTCGTCTCCTTAATGTGTTTGGTTGGAAGTTCGCCGTCGCGACCATTCACCGTTCGTGGCGATTGCCGAATGTGTCGTTGGTGGCAGTTACCTGTGTTTCCAAACGCGTCGTTTGCGGCGGTCGTGCGATCGGTAGAATTGACGTTTGCCCTTAAAATTTGGAAGTCTAGACACGCCCCTTCTGGTACTTCCCATACAAATGTACCACTCCGCCAAATTTTGTATTTAGTAAAGCTATAACAGGATAAAGTTTTGGACAAAAAATCTTGAAGTGTAGATACGCCCTATCTGGTACCTCCCATACAAATGTACCACTCCGCCAACTTTAGAAATCATGTTATAATATCAATATAAAAGAAATTTTTTTGTTTTACTGTGGGTGAGGGTATATGTAAGTCGGGTTGCCCTACTGAAACTTACTGGTTTTTATATTTAATCCAACAAATTTTCCTCAATGTTGAAGATAGAAGCTTACAAATAGTTGCGCCATTCAGCATTGGGCTAGTATAAGCTTCTCAAAAATCGTAGTTACGCTGCATAAAATAATGCTGAAGTCATATCTCAAAAACATGTACATAACAAAAAAAACTGTATGCCCAAGGACTTCACCTAACCTTACATATAATCCTCGTTATCCTTAATGTGTCAGAAGAATGTACGTATGTATGTTATCATGTATGAGTATGCGAAAGTAAACGTGAAGCTGTATGTGTGTGTGTGTTTGCGTATAATCTTGGATTATTTTTCTGGCAAGTCACTTGAAAACTCATTAATCATTTTGTTTTGTTTGTTTCTTGTGTTATACGTTATTTCTTCTCTCTATGGCCATTTTTCTTATGGCCCTTTAACATGATCTATGAGCATAAGAAAACTTTCTTTGCAGCTTTGACCAGTTCCACGGAAATCTGAGTGTGCTATTTGGCCTTTGAGTTGGCCCTCTTCCACCCCTATACCCCATCTCATAAACATCATACATCATACACATAGCTTGTCTTACAAATCTCTCTCGTACCATAACAATTTGGTCGTATCGTCCTTAACGCCCATTGCCTCTCCCCTGAGAGTGTCCTTGTTATTTATTATGACGTTTACGATTTTTTCTCGGCGCTAGCTGATTCCTTTTTTGTCATTTATTTATGTACAAACTTTTCGATTTTCGTCTTTTGTTGGCTGGGATGGAGGTGTGAATTAATCGGTGGTTCTTGATGATACAATTGTACCCCCTAGGATTGGGTAATAATTGATTATGAAGATATGAAACGATGATTTGTAGAGATTCATTTTCTCAGCTTTTACCATGGTTACTATTTGATTTATGGTTGTATAGTTTGCAATGGCATTGAAGTTTTTTGTATGGGTTTCTTAAAATTGGAACATGACTTGAGGGGTTGTTGTGATTTTATTTTAAACTAGCTGGCCCGGCAGACTTCGTCCTGCCTCCAAATTTTTGTAAAATATGTTGAGTGTAGTTGAAATCTTAAAACGATTGGTTTATTAAAGATTATTATATATTATTATAAGAATTGCTAAAAGTGATCAGCAGTGTCATCCATGATGTGACGAAAACTTACTTATTGATAGGCATATATTCTAAAATCACATTTTTAAGCCGATTGACTGACATATAACTTTCTGCGCTGGTGTACTGGATGACTGTACCTTTCTATCCTAAGGAGTACGAATTTCCAAAAATGCATTCATTGGGCTCAGCAACTCCATTAACCGTATGGTCTGGGTGATATCAACAGTTATTCCTAATTTCGTTATTGTCCCCTAAAATTTTGAAATGGGAAAAAACACTTTGTGAAGCTCTATAATTCAGTAGGAAGTGCGCCATTATAAAAGTTTGTCATTCATCTTTAAGGCTTTTTGCGGTCTGGGTGACCATCTACAGCCAATCCTTAACTTTCACTGAAATTTTGGGGCAAATGGGGTCAACCGTTTTCACAATTAGTGGTGACATCAAAATGTACATCTTTTTTATATATACATATAGACTTCTGAACAACTGTGATGTTAAAAAAAGTGACTAAATGACATTCCAAAAATTAAGTGTATCATAAGCTAAACACCGGCAACTGGTTCCAAACATACATTCAAATTTTTCTCATGCCAAAAAAATCATATAATTTAAATTTAGGTAAAATCGGACAATCGATATTCAAAATTTTCTCATGCCAAAAAAACATATATTTTAAGTTTAATCGATATTAATTTTCGAAATAATTAAACCCCAGCCAAATCAACTGTAGGTCCATATATACAAAAGAAATTCTCATAATAAAACAAATATACATTAAAAATTTCAGTCAAATTGTTTAATTCGTTAAAAGTTTATAAATTTTATAATTATAATTCAACCCTAGCGACACCTACCGTGTCAATTTATACAAACAATTTTTTCTCAAGGTTCCACAAACATAAATACTAATTTTCAGTTAAATTGGTACATGCATTCAAATTTTCGATATAAATCAACCCTAGCGCCATCTACCGAGTCCATTTGTACATACAATTTTTTCTGATGATCAAACAAACATAGATTCTGAATTTCAGTTAAATTGGCCCATTCGTTAAAATTTTGATTCTAAACCGACCCCAGCTCCACCTACCGGTTCTATTTGTACATAAAATGTTTTCTGCCAAATCGCTCCAGCCGTTCTCAAGTGATGGTATGACATACGTGGACCATTTCATTTTTATATATATAGATACAAATATTCTATTTTATAAAGTACATAACCCACCAGTTATATTAAATCAATACACCTATGTCTTATATGTAAAATAAATTTGTAAGCTGGCAGCTGACATGTGTTCAATGTAAATGTTGAACAAGAAAGTTACTTTGAAAATCGTGTTAGTGATTTAAAGTACTTAAAAAATTAATAAGGAAAATCACATTGCTTATTTGTCATTATTACTTATTATTACATTACACAGTGCAGCAGTAAAAACTTGAACCAATTGAGACCGCCAAAATCTGAAAGCTTATGATGGTAGAAGAAAACCCCTAGCTGGGTTTTGAATTATTGGCTAAGGTTTTTTTATAATCCAGTTTTGAAATTTTCGAATATGTTGTACTGATTCTAAAGGCTATATCTCGTGAACTATTCGAAATTTTGATGTATCTCTTTGGCAAAATTGTAGCTCTTAATCAGATCCAATAATTTAACCTTCAGATAAAATCAAAAACACATCAAAATCTCACTCAAAAAAAAAAAAAAATGTAAATAATCGTAAAATTTCATCATAGATTTTTATTGGTTTTTGATTTATTTCTATTTTGTATCTACTTCATTTTAAAAATCATAGCATTTTTAATTTCGATAAACGTACAATTGAAAGTTTTGCTGATTTGAGTAAGATGTTGTTGTTTTCTTGATTTTATCTCAAAGCAAATTTTTTAGATCTGATTAAAGCTGAAGAGAGAAAAGCTATATTTGGAATAGTTCACGAGATATAGACTACTAAAATCCTCCTCTCAGTCTGAAAGGTAGGGAGATGAAAGCGTCTGTGGGAGAGAAGAGAGAGCCAGAACATCGAAAACTACAGGGATTGAGATGAGGTCCGATAGTTCTACCAAAGAATTAAAATCAAAGGTTTTGGAACAGGGATAACCACCTGTAAGGGCAGAGACGGAAATCTGGTCACGGACACTCAGAGTGTATTGCAAATATGGAGGGAACACTTTCGATCTATACTCCCGAAGGCAGCATAAGTGACGAAATCACACTAATCCTTGACGATGGAGTAGACTGTCCAACACCGAGCCAGAACTAGATCAGCACGGCAATTGCACGACTTAAAAATAATAATGCTGCGGGAGCCGATGGACTGCCGGCAGACGATGAGCGATGAGCTGGTAACATGCATGTACCAGCTCATTAACACGATTCGGCTCAGGAAGTGCATGCCCCATGATTGGAATCTGAGTGTCCTATGTCACGTGCTTAAAAAAGGCAATCCAAGTATACCCATCACATACAAGGTCCTGTCTAGTGTGTTATGTGAAAGACTAAAGCCCATTCTGACGAATTTGATTGAACCTTATCAGTGTGGCTTAAGACCTGGTAAATCCACGACCGACCAGATATTCACACTACGACAAATCCTGGAGAAGACCCAAGAAATGCAGATGGATACCTTCTATCTGGTCATCGACTACAAAGCTGCACTCGACAGTCCTATACGACAGTAATTGTTGGATGCTATGGCTGAGTTTGGTATCCCCTCGAAGCTGATACGGCTTGTGGGATAACACTGACAGACACGATATCTTTTTTGAAAATTGGCATTTTCTTAAAAGCGAGGCTTTAGACAAGGCGATAGTCTGTCCTGCGATCTCTTTAACATCGTAAAGGAGATGATCATGCGGAAGGCTGCAGTAAACCAGAATGGTACAATTTTCAACAAAAGTCACATGTTGCTCGCGTATGCCGATGATATAGCTATCATTGGCCCTGGATTCCGGGATGGGTCTGGTGATAAATGAAGACAAAACCAAGTTATTTGTTTCAACGAACAAAGAGTCCACTCGTCTGGGACGCTGCGTGAAGGTTGACAACTATAACTTTGAAGTGGTAGATGATTTTGTCTACCTTGGCTCCGCCATATACAAAAATAATAATGTCAGCCTGGGAATAAAAAGACGAGTATTGATCGCAAACCGCTGCTACTATGTGATAAGCAAGCGATTTAATGACAAAGCGTTCTCTCGAAGAATAAAGATACAAATCTACCAGATTCTGATCCTACCTGTCTTGCTGTACAGCGCAGAATCGTGAGTAATGACACAAGCGGATCGATCTAGTCTTCGAGAGAAAAATACTACTCAAAATATTTTGACCCATCATTGTAAACGGCGAGTACCGTCGTCGAATGAATCATGGGCTGTATGAGCTGTACAACGACACTAAGCCAAACTTCGGTGGTGGGTCATTGAAGAAGATTCTCTGCAAAATTTACTTTAGAGATGGCCTTGCCAATCTGCCGTATGAACTCCGAAGAATGTGTGGACATACTGAAAATTAATTTATTGCCCTTCTTAAGAAGATACCAAAGTGCGATTCACTATGCTTTTTCAACCACAATTGTTTCGTTTAAAGATGTTAATTTCAAAATTAACCATTTTTCTATTCACTAAGATTTTAAATGTTATCTGCTGGCGTTTAAAGCCAGCTGGTTCAGTCAGCTGTTATTTTTAGCAAAACAAACCGTGGTTCACACGACGTCGATACTCTCTGTTAACGATGATAGGTCCATAAAGTTTACAGAGTATTTTTCTCTCAAATACTGCCAGAACCTTTTTCTTCGCTTGTGTCATAACCCAGGATTCTGAACCATACTTCGAGACAGGTGGAACCAGTATCTGGTATATCTGGATTTTTGATTGTCGGAAGTGGGCTCTATCATTAAATCGATTGCTTACTCCGTAGTAGCATTTATTAGCAAGCAGGATTCTTCTCCGGATGTCGAGGCTGAAATTAATTGTTTTGTTGTTGGTGGAGCCTATGTAGTTAAAATTATCTACAACCTCGAAATTATAGTTTACTCAGGTTCCCAAATGAGAAGATTCTTCGTTCGATGAAAACAATAACTTAGTTTTGCCCTCATTCACCATTAGATCCTTTTTTGCTGATTCCTTCTGTATACCTGAAAAGGCTGCAGTCACATCCCGCAGTTTTTGACCGATGATATCAACGACATCAGCGTACGCGAGTAGCATGCGGCTTTTGTTGAATATAGTGCCACTTGTGTTTACTGCAGCTTTTCTCATTATCATCTCCATCACTATGTTGAAGAGATCACACGATAGGCCGTCGCCTTGTTTTAGGCCTCGTCTGGTACAGAATGGCGTAATGTTCTTGCCAATCTTCACTGTAGACTTCGTGTCAGTCAGCGTCATTCCGCATTCGCTGAAATATCAAACTCAACCATGGCTTCGAGTTATTTCTGCCGTACTCGTATCAGGCAGTCGAAGGCAGCTTTATGAAGTCGATGAAAAGATGGTACGTGTCGATCTGTTTCTCTTGGATGTCAGCCTTATATTTTTTGAGGACAGCCGCCAGTCGGATAGTGGCACCTTCTCTATAGAGAGTCCGGACGTTCAAGGTGCATATCCTTAAATCATTATGTTTGCGGGGTAGTCAATATTTGGTGGTTCCGTTTGCTACTTTTTCTTTTGGTGTTTTCATAGCCAGTAAAGAACCTAAAGGCGGGTGGCTAGATCAACCGTCAGGTTTCGTCGCTCACTATCTGTATATATTAATATGAATTATTTATTTAAGCCTTAGCTACAATTCTACTAAAGAATTAAATTAGATATCATTAAAGGTCAATGAGTTATAGGTGAAAAATAAGGCGAAAAACCTCAAGATAAGGAAAACAAATAAAAGGTCATACATAAAAAATTTTGGCCTGAGAACGCCAAACCATAAGCCTGACTAAGAATTTCTGACCCCCCAAATTGGCTGTGTACCACTAGGATATCAACCGACATAAATTGTAGTTACACTACTTCTGCGCTGATGACTTCAATTTAAAAATAAGCAAATACTGAGTAACTTGAACTAAAGCATTGACCGGCCCATTTGTCTTATAATTTTTTTTTTATTAAATTCCTCTAATAGTTTGTTGATAACACATATTGTTATTGTAGAAAGTTATGACATGTTTTATTTATGACACCAACAAATTCTTAATATCTTAATTCCAAGTTAAGTTTTCACAAGTACGTTGTTTAACTACCAAGACATAATAAAGATATACAAATCTCTTAAACTCTGCATGCATCAAAAATATACTGATCTTATCTGTTCAATAAATAGCTGTTAAATACTTATGTTAAAACTGCCAAGCGGCAGCAAACAGTACTCACACAAACCACATGAAAATTCAAAAATTTCCAGAAAACTTTGGCACATTTTGTAGAAAAGGATGTGAAGAGCATTTAACATTACTCAGACCGACAGGACCAAACAACCCGGAACTATATGAAGTTCCATGTGGCGTAAAATAAAGAGGCGGACACTGTGTTTAGGGTACAGTGGTTTCAAGGTACAATTCTTTATCTAAGCTAACAATAAAGTGGTGTAGGACAAATTTTTAAATTGTAAAAGTCTATATATTGATGTATTAGAAATACATACGCGATCTTTCAACTTTGAATGAATGTCTGTGATACTAATGAATGCTTTTAAAACTGGTACGTTTTAGAGCATTGATCAGCACCAATATGTACCGGTGGCCAATAATAATACTATGGGACCGACATTTTGAACTTGGGGAGTGACCTAATGCATGTTGTAGGTCTGGTAAAGTAAAATATGACCCTGTATCGCAAAGTTTGCTCAAACTCTCAAAGTCTTCACATATGGTTTAAAACCCGAGTTATCACATATGTATGTTTTTGTCTCGAAATCGCTAAATTTTGTGTTTTTTAGCTATTTTTAAGTTTGAAGGAATTTGTAGGCAGTAATTACACTATGCAACAAATGAAGACTATTTGTAAAATACAAGAACTGGATAGTATAGGTTCGATTTTACTATCGAAGGGTAATAAAACTCTATACTCAGTTTGGCGAGATTGGTGACCAATTTTTTTTATCGACCCCAAAAGATTCTCAAAATCAGTGAACCCCTCGAAAAAAAGGTGCTATCAGTTTTGTCCAACAGATTATTCACACTTTGTGATACCGCTAAAATATATTCGGCAATAATGTAGCTGGTAGTTTTGCGCACTAACTTTATTAACATTTTATATCAAAAAGGTTCCTGAATTTTTTAAAAAAAAATTGAAGTAGAAATTATTATTTTTTCACTTTTTTGAGCATTACTTTGAGGGAGCCCAAATTTTTCACTAACAATGTTCGCCAAAATTGTAGCCATAGTAAAGATGAACAACTTTCGTGAACATATCAATACAATCTGAACGTGTCTAGGCAACCTAAATAGCTCGTAAAGACCACTATGATACTGGTTTTTCATACCTTTACGCACTTATAAGCCAGTGACGTGTTTGAATATCAACCGATTTAAAGTTTTACAGCGGATTTGAGAAAGAAGAGACTGCGGCCTTTCCAACGGTATATATAGCTGTATTGATAACTTATCACATCAGTCTGTGTTTTGCCTCAAAATTTTAAACTTTTGTTATTTTTCACTATTTTTTAAGTTTGAAAAAGTTTGTAGCCACAATTTTATAAGGATTATAAGACCAAAACTGATAACACCTTTTTTCGAGGGGTTCACTGATTTTAAGGATCTTTTGGAGTCCATAAACAAAAATAGGTCACCAATCTCGCCAAACTGAATATAGGGTTTTATTACCCTTCGATAGTAGAATCGAACCTATACTATCAAGTTCTTTTATTTTTTGTTACTGTTGCACTGAGTTTATTAAGATATCTTAATTTTTTTTATTTTGATAGTGCATGATGCTATGTGTAAAACACCTTTTTGTTTGTAAAAAACAGTGAACCAGAGTTTATGTTATTCAAGTTTTTCGAGGAACGAAATTTTCCTATCCCATACAAAAAAAACAATGATAGAAAATATCAGCGGTATTCAGTATTAATTACATTGATTAAAAAAGTCAGTCATTGCAAAGAAAGAGATTTATATTTGTTTCTAATTTTTTTCAAAATCAAATAGCAAAAACTACCTTTCGATTCGCTCTTTAATTGATTAGATGTATCCGTAACTGTAATTTTCGATATCCTGAATCTCTTTTTTTCTTCTATATACGTTTATTCTGCCAGAAGAGGCGTTTCATAGTGAAAGTGGTGAAGCAATTTGCAATATGCTTTGCTTGAAGTAATTGAGTTGGTTGGAGTAGACATTGGATATCTCGGTGGTATGGAGCTTTGTGGTGTCTACCTTCCTTTGCATTTGGTTACGAGCATTTTTAGCACTACCTTTTCGCGAGCTTACAGCGCATTGCAGGCATGTCCCGAAACTAGGATCGGGAGCGGTGGCCTAATAAGCCACTCTCCTTAAACAAAATTTATTTTGAAAACACGAAGAATAGAAAAAAACAAGAATCCCCCAAATGTTGACGACCCCCGCAAACGATATAAGGACCATGATTTAAGGATATGCACCTGGAATGTCCGAACTCTTTACAGAGATGGTGCCTCTATCCAACTGGCGGATGTCCTCGACAAATACAAGGCTGACATCACCGCCATACAGGAAATGAGATGGACGGGAGAGGGATGCACACGACGAAAGAACTGTGGCATCTTTTACAGCTACCATGCAGAAAGACACGAATTTGGTTGTGGTTTCATAGTCGGCAAGAGACTTCGATACCTGGTCTCGCGGTTTAACCCTGTAAGTGACCGAATAGCCACCATTCGCTTTCGCGCGAAATAGTTTTACATTTCGCTGATTTGTGTACACGCCCCGACGGAAGATAAAGACGATGAGATTAAAGATGCATTTTACGAGCGCCTAGAGGTAACATACGACCGCTGCCCTGGCCACGACAATAAAATTGTTCTGGGAGACTTAAATACAAAAATAGGAAGGGAAGATGTTCTTGGTCCAGCGGTCGGTAAATTCAGCCTACATACCGACACGTCAGACAACTGGTTTAGACTGGTTAGCTTCGAAGCGGGAAGGAACATGGTAGTGAGCGGAACCAGATTCCAGCACAAAGATATCCACAAGGCAACTTGGGTATCCCCCGATCAAAACACCAAAAATCAAATTGATCATGTGGTAATTGATGGCAGGCATGCATCTAGTGTCACGGGCGTGCGTGTGATCCGTGGTGCTAATATTGGCTCGGATCATTACCTGGTTGCAGCAAAGGTGCGCACAAGATTGAGCAAAGCGAAAAACCCACGTAACCAAACACATAGAAAGCTGGACATCGCGAAGCTGCAAACCCCAGAGATAGCTACTTTTACGACACAACGCCTCCACTTCTGACGTTCCCGATACACAGTGGCAGCATATTGCGGAATAACGCTGACTGACACGAAGTCTTAAGTGAAGATTGGCAAGGACCCTACGGAGCCATTCTGTACCAGACGAGGCCTAAAACAAGGCGACGATAATGAGGAAAGCTGCAGTAAACACGAGTGGCAATATATTAAACAAAAGCCACATTCTACTCGCCTACGCTGATGACGTCGACATCATCGGTCGAAAACTGCGGGATGTGACTGCAGCCTTCTCAGGTATACAGAAGGAATCAGCGAAAATGGGCCTAACGGTGAACGAGGACAAAATGAAGTTATTAGTTTCAACGAACAAAGAATCTACTTTGGGAAACTGCGTGAAGTTTGACAACTATAATTTCGAGGTGGTAGATAACACTATGTAACAAAAATAAAAAAATTTCTCAGTCCTTGGGATGTAATTGTTATTTCCTAGTCTGTTATGTCTTAAAAGTATGGAAACCACCTAATATTCCTCGGAAACTTTGCTTTTGTTACTGTAACTTTCGCCTCAGAGAGCTTAGGGAACAAGTCTTGTAGGTACTTGAACGCTGAAGAATTTTTGTCGAGTGCTTTGACGAATTGCTTTATAACACCCAGTTTGATGTGGAGTGGTGGCATCAGTACCTTCTGGGGGTCCACCAAGGGCTCCCACTTGACGTTGTTCCTCCCCACTGTGAATTCCGTTCGTTGTGGTCATTCACGCTTACTGTAGTGCGCACTGTAGTGTGCACGCAGATAAGCGCTGCCATGGTCACAAAAGCAAAGTTATCTTGCGACACTAGCTGTTTTCTATACTTTTGGGACCTAACTGACTAGGAAATAACAATTACAACCCAGGGACAACAATCTTGTTACATAGTGTAATTTTGTCTACCTAGGCTCCGCCATCAACAAAGCATATAATGTCAGCCTAGAAATCCGGAGAAGAATCCTGCTTGTAAATAAATGCTACTACGGACTAAGCAAGCGATTCAATGACAGAGCCCTCTGTCGACGAACAAAACTCCAGCTATACTAGTTCTACCTGTCTTAATGTATGGTTCAGAATCCTGGATTATGACACAAGCGGATGAATCGGTTCTGGCAGTATTCGAGAGAAAAATACTCCGTAAAATATATGGGCCCATCATAGTTAACGGAGAGTATCGGCGTCGTATGAATCATGAGCTGTACACTGACATTGACGTGGTCAGACGCATTAAGGTGCAACGGTTGCGTTGGCTAGGTCATGTTGTACGCAAGTCTTCGACAATGAACTCGATGGACGGCGCAGAAAAGGGCGACCAAAACTCCGTTGGAAAGACCAGGTTACTGAGAACCTTGCAGAACTCGGTGTGACTAACTGGAGAAGAAGCGCAGAAGATCGAGGCGCTTATTTTGCTACGTGCGGTATGTAATCCACAGGGATTGCATAGAAGTACCAGTTAAGTAAGTAAGTAAATATCAGTATTAAAACACAAGCGTAATATAACATAATTTCTACGTTATTAAATTAAAAATCGATTTTTTTAGTTATTATATAACAATCTATTAATAGTAAATGGGCTGCATATTATTATCGTATATAATGTCATTTCTACTTGTAAAACAGTTTGCATTCACATAAAATACTGTGCATTATCCACTTGCGATGGGTGATGAGAATATTTGAGCGCTTTCGAACGCATGACTGCAATTGCAGCATTACATTTCAAGTGTTTGTTTATGTCACACGGATACTGTAGATGTTTCCCCGTGCTTGGTGGGTATTGCTGTATTTTATGTACCCCACGAATCGATTGCTGCACAGTTTGTGAATAAAACAAACAAGCTTGGCGTATTATTTGTATTTCAATCTTTAATTCGTGCCTCAGAAATGCAACTCTGCACAATATACTACAACTCAATGGCATTTTACATCCGTTTGAAAGGGTAGTGGTAACATGTCATGGTGTTAACTTGAATCAGTGTTTATAAGTTCTTCTTCTTAGGGGTTTACACATACAATTGGTATGCTGGCATATTTACATTCGTCACTAGGATGGGCTGTACAAAAGTTTGGTAAACTAAAAAATAAATAATAATACATATACTTATAATGGATTTACATTCAATATGAGTGTAAAATCTATGAATAGAAGTAGCGACATAAATATAATTTTCCTGAGGCATTGCGTTGATTGATTGACAAGTTTAGCTATATTAATATTGGGGGTATTAAAAAAAAAGAATAAAATAAGGTGGTCCTATACGCGTGGTACATGCCATGCATAGTAAAACAGTGTGAGTCCGAAAACTTTGTTCGATTTCCTATCCCATATATATAATTATTCTGGCTTAGTGTTATTTGTTCAAATATCATACACTTTTTATAACTTTTCATAAAAATTAAAATCTACTTACACACAAAAAATAATTTCGTAAATACAATTAATTAAATTTGGGCCAACAATGGTATTTGTATCTTCAAATACTAATTTTGTACAATGATTGTTGAAAACGTTGTATTTAATAATGTTTATATAGTAAATACATCATATTAAAAATATTTTTAATTGATTTCATTACGTTATTGTTGAATTTAATATTGTGATGCAAGGTAAAGCTTCTTAACTTGGCAACCTCCGGGTGATCATTGTCACTTACCCTTCAAGTTTACTCACAAAACTCGGTATTCCTGTTACTACTGCGGAAGGAGTACCTCGAAGTGGTGACGCCTGACAACCGTCAGAGCACGGCTAACTGTGAGGGGCGAAACCTAAAACTCAGGCACGTCGGCTCAGGAAGAATGGGTGGCTGTAATAAAATCCTGGCAGAGTGAGAAAACTGCTACGTGGTGCGCTGGGATTGCAATCCGCCACCGACGTTTGAACTATTGCATAGAAATAAAAAAATAACTAGTAAGACGGTTATCTTCGGCTAAGCCGAAGCTCAGATACCCTTCACCATTTGTAAAAATGGTGGTAAAACTGGTTATTTGCACTACAACTATATTTTATTAAACTTTGTACCACAAAACAGGGGAGTTAGTGAGAAGTGGACGTTACTTTTAGTTTCACACATCCATTTTGTCAGTAATTTTGTATAGATTTTATGAATTTTGTAACTCCCCAAAAATGGGAAGTTGTGTGGGATGTGGGAGTAGTTTAAATCCGATCATGCCTATCTTAGAACTTAACCTCTGCTTCTGGACACAAGCTTACATACCAAATTTCACACCGAAAGCTCATAAACTATAGGGATATACAGACGGACACCCCCAAAAAGGGGGAATTTGATTGGAAGGTGGGAGAAGTATTCATCCGATATTGCTCATCTTACAACGTAAGCTCGTATTATAGGATTAAAGCTTGCATATACAATTTCAGCTCAATATTTTCTAACCTACGGCTATGATCGGGGGGCAGTTACGCGGACACCCCAAAAAAGGTAGTTTGAATGGGAGGTGGGGGTAGTTTTTGACCGACATTGCTTATCTTAAAAAGTAGCCTCCGCTTAGATATTGAATCTTGCGTACAAAATGTCAGCTATATACCTCTTAAAATACGGCTGCAATCGCAGGGACAAACCCAAAAAAGGGAGAGTTTGTATGGGAGGTGAGAGTAGTTTTTGACCGATCGTTCTTATTTTAATACTCAACCTCCGCTTAGAGCAGAAAAGCTTTCATACAATATTTCAGCTTGATTGCTCTTAAATTACTACTGTAATCGCGGGGACTGACATACGGACACCCCCAAAAAGAGGGATTTTGTATGGGAGGTGAGAGTAGTTTTTGACCGATCAGTTTAATTTTAATACTCAACCTCCGCTTAGAGTAGGGAAGCTTGCATACATTATTTCAGCTTGATTGCTCTTAAATTACTGCTGTAATCGCGGGACTGACATACGGACACCCCCAAAAAGAGGGATTGTGTATGGGAGGTGAGAGTAATTTTTGACCGATCGGTTTCATCTTACTACTCAACCTTCGCTTAGTGTAGAAAAGCTTGCATACAAAATTTCAGCTTGATTGCCCTTAAACTACGGCTGTAATCGCAGGGACAGACCCCAAAAAAGGAGAGTTTGTTTGGGAGGTGGGAATAGTTGTTGACCGATCGGGCTCATCTTAGAGCTCAACCTCCATTTAGGGCAGCAAAACTTGCGTACAAAAGTTCAGCTTGATTGCTCTTAAATTGCTGCTGTAATCACGGGGTCTGATATACGGACACCCCCAAAAAGAGGCATTTTGTATGGGAGGTGTGAGTAGTTTTTTACCGATCGGTCTCATCTTACCACTCAACCTCCGCTTAGTGTATTGAAGCTCACATACAAAATTACAGCTTGATTGCCCTTAAACTACGGCTGTAATCGCAGGGATAGACTCCAAAAAAGGGGAGTTTGTATGGGAGGTGGGAGTAGTTTTTGACCGATCGGGCTCATCTTAAAACTTAACCTCCGCTTTGAGGATAAAAGTATGCATTCCAAATTTCAGCTCGATATCTCTTAAACTGCGGCTGTAATCGCGGGGACAGACGGACAGACGGTCACCTTTAAATCGACTCAGATTTCGATGCTGATCATTTATATATATACTAGTGGGCCCGGCAATGCTTCGCTATTGCATATCCCGTTATATTGGATGTCCCGTTATATTGGAATACAGAGAGTTATTTAAAGAATTTTTTTAAAGGTTTTCCCATGGACGTACGCAGGTATCTTAAAAGAGTACACAAAGTTGTTTATCATCGATTGATAATATATTATTTTTAACTTCTTGTAAGCGCGGAATACCTTGTGTTATCGAATATTGCCATTTTCACCCCCTAAATGTAGAAAAATCCAAACAATGTGTAGCCTATGTTACTCGCGGGGTTATTCGGAAGATTCCCTGAAAATTTCATCAAAATCGGTCCAGCCGTTTTCGAGTCCATACGTTACATATATACACACATCCTGTTTTATATATATAGATATATATTTTCATACTTACCACGCCTCCTTATGGGCGTTACAAATGGAAAAACAAAATGAATATACCCTTCACTCCGTTCATGCGCATTGTGAAGGGTATAATAAAATGGACCACCGGAAATGTTGACGACCACCGCAAACGAATTAAGGACCATGGTTTGAGGATATGCACCTGAAATGTTAAAACACTGTATAGACCAGCTGCCTTCATCCAACTGGCGAAAGTCCTCGAAGAATACCGGAAATCCGGTGGACGGGACACGTTTGCTCGCGCATGAAGACTTGCGACATTTACTATAGTGGCCATGCGGACAATCACGAGTATGGATGTGGATTTGTGGTTGGCAAGATATTGCGCCACCTAGTCTCACGGTTCAACCCGGTGTGTGAACGAAGAGTCAAGACAAAGTTTTTCCACATATCACTTATATGTGCCTATGGTCTGGCAGAAGAAAAAAGCGACGAGGACAACGACGAGTTCTACGAGAGCCTAGAAAATGTATATGACCATAGTCCGAGCCATGACATCAAAATTGTACTAGGCGAATTTAATGATAAAATAGGCAGTGAGACCGTATTTGAGCATACCATCGGAAAATTCAGTCTGCACACCGAAACATCGAACAATGGCATCAGACTGATTGATTTCTCTGCGACAAGAATTTGGTAGTTAGCATCACTAGAACATGGTCTCCAGGTCAATTGACAAGGAATCAGATAGCTCACGTGGTAGTCGATGGAAGGCACATCGAGTGTTCTGGACGGACGATTATCATTGACTCCAATCACTACCTTACCGCAGTTAAGGTACGCACAAGGCTAAGCATGGCGAAAAACGTACGTAACCAACCAAGTGCCAATATATAGCTGATACCATAGAACGGACGGCGAGAAGCGTACTTGGATACTCAAGGGCGTCTCAAGAAGATGCCTGGTAGCATGATGAATGTCGCAATACCACGAAAGAGACGGATGCTACATACAGGGCGAAACTGCAGGCAATGGCAACGCGAGCTGTTCGTAAACCGCTCAGGAAGAAGAGGCGAGAGGTAACTAGTCTTTATAGACTGAAAAAGAAGGAGCTGAAGAAAAGACAGGATGAGTGCACAGAGTTGTTTCGAAGTAGAGGGGAAGCCCGAAAATTTTACCAGAGAGTTAGAACGAGGCGAGAACGCGTGGAACAGGGTTGCCCTCCTGTAAGGACAGCGATGTCCAACTAGTGACGTACCCGGATAAAGATCTGAAGATATAAAGAGAAAATTTTGAGAAATCAGCTGGATACGGACACCACTCCAGAAGACCCCACTCCAGTCCATGACGATGACATTAACTGTCTACCTCCGAGCCAGAGCAAGATACGTATGGCAATATAAAACTTAAAAAAACTTAATTTCCCTTTGCACCCCATGAATGAGGTATGTGATAGCTTCTCGCGTTGTTGTGAATTAACACGCTTTTTATTTTAGATTCACAACTAACGGCACCTACTGGTTTATCGACGAATGCGAACGTCACTGTTTGAGAAGCTCTTACTAGACACACCGATTGACTCGAGACTTATACTGCGAAGTTGCTGTCAACAACATTCGAGGGGAGCCGACAATGAAAGAACAATTTTTTAAGATGCCAGGTTTGAACCTGCGATCTCCCGCATGGTAGTCGCGTGTTCTAACCACTATGCCACGGCCGGTCCCACGTATAGCAATATACCGCCTTCAAAACAACAAAGCGGCTGGAGCCGATGGACTCCCTGCTGAATTGTTTAAGGCAGTCAGGGAGGAACTGATTAGGAGCATGCATCAGTTAATGGAGAACATCTGGCTGGAGGAGAGCATACCCGGCGATTTGGAGTCTCAGTCTGTTATGTCCTATAGCCAAGAAGGAGAACATATTCCACAAGAGCCACATGCCACTAGCTAATGCCGATGATATAGACATCATTTGCAGACATCATTTGCCGAAATTTGCATGATGTTACTGCAGTTTTCTCATCGCTAGGAAAGGTGTCAGCAAAAATGGGTTTATCGGTCAACGAGTACAAAACAATAATAATGATTTCGAGGAACAAAGAGGGACGGGGATGCACCGCCATCGTTGAAAATTTTTGTTTTGAGGTAGTAGATGAGTTTACCTTTCTCTGATCTTCCGTCAACAAGAAAAATAATTTCAGCTAAGAAATGAAGCGGAGAATAGTGCTCGGCAATAGCTGTTTTTATGGACTTAGGCAGCACTTTAGTAACACCATATTGGAAGGCTGACAATGGCCCTAACATATTTAAGTTTTTTAACATTTTTTAAGTTTTAACAACACTCTTGATTTTTTTCCTTTTGAGGAAATAAAACTTAGACTGCTCCCCTCGCATATGTACACTTGCTACATGCCTAAGTCATTGCCTATATATAAACAGCCTAAGTCAATTTTTTCAGAAGAACAGTTAAAGTTTCAAATCTAGACTGAAAATCAGAAGTCGGTTTTTGTAAGTTTAACTTTTTGACAGCTTCAAACTAAAAGGTATCTTACTTACTTACAAAGAGTTGTTCATTTACATATGTATGGTTTATGACCATTGAATATATTCTAGCCCCCTCGTCTCTGTGTCCCTCATGTAATCAAACAATCCTTCTTCGCAATTGGATGGTATTTGGCAGATTCATGTTGAATCTGTTAATGCTGTAACTGATGCAGTTTCTGCCACTACCGATGATGTTACTGCAATTGCTGGTTGTGGTGATGCTCTGCCTTCGTTGCCGCTGACACTGATGGTGATGAGGTTGTGCCAAGTCAGTGAGTGGAAATACACAGCGGGCGGCACCATTTACTAAGTGTCAAAAGCAAAGCCAAAGCTATTGTCAACATGACTTAAGTCAACACAATACCCAGCAGAATGTTGTATATACTAGTAGAACGCTAGCAAACTGTGAAACACAAAGATACCAGAATAAAATATTTTGTTGGCAATTGCTCAGACATACGTTTTGTTGCAGCACCACTAACAACATCAGCAACATTGTTGTCGTCACTGTCACCAACAACAAATTGAGAAGGGGAATATATAGCAACAAAACTTGTCAAAATAACTATATCGTTTTGCCAGTGGTCCTAGTGCCTCCGCCCATCCGGACACAGTTCGAACATAGAACATGGAATGTGCGTGTCCCCAACAAATGTCAACATGTTCGTATTTTTCCAGGATTTTAACCAACACAAATGACAAGTAACCGGAAAATGTAGTTTATTGTTTGTTTCCGGCAAAACGAAATGCTATAAAAGAAATAATTTTAGACCCTTTATATGTGCAAGTGTGAGAATTGTTGCGAGCAAAATAAGGAACTTTATGTCAAGTTGAGCTGGAATGCAAAGGAATTTTAAACGGGTGCGACATCAGCATTGAACACACCTAAATTATGCTGTGATATCTTTGAAAATATAAAAATAAATTTCTGTGAACTCTGGTGTATTATAAAAATTTGGTTTTAACAAATGAAATGTTAGTTCATAAGGCCAATAAGTGCTTATGGTCTTTCATAACTACATAATTACAGAGATAATACCTATTGTTAATCTATGTTTTCTTAGTTTGATAACAAGAATAACTAAAGGGTGTTGCAACCAAAATGCACTATGTTAATTGCAAATAAAACAAAAAGTTTTCACAGAATTATCTTAATATTTTTTATTATGAAAGAAGGATCTTAGTAATTATGAGTGAAAAAAAAAATATCTGCGACGGGTCGGGGTTGACGGATATTATGCCACACTATCGCGAACAATATCAGTATTTTTGCAGAACGAACTGGGTGAGCATGCGCAGGTGTTTCCATATTTCTCCCGATAATGGACACATTTAATCGATTATGTTGACCGAAAAAATAGAGAAGTTTACAAAATACATTATGATTTGAACGCCCATTTTCGTAAAAGGCTTCAACAAACTTAACGCACTGCTCAATTGTGTATCTCACTTTTTTTTATGATGCTTTGTATTTTTTGCCAATCTTGATGTTTTTTCGCCAATTTTTTCATTTATAACTCAAGAACCATTGATGTATTCTCATTTCATTCTTTAGCAGAGAACAGCAAACCCTTTGGTAGTTTTACTACACTGACCTAACACCTTCCTCCTAACTTGGAATTTCTCACCTCCCCAGATTGGCTGGTTTTAAAAAAAAGACGCATCCAACGGTATAAAAAACATGCCCACAAATGTCCTGACAAGTCCTTTTTTCAGGACTATTCTAAACGGATTTTTAAGTTTTTAGTAGCGACATTCTTCTGAATTAAATGATATTTGATTCTCGAGAAACGAAACTCATATGTAGACAAGGTTGATGCCTTGTGTTCGTGATATTTTTTATCATGAATAGCGGCGAACCTATATGGTTGGGCTAGCCAGCCGCCTTCAGGTCCTTTACTGGCTATGAAAACACGACAAAGAAAAAGTAACAAATGTTGACGACCCCCGCAAACGATATAAGGACCATGATTTAAGGATATGCACCTGCAACGTCCGGACTCTCTCAAAACATATTTCAGGCTCACATCACCGCCATCCAGGACATGAGATGCACAGGACAAGGATGCTCGCGGCGTAGAATTGCGACATCTATTGCAGCTGCCATGCCGAAAAGCACGAATTTTTGTAGTTGGCGAGAGACTCAGACATCATGTCTCGCGATTCAATCTTGTCAGTGATCGAATAGCCGCGATACGCATCAAGGCGAAATATTTCTACATCTCGCTGATTTGTGCTCTTGCCCCGACGGAAGATAAAGACGATTAGATTAAAGATGAATTTTACGAGCGCATATAGGAAACATACGACCGCTGCCTTGGCCACGACATTAAAATTGTTCTGGAAGACTTGTATGCAAAAATAGGAAGGGAAGATGTTATTGGATCATAGATCGGTAAATTCAGCCTGCATACCGACACGTCAGACAACGGGTTTAGGCTGGTTAGCTTCGCAGAGGGAAGGAACATGATAATGAGTGGAACCAGATTCCAGCACAAAGATATCCACAAGGCAACTTGGCTATCACCAAAAATCAAATTGATCATGTGGAAATTGATGGCTGGCATGCATCTAATGTCATGGACGTGCGTGTGATCCGTGGTGCTAATATTGGCTCAGATCATTAGCTGGTTGCAGCCTAGGTGCGCACAAGATTGAGCACAGCGAAAAAAGCACGTAACTAAACACAAAGAAAGCTGGACATCGCGAAGCTGAAAACTCCAGATATAGCTACTGCTTACTCTAACCAGCTCTCGTATTGCGCATTCCATGGCAACCGCCGCTAGGATATGAAAAACGGCGCTCAGACGAATCCTGGTACGATGAAGAATGTCGCATAGCATCTGAGGAACAGCGTATAATGGAACCTAAGCGTATAATGTCCTGTGCTGAAAAAAGGTAATCCAAGTGTGTGCACCAACTACCGCGGGATCAGCCTTTTACCCATCGCATATAAGGTCGTATCGAGTGGCTATGTGAAAGACTAAAGCCAGTGTTATCCAACCTGATCGGGCCTTATCAGTGTGGCTTTAGACCTGGTAAATCAACAACTTACCAGATATTCACACTTTGGCAAATCCTGGAAAAGACCCAAGAGAAACAGAACGACACGTACCACCTTTTCGTCGACAATAAAGCTGCCTTCGACAGCCCGATACGGCAGAAATTACTCGAAGCCATGGCTGAGTTTGGTATTCCAGCGAAGCTGATACGTCTCTGCGGAATGACGCTGACTGACACGAAGTCTGCAGTGAAGATTGGCAAGGATCTTACGGAGCCATTCTACACCAGACGAGGCCTAAAACAGGGCGACGGCCTATCGTGCGACCTCTTCAGCATAGTGATGGAGACGATAATGAGGAAAGCTGCAGTAAACACGAGTGTCACGATATTCAACAAAAGCCCTACGTTTCTCGCATACGCTGATGACGTAGACATCTTCGTTTGAAAGTTGCAGGATGTGACTGCAGCCTTCTTAGGTATACAGAAGGAATCAGCGAAATTGGGTCTAACGGTGAACGAAGACAAAACGAAGTTATTAGTTTCAACGAACAAAGAATCTATTCGTTTGAGAAATGCGTGAACGTTGACAACTATAATTTCGAGGTGGTAGATAATTTTATATACCTAGGCTCCGCCGTCAACAAAAGAAAATTTGTCAGCCTCGAAATCCGGAGTTTTAACGGACTAAGCAAGCGATTCAATGGCAAATCCCGTAAAATATATGGGACCATCATCGTTAACGGAGAATATCGGCGTCGTATGAATCATGAGCTGTACGAGCTGTACACCGACATTGACGTGGACAGACGTATTATCAGACGCGGTTGCGTGGCTACATACATATGTAAAGGACCTGTAAAAAATATATGGATTGATACCGAAAACGAGCAACAAAGAAGTAATGACATACATACATCCATTTGAAGTAATAAGGGAGCAATCGTAGCGTTTTGTTTTCTTAAAAAATACTCACCAATTAATTTTTGTCGTAATACTTCTTGGCATAACTGTTAACTGTTAATGTTTTTGCTTTGTTTGCTTTTTTCTCAGTTAACTATTTGTCTTAAAAATATTCTCTTATTCTCTTCGAGTTCTTTTAGGAAATAAACCAGTACAGAAATTTCAGTCAGATAAACTGACTGATAAATACCATCACCCACTATAAGATATTGTTTTAATCTTGAGTTATTGAAATAAACCGATTTGTAATTAAAACCAGTTAGAAAGTTTCAGTCGGGTAACCCGATTTACATATACCCTTATTATCAGTAAAACAAATAATTTTCTGTTATATTGATATTATTACTCGATTTCTAAAGTGGGCGGAGTGGTACATTTGTATGTGAGGTACGAGAAGGGGTGTGTCTAGGCATCCAGATTTATTCTTCATAACTTTATCATGCTATAGCTTTACTAAATACAGAATTTGGGCACGATTGCGTTGGGTGTATTGATATTATTACAACATTCCTAAAGTGGCCGGAGAGGTACATTTGTATGGGAGGTACCATAAGGGCCTTGTTTAGACTTCCAAATTTTTCTCCAAAACTTTGTCCTATGATAACATAACAAAATTCAGAATTTGGGCACGATCGTGTCGAGTGTATTGATATTATTGCTCGATTTTTAAAGTGGGCGGAATTGGCACCAGCCGGACAGCCAGACAGACGGACATGGCTCAAACCACTTAAAAAGTCATGAATCGAATTTGGTTCAAAGAAACCTAGGGTCTAAAGTCACTCCTTCTATGTGTTACACTTTTGGGTCGTATTAAATGATTTATACCCTCATCCCTTAGGGTGATGGTATAAAAATATTGCTCTTTCAGCAGGGAACAGAGATTACTCCCCTATTACTAATTTAAGAGCTCAAGAGGAGTGCTCGCCCGTAAGGACATCCAATGTTAAAAAGGAGTACAAAATGCATTAGTCTCGGATCCTAGATTAATCTTTGTCTGAACCAATTTTTTACTGGGTGTACAGTACTTGGGTCAGGGTGATCATTCAATGTCACCATCAATGACCAGTTATCTACTTAACACAGATGAGAGAGCCTATATATGGGCAGAAATTTGAAGTTATTGAGGTAACTTATGAAAAAGGCGATAAATAAAATTTTTTTTCAATATTTTCCAACTTGATTTTTTCATCGATACATACTATATTAATGTTAATTACACAATGCAACAAATTTTTGATCCCGGTTTCTAAATAGTTGATCCTTATGTAAAATTTCACGCTGAATTCAAATCTGCTCTCAGATATGTGGAAAGTAGAACAGATTTTGAGATATGGTCAAATTTCCATTTTTAGTGTTTTGGAAAAAGGCAGGTCTACCAAATTCCATTTTCTCTGGCTTTAATTCACCGATTTTACTGAACTGTGCAAAAATACAAAAATAAAAGATAATAAAATTATTTTTAAAAAAAAAACGATAGTTGATTAAAATCCAATTATTAATGACGAAGTTATGGCACTTCAAATTTGAATTATTGTAAAAATTTTAATGTTTTTTTAAGTTTTCGCTGCTTTTAAATAGGTTTGTTTCCCTGTTTCCGTAAAAATTGCTCCGGTTTCAAACAATTGCATATTATTCTAATGTAACAAAAATTTTTTGCCCTTGGTCGTCAAAATCGGATAAAAAATACTTCCGCATTTGCAGCATTTGGCGAAATAACCCTATATTTTTTTTTAAGATATTCCTATGTGACTTGTTTAACAAAAAACTTGAGTTATATTTCGGAGGGCAAGCAAAACAACAATTACTAGTACTCTCAAGAAGAAGTATCTCCCAGGAAAATTTTTCAGAACTTGTTGCGAATGGTATTGATACTAGAATCGTTTCTTTTTTCATTGACTTTCTATTATGTTTCTGGTTCCATATAACAGATTGTGTAAAACATGTTGCACCACAGATTCCGTAGAACAGAAAATGAATATTAGTATTCGAAATAAGTATTTTTTAGAGGGTATTTATAAGGAAAAACTCAAAAATCGGAGTTAAATTATATTTCGAACTAGCACCCAATTGAAAACCATTTAAATTACAAAAAACAGCATATGCAATTCAGTTATGTAGCAATTCATTTCATAACAGGTTCCAGGAGAACATGTTGGTTTTGGGACAATTTCAAACAAAAATAATATATTGTGCAACCGAAAGTGGAACTTGTTACTTATCAGTAAAAGCTATTCTGTAATTGTTTCTTTGCAACAAAATATTTTGCTGGGCTGTACTTAATTGTGAATGTTTCGTTTATTTTTCAACCGATTTTGATGACCAAGGGCAAAAAATTTTTGTAACATATTATTCTATCATGCAGTGATCTAAAACCGGAGCAATTTTTACGGAAACACGGAAAAAAACTTAATTAAAGGCAGCGAAAACTTGAAAAATCATTAACATTTTTACAAAAATCCAACTTTGAAGTGCATTAACTTCGTCATTAATGATTGGATTTTAATCAACAATCGTGTTTTTAAGAAATAATTTTATTATATTTTATTTTTGTTACAGTTCAGAAAAATCGGTGAATTAAAGATAGAGAAAATGGGATTTTAGTAGACCTACCTTTTTTTCAAAACACTAAAAATGGAAATTTGACCATATCTCAAAATCTGTTCTACTTTCCACATATCTGAGAGCATATTTTGAATTTTTAATCTTGATAAAATGTACCACAAATAGTGCTTTACCAATAGTACTTTGTCTCATGTCTAATTAGTACATATAGTCTACAACTATTGTGAATTATATTTCGAATAAGAATTAACGAAACTAAAGTTTAAGTCAACTTAGAATATTGTAAAAGCTAAAATCTGTCTTGTCTGCATCCAACTCCCAAGCGGTAAGCACCCAGCTTTCTCCCAATAAAAAACCTACTTTTGAATTAATACTAATTCTACTTATCTCTTTATTTATACTCAAATCATACAATTTCCCAACCTCTATGAGAAATTGTATGATTCAAATCTACACAAAACTAACTGCCGAGATTTCCAGCTTTGAGGAATTGTCGCTTTGACCACCCGCTAAATACAGTCCACTTTAATCAAACTATTCCAACTGGGTCTATTGTCGTATATCAAGGCAAATTGATATCGACAACAACAACGCCATCAGCTGCGATCAAATTACCCATCCCCCCCTATTATTCATGATTTTGCTAGCCCGTTTGAGCTGAAAAGTTCAAATCTTATACGATCACCTTTGATTAAAAACTATGTCTCAGTTTTTGTATGCTTCTCAACGAAAGCATATGCTCGCTTCGTTGGTAGGCGGGGACTCCCCCTAAGGGTGGTTTCTGATAGTGGTCGAAACTCTGTAGGCGCTAGCAGATCGCTTCTCCAAGAATTTTTACTCTTTATAAATTCTAGATGGAAGGATGAATATCTCAAATCCCTTCCTAGGTGGAAAATTCCACACCCAATACCAAAACTGGCGATCTAGTAGTAGTCATGGATGACTTACTACCCCCAAGCGAATGGCTAATGGAATAAAAAATCGTCCTATTGTTAAATTATGCCTTCTACCACGTGATAATGATGTCGTACCACAATCATGCTAAAATTCCCATTAATCACCTAACATTCTCCCCTTATACGAAAGCACATCTAATACACTAACATCATATTTCTCCATTTCCATTTTTTTGTTTCTTTTCTCATCCAGTCTTTCTAGATATACCAAACGAGGCAGCCAGCGCGATTCTGAGCTGTACAAGTGCGAACTGTGTCACCATTACAACTCCATCCGCTTTTGCAGGAAGTTTTTAAAAATGAGTCCTACTGACCGAAACAACGTCGCCAAGAAGTATAAGTACTGTCTAAATTGCTTGGCAAAAAGCCACACTGTGCGCTCATGCGACTCCAGAGATACCTGTCGCAAGTGTAAGCGACTTCACCATACTTTGCTGCCCCAAGAGCATCCACGTGTCCGAGGTCCAGCCAGAAACCGCCTTTCAACAAAGCCTAAAAAGCTCAAGACAAAACCACCGAAGAAGGAAGTTGTGACACCCGACCAACACATCATTTCGGAAGCCATTCGGTCGCTCGCCTCAGTTCTATGTGCGACTACGCCCAAAGGCAACACCCCAACTTAAGTGGCGGGGAGCATGTATAAACTCGACGTTTATACTTAACATACAATTGAAGTTTTATATTTTGAATTTTTAATCTTGATAAAATGTACCACAAATAGTGCTTTACCAATAGTACTTTGTCTCATGTCTAATTAGTACATATAGTCTACAACTATTATATTTCGAATTATATTTCGAATAAGAATTAACGAAACTAAAGTTTAAGTCAACTTAGAATATTGTAAAAGCTAAAATCTGTCTTGTCTGCATCCAACTCTCAAGCGGTAAGCACCCAGCTTTCTCCCAATAAAAAACCTACTTTTGAATTAATACTAATTCTACTTATCTCTTTATTTATACTCAAATCATACAATTTCCCAACCTCTATGAGAAATTGTATGATTCAAATCTACACAAAACTAACTGCCGAGATTTCCAGCTTTGAGGAATTGTCGCTTTGACCATCCGCTAAATACAGTCCACTTTAATCAAACTATTCCAACTGGGTCTAGTGTCGTATATCAAGGCAAATTGATATCGACAACAACAACGCCATCAGCTGCGATCGAAAACCCATCCCCCATATCATAAATATTCAAAATGTATTATTAAATGTCCCGGATACAGAAACTTGTGAAATTTTGTGACATAGTGTTATTTATTTAAGCCTTAGCTACGATTCTCCTGAAGAATGAATTAAGAAATCATTAATGATTCTTGAGATGTAGCCGAAAAACTAAGCAAACAAATATCACGATAAGGGAAATATATAAAAGGTCATTATTAAAATTTTTTTCCCGAGAACCCTTTGAGTGTACCTTCACTTTGGAATATCTCTTCCCTCACTGTGTTGCTTAAAATGTGCTGTCATTTTTTTCTGTGACAGTTCAATGACTTTTTTGAAAATCTAATTTTAACCTAAAATAAGCTTGATTTATTTATTAGACATTTACGTATATTCCTGAGACAATTTTGTATATATGTTCTTGACTTTGATCTTTAGTGAAAATGATTTTGTTTCAATATTCAGTTTGTGATGATAATTTCTATTAGCAAACAGAAAGGGTGACAAATGATGACAAAAAATGCTTGTATATTTATCACTACACAAGTTCGATAACATGAAATTAAAACTACAGTTATTCGAATAATAAATTATCGTTAAATATGCAATTTTCTCTGATTTTTAGACCTTGGTGCAATAGTGTGTGGGAAAGCTATATCTAAAAAAAACATTTAAAAATGCCTTTAAGCGTAAATAAATTGGAACTGTCCTTTGGCCTGGCTGGCTCTTCCATTTTAATATTAATTTTTTTCTTCTCTTCTTTAGACTTTCACAGTCATTGCGACGTCGACAATATATAACCTCATTCTGGCACATCCACATCCACTTCTTTAACTACAAATAGTACTGCGGATATCACCAATGTTTTATGGTACATTATGGACTAAAGGAAATCCCCGGAGAAAGACAGGGAATCGCATCATTGCCATGAGTGCATAACAGACATGTACGCACACAGACACATTGTAGTAGTATCGCATAGATTGCCGTTGTTGGTGTTGTCAGTTAAAGCAATTTATGTCAGAGACCATCCGACAGATGGCAGCATAAGCAATGCAAAGAAGTGGCGAACGTTGTACTTACAATCGGAAAGTAAAAATAATGTCCGTGAATGAGAGAGAGGAAGAGACTGAGAGCGAATGCGTTGAAATCCTTCAGCATCTTTTGCAATCATGTGAAAAGGGATTCAAAACAAAGAATGTTAAATTGTAAAGTAATGCAAGTGTATACAGGAGTTTTAACAACAACTACAAGAGGAGCAATAATATTTTGTTATCCTTATAGGTTTTGCTGAAAATACTTTTCAGTCGAAGCACACATACCTACAGGCACATCATACTGAGGCAAGTTAAGATTTCTTGGTCCTCTGGTGTCATAGCATCAGCTTCTACACCAGCTGCGACAACAAAGTACTCTAAAGCCATAATGTTATCAACCCTTGATCTGTTTGTCGAGCTTTAGTAGTAGTTTTCTATAAAAATTTCAGGAAAACATAAGATAGTTAAATAACGAAAAATATTATTTTCTTTTTGGGTAATTGCTTACGTTTTTTCACTGGAATAATGCTAAAGATTTATAGAAAGCAGGGTCTTCTAGAGCAAGTGGGGGAAATTATGTGGAAATTGAAGACTGTGAGATGTAGATACATATATATTGGATAATAACAAATATGTATGCAGTATGCAGTTGAATTTCTTCGTATCGGCTTCTTCAGTATGGGGGATCTTGCAAATACACTTATATTAATTATAAAATCGATATATTTAGACCCATAGGAATTTTATCCACGAAAAAGTGTAATGCAATAAAGGAGACGAATTATTTATGTACTAACCTTAACTTGAATACTGTCAAAGTTTCATGATATCTCATGTTCTCAGTTTATTGGTCTCAAGGTGATATTACCTCTGCTATTTTAGTTTACAATGGAAAAAAGGAAATTTCGGGTTTTATAAAATATTGTTTTCAGTTGGAAAAAACCACCTTTTATACAAAGCAATGGCTTAATAAGAGCTACGGCAAATCTACCCCAGAATATTCAACGCTGACGAACCCCGTCCAGTAAGGCCACGAGTGATTACTGACTCATGCCAAAAAAAACATCCCAAATTCGAGATATAACCAGTAAGAAAGTTTCGATTAAGCGACCCGACTTACATATACCATCACCCTCAGAAAAATAAAAAAAATTGCTATTATATGGATATTTCTCGATTTCTAAAGTAGGTGGAGTGGTAAATTTGTATGGGAGGTCCCATAAGGGGCGCCGCTAGACTTTAAATTTTTTCTCCAAAACTTTATCCTGTTATAACTTAATAAAATACAGAATTGGGGCACGATCGTGTCGAGAACATTGATATTATTACTCCATCTCTAAAGTGGGCGGCGTGGTACATTTGTATGGGAGGTACCAGAAGGGGCGTTTCTAGACATCCAGATCTTTTCTCCAAAACTTTATCCTATTATAGCTTTACTAAATACAGAATTTGGGCACGATCGTGTCAAGTGTATTGATATTATTATTCCATCTCTAAAGTGGGCGGAAAGGTACATTTGTATGGGAGGTACCAGAATGGGCGTGTCTAGACTTCCAGATCTTTTCTCCAAAACTTTATCCTGCTTGAACTTTACTAAATACAGAATTTGGTTACGATCGCGGTAGTTCTAATAATAATATTAATCGATTTCTAAAGTGGGCGGTACGAGATGTGTGGGAGGTACCAGATGGGGCGTTGGTAGACTTCAGTTTTTTTCTCAAAAACTGTATCCTGCTATAGCTTTATTAATTTAAGAATTAGGGTACGATCGCGATGGATTTATTGATATTATTACTCCATATCTAAAGTGGGTGGAAAGGTGAATTTGTATGGGAGGTAACAGAAGGGGCGTGGCTAGACTTCCAATTTTTTTTTTCAAAACTTTATCCTGTTATAGCTTTACTAAGTGCAGAGTTTGGGTACGATCCCGTTTGGGTACTTCCCGTGTATTGATATTATAACTCGATTTCTAAAGTGGGCGGAATGATGTATTTGTATGGGAGGTACCAGAAGTGGCGGAGCCATGTAGCCCATTTGCAATACCGTAAGTAGTTTTGGGGAAATATTAACTCGTGCAAAATTTCAAGACATTTGGATGCGTCTTTCGAAAGTTATCCTGCGAACCAGCCGGACAGCCACCAGACAGACAGACAGACGGACATGGCTCAAACGACTTTAAAAGTCATGAATCGAATTTGGTTCAAAGAAACCTAGGGTCTAAAGTCACTCCTTCTATGTGTTACACTTTTGGGTCGTATCAAATGATATATACCTTCATCCCTAATGTACAATTCCGCCCACTTTAGAAATTGAGTAATAATATCAATACATCAAACTCAATCATTCCCAAATTCTATGTTTAGTAAAGCTATAACAGGATAAAGTTTTGGAAAAAAAATTTAAAGTCTAGCCACGCCCCTTCTGGTACCTCCCATACAAATGTACAACTCCGCCCATTTTAGAGATGGAGTTATAATATCAATACACTCAACACGATCGTGTCCAAATTATGCATTTTGTTAAGTTATAACAGGATAAAGTTTTGGAAAAAATATTGGAAGTCTAGCCACGCCCCTTCTGGTACCTCCCATACAAATGTACTTTTCCGCCCACTTTAGAAATGGAGTAGTTATATCAATAAATCCAAGGCGATCGTACCCAAATTCTTTATTTGGTAAATTTATAGCAGGATACAGTTTTTGAGAATAAAACTGGAAGTTTAGCTAGGTCCCTTCTGGTGCGCCCCATACTCATCTGGTACCGCCCACTTTAGAAATCGATTAATATTATTAATGGACCTAACGCCAAAGTGCCCAAATTCTGCATTTAGTAATGCTTTAACATGATAAAGTTTTGGACAAAAAAAATCTTGAAGTTCTAGTACCTCCAATACAAATGTACCACTCCGCCCACTTTAGAAATCGAGCAATAATATCAATATAAAAGATTTTTTTTGTTTTACTGAGGGTGATGGTATATGTAAGTCGCGTTGCCCGACTGAAACTTTCTTACAGGTTTTTATTAAAAAAAGATTGTTACGCCAAAGCCTTCAGCACATGTAGTAGCACCTAACAATTTCTGGGCACCTAATACTGGGTTCTGTGTTTTACTGACCAAATAATAAGATTGCTTATATTGTATATTAAATGTGTGGACCAATTCGATACTAATGGTACAATAGTATTTACTTGATCAACTATTTCAATTTGAACGGAATGTACAGGAAGGTACCATTTATCGAACGTAGAACAGAAATCCAAGCGCTTCGGTCCTTTACGCTACGAAGGTAGTTCGTCACATCAAGTTTAGAGAATTGCTCTTTCACCTGGTCCATCTGAAAGCTGTCCTTCTTGTCCATTGAGTTTTTTCCCAAAGACTTTTCGAGACTGGAGCATTTTTATCCATTTCTACAACATGCTCCAGCCAGCGCAGTATGTCTTTGAACGAGTGAGTGTAGAGTAAGACTGGCAGGATCAGTGTCTGTTGGAGTTCGTTGAGAGAGCGATTGTCACTAAAACGCTAAGCGCATAGTAGCAGCGGCTTGCGATCAATAATCGTCTCCTGATTTCTAGGCTAACATTATTATTTTTGTATACGTCGGATCCAAGGTAGAAAAACTTACCATAGAGTAGTCACCAGACCCACTTTTGCCGACTGCTTATCAATGCTTGAAAAGGCCGTAGTAATATCCCGCAGTCCTCAGCATGTCATTTATATTGAAGATAGTACTAGTCGTGTTAACTGTAGCCTTCCGCATGATCATCCCCATTACGATGTTTAAGTCTCACTTGGTAGAAAAAGACTCTGGCATTTCTGCCAATTTTCACTGAGTTTCTGTCATATCGGACTGATCTGCAATCCTAGGTTCTTCTACAGGATTTATCGTAGTGTGATAAGGTCCAATCAGGTTCATTAGGGAGAGCGTTAGTGTTAAACATAACACCCAAGGTATGACCTTGAATGCGATGGGTAAAAGGCCGATCCAACATTAGTTGGTACACACTTCAGAATCGACTTTCTGAAGCACATGGTATAGAAAACTCAGAATCCAATCATTCCATTATCCAGATCATATTTATGAGCTGAAACATGCACGTTGTCAACTTATCTTCGCCGGCCATGAGAAGCCCTGCCGGCAGTCCATCGGCTCCCGTCTCGTTATTGTTTTTAAGCCATGCAATTTCTGTGCTACTCTCGTTTTTGCCTGGTGGTGGACAATCAACTTCGGGGACGCGCAGATAATGAAAGTGTTTCCTTTACATTTGCAGTACACTCTGAGGGTTGGTTTTCATAACCCACGGCAGTGGTCTTAGAATTAGCAATATGCTGCTACACTGTGTGTCCGAAACATCAGTATTAGAGGAATTTGTTTGAAGTGATTGAGCAGAGCGAAAAACGCATGTAACCAAACAAGAGGAAAGCTGGACATCGCGAAGCTGCAAACCCCAGAGATAGCTACTGTCTACTCCAACCAGCTCTCCCAACTTGTACGACACAACGCCTCTATTTCTGACGTTCCCGATAAACAGTGGCAGTATATTGCGCATTCCATGGCAACCGCCGTGCTAGGACATGAAAAACGGTGCTCAGACGAATCCTGGTACAAGAAAAATGTCGCATAGCGTCTGAGGAACAGGATGCTGCTTAAAGGGCACAGCTACAGCAAATGGTAACCCGTGCAGTTTGGAACGTCACAAGGAGAAAGTAAAACAGGCGAGGCAGCTATTCAGACAAAAAAAACGTCAGATGAAGGACCGGGAGAATGAGGATATAGAGCGATACAGAGGTAAAGGTGAGGCCCGAAAATTTTACCAGAAAGTAAGAGCAAAAGGCTACGGTAATGGGCTTCCCTCCTGTAAGGACAAGGATGGAAATCTGGTCACAGATACGCAATATGTTATTATGTCCTGTGCTGAAAAAAAGGTTATCCAAGTGTGTGCTCCAATTACCGCGGGATCAGCCTTTTACCCATCGCATATAAGGTCCTATCGAGTGTACTATGTGAAAGACTAGAGCCAGTGTTATCCAACCTGATCGGACCTTATCGTTTGGCTTTAGACCTGGTAAATCAACAACTGGCCACATATTCACAGTCCGGCAAATCCTGGAAAAGACCCAAGAGAAACAGATCGACACGTACCATCTTTTCGTCGACTATAAAGCTGCCTTAGACAGCCCGATACCGCAGAAATTACTCGTAGCCGTGGCTGAGTTTGGTATTCCAGCGAAGCTGATACGCCAATGAGGTATGACGCTGACTGACACGAAGTCTTCAGTAAAGACGCATTAATGTGCTTATAATATTTTTCTACGTGCGGTATATAACCCCCTGGGATTGCAAAGAAGTACCAGCTAAGTAAGTAAGTAAGTAAGATTGATACAGTTGGATGTAGTAGGCATTGGCTATCTCTGTACCCGTATCTGTGTATCAATCTGAATCCGTTATCGGAGGTGCTATTGGGAAGACTTATGGCCGTTTTATCAATGTGTCGACAAACTTCCTGTTACTAAATCTCAACATAAATTTGTTAGAATGATAAACTGTCCGTTAACGATTTTGGTTTTCTCAATATACCGACAAAAAATTATTTTTCAGTTGGCAGAACCCTGAAAAATAGATGAGACAGTTGACAAATTCTTGATTTAAATCATTTATTTTCGAAGTGTTAAAAAATAAGAAAACACATACATTTAATAAAAACGAAATAAAACTTAAATAATGACAGATAAAAGCAATGTGCGAAACATTTTACAACTGAAGATGACCTGCTGCTTATTGTTTTGGTTTTAAATCAAAAATATATCTTGGAAACTTTTCTTTTTCAAGAAAAAAATTATTTTTGGATTCAGTATGTATCAAAAGTGAATGTTTGTTTTAGAAAAACTTTCACGGATCGAGTTTTATAGGACTATATCCTTGGACCGCCCAGAGGCGGCTTTGGGAAGGTAGGCCAACAAAAAATTAGGTAATCAATTCTTTTGTTTACACGTTTTATTATAATTGATATGAAGAAAGGCTCCAAAAACAAATAAAATAACAATTAAAACTAAAGTTACTTAAATTCACAAAGTTTCAAATATTAATGTACAAAAAGTTTGATTACTTATTTGTAATGAAAATCATAGAAACAGTCTTTTTTTCTGGGAAAAGTACAGGTTTATATTATATTTACGGCAGACAATTTGAGTTTCGGAAGTACAACCAGGAAGCTTACAGGCTTTTTTGTCAGCGCGTGATTAAAACATTTGAAAATGCTCGACGGAATCATAACGTACATCATTAATAGGAAGGAAAGTTTTCTTCCCTGTGCATTTATTTTTCTTTCCATCAACATGTCGCGGGCGCCCGGGTCCTTTTGGCAGATAAGCAGTTTGTAGCATGCAAAGCACATATGCGACCTCTGATCGGAAGTTTGGCAATTGGTATTTTGTGTTATTAGCGTCTGGCTGGTTTATTCGGTGGAACAAAATGTAAGCGTTTACCATGGCTAAATCAAGCATATGTGTTAATAGTCGATTTGTATACTTGTTGCTCTTTATGGGAATTTTATAACAACCAATAAGTCCGTCCGTTAAGTCGACACCACCCATGTGGCTGTTGTATTCGTGGATAACATTTGGGCAATTTATGTCAACGTACTTTTTTTCGGATCGAACAAAACGTGAAACCTGACCTTTTGAATTCTTTTCATTCAGGAAAGTCTTTGTGCCCGCGTAAATCGAAGCAAGTCGTACAGCCTTATTGTCCTTTCAAATCGTCAAAGACAGTTCGACTCCTGATACAGGTAGAATATCCGCGCACTTGTTTCTTAAGGTCGCTGTCAGATGGCAGCTTACAATTTGGAATGCGATTCGAGCGAATAGTTCCCAAAGAAAATATTCCCCGGTACTTGAGATATACAAGAAGCGGCAAGAAAGTATAATAATTGTCAATGTAGATAATCTGATTTTTGAAATCCGGAACATTGCGTGACAATCAAACACAACATTTGCTGCCGCTCCAAGATCTGGTGAGCCAGTTTGAATAACGTTGTCACCTGCTCCACAATATATCTCGAAATTATAGCAAAAGCCAGAAGAGTCACACAAATTGAAGAATTTCACTCCCCATTTGTGTGGTTTGTATGGTAAATATTGTCTAAGAAAGGTCTTCATCTTCGTTGCACACATTTGTTCATCCACAGATAAGCGTTGGCGCATCGGAACTGACTGAAACTTCTCATTGAAGTGATTCACGAGCGGCCGCATTTTGTATAAAGGATCGTGGTCGGCAGAATCCTTGGAGGGCAACTTACTATTATCATTAAAATGAAAATTACCTCGTATTTTTTCAAAGCGATTTCTTGACATTGTGTTCTGAATAGTTCCAAATGCGTACTCCCCCCAATATGAGCGAACATTTGGGTAGCGAAAAACAGACATCAAAAATAAATTGCCAATAAATTGTCGAATTTCTAAATTGGTTGTAGAAAACGAAGTGTTCACATCTTTTTGGGCAGCATACAAATGTGTTTACTAGGTGATATGCTCAATGATAGTATCATTCAAAAAGAATTGAAAACACTTGAATGGCGTATGCAGAAAGAAAAGAAAAGCGGTGATTTTGGGTCGATAGCCCAAACAGATCCTACACATTCAGCTATTGTGCTTTCTTTAACATGAGCAATATTATGCTCAGCAGGCGCTTTGCGTTTCTGTGCTTGAGGTGAATTGGATGCAATCGAACTTGAGGGTGACAACAATTTTGCAAAAGGAGTAGGACTTCCGCTTGAAGTTACACAAATCTCTCTAGCCAACATAGAATCCGACATATGTAGCACTTTTTCAATCGCTTCTTCATCTTCCTCATAGACAGGAAGCGCTGCGTCGCAAACATTATCAGTCAAATCGTCCTCCAATTCTTCTTCTCCGTCCGTATCAATGTCAAAATCAATTGAATTTAAAATTTTTTCAATCTCCACGTCGGTAAGAGCTGATAGCTTATTCACTTGGCGTCGTTCCATGTCTACTGAATCAATTATTTGTACTTAAATAGGTCATATGTTGTTCCACTTTCAAACTTACCTTATAATTTTTTTCCCCGAATTGTCCCAAGACCGCTCTAGACGGGATACCTTATAAAAGCAATAGAACGCTAACGAAAACTTATTTTTAGTGTGGGTTACGTATTTTGAGTCCTTGAGACTATCAGCAATAAGGTAAAATTTTTTTTTTAAAAAAATATTTATATTTTGCACTTTTTACAAAATAATTATTTCGTCCGAGTTGCACAAATTTTCTGCTTCAAATGACTACAGCAGCTTGCGCAAGCAACGAACTTAATTTTTGGACCCCGAATTAAAAAAAAACGCAAAACCGAGTCAAAAGGAATGAAAAGAATAAAATAACGGTGTTTTTAACCTACCCGTCTAGAGGCGGTCTTGGGCACTAGAGGGTTAATAACTCTTTTAAATGTTGAGATATTTTAATGAAAATTTAAACATAAGTTTTTTAACGCATATACCGCTTATTCCCTCAAATTAAATTTTCTAGGTCAACTACATATCATAGCTCCTATACAACTGATGTTATAAGCGGATCTGATGACATCTTCCATTGTGTTACTTCTATTTTCTGTACGGGAATGGTTTCGACTTAAATCCCGGAACTTTTTATTCCTTGCTTCAAGGGCTTCTTCAGACATCATGCCAATTGGTATGATTGTAAATAGTATATTATGTTAGTGATTCGGAAACTCCTGTAATGGGGGCTACCAAATCTGGATGACTACAAAAACGTCTGGTTATTTTGTATGAGAGGTTCTAAATTTCAATAAGCTCATATCTTGTACAAAATACGACCAAATTCAGTGTAACTACCAAAAATATGTATTTAAAACTATGAGGGTGAATTCGGCCACTTGTATGGGAGGTAACAAAAGGGGTGTGGCTAATGCTTTGGTTTTCTCAGTATTTCTTTCCTATTGGAAGATAATTAAACAGACCAAATTTAAATATCCTCCAATTGCCCGTTTGAAAGTTATTGAACAAATGAAAGTAATTGAGCATTTTGTATGGGAGGTACCAAAGGTGGTGGGACTATTCTCCATATATCTCCAACAGTTGGTCGTAGTTGGTTATCATTTTGGATATTTTTACACAACAAGGACTCACACTTTACATCAATGTTAAATTTAGCTTGGATACGATTGAATGACGTTGGTTATAGTCCAAAGATGCCAGTATACGCTTAAAAACCATATATGCTACAACAGCTTAATTCTACCACAATTTTTTTATTGATACACATGAGAAGACTGGTCACAAACATATAATTTTTATTTACTACATACCTTCTCTGAATGAGAAAAAAAGATATTGGTTCAATGAAGTATAATTTGGATCAAGCAAGAGAAGTCGAAAAATGCTGTTAAATCTTTGCGGGCCACGTTTTAAAAATTTATTCACTTTGAAGGCTCGCAGCAGATCAGAAATGCACAAGCTTATATAAGTTTTCACAAGATTTGTTACTTAAACGAAACAAAGAAAATCGGCATTTTCAAAAATTAAAATTCGACTTAAATCCCGCTAGATTGGCTGTTTGGGCCACTGTGCACTGAACCAATAGAATTTTCCTCATCCAGTTTTAGTAATTAAATCTCTATGAATAATTTTGTTGTCATGGGCCGGACAGCGGTTATATATTTCCTCCAGGTCCCCTAGAGAATGTATCTAAAATCTATGTGTTCAAATATTTGTAACGCTATTAGGTATGTTATTGCCAAATTTGTGATAATTTTAAAAAGCGATACTCAATTTCAAATATAACAACGCCTCTGGTGTTTCTATACAAATACAACTAAACGTATTATCCTTAGAGTCAAGACTTAAAACCGGCTAAATACAAAATACACGATGGTTCACGGAGCCCAGACTTAGTACAACCTTTTGATTTATTTTTCCAACCAAGGAAATCTCTCTATTTTCATTGCATTTCCTCGGGCCTTGGAGCAGGCGAATACATAAATTTCATTTGCTGTTAAGAAACGGCAATCGCATAAAAAACTAAAAAGAATCGAGACAACAACAAGACCACTACTAGCGCTGCCAATAGGACAGCATCACACCAACATCAGCACTACTTGTGTGCTTTTCACTGACACCAAATACAAACAACAAGGACCCACAAACCAACCAAGAAATACCTCAGGAAACAACGTCATCACCATCGAGAATAGCAACAGCAAATGCGGATGGAGTTAAGCTCCTTGCAACAGGACTTACTACTCTTACACGATTGTGTATGTTGTTTGTGCATTTGCAGCAGAGTTTCTTATGGTGCGTGTGTGTGTTTATATATCCGGTAATATCCTTTTGCCGGAAACTAAGTAATATTTATTAGATTGTTAAATTGTGAATTGTACAAAATGGTTTTCTACACTAAGTAGATTTCAGTGTATTGCTCTGCAATACTCTCAAAAGAGAGAAGTGATGTACAAGAAAGAAAGAATTATATTATAGCGATTTCACTTTTAATTCTGATTTAACATCATTAAGAATATTTTAAAAGATATTAGAGAGTGCATAAAAGCAGGTCGACAATTTTCTGTTTCAATAAGTCGTATTTATTGATAACCGTGAAATGCAAAATAAGAAACTAATTTTAAAGAAGTTATAATATATACTTTTTTTAATACGATGGATGCCTTTTATATTGACGGTATGGCTCTTGGGAATTTAGTCACTAAGGAACGTTTTTCGAGAGTTGCACGCGAGCCATTTTTGCGAGAGTTTTACAAAAACTGTGATTCAGCGACCGGCCGTGGCATAGTGGTTAGAACACGCGACTACCATGCGGGAGATCGCAGGTTCAAACCTAATTCCGGTCATCTTAACAAAATTTTTCATTGTCGGCTGCCCTCGAATGTTGTTGACAGCAACTTCGCAGTATAAGTGTCGAGTCAATTGGCGTGTATAGTAAGAGCTTCTCAAACAGTGACGTTCGCATTCGTCGATAAGCAAGTAGGTGCCGTTAGTTGTGAATCTAAAAATAGAAAGCGTGTTAATTCACAACAGCGCTAGAATCTATCCCATACCTCATTCAAGGGGTGCAAAGGGAAATAAAGTTTTTTTTTTAGTGATTTAGCGAAGTAGAAGATTCTGCATTGACACTGCATTATTCGATTTATATGATGCTCCAAATATACCTCTCATTCGGAAATGGGCTAAAAGATTTTAGAGAATCGTTCAATGTTACATACAAAAGCCAAAATCTTGGCGGCCAAAGTCATCAAGAACGGCGGAAACGTGAAGAGTATAAACTATATTTGTTTAATACTGTAAACATATTTAGAAAATACTAGAACTTATCAGCAAAAGAATTGATAGTTTTAGAACGAGGGAAAAATCCCACATAGATAAACCAGTCATAAATTATGTGTTTTATGGCTCACACTAATGACTGGCATACAAATTATTATTTTACAAGTCTCTTGACTTAAAAAAATAATCTTTATTGTTTGAATCCAAAATCAGAACTAAAAAATGATACAATGTTTTTTACAATGTTAACTTAATTTCTAAATGCTGTTCCCAGGTTTGCAGTTCCAGCTAATGCTGTCGTCAGCGTCTGCAAATTTGTCGCTGCATTTCCGGAGTGTGGGAACACGCGCGGTGTCGTTTTACTGACGTTGCATTATGTTGATAATGTTTATGGTGTTAACACCTCCCCTCTCATTTCCGAGCGTCCTCGATCGGTCAGAAGTATGGAATATGCGAGATTCTTCGAATTTCTGCTGATTCGTTGTTTGGGCTGCATGATAATTCTGGCATGGAAACATGAGTTTCGCTTTTGCAAGTGTTTGAATTTTGTGGGGTAATCACTACTTCTTTTTCCCTTTTAAAAATTCCAGATTTAATGAGTAGGCCAATTGTTAATGAAAGTGTCACGAAAAACAGACCAAGATTTGTGGATGTGCTCCATTTGTTTTCTTCTCTTAACAGGTTAATGGCCTCCGTATTGTTCGTATGAAGTTCTTTTATAATCTCCAGAGACAATGTTTCCTCTATGTTGAGTGAGGTATGTTTTGGTTGCAATATTGCTGGCAAGGGTTGAATCACCGTTGTCTCAAAAAAATCGTATGACTTATCCAAAATTTTTACTGTCGTGTTATGAAATTGCAAAATGTATGTGCCGGTGAGGTTCTGGGATTCTCCATTAACGTAGATTGCACCGCTATACTGATTAAGTAATATTGTGCCTGGGGATATTTCTTCGATGGTGGGAATGTGTCTATTGTCTATTACATTACAATTTGTTGTTTTACTATTTATAAGGTTTACAAGACATGAATTATTTTCTAATTTTTTTAAATTTGATTTGTTACAAATTGTTATATTATTATAATTTTTACATATATTTCCTATGCCGAATATTGTCTTATTACAAATTAATACATTATTGTATGAGAATTTGTTTATGAATTTTCCAAATTTTACAGGTTTGATTAACATTTTTTCACATAGGATCTCATCTGTTGTTGGTAAATTTATTATATAAATGAGTGAATTACTGTTTGATGCTATTTTAGTTTCTGCGAATTCAAAAGCTTGTTCTAGGTTTACAAAGGGTATGGAATCGTTACTTATAACGTCTTTTACAATGTTAAGTTCTTCTGATGACAATATAAATGAATTTACTATTCCTAATTTCGCCCAATGAATGGCGTATTAAACATTAATTATTTCCTCTTTAATGATATCCATTTTCAGTTTCAAATTTGTTATAAGTTTTTCTTTATCATTAGTATTTAAATTTTTGATAATTTCATTTGTAGTTTTGGTGAGTTCATTAATCCTTTCCAGTGATAATTTATTAATTATAACCTGTTTATTGTTGTTGAACAGGACTTGGTTAGTTTTCTGTGTTATGATTTCAAAATCGTCATGATCAGGATTTCCCGCAATCCATTTCCATGCTGATCCGATAAAGTTCAATGATCTTTTTATTTTAGGTTTTAATCTGTCCAGGTATCCTTGAATTTCTGTAATTTCGTGAATAAGGAATGGACGAAGGAAATGATGTTCACTGATATTCTGAGATACAGTAATCCTCATGGAGTCAATTAATTCCTGGTATTTGTCGGTCTCTATAATGTGAATTATCTTGAAGGTCCCAGTCTGAAGTTTTGCTATTCCGGTGTTAAGAGCCACGATTTGCGAGTTGGTGTAATCGAGAATTCTAACGTCAGCGGTCGCCATAGTTAACAATGATCTGAAAATGTGTACCTATTAGTTTCTGATATTATTCTTGTGGATAGTTTTTCCGGATTCTGTTATAACCGTAGTGTTTTTGTCTTGCTTTACTATTTCCTGTCTATATGTTTTATTTAGCTTTGTTCCTATTCTTTTGTTTTCTTTTACAAAAATAATTTGTCCGGTTTCGTAAGTCTTCGGTGGTGATTTCTTTTTATTGTGGTAATTAATGTCTTCAACTTGTCTTTGAATGGTTTCTTGTCTTTCCTGTTCGGTATCTCGTTGGTCTATACTAACTCTTGTCCCAAAAAAGGCTTCGACTGGCTTTTTCTTAATAGTTGAGTGGACCGAATTATTATATTCATAAACGGACCTATGAAGAAGTTCTGAAAATGATGCGTGGATGTTTTCTGTTTTCAAACACCGCATTATTTCCGATAGAGTGGAATGGAATCGTTCTATTTGTCCGTTCACACTGCTGCTATAAGGGGGAGTTGTGAAAACCTTCACATTAAATTGGTTTTCCAACATGAATATGATAGCTTTCGAGTTAAAAGACTTTTCGTTATCAATAACCAAAATTTCTGGCGTACCATAAGAGATAATTATTTCCCTAAGAGGTTCTTTTATGTCTTCAGTTGCTCTAGACTTAAGAATTTTTACTTGCGCGTATTTGGAAAATTTGTCTATTGCAGTAAGTATTGTCCATTTTTCGGTAAAGTACATATCCACATGAATTATTTGTCCAGGGAATTGGGGTATGGGCGTCTCTTGAATGGAAACTTTATTTGGATGCCTTTCGTATTTATTTTCTTTACAGACTTTACACTGGTTAGTTATTTTCTTTATTTTCGCATGCATTTGTGGAAAATAGAATTTGTTTAATATTTGCGCTTTATTTTCAATGCTATTTCGATGAGCTCTGTTGTGTTCGTTAATGATCTCCGCATTCTGTTCATCTTCGCTTTCTAAGTCTGTTACCATTGTCCTAGAGTACTTTACTTTAATTCGGGAAAAGTTATCACGATAAATGTCTTGTAATTTGCCTAAAATGTTGTCGGTCGTTTTAATACAATTTGTTACGGATGGGTTAAGGTATCTTTTCAAAATGTCCGTGAGAGTTGCGTGTGTCATATTAGGTTCATGAATTGTGTGTCTGTGATATGTAGGGAAAACAATTTCGAATTTATAGGAAGGTTGGTCTCCGTCTGTAGACAATAAAATTTGATTTTTGAACGCGTTGATGGGTACGTTTGTGTATTGTATCATGTTTGAGGACGAACTATCGGCACTATGTTGAGTTGAGGTCATTGAGTTCACCTGTGTTGTATCCTTAGGCGGTCTAGACAAGGCGTCTGCTACTATGTTAGCGTTGCCTGGTTTGTATTTAAGTTCACAATTAAAGTCCTCGAGGAATGCTTTCCATCTCTTGAGTTTGAAATTTACATTCTTGTTGCTCAATGCATATGTAAGCGGCAGATGATCTGTAAAGATCTTAAGTTTCGTAGAACCGTAAAGGTAGTTCCTAAGTGACTTAAGAGCCCACACAATTGCTAACATTTCTTTTTCGTTGGTAGCATAGTGTTCTTCAGCTTTGCTTAGGGTCTTAGACAAGAATACAATCGGTCTGTTGTCTTGGGATAGTACTGCGCCCATGGCGTAATTCGAAGCATCAGTCGTCAAGTCAAATTCTCTACTAAAATCTGGATAGGCTAAAATAACGTCGCTTGATGATAGCGTTGTTTTTAATTTTTCAAATGCGTCCACTGCGTCCAGATCTAAATTTATAACCATTTTGTTAGAAGAATATTTTGACATGCGTCCTGCCTCCCCTCTCAAAAGCGACGTTAGGGGCTTGGCTATTTTTGCGTAGTCCCTAATGAAACGCCTGTAGAAATTCGAGAGGCCTAAAAACGATCTCAAGTCCTTAACGGTTTTCGGAAGTGGAAAATTCTTTCTCTAAGTGGTATTTGGTGAAATCCACTTTTTAAATCTAATACAGAGAACAATTTATTTTTTCCTAGTTGTGGGAGAACGTCATTTATTTCAGGAATTGGATATTTGTCGGGAACGGTCTGTTCATTTAATTTGCGATAATCTATAACCATGCGATATTTCTTTTGTCCTGAGGCGTCAGTTTTCTTGGGCACGATCCAGATGGGAGAGTTATACGGTGACCGCGAAGGTCGAATAATTCCTTGCTCTAAAAGATCTTTAATTTGTTGTTCAACTTCTCTTTTTAGATTCATTGGATAAGGGTAGTATCGTGAATAGATGGGGTCGTCAGTTTTAGTTTGAATGTCCGCGACTACGGCTGTAGTGAAGGTCAACTTTTCATTCGGTTCGTTGAATAATGTTCTATGTTCTGAAATTACTCTGTCCAATTTTTCCTTTTCGTCTTTGGTTAAGTGATCAGTCCTAATATTAATGGCATTCACCGATTGAGATTGTTTTTGTCTTATTTTAACCCTTATTCTATTATCTATGATCATGTAGTCTCTTGATGTATGGATAACCGCACATAATTTCTTTAAACTATCGTTTCCTAATATGCCATCAAACGATTCTAAAGTTGGGAGTAAAAAAAATTTTAGCGGTTCGCATGTTTCATCAAAGAGATTAATTATTGTGTGCTGTGTAATTGGAGTTTTTCCTCCAACCGAGTTTGCGAAAAATGAGTTTTCGTTTTGCAGAGGTTTCTTTACGAGTGTTGGTTGAATATAGTTTTTATTAGAACCGGTATCTATTAGTATTTTAAGAATTTGTCCAGATTTCGTCCTGCACTCAAAGTAAGGTAAGGACGAATTCGTTAATCTAAAAAATTAACGTCTACGAATTCTTGGATTTCTAGTTGATTATCATCACTGAAAGTATCATATTGTTCATGAATGTAGTCGTCCAATGGGGGTAATTTTTCTTCGTTTTCGTAGTTGTCTATTGTTGATTCATACTCTTGCGGAGTTTGAAGCTGTGCGTCATCTGTATCTAAGTGGAAATTCCTTTGGATTTTATCGGGTTTTCTCAATTGATCTGATTGGTCTGTTGGCCTTTTTCCGAAGTATCTTCTATCTTGCGTTGGACGATTCATATAGTTTATGGCTCTTGTTTGCATAGACGGATCTATTTCCATCGGTTCCGGTCTTGGTTGCGGTTTTGGTGCAGTCGGTCTAGGTGGTTGATATATTTGATTTGGGTTTTGGTAAGAAGGGGGAACGGTTCTCTGCTGATACATTGGCATAGCCATATTATAATGTTGCATATTCGCAAAAGGTTTCGGCAAATATGTCGGTTGTGGATAGAAAGGAGTCTGATTTTGTTTTTGATATTGAGGCTTTGGAGGAAGTGGAGGGTGTGATTGAAAGTTTTGTCTGTTATTTTTACCAGTCTGGTTATGTGAGTTTGCGAATTGAGCTCTTGCGAACTGATTTTCCATCTTGAGGCACAATTGAAGTGCTTGCGGGAGATCAGTTGGCTCTTTCATTCCGAGGTGTATTGCCATTTGGCCTTTGAGACCTCTAATGAATACGTCAAGGGCTTTATCCCTGTATGTTTGTGACATGATGTCAAGAGATTCCCTGCCTATGTCCATACATGACAATTTGTTCATTATGAGGGAAAGGTGGGAGTACACTTCTTGGTAGAAGTCCTGGACCCTACTATTACCCTGTACCAATGTTGTCATCTGGTATTCTAGTGTAGTTAAGTCCCTTTTATCAGCGTAATGCAGTGTGAGACACCTAGAAATGCTCTCCCAATTAAGAGGGGTGTTGTACGATTCTAACGCAGCGTCTGCGTTTCCAACAATTTTATTTCTAATCGTGTTCAAAATCGCGAAATATTTTGGTGTTCCCTTAATTGAGTCATATAGTCTTAATATTCTATCTACACTTTTTTTCCACGAGCTGAACTCTGCAGCAATTCCCGAAAAATCTTTCAAGCTTTTTATCACGTCGGGAACTTTATCTAAATCTTCTAAATTGTTACGGAATCTGTCCTCAATTATCTGGTCAACTCCCGCTATGTCAGAGCTTGGGCGCAAAAATTGTCTAATCGCGGCCTGACATTGCTGAGCACAAATTCGAGCTATTGTTTCCTCCATATTAAGAGGCAATCTATTGTCGTTAACGATTGGTTCAACCGGAGGGGGCACTTGGATAACTGGTGGTCTTATAAGGTTATTTGGATTTGACATTGCAAAAATAACACAGGTTTTTCAAATAGTTCAGTTATTTTAGATCGTTCGTCAATAAACTCACTTTTTAACAAAGAAAAAATCAATTTTGACACTTATTTTTATCAACCAGTTTCAAGGATTATTCTCCTTTTTTATTCTGTTTACTCTATTCTTAATTCACTCGTAGGATACGCTATGGAATTATTTCAACTTTTTCAGAGATTCACTTATTTATGTGTTCTTAATATCTACTATTGGAGGGTCCCGTAGGAATCGCAATAGAATTTATTTAATTCACTTGTTTATGTGTTCTTAATATCTACTATTGGAGGGTCCCGTAGGAATCGCAATAGAATTTATTTAATTCACTTATTTATGTGTTCTTAATATCTACTATTGGAGGGTCCCGTAGGAATCGCAATAGAATTTATTTAATTCACTTTTTTATGTGTTCTTAATTTCTACTATTGGAGGGTCCCGTAGGAATCGCAATAGAATTTATTTAATTCACTTTTTTATATGTTCTTAATTTCTACTATTGGAGGGTCCCGTAGGAATAGAATTTATTTAATTTGTTTAAAGATTCACTTGTGTGTGTGTTGGTCTCTTAATCTAACTTACAGTATTGCAGCTACCAGCATGATGAGGTTGAAAGTCCGACCTTTTCCTTTTCCTTTGGTGTACTCGGGCGTCAGCAACTTTACTTGTTCCTTATCTGATAACCTGTTGATTATTCTATCTGGTGCTGTTGATGTCCTGTGGGATCATACGTTTTAGTGTCCTTAGCTGGTTGTGGTGCTGGATATCCTCTGGGATGTTGAGCCGTCCTTGCAACTAGTTAAGTTCACTATGCAGCTGATTGAGGTGCTGGTTTTTATTCGGATTTCCGTGCAGCTAATTGAGGTGCTGGAATTTTCCGTTGGGGTGTCCGTGCAGCTAATTGAGGTGCTGGAATTTACGTTGGGCGCCAATTATTATTTTACAAGTCTCTTGACTTAAAAAAATAATCTTTATTGTTTGAATCCAAAATCAGAACTAAAAAATGATACAATGTTTTTTACAATGTTAACTTAATTTCTAAATGCTGTTCCCAGGTTTGCAGTTCCAGCTAATGCTGTCGTCAGCGTCTGCAAATTTGTCGCTGCATTTCCGGAGTGTGGGAACACGCGCGGTGTCGTTTTACTGACGTTGCATTATGTTGATAATGTTTTTGGTGTTAACATACACAAAGGGTTTCCTTTATTTACTGTGCACACCACATGTCGGCAAGGGTCATGATTAGAAAATGTGTGTGATCGTGCAGTAGGTAGAAAATGCCTTTCTTAAAGATTATAAACTGTGTATTTAGTATATAAGAGAGAAAATATCTTTGAATAAATGTCATTCATTTAAGAACCGCAGTGAAGAGTGTTTCATTTATCTCCTGGTTGAAGGAGTGGTTCGAAGTGGCCGTACGTACGTAGGAGTAGTCATCGATGTGTCTGAGTCGCACATTTTGGTGATCCCGACGTGATTATTCACGTATAATTATTTATCCCCTGGTTGGATGAGTTGCAAGTACGTAGGAGTAGTCATCGATATGCCATAACCGCACATTTTGGTGACCCCGACGTGATCTTTCACGTCAACAATTATTTGTAGGTAAAATTTAAATTCTACATTATAAGACTGCAAAATGGATAGAAGGAAAACTCCAGCAGCATTTGTAGAAGTAAAAGATCCCGTTCTGCGCCAGATGCTTGAAGAGGGCAGACTGCATCAATTAAAGATGCTCCAAGTAACTCTCGAACTAAGAGAGTCCATGGAGGAGTTCGCTCCTGATCCTGTTCAGCGTCAGACACCTGAAAAACAGAAGGAAGAAGTTTTGATGCTGGAAGATGTTGTCCAAGCCAGGCAATTTAAATCTTTTGATGAAAGGAAATACCTCCTACCACCAGCAGATCAAAAAGGAATCTTGGTATTAAGGAGGAAGAACTGGTATCTCTGAAGCAAGAGATAACCAGTTTAAAGGATGAACTCGTTAATGAACGTATGAAATGGGAACATACAGAAAACGAGCGAAAAAGATTCCGAACCAAGTATTTTGATTGTTCGAGCGACAGGTTCTGGACGGAACGAAAATGCGAAGAACTAGAATTGGAGAATAAACTGTTAACGAGCCAGTTAGTTGAAGAAAAGGATGCTGCAAAAGTTGAACTGCAAGTTCTGAAAGACGAATTGGCTGAAACAGAGGCCAACTTCGAAAGGAGCAGTTATGCAACAAATTCAATCAGGAGAAGTTAGAAGCAGCTTACATTCAATTGCGTGTGAAAGAAAAATTGGAAGTATCGCTAAAAACGCAATTGCGACATGAGCAATCTTTGAAGCAAACAGCAGAGTCAATGGTGTCATCATTGAACAAAAACCTGCAGGATATGACAAGGCTCAAAGAGGATGTGCAGAATGAATTGGCTGATCAAATTTCCTTGCTCTTCGCAGCACAACAAAAAATTGAAAAACTCCAAAATGAAAATCAATGCATTCAAAAACTTAATGAGTGCCAAGAGCGGGAATTGTCTTTGTTAAAAGATGAAAACTACACACTAAAAATCGTAAACGAAAAGTTGGCTAAATCTTTGCAGGCCAATGCTAAGATGGTGGAACCAACGAAAAAAGATGAGTCGAATAATAATGATGACAAAGAAATTCGTGAAATCGACTCGAATAAATTCATGACCTTCGATTCTTTGGTTATAATTGACGAAGAAATGAATGCCGATGTCGACGTTCTATTTGACGACGTCCATGCCAATGAAGATTATGAAGAGGAAAGCCATGTACGTATAGTAGCTGATTTATTCTATGCCAACGAGGAAGAAAAGAAATTTCATCATAAGCCATTTAAGCCATTGGTTTTGAAAGATGAAAATGAAGGTAAAAGAAGACCCGAGAAAGTTCACATCGCCGGGGAACGAAGAGAGCGATTTGTAGCTGTGAAGGATGGTGCTGCTACCGTTAAAAGAATGTTGATCAAATGGACTTCAAATTGGAGACCAGATGCTACCGTGGATGTCCAGGAAAGTCCAATCTTTTGGCCGCCGGATCCTGGGAAATATAGAAGGAAAGACGACATTCCAAAGTGCCCGACTGGTGGTAACAGTAGAATTAAGTATATACAGTGAAACTTCGATATTACGAACTTCGTTATAACGAAAAACTCAATATAACGAATTTTTAGCTGAGACCCTTGAAAAAACCTTTTTATTGCAAAGTTTTTCATACAAAAATGCTCTATAGCTATAACGAAAAAATTCTGATCTATAAAGCCTCTATATAGCGAAGTATTTTTTCAAAAGCCTCTATACAACGAAATTATAATTGAGTAATACATACATATAACATTTTAAGTGTGTAAGTCATTATCAAAAGCCTCTACATAACGAAGTCTTGAACTATAGCCTCCATACAACGAAGTCAGAATAAAGCATAAAGCAAAATTAAATTTTAAGCAAAACGGGGAAGTCCCTTTTAAAACCAACGAAAGGTAAATGTCTTTGCAGGTTAATATGTAAAGCGCCACAAATTACACAAATTAACTGAAGAAATCGAAAATGTTGTAACCGCTAGAGAGGCTAAAATAATTGTCGGAAAACTGCAAACATTTTTTGAGGCACAGGATTCTACACCGCAAAATACATTCGACAGCTTAGCATCTGTCGAAAAAAAGATTGATGGTTGCATTCTAAACTTGCGTAAACAAACAAAAATTACACAATATTTTACTAAAATGTAATAAAATAAAAACTTAATTTTTTATTTATCTCTTAAATAGTTACGGCCTTATTCATAAAAAATTTCTAAAGTAGGTATGAAGCGTTATCTAGCTAAAGTATTCTTTAGCTCTAAAAAACCTTTAATAAGAATTTGTATTCATAAACGTTTTTTATCACTCCTTTAGCTTTATGTGTTCCGGTGGCAACGCCGACTGTTTTTGGTCATTAATGATGTAAAAACAAAAGCTTTATAATCGGATACCAAAGATGTATTTGCACTTATAATAACTATGAACATTATTTTAGCTCTATTTTTCATTGACTACGATTCTCATGACGATAAGAAAGACGTTAAAGTAAAACTTGTATTAAAAAATTTTATTTTATTTTCCTCATGTTGAAATAATATTCGGATACCGATTACATTGTTTACTTGTTTTGATTGTTTATACATCACGAATATTATTTTATTATTTACAAATTATTTTTGAAGAATTTTGGAGAAATTATTTTCAAAATGGAATTCATGAATGAAAAGTGTCGATTTAGATACTTTTCTATGTGCGCAACGATTAAGAAGAAAATTTCATGCACAATGAATACATGCAACAAATCTTTCCAATAGTAAAAATGCTGAAAAACTCAAAACAAAGATCTCAAATTCATAAATATACAATAAATTGTACAAACGTCAAGTTATAGCATGCTTAAAGTAGAGACAAGCCTACTTTAACATATTGAAGATGTAAATCGTTTATGAATATTGTTTTCTCGAAATTTGCTTAAAAATGGTTTATAAACCTCTTATAATTTTTTATGAATAAGGCCGTTAATTTTTATTATTATACTAGTATTTTCGTGTAAAATAGAATTCGGACAAAAAAAACTATAGTTATAACGAATTTCTTTCGTATTTCTTTAAATTTCGTTATACCAAGGTTTCACAATGCATATGTATAACGAATCAATAGCTATAACGAAGTATTTTTCGGTCCCCTCTAGATTCGTTATATCGAAGTTTCACTGTAGTTTTAGGTTAAGTAGTTTAAGTATTAATTAGATTAAGTTTTATTTATTCAGAGGTATTGACTTAATTATGTATTAAAAGATCAGGATCTTTTAAGGAGGGGAGAATGTTTAATACTGTAAACATATTGAGAAAATACTAGAACTTATCAGCAAAAGAATTGATAGTTTTAGAGCGAGGGAAAAATCCCACATAGATAAACCAGTCATAAATTATGTGTTTTATGGCTCACACTAATGACTGGCATACACAAAGGGTTTTCTTTATTTACTGTGCACACCACATGTCGGCAAGGGTCATGATTAGAAAATGTGTGTGATCGTGCAGTAGGTAGAAAATGCCTTTCTTAAAGATTATAAACTGTGTATTTAGTATATAAGAGAGAAAATATCTTTGAATAAATGTCATTCATTTAAGAACCGCAGTGAAGAGTGTTTCATTTATCTCCTGGTTGAAGGAGTGGTTCGAAGTGGCCGTACGTACGTAGGAGTAGTCATCGATGTGTCTGAGTTGCACATTTTGGTGACCACGACGTGATAATTCACGTATATTTATCTCCTGGTTGGAGGAGTTGTTCGATGTGTCTGAGTCGCACAATATTATTCGTGAGAAATCCAATCTTTCAATTCGGAAGCATGCAAGTGCTATAAATGTGCATAGATCACTATAATAGTAATAAGTGGGATAATATTACACCACTTTTTGTGTAAAGATGTAGAACTTAACCCGTACCAAATTCAATTGGTGCAAAAATTATAACCCATGAAGGCTTGATTATATAAACTATGCAATTTTAGAATGTATATGAAGTGTTAGTATGCTTAGAAACATACTAACGCGATTACCGCCGTAGTTTAAGAGCTACCGTTCTAATATTTGACATGCAAGCATATATCCTTTAACATAAGGTGTGGTTAAGATTTAAGATGAGCAAGTCGGACAAAATCTCCTTCCAATTCACGTACCAACTCCCACTTTTGGAGGGTGTCCGTCTGTCTGTCCCCACGGATACAGCCGTATAGAGCTGAAATTTGATATGAAGCTTCATTTATCTAAGCGAAGGTTAATTACAGAGATGAGAAATATCGGACACAAACTACTGCAACCTCCCCTACAAACACTCCCTTTTTAGGGGTGACAGTCTGTCTCCCGATTATAGCAGTAGTTTAAGAGCTACCGAGTGAATATTTGGTATAGCAGCTTCTATCCTCTAACTTAACCTCCACAAGTTATAAGTTGAGCAAGATCGAAAAAACCACTTCCCTTACAAAACTTCCCCTTAAAAAATACATAACAATATTCTCAGCTCCTCAAAGAGGAGATTAAGTTCTACGATGAGTAGGATCGGTCCAAATCTACTCCCACCTCCCATACAAACTCCCTATTTTTGTGGTCTTTCCCTGCTATATCGAGCTGAATTTACGGATAAAAACTTCTCTCTCAAAACTAAGCTCCCCCTTTTTGGGGGTGTCCGTCTGTCTGTTCCCCCAATTAGAGCCGTAGTTTCAAAACTATCGTGCTGAAATTTGGAATGCGAACTTCTATCCTCTTCTGAGATGAGCAATATCGGACGAAAACTACCTCCACCTCCCATACACACACACACACACACCCTTTTTGGGGGTTAAAAAATGGGTTTACAATGCTTAATACATATAAAGCTATAAACAATTCAAGCTCAGTATTTGAAATCTCGGTTAAAAATTGTTGACAGAAAATGGATGCGAGGGGCTAAAAGTAACGTCCCCCATATAGTCTCATACACTCTCCACTCACACAAACTACCCTTTTTATACCCTCACCCTACGGGTAAGAGGGTATATATCATTTGATACGATCCAAAAGTTTAACACTTAAAGGAGTCACTTATGATCCTGTTAATTTGAACCAAATTCGAATTATGACTTTTTAAGTCGTTTGGGCCATGTCTGTCTGTCTGTCCGTCTGTCTGGTTGTCCGGCTGGTACGCACGCTAACTTTCGAAAGACGAAACCAAATGGGTGCGAGGGGCTAAAAGTAACGTCCCCCATATAGTCTCATACACTCTCCATTCACACAAACTACCCTTTTTATACCCTCACCCTACGGGTAGGAGGGTATATATCATTTGATACGACCGAAAAATTTAACACTTAAAGGAGTCACTTATGATCCTGTTTCTTTGAACCAAATTCGAATTATGACTGTCTGTCTGTCCGTCTGTCTGGTTGTCCTGCTGGTACGCACGCTAACTACTGAAACTATTGAAAATGGGCTACATGGTCACGCCACTTCTGGTACCTCTCATACAAATCGAGTAATAATATCACAATGAGTGCCGTTGGGGATGAAAAGTGAATCTTGCGTACCAAGCCGACTCACAACCTCCTTCGTGGTGGCACCTGGGCAACATTATTCGTGATATTTTTTTTATCATGAATAACAGCTGATAGTGAGCGACGAACCCTGATGGTTGGGCCGGCCACCCGCCTTTAGGTCCTTTACTGGCTATGAAAACACGAGAAAGAAAACGTAACAAACGGAACCCCCCCAAATGACTCTAAAGAGAAGGTAACACTATCCGACTGGCGGATGTCCTCAAAAAATATAAGGCTGACATCACCGCCATCCAGGAGATGATATGGACAGGAAAAGGATGGTCGCGACGTAATAATTGCGACATCTACTACAGCAGCCATGCCGAAAAGCACGAATTTGGATGTGGATTTGTAGTTGGCGAGATACTCATCAAGGCGCTGATTTGTGCTCATGCCCCGACGGAAGATTAAGACGATGAGATTAAAGATGCATTTTACGAGCGCCTTGAGGAAACATATGACCGCTGCCCTGGCCACGACATCAAAATTGTTCTGGAAGACTTTAATGCACAAATAGTAAGGGAAGATGTTCTTGGTCCATCGATCAGTAAATGTAGTCTACATTCCGACACGTCAGACTACAGGTTTAGGCTGGATAGCTTCGCAGCGGGCAGGAACATGGTAGTGATCTTGGCTAACCCCGATCAAAACACCAAAAATTAAATTCATCATGTGGTAATTGATGGCAGGCATGCATCTAGTTTCATGGAAGTGCGTGTGATTCGTGGTGATAATATTGGCTCAGATCATTACCTGGTTGCAGCCAAGGTGTTCACAAGATTGAGCAGAGCGAAAAACGCACGTAACCAAACGCGAAGAAAGCTGGACATCGCGAAGCTACAAACCCCAGAGATAGCCACTGCCTACTCCAACCAGTTCTCCCAACTACTTCGACACAATGCATCTACTTCTGACGTTCCCGATACACAGTGGCAGCGTATTGTGCAATCCATGGCAACCGCGCAACAACCATGCTACGATATGAAAAGCGGCGCTCAGACGAAACCTGGTACGATGAAGAATGTCGCAAAGCGTCTGAAGGGCACAAGGAGACAGTAAAACAGGCGTACTGCTATTTAAGCGAAAAACACGTCAGATGAAGAAACGGGAGATCGAGGATATAGAGCGATACAGGGATATAGGTGAGGCCCAAAAATTTTACCAGAAAGTAAAAGCAAAAGCCTACGGCAATGGGTCCCCCTCCTGTAAGGATAAGGATGGAAATCTGGTTACAGATACGAGGAGTGTGATTCATATATGGAAAGAACACTTTCAGCAACTGCTGGTTCCGGAAGGCAGCGCACGTGAAGGTTTCACGCCAATTGTCTACGACGGCTTAGATTGCCCACCACCAAGTGTAGCCGAGGTAAGAAGAGTAATATCGCGGCTGAAAAATAATAAAGCAGGCGGTGCCGACGGTCTTCCGGCAGAGCTCTTCAAGTCCGGTGGTGAGGAGCTGATAACATGCGTGCACCAGCGCCAACGCACGGTTTGGCTTAAAGAGTGCATGCCGGGGATTGGAAACTAAGCGTATTGTGTCCTGTGCTCAAAAAAGGTGCTCAATGTGGCTATAGATCTGGTACATCATTAACTGACCATATATTCACACTTCCTGGAAAAGACGCAAGAGAAACCAATCGACACGTATCCTCTTTTCGTCGACTATAAAGCTGCCTTCGACAGCCCCATACGACAGAAATTACTCAAAACCATGGTTGAGTTTTGAATTCCAGCGAAGCTGATACGCCTTTGCGGAATGATGCTGACTAAAACGAAGTGTTCAGTAAAGATTGGCAAGGACCTTACGGAGCCATTCTATACCAGACGAGGCCTAAAACAAGACGACGGCCTATCGTGTGAAGTCTTCAACATAGTGGTGAAGATGATAATGAGGAAAGCTGCAGTAAACACGATATTCAATAAAAGCCGCATGCTACTCGCGTACGCTGATGACGTAGACATCATCGGTCGAAAACTGCGGGATGTGACTGCAGCCTTCTCAGTTATACAGAAGGGTCTTACGGTGAACTGGGACAAAACTTAGTTATTATTTTCAACGAACAAAGAATCTACGTGGACAACTATGCAATCGAGTTGGCAGATAATTTTATTGAGCTAGGCTCCGCCATCAACAAAACAAATAATGTCAGCCTCGAGATCCGGAGAAGAATCCTGCTTGCCAATAAATGCTACTACGGACTAAGCAAGCGATTTAATGACAGATTTCCCTCTCCAGCTATACCAGATACTAGTTCTACCTGTCTAGATGTATGGTTCAGAATCCTGGGTTATGACATAAGCGGATGAATCGATTCTGGCAGTATTCGAGGGAAAAATACTTCGTAAAATATATGGGCCCATCATCGTTAAGGTGCAGCGGTGCGTTGGCTAGGTCATGTTGTTCGCATACACGTAAATGCTCCAGTTCGAAAAGTCTTCGACAATGAACTCGATGGACGGCGCAGAAAAAGGCGACCAAAACTCCGTTGGGAAGACCAGGTAACTGAGAACCTTACAAAACTTGGTGTGACCAACTGTAGAAGAAGCGCAGAAGATCGAAGTGCTTATAAAAATTTTTTAGTAATATCAAAATAACCAACGCGATCGTCCCTAAATTCTGAATTTAGTAAAACTAAATGAGGACGCACCATCTGGTACCTCCAATAGCGATCTGGTACCGCCCTCTTTAAACGAGTATATCGATTAATATTGTTAATACACCTAACGCGATCGTGCCCTAATTCTGTATTTAGTAATGCTGAAGCAGAATAAAGTTTTGGAGAAAAAATCTGGAAATATAGCTACGCCCTTTCTGGTACCTCCCATACAAATGTACCACTCCGCCCACTTTAGAAATCGAGTAATAATATCAATATACTAGATTTCATGTTTTACTTAGGGTAATGGTATATGTAAGTCGGTTTTCCCGACTGAAACTTTCTTATTGGTTTTTGTGTTACAAAGTTTAATAAAATATAGTTGTAGGGCATATCCGTAGTCTAATTAATTTGCATCAAAAATTAATTTTTAAGAATTATTAAAAAGTACCTATCTATCAAAATCTTTGTTAGCTTACAAACAAATACGCGGAAATTGGATGGAATATGTTACTCTCTAACTACCATTTTGATACAGCTCAATCAGCAAAAATTGTTTATCTTGCCTTCTTTTTGTTTCAAATTGACATTATTAAAAAAATATAACATATTTCTAATCTTTGTAGATTCGATCTACGTATTGAATTTATTTAATATTTCAAAAGGATCTACTAACTCCACATAACATATTTTTGCCGCATATAACTTAACCCAGCCATAAATAAATCATTTGTCAATTGGTCACTTTCCATATCTCGTTTCTAAGCACGTTAACGCCCCCAACTTCCTGTCTTTTACAAATTACCTACATTTCTGCACAAAGGTTCCATTTTCAACCGAGTGTAAGGAATGACAAAACATTTCCTTGGAAAAATGGGAGGAAAGGCTGACTGGTATGTGAAAACAATATATTTTGCGGCACGAGACAGCAAAACGTTAATCACATTGAATTATGTGACACTACAGCTACTCTTTACTATGGGTAAGGGTACTGGTAGCAGCGGCAACAAGAGTGGGGGCTTCCTTAAACGCCCAAGTGAACTGTAAGCGCAGAGTAAGCTCTCTCCTCTGCCTTCTTCCTTTTCAACTGACTGAGGCAAATATGTCCACACCAAATGCAACGATACACCAACAATATATCACTTGTTATTTGTTGTTGTTGCTGTTGTTATTGTTTTCAGTTTCTGGCGATTGCTTCCATTTACCATTTCCTTGTCAGATTGCAGGTTTGGTACGTATAATGTTGCAAGCCTCGCAGAGTTCCCTACAAAACGTATACATACGAGTACGATGTGTTGCCGCTGTTGGTTCTCTCGTGTATTGTGAGTGCATTTGATATGTAATTCCTGTTTGTGTCGCCTTCATTTATTTCGGCATTGTACGGAAATGGTTGGACTTATCCTTTTTGATATCATCCATATAAGTTGCAGCGTACGAGTGCTACTGTTGTTGCTGTCATTGCTGGCTTTGTGTGTATATGAATTTCAACAACTCCTTTGCAGTCGTCGGAGCATGTTGTTGACACGTGAATGAATTGCCAGAACTTTGTGTAAGGAACTACACCATGATATATATTACACATACCATGAATATTGGAACATCAGTAGGGATATCTTTTATTGATGTTTAAGAAAATGCTGATGTTTGTTTGTTTTAAGTAGTACAATTGACTTATAGAAAATATTACAAAATCAAATGCTTTAGGCTCATGTGTGCCTCTGTACGACTTTTAGGCGTAATAGACATCTTGTTGTGTGGACACTAGGTTTTTATAAGAAAATCAACTGTTAAAATCTGTTAAACTTTATTGTCGTCTACCCGCAAAGTTGTGCAAAACTGATCTTAGAAACAGTATTGAAAAGATTGCTTAAATAAATGTTTACCGTTTCGCTCGAAAACTTCAATTTTAAATTTGAAGAATTAAATGAATTAAGAAACATAGGGCCAACAAAAAGTTCAAATGATTATGTATATATATATATATGGGGTTTCAAGATAACCGCATATGTATATTAATGGTAATTTTTCGTATAATCGGTCTAAAATATCGGAGAACAAATATTGCGTTTGCCTCAGTCCCTCTGTGTTCAAGCACAAAATAAAACAAAATACTCACCATAACAATATTTCTAAGAATTTCCATAGCAACGATTTGCGCCATGACAGCAAACATATGAAAATCCGTGTGTCCATCCATTTAATACAAAACTGAAATTGTTCATTGGTAGCCTGAGTCTATATATGAATTCCTTTCTAAATTATAATGATTGCGAATGTTAATCATGAATTTGTGGGGTAAAATATTTCATTATATGGAATTGGTTCATGTTGAGATTATGCTAAGGCTCACGATGAAACTGGCAGACAAACAATTACTGTGAATGGCGATGATATGTGAGTATGGGTGGAACATCAACGCAGACTAACATTGTTGGCAGTTTTACCGCATAAACCATGAGGATGATGAGTTTCATCTCAGCTTCAATGTTGGTATATTTTGACTTGGGATGACAGACAAGTAGACAGTGAAATAGTTTAAACATTCACATAACAAACGCAGCAGACAGTATTGCAAACATTATTCTAAGAATGAAAGGAGCCAAGAGGCCACGCGCAGACATGTAACAAAGTCAGACATTGGTTCGAATCAAATAGTAGTCAGTACAAGATTTGGTTGTGATGGTTGCAGAAAATAGTGGTAGATAAATAGTATAAACCATTCAAGTCTTTTTTTTCTATGTATAAACATAATTAATATGTTTGTTTTTTTTTCTATTCGCTTTACTTTGTTTGAATGCAAATATTTATACACTCACAGTACGGGTAGAAAAGTATATATCATTTGATACATCCCAAAAGTGTAACACATAGTAGGAGAAAAAACTGGAAGTCTAGCCACGCACCATCTGGCCATACCCATAAGGTACCCTTTTGGTACCTCTTATACAAATGTACCATTCCACCCACTTGAAAAATCGAATAATAATATCAATACACCCAACGCGATCGTGCTCAAATTCTATATTTAGTAAAACTATAGCAGGCTTAAGTTTTGGAGAAAAAACTGGAAGTCTAGCCACGCACCATCTGGTACCTCTCATACCCATAAGGTACCGGCCACTTTATATTTTGATTAATATTATCAATTTATTCAACGCGATCGTAACCAATTTTTGTGTTTAGTAAAGCTCAAGCGGGATAAAGTTTTGGAGAGCAAATTGGAAGTCTAGCTACGCCCTTTCTGGTACCTCCCATACACATGTACCATTCCGCCCACTTTAGAGATGAAGTAGTAGTATCAATATACCCAACGTAATTGTGCCTAAATTCTATATTTAGTAAAGCTAATTCAGGAAAACATTTTGGGGGAAAAATGTAAGTAACCATGCCCCTTTACGTATCTCCCGGACAAATGTACCACTCCGCCCCCTTTAGAAATCGAGTAATAATACCAATATACTAGAAAATTTTATGGTTTACTGAGGGTGAGAGTATATGTTAGTCGGTTTTTTCGACTGAAACTTTCTTACTGGTTTTAGAGTTAGAAAGCTACAATCTGGATAGTACTCAGGATAGTTTTTATTTACTTTAGGCTGAATATCCTTGCAGTGTCCTAAAATGTTCCAAAGCTGTCAGCGAATATTTTTCTGGGTATCTGAATCGTGATTCCTATCGCTATTAATATCATGATTACAAATATGTTTTCAGATTTTTTCATCAGGCACAGTTTTTTAGTTACTTGGATTTACACTTTTTCAGCTTTCTTTATGTTGCATTAAATACTTACTTACTAACTTACTTAGCTGGTACTTCTGTGCAATCCCAGTGGATTATATACCGCACGTAGACAAATATTATAAGCGCCTCGATCTTCTGCGCTTCTTCTCCAGTTAGTCACACCGAGTTCTGTAAGGTTCTCAGTAACCTGGTCTTTCCAACGGAGTTTTGGTCGCCCTCTTCTGCGCCGTCCATCGAGTTCATTGTCGAAGACTTTTCGAGCTGGAGCATTTTCGTCCATGCGTACAACATGACCTAGCCAACGCAACCGTTGCACCTTAATGCGTTGGACCACGTTAATGTCAGTGTACAGCTCGTACAGCTCATGATTCATACGACGCCGATACTCTCCGTTAACGATGATTGGCCCATATATTTTACGGAGTATTTTTCTCTCGAATACCGCCAGAACCGATTCATCCGCTTGTGTCATAACCCAGGATTCTGAGCCATACATTAAGACAGGTAGAACCAGTATCTGATATAGCTGGAGTTTTGTTCGTCGAGAGAGGGCTCTGTTATTGAATCGCTTGCTTAGTCCGTAGTAGCATTTATTTGCAAGCAGGATTCTTCTCCGGATTTCTAGGTAGACAAAATTATTTACCACCTCGAAATTATAGTTGTCAACGTTCACGCAGTTTCCCAAACGAGTAGATTCTTTGTTCGTTGAAACTAATAACTTCGTTTTGTCCTCGTTCACAAACTCAGCCATGGCTTCAAGTAATTTCTGCCGTATCGGGCTGTCGAAGGCAGCTTTATAGTCGACAAAAAGATGGTACGTGTCGATCTGTTTCTCTTGGGTCTTTTCCAGGATTTGCCGAAGTGTGAAAATCTGGTCAGTTGCTGATTTTCCAGGTCTAAAGCCACACTGATAAGGCCCGATCAAGTTGGATAACACTGGCTTTAGTCTTTCACATAGCACACTCGACAGGAGCTTATAAGCGATGGGTAAAAGGCTGATCCCGCGGTAGTTGGAGCACGTGGACGTTCTTCATTGTACCAGGATTCGTCTGAGCGCCGCTTTTCATATCCTAGCACGGTTGTTGCGGCGGTTGCCATCGAATGCGCAATATGCTGCCACTGTGTATCGGAAACGTCAGAAGTAGAGGCGTTGTGTCGTAAAAGTTGGGAGAGCTTCTTGGAGTAGGCAGTAGTTATCTCTGGGGTTTGCTGCTTCGCGATGTCCAGCTTTCTTTGTGTTTGGTTACGTGCGTTTTTCGCTCTTCACTTTGGCTGCAACCAGGTAATGATCCGACCCAATAGTAGCACCACGGGTCACACGCACGTCCATGACACTAGATGCATGCCTGCCATCAATTACCACATTATCAATTTGATTTTTGGTGTTTTGATCGGGGGATAGCCAAGTTGCCTTGTGGATATCTTTGTGCTGGAATCTGGTTCCACTCACTACCATGTTCCTTCCCGCTGCGAAGCTAACCAGCCTAAACCCGTTGTCTGACGTGTCGGTATGCAGGCTGAATTTACCGGTCGATGGACCAAGAACTTCTTCTCTTCCTATTTTTTGCATTATTTTTGCAGGGCTATAATTGCAGCCGAAAAGGCATGTTGTTGATGTTGCCACCTGTTTCTACTAAATTTATTAAACAATCCCCTTCATATAAATTTTTAATGGACAACAAAACTTATTTTCAAATAACTAAAAAATTATGCCTTACAGCAAAATTCTGATAACGTATTTGAATTTCCCATGTCAAAAACTCTTAGAAACGCATAATGAAACACAAGAAAAAAAACCCTTGTTCAACAGTGTTATCGATCACTGGGCGGCGCTCAGTGCTTTTTGTCCGCAACACATCGATGGGACAAAAGTGGAAAGTTCGAAGTTTGGACCCAAAAGTGCCACGCCTTCGCGTACCTCCCATACACAGGGTACGGTGGACTTTAAAACTAAATCACACTATAACACCCTATGGGATCCGATAACTTTGACCAAATATAGCATATTACCAATACTTGAGTACAGTTTGAGCAGAATTGGACCAGGATATTTTGTACCGCCTATACAAAGTTCCTAGTTGGTTTTGAAATTTCATCAGACAATTACACCCAAGTTAATGAACCATAGTTTGCAGAGAATTTTCTATTTTGCACAAAATTTTACCGAAACCAAATCACTACATCTGGTACCATCCATACAAGTGGTTGGATGGGCATTGAAAATTCATCACACTTTAACATCCTATTGGATTGATCAATTTTGACCTAATTTTGCAAAACCTATTTTTCTGCCTACTTTTCTTATTGTACATAGTAAGAGTGGAATCGGGTCAGGATTTTTAGTACCCCCCATACAAAGTGCCCAGGGGTCTTGACATTTCATCAGATTACATCCAAGTTAATGAACAATTTTTGTCCAAAGTTTGCAGAGCACAATATATTAGCTTTTGGTATTCTTACTCAAACATTTACCGAAATCAGACCACTACATCTGGTACCTTCCATACAAGTGGTAGGACGGGCATTGAAAATTCATCATACTATAACACCCTATTGGAATAATCAATTTTGACCGAATTTTGCAAAACGTATTTTTCTGACTATTATCCTTATTCTACATAGTTTTAGCAATCGGACCAGAATTTTTAGTACCCTCCATACAAAGTTCCCAGTGGGTTTTGAAATTGCATCTGACTATTACACCCAAGTTAATGAACCAATTTTGTCTAAAGTTTACAGTACATAATATATTAATATTTTATATTCTTTCACAAAATGTTACCGAAACCAGACACATACATCTGGTACCTTCCATACAAGTGGTTGGATGGTCATTGAAAATTCATCACACTGTAACACCCTAATGTTTACCAAATTTTGCTAATCTTAATTTTTTGGCTTATCATACTTTATTATACATAATTTGAGCAGAACCGGACCAGGCTTTTTGGTACCTCCCTATACGATGTGCCCAGTGCGTCTTGTAATTTCATCATCAAATCATTTTGTTCATCAGTTAATAAACCAATGTACAAAGTTTGCAGAACATAATATTTTTATTTTTGGTATTTTTGATACAAGAAAATGTGTAACGCGTTCAAGGAGTCGTGTTAGACCCCAAGTATTTTAAGACCAAATTCGTTTCATGAGTTTTTAAGACGAATGAACCATGCCCGTCTATCCGGCTGGCTGACTGGATGGCTGGTGGGCAGAATAATGTGAGTAAATATTAATTGATCATTATGCAAATTTATCAGTATTAGCATTTTCCGAAATGCAATGCATTGACGGGACCAGTAGTTATACCATAAATCCACAATATTGGAATGATGTGCGTATGATTAATATAAAATCAGCATAATCTTAATATGACTCATACGTTGCATATAAAACATATGTATGTATTATAGGGATGTAACGAATGTGCTTTAGCGAATGCGAATGCGAAAGCGAATATTGGAATATTTTTTTAGCGAAAGCGAATGCGAATGCGAATACTTACTTTTGGTTTTTGCGAATGCGAATGCGAAAGCGAATATTCCAAAATTGTTTAGCGAATGTCAAAAAATGGTTTACGTAAACGAATAATTTAGTTTCATTCCTACTGTCTGCCTTTTCAAATAAAAATATGTCTTCCAGTTAAGTAACTAGACATAAACGGTCTTATTCATAAAAACTTATAAGAGGTTTATAAACCATTTTTAGGCAAATTTCGAGAAAACAATATTCATAAACGATTCACATCTTCAATAAGTTAAAGTAGGGTTGTCTCCACTTTAAGCGTGCTATAACTTGACGTTTGTACAATTTATTGTATATTTATGAATTTGAGATTTTTATTTTGAGTTTTTCGGCATTTTTCCTATTGGAAAGAGTTGTTGCATGTATTCATTGTGTATGAAATTTTCTTCTTCATCATTGCGCACATAGAAAAGTATCTAAATAGACACTTTTCATTCATGAATACCATTTTGAAAAATATTTCTCCAAAATTCTTCAAAAATAATTTGTAAATAATGAAATAATATTCGTGATGTATAAACAATCGAAACAAGGAACCAATGTAATCGGTATCCGATTATTATTTCAACATGAGAAAAAGAACGTACACTTTTTTAATACAATTTTTACTTTAACATCTTTCTTATCGTCATGAGAATCGTAGTCAGTGAAAAAATTGAGCTACAATAATGTTCATAGTTATTATAAGTGCAAATACATGTTTGGTATCCGATTATAAAGCTTTTGTATCCGATTAAAAAGCTTTTTTTATACATCATTAACGACCAACAACAGTCGGCGTTGCCACCGGAACACATTATGCTAAAGGACTGATAACAAACGTTTATGAATACAATTTCTTATTAAAGGTTTTTTAGAGCAAAAGTATACTTTAGCTAGAGAACGCTTCATATCTACTTTAGAAATTTTTTATGAATATGGCCGAAAATATTTATTTCAAAGTAAAACAAAAACAAAAATATATATAATTCTCAGAAATTCAGTCTTTTAGGTAACTAAACAATAATTTTATTTACTATCGAAAACTTTGACGTATTCAGTATTCAAAGTTTAGTAGAGCCAAGTTGTATTTAACAAAAAGAAGCTATGCTGCTTTTTCGCTATGCAACTGTTCGCTGGGGACACTTCCCGGAGGCGTAGCTAAGAACTGGCGTGCCAAAGGTACTAACTTTTGGTATTTCGAGCTGTTTCGTTTCCACCACAATACAGGATCTTCTGAAATATGATTTTTTTTCTTTATTGTATTCAGCTAACATTTTTTTTTTCATGAGAGACTGATAACGTAACCACTTGCATGTCGGCCTCAGCCTCACTATTACTTGTATTAAAGAATTTTTTTTGCGAATGCGAAAGCGAATGCGAATATTGAAATAAATATTTATACGAATGCGAATGCGAAAGCGAATGTACAAAATGATGCGAATAATTCGCATTCGCATATGCGAATGCGAACGTTCGTTACATCCCTAATGTATTATGGCGGCTGCGAAATTTTTTTTGCGCAATTTTAAAATGATCCACCGGAATATTTTGCAGCTTAATGTAAAAAAATACATGACGGAAATTTGATTAAGACCGGACAACTATTTCCCGTGCCCAAATGTCAAATATAGGAATTGCATTTTTGTTGTCGTAAATATGTAATAGTCAAAATTGAAGTGTGTGGGCTGCGCCTCTTCTTTTTTTGTCAACTTGGTTTTAAACAGCATGGTTATTTCTCTACTATACTGTGAACTTTTATGGCTATTACTTACTTAATTTCCCTTTACATCACATGTATGAGGTACGGGATAGCTTCTCGCGTTATTGTGAATTAACACGCTTGCTATTTTAGATTCACAACAACGAATGCGAACGTCACTGTTTGAGAAGCTTTTACTAGACATTCCGATTGACCCGACACTTATACTGCGATGTTGCTGTCGACAACATCGAGGTGGCCGGCAATGAAAGAAAATTTTAGAAGACTGGAGGAGGGAATCGAACCCGGAATGGTAGTGGTACCCCGCATGGTAGTAGCGTCTTCTAACCACTACGCCACGGCCGGTTCTCATTATGGCTATTATAACAGTTTAATTTAAATGGGGCATGGCACAGTACACTTCTATCCTGGCTGTAATTTGTACTGCACCAACAACACAGCTTTATACCTCTTACATGTAGCTTATGAGATACAGCTGCTTAAAGCTTTATTCCAGTAAGCGATTTAACCCATTTTCTGTTAGATCACGAACTTTGCTGCCATTTACATCCACGCATGTATGCATTTAGAGAAACAGTTCGAACACCAACACTTAACTACTCGTAGTAGTTGTTTATTTCTTAAGCGAACACAAACTAAATATACTACGTATATTTTTGTTTAAATTCTTGTATTATCTTCAATACCAAACCATTTTTCAGAAGTCCAATACCAAAATTTGATGAAATCGCAATAATTTAAAAACATAAATTAAATTTCTTTAACTTGGTCCAATTTTTTTGTAAGGTAAAGCACTTTAGAAATCAGTCGGTGCGGAAACTTTTCGAACCGAATCAACCTAAAAACCGATTTTAATACCCTTCACCATGCGTATGAACAGAGTGAAGGGTATATTAATTTTATTCTTCCATTTGTAACGCCCACAAGGAGGTGTGGTAGGTAGGACAATATATATATGATGAATTTCATATCAAAACCGATATTAATTGAACCCGACCCTCTCCGATTTTAATGAAATTTTACATACAGCTAGATTTTACCTATAGAAACACAACCTCATTTTTAGAAATTGCATTTTTGAAAATATGTGGGCGTGGCAAGGTATCAAAATATTCGAAAAATGGCGGTAATAGGTACTTTAAAGCTGCAATTACTATGGAACGACTCAACCGAATTGAAAAATCTTGGTGCCATTAGAAAGGTATATAAGTCAGCTTTCGAAAACATACACTGTAAAATTTTTATATTCCACTGAAAAAAATTTTGTGCCAAAAATAAAAGTTTAAACTTGGAAAAAACTTCGAAGATCAAGTCTTTTTTTTCCAAAAAAAAAAATATTTTTACATAGGTCTATTTAATATATACAACATATCCAAAAACTAAAATTGGGGTTTTCTTATTTTTTTTTTTTTGAAATTTTAAGCAAATGCATCTCATGTTAACTTCCTTATATTTTGATATCTTTTTGTGACAAAAATGAATAAAGTAGCTAAACTTTGAAAGTTATACAGATTTTTTTTGGTAATTCTAATAGATTAGAACAAGAATCGTATTATAAATTTTTCAGACACCCCCAAAAATATGATAAATTTTGCGCAAGAAATACTGTCGATTTCGGAATATATGCTAACATTTAGTGAAGTTTCTAAAGGTATAAAAGAATGGAAGCTTTGAGTTCCTGTAATAGTATTAGCATTTTTATACCTTGAAAATAGCTCTTCTTTTGTTTTGTTGTAGTCGTCAGCGTCTGCATAAGCAACTTCTATGGAGGTCTTACAAGTTTGTGAAGCCCAATGATAAAAGTCTTTCGCCGTTTGAAGGAGTCACTATAGACCCTAGGTTTCTTTGAACCAAATTCGATTCATGACTTTTTAAATCGTTTGAGCCATATCCGTCTGTCTGTCTGTCTGGCTGTCCGACTGGTGCGAACGATTACTTTCGATAACGATTACTTTCGAAAGACGCAACCAAATGTTTTGAAATTTTGCACGAGTTAATATTTCCCCAAAACTACTTACGGTATCGCAAATGGGCTACATGTCCCCGCCCCTTCTGGTACCTCCCACACAAATACATCATTCCGCCCACTTTAGAAATCGAGTAATAATATTAATATACCCAATGCTGTCGTGCCCAAATACTACTATAGCATGATACAGTTTTGGAGAAAATAATTGTGGTACCTCCCATACAAATGTACCACTCCGCCCACTTTAGAAATCGAGTCATAATATCAATATAATATAAAATTTTATGTTTTACTGAGGGTTATGTAAGTCGGGTTGCCCGACTGAAACTTTCTTACTGCTTTTTGTTAAGGAATTTGTAGAACACATAAATAAGTTGGTGAGGTGCATTTACTTTTTTAAAAATAAAATAAGAAAAACCCCATTTTAGTTTTCAGATATGTTATATCGTCCCCTCAATATAACAATAGTGTATGTGCTCATACACCATTATTTTTTTGTTGCATATTTAGAATCTCCACCATTGATTTCGTTAAAATCTACTTCCACAAAGTGCGTCAAAAGGTCATTGGAAAATATAGTATAATTTCTTCTTCGAAAATTTCATAGACATCCGATTTGACGAAAACTTTAAACTCGATTTTCTCAAAACACCAAAAAAATTATACACTATTGTTTTACTAAGGGGACGATATATATTAAATAGACCTATCTAAAAATATTTTTTTTTGGAAAAAAAGATTTTATCTTCGAAGTGTTTTCCAAGTTTAAACTTTTATTTTTGGCACAAAATTTTTTTCAGTGGAATATACAATTTTTACAGTGTATGTTTTCGAAAGCTGACTTATATACCTTCTAATGGCACCAATATCTTTCAAATCGGTTAAGCCATTCCATAGTAATCGCAGCTTAAAAGTACCAATAGCCGTAATTTTTCAAATATTTCGGTACCTTGCCACGCCCACATATTTTCAAAAATGTAATATCTAAAAATGAGGTTGTGTTTCTGTAGGTAAAATGTAGCTGTATGCAAAATTTTATTCAAATCTGAGGGGGTCGGGTTCAAAATGTCCCTTTTTTATAGGTTTTGATATGAAATTCATCATATATAAATGATCAGCATCGAAATCTGAGTCGATTTAAAGGTGACCGTCTTTCCGTCTGTCCCCGCGATTACAGCCGCAGTTTATGATATATCGAGCTGAAATTTGGAATGCAAGCTTCTATCCTATCAAAGCGGAGGTTAAGTTCTAAGATAAGCCCGATCGGTCAAAAACTGCTCTCACCTCCCATACAAACTCCCCCTTTTTTGGGGTCTGTCCCTACGATTACAGCCGTAGTTCAAGGGCAATCATGCTGAAATAGTTTACGTGAGCATCCCTACACTAAGCGGAGGTTGAGTAGCAAGATGAGACCGATCGGTAAAAACTACTCCAACCTCCCATACAAAATCCCTCTGAAATATTGTTCGCATGCTTTGCTGCCCTAAATGGTGGTTGAGTTCTAAGATGAGCCCGATCTGTCAAAAACAACTCCTACCTCCCATACAAATTCCCCCTTTTTGGGGAATCCCTACGATTACAGCTGTAGTTTAAGGGCAATCAAGCTGAAATTTTGTATGCAAGCTTCTCCTCACCAAGTGGAGGTTGAGTAGTAAGATGAGACCGATTGGTCAAAAACTACTCTCAACTCCCATACAAAATCCCTTTTTTGGTGGTGTCCGTATATCAGTCCCCGCGATTAAAGTAGTAATGTAAGAGCAATCAAGCTGCAATATTGTATGCTCTAAGCGGAGGTTGAGTATTAAAATGAGACCGATCGGTCAAAAACTACTCTCACCTCCCATATAAACTCTCCATTTTTGAGGTTTGTCCCTGTGATTGCAGCCGTATTTCAAGAGGTATATAGCTGACATTTTGTACGCAAGATTCAAGACTATTTTCTAAGATAAGCAAAGTCGGTCAAAAACTACTCCCACCTCCCATTCAAACAAAATTTTTTTGGGGTTTCCGCGTAACTGCCCCCGCGATTATAGCCGTAGATTAGGAAATATTGAGCTGAAATTTGATATGCAAGCTTTAATTCAAACTCCCCCTTTTTAGGGGTGTCCGTCTGTATGTGCCTATAGTTTATGAGCTTTCGGGCTGATATTTAGTATGTAAGTTTCTGTCTAGAAGCAGAGGTTAAGTTCTAAGATAAGCATGATCGGATTTAAACTACTCCCACATCCCACACAAATTCCCATTTTTGGGGAGTTACAAAATTCATAAAAATAAACTCCAACTCACCAACTCATAAACTTATCGGTAACTCGAATAAAATCGATACAAATTTATTGACAAAATGGATGTGTCAAGCTAAAAGTAACGTCCACTTCTCACCAACTCCCCTGTTTTGTGATACAAATACAAATAAAATATAGTTGTAGTGCAAATAACCAGTTTTATCACAATTTTTACAAATGGTGAAGGGTATCTGAGCTTCGGCATAGCCGAAGATAACCGCCTGTGGGATATATTGCGCAATGAGAGATGCAAGACTCGTATGGTATCTAGAGATACCCAGCCCATTTTCTGTCGAGCATCAACTCTTAGTCTCCTCGCGAAACTTGGAGTTTTACCACAGCCGCTGCGTGGCAAGAAAAGAAAAAATAAAAAACACCCAAAATGTTAACGATCGCGTTTATAAGGACTATGATTTAAGGATATACACTTGAAATATCCGAGCTTTATACAAATATGGTGTCTCTATCCAACTGGTGGATGTCCCCAACAAATACAAGGCTGACATCACCGCCATACAGGAAGTGGAGTGGACGGCATAGGGATGCACACGACGAATAAACTGTGATATCTTTAATAGCTGCCATGCAGAAAAACACGAATTTGGATGTGGTTTCATAGTCGGCAAGAGAAATCGACACCTGGTCTCGCGGTTTAACCCTGTAAGTGACAGAATAACCACTATTGGCATCCGTGCGAAATATTTTTACATTACGCTGATTAGATAAAATAAATAGCCACAAGACTCCCTTGTATTCTTAAATCAGTAAACTTTCAGACACCCACAAATAAATTCAAACAGCACAAGACTAGTGGCAAATGATTGTCCGTTCAACAGCGAATATTATTCCATAAATATGACATAACAGTTAAGGATTAATCAGATACCCATTTTCGACCACAAACATTAGGTTTGTCAAAATTAACGCTTAAGACTTAAAACAAAAAGAAAAAAACTCATTCCTTCCGAACCGGACCCACATCAAAATGATGACTTTGCCGTGACAGCTTGTCATGTGGTTTTGGGTGTAGACTAAGCTTGACCAATGAAGGATTTCATTTCGTCACTTTTGACATAAATACAGCGAAACAAGGCCAGAAAGAAAACGAAATTGTAAATCTGTTGATGAAACCGACAACGACAATGATGCGAATGTGTTGAGAAAGGTAAAACAAATCCAATTAGATACACAAATGATCAATTATCCAGTGACTGGAGCATGAGGAACACTCTGATTATTAATGACGGTAACATAGCTCGTCGCTCACAGATTTTGATACCAAAACGTGTCATTCACTTAAGGTTAGTGTGAGCAGGGAAAGGAAGTGTGGTCGACCAATGCACGTCAATGGAGCCTCAACAATGGATGGTTATTATAAACAGTTTTGTCGGCTGTCAGTACCAATAGCAGTTGTTATTTTATGTCGTAGAAGAGGGTTTCAATTAATAACAAAAGCGTTACTAAATTGATAGTTAAATAGACAATTTGCATTATGATATGATGCCAAAACAATTTTCTCTTTAAGAATACGGTTACGAACTTCATATGTCAGTCTTTTAAATATTCAGACACTTTTGAATCATGAACTAGCTAAAATGCTTACGTTTCAAAATAGATAACACGAAAAACCAATGCTTGCTTAACCCCAAGCGTTGGAATTAATTGAAATGGGGGCAACATTTTAAGAATGACGAAAATTGGTTGTTATTGGAAGACAAACCTATGTACAAACGGTATTTAGATCTTACAATATTGCGACTGTTAATGCAATGACAAGGTATATAGTTTGAAAATCTAAATTGTCAGTTCAGACGATCGTAAGGAACGCTCGCAATTTCATTGCCAAGTCACTGTCAGACAAATTATTTATTTGCCAACAAAATGCATTGTCAGAGATATATTTCTTTTGGCAGCACTGTCTATAAATTTATGAGAACAAAGAATAAATCTGGCAGTATTTACCATACATTTATCTGACAGTCGTGTGAACTGACAATTTTTATACCATCACCCGTAGGGATGAAGGTATATATCATTTGATACGACCCAAAAGTGTAACACATAGAAGGAGTCACTTTAGACCCTAGGTTTCTTTGAACCAAATTCGATTCATGACTTTTTAAGTCGTTTGAGCCATGTCCGTCTGTCTGTCTGTCTGTCTGTCTGTCGGGTGGCTGTCCGGCTGGTTCGCACGATAACTTTCGAAAGACGCAACCAAATGTTTTGAAATTTTGCACGAGTTATTATTTTCTCAAAACTACTTACGGTATTGCAAATGGGCTACATGGCCCCGCCCCTTCTGGTACCTCCCATACAAATACATCATTCCGCCCACTTTAGAAATCGAGTAATAATATCAATACATCCTACGGGATCGTCCCCAAATTCTGTATTTAGTAAAGCTATAACAGGATAAAGTTTTGGAAAAAATTTTGAAAGCCTAGCCACGCCCCTTCTGGTACCTCCCATACAAATCTACCTTTCCGCCCACTATAGAGATGGAGAAATAATATCAATAAATTAAACGTGATCGTACCCAAATTCTATTTTGAGTAAAGCTATAACAAGATAAAGTTTTAGAGAAAAAAATTGGAAGTCTATTCACGCCCCATCTGGTACCTCCCATACACATCTGGTACCGCCCACTTTAGAAATCGATTAATATTATTAAAAGACCTAACGCGATCGTGCCCAAATTCTGTATTTGGTAAAGTTTAAGCAGGATAAAGTTTTGGAGAAAAAATCTGGAAGTCTAGACACGCCCCTTCTGGTACCTCCCATACAAATGTACCACTCCGCCCACTTTAGAAATAGGGTAATAATATCAATACACTCGACACGATCGTGCCCAAATTCTGTATTTTGTTATATTATAACAGGACAAAGTTTTGGAGAAAAAATTGGAAGTCTAGACACGCCCCTTATGGTACCTCCCATACAAATGTACCTTTCCGCCCACTTTTGGGATGAAGTAATAATATCAGTACACCCAACGCAATCGTGCGCAAATTCTGTATTTAGTAAAGCTATAACAGGATAAAGTTATGGAGAATAAATCTGGAGCCTAAACACACCCCTTCACGTACCTCCCATATAAATGTACCACTCCGCCCAATTTCGAAATCGAGTAATAATATCAATAAAATAGAAAATTATTTGTTTTACTGAGGGTAAGGGTAAATGTAAGTCGGGTTGCCCGACTGAAACTTTCTAACTGGTTTTCATTACAAATCGATTATTTTCAATAACTCAAGACTTAAACAATATATTATATTGGGTGATGGTATTTATCAGTCAGTTTAACTGACTGAAATTTCTGTACTGGTTGTTTTAATTAATTAATTGTCTGGAAGTTATCTGGCAATGACGGCACTTTGCTCCAACTTGGAGACGTATAAATCGATATATATATATCAATATATATCTGAGTGCCGTCGGGTATGTAAAGTGTATCTTGCATCTTAAGCCGACTCACAATCTCCTTCGTGGTGGCACCTGCACAACGTTGTTCCTGATATTTTTTTTTATCATGAATAGAGGCTGATAGTGAGCGACGAACTCTGCTGCTTGGGCTAGCCACCCGCCTTCAAGTCCTTTACTAGCTATGAAACGAAAAAGTAACAAAATATTGAAGGCCCCCACAAACGAAATAAGGACCATGATTTAAGGATAATGATGAGATTAAAGATGCATTCAACAAGCGCCTAGAAGAAACATACGATCGCTGCCCTGGTCACGACATTATAATTGTACTGGGAGACTTTAATGCAAAAATAGGAAGGGAAGATGTTCTTGGTCCATCGATCGGTAAATTCAGCCTGCATGCCGACATGTCAGACAACGGATTTATGCTGGTTAGCTTCGCAGCGGGAAGGAACATGGTACTGAGTGTACTGAATCAAAACACCAAAAATCAAATTGATCATGTGGTAATTGATGGCAGGCATGCATCTAGTGTCATGGATGTGCGTGTGATGCGTGGTGCTAATATTGGGTGGGATCATTACCTGGTTTCAGCCAACATGCGCACAAGAGCAAAGCGACAAACACACGTGACCAAACACAAAAAAAGCTGGACATTGCGAAGCTGCAAACCCCAGAGATAGCCACTGCCTACTCCAACCAGCTCTCCCAACTTTTACGACACAACGCCAATACTTCTGACGTTCCCGATACACAGTGGCAGCATACTGCACATTCCAGGGCAACCGCCGCAACAACCATGCTAGGATATGAAAAACGGCGCTCAGACGAATCCTGGTGATATGAAGAATGTCGCATAGCGTCTGAGGAACAGAATTCCGCTTAAAGGGCAACGCTGCAGCCAATTGTAACCCGGGCTGTTAGGGAACGGCACAAGGAGACAGTAAAACAGGCGAGACAGCTATTTAAGCGAAAAACGTCAAATGAAGGAACGGGAGAACGAGGATATAGAGCGGTACTGGGATAGAGGTGAGGCCCGAAAATTTTACAAGAATGTAAAAGCAAAAATATAAGGTAATGGGCTCCCCTCCTGTATGGACAAGTGTGCTGCATATATGGAGAGAATACTTCCAGCAATTGCTGTTTCCACAATGCAGCGCACGTGAAGGCATCACGCCAATTGTCGACGATGGCTTAGATTGTCTACCACCAAGCCAAGCCGAGGTAAGAAGAGCAATATCGCGGCTAAAAAACAATAAAGCAGCCGGTGCCGACGGACTTCCGGCAGAGCTCCTCAAGTCCGGTGGCGAGGAGCTGATAACGAGCATGCACCAGCTCCTGCGCACGGTTTGGCTTAAAGAGTGCATGCCCGACGATTGGAGTTTCAGCGTATTATCTCCCGTGCCGGAAAAATGTGATCCAAGTGTGTGCTTTAACTACTGCGGGATCAGCCTCTTACCCATCGCATATAATGTCCTGTCGAGTGTGCTATGTGAAAGACTAAAGCCTGTGTTATACAACCTGATCGGACCTTATCAGTGTGGCTTTAGACCTGGTAAATCAACAATTAACCAGACATTCACACTTCGGCAAATCCTGGAAAAGACCCAAGAGAAACAGATCGACACGTACTATCTTTTCGTCGACCATAAAGCTACCTTATACAGCTACCGATATGGCAGAAACTACTCGAAGCCATGGCTGAGTTTGGTATTCCTGCCAAGCTGATACGCCTTTGCGGATGAACACTGACTGACACGAAATCTTTAGTGAAGATTGGCAAGGACCTTACGAAGCCATTCTATTCCAGATGAGGCCTAAATCAAGGCGGCAGGCTATCGTGTGACCTCTTTAACATAGTGATGGAGATGATAATGAGGACAGCTGCAGTAAACACGAATGGCACGATATTCAACACAAGCCACATGCTACTCGCGTACGCTGATGACGTAGACATCATCGGTCGAAAACTCCGCGATGGCACTGCAGCCTTATCTGGTATATCGAAGGAATCAGCGAAAATGGGTCTAACGGTGAACGAGGACACAACGAAGTTATTAGTTTCAACGAACAAAGAATCTACTCGTTTGGGAAACTGCGTGAACGTTGACAACTACAATTTCAAGGTGGTAGATAATTTTATCTACCTAGGCTCTGCCATCAACGAAACAAATAATGCCAGCCTCGAAATCCGGAGAAGAATCCTACTTGCCAACAAATGCTACTACGGACTAAGCAAGCGATTCAATGACAGAATCCTCGCTCGACAACAACCCCAGCAGATTCCTGGGTTATGACACAAGCGGATGAATCGGTTCTGATAGTATACGAGAGAAAAAATACTCCATAAAATATATGGGCCCATTATCGTTTACTGAGAGTATCGGCGTTGTATGAATCATGAGCTGTACACTGACATTGACTTGGTCAGACGCATTAAGGTGCAGCGGTTGCGTTGGCTAGATCATGAACGCATAGACGAAAATGCTCCAGCTGGAAAAGTCTTCGACAATGAACTAGTAGGACGGCGCAGAAGAGGGCGACCAAAACTCCTTTGGAAACTGAGAACCTTACAGAACTTGGTGTGACTAACTGGAGAAGAAGCGCAGAAGATCGAGGCGCTTATTATATTTTTCTACGTGCGGTATATAATCCAATGGGATTGCAATAAAGTGCCAGCTAAGTAAGTAAGTATTTATCTGGTCAGGACATCGGCAGTAACAACACTATAATGGTGCAACCGTCAAATGCAGCAACTTCGCCTGACATTTATCTTACACTAATCTAACGATGTTCATAAGATTGTCCGTTGTCCCACAATATTTTTGTCGGTGGTTCATGAACAAGTCTATGGATCTTATGTCCATGCGCGTTGTGTCATAAGGTCCATAAGTATTGCATTTATCTGGTCAGGACATCGGCAGTAACAACACTATAATGGTGCAACCGTCAAATGCAGCAACTTCGCCTGACATTTATCTTACACTAATCTAACGATGTTCATAAGATTGTCCGTTGTCCCACAATATTTTTGTCGGTGGTTCATGAACAAGTCTATGGATCTTATGTCCATGCGCGTTGTGTCATAAGGCCCATAAGTATTGCATTCCTGGTACCACTTCCTCGTCCATTGCCCCGGCATATTTTTGGAGGAATGTTTCGTTGGGGCATTTTTCATAGAGCCCACTTTTTACAGTGCCATAACGTCCATAAGTGAAGTATCATAACGTCCATGGACGTTAGGAAAGGAAACAAAAGTCCTTAGACTTTTTTAAAAAAAAATTTTGTGGACTATATGTGAGACCTTTCGACCATTTACCTCATGGTGCGCCACCATTTTTGAGCTGAGCTGACAATGCTTTTTTTGTCAACGTTGCAGAAAATTGTTCTGACTATGTTGTTAGATCTGACAACCGTCTGTACATAGCTTTACGTAGTAAACATATAGTAATAATATTTATGACAAGATACTTCAAGTCAGTTCAACTAATAAATGCACTAAACTTCTTTAGTTGCAAGTAGCTTTTAATTAACTTAGTAATGTAAAAAAACTGCAACGAAGTAATTGATATCTAACTAACGAGAAACAGACAACCATCAGGGACTTTGCCACAAACTTTGATAGTTTTTGGCATATGTTTGTGCAAGAGCTCACTCACAATGTCATATCAGCAGATTTATTATGTGATCCCAGGTGCTTATCATTCAGCCCTCGCCTAGTAGCTTTATGCCAAAGAATCACATATTCGCAAAATATTGCAAAATATTTTTTCCCAACCACATTGCGCTTTGGTCATTTCTGTTTTTTTTTTATTTTGCTCGTATTTACGCCAGTCTCTTGTTATAACAACTCCATGAAATTGGTGTAAACGAATTTAACGAAAAAACGATGTGAAATGTCTGTAATTTGGACAAATTGATGAATGGTTATTTGCCACGAGATGCCAAAGTGGTCATTATTCTTAGGCTCCTACTCTGTGGCTCCGCTGCTTCTACGCTTGTCCGACCAGCAAAATGTGTACGCTTTTTAAGTTTATTTTGCTTATGAATGCCCATAAGGATAACGACGATGGCAGCGATGAGGATGACGACGATGATGGCGACGGTGATTACCCCGGGTTTTTGATTTCGTGTTTTGTGCTGACTAGACTCGTTTAGCATGAGCCTTTTGTTTTTTTTTGTTGGTGGGGCCATTGTTCTGGGGCAAACGGTTAAATGGTCATTAAGAGCCACAATGGCTTTTGATTATTTGGGTTTGGTAATGTCTAGGTAGGTGCACCAGCACAAACACACAGGTTTACGCAAAATATCGCGTCAAGGTTACATTGTGTGCCACGAAAAATTGCCATCATTCATTTTCACGTTGTGTTTTCGTATCAGCATTTTAATGCTTAAAATGTTGGCACTATTTTAAGGGCTATAATTTAACGCGTTAATTGGATTCTCTTTAAATTGCATGCTAAGTACTGTTGTAGATATAGAGTGTGTATTCACAAAGAACTGCAGATATAGTGTAGATTATAACAACTTGAATATAATTGAATATGTAGGCTAAGTTGTATTGCAGTGACCCTGTAAAAAACGCTTTTGATACGTGGCCAAATGGATGGACAACAGTGTTTTAAGCCGACTAGCGAGAGGCGGTTGTTTCGCATTCTTGTGAACTAAATATTGCGGCACAATAATACATTTGGTAAATGAACAAGGGAATATTTATGCACCTATCGAAGATTGGCAGAGGGCTAAAATTGTTACATATATATGTTTTAGAGTGATCAATCTATTTTTTGGAATTTTGTTTCCAAACCATTCACTTAATAGAAAATGTAAATACATTGGTACTAGCAAATTCTAAGATCCTTGAGTTCATAATACCCTTCTAATGAAAAAGTGAACTCGTTTCGAGATTTAACATATTTGTACATGTTACTCAGTAAAGAAGTTTCTGTCAGGTGAACTGACTGATAATTTCCATCACCCAGAGATGGGCCCCATGGGCCTGAGCGCCAACTTTGACCTACCATTCCGATGTTTGGGGACCAAGATGAAGACAATGGCATATTTTTGGTTTTTAATCGGGCTCCCGCCCCATATTCTGCACTTCAGCCTAAATGGGTAATGTAATAAAAGTTTGGGCCAAATCCGGAGGTACTTGAAACTAAAAAAAAAAAATATGCATAATTATTATTATCCCCAACCTCATATTTTTCAGTGCGAAAACTTTTGGATTTCACATTTTTAATTTTTTCTATATAACGCTATGGCCAGTCTAGTGTACCTACAGAAAAAAGACGTATGTAGAACTATGAGGGTAAATTCGGTCATTTGCCTGTTAGTACAATATTATTAGACTGACCAAATTTAAATCTCCTCCAGTTGTACATATGTCAGTTATTGGAAAAATATTACTTATGCCATTTTGTATGGGAATTACCAGAAGGTGTGGGGCTATTTGGCCATTGGAAATCCAATTACTTCGTTTTAAAAGATATTAATACAGATAAATTTTGGTAAAGATACGTTAAGGTTTACACGAGTTATCCTGCCCACCAGTCGGCCAGCCAGACAGACGGATATGGCTCAATCGTCTTAAAATGTCTTGAAAGCAATTTGGTCTTGGTGTTTAACACGCCTCCTTTAATGCATTACACTTTTTATACCCTCACCCTACGGGTAGGAGGGTATATATCATTTGATACGACCCAAAAGTGTAACACACAGAATTAGTCACTTTAGACCCCATGTTCCTTTGGAACAAATTCGATTCATGACTTTTTAAGTCGTTTGAGCCATGTCTGTCTGTCTATACGGCTGGTACTCACGATTACTTTCGAAAGACGAATATTTTCTAAAACTACTAACGATATTGCAAATGGGCTACATAGTCACGTCCCTTCTTGTGCCTCCGATACAAGTGTACCATTCCGCCCATTTTAGAAATCGTGTAATAATATCAATACACCCAACGTGATCGTGCCCACATTCTGTATTAAATAAAACTATATCAGGATGAATGTTATGTTATTACAGAGGGTGAGGGTATATGTAAGTCGGTTTACTCGACTGAAAGTTTGTTACTTGTTTCATCAATACTTAATCGAATGTTGGCTTCTGAATGATCAATCGTTGTTGGTTTATTAGCACAGACCAGAAATTTGACGTACTCCCAAAAGTAGTCTAAAGATGACAAATCACACGAACGGATATGCAATTCACAGGTGCATGTCTTGAGATAATTCAGTCAAATTTTTGGCTCAAACAAGTAATGGTTTACGTGCTCCATGTTGCACCGTCTTGTTGGAACTATTTATCCTCCAAATGATTTGCAATGACGTGAGGAATGCAAAAATCACGAATCGGCATCTTGTGATCTTGTGCAAAATAAGAATGCATTTAGTTTACTTAAAAAAAATTATGTAGAAGTATAAGGGTTATTCGGTATTCGGTCATTTGTAGCAGAGGTGACAGAAGGGGTATGGCAAACGTTTCGGTTATCTGATGGTTTGTTTACTATTACAAGATACTTTAACAGACCAAATTCAAATATCCTCCAGGTGTCCGTTAAGAAGTAATTAAAAAAATATAAATTATCCAAAAATAGTTAATTTTATATTGGAGGTGCCAGGAGGGGATATTCTGCCCGTACAACTATGGAATGGGCATAAAACTATAATTTAAAAAAATAATTAAATCACCAGATTTTTTTATTGCCTAATAAAAACCTCAAAAATTAAAGTTGAGAAATAGTAAAAAATTTATGATGATGAAATTCTAATAAGAGCTCGATCGGTTAAAAACTACTCCAACTGCAATTAGAGCTTACTTACTTACTTAGCTGGCACTTCTTTGCAATCCCACTGGATTATATACCGCGTGTAGAATAATATTAAAAGCGCCTCGATCTTCTGCGCTTCTTCTCCAGTAAGTCACACCAATTTCTGCAAACTTCTCAGTAACCTGATCTTTCCAGCGGAGTTTTGATCGCCCTCTTCTGCGTCCTCCATCGAGTTTATTGTTGGAGACTTTCCGAGCTGGGGTATTTTTGTCCATGCGTACAACGTGACCGCTGCACCTTAATGCGTCTGGCCACTTAATGTCAGTGTACAGCTCGTACTGCTCATGATTCATACGAGGCCGATACTCTCCGTTAACAATGATGGGCTCATATATTTTACGGAGTATTTTCCTCTCGAATACTGCCAGCCATGGCTTCGAGTAATTTCTGCCGTATCAGGCTGTCGAAGGCGGCTTTATAGTCGACGAAAAGATGGTACGTGCCGATCTGCTTCACCACTTGGTTCACCTTTTTTCAGCACAGGGCATAATACGGTTATATTCCAATCGTCGGGCATGTACTCTTCAAGCCAAACCGTGCGCAGAAGGTTGTGCATGCTCGTTATCAGCTCCTCACCACCAGGCTTGAAGTGCTCTGCCGGAAGACCGTCGGCACTGGCTGCTTTATTGTTTTTTAACCGCGATATTGCTCTTCTTACCTCGGCTTGACTTGGTGGTGGGCAATCTAAGACGTCGTCGACATTTTTCGTGATATCTTCACGTGCGCTGCCTTCTGGACCTAGCAGTTGCTGGAAGTGTTCTCTCCATATATGCAGCACACTCTGCGTATCTGTAAACAGATTTCTATCCTTGTCCTTACAGGAGGGAAGCCACTCGTGTTTACTGCAGCTTTTCTCACTATCATCTCCGTCGCCTTGTTTTAGGCCTCCTCTGGTACAGTATGGCCTCTTCACTGAAGACTTCGTGTCCTTGTGTTCTTTTGCTTTTACTATCTGGTAAAATTTTCGGGCATCATCTCTATCCCTGCATCGCTCCATATCCTCGTTCTCCCGTTCCTTCATTTGACGTTTTTTTCCGCTTAAATAGTTGTCTTGCCAGTTTTACTGTCTCCTTTTGCTGTTCCCTAACAGCCCGGGTTATGCGACATTCTTCATCGTAGGTTCATCAGGTTTCGTCTGAGCGCTGTTTTTCATATACAAGAACGGTTGTTGCGGCGGTTGCCATGGAATACGCAATAAGCTGCCACTGTGTATCGGGAACGTCAGAAGGCTGGAGTAGGCGGTGGCAATCTCTGGGGTTTGCAGCTTTGCGATGTCCAGCTTTCTTTGTGTTTGGTTACGTACATTTTGCGCTCTGCTCAATCTTGTGCGCACCGTGGCTGCAACCAGGTAATGATATATGGCACTAGATGCATGCCTGCCAACAATTACCACATGATCAATTTGGTTTTTGGTGTTTTGATCGGGGGGTAGCCAAGTTGTCTTGTGTATATCTTTGTGCTGGAATCTGGTTCCACTCACTACCATGTTCCTTCCCGCTGCGAAGCTAACCACCCTAAACCTGTTGTCTGACGTGTCGGTATGAAGGCTGAATTTACCGATCGATGGACCAAGAGCATCTTCCCTTCCTATTTTTGCATTAAAGTCTCCCAGAAGAATTTTAATGTCGTGGCCAGGGCAGCGGTCGTATGTTTCCTCTAGGCGCTCGTAAAAAGCATCTTTAATCTCATCGTCTTTATCTTTCGTTGGGGCATGAGCACATACCAGCGTGATGTAGAAATATTTCGCCTTGATGTGAATTGCGGCTATACGTCACTAACAGGATTGAATCGCTTGAAAGGATGTCTGAGTCTGTCGCCAACTACAAATCCACATCCAAATTCGTGCTTTTGGGCATGGCAGCTGTAATAGATAGGGCAATTTTGACGTCGCGAGCATCCATGTCCTATCTATCTCATCTCCTGGATGGCGGTGATGTCAGCCTTATATTTTTTGTGGACATCCTCCAGTCGGATAGTGACACCTTCTCTATAGAGAGTTAGGATGTTCCAGGTGCATATCCTTAAATCGTGGTAATTATTTCGTTTGCGGGGGTCGTCAACAGCTGCAGTTTAAGAGCTATTGGGGTAAATTTTGGAATACAAGGTATAATCCTATGTGTGGATGTTAGGTTCTAAGGTAAGCAAGTTGAGACAAAAGCTACTCCCACCTCACATACAAAACCCCAATTTTTGGGGTTGTCCGTCTATCTGTTCTCCCAATTACAACCGTAGTTTGTGAAATGTCGAGCTGAAATAATATCCACTAAGTGGAGGTTAAATTCTAAGTTGAACTTGATCGGACTAAAACTATCTTCATCTCCCTTATAAACACCCCCTTTTATACCATCACCCTTAGGGATGAGGGCATATATCATTTGATACGAAAAAAAGTGTAACGCATTAAAGGAGACGAGTTAGATCCCAAGTATCTTAAGACCAACTTCGTTTCAGGACTTTTTAAGACTATTGAGCTATGTTCGTCTGTCTGGCTGGATGCTGGTCAGCATTAAAACTCGAGTAAAGCTCAATGGATCGGTATGAAAATTTACCAGCATTCATATTTTTCAAAACGAACTAATGGGAGTGTAAATGGACAGAATAGCCCCACCCCTTCTGGTACCTCCCACCTTTTGGATAATTTATATTTCTTTCATAACTTCCAAACGGACGGTCGTAGGATATTTGAATTTGGTCAGTATATTTATCTTGCAAAAGTAGACAAACCCTAAGAAAACCGAAACCTTTGCCATACCCCTTCTGTTACCTTCCATACAAATTACCTAATTGATCATCATAGTTTTACATAAATATTTGTAAGTAAAGCACCAAAACCCTTTTACGATATTCCGGTCTCTTTTCTCTTGAAGGTTGTTAAAATATATATTGACTTCTACAACAATTTTTATGAAACTTATGTTTTTATATAACTTTTAATTACTCAAATACTTAAGTGCTATAAAAATTCATGTCATCACAAATTCAGTGTACAGTAGGTAACGGATATAAGAAAATCATTTATAAGAAAAAACCGTATGTAAGAATGTTTATTGAAAACATAGAACCTTAATTTTATTTGAACAATAATTCCATCACCCTCAGTACAACAAAAAAATTTCTATTATATTGATATTATTACTCGATTTCTAAAGTATGTTAGGCGGAGTGGTACATTTTATTTCTCCAAAATTATATCCTGTTATATCTTTACAAAATACAGAATTTGTACCAGAAGGGGCGTGTCTAGACTTCCAGATTTATTTTCTCCAGAACTTTATCCTGCTTAAACTTTACTAAATACAGAATTTGGGCACGATCGCGTTAGGTCTATTTATAATATTAATCGATTTCTAAAGTGGGCGGTACCAGATGTGTATGGGATGTACCAGATGGGGCGTGGTTGAACTTCCAATTTTTTTTCGCAAAAACTGTATCCTGCTATAGATTTACTAAAGAAAGAAATTTGGTACGATCGCGTTGGGTTTATTGATATTATTACTCCTTCTTTAAAGTGGGTGGAAAGGTACATTTGTATGGGAGGTACCGGAAGGGGCGTGAGTAGACTTCCCATTTTTATTCCGAAACTTTATCCTGTTATAGCTTTACTAAGTATAGAATTTGGGTACGATCCCGTTGGGTGTATTGATAATATTACTCGATTTCTAAATCGGAATAATGTATTTGTATGCGAGGTACCAGAATGGGCTGAGCCATGTAGCCCATTTGCAATACCGTAAGTAGTTTAGGGGAAATATTAAATTTGGTAAACATTTGGTTGCGTCTTTCGAAAGTTATCGTCCGTACCAGACAGACGGACATGGCTCAAACGACTTAAAAAGTCATGAATCGAATTTGGTTCAACAAATTTTCATTTATTCACTTCCACTTATAGTAACAAAAAACATTGAGAAATTACATACATCTTATTTTAATTTATTTAAAAAATTTCGCTATCTACCGTATATGTTCTTAATATAACCATTTATTGTTCATTGGAGATGAGCGTATTATCTTCCACGGCAGCTCCTTGCATTTTCGTTTATAAAGCAAACAAAATGAATCATGTCCTTGATACTGCCAGTACTCGGTCATTTCTATAACATTATTAAATCCTAGCCAACACCAAATATTCCCCATAGTATTCTTTGTCTGTTATTTGTTACATATTGACTTTGCCGTGGAGAGCTGAACTAAAATTGTTTTTTGGCCTTTACATCTTGAACGTTTTCTTCTGTTGGTCGCTTACAAGTTCTTGTTTAATATCCAGCAATGCCCATTAATCTTCACTATTACGAGGTCAGTTTCCTTTCGCCATCTCCGTTTCATTTGGAGTCTGGAAGAAAATAACTTGTGCATTGCATTGGGTGTGCGAAGTAATCTGAGACTCGTAACAGGTTTGAAATATTACCTTTAGTGCAATATGTAGCTTACACAAGATTTATAATATAATATTTTTCTTTATTGCAAAATGAGATTTATGATGTAAATTGAAGAATGTGAGAGAAGTGTTAATATCTATAACACAAATGAAATACGATCATGACAAATTTCCAAGGCGACTTACGTGTAGGTGGATCGTCATGTATACGTAAATAAGGTACTTCTCTGCCAGAAGAGAAAAGAGTGTTGAAGGAATAACAACTTCATTGAAGAGAATATTGAAATGATAATATATGATTTTCAGAACTTAAAGTACTGTGAGATATATGTCATTATTGTTTGTATTTCATTAACGTAAAGGGCATTTTACAATGGCAAACTTGCCTGGGAGACAAAAAATCCGTGTAAATATACATACATCTCTTTTCCCCATTACATTACAGTCGTATCTGCCGAACTTCAATTTTTCAGCAGCAGTCAACATGAACGGTGTAGCCGACCATGTCTAATATTTCTAGTTCTGATGTTCCCGACATGCAGTGGCAGCATATTGCGAATTCTATGACCACTGCCGCAAAAACCGTACTGGGTTATGAAAAACCACTCTCAGACAAGCCCTGGTACGATGATGAATGTCCCGAAATGTCTGAGGAAATGGATGCTGCATACAAGGCAAAACTGCAGCCAATGGCGACGCGTGCGGTGACGGAGCGTTATAAAGAGAAAAGGAGGGAGATGAAACGCCTGTTTAGACGGAAAAAGCGTCTGTGGAAGAAAAGAGAGAGCCAGGATACCGAAAACTACAGGGATAGAGGTGAGGCCCGAAAGTTCTACCAAAAGGTAAAAAGTAAAGGTTTTGGAACAGGGATCCCAACCTGTAAGGACAGAGACGGAAATCTGGTTACGAACACTCAGAGTGTGCTGCAAATATGGAGGGAACACTTTCAATCTCTACTCGTTCCCGAAGGCAGCATAAGTGACGAAATCGCACCAATCATCGACGATGCAGTAGACTGTCCAACACCGAGCCAAAACGAGATCAGCATGGCAATTGCGCGGCTTAAAAATAATAAAGCTGCGGGAGCCGATAGACTGCCGGCAGAGCTTTTTAAAGCCGGCGGCGATGACCTGGTAACATGCATGCACCAGCTCATAAACACGATTTGGCTCAGGGAGTGCATGCCCGATGATTGGGATCTGAGTGTCCTATGTCCCGTGCTTAAGAAAGGCGTTCCAAGTGTGTGTACCAACTATCGCGGGATTAGCCTTTTACCCATCGCATACAAGGTGTTATGTCTAGTGTGTTATGTGAAAGACTAAAGCCTCTTCTGGCGAACCGGATTGGACCTTATCAGTGTGGCTTTAGGCCTGGTAAATCCACCACCGACCAGAAATTCACGCTACAACAAATCCTGTAGAAGACCCAACAAATGCAGATCGATACCTACCATCTGTTCATCGACTACAAAGCTGCATTTGACAGTCCGATACGACAGATATTGTTGGATGCTATGGCTGAGTTTGGTATCCCCGCGACGCAAATTCGACTCTGCGGGATGACACTGACTGATACGAAGTCTTCAGTGAAAATTGGCAAAAATCTGTCAGAGCCATTTTCTACCAAGCGAGGCTTTAGACAAGGCGATAGTCTGTCCTGCGATCTCCTTAACATCGTAATGGAGATGATCATGCGGAAAGCAGCAGTAAACAGGAATGGCACCATATTTAACAAAAGCCACATGTTGCTCGCGTATGCTGATGATATCGATATTATTGGACGTGGATTGCGAGATGTTACTGCGGCTTTTTCGAGCATTGAAAAGCAGTCGGCTGAAGTGGGTCTGGTGATAAACGAGGACAAAACCAAGTTATTTGTTTCAACGAACAAAGAGTCCACTCGTCTGGGACGCTGCGTGAACGTTGACAACTATAATTTTAAAGTGGTAGATGATTTTGTCTACCTTGGCGCCGCCATAAACAAAAATAATAATGTCAGCCTCGAAATCAAAAGACGAGTATTGATCGTAAACCGCTGCTACTTTGCGCTAAGCAAGCGATTTAACGACAAAGCGCTCTTTCGAAGAACAAAGATCCAGCTCTACCAGACTCTGATCCTACCTGTCTTGCTCTACAGCGCAGAATCGTGGGTAATGACACAAGTGGATCAATCTATTCTGGGAGTCTTCGAGAGAAAAATACTCCGCAAAATATTTGGACCCATCATCGTGAACGGCGAGTACCGTCGTCGAATGAATCATGAGCTGTATGAGCTGTACAACGACATCGACGTGGTCAAGCGCGTTCAAATAGACCGAATGCGCTGGCTTGGACACGTTGTACGAATGAACGAAAACGCTCCGGCTCGAAAAGTCTTCGGCAATAAACTCGATGGGCGGCGCAGGAGGGGGCGACCAAAACTCCGATGGATGGACCAGGTGACGGAAATGTTAAGTAAGCTTGGTATGACGAACTATCTACGGAGCGCAAAAGACCGAAGCGCTTGGAATGGTTTTCTACTGATAGATGAATTTCTGTTGTTGCTGCCAATAAAGAAGAAGAAGACATTACATCTCACAGACCTGCCTGCCAGTGTTAAGTGGGCTTAATAGTCATATAGCATTTCTTAACTCAAATCAAAATTCCGGATATAGCCGTAGGTGAGTGAGCTATCCCTTGCCGATGGCGTCTTTTACTCCACTTTAAATTGACGCTGCATACTTTGGGCTACCGTTTAGATTGTTGAATGTGTACTAAGATAAAAAAGTAGTATTTAGTAGACAGCCCAAGGCGACAGAAACTGTTAGATCCCTGCGAAGCTGATATGGCTTGGTGATATGACTATAGCTATAGTAAACCCGAATGTCGCCATATTTAATAGAAATCTCGCACCGAGGACTGCGGGATGTTACTGCTGTCAACTTAGACATTGAGAAGCAGTTGACAGATATAGTTCTGGTGATAAATGAGGACAAATTCAAGTTATTTGTTATATCCTACGCAGGAAGTAAATATTAAAACCGATGCTTGGATCTGTAGTGTATATCTGGTATTGACTTGCAAGTGATATAAGACCGACACATTGAATGTATTCGAAAGCCTCAAAAGTTCTTAATATCGCATTATCGTAGACGTAATTAAATTATCACAAAGTCCTCATATGCCCAAGCATTCATTGCTCGCTGTACACATTATGTTTAATCACTTAATAGTAACATAAAGAATTTTGTGAAACATTTCCCGATATATTGCATGTCAACAGAAACAACTTTACTTATAGCAACATTGAAAATTGATTTATTATCACATTTTCGAGACTCACATGCACATTAATTTTATCGTGTCAGCAACATTATCATCGTCATCCTTATTGACGTCATCGCTATGCAACAGCAATATCGTGCTGAATGGCAGTTGCAACAGAGTGAAGTAGCGACAAACTGCGATAAGACTCTTCTACGTGGTCTACTACTGAAAAGTGCGCCGGTATTGTAAATAACTAGAGTGTTGGGGCAAAAACATCAATTTGCTTTATGGTGCATTTTAAACATCTACAAGCGAAATTTATAATATGCGTGGCCAACATCATCATTTCTTATTTATTGTATAACCAATTTTCTGTACTTTTTGGTCGTTTTTTGCGGTCAGTTAATTTGCATATAAATGTACTTTCATGCATCGGTAGAAATTGGGGTACTATAAAAAAGAAAACACTGAAACTGCAGAAATAATAATTCAACAACATACGAACATCCATCTCGATTTTTCAAATAAATCCAATATATGCTAGTCAATGGAGAAAGTCGAATTTTTCTCATATACAGCAATGTTTTAGATGTATGTATGTCGTGCATATGTCATATTTGTTAGTACCTTAATTATAGTGCGGACAACTTAGACCGGCTATAATTCTTTATCCAAATGAATGTCGCTATGGAAACAGAATTTTTTATAAATTGTAAACAACTTCAATTTAATAATACTTTAAAGCTAGTGGACCCGGAAATGCTTCGCTATTGAATACTTGTAATAAGTTTGGCTTACTTATTTAAAGGGCTAAATTTAAGCATCGATCTTGTACGCTCTGTAAACAATTCGCCACCCCAAATTACTCCTTACCCTGATCAAACTAACAACGTCTCACTAACCGATATTAAAACATCCGTCTGCAAATTCATATCTATAGCGCCAATTACTATCTGCATACTAATATTACCTTATATAGCTCTAAAAACATTTATACATTTTGCCCAACGATCAGAATTTAATGGGGTAGTTTTGTCAGAATTTGCAGACATAGTTTTTACTGACGAATTATTTCCAAAATTTTTGATAATTTTTGACACAATTCTGAAAAACATGTCAAAAGTGTCAGCAATTAAAATTAAAAAAAAAATGAATTTCAGAAAAAAAAATCTTTTTGTCCTTGATCTTTGCTTCAACAACAGTACTTTTTGATAAAAATAAAAATACTTTTTGATACAGTATACCAAATTTTTGACACAATTACAAAACTTTTTGCAACATTAATAGTACTTTTTGGTACATTTAAAGTACTTTTTGGTACTATGTGAAACAATTAATTATTGTTTTTGTGCATTATAAAAGTACTTTTCAATACAAAAATTCTACTTTTCAGTACCAATAAAGTACTCGTTGATACCTAAAATGTCCTTTTTTGGAACAATTTGTACAATAAAAGCACTTTTTGGTACAATAAATTTTCCATTTTGGTATCGAATATTATCTGTTATCAAATATTATCGCTCTTGGGCTAAACCCGTTTTGTCACGCTCCCTCCGCCCTCTGATCCAAAATGTTGTCTGCATATTCATATTCATGTTGTAGTGTACTATCTGGGTGGTAAATTTTATCTCTCTAGTACTAAAAAATAGCTTTGCCACGTCCCCTCCGCCCACTAATGCAAAATTTAAATATCGTCTACATATTCATATTCGTGTTGTAGTGTTTTGTTCTGGTGCTAAATTTTATCTCTCTAGGGCTTAAATACAGTTTGCCGTGCCCCCTCCGCCTACTGATCCAAAATTCAAATGTCGCTTGCTTATTGATATTCGATTTGTTGTGTACTATCTGAGTGCCAAATTTTATATCCCTAGGGCTTAAATAAACTTTTTCCACGCCCACTGATCCAAAATTTAAATTTCGTTTAAATATTTATATTCGTGGGGTTGAATACTATCCTTGTATCAAATTGAATCTCTCTAGGGCTAAAATACAGTTTTACCAAGCCTACTCTGTCCACTGATTCAAAATTTATATTTCGTCTGCAAACTCACACTCGTTTTCTTTAGTACTATCTGTGTACCAAATGTTGTCTCTTTATGGCTAAGATAAGTTTGCCTCTCCACTCACTGATTTAAAATTTAAATTACGGTTGCATATTTATATTCGTGTTGTCGAATACTATCCTTGTATCAAATTGTACTAAATTTTATCTCTAGGACTAAAATACAGTTTTGTCACGCCCCTTCCCCCAATGGTCGAAAATTTAAATTCCGTCTGCATATTCATATTCGTATTGTCGAGTTCTATTTATAGACCAAACTTTATCTCTCTGGGGCTTAAATACAGTTTGGTCACCGCCCATTCATATGTACCAAATTTTATTTCTTACTTACTTACTTAGCTGGTACTTCTATGCAATCCCAGTGGATTATATACCGCACGTAGAAAAATATTATAAGCGCCTCGATCTTCTGCGCTTCTTTTCCAGTTAGTCACACCGAGTTCTGTAAGGTTCTCAGTAACCTGGTCTTTCCAACGGAGTTTTGGTCGCCCTCTTCTGCGCCGTCCATCGAGTTCATTGTCGAAGACTTTTCGAGCTGGAGCATTTTCGTCCATGCGTACAACATGACCTAGCCAACGTCAATGTCAGTGTACAGCTCGTAAAGCTCATGATTCATACACCGCCGATACTCTCCGTTAACGATGATGGACCCATATATTTTACGGAGTATTTTTCTCTTGAATACCGCCAGAACCGATTCATCCGCTTGTATCATAACCCAGGATTCTGAGCCATACATTAGGACAGGTAGAACCAGTATCTGGTATTGCTGGAGTTTTGCTCGTCGAGAGAGGGCTCTGTCATTGAATCGCTTGCTTAGTCCGTAGTAGCATTTATTTGCAAGCAGGATTCTTCTCCGGATTTCTAGGCTGACATAATTTTCTTTGTTGAATGCGGAGCCTAGGTAGACAAAATTATCTAACACCTCGAAATAATAGTTGTCAACGTTCACGCAGTTTCCCAAACGAGTAAATTCTTTGTTCGTTGAAACTAATAACTTCGTTTTGTCCTCGTTCACCGTTAGGCCCATTTTCGCTGATTCCTTCTGTATACCTGAGAATGCTGCAGTCACATCCCGCAGTTTTCGACCGATGATGTCTACGTCATCAGCGTACGCGAGTAGCATGTGGCTTTTGTTGAATATAGTGCCACTCGTGTTAACTGCAGCTTTTCTCATTATCATCTCCATCACAATGTTGAAGAGATCGCACGATAGGCCGTCGCCTTGTTTTAGGCCTCGTCTGGTATAGAATGGCTCCGTAAGTTCCTTGCCAATCTTCACTGAAGACTTCGTGTCACTCAGCGTCATTCCGCAATGAAGTATCAGTTTCGCTGGAATACCAAACTCAGCCATGGCTTCAAGTAATTTCTGCCGTATCGGGCTGTCGAAGGCAGCTTTATAGTCGACAAAAAGATGGTACGTGTCGATCTGTTTCTCTTGGGTCTTTTCCAGGATTTGCCGAAGTGTGAAAATCTGGTCAGTTGTTGATTTTCCAGGTCTAAAGCCACTCTGATAAGGCCCGATCAGGTTGGATAACACTGGCTTTAGTCTCTCACATAGCACACTCGACAGGACTTTATATGCGATGGGTAAAAGGCTGATCCCGCGGTAGTTGGAGCACACACTTGGATCACCCTTTTGCAGCACAGGACATAATACGCTTATATTCCAATCGTCGGGCATGCATTCTTTAAGCCAAAAAGTGCGCAGGAGCTGGTGAATGCTCGTTATCAGCTCCTCGCCACCGGACTTGAAGAGCTCTGCGGGCAGACCGTCGGCACCGGCTGCTTTGTTGTTTTTCAGCCGCGATATTGCTCTTCTTACCTCGTCTTGACTTGGTGGTGGGCAATCTAAGCCGTCGTCGACAATTGGCGTGGTAACTTCACGTGCGCTGCCTTCTGGAACCAGCAGTTGCTGGAAGTGTTCTCTCCATATGTGCAGCACACTTTGCGTATCCGTGACCAGATTTCCATCACTGTCCTAGCACGGTTGTTGCGGCGGTTGCCATGGAATGCGTAATTTGCTGCTACTGTGTATCGGTAACGTCAGAAGTAAAGGCGTTGTGTCGTAAAAGTTGGGAGAGCTGGTTGGAGTAGGCAGTAGCTATCTCTGGGGTTTGCAGCTTCGCGTGCGTTTTTCGCTCTGCTCAATCTTGTGCGCACCTTGGCTGCAACCAGGTAATGATCCGAGCCAATATTAGCACCACGGATCACACTCACGTTCATGACACTAGATGCATGCCTGCCATCAATTACCACATGATCAATTTGATTTTTGGTGTTTTGATCGGGGGATAGCCAAGTTGCCTTGTGGATATTTTTGTGCCGGAATCTGGTTCTACTCACTACCATGTTCCTTCCCGCTGCGAAACTAACCAGCCTAAACCCGTTATCTGACGTGTCGGTATGCAGGCTGAATTTACCGATCGATGGACCAAGAACATCTCCCCTTCCTATTTTTGGATTAAAGTCTCCCAGAACAATTTTAATGTCGTGGCCAAGGCAGTCGTATGTTTCCTCTAGGCGCTCGTAAAATGCATCTTTAATCTCATCGTCTTTATCTTCCGTGGGGGCGTGTACACAAATCAACGTTATGTAAAAATATTTCGCCTTGGTGCGGATTGCGGCTATTCGATCACTAACTGGGCTGAATCGCGAGACAAGATGTCTGAGTCTCTCGCCAACTACAAATCCACATCCAAATTCGTGCTTTTCGGCATATATTTTTTGAGGACATCCGCCAGTCGGATAGTGGCAACTTCTCTATAGAGAGTCCGGACGTTCCAGGTGCATATGCTTAAATCATGGTCCTTATTTCGTTTCCCGCGTTTTGGGGGGTTCCGTTTGTTACTTTTTCTTTCTCGTGTTTTCATAGCCAGTAAAGGACCTGAAGGCGGGTGGCTAGCCCAACCATCAGGGTTCGTCGCTCATTATCAGCCGCGACGAACCTCATTTAATGTTTCTGAACATTATATTTTATGGGAGGCGCCACGCTCATAAATCCGTTTAAGAAAATTGTTTTACAAAGTTTTAATACTCTTATATTGCTGCTAATATACGGTGCACGTTCATTTTCTGTTCCGGAATAATTGAGAAAGGAACTTGCCTTCGTAACGATATCGATGTGAAGACAGAAAGACGTTGCTCTTTCCGATAAAGCAGGTATCCGTTAAACCAAACAACACCAATCCAATGTTATTTAGATGTATAAACTATTCATTACACGCGATAACTACTATAATATTTTTCAAACATATTAGCCTATAAAATATTTAAAAAAAAACTGTAATTTTTACTTCCAAAAAATATTTAAAACAACTTGCATATTTGCGTGCTGTTTGCACGTGGTGACTTAAGTTCACATTTTGTTAGGTGTGCTTATATGTTAATTAACAATGAAACTTGTTTCACCTTCCTAACTTCTGCGAAATTTTAAACTATAGGTGGTATGGGTGATGCCACTCTTGCCGAACCATACGAACTACAGCTCCCTGATTACTCTAGAATCCACACTCATATGAATGTGTCGCTTTCGTCGCTTTCCCTCTGAGACTTTAGCTAAAGTAAAGTATGTACATTAATTGTGTTTTCGGGGTTTTATGCAGTTAATCAAAATATCAAATTAACTGTCGTGTCTGCTGCACATAAATCATATTAACCAACCAACAAACAGCCAAAGTAGCAATAGTAACAGCAACATGCCTAAGTACAACAAACGTCAAGATAGAGAGAGACAGAGGGCAAAAACAACAATATAAATGTATTAGTATTATGAGACTTGAATGAATTATTATATAGGTAGTTAGTTGTTGTTGTGTTGCGAAAATTTATGCACATGTCAAAAAATTCAAGTTGTTGCCGCTGCCGTTAATGTTGTTGCTTTCATTTTTATTAATGACAACTCACACACTCACATAGTCCAGCACTAACACAAAGATATATGCCAGCCAATACATCAACAAATTCATTTTGACATGCAAACATTAAACATCCGTCGAAATAGCTTTTATGTGTGTTGTGTTCATAAATTTAAATTTAGACTGTTCCAAAAATGAATTATGGCATATAGGCATTTCCATATGTTAACAAATGCAAAATTGTCAAGTAGAGATGTTATTTCACATAGACGGTTTGCGGTAAATAGAGCACGACTCTTATTCTTCTTTCAATTCGGCAGTAGCAACAGAATCATCCATTGTTTGTCTCACTTACAAAAGAATTTCAAGCAATGTCGGCTCTTGCGTTCCATTGGTCACACCAAGTTAAGATAACAGCTTTTTCACCTGATCTATCCAACGAAGTTTTCGTAGCACCCTGCTGCGCCACTCGTCGAGTCTATTGCCCAAGAACCATTCCCGCTAGAGCATTTTCAACAATTCGTGCAACATCTCCAAGCCTCATAAATTTGAGGCCTGATGTATTAAAGAATTCCAAACGTTTCGGTCTTCTGCGTGCGTTCACCAGTTAGACCTACCAGGTGGTGGCACGTCGCCAACCACTTGGACCTTCCAACGAAGTTTGGGTCTCCCTGCTCTGCACCTTTCTCGCTGGAGCATTAACATCCATGCGAGCAACATGACCTAGCCATCGTAAACGTTGGTTTCTGAATCTTTCAGCTACGTCGATGGCGTGGTAAAGCTCATACAGGTCATAGTTCATCCGATGGTGAAACTCGTCGTCAACACAGTTAGGTCCATATATTTTTCGGAGTAATTTTCTCTCGAATACTCCCAGGTTTTGTATGTCCGTTGTCGTAAGCACCCACGATTCGGTAGCATACAACAGAACGGGTAAAATTAATACCTGGTACATCTGTTTCTTTAGTATCTCTAGATAATGTGGTGTTACTAAAGTGCTGCCGAAGTCCGTCAAAACATCCATTTTGTAGCACTATTATCCGCTTAATTTCTTGGCTGACATTATTTTTCTTGTAAATGGAAGATCCGAGGTAGGTAAACTTATCTACTACCTCAAAACAATAATTTTTAACGTTGACGGTGAGTCTCCATCGAGAGGACTCTTTGCTCGTCGAAATCATTATTTTTGTTTTGTCCTCGTTGACCGCTAAGCCCTGTAACTATGTATATTTAATAGTGTACAGGACAAGCTATCGCCCTGCCTGAGACCTCTTTCTGTGTTGAGTGGTTCAAAGTGATCCTTACCAATCTTAACCGAGGATTTGGTGTTTTTCAAGGTATATCTGCAAAGTCGAACTAGCTTTGCAGGAATACCACACTCAGGCATAGCCTTATATAGCCTATTCCTTATCGGAGAGTCGAAGACAGTATTGTAGTCGACAAAGAGTGATAGGTATCGATCTGCTTTTGTCAGGATTTGTCATAATGTTATCAGATCCGTCGTAGATTTAACAGGTCTAAAGCCGCACTGATATGGTCAAATGAGTTCTTCTACAATTGGCTTTAAACGTTTAAAGAATATGCTCGAAAGGACCTTGTACGCAATTGGTAATAGGGTTAAGAACTAACGTCTAACATTCACTACGATCTTTCTTGTATCTGGGACATAACAGACTGAGACTTCAATCCCCCGGCATGCACTCCTCTTGCCAGATGTTCTCCATGAGCTGAAGCATGCTCCTAATCAGCTCGTCCCCACCTGTCTTAAACAATTCAGCAGGGCGACCATCGGCTCCAGCCGCTTTGTTGTTTTTAGGGCGGGAGATTGCTACACGTATCTCGCTCTGGCTCGGAGGCGGACAATAAACACCATCATCATGGATTGGAGCGGGGTCTTCTAAAGTGGTGTCCGTATCCAGTAAACTTCTGAAATGATCTCTCCATATCTTCAGAACTTTATCCGGGTACGTCACTAGCTGTCAATCGCTATCCTTGCAGGAGGGCAACCCTATTCCACGAATTTTCGGACTTTTCGGACTTCCTCCCTACTTCGGAGCAACTCTTTTCACTCATTCTGTCTCTCCTTGAGCTCTTTCTATTTCCGTGTAAAAAGACGAGTTGCCTCTCGTCTCTTCTTCCTGTGCCGTTCACGAACGGCTCACGTTGTCATTAACTGGAGTTTCGTCCTATATGCAGCTTCCGTATCTCTCGTGGCATTGCGACAATCATCATCGTACCTGACATCTTCTTGAGACGGCTTTGAGTACCCAAGTACGCTTCTCGCAGTTCGTTCTACGGAGTCGGCTATATATTGCCATTGCGAGGTAACAATATCAGAGGTTGGAGCATTCCGTAGCACTTGAGTTAAATGGCTGGAGTAGACGTTCGCTACCTCTGTGGTCCGCAGTTTACCGATGTCCAGCTTTCGTTGTGCCTGGTTTTGTACAGTTTTCACCATGCTTGGCCTTGTGCGTACCTATACTGCGGTAAGGTAGTGATCGGAGTCAATGTTCGCACCCTTGATCACTCATACGTCCAGAACACTCGATCCATCGACTACCAAGCGATCTATCTGATAACTCGTCAATTGATCTGGAGATAACCATGTTGCCTTATGAATATTTTTATGGTCAAATCTAGTGCTGCTAACTACCATATTTCTTGCCGCAGAAAAACTAATCAGTCTGATGCCATTGTTCGACGTTTCGGTGTGCAGACTGAATTTTCCGATGGTAAGCGCAAATGTAATCTCCCTGCCTATTTAAGCATTAAAATCGCCGAATACAATTTTGATGTCATGGCTGGAGCTACGATCATATACATTTTCTAGGCTCTCGTAGAACTCGTCTTTGTCCTCATCGCTTTTCTCTTCTGTCGGAGCATGGGCACATATAAGTGTTATGTGAAAAACTTTGTTTTGACTCTTATGGTGTCTATACGTTCACACACCGGGTTGAACCTTGAGACTAGGTGTCGCAGTCTCTTGCCAACCACAATTGAACATCCAAACTCGTGCTTGTCCGCATGGCCACTATAGTAGATGTCGTACGCCTTCATGCTCGAGCACCCGTGTCCCGTCCACCGGATTTCCTGTAAAGCGGTTAAGTCAGCTTTGTATTCTTTGAGGACTTCCGCCAGGTGGATAGATGGTCTACCCAGTGCTCTAACATTCCAGGAGCATATCCTCAATTTTGGTTCTTAATTCGTTTGCGGTGTTCGTCAACATTTTGGGGGGTCCGTTAAATTTTTTGCTTGTGTCATTAACCAGAATTCTGCCCAATAGAGCAAGACAGGTAGGATCAGTGTGTGGTAGAGTTGAATCTTTGTTCGTCGAGAAAGGGCTTTATCATTAAATCGTTGTTTAGCGAAAAATAGCTATCACTTCTCGTCTATTCATTTCCAGGCTGACACTATAACTTTTGTTTACGGCGGAGCTAAGATCGATCAATTCATCTATCACTTCAAAGTTATAGGTGTCAACGTTCACGCAGCGTCCCAAACGGATAGACTCTTTGTTCGTTGAATCAAATAACATGGATTTGTTCTTAATTATCACCAGACCCACTTCTGCCGACTGCATGAAAAGGCCGCAGTTACTGCGAGACAAGAGTCCACGTCCATATGATTGACTCTCTGCACGGCAGCTGTAAAAGTGTGCATTCCTGTCACACCCATCGCATTTCCTGTATGGCCGTGATGTTAACCTTGTATTTGTTGAAGATATTCGCCAATTGGACAGAGACACACTCTCCTCTACAGATTTGGATATAAAAGAAGCATGTCCTTAAAATATTACATTTACGGTGATCTTCAACAATTGGAGGTGTTATTTTATTTTCTTTATCACAGCAAAATTCTATGTAAACTGAATTTTTCAATTGCTATCATCAATTAAGTAAAATCAGATATTTAAGTTCGAACTATAAGTTGCAGATATAAGCGATAAATCAAATACTTACTGCTAACACGTAGTGCAAGGCGTTCAAATTACTTTAGTCATACATTTTCCATTTATTTTCGTAATACATACATATCTTCAAAATATTCAATATGAATAATAAATGAAATCTAAATCAAAACATTTGCACATGTACATTCACAGCTACTGCCAGTTCCAGTGGCAACCAAAGTAAACTTCCACAGGAAACCAAAATTTGCTGTTAACTATGATAGATGACCGCCTATTACACGGGCACCAGATCATGTTTGATTGATAATGCCATATATGGTAGCAGCTGCTGCTGTATTACTGTTTCCAGTCCAAGCTGATGAAAAAAATGAACAATTTTTCAAAAATGTACACAAATTTATAATCAACAGTAATTTATAATGTTGTGTCTGATGGAAACTCAAAGCATTGAAATCCAAACCATTGAGCTATGGAGAAGTGCGATTATCATCACATCGCATCATCTTAATTCAGGTAGATACGTTGCTAACGCCAACAACTTTATTAACACCATCCCCATCCCCAGACATACTTTGTATAGAAATGATGATATGGATCCAGTGAGCAAAGCAAACATTCATTGTTTGGCATCCATTACATCGGTCGATGGTTTATGGCCCGAAAGAATTGCCATCATTAATTATTAACATCGAAGCAAAAACAATATTTCTAGAAAATATAATCTTAATTAAAATGTATGAAAAGGTATTTGCCGAATGATAAAATGATTTTCATATTTTGGATAATTTTTCAAAACTGAAGACGTTGGTAGGCAGGCATGTAGGTATGTACATGAACTGCGTACTTGGGCAATGTAGCTGCAAACGGAAAAATGACTGTCTGCACAAATGGCTACAAAGTGCATAATTAATTACCTGTGGGCAAACAAAACTAATGATCATTGGCAACAACATGAACAACATGAGACCGAACATTTACAGCAACAGGGGCATACAACATCGAACAGACAGTTTGCAATTTTTCGTTCTTTTGATGTTTTATCATTATAAACTGCTCAGCGATAGCGATTGAAAGCAACAACATCTGTTTGGCAGGGTTGCCGTGTATCGGTATTTTGAGTAGATGCTGGGCATTTCTACAAATCGATTTAAATTATTAAATACGCAAAAAGATTTAGTGAATTGTGCTTTGCCACTGGCAGAGTGTGATGCAAGGTAAAGCTTTTGATCGGTTTAACTTGACAAACCCAGAGTGATCCTTGTGAATTGCACTTCAAGTCTACTCACAGAGCTCCGGATTCGTGGTACTACTGCGGACGGAGTACCTCCACGTTGTAACGAAACCTAAAACCCTGGCACATCTGCTCAGAGTGAGCGGTGCCCTAGTCAGCGTCTGACCCAGAATGGACGGCTGTAATAAAATCCTGGCAGGAGGAGAAAATTGCGACGTGGTGCGCTGCACTTGCAAACCGCCACCGACGTTTGAACTATTACAATGAAAAGAAATAAGAAAAGAATAAATTGCCTGGTACGATGAATGCCGCGATGCCACCCGGGAACGAAATGCTGCATACAGGGCCAAACTGCAGCCAATGGCAACGCGAGCTGTTCATTAAAAGTACAGGGAAAAAAGGCGGGAGGCGACTCGACTCTTCAGACGTGTGTGTGTATAGAAGAATACAGGAACAGAGGTGAAGCCCGAAAATTCTACCAGAAGATAAATGGTAGGGTACATGGAACAGGTCTTCCCTCCTGTAAAGACAAGGATGGTCATCTCTTTACTGACTCCGAGAGCATACTGCAGCCTATTGATGTCTGAAAACTCGGCTGATGAAGACTGTGTACTAATCCGAGGTGATAACATCGAGTGTCCACCTCCGAGCCAAGCTGAGATAACAACTGCCATATCCCGCCTAAAGAACAACAAGGCCGCTGGGGCTGATGGTCTTCCAGCTGAGTTGTTTAAGGTCGGTGGAGATGAGCTTGTTTTAATCATGCAACAGCTTATAGAGAATATTTGGCTTCAGGGGAGCATACCAGAGGATTAAAATCTCCGTGTGCTATGTCCAATCTACAAAAAACGTGACCGTAGTGAGTGTAAAAACTACCATGGAATTAGCCTCTTACCGATTGCGTATAAGGTCCTGACTAGCATACTGTGTGAACTTCTAAAGTCAATTGTGGAAACCCAGATTTGACCTTATCAGTGCGGCTTTAGACCAGGCAAATCCACGACGGATCAGATAGTTACACTACGGCAGATTCTTGAGAAAACCCATGAGAAGCAAATCGACACTTACCACCTCTTTGTCGATTACAAAGCTGCCTTCGATAGTCCCATCAGGCATCGACTATACGAAGCCATGTCTGAGTTCGGTATTCCTGTTCAACATAGTGATGGAGAAGGTGTTAAGGAAAGCAGCGGTTGAAATGTCTGGCACCATATTTAATAAGAGCCACATGCTGCTCCCATATGCCGAAGATATCGACATTATCGGTCGAACGATGAGAAAGGTAACAGCTGTCTTGTCATCAGTTGAAAGGGAGTCAGCGATAATTGGTTTGGCAGTGAATGAGGACAAGACGCAGTTAATGGTATCATCGAACAAAGTGCCCACCCGTTGGTGACGCAGCGTGAACGTTGAATACTATTGCTTTGAGGTAGTAGATGAATTTATCTACCTCGGATCCGTCATGAACAAAAACAGTGTCATCCTTGAAAAAAAAAACGGAGAATTGTGTTCGCCAACAGGTGTTTCTTTGGACTACGCGAGCACTTCATAAACACCATCCTATCTCGAACCACTAATGTCCAACTGTACCAGGTACTAACTTTACCGGTCCTGTTGTTTGCCTCCGAATCTTGGGTGCTTACACAGGCAGATGCAGCTCATTTGGCGGTGTTTGAGAGAAAAATACTCCGTAAAAAATATGGACCCATTTGCGTAAACGGCGAATTTTGGATTCGGATGAACCATGAGCTGTACGAGTTATACCACTACATTGATGTGGTCAATCTATTCAAAGTGCAACGATTACGCAGGCTAGGCCATGTTGTAAGAATGGATGAGGAAACTCCAGTGCGAAAGGAGGACGTCGCAAAAATGGGAGACCGCGACTGGAAGGACCACAAGAAGGACCACAAGAATCACTAGCGCTGCTTTGTAGGACTGACTGGAGACGGTGCGGACAAAATCGAAGCGAATGCAAATCTCTAATCATTTCGGCCTCTGACTTAGACACTAAGATATAAATATATATGTTGTCAAGTTGTTTTAAGGGCTAATAATAATAATGTGTTCGATTTGATTTTCGGTTGTGCGATCGGGTGATACTTATATTTATGAGGAAAGAGTGTGAAACCAATGACAAGATTGTGATTAAGGCCCGATGAGAGTTCACTGTACTCAGTTATATATCCAGTTCCATGGAGGCTCATTATCGATTCCATGACAGTGTTATTGTAGGCAAGTTGTGCATTAATGTCACACCAAGAAGGATGACTGTTGCGCAACTCCTATTTATGTTCGAATTCCGATATACAGTAGACGCTCGCAAATTAGAACTCTCTCAAATTTGAATCTTCCAGAAATTAGAATGAAGCAACGAACGCTCGAAAATTAGAACTTGATTCTAATTTCAGAGCGCTTTTTTCGTTTTACCTTATTTGACGAATGTTTGAGTTTGTTATTACTTTTTTCGCATCTACAAATAAAACAGTGCTGTGCAAATGGAAAAATGTAGTTGTGTTAGTGAAGAGATGAAACTGCCAACTTTACAGCCAAATCATAATGTCAGTAAGAGGTTGAATAACAGAATAATTATATGTATTCATATAACTAATTTTTTTTTGAGTGTGACCTGACTGAAGCAAGAGCGTAAGAATACATGTAAATTGAGCGAGCACAATTGTGCGATGAAATGAACAGCACTGAAATAAAACTAAAAAGGGGAAGCACATCAATCAAACTAACTGATGAAACTCTCTTTTTGAGAGTTAGTGGGAAAAAACTCACACGTATGTACGTACATTTCAGAAAGTGAACTCAGTAGCAATAATGAGGCATCAGATGATGGCGACGACGATGTTGTTGATGCCACTCCAGCTATATCTCACTTAACAGCTATCGAAAGCGTTAATAATTTGTTAAAATGGTGCAAAAATCATGAGACTTGTTCGTCAAAGCACACTAGCAGTCTCTTAGCCTTACGAAACGATATCGTTTCAGAAAGCGTACGAAAACCGCAAAAGCAAACAAGTATTACTGATTATTTGCCAAAATTAAATTAAATAATTACATATTAATAAAATTTTACTATCATATTGTATCGTTTCTATACTTTTTGGGGTAAAAAAGAAAACGTTCAGAAATTAGAATTTTTTCGGAAATTAGAATTACCCTAATTACCAAGTGGTTCTAATTTGCGAGCGTCTACTGTATCGGTTGGAGCGTAAGATTTGATAACCGTTGTTTTCCTCGCACTTTTTTTAAATCATATTTAATATTTTAGACCTTATTTGGGGACCGGGGCACCAGGACAGGCAAATCGTCGGCGGGACCAAAGGGCGTATCTGGAGGAGCGTGCCATCAGTATTGGCAAAATAGGCCCCGCCCCCATTTGGTGGGCGTGGAATATCTAAACAAATTGTACATTTGTATGGAAGGTACCAGAAGGGGCGTGGTCATGTAGCCCATTTTCAATACAGTAAGCAGTTTTGGGGAAATATTAACTCGTGAAAAATTTCAAAACATTTTGTTGCGTGTTCCGAAAGTTCTCGTGCAAACCAGCCGGACAGACAGACGGACATGGCTCTAATGACTTAACAAGTCATGAATCGAATTTGGTTCAAAGAAACCTAGGGTCTAAAGTCACTCCTTCTATGTGTTACACTTTTGGGTCGTATCAAATGATATATACCGTCATCCCTAAGGGTGATGGCATAAAAATTAATACTTCTGAACATGAAATTTTACAAGAGTAAAAAACTCTGAAAACAATATCAGTTTTCTATTTTATGAAGTTAATCGATTTGGCAAGCTAAGCAATCTCTTTTGACTTTGAAGTTAATTTTGACTTCGGAGTCAAAAGCAATCGAAGCAAAAAATGCAGCTATTAGCAAAACATAAGCAGTCTCGGACAATCAGCGGTCTTTTGGCAACATTGACAAGGTGAGCGGGTACCACCTTTAAATTTGTATCCAACCCAAATTCGCTCAAAAACAACAGCGATTGTGCACCAAGATGGTGCAGTTGCAAGCGAGCTTCTGTTCTTGCATTAAGAGGCTCGCTATACAAATGTGTTACCTCAACAGTCAGTCTAACGACTTAGATGGCAACCCCATCATCAGACTTGGTTGCAGTAGACCAATCATTTGCTCATCTGAAAAAAAAACGATTAATGCTCCTTATATTATCGATGGGAATATATATTGGGAAAACCAGGAACTACGAACTGCCTACTATTTCGATATCATACCAAATAGGCCAATAGAAACTAGTTGGGATCAAAGAAAGTTTCGGTGATCTGAGCTGTGTCCGCCATTATTTTGTTTATTGGGACCTATCCTTGCTTATGTAAACGATTGTACTTACGTTACACTGAATAAATAATTTTTTATCAACGTCTCTGGCATAACTTAACTTCTCATTTTCCCAAAACAAAACTTTAATGTGGTAATCCTGCCAAAATATTCAAAGAATCATACATTATAGATGATTAATGATGGTCCATCACATGCCATGATTTGTACAAATGATAGTATTTTCATTCATTCATTTATATACCGACCGGCCGACGTTCATCTGTTACACTCACGTTCCCTTTCAACCGACGAAACGCCATAATCGGTCATTTGGATGATTTTTTTTTCTTTCTCGCTACCATCTTAATAACTACATATAATAATCATACGTAACAAACTCGTGTATATAATTTTTAAAATATGATATCTAAAACTGTGGAGATTTATACGCAAATTACATGATAAATGTGTAAATGACAAAGTGGAATGCTGTATTATAGTTTAGACTTATAAAACGCGAAGTGGTTAAATTCAAATTTGGACAAATAGTATTTTAACAAAACATTTGTACAAAGGGCTCATGATAACTAAAACCAGTACAGAAATTTCAGTCAGTTAAACTGACTGATAAATACCATCACCCAATATAAGATATTGTTTAAGTCTTGAGTTATTGGAATTAACCGATTTGTAATTAAAACCAGTTAGGAAGTTTCAGTCGGGCAACCCGACTTACATTTACCCTTACCCTCAGTAAAATAAATAATTTTCTATTATATTGATATTATTACTTGATTTCTAAAGTGGGCGGAGTGGTACATTTGTATGGGAGGTTCGAGAAGGGGTGTGGTTAGGCTTCCAGATTTATTCTCCATTACTTTATCCTGTTAAAGCTTTACGAATTACAGAATTTGGGCACGATTGCCTTGGGTGTACTGATATTATTAGTACATCCCTAAAGTGGGCGGAAAGGTACATTGGTATGGGAGGTACCATAAGGGGCGTCGCTAGACTCCCAATTTTTTCTCCAAAACTTTGTCCTGTTATAACATAACAAAATAGAGAATTTGGGCACGATCGTATCGAGTGTATTGATAATATTACCCTATTTCTATAGTGGGCGAAGTGGTACATTTGTATGGGAGGTACCAGAAGGGGCGTGTCTAGACTTCCAGATTTTTTCTCCAAACTTTATCCTGCTTAAACTTTACCAAATACAGAATTTGGGCACGATCGCTTTAGGTCTTTTAATAATATTAATCGATTTCCAAAGTGGGCGGTACCAGATGTGTATGGGATATTTTTTTCTCCAAAACTTTATCCTGTTATAGCTTTACTAAAAATAGAATTTGGGTACGATCACGTTTAATTTATTGATATTATTTCTCCATCTTTATAGTGGGCGGAAAGGTAGAATTGTATGGGAGGTACCAGAAGGGGCGTGGCTAGGCTTTCAGAAATTTTTCCAAAACTTTATCTTGTTATAGCTTTACTAAATACAGAATTTGGGGCCGATCCCGTAGGCTGTATTGATATTATTACTCGATTTCTAAAGTGGGCGGAATGATGTATTTGTATGGGAGGTACCGGAAGGGGCGGGGCCATGTAGCCCATTTGCAATACCGTAAGTAGTTTTGAGAAAATAATAACTCGTGCAAAATTTCAAAACATTTGGTTGCGTCTTTCGAAAGTTATCGTGCGAACCAGCCGCACAGCCACCAGACAGACAGACAGACAGACATACATACAGACAGACGGACATGGCTCAAACGACTTAAAAAGTCATGAATCGAATTTGGTTCAAAGAAACCTAGGGTCTAAAGTCACTCCTTCTATGTGTTACACTTTTGGGTCGTATCAAATGATATATACCCTCATCCCTTAGGGTGATGGTATAAAAATGGAAACTATTATTTCTCGGGGGTAGAGGCTTATGAGCTTAAATCGATTTTCGCAGACTATAGTTGGGTTTTTGATTAAGCCGTCTACGGTGAAATTGTTTTCAATAAGTCAAGCTTATCCGAAAAGCCACTATAGCTTATCAAAAATCCATTTAACCCCTTAAAAACCACTTAAAGTAATAACAAACTTAAAAAAATTGTGTATTAAGCCGTGTTTGTAACTCAAAAAACTAATGATGCAGTCCTCGTGTCCGAATTAGGGTAAAAACTTCGAGTCCGGCCTTGTCTTCGAAAATTTTTATCAAAAACTGTCACAGTGTTTAGCATTTCTAATATGGAGAACAATTCCTGACGAATATCTCTTAACAATATGCAGTACATATTTGTTGTTTTAATGCAGAGATACGCATTTATCGAGTACTATCTGTTAATTTGGTTGTCCAGTAAATACAGTTTTTTGTGTATTACTTACCTTTGTTTCATTTTTCTGCATAAATCTTCTTCCATTCCCTACGACTGATACAATATCTGGACCATGTTCCAGCTGTTTCGTCTTCGTGTTTTATATGACGAGTTATTAATTTCGGTCTTCATTTTGTTTCAGATCAGCGCTCAGAGCAAAGAAGTGATGTTGATTTTTTTTTTGCATATTACGCAAAGTTGAAATGAATATAAATGATATTTTATATTTTGATTAATGATATTGATGAGTCAAAGTCGTCGTTATGAGCTTTCTGTCTCTTTCGTCTCTGAGAGCTTTGAAAGTGTATAGTATCAGTTGTTTCTTCGCAGTCTCTAATGAATTGTTTTGATGATTTTTCAAAAATAAAAAAAAAATTCACTGAAAGGAGGGAGAAATGTGAATTTCTTGTTATGCTGATGTTTAATCATAAATCATTTTTAATTTCATATTTATCAAAAAATATAATAAATAACATAATTATGATGATGTTTCACGATGGACTGCAAAATATAAAAAGATTATAAGCTAAAAAGAAAAACATGTTTTTGTCAGTGGTGTCTTTTACTAGGGTTGTGGACTCATACTTTGTATGAGTTATTATCCCTTTTCTGTGTTTAGCATATAACAATTGGTCATTAACATAAGAGTTTGAGGATTAGGAAACAGCTGTACCTTTCCAAGCAGTGGAGACATGATTTACAGTAATTTTTTTTTTTTAATAACAATCACGTTACAACGTATAGAGTTTCTATGAGATTTTTGTATCTTGTTCTCCTGCATTTAATACATGTTGGCATGCATAAGGTGCGACATAAGATTTTAACCAGCAATATCTCAAAATTTGTAAAGTTTTGTGCACTAATTCACATTTAATATTAGGGTTTGAGAAAAATAATTGTAGGTTGTTTATAAAGAAATATTAAATAAATGATATACATCGGCTTTTTCAAGACTATTATTGTGTTCAATGGTCTAATCAAATTCTTTTCATATTAAGTGCTTTTAGTCTTAGGAGTATACTTGAAGTGTATATTAGGTAGCCCACATACAAATTGGGAACTAAAACCAAATTTAAAAAAACGTTCAAAATTTCAGACAGTTGCACTTACATACATAAACCCTTACTTAAGTCCTTTCCCCAACACCTGGGTGGATTATGCATAAGATATCGTAGTGTTGCAAAGGCTTAAGTTAAACATATCACATTACTAGTGGACCCGGCATTGCTTCGCTTTTGCGTACTTGACGTATACTTAGAATATGTTTGGCCTGCTTACTTAAAGGGCTAAGTTTAAGCGTCGAACTTTTACGCCCTGTAAACAATTTGCTTCCCCAAGTTACTCCTTCACCTGATCGAACTAACAACATTGCACTAACCGAAAATATAAAATCCGTCAGAACATTCATATCTATAGCGCCAAGTACTACCTGTATACAAAAATTACCTTAGATCGGAAATTAAATGTCAGCCTTCATATTCCGGCTGACCGAAAATAAATATTATGTCGGTATATTCATGTCTGCACTGCCGAGAACTATAAAGCCTCATTTACACTACTGACATCAATGTAAATGTTTTATTTCTAAATGTGTCAGCATCATGTAAATAAGATTGTATTGTCAAAGTTTACCGACATATTGCTAAAATTTTGGATAAAACAAACTGACACCATGTAAATAGTCCTTAAACTTTAATGACACAATTCTGAAAAAAATATTGTCAAAATGCTGAAGTTAAAAAAAAAACAATTGTAGTCCTTGCTTTTTGCTTCAACAACATTACTTATTGATAAAAATAAGAGTTATTTTTGTAACTTTTGTACAATAAAAGTACTTTTTGGTACAATAAATTGCACTTTTTTGTACAAAAAATTTAATTTTTGGTAAAATAAATTGAATTTTTTAGTACAATAAATTGTACTTTTTTGGTATCGTTATTATCTGTGTATCAAATATCGCCGGTCTAGGGATAAAATACAGTTTTCCCACAACTGATTAAGAATAACAATTTCGTCTGCAAATTTGAACATGAAGTCCCAAGTACTATCAGTGTTCCTAATTGTATCTCTCTGGAACAAAAATACAGTTTGGTCACGCCCCCTCGGCCCACTGATGTTTTTTACATATTCATTTTCGTGTTATCAAGTACTATCTGTGTATCAAATTTTATAACACAGTTTTGACACGCCCACTCCGCCCAAAATTTAAATTTCGGGTGCATACCCATATACGTGTGGTTGAGTACTATTTGTGTGCCAAATTGTATCTCTCTGTGGATCTCTCCCACTGATCCAAAATTTAAATTTCGTCTGCATATTCATATTCGTGTAGCCGAGTACTATCTGCGTACCAATTTGTATTCCTCTAGGGGTAAAATATAGTTTCGATACACCCCTCCGCCCATTGGTCCAAAAATAAAATTTCGTCTGCAAACTCATATTCGTGTTGCCGAGTAATATATGTGCATAAAATTGTATCTCCCTAGCTCTAAAAATATCTTTTGCCATACCCATCCGCCCACTGTCCCAAAACTAAAATTTCGTCCAAAAATTCATATTCGATTTGGCGAGTACTATCTGTATATCAAATTTTGTCTCCCTAGCTCTAAACAAATGTTTTTCCACGCCCACTGGTCTATAATTAAAGTTTTGTATGCATATTCAAATTCTCGTTGTCGAGTATTATCTGGGTATCAAATTTTATCTCCTTAGCTCTAAAAGTATATTTTGCCACGCCCACTCCTCCAAGATGTAAATTTCGTCTGCATATTCATATTCGTCTAGCCGAGTAATATCTGTGTACCAAATTTTATTTCCCTAACTCTAAAAATATGTTTCGCCACGCCCACTGGTTCAAAATTAAAATTTCATCCGTATATTCCTATTCGTATTGCCGAGTACTATCTGTGTACCAAACTTTATCTCCCTAGCTCTAAAAAATCGTTTTGCCACGCCCACTCCGTCCACTAGTTCAAAATTATAATTTCATCCGCATATTCATATTCGTGTTGCCGAGTACTATCTTTGTATCAAATTTTATCTCCCTAGCTCAAAAAATATGTTTTGCCACGCCCACTCCGCCCACTGGTTCAAAATTAAAATTTCGTCCGCATATTCATATTCGTGTTGCCGAGCACTATCTGGGTATCAAATTTTATCTCCTTAGCTCAAAAAAAAGTTTTGCCACGCCCACTCCGCCCATAAGGTCAAAAATTTAAAAAATTTATAGCCTACGGCAATTTCCATATAGTACACTAACTGTCTTCCAAATTTCATTGAAATCGGTTTTTTGAATCCCCTTCATTGATATGCTAAATTACTGTTCTGTGAAGACGGACGGACATGGCTTGATACTTAGAAAGTCATGAAACATGTTTCAACTAAATTTATTGGGTACATGAAATGCTTCCTTTTCAGTGTTTCAATTTCGGAATATCAAATGAAAGATAGAGGGTATGTATTTAGGAATTCTTTTGGCATGGATTTATCTTGGCAATAAAAGACTCCTTTGGCCACCAGCTGAAATTAAGAGGATTATAGATGAAAAGAAACGACTAGGTAGAATAAAAGGCAGAATGCGTGATCCAGGTCAACGAAACATTTTAATGGCCTACATTTGCAGTCACGGTTACATATTAATAGCAAGACACAAAGAAAAGACATATTGATACTTGCGGACTCTATTGAAGGCAATGGATCCGATGAGGCCGAATTAGTTAGGGGATTATCTTTGGCTATGCCGAAGCCCAGATACCCTTCACCATTTGTGAAAGGATGATAAAACTGGTTATTTGCACTACAGCCATATATTATTAAACTTTGAACCAAAAAACAGGGGAAATTGTGAGAGGTGGACGTTACTTTCCACGTCCACGTCCGTGAGTGCACGTGGAGTAGGGTAGAAACATAATAATAATTTGTGTCGGATATGAAGGGAGATGAAAATATTCTGTGTACAGTACAGCCAAAAATAGTAGGAGTTGTTGAAGAGAAATAATATATAACTTTTAACAATTTTTGCATATGGGAAAAATGCAGAGCATAGTAGAATAGAGCATAAAAAAGTATGAACTCTCATATTTTTTTTTTCGAAATGGCAAAAAATTTTCCACACCAAACTCAAGTACTTTTTATACCATCACCCTTAGGAATGAGGGTGTATATAATTTGATACGACCCAAAATTGTAACACATCCCAGTAGGAAGTGTCTGCAAGACATTTTCAAGGATAGGTGCATGACCATAGTAACTCGTTGATGACATACAAATCGTCGACGAAATTTTCATACAAGTACCCGCTTTGTCATGCACGACCTGATGAGCGACAATGCCGGTCAAATTTCCGTTGATGCCTATACAGGCGACTTGTCGCCCACACAATCATGCACGACCTGATGGGTGACAATGTCGGTCAAATTGTCGTTGATGCCTACATAACCGACACGTCGCCCACACAATTATGCACGACCATATGGGTTACAATGTCGATTGAATTGTCATTCAAGCCACATTAGTATGACTTTGTACTTTTGGAAAACTACTGACCAAGAGAGAAACACTCTTCATTTGTCAAAATTTGCTGATGTTCACTCGTCCGTTTAATGAACTTAAAATTGTTTACGTCAGATTCCATTTTTTTGTTCCCCTGAAAATAGCAACACATTTTTTTCATTTAATTTTGTTGAATATGTTTGATGCACGACAACATTAGTATTTTGTCGGTCAGCTTGTCGCCAACCGAGTGTTTTGACGACAAGTACATACATTTTTTACATTTTGTCTTGAAGACAGCATTGACCACAAAGTCGTGCATGACGGAATTTCCTACTAGGATAGAAGGAGTCACTTTAGGACCTAGGTTTCTTTGAACCAAATTCGATTCATGACTTTTTAAGTCGCACGTTGCACGAAGTAATATATCTCCAAAACTACTTACGGTATTGCAAATGGGCTACATGGCACCGCCCCTTTTGATAACTCCATTAAAAATACATTATTCCGCCCACTTTAGAAATCGAGTAATAATATCAATACACCCAAAGGGATCGCACCCAAATTTTGTATTTAGTAAAGCTATAACAGGAAAAAGTGAAGGAAAAAAAAATTGGAAGTCTAGCCACACACCTTCTAGTATCTCCCATACAAATGTACCAGAGAGGTACCAGAAGTGGAGGGGCCATGTAGCCCATTTGCAATATCGTAAGTAGTTTTGGGAAAATATTAACTGGTGCAAAATATCATAACATTTGGTTGCGTCTTTCGAAAGTTATCGTGCGCAACAACCGGGCAGCCAGGCAGACAGAAAGACGGACAGGCAGACGGACAGACAGACGGAGATACTGATATGGCTCAAACGGTTTAAAAATGAGTAAAACTTGGTTCAAAGAAACCTAGGGTCTAAAGTGACTCCTTCTACGTATTATACTTTTGGGTCGTATTAAATGATACATATTCTCCTACCCGTAGGGTGAGGGTATAAAAATATATAATTTCTACCTCACAATATTATGAATAAATTATAATTTAAAATTAAATAAATTATTATAAAAATAAAATAGAAATTTATTTTTTCTTAAAAATTCTCTATAGGAAAAGGTGCTAAGTCCAAATCATATCGATAACATTAAAAAGAAAAAGTTCAAAGTCCAAAAAATGGCCAGAAAGAGTACCGGACATTTTTTCAGAAAAATTTTTCAATATTACCAAAAATATGAATAATTCAAACATAATTGCATTAAAAGTTTTGAAAACGCAAGTCCTTAAAAGAAAAAGTAAAGTTTTTTGTCATTCCTGTAAAATTTTGAATTTTGGACTTACATCCTTTACGACTTTAGGTCGTAAACTACTGCTGTAATCGCGGGGGACAGGCAGACGGTAACCTTTAAATCGACTCAGATTTCGATGCTGATCATTTATATACAGTGGTGTGCGATGAAATAGAGTCGCACCTAACCAAAATTGTCAAAGCAAGAAAAATTCACAAAAAAATATTTTTCTATGGAACTTTTAGTTATTTTTATTAAATTTCAATAAAAATCTAACAGAATCGAATATCAGTGTGGAAGTTCAAAACTTAAAATGGCACAAACAAATAAAAATATTTGAAATTTCCAGGATTTGGCTGTGAACAAAAATAGAGTCAATGAATTTACCGACCTTAAAGTAAATAAATAAGTTATTTAAATTAAAAAAATGTTTAAGTTGTATCTTACTTTACCTCAGTAGTTTGAAGAATAGCCATTATTTTTAATTACTGCTGTGCACCGATTTGGCATTGAATCCCCTTACTTTTGACAAGTCTGTATTGGAATATTCTTCCACGCAACTTCAATCATTGCCCATTGTTCGTCCTTATTAGATGGATTCTTAACTTTAAGAGCCATTTTTAACCCCCGCCACAAATTCATAACAGGATTTGGGTCTGGCGATTGTGCAGGCCATCTTAAAACTTAATTTTTTTTTGTTTTCGGAATTTATTTTAGCCAATTCCATGTGTGTTTCGGGTCGTTGTCTTGCTAAAACACCCAACGAAGTGGCATTTGCCATTCAGTCTAAGGCATCATGTAGCCATTCAAAATATTTGTGTAAAATGTGGCATCAGATTTAACCTCAAACCGAAATACAGGCCCAGTACTATAGTACGAAAAGCAACCAAATATCAGTATGTTCCCACCAACAAGTTTCATGGTCATGATGGTGTGTTTGGGAACATATTCGCTGTTGGGGACGATAATCGGTGTTGGGTGGTCTTTGTAAAGGAAGCTCAATGCGATCAGAGTTAAAAAACTTCACTTTCGTTTCATTTGACCACAAAATATTCAGCCACTTGGTTACTGGCCAATCCGCAAGTTCTTTGGCGAACTCAACTCTTCTTTTTTCGTTTTGTTTATGGTAAAATAGATGCTAAATCTTACACAAATATTCTGAATGACATCATAATGTCTTAGGCTGAATGGGAAATACCACTAAGATGGGTGTATCACCAAGAAAACGACCCGAAACACACATGGAAAAAGGTTAACTTCAATTTGGAAATAACAAAGTTGGAGTTTTAAGATGGCCTGCACTATCGCCAGACTTAAATCCTATTAAGAATTTGTGGCGGGAGTTAAAAGTGACTTTTAAAGGAAAAAATCCATGTAATAAGAATGAACTATGGGCAATGATTGAAGTTGCGTAGTAGAATATTCCAATTCAGACTTGTCAAAAGTTAGGGGATTCAATGCCAAATCGTTGCACAGAAGTAATTAAAAATTATGGCTTTTCTACTAAGTACTGAGGTAAAGAAAGATATAACTTAACCATTTTTTAAATTAAAGTCACTTATTTATTTACTTTCAGGTCGATAAATTCTTTGACTCTATTTTTGTTCACAGCCAAATCCTGGGAATTTTAAATATTTTTATTTGTTTGTGCCATTTTAAGTTTTGAACTTCCACACTGATATTCGATTCTGTTAGATTTTTATTGAAATTTAATAAAAATAACTAAAAGTTCCATAGAAAAATATTTTTTTGTGAATTTTTCTTGCTTTGACAATTTTGGTTAGATGCGACTCTATTTCATCGCACACCACTGTATATATGTATAAATATATTGTCATACCTACCGCACTTTCTTATGGACACTACAAATGGAAGAACAAAACTAATATACCTTTCACGCCGTTCGTGCCTCTAGTGAAGGGTATAAAAATAACATCAAAACTTCAAAGCAAGAAAAAGTTACACAATAATTCATAACACTTTTGCATACCCTACATGGCTATGGTGTGGGAGTTTTAATATTTCCAAAATTGCAAAATGTTATATCCCTAATGTACAGCAGACGGCTTTATTCAGGGATACGTGTTTAAGAGAATACTGCTCTGATTCTTGCTACTCTAAGACATAGAAGACCACTTTAAAAGGCGTCCTAACCGTAGATTCGATGGACCTAGCGGTCTCTTGGACGTCATTCTCATTTGTAATACTTTCCGGAGGCGTGCAGGGGAATCATTTACTTTTTCTACCCCAAAACAAAGGAAACTCCTAAGCAATTTGCTGGAAACGAACTGATCTCAATGGACACTACAAATGGAAGAACAAAACTAATATACCTTTCACGCCGTTCGTGCCTCTAGTAAATGGTATAAAAATAACATCAAAACTTTAAAGCAAGAAAAAGTTACACAATTATTCATAACTCTTTTGCATACCCTATTCGGCTATGGTATGGGAGTTTTAATATTTCCAAAATTGCATAATGTTATATCCATAATGTACAGCTGACGGCTTTATACAGGGACACGTGTGCAAGAGAATACAGTTCTAATTCTTGCTACTCTAAGACATAGAAGACCACTTTAAAAGGCGTCCGAACCGTAGATTCGATGGACCTAGAGGTCTCTTGGACGTCATTCTCAAGAAAACCAACAGGTTTATATTTGTAACACTTTCCGGAGGCGTGCAGGGGAATCATTAACTTTGTCTACCCCAAAACAAAGGAAACTCCTAGGCAAATTGATGGAAACGAACTGATCTCAATGTTATCAATCTGTTGCAGTTTTTGGAAAGAATTTTTCTAGACAGATTATGGCTGGCGGCGGACGATTGAGAGATCCTAAGGGGTAACCACCGCGTCTCAAGTTATCTAACCAGTCTATATTTATATTTTGGGTAGTTTATAAGTTTTTGTCAAGGGATTTTGATAGAAATTTGAGAAGGATTATGGGTGATTTTCGCAGTAAACGAACCTTCGTGTTGAAGAAGTTTTCTCGAGCGCAAAAAGTTTTTTAGCTGTATGCTCCGAGTGTATGTACAAGTGCAGTAAATTTAAGAATGATCTCCTTCCTAGAAGTATTTTCAGAATATTTTTTGGTGCTAGCGTTAAAGCTTTATATTTGAAGTCAAGAGAAAATATTTGTTCAACAGCTTAATCCCCAGCAGCTGAAGCCTCATGCTATTCTGGAGGTTATCTTCCAGGAAGATTTTGAATTTTATCGGCACATTGGCCTATTTGGCCAAAGTGAAAGGGGTTTTTGCTCCACAATTCAGGGTAATGAGATGTGGACGAGGACTTTCTGACTGAGTAAAAATGCTGATCTACAATCAGATCATCATGCCCCTAAAAGGAGCGCTTAAGTGTTTGGAAGCCCGTTTGCAACAAGTTGTATAGGATTAACCCCGATTAGACACGAGGATTGGAATGCATTCACATTTTATGTAGAAATTATAACGTCGACTATTCCGAAGTTTGAAATTAGTTAGAGCCCGACAATTTCGGTGATATCTGCCAGAAAATTACATGTCTGAGGCTAGGGACTTTGAATGTTGGATCTTGGTTGACTATACCTCTCATTTAGTCGTAATCTACTGTACGCAAATACGAGGTTGGTCATAACCTGTTTATAGTTTTTTATATTTCCAGATTTTGAGTGTTAAGTAGTTTTTGTTTTTTGATTTTGTTAAGTAGGTTAAACCAAACCCCCGAATTGAAATGTTTCCCTTTTCAAAATAATTCTAATTTTTTGGATAATTTAGTATCAGAGAATGAGACTTACCAATATATTAGGGGGAAAACTCGCACTCATTTTAATAAACATGTTTATTCAGCTTATATTATAAAACAGCTTTATTTATCCATCAGATTCAGGCGTTTTGTTCTTCAAACCACAATCAGATCATAGTTCACATCATATGTAAACGTTTACCATAACCATTGTATAAAAGTAAATTACCAAACTTGCATCGGTGGATTCACTGTAATCCCTATCTATTTTTGCATTTGCATCTATTTCCTTCAAATCGAATGAATGCCTTTGATGAAAAATATATGCAAAAATGTTTCTATGATACACAAAAACTCATTTATTATCTGAAACAAATCTAAATAAGCCACAGATGCATTTTTAATGCAGCCATTCAAGTTTACATCTTAATTTACAACAACGCATCGCATCATCCCTCTTTTTTTCAGTTGCATCCATAATCCTTGAAAATAAATGCATCTCTTTGCAATTTCAATTCCCGAAATAATTTATGTTTATGCATAATTTCTAACAATAAATAAAAATAATATAAACCAATTAGCCTCAGATGTAAAATATCTCAGGGGGCTTTTTTAGGAAATTGATAAAATTAATAAAACTCTTAAGCCATACCATTAAAGCCAACTTCAGTCACCCACCAAGGACCGAACTGAACAGTGTTAGCCTACCCAATGAATTATGAACTGACAGAGCCTTCGAGGCTCAACTGACGGACGACCAATTTCCATATAGCCAAAGATAATTGAATATTTAAATAAAGGAGATGCGAATAACGAAGGCCAGAGTAGGAGAAGAACAAGTGCTAGGATAAGTGAAGTAAAGAGTGCTGAGTGCTGGGGTAGAGGAAATGATATTGAAATTAACTGCAATTAGGGTCAGAAAATATTAAATGATTTATATGCAAAAGAGCACCGCATGTATGTGCATACACATAACTTATGCAATGGAAAACGTGTGTTTGCACAGTGGTTTTTGTTGTATTCTGTTTTTGATATCGCGATGTATCCTTTAATTTTGATAACATCACATGTCTTTAGACTTTCAGGACCTAGAAAGGACCTTGAATGCGATGAGTAAGTGACTGATTCCGCGAAAGATGGTACCCACACTTGACAGAATTGGATGGAGTAGGCATCGGCTATCTCGGTGGTATGCAGCTTTGTGACGTCTAACTTCCTTTCCAGGCTTAAACAGCTATACCAGACGTTGAAGGCTTTTGCCGACAATGAATTTATATCCAAATTCGTGTCTTTCTGCATGGCAGCTGTATAAGATGTCACAGTTCTTTCGTCGTTAGCATCAGCCTTGTTGTCGAGGACATCCGCCATTGGATAGAGGCACCATCTCTATAAAGAGTTAAGACAATCCAGAGGATAGAGGCACCATCTCTATAAAGAGTTAAGGCAATCCAGGTGCATATAAATTTACAAGTAGTTTCCAAACCAAATCAAAGAAACGTTTTCAGGATACTCTTATCTATACTTTTGAAATATCTAAATACTAAAACTACATACTCCTGTCAATTTTTCAAAACCACTGTGCCATTGTTGCATGCAGCGGTAACTCGTAACTCATGTCACATACTGCACCCGGCAAAAGGGGTGGCGATTATTCAGCGAGGTGACGTTTGTGCAACACAAAAGACTTATGACAAACATTAACACAGAAGTGCATCATCATAACTGCAAGGATAATACCAGAAAGGGTGAAACGATATACAAGAGGTGAAGGAAGGAATGAGCCACCAGCAGTGGTGGAAGGGCTTTGACAAAAGATGAAAGAATACGCTTTCTATTGTTTTATGCACACAATGCACTTTATATATTTACTGCACCGGCGAAGGATGGAAGGCGAACTCATGCCAAAAGATGAGAGGCCAAATATGTACGTAGATATGGCACAACGTGAGGCACAAACTCTCACACTGATCCTTGCAAATCCTCCTCTTGGCCTGTCATATTCTAGTTCTTCGTTCACTGTAGCCGGGGCATTCAAATCCTTGAAAACAAGACATGAAAGGCACTTGAGCATAATCATCATCAGCGCCATCAACTGCAATGGAGTTGGTACATATTAATGTGCTTACATACATTCGTACAACATGCTCCATCACTACACTCAGTGAGTTTAAATAAAGTATATTAACTTGAGGCATATTTGATGTGGCACTGTAATGTGGCACGTCAACGCATTGTATGCAATTTCCGTTTTTAGTATGTGTTATTTAGCCAGAAGGCATCACTTTACCACCACCACAACCATCACTGCCGACATCAGTGCAATGCAGTTGAAGTTTCTAGTCGGAATGAGTGAGTGAGTGAGTGACTTGACTTTACTTCGACTGACTGGCTTACAACGCAAAATTCGAAAGAACGAAAGGAAAGATTGATGGAATGCATAAATAGTGCAGTGGGAGGCAAAACTGTGTGAGTAGCTAAATGAGCTATGTTTGTATCAATCTGTCTTATTTATTAATTTTGTGTTTCAGTGGTCATCAAAAGAGAGACACCAAAAAAAGCAACAACAAAATTAAGCTATCCTTAAAATATTAAAAACAAAAAAATTCGCTACGCTCCTATTCCGTTTGAAGCTAACAAGCTGCTAAATTTATTTTTTTTTTCACACAAATATCTCTTGTTGTTGTAGCAGTGTATGTGTCTGGTTGTGCATTAGGTGATAATTGGTTCGCCATGTGTAGTATTTCCAGCTGTGTTTGTTTCCAGACCAAGGAAGATTGCGTCTTCCACTGGGTGGGTCCAAAAAGATCTGGGAACAAGCTTAGTAGGTTTGGTAGGGCAGTTTAACACGTGTAGTGTGTCGTGTGGTCCCTGGTTGCAAGCGGGACAGGTATTCGACGTATTGCCATAAATGCATGACCAGTACGAATTGAGGCAGCTACACCTGCCTTAGTTGGGCCAAAACAACTCTTGTCTGCCGCGGTAATACCTCTTCCTCCGAAGCCACTGATGGAGTGAATTCGCCGAGCACGACATTCACTCTATAGTTGTTTCGATGACTGCGTCCGAATGAATGTTTACTAAGCCTGCCTGAAATGCTCTTTCATCTAGAGGCTCTCCCTTGTAACATTGGACCTTGCGCTCTATCCTATCCACAAGATGGTGATTGGGATGGCTGGACCGGTAACAGCCAAGCAGATACTGTTTCGACAGAAGAAAATTATGTCGGCGCATGGGTATGCATTTCGTCTTCCCATGTAGGTGGTCCATAGAAGACACGAGGAGGCACCCTGTAGCAGATCTCAGGGCGGCATTTTGACATGTCTGCAAGTTCTTCCACTGCGCCTCGTTCACATTCGGTGACCACACTGGAGCTGCATAGTTTACCATAGACCGACATATCGCTTTGTAAGAGGTCAGTAAGATACTTTGTCGGTTCCTCTAGTGCTGCCGGCTAGCGACTTGAGGAGCTTGTTCCTATTTCTCATCTTGTTGCAGATATCTGTTGAATCGTTGAATCTGTTGAAGCGTTGAATCTGAGGAGGCTGTCAAATATGACACCAACTAGCTTGGCGTAAACGGTGGTCGGAATTGTTATGCTATCGACCATCACGTTGAGCTGCTCCTTCACTTGCGCTTCTTATGCAGTAAAAAGTGTGGCCGATGATTTGGTGGCAAAATCTCCATCATTCTCGCAGCGAAGAAATTGGCAATCTCAGCTAAGTAGACGTTCAGCCTTCCACATATGTCGTCAATCGGGAAGCCCGACGCCAGAATCGTACAATCATCGGCATAGGATACGATATAAATGGTGGGATTGCAGAAAGGTAGAGGTTAAACAGTGCCGGAGACATCACCCCACCTTGGGGAACTCCCTGTTTAACTCTAAGGGGCTTGGACTTCTTGTTCCTGAATTCCACATACGACGTCCATACAACTAATTTACGATCCAATGTTACAAACGGTACGGGAGAAACGTGATGGCGATGTCCTCGAATAGCGTGGCATGGTTGAGAGTAGGGAAAGCCTCCGATAAGTCAAGCGTCACGAGGACCGTCCTGTCACTGGCCTTGTTCCAGTTGAGACCGCAACTTAAAGCAGTAGTTGTACTGTGCTGCTTACGGAATCAATGCTGATGATCCGTTCCAGCCTGCCTTCCTCTGGTTCAGGAAAGTACGGTGTTCAGAGATGATGAAATCGGCTGGTCTATCAATGGAGAGGATTATGGGGAGGTGATCTGGCCGAAGTAAAATGAGCGGCTACCGGATAACGTCATTTAACAGATCTAGCGACACGATGGTGATATCTGGCGAGCTGCTACAGCCACCCATTATCCATGTGGGGGCGTCCTCATTCGCTGTGCTAAACGTAGAGCCATCTATTTGCTCGGTCAAAGCTGTGCATTTCTGGTCATTGGCTAGGAGAGAATGCCAAAGCTCGTGATGGACATTAAAGTCTCCTAGGACCACGCGGTTATTGCCTTGAAGCAATCGACTAATGTTCGACATATAACGCTGAGAACAGCTACCAATCGGCGGTATATATACATTGTACAAGTCTATCTTGGCAGTCCCCCCATACATTCGATGCAAGGGTGTCTAGAGTCAAGCTCAGGCGGAATAGGTCTGTACTGCACAGCATGGTGCAATAGGATCACATTGTAACATTGACAACTTTATAAGCTGCAGGTGTCAGTCAGCTTTGTTTCCTGGATCGCAGATACCTTGATGTTTCTCCGATTCATGAAATCTACGATTTCGTTGATTTTGCCACGAAGTCCATTGCAATAAAATTGCAAAAAGAGTGTACGTTGGAGTTGGTATTGCTGTGAGGGAGATTGCGGTGGTGTCCCGTATAACGAAGACGTTGACGACGAGGGCGACGACAAAGACGACTGCGACTCTAGGGGCATACTGCGAGATACGGAGGCATAGCAGATTGCCACATATTCCGGGCGATCCTCCCTCATATGGTTGAGGCCAGAGAAACCTCTGAAGTGCACCCACTCCATACATCAGTTAAACCTTACCGATGCACAGTGGTTCCTTTTTGGTTTTTTGTGGAATTAATTCTGTAACTTTTGAACGGATAATGCTATCTTGATGAAATTTAAAATAGTTAAAGCTGAGGTGTTTTCGAAATGATTTGGAAATATTCGGCTCCCGAGGTGGTGTGGGGGCCACTGTGTGGCCCTCCAAAGTTGGTCTCCTCGGGTGTTTCAAAATTTCAAATGCTTGAGGAATGTGCATTTATGAACCAATTTAAAAGATTTTTTGCATTTAGATAGTGCTTCGAAAAACCTTCAAAAAATATGCTTACATGCTCATGTTATATCATTTAGGTAAAGAGATATTTGAGAAAATAAAAAAAATTGTGTCATTTTTGGACGAGGTTGATTTAGTATTTTTAATGGTGTGAGCTCAGTTTTTCCTTGTTTTTAAAGATATTTATATCGTTAGTTAGCTTGTAAAATTCTGAATGAAATTCCTGAAAAAATAATGCAAATATTTTGTTCCAATCAAAAGTTATAAGCATCGCAAGTAAAAGTTTCCAAAAAATGCATATTTTTACTGTTTTTTTGCAAAAAGGCGACTACATTCTTTCATTTGTAAAAAAAATATTTCTTCCGGGAAGTGGCAATTTCTTTATTATTTCTCATAGAAATATTGATGCAGATGCATTTAATGCTAAATTTGAATCAGTACAGCAAAATGGTTCCCCGGCAAGGGAAGCCAAAAATACCCCATTTTTGAAAAAAAAAATTTTTTGTTTTTGAAAATTCTCAAATCACAAAGCGCCAACGAGAAAGCTCATTATATATTTTTTTGACCACATATGTGGACTAGTTAACCGTGACGTACTTCAACATCCCTGCCATAAACAAAGACAGTGTGGCCATTTTAGTAAATAATTCGGAATTTTAGACCATATTTTCCCCGTTTTGGGAATTTGGGTATTTTGTTGTAAGATATGGCAACATATTGTTATTCGTTTTTTTAAGGACAATTTTATGTACATTATTCTAAAATTTCGTTAAGATATTTCAGTCCGTTTGGATTTTACGCTATTTTTCATATAAGATATTATTTCTCCAAAAAATACGTTTTGACCAAATTTTATATATGACTCAGAATCATGCCCAAAATAAAATGTGCTTTTAATTAATTTTTATAAATTATTAAACCTTATGTTATTCCCTTTCCAATGATATGCAATACTTGTATGTCAACAGTATATTTATTGTTTATAATTATAATCAAACTTTACTACCTCTGTAAAAAAAAGTATATATCGTGAAACACACATATATATGGGAGCTATATCTAAATCTGAACCGATATGCTTAGTTTTTTTACCACATTAGAATAGTGAAAAAAACTAAGATGTGCAAAGTTTTGTTAACATCAGAGCAAAAATGTGGTTTTTGGCTACAATAATCTATAAAAGGTTATGCTAATTTTTATGGGAGGTACCAGAAGGGGCGGGGCAAGCGGACCCATTATTTCAGTATATACTACACGCTGTCAAATAATAATACCATCCAAATTTTAGCTTCGTAGAGCCACTCATCAGGAAGTTAGTGACAATATAGTGGTTTTAGTGAAATAGGTCATTTTGTATGGGAGGTACTTGAGGGGGCGTGGCTATTTCGCCCATTTTCCAACCATTTCCATCGCGACTAGGGAATTTTATGCCACTGGTAAATTTCTATTGAAATTGATTAAGAACTACTCCAATTATCGTCGTAACCATTTACCCAGCCGGCCAGACGGACATAGCTTTATTGGGTTAAGAAGCCCCGAAACTTATTTTTTCTGAAGGAATCTAGGGTCTCAGTTATATGCACTGATGGGCTTAACTTCTTCCCGTATAAAATTATATATTCCCTTTTCGATGTTACTGAGATTATACAAATTTTGTTCAAAATTTGTTAAAAATGGTAATAATAACAATAAAAAGCAGCAAAAACATATGAATATTGCATTAAAAATCAAATATATAACTTTAAAAATAATTTTGCTGAATATGTTTATGCAATAGTGGACATTTTTCGTAATTTATCTCTCATTACTGTGCATAGGGATTTATAAATCATAAATAACTTAATTAAAGAGTCTATGGGCTTGTAAGATTTATTTATAAGTAACGACTCCATAATAATTTTTTAGTCTCATGTGTACTAACAATTTCTCTTATTGCATAAATATTTTAAGCAAAATTATTTTTTAAGTTATAAATTTGATTTTTAATGCAATATTCATATGTTTTTGCTGCTTTTTATTGTTATTATTACCATTTTTAACAAATTTTGAACAAAATTTGTATAATCTCAGTACCATCGAAGTGGGAATATATAATTTTATACGGGAAGAAGTTAAGCCCATCAATGCATATAACTGAGACCCTAATTTCCTTCAGAAAAAATAAGTTTCGGGGCTTCTTAACCCAATAAAGCTATGTCCGTCTGGCCGGCTGGGTAAATGGTTACGACGATAATTGGAGTAGTTCTTAATCAATTTCAATAGAAATTTACCAGTGGCATAAAATTTACTGGTCGCGATGTTGGTTGGAAAATGGGCGAAATAGCCACGCCCCCTCAGTACCTCCCATACAAAATGACCTATTTCACTAAAACCACTATATTGTCACTAACTTCCTGGTGGGGGGCTCTACGAAGCTAAAATTTTGATGGTATTATTATTTGACAGCGTGTAGTATATACTGAAATAATGGGTCCGCTTGCCCCGCCCCTTCTGGTACCTCCCATACAAATTAGCATAACCTTTTATAGATTATTGTAGCCAAAAACCACATTTTTGCTCCGATGTTAACAAAACTTTGCACATCTTAGTTTTTTTCACTATTCTAATGTGGTAAAAAAACTAAGCATATCGGTTCAGATTTAGATATAGCTCCCATATATATGTGTATTTCACGATATATACTTTTTTTACAGAGGTGTAAAGTTTGATTATAATTATAAACAATAAATAAACTGTTGACATACAAGTATTGCATATCATTGGAAAGGGAATAACATAAGGTTTAATAATTTATAAAAATTAATTAAAAGCACATTTTATTTTGGGCATGATTCTGAGTCATATATAAAATTTGGTCAAAACGTATTTTTTGGAGAAATAATATCTTATATGAAAAATAGCGTAAAATCCAAACGGACTGAAATATCTTAACGAAATTTTAGAATAATGTACATAAAATTGTCCTTAAAAAAACGAATAACAATATGTTGCCATATCTTACAACAAAATACCCGAATTCCCAAAACGGGGAAAATATGTTCCAAAATTCCGAATTTTTTACTAAAATGGCCACACTGTCTTTGTTTATGGCAGGGATTTTGAAGTACGTCACGGTAAACTAGTCCACATATGTCGTCAAAAAAATATATAATGAGCTTTCTCGTTGGCGCTTTGCGATTTGAGAATTTTCAAAAACAAAAGTTTTTTTTTTTTCAAAAATGGGGTATTTTTGGCTTCCCTTGCCGGGGAACCATTTTGCTGTACTGATTCAAATTTAGCATTAAATGCATCTGCATCAACATTTCTATGAGAAATAATAAAGAAATTGCCACTTCCCGGAAGAAATATTTTTTTTACAAACGAAAGAATGTAGTCGCCTTTTTGCAAAAAAACAGTAAAAATATGCATTTTTTTGGAAACTTTTACTTGCGATGCTTATAACTTTTGATTGGAACAAAATATTTGCATTATTTTTACAGGAATTTCATTCAGAATTTTACAAGCTAACTAACGATATAAATATCTTTAAAATCAAGGAAAAACTGAGCTCACACCCTTAAAAATACTAATTCAACCTCGTCCAAAAATGACACAATTTTTTTTATTTTGTCAAATATCTCTTTACCTAAATGAGATAACATGTGCATGTAAGCATGTTTTTTGAAGGTTTTTTGAAGCACTATCTAAATGCAAAATCGTTTAAATCGGTTCATAAATGCACATTCCTCAAGCATTTGAAATTTTGAAACACCCGAGGAGACCAAATCATTTCGAAAACACCTCAGCTTTAACTATTTTAAATTTCATCAAGATAGCATTATCCGTTCAAAAGTTACAGAATTAATTAAAAAAAAAACCAAAAAGGAACCACTGTGCGATGTTGAACGGTGATTGATAAGGTTTCAGTAGACTGAGCAAAAATATTGTGTTGGTCCCGGATTTTGTTCGGTCCCGGCATGGACCAATAGAATACGGAGCAGACACACTGGGATGTGTCTCTTCCAAGGCGAAAAAATGGAAGAACACAAAAGGATACATAGTACTGAGGAGGCAGCCCCTGGACGAAGAATTGTAGCTTCACGTCAATCCGGTACATAAAACCGGCTGCCGTAGGATATGTAATTATGTGTAATTATGGTTGCCATTTGGCAAATTGTCTTGGAGTTGGTGTGGAGTTGTTCGATTGCACATTTGAGTGGATTTAATACAGTGATAAGCATCCCATAGGCTCGCAAGACCTAGGCAATAATCCTTTTTTACACAGACTTTATTCGAAATTCACACGTACTCGAAAGTTTTGTTTGATTCAAAACAGTCAGTCTATGCTTGAGTGTTATGAAAGCAACACAAGATATGCTTGTTTCACATTCAACACAAAAACATTAACAATATTGTTGTGTGCGGGCATTCGGTTATGCCTACCACTGAGTTAATACAACTACAAACATTACATTAGCTTAATAAAATAATTAATATGTACCAACCGAATTTTATAGCAAATATGATAAATTAATCTACTTTGAAATTAGAACCAGTAGAAAAATTTCGGTCAGGTAAACTGACTGATAAATAACATCACCCAATATAAGATATTGTTTAAGTCTTAGGAGGTAGCACAGTGGGTGTGACAAATAGTTAGGTTTTCTGAGGTTTTGCCTCATTACAGTGTAAATTAACTGACCAAATCCCATTACCTCCCTGGTGCCCATTTGAAAGTTATGGGAGATATCAGTAGGCGTGAACCGATATTGTCCATATTAATTCCTGAGTAAAATTTTATAAGCGAAACATCTTACCCAAAAATTTACCGACGGTCTGCCGGCAGAGCTCTTCAAGTCCGGTGGCGAGGACCTGCGCATGGTTTGGCTTAAAGAGTGCATGCCCGACGATTAGAATTTAAGCGTATTATGTCCTGTGCTGAAAAAAGGTGATCCAAGTGTGTGCTCCAACTACTTCGGGATCAGCCCATCGCATATAAGGTCCTGTCGAGTGTGCTATGTGAAAGACTAAAGCCAGTGTTATCCAACCTGTTCTGGCCTTATCAGCTTTAGACCTAGAAAATTAACAACTGACCAGATATTCGGCATATCCTGGAAAAGACCCAAGAGAAACAGATCGACACGTGCCATCTTTTGTCTACCTAGGCTCCGCCATCAACAAAGCAAATAATGTCAGCCTAGAAATCCTGAGAAGAATACTGCTTGCAAATAAATGCTACTACGGACTAAGCAAGCGATTCAATGACATATCTCTCTCTCGGCGAACAAAAATCCAGCTATACCAGATACTGGTTATACTTGTCTTAATATATGGCTCAGAATCCTGGGTTATGACACAAGCGGATGAATCGGTTCTGGCGGTATTCGGGAGAAAAATATTCCTTAAAATATATGGGCCCATCATCGTTAACGGAGAGTAACGGCGTCGTATGAATCATGAGCTGTACACTGACATTGGCGTGGCCAAACGCATTAAGGTGCAGCGCACAGTGGTCCATTTGCCTGAATTAGCGTAACGAAATTAATAACATAAAAAATAATAAAATTTTCGTCAAAAGGAAAATTTTTCTAGAATAATAAAACAAAAAGGAACCAAATGAACAAAAAAATTGTTCACCAAAATTTTCTTTTTTAATTTTGAAATTTTCTATTAAATTTTTTTTTTTTCAAAAATTTTTTTATAAATTTTTTTTATGTTTTTTTTTTTATTTGTAGACTTATTAAATTATGTAATTAAATTATTTAGAGTCAACACTCCACTCTGACTCGGACTGCCTTACCAAAAAACGGTTGCATTTGCAGACCGACATGATTCCTAAAAATTGCAATATAGTGAGCAAAAGCAGCTGAAAGCAGCAAATGTTGGGCATTTCATAAAGTAACCGAAATATATTAACATAAAAGAACAGTCTCTTCACCGGCCGATACCGGCTAAATTAGTTCTACTCTATAGAAGTTAAAATTCGGTCACAAAAAGGGTTAAACAAAAGTTGATTTCTACCACAATTTTCTAGCACCTCATATATTGCACAGGTTACGATGCACTTTTTTGTAAACTGCATACCTTTATCTTTAAAAAAAAATTCAAAAAATATTTACCAATATGAGTTTTTCCAATTTTTCAGCACAATCTGCACACTTGTCAAAACGTGCTAAAACGTTTTTGTTGCAGCTGTTTTGACATTTGTTGTGTTTGAAAGCCTACAGTTAATTAATTACAGCACATTTGTAAATTTGGAAGTTATCGATTTGCTAAACGAACAGTTAGTTATCGTCGGGAAATAAAATTTTAAAAGATTTCGAATGTCGAAAATTTTAATTTCGTTACGCTAGATCAGGGAAATCGATCACTGTGCAGCGGTTGCGTTGGCTAGGTCATGTTGTACGCATGGACGAAAATGCTCCACCTCGAAAAGTCTTCGACAATGAACTCGATGGACGGCGCAGACAATGCCTTTAGTTCGTTTTGAAAAATATTAATACTCGAAAATTTTTATACCGATCCGTTAAGGTTTACTCGAGTTATCTTGCTTACTAGCCATCCAGCCAGTCAGACGGACATAGCTCAATCGTCTTAAAAAGTACTGAAACGAATTCCCTTTAATATGTTACACATTTTACACATGATATATACCTTTATCCCTAAGGGTGATGGTATGAAAACCGTCCAATATTACGTTAGATTCCAGAAAGGGTGTATCACAGTTTTCTTCATTCAAATTTCCAAGATTATAAAAATCAGTACAGAAATGTCCGTCAATTGAACTGACTTACACGCGAATAGACACTTACATATTTCACAACTTATATATTTCATTAAATGCCTTATGACAAGTTTCTATCTTATTAATAAACAAAAATTTAGATAATTTGTTGACTGCCACTGTACAAACAACCTATGGCGAATAGATTTTCGATTTAATACGTTCTACGTTTTGAATGTATGATTATATGAGTGTGGCGCAATCAAATGCCAACTTGCAACAAATATGCGACACAGAAATGTTAGTGTCTGAATGAGTGTGCGTGTGTGCCGCGTGCATTTGAAATGTTTTGTGCTGCAAGTCAAAATATTCAGATGTAGATGTGCATAAATTTTGTGCGAAACACAAACCCACAAAATGCAAACAAAACCCAATGCATACAACATTCATTCATTGAATGTTCAGACGGGTGAGACAGTCCGTCATTCATGTTAAACCAACCCCAATCTAATCATCCATCCATCCGATCAAAACAGCCATCCCACTTGCAACACGGTGAGTCAATAATGGAAACTGCCAACAGTTAGTTGCCACTGTCAACATAATGCCACCACATACAAAAATTCATTCATGCATCTGCACTCACATGCGGTATATGTGTTTCATATAAATTGTGTGGCATGTACGTACAAATGTGCGATGCAACGCTTGTGTGTGACGTGTAGCCAAGGATGATAAATTGGTTGTTATGGTCGTATTTATAGGACGTAGAGGTACCGCAGTTGCCAATATAAAACTTTGTGCAATAAAAAATTGTTTGATATTATTTCATTAGATAGTACTAATTCATGCTTTTAAATTGGAATTGATTATCCAAAATGAGTATGTTTCTAAGGAAACTGAACGTAATACAATTTGTTTCTTTCCAAATTTACTTAAGTAACGCATTTGGTGCTCTTGGCTATCCTAAAGTATGGTCAATTTTTCTTAAAACAAAGTCTAATTTGAAAATAAAATCGCAATTTCCTATCAAGATTTCCTATCATTTATACGTCCTATTTATTTACTTATGTCTGTTGTAGTACATTTATACTATCATCTCTGAGAATTGTCAACACCAACATCATGCAAACGAATTTGCGCCAGAAGCTAATAAGCATAACATACATATGTACATTTGTGCCTGCAACAAGGTGTAGCACTCTCAGCCGTCGGTGGCAAATGTTTTGATGTTGCATTTACCCAACCATTTTAACCATTCCCAATCAATTCGATGTGATTGATTGTGACTGCACTTTGCACCATCATCGTCATCATCTGCCAGCCAACCATCACCATTGTGGGGCCAGTGTCTGATGACTTGAAAACCTGCTGGTGCATTTCATGGCACTATTTTGCATTAGAAATCATGTTCAACTCACACTTTCCACATATGTATGTTGCATGCACCGTAACGCCTAGCCTCCATACTCGATGCAGTACCAATCCTTCTTGTTGTTGCCGCCGCCTGGTTCGGGAGGGGAACTGGGTGTGCTAATAATGTATTTTATATTGGAAACACCAACATTAATTGATGGCCACGTCCATGTTTAGTACAATCAGTCAGTACGAGTACTTTGGACTCATGTTCTCTGCATGTCTGAAGTATCAAATCGTCTTTCATTATATATTTTACTTTGATCATTAACAAATAGACAAGTCATTCCAACCAGGATGGATTTTTCAATGGGAGGAAGTCGATGTTTGCATATAAATTAAGTGGTTATTTAGCAAATTCGTTTTGGATGTTTTCGAATAGGTAATTTAATTCTAATACCAATTAGTATTAGGTAGGTTTGGCAACGGGGATTTTAATGTAAGAAGCTTAGTATAAGGGATATGATGGTGTTGATGCTTCTTACTGAATAATACGTACAGTAGGTGTATTTTAAAAGGAAAATAGAGCTTAGATGTAGTTGATGTGGGTGTCTCAGACTATAAGGAGGAAAAGTTAATAGTTATTCCTTTAAAACAGATTACACGATGAAATGAAAATACATATCAGTACAGGTGAACTAATTTACACTACTTATCTACGTAACTCAGAATCACTTCACAAAAACTTAAGTAGATTACGGTAGCATGGTCATTTGTGTGGACAAACTTTGTTCGGCTTTCCCAAATCTTTTTAATGCGCTGGGGCATACTGTTTAAATGTTATGTAAGAAATATTAAGTTTCCTTAAAATAGGTCAATTTGTGTTACATATACCAGAAAGATTAGTTAATACATCCTACTAGCTTATTTCTTAACCAAAGTTTAATAAACCGTTATTTAGTCAATAGTTGTAAACACAAATAAGACTGCAACTAAAAGGAGACCACTGTCTGTGGGTGAATACTTCCTCTACAGAATGAAAGCCTTGGGTGAGTATTTTAAAATCCGAGGACACATTATGTTCTGAAAAGGGGCCAAAAGTTTCAGTAAAAAAATTAGTAAAAGTTAATGGAAAAAACGTACTGCAAAACCGTCGAAAATGCGGACGACGTGGTCACCGGCAAGGATCCTAAACTACTCTCTAAACTGCTGAAATCTGCGCTGAAACTTCTTTTAAAATGGTGTCATGACTGTGTACTGGGTGTAAACCCGAGTAAAACAGAACTGATGTTATTACCACGGAGATACAAAATCCCTCAATTTGCCAAGCCCAGATTAAATGGAGTCGCACTTAAACTCCCTGATAGTGCCAAATACCTTGGGCTAACATTGAACAGTAAACTGAATTGAAATCTTAACACTCAAACCAGGATTAGCAAAGCGGCAACGGTTCTTTACTGCTGCCAAGGGGCAATCGGCCTCAATTGGGGAATAAGCCCCAAAAACGTGAACTGGTTATACGAATCAGTTATTAAACCCATCTTATTCTACGGATCGGCAGTCTGGTGGCCGGCGCTAGATAGAGCGTCCCAAAGGCTGAAATTCGAACGCATTATGAGACTGGTGGCAATTATGATAACAGGGGCACTTAGAACTACTCCAACTAGAGCACTGTTTACGATCATAAACTGGTTACCCCAGGACATTGAGGCGAGGAAAATAGCAGCAATGCGTTTAGACGCCACAAAAGCATGGATACACAGGAACTATGGCTATGCCAAAACTCTGAACCTTATCAATGTGATCTACCACACCGATTACACTATACCTGAACCTCTATTCGATCCAGGTTTTATAAGGGACATCCCGTATAGGTCCTACTATAATGATAATGCCCTGAACTTTGGGGAGGATGTTTTCCTAATTTTCACGGACGGTTCAAAATCAAAGGTAAGAGCGGGCTGTGGAATCTTTTCGGAAGAGTTGAATTTGCAACTATCAATCAGACTACCAAACCACTGTAGCATAGTTCAGGCCGAAATAGCGGCCATTGAAACAGCCGTAGAGAAAATTCAGTATCGTGGAATATTGGGCGGCAATATTCTTACTGATAGTAAAGCGGCTATCAGATCTCTGGAGAACGTGTACACCACTGCGAGAAATGTTCAAGAATGCCGGTCGTCTCTTGACGATATAGCGAGACATTCGACGGTAACCCTTACATGGGTTCCAGGACATGGGGCATATATGGTAACCTAAGGGCCGATACGTTGGCAAGGGCCGCCACAACCGTAAAAGCGGGCGAAGTTTACGGTCTTATTGGGATCCCTCTTACAAGGGGAAAACAGCTCATTGCGGGAAAACTAAACCTCATTGCTAAGGAGAGGTGGGTGAGTGAACCCACTTGCACGGCGACCACCAAACAAATTTGGCCTACAATGGATATACAGAGGACACGATTTGTGCTGAATTTGTCCACATGTCCCACCTGTGGAATATCATAGCTGTAATAACCGGTAACTGGCCCGATGGTAAACACGCTACGAGGTTGAAACTAACCTACAACGATTTTTGTAGAAGCTGCAATGTTGAGGAAGAAGAGGAGACCACGGAGCTTCTTCTATGTCATTGCCCTGCTTTTGGTGGCCTGAGATATGAAAGGCTTGGTCATCGAACACTTGTAGACAATACATGTCTATCAATAGGTTATCTGGGGAACATCCATGCCTTTATCAGAGCAACGAAATGGCTTGATAGCTTGTTCAACGTGGCTGCCGAATTAACCTAACCTAACCGAATAAAAGTTGATGATAAACTAGCTTGCCCGAATCGCGTTTCTCCGCTGATATTTTAAAGGTACGAAAAACTGGTATCATAGTGGACCTAGACACGTTCAGATTGTATTGATATGAGTACGAAAGTTATTCAACTTTACTGTGGCTAAAATTTTGGCGAACATTGTAAGTGAAAAATAGTAAAAAAAATAAAGTAAAAAAGTAAAAAAATAATAATTTCTTAAATTTTTTTTGAAAAAGGGCGGGAATAACCGACGTTTGTGACATAAATTGTTAAGAAGGTTAGTGCGAAATACTAACAGCTACGTTAACGCTATCACGAAGTGTGAGTTAGCTGTTGGACAAAAACTGATGACACATTTTTTCAAAGGGCTCACTGATTTTGAGAATCTTTTGAGGTATATAAAAAAAATTGGTTACCAATCTCGACAAACTGAGTATAGGGTTTTATTACCCTTCGATAATATAATCGAACCTATATTGTAAAGTTCTTGTATTTTGCAAAAAGTCTTCATTTGTTGCATAGTGTTATTAACATTAATTTTCACCATTATACCTATAGCTGTTTGGTTTCGGCCATCGTGCCAGTGCCACATAAAGTCTTCTTTGGCCTTTTTACCCGTAAAAGTACAAATTTGTAGCTCTCTAATTCATGCCCATTTGTCTCGGTGATGTGCCAGTTCTATCACTGCTTCGGCCTTATTACCCCTAAAAGTACGAATTTCGAAAAATCTCTTCGTTTCGCACAACTATTCTATAAAATAAACACCACCCCTATTTTCGCGATTCTGCCTATAGCCATTAGTTTTCGACGATAGTATAAGTTACATCCCTTTATTGGTCTTTTTACCTCACACATACGTCACGGAAGCAACCTACACGCCAAATTTTGGCCGTTTTGGCTGGGAAGTGATCAGTCAGTCATATTATGAAAATTGTATTACAGTCGGTCTATTAATATTACCGATACCAATATTTTTTCGAAAGAGGGGTGGCACCGCCCATTTCCCAGCGAAATGTAATCCTTTTTTAGCAGTAATATATGTAGGAAATCTCATCTTCACACCTCTTACGGCTCGTGAGATATGACTGATTAAAATTTCAGTTTGTATGGGCGGTGCCTATGTTTAAATGTAGCCTACGATAGATGCCCTACGGATAGTACCACGCAGAGAAAATTAAATTTTAATCGGTCTTTCTATTCTGCTTATATAACGGTTATTTTAAAAGGGGCGTGCAATTGCCCACATTCCACAAACTAAGGTATTTTTCTTGTCATCCAACATATGTGTCAAATCTCGACTTCGTATCTATAATAGTTTAAAAGATACAGCCATATCAAAAATCGAGTTGTATGAGGGGTGCCACGCAAATTTTATCACCTTGCAGTCCAAATTTCCAAAAATTCATTCTTGGTGCGCGCCTATGCCAAATTTCACGGTTCTAGCTTTAGCCGTTTGGGCTGGGGAGTGATCAGTCAGTCACCCAAGCCTTTTATATATGTATATAGATGATCAGCGTTTAAGAGATAACCAGCGGAAATTTAGAATACAAGCTTATATCCTCAAAGCGAAAGTTAAGTTCCGAGATAAGCTTGATCGTTCAATAACTACTCCCACCTCCCATACAAATTGCCCCTTTTTGGGGGTCTGTCAATGCGACTGCAGCCGCAGTTTAAGAGTTATCGAGCTAAAACTTTGCATGCAAGCTTCTGTCCTCTAACAAGAGACTGAATACTAAGATGAGCAAGGAGTCAAAAGCTAATTCCACACCAACTTACCCTTTTTTTGGTCAGTCCCAGCGATTACATATGTAATTAAGTAGCTATCGAGCTGAAATTTGGTATGCAAGCTTATGTCCTCCTACTGGAAATTCAAAATCTACTCCTACCTCCCAAACTTTTTAGGGGTCTCTCCCTGCTATTACAGCCACAGTTGATTCTTAGCATCGAGCTGAAAATTGATATGTAATAGTTCTACATGGATATCTTTTTGTAAGTACACCGAATTTAGTCATTGAACGTTGGCTTACAAATAAAAATCGGACACGTTGTGCTGTCCCTACTGGCACCTTCATTCCAAAGTAGCCAATTTCCAGAAATTTTATATTTGACAATAATTTCTAAAAGAAAATTAAGAAAACAGGATTACAAATATTACAAATTATATCTAATATATTAAAATCTCGTGTCACGGTGTTTGCCGCAGCAATCCTCCGAAACTGTTCGACCAATCTTTATGAAATTTTGTATGTATAATTGGTGGGTCTGAGAATAGTATGTTACAGTTGTATTTTCATACCGCTAGGGTGAATTTATATTAAATATTTTAATGGATAGACCAATGTAACTGAAATTCAAAATGTGTGTTTGTTTCATCATAAGAAAACAATTTTATGTGCAAATGAACCCGGTAGGTGGCGCTGGGTAGATTTATGCCGAAAGTTTAAACAAAAGGACCAATTAAACTGAAATTCAGAATGTATGTTTGTTTGTTCATGAGATCAAAGTTTTTGTATATATGGACCCGGTATGTGGCACTGAAATGGACTAGTTACGAAATTTTATATTGATGGTCCGATTTTACTCAAATCCAGTATGTTAAACATCTTTGTGTTAAACGTATGGTTCAATTTACCTTAAATTTAAAATGTATATTTGTTTGACCTTAAGAAAAATTGTATGTACAAATGGATTCGGTAGGTTGCGCTGGATAGATTTATACCCAAAAAGTGAGCAAATAGACTAGTTTAAGTGAGGTTTAGAATGTGGGTTGTTTGATCATGAGAACAATTTTTTTTATAAATTGACCCGGTAGTTGGCGCTGGAGTGGACTTATTTCGAGAATATAAGAAATAACTCCTCCAAAAGGGTGCGAGGCATGTATAATGTAAGGCCAGAGAAATAAAATTCTCTGTTATGAATATACAATCAAAAGTATTGTGTTTGATTATTGGGCGGAACTAGCGTTGCAAATGTATTTTTAATTCAGATAGCATCAAAATTCAATGCACAGATATGAAGGTGCAAACAAAATTTTTATTTTCAATAAGTGGGCGTAGTTAATATAGTTTTAGCGCTAAAGCGACAAATACACTACAGATAAGAATATGCAGGGAGGTGGCATGACACAAATGTGACGAAATCAAATTTGATACACAGATAGTACTTAACATTTTAACATATCCTAGTCGCGAAATTAGCAGGGTGTCTACAAGCAGGCATGCAAGAAGGCCTTCTGAGACATTCAAATGTCATCTCTTCAAGGCCGTATTTTTACATGCCTGCAAACAGGCCTTCTCCTTCCTTTCTGAAATATTCCGAGCACATGTTTACTCCATTCTTAAAAGACCAATGCTGCAGGCCTTCTTTGAAAAGGGAGAATCATAAATGGCTTCAGAGAAGGCATGAAAAGAAAAGGCAACGAGAAAGGTGTTGGTGTGTATCTCTTAAATCAGTTTGTGATTAGGTTCAGTCACACAATTCGAATGCATCGTCAAAGGCTGGATGGTAGCATGGCTTACTAACAATCTCGAGATAGTGAGTTAAAACTCCAGCAAGGTTTACTGTCGTTGGAAATAAGTCTAAGTACAGAGCGAAATATATAGAAGTGAGAAAAATCTAAAACAATTTGAGGGGGACCTCTTTTTTCACGTGTATGCAGGCCTTCCATCAGGCCTTATTATAGAAAGCGACGATGGAAGAATAGAATAGAAAGCAAATGTGTTTTTGTGAAAACTCCTTAGCCCATGTTATATATATGTTTTGTTTACAAATATACCCGGTGGCGAACGTCATAATGATTCAGCGTGACAAACGCTGACAATATTACATTATCGATGACAAGTGTTGATTTTGCTTTGGTGTCATATAAGATTTTGTGCAAATTTATTAAATACTTTTTTCCTAAGTTCTCAATTGGTACCATAAAATACCTATTTTGTAACCCCATACAAAATGGCCATATGGCCAGATATATTTAATTGACATTATTTTTATTTATAGGCTGTAACTTTGTCCACATTTTTACTACATTAAATTACACGTCCACATTTTTCACGTCTAAAATATATTTCCTTTACTCCAAAATACAAAATACTCCTACAAACCGCGAGTCATCGGTGTGCTTTTAGGATTCTTTGGCCACTCATCTTTGCACACTGTAATATTCTCATAGTACTGTAAGTGGCGGCCTCCACATTTCCCTTTCCGATACCAAGGACCTATATAATAATAACTCTGCATTGCCAGATTATAGCAACACGAACTTATTTTTAAAATACATGATTGTTGGGGGTAAACAATATTAGTAGCATCCCTATAGGGATTCCCTATACACTGTGCTCTCTATACACAAATATGTGTCTGTTCCATTTGTAATGCTCTAGTTACAAATTTCCATCCATCAATTATGAGTAAACGTAAATATGTGAATATGGAATCTTGTTCACATGTTACATTCCACATGAATCTCTCCTAATACCCAGGCAACTCAACTTACAAAAACCAAAAACAGACAGAAAGACAAAGAAGTCATGTGCCACAGGAAATGGCAATTTATAAAAATGTTTAAGAAAAATGATTAGTTACATTCATCCATACACTCACTGACTGACTCTACTGACTTGACTGATGGATGGATGATTGTCTGGATGGATGGATTCATGACTGCTTGCTTTGGTTCGTTATATGTTATTGCCATTTTTCTTACTGCCAAAAAGATGGGTGAGAGAATGATTGCCCAGTCAACGGGGCTAAGACCATACGTAGACGAAACCAGCACGACCAAGGAGAAATGACTGAATGACTGACTGACATCCAGACATCAATCAAAATCTATTTGCCAAAGACATAATGAGAGTTTATGTATCACAGACCTCCTCGTTGCTCCTTGGCTACATTGTTTGCTTGGGAAAGAAAATCGCATATATTATGTGGAAATAAAATGTAAGGTTAAATTAAATAAATAAGTATTATAGATATATTGCGCAATATTAGGCAATATTATAAAAAAAAAACAAATATTTATACAAGGTGTCTCAAAAGAAAGTTTAAATTTTGTGAGTCGATAAAATAAAAAAATAAAATGTCTTTCAAAGAACTGTTTATTGATAGTCACAGCAGAGTATTTAGGAATTCAAATTTCAAATGACGGCTTAGCAGGACGATTCGTTGATAATATTTTCATTCTAATGCACCAGAGAAGTCGGTTTATTATTATAAACATTATGTTGACAATAATTCCATGCGAAAAAGTCCATAGGAGTTAAGTCAGGATTACATAAAGTCCAGTTTATCACCCATGTTCTGGAAAACAATTCGGTTTGAAAACAGACCGAAATTGGTAAAATGTACAGGTAAAATGTATCGATTTCGGTCCGTTTTCCAGAATATCGGTATATGTCGCCTTTCCTGGGAATCAATTTGCCAGGGAATTTTCTATTCTATTCTATTTCTATTTGAACTGGTGAAGTTTAAGATCTTTATGCTAAATATAGCTTCATGAAGATCTATGCATATATAAAACTCTCGTGCGCTTTCTAATTGAGTAATTCGGATCCTAACAAAAAGAATGGTTCGCACTCTTCACTGTAGCTCTTTCACCTGGTCCATCCATCAAAGTTTTGTTCGCCCCCTCCTTTGCCGCCCATCGATTTTATTGGCGGATACTTTTCGAGAGCCGGAGCATTTTCGCCTATTCGAACAACGTGTCCAAGCCAGCGCTTTCGGTCTATTTGAACGCTCATGACTACGTCGATGTCGATGTACAGCTCATGATTCATTCGACGATGGTACTCGCCGTTAACCATGATGGGTCCAAATATTTGACGAAGTATTTTTGTTTCGAAAACTCCCAGATTATATTGATCCACCTGCGTCATTACCCAGGATTCTGCGCTGTAGAGCAAGACAGGTAGGATCAGAGTCTGGTAGAACTGGATCTTTGTTCTTGGATAGAGCGTTTTGTCGTTAAATCGGTTGCTTAGCGCATAGTAGCAGCGGTTTGATTTCCAGGCTGACATTATTATTTTTGTTTATGGCGGAACCAAGGTTGACAAAATGATCTAACACTACAAAGTTATAGTTGTCAACGTTCAGACCCACTTCAGACGACTGCTTTTCAATGCTCGAAAAAGCCGCAGTAACATCTCGCAATCCAATAATATCTATACCATCAGCATACGCGAGCAACATGTGACTTTTCTGTTTACTGCAGCCTTCAACATGATCATCTCCATTATGTTAAAGAGATCGCAGGACAGACTATCGCCTTGTCTAAAGCATTGCTTGGTAGAAAATGGCTCTGACAGATTTTAGCCAATTTTCACTGAAGACTTCGTGTCAGTCAGTGTCATCCCACAAAGTCGAATTAGCTTCGCGGGGATACCAAACTCAGCCATAGCATCCAAGCTTTAGGCTTTCACATAACACACTAGACAGAACCTTGTATGCGATGGGTAAGAGGTTAATCCCGCGATAGTTGGTACACTAACTTGGATCGCCTTTCTTAAGCACGGGAGATAGGACACTCAGATTACAATCATCAGGCATGCACTCCCTGAGCCAAATCGTGTTGGTGCATGTATATTGCTTGCTCATCGCCGCCGGCTTTAAAAAGCTCTGCCGGAAGTCCATCGGCTCCCGCAGCTTTATTATTTTTAAGCCGTGCAATTGCCGTGGTGATCTCCTTTTGGCTCGGTGGTGGACAGTTTACTCCATCGTCGATGATTGGTGTGATTTTGTCACTTATGCTGCTTTCAGGAACGAGTAGAGATCGAAAGTGTTCCCTCCAAATTTGCAGCACGCTCAGATTTCCGTCTGTGCTTAGAGGTGGGGATCCCTGTTCCAAAAACTTTACTTTTTACCTTTTGGTAGAACTTTCGGGCCTCACCTCTATCCCTGTAGTTTTCGATATTCCGGTGCTCTCTTTTCTTCCGTAGACGCTTTTTCCGCCTGAAAAGGTGAGTCATCTCCCTCCTATTCTCATGAGAGTGGTCCTTCTCGGCACCCATTGACATTTGCTGCAGTTTTGTCCTGTGTGCGACATTATTTTCTTCAGACATTTCGCGACATTCCTAAAAGTACCAGATCTTATCTGAGCGTGGTTTATCGTAACCCAGTACGGTCGTTGCGGCAGTGGTCATAAAATTCGCAATATGCTGCCATTGGGTGTCGGGAACATTAGAATTAGGGAGGTTGGATCGAAGTATTTGAGAGAGTATGTTGGGGTAGGCATTGGCTATCTCGGTGGGATGCATTGCATTTGGAAACGAGTAAATATTTGCACCGTGCATCACACGCACGTCCATAACGCTTGAGACATGCCTGCCATCAATTACCACGTGATCAATCTGGTTTCTTGTACTTTATTCAGGGGATATCCAGGTTGCCTGGTTAATATCTTTATGCGGACATCTGGTTCCACTCACTACCATGTTTCTTGCCGACGTGACGTTGTGCAGATCTAGCATCTCCTAGAACAATTTTAATGTCATGTGCAGGGCAGCGGTCATATATTTCATCGAGGCACTCATAGAATACATCTTTTATGTCATCGTCTTTGTCTTTCGTCGGGGCGTGTACACAAAATATTTCGCCCAAATGCGAATATGGGCTATTCGGTCACTTACAGGGTTAAACCGTAGTCGAAGTCTCTTGCCGACTATGAATCCACATTAAAATTCGTGTCTTTCTGCATGGCAGCTATAAAAGATGTCACAGTTCTTTTGACGTAAGCATCTCTGTCCCGTCCATCGCCTTGTATTTGAAGAGGACATCCGGCAGTTGGATAGAGGTTTCTTCTCTGTAGAGAGTTCGAACATTCCAGTTCCATATCCGTAAATCAATGTCCTTATAAGGTTTGCGGGGGTCGTCAACATTTGGGGTTCTTGTTTTTTTCTTCATGTTATCATAATAATTAGTTTTGTTCAAGGAGAGTGGCTTATTAGGCCACCGCACTCGATCCTAGTTTCTTAGGGCTGCCAAAGCCATTACAAGAGCCGTTGTGTTCAACTTCAGTAACTTCTGCTACCTATTTCCTAAGAAGCATCGGTGTTAGCTGCCATTAGGTTACTAAACTTGCGCCTTCTCATATTTGCTACCACTGAACGGATGTTCAATGGCCTTGCTCGGGGAAAACGTGATCTCTCGAACGTTGTGAGCTACTTGTGGATCTCCAAAGGGAGATTTTGCTTATTCCCGGGTGAATAAAAATCAAAATACTCAAATTAAAGAATTCCTCATTCCCATTTTACAGAACATTGTCCTCCCGAATACTGACAGATCCGGTTAGTCGTCTTGTGTCGTTACTTAAGATCCTGCGTTATACATCTATGCAGGTAGAACCCGTATCTGGAGTAAGTGGATTTCAGTTCCTCGAGAGAGTAATATCATCTATTAGCAAGCAGTATTCACTGCATAACTCATGTCGGTCAAGGTAATTTCTCAAAACTCAACAAACTCAACTCATCCACGGTTTCTAGGAATTTCTGCTATATCGGTCTGTCGAAGGCAGCTTTATTGTCGACTAATACATCGAGCACCTATATGCAATAAATGTTAACTCAATATAAAAACTGACTTTTCTGGGTGCTAAAAATTAAGTTATGATTAATATGTCAAAAATTTGTATTTCGAATATTTGGGTTTGGACAACAAAATCTTTCGTACACAGCATTCCAAATGTAAAAATATTTTTTTTTTTGGAATTTTATTAAAGGTGGTGTCAGTCGTGTTTACTACAGCTTTTCACTTTATTGTCTCATTAGGATGTTAAAGAGATATCACTTTAGACACTACATTAGGTAATGCTTCTCTGATTACACAGCATAAGACCTTAACGTAATAAAAATTATCAGGGAATGTGGATTCAATAAAGAAAGTCACCTGCCTGCCTCCTTCGAGTTTTTGCAATTTCAATAAGTTTATTGAACGTGTTTTACTTTATCTTTAGACAACTTTTTCAATTAAGCCGCCAGAGCACCAAATAATGACAGCTGTCGGTTTTCCATATAAACTTTGTTTCCAATACAAGGAGAAACTTCGTTTTGATATTGCTGATACTTTAAATGTTTATACTTATCTCATAGGTGGCATGACTAAACAAGAAAACCTCTTTCACTCGATGAAAATATGATCGCTGTCATATCATTTCACATCAGTATTTTATCATAAATTTACGATTTTACTTAGACGTCATGGATTGCGCTGAACTCATTCATGTCTGACACATGAAGCGCGCAAGGATCGTTAAATATCAATTTCCTTTATAGTATCTAATAACAGACATTTCAAATTTGTAATTGCTTATAACGAATCAAAGATTGAATTCAAGATTATATGTAACTAAGAAATCACACTTATGCGCAGTTTGTGCCTTAGCGTGACGTGGGGTGTGTATTGTTGGTCCGTCTGTCCGTCCCCTCTAAAAGCCATTACAAGATACAGCCTCTTGTGACAAGGCGATAAGGAACTGGCGACTGGATCTACCAGCTCCATCTGAAGTTTGCGCTTTGGCATGCAATCAATGAATACAGCGCTGCATTGAACATGCAACACTGCATAAGCTGTGTTGATTATTAAAGCAGCAGCTGTCTGAGATGTATGTTAGCTGCAATGCCGCCTCAAAACATATTTCACTAATTTTCCATGCATTTCAAAGTTATTTTTCTGTGTGGCTTCAGAGTAACAGCAGTTCATGAAGCTTTTAGTGTAAACATGTTTATGCATGACTATTATGGATTCGAGTGGCATAACAAGCAAAAACGATTCAATCATTCTTAGATGATGGCAACTCATCAATCAGTAACACGTTGTTTTTATCTTGGTTTGCTGGAAGTAAATCTGACAATATTTTATGTTGTGAATATTTTTAAGTGGAAATTATCAAGATTCGCAGAACATGTTTTAAGAGGAGGCAATGACGACAACAACGATGGCATCTTGCTGCTGATGATGATCGAAAGTTGCAGTGAAGATTATTTATCGCTAGTACAGAGGGTGGAGTGGTAGCTGGTGAGGAGGGCGTGTAAGCTGTTGCCATGGTAATGCAAGAAGGTAGGATACTAATTTGAAGGTGAAAAGTTGTTATATTATAAGTGTGTACATCTTAAGTAATAACATGGATGACCATCAACGAAGCTTGTTGAAATATATAGTGTATTAGTTGTGTTTCCATTTGGTGTATTTTAACAAAATTCAATACACAAAATATCGATGGTGTTGCTCGAGGAGGGCCAATCAGCTGTTTCCTACTGCAGACTAGAAACATGGGGAAACCAGGATTCGATTCCTGTCTCATTCATCTACTTTTCTTCTAAGTAGTTGGGTCAATCGGCATGTCTAGTAAAAGCTTCTTAAACAGCCGAAGATTGGGTTCGTCGTTAAACTGTAGGTCACCTTGTGTGAGTCTACAAATAGAAGCGTGAAAGTTATTGGCTAAATATCATGAGTCCTAAAATATGTAATTTTGTATTAGATGTACCAGAAGGTGTCGGCCGATATTGTCCATTTTCATTACTGAATCAAATTTTCTGAATTTCTAAATTCAGAGTACTAACAAAAAAAGAAGAAACATGGTTGTGAGTGGAACAGATATCCACAAGACGGCTCCACGAAAAGCCCCCCAATGAAATAACGCCCAAACGAGAAATGAAATATTCCCCAAATTTTTTTCATAAATTTTTGGGTGTTATTTCATATGAAATAACTCCCAATTTTTTTGGGCCGTTTTTCATTATTTTTTGGGATTTATTTCATTTCTCATTTGGGATTTTCAAATTATGAAATAATCTCCAATGAATTAACACCCAACAAATTTTTAAAATTCGGGGCTTGTTTCATAGCGTGTATAATTTGGGTGTTATTTCATTTTTTATTCGGGGGTTATTTCATACATAAAACTGTTTATTTTTGGTGCTTATAATTTTATAATTATATAAAAAATAGGCCTTTTACAAGAAAACTTTTAGCCTGTGAATATATGACAATATCTTTGAATATTTACAGATATTTCCATTTGTGTCCATATTGACGGATAGAAAATCAACAAAATGCTACGAGCATTTTTTCATTTTGAGAATGATATCTAAGAATGGAATTTTGATATCTAAGAATTTAAATTTGTAAGAGTTTTTCAGAAGGTTGGATTCAATAAAAGCAGAGAGTTTAATTTGCTTGTGAACAGTGGGGGTGGTTGTGTAAAGGCCAAACGTAAAAGGCAAATTGTCTTCTAAACTGCAAAAATAGAGCAGGGCTACAACGATCTGAGATTCACGCGATTCGTTTCAATACTTTGGCGACTTTGCTGTTAGTCTATATTGACTTCATGAAATACTTGGTGAAACTGGCTATTTTATGAATTTTAGGCATAATTCATTTTTGCTGCTGATGGGGTTTATTTCATTGGGATTTAATTCATTTTCATCATTGGGTATTATTTCTTATGAAATAACTCCCAAATATTGGGGGTTTTTTCGTTTTCGCTTTGGGGTTTATTTAATTTTTTTTGCGATGTTATTTCATTTACTGATTTTGGGTGTTATTTCCTATTTTTGGGGTTTATTTCATTGGGGGTTATTTCCTGGGCGTTATTTCATTGGGGGGCTTTTCGTGGAGCCCACAAGGCAACCTGGATATCTCTCGATGAAAATACAAGAAATCAGATTGATCACATGGTAATTGATGAAAGGAATGTCTCAAGCGTTATGGACGTGCATGTGATGCGCGGTGCAAATATTGACTGGGATCACCACCTAGTTGAAGCCAAGGTAGGCACACGATTAAGTAGTGATAAAAACACTCGTAATCAAACGCAAAGGAAGCTAAACATCACAAATCTACGTACAACCGAGATAGCCGATGCCTACTCCAACCAACTCTCTCAATTACTCCAAACAAACCCCTCCTAATTCTGATGTCCCGGATACACAGTGGCAGCGTATTGCGAATTCTATGACCACTGCCGCAACGACAGTACTGTGTTATGAATAACTACGCTTAGACAAGCCCTGGTACGAAAAAGCGTCTGTGGAAGAAAAGAGAGAGCCAGGAAATCAAAAGCTACAGGGATAGAGGTGAGGGCCGAAAGTTCTACAAAAGGGTTAATAGCAAAGGATGTGGAACAGGGATCCCCACTTGTAAGGACAGAGATGGAAATCTGGTCACGGACACTCAGAGTGTGCTGCAAGTACGGAGGGAACACTTTCAATCTCTATTCGTACCCGAAGGCAGCATAAGTGACGAAATCACACCAATTATAGAGAACGGAGTAGATTGTCGACCACCGAGTTAAAACGAGATTGGCACGGCGATCGCAAGGCTTAAAAATAAAAAAGCTGCGAAAGCCGATGGACTACCGGTTGAGCTTTTAAAAGCCGGTGGCGATGAGTAAACAGCCATGGAACCATCTTCAGCAAAAGTATTGCTCGTGTATGCATGTTGCTCGCGTATGCTGATGATAAAGATATCATTGGACGTAGGTTACTGCGGCTTTTTCGAGCATTGAAAAGCAGTCGTCTGAAGTGGGTCTGGTGATAAACGAGGACAAAACCAAGTTATTTTTTTCAACGAACAAAGAGTCCACTCGTCTCGTCGTAAATGTTGACAGCTATTTCTTTGAAGTGGTAGATCATTTTAACTACCTTGGCTCCGCCATAAACAAAAATAATAATGTCAGCCTGGAAATAAAAATACGAGTATAGATCGCAAACCGCTGCTACTATGCGCTAAGCAAACGATTTAACGACAACGCGCTCTCTCGAAGAACAAAGATTAAACTCTACCAGACTCTTATCCTACCTGTCTACAGCGCAGAATCCTGGGTAATGACACAAGCGGATCAATCTATTCTTGGAGTCTTCGAGAGAAAAATACTACGCAAAATATTTGGACCCATCATCGTTAACGGCGAGTACCGTCGTCGAATGAATCATGAGCTGTACAACGACATCGACGTAGTCAAGCGCGTTCAAATAGACCGAATGTGCTGGCTTGGACACGTTGTACGAATGGACGAAAAAGCTCCGGCTCGAAAAGTCTTCGGCAATAAACACGATGGGCGGCGCAGGAGGGGGCGACCAAAACTCCGATGGATGGACCAGGTGAAAGAGCTGTTAACTGAGCTTGGTGTGACGATCTATCTAAGGAGCGCAAAAGACCGAAGCGGTTGTAATACTTTTCTGCATGCGGCTACTGATGGATAAATTTCTGTTGTTGCTGCCATTAAAGAAGTGAAGTGAATTCACAATTAAGTAAATGTTTTTTTTTATTAAAATGTTTGTTTGACTGTCAAAGTTTATGAAATTCCGTATTTCTATTACGGATTACTATTTCTGAGAAATATAACTTCGTTTTTCAAACGTTGTTTTTTTTTTCTTTCTAATAATTGTGAAAAAGTTTGTTTCGACACGAAAACTGACACAATTTACGAGTGATACCTTTTAGAGTGCACAACCATCCACAAATTTCTTTTATTCACATTATGACATATAAACATTAAGAAATGTATCTTTACTGCGTCCGTCATAGTTAATGATTCTTGAGTTCATAAGCCAGTCTAAATACGCTATTAGCACTATCCAACTGTGTCAGTGTGCCGTTTTTGCTCAAAAGTCCTCAAATGTTAATTTATACAAAAAACAACTTAAATAATTATGACATAATAAATGATACTTTGGACTTTTTGTTCATTTGTTCACACACACACAATTTGTCGGGTAATTCAACAGTCATTAGTCACATACATTTTTGTTCTTTCCCATTTACATTTCCATCATCATCGCCATTGTCCTCGTTATGATCGTATCGCTCTTTATGCCGTTTTCGTTTCATTTTTGGCGAAATGTTACATTTGTTTTTGACAAACATTAATCATATGACACGATGACAGCTGTCAACACGTAGCAGTCATGAAAAATGCACAAATCCTAACAAAAAAAAAAACATAATGTAGAGAGAACTAAAAACGACAACGACACTATGGCCCAACGAAATGAGCATAACACAAATGCTAATGGGAAAGTCACCGGACAAAAAAATAAAATAAATGAAAAGATATATCTAAAGTCATGATGAGGGGAGTTTCTATAACAAATGAACTCAACTTAATCTCCAGAAAAATTAGAAAATATAAATAATGTCCCCTAAAAGGAAAACAAAAGCAATGATACAAACCTAAGCACGAAGTTGTCTTGTAAAGAATAAAAAACGTGCATAGTGCATAAGTTCGCCTTAAGCTAAAATTACTTTCAGCTTTGGAATAGTTAGGATGGCAACAAAAAAAAGTTGCAACTGTCATGCTGGTAGAGTGGAAATTAGAATATGTATTCTCGATGTTAATTTTATACCCTTTTGAAAAGTGACAGAAATTTTAGCCAGGTGAAATAATGTCATTCTTCTTCTTCTTCTTTACTGGCAGCAACAACAGAAATTCATCTATCAGTAGCCGCACGTAGAAAACCATTCCAAGCGCTTCGGTCTTTTGCGCTCCGTAGATAGTTCGTCATACCAAGCTTACTTAACATTTCCGTCACCTGGTCCATCCATCGGAGTTTTGGTCGCCCCCTCCTGCGCCGCCCATCGAGTTTATTGCCGAAGACTTTTCGAGCCGGAGCGTTATCGTCCATTCGTACAACGTGTCCAAGCCAGCGCATTCGGTCTATTTGGACGCGCTTGACCACGTCGATGTCGTTATACAGCTCATGATTCATTCGACGACGGTACTCGCCGTTCACGATGATGGGTCCAAATATTTTGCGGAGTATTTTTCTCTCGAAGACTCCCAGAATAGATTGATCCGCTTGTGTCATTACCCACGATTCTGCGCTGTAGAGCAAGACAGGTAGGATCAGAGTCTGGTAGAGGTGGATCTTTGTTTTTCGAGAGAGCGCTTTGTCGTTAAATCGCTTGCTTAGCGCATAGTAGCAGCGGTTTGCGATCAATACTCGTCTTTTGATTTTGAGGCTGACATTATTATTTTTGTTTATGGCGGAGCCAAGGTAGACAAAATCATCTACCACTTCAAAATTATAGTTGTCAACGTTCACGCAGCGTCCCAGACAAGTGGACTCTTTGTTCGTTGAAACAAATAACTTGGTTTTGTCCTCGTTTATCACCAGACCCACTTCAGCCGACTGCTTTTCAATGCTCGAAAAAGCCGCAGTAACATCTCGCAATCCACGTCCAATAATATCGATTTCATCAGCATACGCGAGCAACATGTGGCTTTTGTTAAATATGGTGCCATTCCAGTTTACTGCTGCTTTCCGCATGATCATCTCCATTACGATGTTAAAGAGATCGCAGGACAGACTATCGCCTTGTCTAAAGCCTCGCTTGGTAGAAAATGGCTCTGACAGATTTTTGCCAATTTTCACTGACGACTTCGTGTCAGTCAGTGTCATCCCGCAGAGTCGAATTAGTTTTTCGGGGATACCAAACTCAGCCATAGCATCCAACAATTTCTGTCGTATCGGACTGTCAAATGCAGCTTTGTAATCGATGAACAGATGGTAGGTATCGATCTGCATTTCTTGGGTCTTCTCCAGGATTTGTCGTAGCGTGAATATCTGGTCGGTGGTGGATTTACCAGGTCTAAAGCCACACTGATAAGGTCCAATCAGGTTCGCCAGGAGGGGATTTAGTCTTTCACATAACACACTAGACAGGACCTTGTATGCGATGGGTAAAAGGCTAATCCCGCGATAGTTGGTACACACACTAGGATCGCCTTTCTTAAGCACGGGACATAGGACACTCAGATTCCAATCATCGGGCATGCATTCCCTGAGCCAAATCGTGTTTATGAGCTGGTGCATGCATGCTACCAGGTCATCGCCGCCGGCTTTAAAAAATTTGACTAAAAGTAATGAAAAAAGCTTGCTGAAGTGGGGGTGGGCGCCCGTCATTATTCAAGAATGATGTAAAAGATTGACTTTAAAAGTAACTAATAAATTACGAAGGGCGTGCCCCCACCGCATTCGTCTCGTACTGGACTGGGCGGACGCCAGACTCTCTGTGGTTTACCTATTACCTATGGCTTTTTTGCACGCCACCATTTTATTCAAAAAATTTTCAAAGGTGAAAGAAATATACTACACCTTTTACAATTGTAATTCAGAAAAGATCAATTGAAATTCAGAATTTTCAATTGAAAATCAGAAATTCTATTTGATATTCAGAAACGAACAATTGAAAATTAGAATCTTTACTTGATATTCAGAAAAGACCAGATGAAATTCAGAAATTCTACTTGGAAATCAGAAAATATCAACTGATAATCAGAAATTTTACTTGAAATTCAGAAAAGAACAATACATATTCGGAATTTTAAGTTGAAAACCAGAATTTCTTTTTAAATTTCAGAACGGACTAATTGAAAATCAGAAATTTCAAGTAAAAATCAGAATACACCAATTGAAATTCAGAAATTCAACTTGAAATTCAGAAAACATCAGTTGAAAAACAGAAATTTTACTTGAAATTCAGAAAAGAACAATTGATATTCAGAATATCAAATTGAATTGCGGAAAAGAGCTATTGAAAATCAGAATTTTAAATTAAAATTCAGAATATAACAATTGAAAATCAAAAAATTTAAATTGAAATTCAGAAAAGACAAATTGATAATCAGAAAATATAAATATATAAAAATCGGAAAAAAAATTAAAATCAGAAACATATTTACACAAAATACGTGCTTTAAGGTTGAATGATAAGGCAGTCAATCAAATTTTATTACTGTGGTTTCGCTTCGACGCATGATATCAATTATGTTATATCATCTTCATTAAGAAGACGAGGTTTTTTACCGCCTCGAGCCAAGGGACCATCTTTATCGGACATTATTCACGAATATGCTGTTTTATATATCACACCCAAGGATGCAGCAAGCATTCTCTTGACTTCGTATCTGCTCATTCTTACAGTGCAAAATGTGCATATATCTTGAAGCTTCATGATAATGGATTAACTTTTAAAATTGAACTGCCTAAATATTTTCTATCTTGATACGCACTCCAAAATCTTAACTTTAAGCTTTTAATATTTGACAACCAATCAAAGGAACTGACAATTGTTGCTGAATAAAATTTTTATTTTCTGAATTTCAAGTAGAATTTCTGATTTCCAATTTGTACATTCTGAATTTCAATTAAAGTTTTCTGATTTTCATTTGATTATTATTTGCTGAATTTCAATTTAAAATTCTGATTTTCAAATGGTCTTTTCCGAAATTCAATTTGAAATTCTGAATTTCAATTGATCTTTTCTATATTTCAAGTAGAAATTCTGATTTTCAATTGGCATTTTCGGAATTTCAAGTAGAATTTCCAAATTTCAATTGGTGTATTCTAAATTTTAATTGGAATTTCTGATTTTCAATCTGTCTTTTCTGAAATTCAATAAGAAATTCTGGTTTTCAACTTAAAATACCGAATATCAATTCTTTCTTTTCTGAACTTCAAGTAGAATTTCTGATTTTTAATTAATATTTTCTGAATTATAAATAGAATTTGTGATTTTCAATTGACGTTTTCTGAATATCATGTAGAAATTCTGATTTTTTATTGTTCTTTTCTGAATTTCAAATACAAATTCTGATTTTCAATTTAAAATTCTGAATTTTAATAGTTCTTTTCTGAAATTCAAGTAGAATTTCTTATTATTAATTGGTCTTTTCTGAATTTCAAGGAGAATTTCTGATTTTGAATTGCTCTTTTCTGAATTTCAATTTGAATTTCTTAATTTCAATTGTTCTTTTCCGAATTTCAAATAGAAGTTCTGATTTTCAATTGTTCTTTTCCGAATTTCAAGACGATTTTAAGTTGGCCTTTTCTGCATTACAATTAGAAATGGTGTAGATACATTTTATTTAAAAAAAAATTTTAACGGTGAAGTAATGCCATAATGGCTTTATTTCACACCTCCTGTGGTAATAAAGCCATATGGCCATATTTTCCATTCGATTGGGAAACAAGACCATATGGCTTTATTACCTATGGCTATATTGCACGTCACATACGTGGCCCTGGCCACGTCATTAAAATTGTTCTGGGGGACTTTCATGCTAAAATAGGAAGGGAAGATGTTCTTGATCCAGCGATCGGTAAATTCAGCCTGCATACCGACACGTCAGACAACGGGTTTAGGTTGGCTAGCTTCGCAGCGGGAAGAAACATGGTAGTGAATGGAACCAGATTCCAGCACAAAGATATCCACAAGGCTCAATCACAGAGCCCTCTCTCGACGAACTAAAATTCAGCTAAACCATGTACTAGTTCTACCTGTCTTGATATACGGTTCAGAATCCTGGGTTATGACACAAGCGGTTTTGGCAGTACTCGAGAGAAAAATACTCCGTAAAATATCCATCATCGTTAACGGGGCTGTACGAGCTGTACACTGACATTGACGTGGTCAGACGCATTAAGGTGCAGCGGTTGCGTTTGCTAGCTCATGTTGTACGCATGGATGAAAATACTCCAGCTCGAAAAGTCTTCGACAATGAACTCGATGGACGGCGCAGAAGAGGGCGACCAAGACTCCGTTAGAAAAACCAGGTTACTGAGAACCTTACAGAACTTGGTGTGACTAACTGGAGAAGAAGCGCAGAAGATCAAGGCGCTTGTAATATTTTCGTGCGATATATAATCTCATGGGATTGCAACGGAGTGCCAGCTAAGTAAGTAAGCAGGCAAAAAATAATACATAAGTAGTTTTTTAATGAAAAATCGATTAATTTTAATATCTCAAGACTAAAACAATATCATATATTGGGTGATAGTATTAATCAGTCAGTCTACCTGCCTGAAATTTCTGTACTGGTTATCGTAAGGGTGATGGTATTAAAAGACTAGAACATTTTTTTTTGCCTATAATACCCTTCAACCGTGTTTCCTATCTATAAACATACATAAGTACATCTCAAAACCTTAATTATCTATCGACTACAACTACCCAACAACACCTTTTCCAGCAATCCTCGTATGCATTCATTCATATGCATTTACGTTTGTATGTGGAAAATAATATGTGTCAAGTTAAATTTCAGTCACGCACAGTTGTCAGCTTATGTCAGTGTTTAAGTTATGATTATATTTCTGGCCGAATCAGATTTTTTCTTGTTGGTTTCATTTTCAGGCTTTTGTGTTCCTTTCCATACACTCGTATATTTAAAATAGATTAACGTCAACATTTTTGACAGATTTCATAGCATGGCACATTGTAATGTCAACATAACAATAATTAATTGTACATGTTGCAATAACAGCAAAAGCAACAGCATCGGTATCAACAACAAAATCAGCAGCAACAAATAAGACACGCTTTCTCGCTCACTCCTATTTATCTTTGCAGCTTTGGCTTTTGTTGCCATTCATTCGTAACGAAATGAAATGAATAATGACAATCTGTCAAATGAAATTTAAATTAACATTTGTTTCTTAAGGTATTTTCTTGCCTTTGTCATATGAATCTATGTTAATATGAGTATGTATGGACGAGTTTTGTGATACGAAATAGTTAAGCATTTTCGTTGGGAATCTGAGATACGATTTTAAAGTAAAACATGGTGATTTGCATTTCAAAACAGTAGGAGAGATGTCATCAATCATTTCTAGAAAAACAGGAATATTTTGATTTATGTGAGAAAGGGTAATCTTCGGACAAAAAGTTGCAAAACAAAACTATTTATAGCTCATGTGCTCAAGTGCGTAAAACAAATGTTCAGCGAAGGTCTATTTTATGATAATAAGATAGAAGAAATATATAATGCTTCTAAGTGTTATCTTCTGTATCCACTTCTTAATTTACAGAATCATGTACCCGAGGACTGCTAAAATGTTCACATATCTATAACACAATACTTCCATATTTTGCCTACATAGATAAACCCATTCTGATGAAAGTAGTGCTGCAGAAGTACTCTTCCACTAGCCCCAAAGCGATGCCGACTAGTCGCTCTTCATTTCCCCGTTAATGCTTTCAAGTGACGATTATAACATTGGGCTGTCATACGAAAACCACTACTCGCTATTTCAGCATTTGCGACTACTCTACCAGTACTTGCCACACGTCTATAAAGCGTATCCGTTGCGACCACTGGCTTTTATTCCAGTATATCACCACTCGTTAGGCGTCAATGCTTCTACAGGGCAAGTTCAAAAAACTAGTTCAGCATTTGCGACTACTCTACCAGTACTTGCCACCCGTCTATAAATCGTATCTGTTGCGACTTACTTACTTACTTACTTAACTGGTACTTCTATGCAATCCCAGTGGATTATATACCGCACGTAGAAAAATATTATAAGCGCCTCGATCTTCTGCGCTTCTTCTCCAGTTAGTCACACCGAGTTCTGTAAGGTTCTCAGTAACCTGGTCTTTCCAACGGAGTTTTGGTCGCCCTCTTCTGCGCCGTCCATCGAGTTCATTGTCGAAGACTTTTCGAGCTGGAGCATTTTCGTCCATGCGTACAACATGACCTAGCCAACGCAACCGTTGCACCTTAATGCGTTTGACCACGTCAATGTCAGTGTACAGCTCATGATTCATACGACGCCGATACTCTCCGTTAACGATGATGGGCCCATATATTTTACGGAGTATTTTTCACTCGAATACCGTCAGAACCGATTCATCTGCTTGTGTCATAACCCAGGATTCTGAGCCATATATTAAGACAGGTAGAACCAGTATCTGGTATAGCTGGAGTTTTGTTCGTCGAGAGAGGGCTCTGTCATTGAAACGCTTGCTTAGTCCGTAGTAGCATTTATTTGCAAGCAGGATTCTTCTCCGGATTTCTAGGCTGACATTATTTTCTTTGTTGATGGCGGAGCCTAGGTAGACAAAATTATCTACCACCTCGAAATTATAGTTGTCAACGTTCATGCAGTTTCCCAAACGAGTAGATTCTTTGTTCGTTGAAACTAATAACTTCGTTTTGTCCTCGTTCACCGTTAGGCCCATTTTCGCTGATTCCTTCTGTATACCCGAGAATGCTGCAGTCACATCCCGAAGTTTTCGACCGATGATGTCTACGTCATCAGCGTACGCGAGTAGCATGTGGCTTTTGTTGAATAAGTGCCACTCGTGTTTACTCCAGCTTTTCTCATTATCATCTCCATCACAATGTTGAAGAGATCGCACGATAGGCCGTCGCCTTGTTTTAGGCCTCGTCTGGTATAGAATGGCTCCGTAAGGTCCTTGCCAATCTTCACTGAAGACTTCGTGTCAGTCAGCGTCATTCCGCAAAGACGTATCAGCTTCGCTGGAATACCAAACTCAGCCATGGCTTCGAGTAATTTCTGCCGTATCGGGCTGTCGAAGGCAGCTTTATAGTCGACAAAAAGATGGTACGTGTCGATCTGTTTCTCTTGGGTCTTTTCCAGGATTTGCCGAAGTGTGAAAATCTGGTCAGTTGTTGATTTTCCAGGTCTAAAGCCACACTGATAAGGTCCGATCAGGTTGGATAACACTGGCTTTAGTCTTTCACATAGCACACTCGACAGGACCTTATATGCGATGGGTAAAAGGCTGATCCCGCGGTAGTTGGAGCACACACTTGGATCACCTTTTTTCAGCACAGGACATAATACGCTTACATTCCAATCGTCGGGCATGCACTCTTTAAGCCAAACCGTGCGCAAGAGCTGGTGCATGCTCGTTATCAACTCCTCGCCACCGGACTTGAAGAGCTCTGCGGGCAGACCGTCGGCACCGGCTGCTTTGTTGTTTTTCAGCCGCGATATTGCTCTTCTTACCTCGGCTTGACTTGGTGGTGGGCAATCTAAGCCGTCGTCGACAATTGGCGTGATAACTTCACGTGCGCTGCCTTCTGGGACCAGCAGTTGCTGGAAGTGTTCTCTCCATATGTGCAGCACACTATGCGTATCCGTGACCAGATTTCCATCACTGTCCTTACAGGTGGGGAGGCCATTACCGTATCCATTTGCCCTTACTTTCTGGTCAAATTTTCGGGCCTCACCTCTATCCCTGTATCGCTCTATATCCTCGTTCTCCCGTTCCTTCATCTGACGTTTTTTTCGCCTAAATAGCTGTCTCGCCCGTTTTACTTTCTCCTTATGCCGTTCCCTAACAGCACGGGTTACAATTGGCTGTAGCGTTGCCATATAAGCAGCATCCTGTTCCTCAGACGCTATGCGACATTCTTCATCGTACCAGGATTCGTCTGAGCGCCGCTTTTCATATCCTAGCACGGTTGTTGCGGCGGTTGCCATAGAATGCGCAATATGCTGCCACTGTGTATCGGGAACGTCAGAAGTAGAGGCGTTGTGTCGTAAAAGTTGGGAGAGCTGGTTGGAGTAGGCATTAGCTATCTCAGGGGTTTGCAGCTTCGCGATGTCCAGCTTTCTTTGGTTACGTGCATTTTTCGCTCTGCTCAATCTTGTGCGCACCTTGGCTGCAACCAGGTAATGATCCGAGCCAATATTAGCACCACGGATCACACGCACGTCCATGACACTAGATGCATGCCTGCCATCAATTACTACATGATCAATTTGATTTTTGGTGTTTTGATCGGGGGATAGCCAAGTTGCCTTGTGGATATCTTTATGCTGGAATCTGTGTCCACTCACTACCACGTTCCTTCCCGCTGCGAAGCTAACCAGCCTAAACCCGTTGTCTGACGTGTCGGTATGCAGGCTGAATTTACCGATCGATGGACCAAGAACATCTTCCCTTCCTATTTTTGCATTAAAGTCTCCCAGAACAATTTTAATGTCGTGGCCAGGGCAGCGGTCGTATGTTTCCTCTAGGCGCTCGTAAAATGCATCTTTAATCTCATCGTCTTTATCTTCCGTCGGGGCGTGTACACAAATCAGCGTGATGTAAAAATATTTCGCCCGGATGCGAATGGTGGCTATTCGGTCACTTACAGGGTTAAACCGCGAGACCAGGTGTCGAAGTCTCTTGCCGACTATGAAACCACATCCAAATTCGTGTCTTTCTGCATGGCAGCTATAAAAGATGTCACAGTTCTTTCGTCGTGTGCATCACTGTCCCGTCCATCTCATTTCATCTGTTGCGACTACTGGCCTTTATTCCAGTATAGCACCACTCATTAGGCGTCAATGCCTCTACCTTCTTCTGCAGTGACCTAACAAACTGTGCGACAAAATAACTCTGTCAAATCATATAGCCCAAAAGGTTGTATCCATACGATTTAAGCTCTCATGCACCTTTCAAAGGCTATACCGATCTCAAATTCCCATATGTGGCTATAACATGTTGTCCCCTGTAACAACTTAATCTCTGATACAACTTTGGAAGGTCCTATATATCGTATTGTAGCAGTCAAAGTTGTGGCCGTTTGTTGTATTTGTAATGTTTACTTACTTCAATAACAAACAGATTGTAAAACATTACCATAATCTGTTTAACAATTCAAAAACAATGATTCCAATCTCAATTTGCAAACATTCCACATGAGTACATTTTCTACATTTTTCCACATTTTTACATACTTCAATAAACACATTTTGCGGTCGGAACATGGCACAAACACACACACACACTCCTATTGACACACGCATACAAAGTTCATATCATTTGCTAACACCAACAAATACAAAATAATGGCATTTTAGTGTAGGACAGAGACACAGGACAATGGAAATCCTTTTGCCTGATGCCATTACAAACGAACTCTGGAAATTACTAAACATAGTGCTCATGTGTAGCAAGTAGCAGCAATGTGTTTGAAAACCTAATCATGGATTTGTGGCAGTGGATAGAGTAAACAGTTCAATAAAAACTTGTGTAAACATATTTGTTAGTAGACTATTGTGTGGCATATTGGAACAGCGTTTAGAAACTAACTTTTATAGTGTTAATATTTAAAAATATTATTCAAATATTAAAGCAAGCCAACTTGACTCTCTTCTTAAAACACAGCTTTCAACCTAATTAATATAAATTGTAAATATATATTTTGGCAGGATTAGTAATAACCTCCATTTTAAATATATCATTGGTATACTGATCTTCTTCTTCAATTACAGCAACAACAGAAATTTATCTATCAGTAGCCGCACGTAGAAAAGTATTCCAAGCGCTTCGGTCTTTTGCTATCCGTAGATAGTTCGTCACACCAAGCTTAGATAACAGCTCCTTCATCTGGTCCATCCATCGGATTTATAGTCGCCCCCTCCTGCGCCGGCCATCGAGTTTATTGCCGAAGACTTTTCGAGCCGGAACGTTTTTGTCCATTCGTACAACGTGTACAAGCCAGCGCATTCAGTCTATTTGAACGCGGTTGACTACGTTGATGTCGTTGTACAGCTCATGATTCATTCGACGACGGTACTCGCCGTTAACGATGATGAATAGATTGACCCGCTTGTCCCAATACCCAGGATTCTGCGCTGTAGAGTAAGACAGTCAGTATCAGTGTCTAGTAGAGTTGGATCTTCGTTCGTCGAGAGAGGGCTTGATCGTTAAAACGCTTGCTCACCGCATAATAGCAGCGGTTTGCGATCAATACTCGTCTCTTGATTTCCAGACGGACATTATTATTTTTGTTTATGGCGGAGCCGAGGTAGACAAAATCATCTACCACTTCAAAGTTATAGTTGTCAACGTTCATGCCGTGTTCCAAACGAGTGGAGTCTCATTTATCAGCAGACCCACTTCTGCCGACTGCTTCCCAATTCTCGAAAAGGCCGCAGTAACATGCCGCAGTCCTCGGCCAATGATATTTATATCATCAGCATACGCGAGCCGCATGTTGCTTTTGTTAAAGATGGTGCCAGTCGTGTTTACTGCTGCCTTCCGCATGATCATCTCCATGATGATATTAAAGAGATCGCATGACAGACTATCGCCTTGTCTAAAGCCTCGCTTGGTACAAAATGGCTCTGTTAAATGTGCCCCTAATTTCATCAGCATACGCGAGCAGCATGTGGCATTTGTTAAAGATGGTGCCAGTAGTGTTTACTGCTGCCTTCCGCATGATCATCTCCATCTGAAGCCTCGCTTGGTGGAAAATGGCTCTGTTAGATTTGTGCCTATTTTTACTAAAGACTTCGTGTTAGTCAGTGTCATCCCGCAAAGTCGTATGAGCTTCGCGGGGAAACCAAACCATAGGATAGTTTCTGACGCATCGGACTGTCAAATTCAGCTTTGTATTTGATAAACAGATGATAGGTATCGAATTGCATTTCTTTTGTATTCTCCAGGAATAGTCGTAGTGTGAATATCTGGTCGCTCGTGGATTTACCAGGTCTAAAGCCACACTGATAAGGTCCAAACAGGTTTACTAAAATGGGCTTTTGTCTTTCACATAACACACTAGACAGGGCCTTGTATGCGATGGGTAAAAGAATGATCCCGCGATAATTGATACACACACTTGGATCGCCATTTTTAAGCACAGGACATAAAACACTCAGATTCCAATCATCGGGAATGCACTCCTTGAGCCAAATCGTGCTTATAAGCTGGTGCATGTATGTTACCAGCTCATCGCCACCGACTTTTAAAAGCTCTACCGGCAGTCCATCGGCTCTCGTAGCTTTTTTATTTTCAAGCCTTGCCATCGCCGTGCCAAACTCGTTTTAGCTTGGTGGTCGGCAATCTACTCCGTTCTCTATAATTGGTGTGATTTCGTCACTTATGCTGCCTTCAGGAACGAGTAGAGATCAAAAGTGTTCCCTCCATTTTAGCAGCACACTCTGAATGTCAGTGCCCAGATTTCCGTCTCTGTCCTTACAGGTGGGGATCCCTGGTCCAAAACCTTTACTTTTTACCGCCTGAACAGGCGTGTCATCTCCCTCCTCTTCCCATTATGACGCTCCGTCACTGCACGCGTTGCCATTGGTTGCAGTTTTGCCCTGTATGCAGCATCTTCATCTTCAGACATTTTGCGACATTCCTCATCGAGTTTATTGCCGAAGACTTTTCGAGACGGAGCGTTTTTGCCCATTCGTACAACGTGTACAAGCCAGCGCATTCAGTCTATTTGAAAGCGGTTGACTACGTCGATGTCGTTGTACAGCTCATGATTCATTCGACGACGGTACTTGCCGTTAACGATGATGGGTCCAAATATTTTGCGGAGTATTTTTCTCTCGAATACTTCCAGAATAGATTGATCCGCTTGTGTCATTACCCAGGATTCTGCGCTGTAGAGCAAGACAGGTATAATCAGAGTCTGGTAGAGCTGCATCTTTGTTCTTCGGGAGAGCGCTTTGCCGTTAAATCGCTTGCTTAGCGCATAATAGCAGCGGTTTGCGATCAATACTCGTCTCTTGATTTCCAGGCGGACATTATTATTTTTGTTTATGGCGGAGCCGAGGTAGACAAAATCATCTACCACTTCAAAGTTATAGTTGTCAACGTTCACGCAGCGTCCCAAACGAGTAGAATCTTTGTTCGTTGAAACAAATAACTTAGTTTTGTCCTCATTAATCACCAGACCCACTTTTGCCGACTGCTGCTCAATGCTCGAAAAGCCCGCAGTAACATGCCGGAGTCCTCGGCCAATGATATTTATATCATCAGCATACGAGAGCAACATTCGACTTTTGTTGAAGATGGTACCATTTCTGTTTAATGGATAAACCCGCGATAGTTGGTACACACACTTGGATCTCGTTTCTTAAGCACGGGACATAGGACACTCAGATTCCAATCATCGGACATGCACTCCGTGAACCAAATCGTGTTTATGAGCTGGTGCATGCATGTTGCCAGCTCATCGCCGGCTTTGTTTATGAGCTGGGGGATGCACGTTGCCAGCTCATCGCCGCCGGCTTTAAAAAGCTCTGTCGGCAGTTCAGCGGCTCCCGCAGCTTTATTATTTTTCAGCCGTGCAATTACCGTGCTGATCTCATTTTGGCTCGGTGGTGGACAGTCTACTCCATCGTCGATGATTAGTGCGAATTCGTCAAATATCCTGCCTTCGGGAACGAGTATGGATTGAAAGTGTTCCTTCCATATTTGCGGCACAATCTGAGTGTCCGTGACCAGATTTCCGTCTCTGTCCTTACAGGTGGGGATCCCTGTTCCAAAACCTTTACTTTTTACCTTTTGGTAGAACTTTCGGACTTTACCTCTATGTCTGTAATTTTTGATATTCTGCATCTCTCTATTCTTCAATAGACGGCTTTTCCGCCTGAAGAGGCGTTTCATCTCGCTTCTCGTCTCATTATATCGTGCCGCCACCGCACGCCATTCGGTGCAGTTTCCCCTTATTTGGAGCATCCTTTTCCTCACATATTGCGCGACATTTGCCATCGTACCAGGGGTTGTCAGAGCGGGGTTTTCATAACCCATTATGGTTATTGCGGCAGTGGTCATAGTATTCGCAATATGCTGCCACTGTGTTTCGGTAATATCAGAATTATGGGGGTTTGTTTGAAGTAATTGAGAGAGTTGGTTAGATTAGGCTTTTGCTATCTCGGTGATATGAAAATTTGTGAAGTCTAGCTGCCTTTGGATTTGGTTACGAGCATTTTATATCTTGGATGCAAATTGGTGGTGATCCGAGTCAATATTTGCACCGCGCATCACACGCACGTCCGTAATGCTTGAAATATGCCTTTCATCGATTACCACATGGTCAATCTAATTTCTTGTCTTTTAATCTGAGAATATTCAGGTTGCTTTGAGGATAAGTTTTATGCGGGAATCTAATTTGTCTAAGTCCGTTGTCGGAATGTTGTTGTGTAGACAGAATTTTCGACTGCTATAATGTCATGTCATGTGCAGAGCAGCGGTCATATATATTCATCCAGGCGCTCATAGAATGCATTATTATTATCCTAGAACTTTTCTTCCGTCGGGGCGTGTACCCAAATCAGCGTTAAGTAAAAATATTTCGCCCTCATGCGAATCCAAATCCAAAATCGTGTTTTTCAGCATTGCAACTGTAAAATATCCCTATCCCGCATTTCCTGTGTGGCGCTGATGTCAGCCTTGTATTTGTCGAAGACATTAGGATAGGGTCACCATTTCTGTAGCGAATTCGGACATTCCAGGTGCATTTACTTAAATCACGGTGTTTTTTTTTTCGTTCGTGTTTTCATAATAGTTTTTGTTATTTAGGGATCCAGATCCTCCTTTCTACAAAAAACAGCCAATATAACTTCTGTCGCCTACTCCTTAAGTCGCATGTTATTTAGGTTGCTCAATGTTACACTTTCTCGCATACGTTTGGTGGTAACATCTGAATTTAGTAGACGTTAGGCACATGTTGGCTCTGTTCTCTTCTGTTTTGGTCTTTTATAATTACAAATTTAAAAATTTTAAAAAGAAACTTAAATCTTTTTATTTGTTGGTATATTATTTTTTCTGATTTTTAATTGTTTTGGTTTATATATTTTAGAGTTACTTTCTTGCAGAACAATTTGCTTGTGTTTTTTATTTATAGTCTAAAATAGTGCAATTTATACCACTACTGTGCGTGCTTCCTATTTGTAAAAGTATTCAATTGCTTCATTTACGTAATTTTTTTCAAAACCGCGGGCAACTAATCAATATTCCATTATCTAGTATAGATCAAATCTAGAGAACATATTAGAGCTTTCATGACGTCTTATGTCATACAAAGGTATTCTTAATATCTTCCTTTTATAATTTCTATCGCAGAAACTAAAGCCAACTGTTTCCGATGCCATAGTCGTTCTCTAAACACTGTGCCTCGCATATTTTCTTATAGTAGTTTGCATTTGAATAGAAAGCCACAAAACGACAAATCTCTAACAAGAAAATATTTAAATTTGCTACCAACCAAGTTCACATTTTCTATTGAGATTCGAATCATACGAAAGGAAAAAATAGAATATGCGTAACAATAGTTGTTGTCGTTAACCTTAGAGCTAAATAGCAGAAGTTTCCAAAGACAATAATCACATGGTTTTTATCTCTCCATTAAGTTTTTGCATGCTTCGATTCAAATCGGTCCTGTTCCGAGGGTTATGTTAAGGAATGTGCTGAAATGTTTGTTTGTTTCATGTGCTAACTTGTACATAGTAAATGCCAAAGAAATCAAAGTTTAAATATCAAAGTCCATTTGTGTGTGTTAAACTCAATGAACCAATAAAAAAATACATTTACTGAATGCCACAGGATTTCAGCATATAAATATACATAGATACATACAAATGTACGAGGGCTGCTATATATATTTCTGGCCTAATAATGAAAATGCGAATATTTATCATCAAAAATTGTTTTATTGTTTTTCAAAGTATTCTCCAGCCTGATTTATACACTTTTGCATGCGCTCAAACCAATTGTCGAAGCACTTTTTCCACTCCGATTGAGACACCTCCAAAACATGGTTTTTGAACGCTTCAACAGCATCTTCTGGGCACGAAAATCGTTGACCACGCATTTTTTTCTTGATGTGCGGGAATAAAAAGAAGTCATTGGGTGCCAAGTCAGGGCTGTACGGCGGATGACCCATCAATTCGACGTTTTGGCCGGTCAAAAAGGCGCTGGTTTGAGCCGATGTGTGAGAGCTCGCGTTGTCATGGTGAAGAATGATTCGTCTTCTCTTGTTTGTTTTTCGAATTTCTCCGAAGACTTCAGGCAAACAAATTGTGGTGTACCACTCAGAATTGACCGCCCTTCGTTGCTCAAGCGGAACAGTCGCCACATGACCAGTTTTGCCGAAGAAACAGGCGACCATTTGCTTCGAAGTGCTTCTTCCACGAACAACTTTCGTTGGATTTGGCTCGTCTTCGAAGACCCACACGGTCGATTGTTGTTTTGTTTCGGGCTCATACGCATAGATCCAAGATTCGTCACCTGTGACGATCTTATGAACATCTTTTGAAGCACCGCGATCGTATTTTTTCAACATTTCTTTGCACCAATCGACACGAGCCTTTTTTTGAGCGATTGTCAAATTGTGCGGGATCCAACGACAACAAACCTTTTTTACGGTCAGGTGTTTATGTAATATCGAATGTATGCTGGTGGGAGAAATGCCCAAGGATGCCTCTATCTCCCGGTATGTCACATGACGATCTTGCATTATTAGTTCACGCACGGCATCAATGTTCTCTGGCACAACGGACGTTTTTGGACGACCTTCACGGAATTCGTCGTTGAGCGAACTGCGACCACGATTAAATTCGTTATAACAGTTTTTCACGGTGCTATATGATGGTGCTTGATCACCATACACGGACTTAAGTTCATCGATGCACTCTTGTCTGGATAATCCACGTCGAAAGTTGTGAAAAATGATCGCACGAAAATGCTCACGTGTCAATTCCATTTTTTTAACGGAATGGAATTGTTCAAAGCTCTGTAAGTTTAACAATTCACGATTAAATGACAACACGTTCTGAGTGATGTTATGCTAAAAAATGTCAACCTTTCCAATGGAAATATCAGATTGCACCTGGAAACACTTATTGTTGCCTAGGCCAGAAATATATATAGCAGCCCTCGTATATGATGACAATGTCGTGTAGAAGGTATAGAATGGTATTATGTTCAAGTAACGACGAACATTAAGAGCACTTCAGCAATTTACTCCGCCTTCCTGGAAAAAAATTTGCTGTTATAAATATTAACGTATATTAATTTTGTTCTTCCATTTTTAACGGCCATAAGAGGCGAGGTAGGCATGACAATATATGTACATATATAAATGATTCGACGTTGATTCTGAATTGATTTATAGATGTCCGTTTGTCTGTCCCAGCAATTACAGCGGTAATTTAAAAGCTATCGAGTTGAAATTTATTATGCAAGCTTGTATCCTCTAAACGGAGTTTAAGTTCTAAGATGAGCAAGATCGGACAAAAAATACTCCCAACATCCTTTTTTTGGGGCTCCGTCTTTCTGCCCCCGCGATTACAGCCGTAGTTGTAGAAATATCGAGGTAAACTTTTATATACTCTAAGCAGATGTTAAGTTCTTACTATTCCTACCTCCGATACGAAATCACGCTTTTTAGGAGTGGCAGCATGATACGAGGCTATTCGTATTATGCGGGAGACCAGTGTTAGGTTCGTGTTATCTACATTTTCTGATATGAAATGATAATTATCGCTTTAAAATTTAACTTTCCGTTATTCTCATGTTTCGTTCGGAAATTCGCTGTTGTCGATTATTTGGTTTCGCGTCGGCATTTCAGGATAATTTGGTAAATATACCATCACCCTTAGGGATGAGGGTATATATCATTTGATACGACCCAAAAGTGTAACACATAGAAGGAGTCACTTTAGACCATAGGGTTCTATGAACCAAACTCGATTCATGACTTTGTAAGTCGTTTGAGCCATGTCCGTCTGTCTGCCTGTCCGGCTGGTTCGCACGATAACTTTGGAACGACGCAACCAAATGTTTTGAAATTTTGCAAGAGTTAATATTTCCCCAAAACTACTTACGGTATTGCAAATGGGCTACATGGCCCCGCCCCTTCTGGTACCTCCCATACAAATACATCATTCCGCCCACTTTAGATTTCGAGTAATAATCTCAATACACCCAACGGGATCGTACCCAAATTCCGTACTTAGTAAAGCTTTTACAGGATAAAGTTTTGGAAAAAAAATTGGAAGTCTAGCCACGCCCCTTCTGGTACCTCCCATACAAATGTTCCTTTCCGCCTACATTAGAGATGGAGTAATAATATCAATAAATCTAACGCGATCGTAACCAAATTCTTTATTTATTAAAGCTATAGCAGGACACAGTTTTTGGAGAAAAAAAATGGAAGTCTAGCCACGCCCCATCTGGTACCGCCCATATACATCTGGTACCGCCCACATTAGAAATCGATTAACATTATTAATAGACCTAACGCGATCGGGCCCAAACTCTGTATTTAGTAAAGTTTAAACAGGATAAAGTTTTGGAGAAAAAATCTGGAAGTCTAGATGCGCCCCTTCTGGTACCTCCCATACAAATGTACCACTCCGCTCACTTAAGAGATGGAGTAATAATATCAATATATGCGACACGATCGTGCCCAAATTCTGTATTTTGTTAAGTTATAACAGGATAAAGTTTTGGAGGAAAAATCTAGAAGTCTAGACACGCCCCTTATGGTACCTCCCATACAAATGTACCACTCCGCCCACTTTAGAAATCGAGTAATAATATCAATATAATAGCAATTTTTTATTTTACTGAGGGTGATGGTATATGTAAGTCGGGTCGCCCGACTGAAACTTTCTTACTGGTTTAATTTTCAATTTCAGGTAATTTTGGATATTATCGAAAATACAGCTCGACGGTAATTTTGCTTTGGTGGTAAATCATGTTCTGTTTGACGATTCTGGATGTATCGATTGATCGGAATTCAGCATTGGATGATAAGGGTTTGTTGATAATTCAAAAATTCAGAATCGAGTTAGCAATTAAGTCGTTAAGTTAAGCAATTGAGTCGATTATTCGGGTTCGGTTCGGCAATTCGGGATTGGGGGTGTCTTAATAAATCTGGTTCGGTTCGGCAATGCGAGATCATATCGATGTAAGAGAACCGAATTTGGTTTACTGTTAAATGAGATTCTTGTCGACGGAGATCGTACTAATGGTTGTGCTTGACGGGTATTCGCTTCGACAACTCAGGAGTGTATCAATGTTTCGGTAATTATCTTTTGTTTTAGCAAATAGTATTTTAGGCGTTTCGGATAGAAGACTTATAGTTTTATCGATTTGGTTTTATCGGTTTTATCGATTTAGAGTTATCAATATTACAGGAGCTCGAAAAACGGTAACAAAAGACATCAGTCCGAATTGAGGTTAATAAAGATGAAGATTTTAATAACGCACGCGAATATGTTAGAGAATTGGACAAAAATCCAAATAACGAGTGTGTCAGCATATCTTTGCATGGTGGATAAAATATAAGTTTAATTTTAAAACATTTTCGCTGTTGCCCGCTTCAAATCTTGACAGAAAGTCAGTATCATACCTCCGCTTTGGTCAACGGTGGGCCTTACATAGTCATATTATTCGCCTTTTATATCATTACCCTTAAGGGATGAGGGTATATATCATTTGTTACGAGAAAAAGTGTAACGCATTAAAGGAGACGAGTTAGACTCCAAGTATCTTAAGACCAAATTCGTTTCAGGACTTTTTAGGACGATTGAGCTATGTCCGTCTGTCTGGCTGGTGAGCAGGATAACTTATGTAAACCTTAACGTATCGGTATGAAAATTTTTCAAAACGAAGTAATGGGATTGTAAAAGGGCAGAATGGCCTAAACCTTTTTGGTACCTCCCATACAAAATAACCTATTTTTGGATAAATAATATTTCTTCCATAACTTCAGAAAAGACGACCGGAGGATATTTGAATCTGCTCAGTTTATTTATCTTGCAATAATAGACAAACCCTAAGAAAATCGAAACCTTTGCCACACCCCTTCTGGTACCTCCCATACAAATGACCTTTATACTTTTACATACATATCTTTTTTGTAAGTACACTGAATTTACTCAAATTTTGCTTAAGAAGTTTGATTATTAAAATTGGACTCAGGAATGAATATGCACTATATCGGTTCATGCCTTCTGGTACATCCCATACAAAACGACTTTTTTTTTGGAAAACTTCCAAACGGCCTCTTCGGGGGTAATGCAAATTAGTCGGTTAATTTATCTTGTGATAGGAGGCATAACCTCAGAACACCTTGCTATTAGACGCCCCCTTTCTGGTACCTCCCATACAAATTACTAAATTCACCCTCATAGTCTTACATACATATTTTTTGTAAGTACACTGAATTCAGTTAAATTTTGCGCAAGTTGTACAGTTATACAAATTTGAATCAGGAATGAATATGGACTATATCGATTCACGCCTTCTGGTACCCATACAAAATGACATATTTTTGGAAAATTTATGTTTCTCCCATAACTTCCAAACCGGCACCATACAAATTTACTGCTACTCTCTTTTAACCCTTTCGCTACAAAAGTACACATTAACGTGACATCAATATTTTCTACACTACAGTAATAAGTTGGAATAGCATAGTGAAAGCACAGACTATAATCCTGTAACAGTTGACTTCGAATAAATGTATTAGGGTATAGTATAGTAAGGTAATAGTAATAGCAAATACTGTTTTTTGTTACTTCTCAACAAACTCATGTACAAGTTTTCGATTTATACTTTTCAGTAATTAATTTTGAAAACTGTGCGAAAACTGAAGCACAATCCATCCATAAGTCGGACCACATAACTGAACTTTCTCTATACTTACGTTGTGATAAACTTAATATACCTTAGTTATATGATGTAGGTTGTAACCACGTCCATGTATAGAAAGTAATTGTTGGAGAAGCATTTGAATACTATTCTTACAACATGTGTAAAATATGTTGGAATTTAGAAGTTTGTTACCACTTTTACAGGTCCTTATTTTTACACAATGCGGTATGACGTGGCATTTCCTACTAAAACGTCATGGGAAATAGTTTCAGTTTAATTGTTGCGGAATTAGAACTATCGTTGTTGTCAACCCGATAGCAGCATTATTAATTTAGAGTGCAAATGTCATATTCAATCGCACAAAATTTAGGTTTCCCCTTAAAATACATCACCACAACTTTTCGATATTATCACTTCTTCACCAATTTACTAAATTTTATACCTTCATCCATCATCATTGCAATCCAAATCTCTTAACTCCTTCCACATACTTAATCATCTGCGAAGTTATCAAAAGACTTTGATATACTCATTCTCATACTTTCGACTATACAATCCATCATACGCACTTCATAATCCAGCTCACCAACGCAATGTCACACACAACAATCATTTGTCATCACGAGGATGTGGATGGCTGTTGGAGGCGTTCAACTTGCGAGAAATGCCAAAACTTCCAGTTGCCCATAAATTCAACGTTTTGTTTTAAGGCAAACTAATTTCTGCCTGAAATGTAAATAATGCTCAAATTATCGGAGAAACACATCAACAGGCTTTACATGAACTAAAGGGCAGATTCCATTCCAAATGAAGGAGAAACGGAGGGGGGAATGGGTAATTTTTCATATCATAAATTTGCCACACTTAATCCCACACGCCGTGACAACAACAACAACAACAACATCAACTGAAGGCAAACACAGTCGTCTGTCGCTTATTCGGAACTCTTTCAATTTATCATCAGGACGATGATGGCGATGCCTGCGATGATGACTTCACTGATGAGGATGACGACGACGACGACGACGATTTCGCTGCTGATTATCAGGCGGTTGTGCGCTCGAGGTCTTGGGCCCGTCGTCATCGTTGGTCTTAAGCAGTCATTTGCCAGTGTTGTCTTTCTAGTGACATCTCAGTGATAATTCATACTTTTGCATGTCATTCTTAATTATGTTGTCTCCCATAATTATGTCATTCATTCTCTTTCTCTCACTTAAGTCCTCTTGCAACATCCCGTCTGACAGCAACACCAGCGGCAGCTGTCTCTGCAGCATCACCAGTCGCAAGCAACAAAAGGCTTATCTATACTTAAATATCTTCATTTATAAATTTGTTTATGGCTTTTGCGTACAACTTTTCCTTATTTCGAGCTTGTCAAGTCAAAGTTTTAACACAGTGGTTTGTTATATAGATAGAGTTTTCTTTTTTACAAATGAACAAAGTTATTATATCTTGTCATTGGGTAATGATATTGAGATGACACAATAAGCCTAAATATAAATATATTCTTTTTCACAAAACAGCATCTAAAAACCACATATAAAAAACACATAACCCTTTAATGACGAGAGCGAAATAATGGCAATTTTTTAAAGATTTTGTCAGTACGATATATAAATTAGTTAAAAAACGAATTTTACATAAAAAAGTAAGACGAAAAATTTCAGAAAAATATCCATTTTTTACTGGTGTTATGTCGACTGTGACCATATGGTAACAGCTTTAAAACAGGTAAATAAAAAGAACCAAGTACAAAATATTTTATGCAATACGTTTTTATGACATTTCATATTCTTCTCAACTAACCAATACTAAAAGTCTTTAATATATCAGACTTTAAGCAGCCAAAAAATATTCCTGTTATAGAGTGACTTAATATCCCTCCATATTGCTGTTTTGGGCACATGTGAAAAACACCCATTTTAAATGATCCCCCACGCTCGCTACTGACGTCTGATCGCATTGCGGTAAATCAGGAATGAAAGATCAAAGCATGCTTTAATGAAATCAAAAAAGAAAATTCTTGACATTTATTCTTATGTTTATTTTATCGCGTGCAATATCTAACGCTGTCGACGTTACCATATGGTTACAGTCGTCACTAATGGGTTAATAAAATATTGTCTATGATCTTCAGAAATTTGTGAAAATGTAAATACCAAAAATTTAAAAAAAGTGAGAACAATCGCAACGAATTTGTATATGTCATTTTTTTTTTACTCTAATAATAGCTGCAAGTATTGTTTTTCAATAGTTGTAATGTAAAAAAGTAAAATGTTTAGCAAAAAACTAGACCAACACTAGAAAACATTTGAGATAGATCAAAAAATGAAGTACGCCATTGAATTCAGCGTGTTTCAAATATTTAGATTCGATAGTCAAACCAGATATTATTTCAATTGGTACCAAATGTTCCTTAATATATAAAAGCTGGAGGTATTGTCCATCCTTTAAATATTTGACCTTTTTCCAATAAAAGAAGTTCGCAAAAAATTAGACCAAACCTAGCACAGCATTAAGGCTATTATAGGAAAACCCCGATTCATACGTCAAAAGCTAAAGTACACCATTGAATTGAGCTTGACCAAAATAAATATAATTGATTGTCAGATCTGATGTTATTTTGTAAGTACCACGCAGTTTTATTAAGATTGAAAGAAATGAGATCATCTTGTAGAAGATTCGACTGTCCATCAGCGGGCATACAAATTTTGAGGAAATAAATAATTTTAAGAAAGCTTGGAAAGATGGCTTTCCTTAGTAACTTACTAACTTAGTAAGCTGAAGCTTCTTTACAATCCTATATTGTGATAAGATGCCGAACGTAGAAAAATATTATTTGCTCTTCAATCATCTGCACTTTTTCTCCATTTCGTATTCCCAAGCAGGTTTTTGTCCGGATTTTAATCCTGGCGCTATTAGTTTTATTGATGGCGGATCCTAAGTAAGTACAAAAAATCATTGACCACTTCGAAATTTTAGTCATCATTAGATTCTTTGTTCGCTGAAACTAATAACTTCGTCCTCTTTCACCGTTAGACTTATTTTTTCTGATTCCTTCTGTATACCTAAGAAGGCTGTAGTTACATCCCACAGTTTGCAGCCGATTATGTGTACGTCAGCGTACGCAAGTAGCATTCACCATCACTATTTTGAAGAGGCAACACGATAGGCCGTCGTCTTGTTGTAGGCCTCGTCTGGTATAGAAAGTCTTCGTAAGATTCTTGTCAATCTTCACTGAAGACTTCGTGTCAGTCAGTGTCATTCCGAAAAGGCGTATCTTACTTACTTAGCTGACACTTCTTTGCAATCCCAGAGGATTATATACAGCAGTTAGAAAAATATTATATTATTCGATCTTCTGCGCTTCTTCTCCAGTTAGTCACACCAAGTTCTGAAAGGTTCTCAGTAACCTGGCCTTTCCAACGGAGTTTTTATCGCCCTCTTCTGCGCTGTCCATCGAGTTCACTGTCGAAGACTTTCCAAGCTAGAGCATTTTCGTCCATGCGTACAACATGACCTAGCCAACGCAACCGCTGCACCTTAATGCGTCTGACCACGTCAAAGTCAGTGTACAGCTCGTACAGCTCATGATTCATACGACGCCGATACCCTCCGTTAACGATGATGGGACCATATATTTTACGGAGTATTTTTCTCTCGAATACTGCCAGAATCGATTCATCCGCTTATGTCTTAACATAGGATTCTGAACCATACATTAAGACAGGTAGAACCAGTATCTGGTATAGCTGGATTTTTGTCCGTTGAGAGAGGGCTCTGTCGTTGAATCGCTTGCTTAGTCCGTAGTAGCATTTATTAGCAAGCTGGATTCTTCTCCGGTTTTCTAGGTAGATAAAATTATCTACCACCTCGAAATTATAGTTGTCGACGTTCACGCAGTTTCCCAAACGAGTAGATTCTTGGTTCGTTGAAATTAATAACTTTGTTTTGTCCTCGTTCACCGTTAGACCCATTTTTGCTGATTCCTTCTGTATGCATGAGAAGGCTGCAGTCACATCCCGCAGTTTTCGACCGATGATGTTTACGTCACAGCGAACGCGTGTTTACTGCAACTTTCCTCATTTTCATCTTCATCACTATGTTGAAGAGGTCATCGATAGGCCGTCGCATTGTTTTAGGCATCGTCTGGTACAGAATGGCTCCGTAAGGTCCTTGTCAATCGGTAGCTGTCACCTTTGAAGCTTTTATTCTTTGACATTTGACAACTTAAAACTATGCCATTACTAAAAATGGAACGATACACGCTTCAACAATGCATTGAAATTATTAAAATTCACTACAAAAATGATGAAAATCTTGTCGTCGTAAAGCACCTTGTCGGATCGCAATACAGAAATTGGTGGAAAAATTCGAGCTGTTGGGCAAGAATAATTGAGAATATTGCGGCTGTAGTCCAGTGATAAAGAAAACCCAGGTTTGTCCATTCCTCGTCGTTCTTTGGAATTGGGCATTCCACAAACGTCATTACACCGTATTTTGCATAAAGACTTGGGTCTTAAGGCTTATAAAGTTCATTTAACGCAAGAACTCAAGCCGGCCGATCATCAACAACGTCGTGTCTTTGCGGATTGGGTCCTTGAAATGCATGAAACTGATCCGGAATTCCATCGAAAAATCAACTTGACTGATGAGGCCCATTTCCACCTCGGAGGCTAAGTCAACAAGCAAAATTGTCGCATCTGAGGCTCAGAAAACCCAAGAGTTATTTGCGGTTTATGGTTCGACGAGGTCATTGGACCTTACTTTTTCAAAAATGAGGTTGGATGGACAGTTACGGTGAAGGGATTCCGCTATCAAGAGGTGGTTAATGATTTTTTATGGTCGGAGTTCGATGGTATTGATCTGGACAATGTTTACTTTCAACAAGATGGCGCAACGTGCCACATAAACAACGGGAAAAGTTTCCGGACCGTGTTATTTCTTGAAGAAGTGATCTCAATTGGCCACCAAAATCTTTGGATTTAACACCTTGCGACTTCTTCCATTGGGACCACGTGAAAGATAAAGTGCACGCCAACAGCCCAGCGTCGATTCAAAATCTCAAAGATAAAATTCGTGGGGCTATCGAAAACATAAGGCAACCACTTTGCGATTTAGTAATGGAAAATTTCATGAAAAGGATATGGCGTGTAAGCGTGCTCGTGGTGGCCATTTGGCTGACGTTGTTTTTCATTATTAACGGCACACCTTCCTCTTTATTATGAAATAAACATCCGATCATTGCATTTTTCTTTGAATACCAAAATAACATCTCTTCTTGGAAAACCTTTTATATGCAACACACTCTTCGTATCTGTAACCATATAATTCCTTGAAATTACAGGAAGGAAGCCCACCATAACCTTATTCTCTTACTTTCTGGTCAAATTTTCGGGCTTTAACTCTATCCCTGTTCCTCTCATATCCTCGTTCTCTTGATCTTTGATTTGAAGTTTTTTTTCCCTTACATAGCTGCCTCAGCTCCTTTACTGTCTCCATGTGACGTTCCTTACCAGCTCGTATTACAATTGGCTGTAGCGCTATGCGACATTTTTCATCATACCAGGATTCGTCTGAGCACAGTTTTTCATATCCAAGCCCAGTTGTCACAGCGGTTGTCGTGGAATGTGCAATATGCTGGCACTGTGTATCGGGAACGTTAGAGGTAGTTGGGAAAACTGGTTTAAGTAGTTAGTGACTATCTCAGAATTTTGCAGCGAGGTCCAGCTTTCTTTTTGACTGGTAACGTAGGTTATCGTCGCGAGCATCCCTGTCCTGTCCATCTCATCTCCTGGATGGCGGTGATGTCAGCCTTTAATTTTCTCTATAAATAGTCCGGACGTTACAATACAGGCACATATCCATAAACCATAGTCATTATTACGTTTCCTGGGGTCGTCAACATATGTAACCTTTATCTTTTTCGTGTTATCATAGCAAGTATAGGACCTAAAGGCGAATAGCTAGCCTAACCATTAAGGTTCGTCAGTCACTATCTGTCGTTATTCATGATAAAAATATTACGAAAAAATTTTGTCCAGGTGCCACCACGTGGAGGTTGTGAGTCTGCTGGAGTTGCATGTTTCACTTTACGTCTTCAACGGCATCCTGAGAAACACTCTGTGTAAAACGAATTTTACGTGACATAAACTAAACATCTGAACCACAGTGCGTGTCATTCATTCATTTTCATTATGGGCTCGAATGTTGCCGCAGCAACAAATTTGTCTTTTAATACGATTTTGGCCGCATATGGATTAAAAGCGTACATACAACTTTGACAGCTTCTTTTACTCTCAATCTCCTCTGTAAATATTTCTTTATTATATTTATCGCGCGGCTACGTATAAATGTTGGTATTGCAGACAAAAGGAATTTTGTTAAACATTTTTTTCAAAGGATTATTTAGCTAAAGTTTTGACAGTGAACGAATGAATGACTCTGTTTGTTGGCCGGTCCTACATTGGTACTAGTTGAGTTTCGATTCCATGAAGTGGCGTATTGGGCTTAGTGTGAATGAGTGTCCGGAAGACATTTAATGAATTGTCTTAATGATGTGATTTGATTATTGTTAAGTGGATTTTAAATGGGATTGGTTGCCTTTGATGTTATACAACTAAGTAAAAGTGGACATTTTTTAAAGATGTAAACTAAGGTATTGCTATGGCAAAATGTTTAGTCATCCTTGTTACGAACTTTCTCTATAAAAGTTTTTATATACAATCTTTTGGTATTTAGGCAGGATAAGAATAAGTATCTGTGGATTGGTACTGCTACTTACATTTCAGTGAAAGTGAAGACTGACACTAATGTAAAATCTCTATGGGAATTACTTAAAAATATTCGATATTTGTGTATAATAAGGAGCGGTTTAACTTGTGTAATAACATTGCTTGACCTAATCTGGGCCAATCAAATTACATCAAAAAATTAGACTCCATTGAATTCATTATGTCTGAATTATGTAGAATTGATGGTTATGGTCCAGTATTAAGGTAATTATAATTTTCATTCACCGGTGAGATGTCACATTTACTAAGGCCCAAAAATAGTGTTATAGCTATTTTTGGACCTTAGTAAATGTAACAACTGTAACAAAAAATTAGTTCGTTTAGCTGTATCAAAGATATCAATAAATGACCCTTAAATATTCCAGAGGTACAAATACATATTTTTTTTCCAACATGAAACCTAAACTTGTTAAAATGTCATTAATCATATGTGATGACATTTCATTACTATATACCTAAAGTCACGCTCATACTTATACACAATATTGTCACTCACCACAGTTTGAATGTCCTGGGTTTTTTTTAACACAACCCAAAATAAACAAACCCACAAATAATAAACAACTTATCCTGGATTTTACGCTGACAGTTTTCTCCACCAATACACCAAAGGTTTCCATCGCTTTGACGTTGACAATACGCGTAATACCAACAACACGAAAAATGGTTCATGTATGACATTTAGCCATCAATCTAAACCCATCATTTTTGCTTAAAGCTGTCAACGTAACGACCAAAACATACCAAAATCAAACTGAAAATGAAAAAAAAACAACTTTTACACAACCAACAAAAGTACCAATAAAAAAAACATAACGAAACGACCACAAAATACAACATTAGGTCGTTGTTTGCCCTGTCCTTGGTGTCGACTCTCTGCTGGCATTGTTTGCCTTATACGCGTTAGGTAAACATTACAACAGTGTCAAGTTTGATCCAAGCCTGTCATTATAGCACATGTGTTCCTATGAATATGTCATTGGCAGGAACAGGAAGTGAGAGACATTTTGCTGGACGGTTGGACTTTTTTGCAATATTGAGCATTACCGTAGTGCTGTGTCTTCTTGTTGTAGTTATGGCCATCCATCATCGTCCATCACTCATAATATTGAGTGTTTTTTCTGGTAATTTTTTGATTACATATATAGGGGGGAAAAGTGGCGCTAGTGCATGAGTTAAAATTCCAAAGGTTTTGGAAAGTTTGTGCAGGATTTGGAGTAGAGGGAAACATCTGACTGGAACGCCCAAATTTCATTATAAACTTCTCGTGAAATGGGTAAAATACAAAATTTTTCTGTTTGCGAAATTGAGTAGATTTGGACCATACCTGCTATTATGTCGTATTCAACGTTGTATTATTTCTAACTTGTAGGATATTTTTGAAAGTTTTTACTGCTCAGTGCATAATTGTTTGAAATACATAGAATTCAATTAATTTGAATGACATTTTAGGCTTAGACCACTTTTTATTGCAAGTGTACACACATATTATGTTAGGGTCATTTTATGACCCCTTAAACATTTTGTCAATCGATAGCCAGTTGTTCTGTACTCTAACTTGCAGTATATTTCTGCTCTCAACTCTTTTATAATGAGGGCCGAAATCAACTCTCAATGGCAAGAAAATAAACTGCACAAAAGGAGCATATTTTTAGAGCAACCCACCTAAGCCTTAGTCTAAGATCATATGAAAAGGCGCAGTACACTTTCTGGAGCAGAAACCTTTGCATCGTAAGTTCAAATAATTCGACCAGAGGACAGTGCAAAGCCATCTGTGCATTTGAACGGAAAATGTGCAAATTGTGCCCGTCGAAGAAGAAAACCACGAAGAAAGTTTCAGTCGGGGAAACCGACTTGCATATACCCTCACCATCAGTAGAACAACCAATTTTCCAGTATATTGAATTTATATAAAGTGGGCAGAATGGCATATTTGTATGGGAGTACAAGATTATGCTTGTCTAGACTTCCAGTTTTTTTCCCAAAACTTCATTCTGCAAGAATGGCACGATCACGTTGGGTGTATTGATATTATTACTCGATTTCTAAAGTGGGACTAATGGTACATTTGTATGGGAGGTACCAGAAGGGGTGTGGCTAGGCTTCCAGATTTTTTATTCAAAACCTTATCCTGCTTTAACTTTGCTCAATACAGAATTTGGGGACGATCGCGTTGGTTTTATTAATAATATTAATCGATTACTAAAGGGTGCGGAACCAGATGGATATGGGAGGTACCAGAAGGGGCGTGTATACCAGCCAGACAGACACCTACTACGAGTAGGTTTACTGAGTGTAAAACATGAATAAAATTTGTTTGTCCATCACACCGACCCACAATTTCTCTAACGACATCTTATTGTTATGATCACAAGCTTTAAACATTAATTTTAAACTATAGAAATAAAAATTTTTGTCAATAAAACTATATGGGGTCATAATATGACCCAAACATAACGTCTGTGATTTTTTTCTAACATAGTAGCAGGGTTAAAGTGGTTGTGGAACACTACCATGATCTAACTTCTATAATGTAATTAACAAATCAATTAACCTCCACGTGGTGGTACCTTATAAACGTTGTTTCGTGATATTTTTATCATGAATAGTGGCGACGAACTCTCTTAAGGTCCTATACTGGCTATGTAAACACGAAAAAGTAACTAACGAAATCCCCTAAATGTTGACGACCCCCGTAATCGTAAAAAGGACCATGTTTTAGGGGGGTGTACCACGCTATCCTTAAAATAAATTTCCCAAACACAAGGACGAACAGGACGGGGATGCTCGCGACGTAAAAATTATGACATCCATTACAGCTGCTATGCGAAAAAGCACAAATTTGGAGGTGGATTTGTAATTGACAATAGACCTAGATATCATGTCTCGTGGTTCAATGCTGCTAGTGATCCAATAGCCACAATCCGCATCACAGCGAAATATTTCTACATTATGCTGATTTGTGCTCATGAAACTACGGAGATAAAGATAATGATTTTAAAGATGCATTTTACAAGCGCCTAGAGGAAACATAGAACCGCTGCCTTGGCCACGGAATTAAAATTGTCCTGATAGATTTTAATGCAAAAATAGGCTGTGTAGATGTTCTTGGGAATGGCCGTGGCATTAAAGTTAAAACATGCGGGAGATCCCATGCTCAACTCCTGGCTCCAGTCATCTAAATAATAAAAAATACATTTTCTTTCATTGTCGGCTCCCCTCGAATGTTGTTGACAGCAACTTCGCAGTATAAGTGTCGAGTCAATCGACGTGTCTAGTAAGAGCTTCTCAAACAGTGACGTTCGCATTCGTCGATAAACACGTAGGTGCCGTTAGTTGTGAATCTTAAAATAGAAAGCGTGTTAATTCACAACATGGGGTGTAAAGGGAAATTAAGTTTTTTAAGATGTTCTTGGTTCATCGATCGGGAAATTTAGCCTGCATACAGACACGTTAGCCAACGGGTTTAGGCTGGTTAGCTTCGCTGCGGCAAGAAACATGGTAATGATTGGAACCAGATTGCAGAACAAAGATATCCATATGGCAACTTGGCTATCTCCTGATCAAAATACCGGAAATCAAAATTTATTATGTGTAAATCGATGAAAGGCAAGCATCTAGTACCATGGAAGTTCGCTTCATCTGTGGTGCTAACATTGGCTCGGATCATTGCCATGTTACAGCTAAGGTTTGCACAAGATTGAGCAGCTTTAGCTTTAGCTTTACAAAATACCGAATTTTGGCAAGATCGCGTTAGTCGTATTGATATTATTACTCGATCTCAAATGTATGCGAAATGGTACTATTGTATGGGAGGTAACAGAAGGGTCATGGCTAGACTTCCAATTTCTTCCCCAAAACTTTATCCTTTAGTACATAGCTTAACAAAATACTGAATTTGGGCAAGATCGCGTGAAGTGTACTGATATTATTTCTCCATTTCTGAAGTGGACGGAATGATGCATTTGTATGGAAGATACCGGAAGGGGTGTGGCTAGATTACTTGTATTTTCTCCAAAACTTTATTCTGCTGCAGTTTTATTAAATACGGAATTTTGGCACGATCGTGTTGTGTGTATTGATATTATTACTTGCAAAGTTCCAAAACAACTGTTTGCGTCTTTCGAAAGATAACGTGCGTACTGGCTGGACTGACGGACATGGCTAAAAAGTCATGAATCTAATTTGGTTCAAAGAAACATAGCGTCTAAAGTGACTGCTTCTAAGTGTTACACTTTTGGGTCGATATATATATATATATTTCTACCCGTAGGGTGAGAGTATACAAATAAAAAGAGTTATAATTGACAACAATGGGAGAAGCTATCCCTCAACTCATTCATGGGGTGTAAGAAGAAATTAAGTTTTTTTTTGTCCCGTGCTGAAAATGGTGATCCAATTGTGTGCTCTAACTAAGGCAGGATGAGCCTTTTTACCATCGCATATCAGGTCCTGTCGAGTGTGCTATGCAAAGGCCTAAAGCCAGTATTATCCCACATGATCGGGCCTTACTAGTATGGCTTTAGACACTAAAGAAATTACTCGAAGCCATGGCTGAGTTTGATATTCCAGCGAAAGTAACACGCCTTTGTGGAATGACGCTGACTGACACGAAGTCTTCAGTAAAGTATGGCAAGGACGTTACGGAGCCATTCTATACTAGACGAGGCCTAAAACAGGGCGACAGTCTATCGTGCGACCTATTTCAACATTTTGATGGAGATGATAATGAGGAAGGCTGCAGTAAACACGAGTGGCACGATATTCAATAAAAAAAACACATGCTACTTGCGTACGCTAATGACGTAGACATAATCGGCCAAAACTGCGGAATGTGACTGCAACCTTCTAATGGTGAGCGAGGACAAAACGAAGTTATTAGTTTCAACGAACAAAGAATCTAACCGTTTGGGACGTTGCGTGAGGGTTGACAACTACAACCACGAAGTGGTAGTTGATTTCATCTACCTCGGTTCAGCAATCAATAAACAAATAACGTCAAGCTTGAAATCCGGAGAAGAATCCTGCTACTTTTACAATTAGCAAGCAATTTGATAACACAACCTCTCCCGACCCACAAAAGTTGAATTTTGACTAATCATAGTGCCACTAAAATAACTAACGAAACATATATACCGAGCTTAAATAAATTTTAAGATTTTATTTTTTGTTCTTCATTTTGGAAATGCCTTCATCTGCTTGTGTCATAACCCAGGATTCTGAGCCATACATTATGACAGGTAGACCCAGTATCTGGTATAACTGGAGTTTTGTACGTCGAGAGAGGGCTCTGTCATTGAATCCGTCGTAGCATTTATTTGCAAGCAGGATTCTTCTCCGAATTTCTAGGCTGACATTACTTGTTTTGTTGATTGCGGAGCCAAGGTAGATACAATTATCTACCACCTCGAAATTGTAGTTGTCGACGTTCACGCAGTTTCACAACGAGTAGATTCTTTCTTCGTTGAAATTAATAACTTCGTTTTGTCCTCGTTCACCGTTAGACCCATTTTCGCTGATTCCTTCGGTATACCTGAGAAGGCTGCAGTGCCATCGCGGAGTTTTCGACCGATGATGTCTACGTCATCAGCGTACGCGAGTAACATGTGGCTTTTGTTGAATATAGTGCCACTCGTGTTTACTGCAGCCTTTCTCATTATCATCTCCATCACTATGTTGAAGAGATCACGCGATAGGCCGTAGCCTTGTTTTAGGCCTCGTCTGGTACAGAATGGCTCCGTAAGGTCCTTGCCAATCTTCACTGAAGACTTCGTGTCAGTCAGCGTCATTCCGCAAACACGTATCAGCTTCGCTGAAATACCAAACTCAGCCATGGCTTCGAGTAATTTCTGCCGCATCGGGCTGTCGAAGGCAGCTTTATAGCCTACGAAAAGATGGTACGTATCGATCTGTTTCTCTTGGGTCTTTTCCAGGATTTGCCGAAGTGTGAAAATCTGGTCAAATGTTGATTTTCCAGGTCTAAAGCCACACTGATAAGGCCCGATCAGGTTGGATAACACTGGCTTTAGTCTTTCACATAGCACACTCGACAGGACCTTATATATATAGCACACTTGGATCACCTTTTATTCAGCACAGGACATAATACGCTTACATTCCAATCGTCGGGCATGTACTCTTTAAGCCAAACCGTGCGCAGGAGCTGGTGCATGCTCGTTATCAGCTCCTCGCTAGCTGACTTGAAGAGCCCACCGGGCAGACCGTCGGCAGCGGCTGCTTTGTTGTTTTTTAGCCGCGGTATTGCTCTTCTTACCTCGGCTTGACTTGGACTTGGTGGTGGGCAATCTAAGCCGTCGTCGACAATTGGCGTGATAACTTCACGTGCACTGCCTCTTGGAACCGGCAGTTGCTAGAAGTATTCTCTCCATATGCGCAGCACACTCTGCGTATCCGTGACCAGATTTCCATCCTTGTCCTTGCAGGTGGGGAGGCCATTACCGTATCCATTTGCTCTTACTTTCTGGTAAAATTTTCGGGCCTCACCTCTGTCCCTGTATCGCTCAATATCCTCGTTCTCCCGTTCCTTCATCTGACGTTTTTTTTCGCCTTAATAGCTGTTTCGCCTGTTTTGCTTTCTTCTTTTGCCGTTCCCTAACAGCACGGGTTAACATTGGCTGTAGCGTTGCCCTATAAGCAGCATCCTGTGGCAGTGGTCGTATGTTTCCTCTAGGCGCTCGTATAATGCATCATTAATCTCATCGTCTTTATCTTGCGTCGGGGCGTGTACACAAATCAGCGTAATATAAAAATATTTCGCCCGGATGCGAATGGTGGCTATTCGGTCACTTACAGGGTTAAACCGCGAGACCAGGTGTCGAAGTCTCTTGCCGACTATGAAACCACATTCAAATTCGTGTCTTTCTGCATGGCAGCTGTAAAAGATGTCACAGTTCTCCTTTTGTTTAAGGAGAGTGGCTTATTAGGCCACCACTCCAGATATTAGTTTCTTGGGGCTGCCAAAGCCACTAAGAGAGCCTGTGTTGAGCTTCAGTAACTTCTGTTACCTTCTTCCTAAGACGCATCGGTGGTAGCATGCCGATTAGGTTACTCAACATTTCGCCTTCTAACTTTAGCTCACATCTAAGCGGTTGCTTCATATTGCGTCATATTTAAAATACACCCCACTCAGCTATACAGCATTTTTTTCCAAATCGTCAAATTTAGTGTACCAATATCAATATGTCTACTCGTACACCATTCAAATATACAAATTTCCTAAAAATTATGTTTGTAATAGTGATGCTGTAGGTGACTTAAAATTAATTTGTAACATTTTTTAAAAATTTTCATTATATTCTTTTTTGCCTTCAGACGGCGATGAACACCATCAAATTAATTCATTCAAAAATGTTTCGTTTGATTTTAATTATTCGAATTGTTAGCAACACTTGTTGCACATTTGTCAAAATAAGAGAATTTCTCAATGCGCGCACATTTTCTTGCCTAGCATGTGACAGATTCTTGGGGGCTGTCAAAAGAATTAGACATTAACATTTCTTGTAACGTACAGACAGACGAATGGATACGCTCTGTGAACGAATTCATAGAACCCCAAAAGTTTATGCCAACGAAGGGAAATTAAAACATATACACAAACAAATTTTTCGATTCACTTGTTCACGATTTATAGTTCATAAAAATTTTTTATATGAATCGTCTTCTTCACTACAGTGTCTTTGCAATTTGGATATTCTATACAGTTTTCATTTAGGAAAAATCTTTATGATGCAAGAAATTAACGAAGACCAAGAAATCTCAAATTGAAGTTTTTTTGTTTTTAATTTCAAAAAATGTTGGTGATGATAAATTTAATTTAAATTAAATGTTTATGACCAATGAAACTCATAGCACGTTTGCGTACTTTGGCGCTCATGTCCCATGCCATTATAATGATATTTTCAGGTCGGTGAAGGAAGCGGAATGAACGGATGGGTGCCATGAATGAATGACATTTTATTTGTCAAAATTTAAATTAATGTTGACAACTGTTTAACTCAAAATCGCATGTGTAGCTAGTGTAGACCGATGACGACTGGCGCGTATATCGTAGTAAATGGTGTTTAACATAATAAATCTAATTTTATGACGGTTTTTTGATTAGGAAAATTACAGCGAAACATTTGTTTAAATGAATTTTTATTTGAAAAATGTGTCACAAACAATGTGTGTCGAGTGGCATCTGTGAGCATGAAATAAAATTATTTTTTGTATGCAAGACAGTGCATAAGTTAGATATAACATATTGTGAGATGAGTATGTTGACTGTGCTTTTTAAGCACAGAAATTAATAAATAAATATGCATACATATGTATTTATGTCTAATTCATAAGTAATCCGTTTTTTTTAATAAACGGGCGCGAAACGGTGCACTAGCTAGATGTGGTGACGTCCAATAATAAGGTCGCCATGAATGATAATGTCTTCAGTGCAAAAGGCCCAGAGAGAGTTTGCAGGAAATAATGTTGCCGAAACGTGCCGAGACTAAGGGTAATGTGAGTGAACAGAGGCATTCCAAAGGCGGGGGTGCTAATGGAACTACTGCCAAATCACAAAATTAAACTATCTCCATCCAACTGACGGAAGTCCTCGAAGAATACAAGGCTGACAAAACCGCTTGTACAAACGTTAAGCTTGTATAAGTGGGGCAAGAGGTGATTGGCTTCAGCGTTTAGAGAGCGGTTGAAGACAAGAGCGCTGAATCCAATCAATCTCCTGCTAGTGGTGGCTGTGGTTGTGGGTTTTATTCGATGTGGACTTTATGATTTAGGGCCAGTTACACCTGATAATGGTGGCGGTTTAGCTAAGAAGTAATAAATACGATCTTTAGGTTCATACAATTTCTCAGCAATGAGAAATTGTATTAGAGTGGGAAGAGAAGAATAAATTCAAAGGAATTAGAGCGAACCAAAGACGTGTTGGGGCTGTAGAATATACCTTACCAGGCGTACTTATAAATTGAAGACGATTTAAATTCGCTAAACGTTATAAAAATGGGTTTAATTCGAATTCAATTAGTTGACTGCTCGCTATGAGGTAATGCAAAGGAGTGCCATACACGAAGACGTGCGACATCTACTATAGTGGCCATGAGGACAAGCACGAGTTTCGATGTGGATTTTTGGTTGGCAAGAGACTGCGGTTGGCAAAAAAAAATTGTTCTTTCATTGTCGGCTCCCCTCGAGTAAATCGGCGTGTCTAGTAAGAGCTTCTCAAACAGTGACGTTCGCATTCGTCGATAAACAAGTAGGTGCCGTTAGCTGTGAATCTAAAAATGGAAAGCGTGTTAATTCACAACAACGCGAGAAGCTATTCCATACCACATTCATGGGGTGTAAAGACCACCATAAGAGTCATAAGAACGTTTTTCCACATAACACTTACATATATGTGCCCATGCTCCGACAGAAGAGAAAAGCGATGAGGACAATGAGGAGTTCTACGAAAGCCTAGAAAATGTATATGATCATAGCCCGAGTCATGACATCACAATTGTACTAGGCGATTTTAATGCCAAAATAGGCAGGGAAACTGCATTTGAGCCTACGACCGGAAAATTCAGTCAGCACACCGAAACGATCAATGGCATCAGACTAATTGAATTCTCTGCGCCAAGAAATATGATAGTTAGCAGCACTAGATTTGACCAGATATATCACGTGGTAATCGATGGAAAGCACGCATCGAGTATTCTGAACGTACGCAGTTAAGGTACGCACAAGGCTAAGCATGGCGAAAAACATACGTAACCAGACACAACAAAAGCTGGACATCGATAAAGTGCGGACCACAGAGGTAGCGGACGCCTGCTCCAACCACATAACTCAACTGCTACGGCATTCTCCAACGTCTGATAATATTACCTCGCAATATATAGCCGACTCCATAGAACGAGCTGCGAGAAGCGCACTTGGGTACTCAAAGCTGTCTCAAGAAGATGCTGGTACGATGATGATTGTCGCAATGCCACGAGGGAGACGGATGCTGCATACAGTGCGAAACTGCAGCCAATGGCAACACGAGCAGTTCTTTAACGGCACAGGGAGAAGATACGAGAGGCAACTCGTCTTTTTAGACGGAAAAAGAAGGTGCTAAAGAAGAGACAGGATGAGTGCACAGAGTTGCTGCGAAGTAGAGAAGCCCGAAAATTCTACAAGAGAGTTAAGGCGAGAATGCGTGGAACAGGGTTATCCTCCTGCGAGAACAGCGATGGTCAGCTAGTGACAGACCCGGATAACGTTCTGAAGATATGGAGAGATCATTTTAGAAATTTACTGGATACGGATACCACTCCAGAAGACCCCGCTCCAATCTATGACGATGGTATTAACTAGGGATGTAACGAACGTTCGCATTCGCATATGCGAAAGCAAATTATTCGCATCATATTGTACATTCGCTTTCGCATTCGTATAAATATATATTTCAATATTCGCTTTCGCATTCGCAAAAAAATTTCTTTAATACAAGTAATAATGAGACTGAGGCCGACATTCAAGTGGTTAAGTTTTCAGTCTTTCATGAAAAAAAAAATTGTTAGCTGAATACAATATAGAAAAAAAAATCATATTTCAGGATCTTCTGAATTGTGGTGGAAATGAAACAGCTCGAAATACCAAAACTTAGTACCTTTGGCACGCCAGTTCTTAGCTACGCCTCCGGGAAGTGTCCCCAGCGAACAGTTGGTTAGTAGAGCCGGACTTATCTATGATCCACTAAGAACTAGATTGCTTAGCGAAAAAAAGCACGGGTCTTACTTAACTGGAAGACATATTTTTATTTGAAAAGGCAGACAGTATGAATGAAACTAAATTATTCGTTTATGTAAACCATTTTTTGGCATTCGCTAAACAATTTTGGAATATTCGCATTCGCAAAAACCAAAAGTAAGTATTCGCATTCGCTTTCGCAAAAAAAATATTCCAACATTCGCATTCGCTAAAGCACATTCGTTACATCCCTAGTATTAACTGTCCACCTCCGAGCCAGAGCGAGATACGTGTGGCAATATCCCGCCTTAAAAATAACAAAACAGCTGGAGCCGATGGTCTTCCTGCTGAATTGTTTATGAATTAATGTAAGAACTACCGTGGAACAAGCCTACTACCAATGGCGTACAAGGTCGTTTTGAACATATTGTGTGAACTGCTAAAGTAGCGAACCACGAGAGGTAGCCCTTGCGCAACATGAGCGAGAGAACCACACATGTATTCTCACACACATTTTAGAAATTGTAGCTAATTGTAGAAAGACTAATTTGACCATATCAGTGCGGCTTTAGACCTGGTAAAGCAACGACAGCTCAAATAATCTTCTTCTTCTTTAATGGCAGCAGCAACAGAAATTTATCTATCAGTAGCCGCATGTAAAAGAGTATTCCAAGCGCCGTAGGCAACCCAACTTACATTTACCCTTACCCTCAGTAAAACAAATAATTTTCTATTATATTGAAATTATTTCTCGATTTCTAAAGTGGGCGGAGTGGTACATTTGTATGGGTGGTACGAGAAGGGGTGTGTCTAGGCTTCCAGCTTTACTCTCCATAACTTTATCCTGTTATAGCTTTACTAAATACAGAATTTGGGCACGATTGTGTTGGGTTTATTGATATTATTACTCCATCTCTAAAGTGGGCGGCGTGGTACATTTGTATGGGAGGTACCAGAAGCGGCGTGTCTAGATCTTGTCTCCAAAACTTTATCCTGTTATAGCTTTACTAAATACAGAATTTGGGCACGATCGTGCCAAGTGTATTGATATTAGTATTCCATCTCTAAAGTGGGCGGAAAGGTACATTTGCATGGGAGGTACCAGAATGGGCGTGTCTAGACTTCCAGATTTTTTATCCAAAACTTTATCCTGCTTGAGCTTTACTAAACACAGAATTTGGTCACAATCGCGATAGTTCTAATAATAATATTAATCGATTTCTAAAGTGGGCGGTACCAGAAGTGTGTGGGAAGTACCAGATGGGGCGTTGGTAGACTTCAGTTTTTTTTTTCTCAAAAACTGTATCCTGCTCATACCTTTACTAAATTAAGAATTAGGGCACGAGCGCGATGGATTTATTGATATTATTACTCCATATCTAAAGTGGGCGGAAAGGTGAATTTGTATGGGAGGTACCATAAGGGGCGTGGCCAGACTTTCAATTTTTTTTCCAAAATTTTATCCTGTAATAGCTTTACTAAGTACAGAATTTGGGTACGATCCCGTTGGGTGTATCGATATTATAACTCGATTTCTATAGTGGGCGGAATGATGTATTTGTATGGGAGGTACAAGAAGGGGCGGAGCCATGTAGCCCATTTGCAATACCGTAAGTAGTTTTGGGGGAAATATTAACTCGTGCAAAATTTCAAGACATTTGGTTGCGTCTTTCGAAAGTTATCGTGCGAACCAGCCGGACAGCCACCAAACAGACATACAGACGGACATGTCTCAAATGACTTAAAAAGTCATGAATCGAATTTGGTTCTAAGAAACCTAGGGTCTGAAGTGACTCCTTCTATGTGTTACACTTTTGGGTCGTATCAAATGATCATCCCTAAGGGTGATGGTATAAAAACTTAAATTAAATCACATGTATTTATTTCTAGTTACTTTTTTGTAACTTCTTTTCCGTAATTTTTAATGAGATCTGTGCTTGGAATCCAATCTTCCAACTTCTCGTCAATCAAGATCAGAGTTGAAAGCATTGAATGGCAGAATTCCACTTTCAACCTTTTCGTTAAATACTTTTCATTAATGTCAGCACTGCTATGGGGCATGTAAAAACATACATGGCAAGTTGGTACAAATATTCATTTAAAATATTTTTTAAATTTCCACCTTAAATCATAAAACTGTAACATTGATAATTGCGAATAGGTGTTCATAAGATTTGACATTTATTACATCACTTAATTCAGTCACGATGTCAATATAACTTATATGTTATATTAATAAAAAGTGTCTAAGAACTTTAAACTATTCAGTTTTTTTTTATTATTTATATCGATCCTTGAAACATTTGGTCAAAAATACAAAAAGTGGCACATTTAGTATCATAATAAAAAAGTGGCAGAAAACTGAAAAAATTGCCACTTTAGTGGCACAACGGTAACACTACCTGGTCAACCCATCGAACGTTTGATCGCCCCCTCCTGCGCCGCCTATCGAGTTTTTGCCGAAGACTTTTCGAGTCGAAGCGTTTCGTCCATTCGTAAAACGTGTTCAAGCCAGCGCAATCGGTCTATTTGAACGCGCTTACATACGTCGATGTCGTTGTACAGCTCATACAGCTCATGATACATTCGACGACGGTCCTCGCCGTTAACGATGGTCGATCCAAATATTTTGCGTAGTATTTTTCTCTCGAAAACTGCCAGAATAGATTTATGCGCCTGCGTCATTACCGAGGATTCAGCGCTGTAGAGTAAGACAGGCAGAATTAGTGTCTGGTAGAGTTGGATCTTCGTTCGTCGAGAGAGGGCTTTATCATTTAAACGCTTGCTCAGCGCATAGTAGCATCGGTTTGCGATCAATACGATCCAAACGAGTAAACACTTTGTTCGTTGAAACAAATACTTAGTTTTGTCCTCATTAATCACCGGAGCCACTTCTGCTGACTGCTTCTCAATGCTCTAAAGGCCGCAGTAACAGGCCGCAGTTCTCGGCCAATGTGGCTTTTGTTAAAGATCATGCCTTCCGCATGATCAACTTCATTATGTTATTAAAGATGTCGCATGACAGACTATCAAATAATCACTTGACGACAAATCCTGAAAAAAAAACTTATGAAAAGCAGGTCGACACCTAACACCTCTTTGTCGACTACAAAGCTGCCTTCGACTGTCCGATAAGGAATAGGCTATATGAGGGCATGTCTGGGTTTGGTATTCCTGCAAATCTGATTCGACTTTACAGATGTACCTTGGAGCATTCCGTAGCAGTTGCCGTAGCAGGCGGTTGGAGTAGGCGTCCGCTACCTCTGCCTACGATGTATTCAAGTTCTGAAAGTAGAATTTTATGGCCAATATTTATTTTTTTTAACCTGTTCCGCAAAAATTTGTATCGTAGTATTTTACTCAAAATTTCTGAACACATGTTATGCCTAAAATTTAAGGAACACTTGGTTTGCTGTGTCGATTCATCATTAGCAAAGAGGTGGATATTGTTTGACTGTGAGTTAATGAAATTAACCGATATTAAATTACATTACATTAGGAGTTGGCTGACGTTTTCCTTTCGTCATTTTTTACCATCATTCCTTCAGAATAAAGTCTAGGTCTTATGGTTATGCTTCTAAGTACGTCACTCTCAAATGTTCAACCAGCATTCAACAAAATCCCTCCATCTTCAATATCCATTTACATTTGATTGTCATTGTTGTACCTATATCATTATAGATTATCTAACAAAAGTTCTTAATTACCCCTTCTTCTGATATTATTGTCTCCAATTACAAGTATTTTACTTCTGCTTCTCATACTAAAGTTCTAACTATTCTTTCATAACTAATAATGTCATAATTCTTTGTCACTGCCGAGGTGTCAAACTGGCGACAGTATTTTTTTCATTCTCAAAACAATGTAAAGGCAAAAAAAGAAATTGTAGACATAGAAAACAGAAACTTTCCAAACGACACAACAACATCAGCAGCAGCAGCAGCCATAAATACAAATCATACTCTAATGACAACTGAACAAATATTTATTGAATACACATAGACGCGACGGGACATACGAGTACTACCTAAATATTTACACCTTAAGTAATGGACGGTGACGGCGGCAACGGGTTAGAGGGTATTACGGTAGTGACCAGAAAGTGTTAAATGACTTTCAGAGGATTAGAGTGGAGTGAGTGCACTCGATTGTTTGTTTGCCAGAGGGGTTAACTACCAGAAGTCAAGAGAGATGGTATGCCGAGATTATGGCTCAAGTGTAGGAACAACAATGACGTTGACAACGAGCAGCAGAGCGGTAAAGCGTGATGATTAATGAGCTTATTGAAATACGACTACATAGGTACACAGAGACGCCATTAAATAATTGTAGTGAATCAAAAAAGCAACAAAAGCAAAGCCATCCATCTATCTGTCCATGCATCTGTCCATTCAGCTGATATGGAAACAATTTTGAACTTCTGATTATGGTTACTTTGCTAGTTTTTCTCCTTGGTCTTTTGTTTGAAATTTTATATGAAAAAAGACAGCAAATACAACAATAAATCATTATTAAAAACCGGTAAAAATTAACGGCTTACAAAACTTTAATCGTATAAATACATACATACATTGTCATTGTCTGGCAGTTTCGTAAAAAGGTAAGCTTAATTTATAGCGCCATCTAAGTTTGAAAAATATTTGATACATGAGGACGAACTTTTGGGCAGTTCCGAATGTATTGCATGCTATTTTAGCCGGAAACGGTGTTCTATTTTAGTTTTATGTTAAAATAATATTACTTGTCGCACAATGTTTAGATTTGGCTATGCCCAGTAGGTTGTTTCGTATGTTAGCAGTTTACAAAAAATAGTATTTCTCTAATACATGTGTAAATGAAACATATATCACATAATTTGGGACAAAGAGGTACGTAGACATGACCGGTTTTTTTATTTAAAAAAAAATATTTTGAATAGGTGAAACAAGTATTATTCATAAGCTACTAATATATCTCGTTAACAAATAACGACCTTATTCTTAAACTAATAAAGTAATTATCTTCAGCTATGCCGAAGCTAAAATACCATTCTCCATTTGTAAAAATGGTGATAAGATTTGATATTTGCACCACTCTCCTTATACATAACCAATTATTAGGAAAACACGAAGAAAGGAAAAAACAAGAACCCCCCAACAATGTTGACGACCCCCGCAAACGTTAAAAGAACCATGATTTACGAATATACACCTGGAATGTCCGAAGTCTCTACGTCCAACTAGAGGATGTCCTCGATAAATACATGATTGACATCACCGCTATATGGGAAATGGGAAGCACATGTAAAAAGAACTGTGACATCTTTTATAGCTGCCATGCAGAAAGACACGAATTTGGATGTGATTTCATAGTCGGAGACTTCGACAGCTGGTCTCGCGGTTAAACCCTGTAAGTGACCGAATAGCCACTATTCCGGGCGAAATATTTTTACATTATGCTGATTTGTGTACACGCCCCGACGAAAGACAAAGATGAGGACAATAAAGATGCATTCTATGAGCGCCTGGAGGAGATATATGACCGCTGCCCTGCACGTGACATTAAAGTTGTTCTAGGAGTTTTTAATGCTAAAATAAGAAGGGAAGATGCTCTTGGTTCAGCAGTCGCAAAATTCAGTCTGCACAACAACACCTCCGATAACGGATTCAGACTGGTTAGTTTTACGTCGGCAAGAAACATGGTTGTGAGTGGAACCAGATTCCCACATAAAGATATCCCCAAGGCAACCTGGATATCTTCCGATCAAAATACAAGAAATCAGATTGATCACATGGTAATTGATGGAAGGCATGTCTTAAGCGTTATGGACGTGCGTGTGATGCGCGGTGCAAATATTGACTCGGATCACCACCTAGTTGCAGCCAAGGTACGCACGCGATAAAGCAGTGCTAAACACGCTCGTAACATAACATAAAGGAAGCTAGACATCCCAAAGATGCATACTACCGAGATAGCCAATGCCTACTCCAACCAACTCTCTCGATTATTCCAGACAAACCCCTCTAGTTCTGATGTTCCCGACATACAGTGGCAACATATTGCGAATTCTATGACCACTGCCGCAACGACCGTACTGGGTTATGAAAAACCACGCCCAGACAAGCCCTGGTACGATAATGAATATCGCGAAATGTCTGAAGAAAAAGATGCTGCATACAGGGAAAAATAGCGGACAATGGCAAAGCGCACAGTGACGGAGCGTTATAATGAGAAGAGGAGGGAGATGGCACGCCTCTTCAGGTGGAAAAAGCGTCTACGGAAGAAAAGAGAGCCAGGATATCGAAAGTTATAGGGATAGAGGTGATGCCCCAAAGTTCTACCAAAATGTAAAAAGTAAAGATTTTGGACGGAAATCTGGTCACTGACATTAAGGGGGTGCTGCAAATATGGAGGGAAAATTTTCGATCTCTACTCGTTCCCGAAGGCAGCATAAGTGACGAAATCACACCAATCATCGAAGATGGAGTTGGCAGTCCACCACCGAGCCAAAACGAGATCAGCACGGCAATTGCACGGCTTAAAAATAATAAAGCTGCGGGAGCCGATAGACTACCGGAAAAGCTTTTTACAGCCGGCGGCGATGAGCTGGCAACACTCCTGCACCATCTCATAAACACAATTTGGCTCAGGGAGTGTATGCCCGATGATTGGAATCTGAGTGTCCTATGTCCCGCGCTTAAGAAAGGCGATCCAAGTGTGTGTACCAACTATCGCGGGATTAGCCTTTCACCTGTCGCATACAAGGTCCTGTCTGGTGTGTTATGTGAAAGTCTATATCCCATTTTAGCGAACTTGAGTAGACCTTATCAGTGTGGCTTTAGACCTGGTAAATTCACGACCGGCCAGATATTCACACTAAGACAAATCCTGGAGAAGACCCAAGACATACCATATGTTTATTGACAACAAAGCTGGGTTCGACAGTCCTATATGACAAAAATTATTAGACGCTATGGCAGAGTTTGGTATCCCCGCGAAGCTAATACGACTTTGCGGGATGCAACTGACTGACACGAAGTCTTCAATGAAAATAGGCACAAATCTAAAAGAGCAATTTTCTACCAAGCGAGGCTTCAGACGAGGCGATTGTATGTCATGCGATCTCTTAAACATCATAAAAGATGTGATCTTGCGAAAGGTAGCAGTGAACACGACTGGCACTACCTTTAACAAAAGCCACATGTTGCTCGCTCATATCGATGAAATAGATTGCCCGAGGACTACGGGGAGTTACAGCGGCCTTTGGGGCATTGAGAAGCAATCGGCAGGAGATGGCCTCGTGGTTTATGAGGACAAAACCAAGTTATTTGTTTTAATGAACAAAGAGTTAACTCGTCTGGAACGCTGCGTGAACGTTGACAACTATAATTTTGAAATAGTAGATGATGGCCTCGGCTCCGCCATAAACAGAAATAATAATGTCAGCTTGGAAATCAAGAGACGAGTATTGATCGTAAACCGCTGCTACTATGCGCTGACCAAGCGTTTTAATGATAAAACCCTCTCTCGACGAAAGAAGATCCAACTCTACCAGACACTGTCTTGCTCTACAGCGCAGAATCCTGGGTAATGACGCAGGCGGATTAATCTATTCCGGGAGTTTTCGAGAGAAAAATACTTCGCAAACGGCGAGTACCATCGTCGAATGAATCGCGAGCTGTATGAGCTGTACAAAGACATCGACGTAGTATGCACGTTCAAATAGACCGAATGCGCTGGCTTGTACACGTTTTACAAATGGACGAAAATGCTTCAGCTGAAAAAGTCTACGGCAATAAACTCGATGGGCGGCGCAAGAGGGGCGACCAAAACTTCGATGAATGGACCAGGTGAGAGAGCTTTTATCTATGCTTGATGTGACTATATTTTATTAAACTTTGTACCGAAAAAAATGGATTTCCTGAGAGTTGGATGTTACTTTAAGTCTGCCACATCTAGTTTATGTCAGTAACTTTTTACTGAAATGTCAAATACTAAGCTTGAATTGTTTATATGAGCTGAGAATATTGCAGCTCTTAAACTACTGCTGTAACTGCGGGGACAGGCAGACGCACATCCCCAAATGGAGGGAGTTTGCATAGGAGGTGGGAGTATATTTTGTCTAATCTGGCTCATCTTTGAGCTTAACCTCGGCTTGAGGGATAGAAGCTTGCATATTAAATTGAACCTCGATTTCTTTTAAACTAAAGCTGTAATAGTGGGGATAGACAGACGGGCACCCCCAAAAGGGGGTGTGTATAGGAGGTGTAGGTAGTTATTGTACGATCTTGTTCATCATAAAACTTAACTTCCGCGTAAATTCCAGCTCAACATTTCTTAAACTATGGCTGTAACCGCGGGTACAGATAGGTGGAAACCCACAAAAAGGGGAGTTTGTATGGGAGGTGGCAGTAGTTTTTGGCCGATTCTGTTCATCTTAGAACTTATCTTCCGCTTAGAGAATATAAGCTTGCATACCAAAGAGCTTGTGGGGATTATGCTGACTTATGGTTTTTGTTGATGCCGTTTTCGTAAATACAATTAATCTTTTAATTGAAATTATGCCAAAATTGTCATTTGTATATTCAAATACTAATATTGTGAAGCACTTCCATAAAGTGTTGCTTTCGGAATACAGAATACGAAAAGGTATTACGCGAGGTTAGATAAACAATAATACGGCACAAGGATAACAAATCAGCCGGTGTCGATGGTGCATTTTACTTTTTCTCATCGCAAATAACGTCCTGTCAACTGAAAGACTAATGCCATTTCTATCCGACATATCTGATCGAGTTTACAGCGATTTCGGAATTCTGTGTCGGAGGAAACAAAAAAAACTTAATTTCCCTTTGCACCCCATGAATGAGGTATGGGATAGCTTCTCGCGTTGTTGTGAATTAACACGCTTTCTATTTTTAGATTCACAACTAACGGCACCTACTTGTTTATCGACGAATGCGAACGTCACTGTTTGAGAAGCTCTTACTAGACACGACGATTGAATCGACGCTTAATACTGCGAAGTTGCTGTCAACAACATTCGAGGGGAGCCGACAATGAAAGAAAATTTTATTTATTTTTTTTTAAGATGACTGGAGCCAGGTTTGAACCTGCGATCTCCCGCATGGTAGTCGCGTGTTCTAACCACTATGCCACGGCCGGTCCCGTCGGAGGAAACAACAAAATGTTATTAAAGAAACAACGAATTTTCGTTCAGATTTTCCTACGATTCAAATTCGGAAAAATTTTAGACACCGGTATGACATGTCTTACATCAGATTTCCCTCAGCTGAGTAGGTCAGACATCGTGTCAACCACTTTATACGTTTTTAGAAACAGATTTCGTTACATTTCGGAACCGATATCGGATAATATTTTCTTAAAGACTTTAGGCAGAAATCTGTACGAAGCGTCGGCAAAAACATCCGAATTACTTCAGATATTTGGTAAGATATCGATCCGAATTCGTAACGACGCGTCAAAAGAAGATTTTGCCGACTGTCGTACCGATTTCTGACCAATGTCTGCACATTTTGTTTGCTGGGCAGATACACACACTACAACAAATTTAGAAAAGGATCCATGAAACATAGATCAGCACATATCAGTCTTGAAAGCATGACTGACACGAAGTCTTCATTGAAGATTTGACCTTACAAGCCATTCTAAAACAGGCGAGGCCTTACATTAGGTGACTACGTATCGTATCGTAGCAAAAGCCATATGCTATATGCATCGCGGATAACACTAGGGAATAAAATGGAACTTTTTGAGTGTTGTTTGGAATTCTATATCAGTTTTTTACTAATTTGAGGTCGCTGACTAATCGTATTTTCGCCTTTTTTCCAAAAAATTATAGTTAAAAAAATCATAATTTTTTTTTCATAAGTCGGATTTAAAAATTTTATTTTTTTTTAAAGATGTCGTTGTTACCTTTGAAAAAAATCAAATTTTTTAATATCACAAAAAAAACGGTTGTTTTATTAAAAAAAAAAATACAAAAAAATTACACATTTTAATTTTCTTCATGATGAAAGTTAATCGGTTGGGGGCAAATTGTTCTTTTTATTACCTTTATTGAATATCATATTAAAGTAGTTTTCTAAAGCATGTCTGTACATAATAATCGGTTGAAAATTGAATGAGTTATGCTAAGTTCGGTGATAACAGATTTTTCGAATTTTTTTGTTTCTACCCAAAAAAAATTAAAATTTTGTATTTTTAAAAATCATGACAAATTTGCAAATTTATTTATAGTTTAATATATAGTTTTGCCTCCTATTACAATATTAATTGACTGACCAAATTTAATTAATCGGCAGGTGTCAATTTGGAAGTTAAGGGAGAAATATTAATTTTCCAAAAATAGGTAATTTTGTATGGGATGTACCAGAAGGGGTGATCCAATATAGTGCAAATTCATTCCCGATTCATATTTTCATAACCGTAAAACTTATGCATGCTTACAAAAAAGATATGTATCTAAGACTATTGGGGTGAGTTCGGTCATTTGTATGGGAGGTACCAGAAAGGGTATGGCAACGGTTTCGGTTTTTTTAGGTAGGTAGCCTGTTTGACAGCTATCGAAGATATATTAATTATCCAAAAATAGGTAATTTTGTATTGGAGGTACCAGAAGGGGTGGGGCTATTCCGCCCATTTATAATCCCATAAGTTCGTTTCGAAAAATATTAATACTGATAAATTTTCATAACGATCCGTTAAGGTTTGCTCGAGTTACACTTTCGCAAACATATTAATAAATGTTATTTCTGTATGGAAATCGTGATTTTTGTAAATTTAGTTATCTCAGTAAATTGTTGACAAAATCAAAAGTTGTGCACGGATTTCAATGAAATAAAGCTCATTTGATTCAAAATATATTAAACTAATTTTTTAAGACCAACAATGTGATTTTTGTTGCATTATTTTTTTTATGAATTTTTAAAAAACATTTTTTTTTTAACTACAGCGATATCTCTGAAACTACTAGGCCAAATTAAAAACAATGTAGGCACGGATTAAAGATAATTTTGTTAACGAGTTTCAGGTTGTTTTTTAAATTGAATATGGTGAGCCGTTTTCAAGTTATTTAAATATTTGTAGTGGAATTGCCTTAGTTTTGGACATAAAGTTATATCGCGAAAAGTCGAGCTGATACAAAACAACCAAGTGCAGATTTGGATTCAGCGTCCTAAATTACCTTTAAAACAATATTCAGTTCTTAAACAACAAATACCTTGTTTCCTTGTGTAATATACGAAATCAATGCAGCTATATTAGGTATTCGGAAGGTGTCAGTTAAAATCGGTCAAATGTTGAACGAAGACAGAACTAAGTTATAAGCGAAGCGATCATCCATTTGTTGCCTCCAAGATTTTGTTTCAAAATGTTTTATACCTTTTAGTTTTTAAAATTTGCATTAATACATATTTTTCTGCTGAACTTATTCAGACTTTTGATTTATTACTTAAAAACATTAATATGAGTTTAAATTTCTACATAAATTAATTTGTATATTTATAAATAAATCTAATACCATTTTGACTGGCATTGCCAAACTACATACAAATCACATATAACCGGCCGATTGTAGTGTACCTATGACATATTGCATTTTGTTTTTCTATATACAAACATTTACGTATGTGTACGTACAACTTTTGTGTACATAATCAAAGTACCCACCAAATCCCAAACTCGTAAATCAATTCATTTTGAAAATGTCAAAAACTGTCAAATTGTACAGCCACTGATAGATTGAATGCCATAAACGTGGAAGATCTACAACAACCGTCGCCGCCATTATTCTTCGCTTATGTCGCGTTCCAGTAGCCAATTTCAATGAATGACCACAAAAGATTATAAACAACAGCGGGCGACGAGACGAATACTTAAGAAAACAGAAAAAAAAATGCCAAAAAGTTTACTTATTTAAGACTTGTCAAATGATTGACGACTTTTGGGGTGTCATTAAAGAGTCGTTTCGGTCAAGCAACCCAAGTCAACAAAGGAAGGTGATTGCTGAGCTCGACTCACTTGTGGGGGCCAATTTAAGGTTTTCAATCATTTCGGATATTCTGTTGTGTAAATAAGCAATCACAAGCCCAACGAAAGGGAGTCGGTTAGTTCGAAAGCCATAGGGGCCACTAAAATTACCAAATGATCATGATTAAGTTTCGAAAAGCAAACAGCCAACACACAGCAGTGAAAGTTATATTATTTGTTTGGCTGGTCACTTCGAGCAGACGCCTTGCTGTGTTGCGACGTTATGTGACACCAGCGATTTATGTCGGAAGATAACGAAACCACTGACCGAACGACCCAACATTTTTAAAATCAATGCATTCAAAATATGACTAAAATAAACCGAAAGGTAATGTGAAATAATGGCAATAATACACAAGACATATCTCGAAAATTCTTATAATACAGATAAACTTCAATTACGAGTATGATTCAATTTTGAAAACTAAACCTCAAAAGCCGTTACCACAAAATATCCCACATGTACATATGAATGTGTTGAAAATCTCTGACTCTCTTTGTCAAACATGTTGTCTCATTGAATGGTTTGTTAAAAATCTTGTTTTTATACTATTTTGTCTCAAATAAAGAGGGTGTTTTCTGATCAAGTGATTTAATTTGTGAACACAATTTTTTGTTGTAAATGTAACTTTGCACACAATTAGCTTGAGTTTAAAAAATATAATTTTATATATTGATAATATAACAACATCATTGTAGGTCGAAGCTTATAAAGGCGTATTTGAATTATGCACAAAGTAAAATACTTAAAGTCATGTAGAAAACGTAAATAAAATTAACCAAACTAAAAATATACGATTTCAGGACGATATTGTTCTACTTAGATCAATGCCAGTTACATTTAAAAAATTTTAATTCTTAATTTTTATCAAATATACAAACTTCAAGCCAAAATGTTCATACTTTCAACTAAGCTATCGCCACTTCAAGCTAATAAATTGTCTACTAAATCACGGTCTGAGCAGTTAAACAAGATTTGGTTTTGCCACGATCAGCCAATGTGAGTAAGCATTGATACCGCCATACTCTACACCAGACGTCCACTTAGCCTTAATGCTCTCTCAGAGATACCTGCTGTTTGATGTCTGCATCTTTTCCAATCTGAAGACATTTACCATATTTACAATAAATTTATTAAAATGGCCACTAATGATAATATTCCTCATAAGTTTTTGATTACTTGATGTCGATGCGGTGTAAGACAAATTGTTATGATTTGTTGAAATGAGATTTAATGAATATTTATGAATGTTTTGTTTTTCATGACTGAATAGATGTACAACTACATATCTGTCAACGGTATAGGAACTTCATTAGGTTAGGCCTAACTGTCTCAATGAAAAAAGTAACAATATATGTAAATTGAGCTGGGAATATGTTCGTTCACATATTTCTGTACTACCTAATTAATAAAAATAGTTCTAATTTATCATTGTTCGTTTAGGTAAAAACTCTTATACATGATCCATCCATCCATCCATTGATGTTTTGTTCGCTCCTATTCGCGCCGACCAATGATTTTATTGTCGATGATTCTTAAGGTGAGTACAGCATTCGAACAATATGTCCCAGCCAGCGCATTCGCTTTTTACTTTGGAGGGCCAAAGTCTTATGGTGAGCCCACAAATCTTATTTATCTTACAAACACGAGGGTATCGGCAGATTGCTCGTTTTCTGACCATCTATATATTGACTTTGATCTTTCGTTCGAAGTGGATTATAAAGAGCAAGATAAACAGGTGTCCGGCCGCTATCGATGATAAGTCTATACTGGGCTCCACGGTTGGAATATTATTTAACGTCTTAGCTAAGGCAAGGAAAAAATCCTGCAGCAGAACCGACAGGAAAGGCAAAGCTAAGCCACACTTGTGGAATGCAGATATTGCGGCAAAACGCAGGGAATGCAGGAAACTATTCAACAAGGCGAATAGAGATGGTGACTGGAGCGCTTATAAGTCTTCAGTTAACAGTTTCAAGAACCTGATCAGGAAGGCCAAAAGGCAGTCATGGAGAAAATTCTGCAGTAATGTAGAAAGCTCTTCGGAAACAAGTTGGATTCTTAGGATCTTTTCCTCGAATCCAACAATACCTTCGTACATACAACGAGCAGATGGTACATGGATCACTAACATCCTCGAAACTCTGAAAGAGCTGAGGGAAGCATACTTCCCAGGTTGTCGGGAAAGTGACTACCAGTTTATGGAAATCTAGGTCAGCTATAACTTTGATACCTCAGACATAACGAGTACTGAACATCGAATTCAATGAGCTATCAAAAGTTTCCACTCTTTTAAGTCACCGGGACCCGATCGAATTATTCCCGCGGATCTACAAAAGAACATCGAGGTATTGACGCTCTAACTTCTGACAATCTTCAAAGCCTATCTAAAGCTGTCGCACATTCCAACGAGATGGACAACCTACAAAATTGTATTTATCCCTAAAGGGGGTAAGGCATACCACACTACAGCCAAGGATTTTAGACCAATTAGCCTATCTTCCTTCTTACTTAAGACCATGGAGAGAATAATTGATAATATACATCAATTATTCTCTCCATCTCTATGCCATCTCTTGAACCGGAAGTCCTGGCCAAGGCTCAGCATGCCAACACGAAGGGCAAATCCACGGACACTGCTTTACATTCGAAAAGAACTACAAGGAATACGCTGTCGCTGCCTTCCTGGATATTGAGGGAGCTTTTAATAATGTCAAACCTGAATATGTAATTGACTCAATGGAGCAATTGTAGTTTAACCCAGTGGTCATCGCCTTAGTTGATAAACTACTAAAATTTAGGCGCATTGAATCCAGTCTGGTCGTGTCAAATATTTCCAAGGTGGCGGTTGGCGGTACTTCAAAACAAGGAGTACTAGCCCCACTACTTTGGAATCTTAACATCAATACTCTCCTGCACAATACTCTCGTGCTCGTCACATATGGCGAACACCGCAATGCGGCCAGACGCCACAAAAGCATGGATGCACTGGAACTATGGCCAAGCCAAAATTCTGAACCGAATCAATGTGAGCTGTCGCACGGATTACACCATACACCATACCACCATATTACACTGTCTTCGATCTGGGTTTTATGAGAAACATCCCGGATAGGTCCTACTATGATGATAATGATAATGCCCTAAACTTTGGGGAGTATGTCATCCTAATTTTCATGGACGGATCGAAATTAAAGGAAAGAGCGGGCTGTGGAAGCTTTTCGGAGGAGATGAATTCGCAACTATCAATCTGACTACCAGACCACTGTAACATAGTTCAGGCCGAAATAGCGGCCATTAGAATAGCCGTAGAGAAAATGCAATATTGTGCTGAACTTATCCAGAGTCCACCTGAGGAACATCATTGCTGTAAAAACCGGTCATTGGGCGGGAGGTAAACACGCTAGGAGGTTGAAACTACCCTACAACGATTTTTGTAGAAGCTGCTATTATGAGGAAGATGAGGAGACCACGGATCATCTTCTATGTCACTGTCCTGCTTTTGGTGACCTGAGATATGAAAAGCTTGGGCATCGGACACTTTAAACAATACCTGTCTATCAGTAGGTGATTTGTGAAACATCCATGCCTTCATCAGAGCAACAAAATGGCTTGATAGCGACGTTGACCGAACAGAATAGGAACATTTGGTGTGAAAGTTTTAAAATGGTTTCACAACGGGAAACATACTAGGGCCCAAGTGCTATTTGTGTTGAAAGTGGCTGCCGAATTAACATAACCTAACTTACACACACGTTTGGCTCTGACTTCCATTGCTTTCATGCACATGAGTTACGTACACCTTAGTTTTATCTTGATAAAGCTCTGATGTCTTAAAAATTTTGTTTTTTTAGTGAAGGGTATATTTTTAGGACCAAAGCGTTCCCATTTTCTTATATCTGCTTGTATCTGATTCGCTCTCTTTGGATTGAATGCGCATGGAATATTTCTCTTTTAGATAACGATGGAATAGGTATGAGAGAGTGAAAGTACCAAGTATCAAAAATACTTGTATGATTGAATACACAACAAACAGATATATCGGTATTCTTGTCTCAGACATTTTTGTTTTATTTTTTGTTAAAATTTTACACAGATGAAAGTTATACCATTACTTTTTATAAAAAGAATGAACAAAATTAACAGAACAGCATCAACGTACGATCTGGAATATCAATATTAAATGGAAAGAGGAACAGCAGTTACTTCACCGAGTGAACAGATAAAGAGAAACCAGTACAGAAATTTCAGTCAGACAAACTGACTTATAAATACCATCAAACACTATAAGATATTGTTTAAGTCTTGAGTTATTGAAATTAACCGATTTGTAATTAAAACCAGTTAGAAAGACTTACATTTACCCTTACCCTCTGTAAAACAAATAATTTTCTATTATATTGATATTATTACTCGATTTCGAAAGTGGACGGAGTGGTCCATTTGTATGGGAGGTACGAGAAGGGGTGTGTTTAGGCTTCCAGGTTTATTCTCCACAACTATATCCTGTTATAGCTTTACTAAATATAGAATTTGGGCACGATTGCCTTGGGTGTACTGATATTATTAGTACATCCCTAAAGTGGGCGGAAAGGTACATTTGTATGGGAGGTATCATAAGGGGCGTCGATAGACTTCCAATTTTTTCTCCAAAACTTTGTCCTGTTATAGCATAACAAAATACAGAATTTGGGCACGATCGTGTCGAGTGTATTGATATTATTACCCTATTTCTAAAGTGGGCGGAGTGGTACATTTGTATGGGAGGTACCAGGAGGGGCATGTCTAGACTTCCAGATTTATCTCCAAAACTTTATTCTGCTTGAAATTTACCAAATACAGAATTTAGGCACGATCGCGTTATGTCTTTTAAAAATATTAATTGATTTCTAAAGTGGGCGGTACCATATGTGTATGGGAGGTACCAGATGGGGCGTGGATAGACTTCCAATTTTTTTTCTCCAAAACTTTATCCTGTTATAGCTTTACTAAAAATAGAATTTGGGTACGATCACGTTTGATTTATTGATATTATCCCTCCATCTCTATAGTGGGCGGAAAAGTAGATTTGTATTGGAGGTACCAGAAGGGGCGTGGCTAGGCTTTCAAAAATTTTTCCAAAACTTTATCCTGTTATAGCTTTACTAAATACAAAATTTGGGTACGATACCATTGGTTGTATTGATATTATTACTCGATTTCTAAAGTGTGCGGAATGATGTATTTGTATGGGAGGCACCAGAAGTGGCGGGGCCATGTAGCCCATTTGCAATACGTAAGTAGTTTTGAGGAAATAATGACTCGTGCAAAATTTTAAAACATTTTGTTGCGTCTTTCGGAAGTTATCGTGCGAACCAGCCGGACAGACAGACATGGCTTAAACGACTTAAAAAGCCATGACTCGAATTTGGTTCAAAGAAACCTAGGGTCTAAAGTGACTCCTTCTACGTGTTACACTTTTTGGTCGTATCAAATGATATATACCCTCATCCCTAAGGGTGATGGTATAAAAAAGCTTCAACTACAATGAGAGCTAGAGAAAGAGATTATACGCGCTCTACTCAATCCAAAACGCATGAGCACATGTTTTGTTATACTCTTTGTTGTATTTTTACCGATAATATCAGGTTCTTACTTGTTTTATCTGTTTGTACAAGTAGAATGAATGGAACGCTGCAGGCCTTTTATATGTATGTACTAGTGAGCCCGGCAATGCTCCGCTATTGCATATTAACTTGTAATATATTTCACAATATTTTCTTACTGTTCCAAGTGTATATAAACGCTAATTTATAATTTGGTAGGTCTACAAAGTACTTTGAATACGGTTCTTTAGCTCGACAAAGATATGTTGTATTTAGTAACATATGGATCTAATATCAAGTAATTCCTTAACATGGATATTAACTAAGGAAGTTTTATTGTTTATAATGCTAATATCTTAGGCTCTATGACGATGAAAGAGTTCATCAGCAAATTCATGTTTATAGTGCCGACATGTAGAGTAAGATTTTTTTGTATGTAGAGCGAAAAATCATTTCTTTTACTAACCGAAAACATACATTCCACTAAAGATCAAAATTAAATTTTTATTTTTATTCACACACTCCTTTTTCCAATCACAACCAATTACACTATGTCACAAAATTTCAAAAGTTTCTGTATCCGGGACATTTAATAATACATTTTAATGTAAAACGCGTTACGCTGAATTCAAATCTGCTCTCAGATATGTGGAAAGTAGAACAGATTTTGATATATGGTCAAATTTCCATTTTTTGTGTTTTGAAAAAAGGTAGGTCTACTAAAATGTGATTTTATCTGGCTTTAATTCACCGATTTTACTGAGCTGTGACAAAAATAAAAGATAATAAAATTATTTCTTAAAAAAACGATAGTTGATTAAAATCCAATCATTAATGACGAAGTTATGGCACTTCAAAGTTGGATTTTTGTAAAAATTTTAATGATTTTTCAAGTTTTCGCTGCCTTTAATTAAGTTTTTTTCCGTGATTCCGTAAAAATTGCTCCGGTTTCAGACTATTACATGATAGAATAATATGTTACAAAAATTTTTTGCCCTTGGTCATCAATTTAGAAGCCGGGATCAAAAATTTGTTGCATTGTGTTATTATCAACAAATCATCGGCACCACTTTGTAAATTTTTCGTATCAATCGGTCTATTAGAAAAGTAGTTAGAGCGATTTATGAAAAGGGGACGTGGCACCGCCCACTTCCACCCTGGCTGTAAATCTAACTGTACGAACAACACATATGTTTACCATATATCATCATACTTCTGACTGTTTATCTGATACACACGCTTAAAGTTTCAAGATGTAAGCCATGCCCACTGATCCTATCCCGCCGATTTTTTGTTGGAGCACGAATATTTGTGTCAGATGCATCTACACAAATTTTCTAGACGATTGGAAAAAAACATTCCTCCAATAGGCGGAGCCACGCCCACCTGATATATCAAAAATTCAAGTAGCCTATTTTCACCACCGAACGCACAGATACCAAAAAACTTAGACTCTTACTAGGGTCTTCCGCATTGTAGTTGCGTGTTCTGAAAACTATGCCACGGCCGCATCACACTGGTATATTCGGTACAAAATGTATAAAGATTCTTTACTTTTCAATTTAACACTGACATGACCCCCGTGACATGTTCGCCTAATTATTAGAAGCCCCTCGTTGCTGATGCAACTACCAAACCCTCAACCCAAATATGTGATCAGCTAAAATTGTGAAGAAGAACAAATCATGCTGACAAAAACAGACATCGAGATAGACGTATGTCAAACAGTAGCGACAGCAAAAATCAATTTTTGTATAGCCGGACACCTATGGCAGGGGTAAACAGCAGCAGCTCAACGCAATAACGACACTCACAATACTCCTGTATTTCAAATGTCAATCGTGATAAGATTGATAAGAAATGATTTACGTGTTGAGTTGTGACGAATACCAAACAAACGGTTCCCAAAGTGACAGACAGAGGGACATGGGTACACATCAACGAAATGAGGAGGTACTCGAATTCTATCCTTTTTGTGTTATTTTATTTTCTGATAGGATGATCGATGTTTTTGTACTTTGTGTGAAAAACTAATTGTCAATTGTAGAGGCAGCAGCCATTCGACCGCAAAACGATTTCACTTGAATTTTCAATACGATTTTGGCACTCCTTAAATATGTGAGCAATGTGTTTCGACAAATTTTTTGGCATCAACATCAAAGGGATTGTAGAAAACACTATGTTTTCCGTTTGAAATTTGCCAAAATGTCATTGAACTTTAAATAGTTTTACATGGTGAAATGTTTTTCGCTTGATTTCGTATGCTGTCTGTACCTGAGAGATCGAAGACCTTTTGCGTTGTGTAAACTTGTCAAATTGTGGTCGCAGTGGTTCTAATTAGATTTGACACCACAAGAGTGGCGGCGGCGGCGGCGGCGTTGTTAGTCACTTCTCATGGTAACAAGCAACTTATGAAATAAAATTTGCCAAAACGCAACCGCGTCAACAATGTGACTCTAGCCAATTCAGAATTGTAACGCCAACAGATTGCAAAATATCAAAATACATACCTCAAATTTTAATTTACAATGTAGCGAATAATATAATAGCTAATTAGATACATACAATTGTTTGACATAGTGGAAGTACAATATCGCATTAAAATGTTTTTATTGTAGTAAGATTTTCGCAGTAGGAATTTTGTTATATGAATATGATGTTTAAATTCATACAGTTCTAAAATATTATTTGGATTTATCCAAAAAAAAGTTGGATAAAGCAGCTGCTGCAACTAAAAACCTTATGGTGGACACCGAAAACATAGGCTGTTAAAGTCGATTGTGTTTTGGATATTATTGTACCAACCAAATATATTGTGTGCTAGGACTGAATCGAACTTATAGTAGCTTCTTCGACAAAATCAAATTTCTTTTAAAAATTTTTACAGGAATAAATCACCTGGTTATAAAACTACGGCATTGTTTCTTTCGTGTGAGAATCATTTTATTATTGGTTAAGGCTTTTACTATGTGAACATTTATTTCAAAGTGAACATTAAATCGATTTTTTTTAAATAGGCATTTAACCAGCCCTATACAAATAATACTTTACTCTCGATTGATATATCTCATGCTGACCGTAAGAACATATACATCATCTCAATATCATTTGGGAATATTTGAAATTCTGCAAACTTTTCTCATTAAATTGACATAAATGAAATGCAGCAGAAACTCTCGAAGGCAGATAGATATAAACGATTTTCGTAAACTATTTAAAATATGTTGTACACAAAAATGTTGAAAGGTTGTCTTAATTGTTGGGGATTTCGAAATTGATGGGCTGCTTTTAACAGAGCACACAATGTGGTGTTTATCATGTCATTCCCTACCGCGTATGTCTTCGACATCTCCGCCAACAGCATCATTACTCTCAGCCACAGCCTCCACCACTTCGTCATCTCATTTTTGGCCGATATGGGTATGTGGTTGGGATCATTGCAATAAAGCACTTTGTTGGCGTTTAGGTGTTTGCAGTCCAATCTACACAGTGGGCTATTTGAATGTCGATAAAAGAAAATGCTAGTTTGAATCGTAAGAACATACTCCTGCGTCAGAATTTTAAAATCGTGTACCTTGCGCAAAACTTGGCTGAATTCAGTGTACTAACATAAAAGATATGTATGTTAATATATATGGGTGAATACGGTCGATTGTATGTGAGATACTCGAAGTGGTGTCTGCTTACTTTTGCATGAAAATTAAACTAACCAAACTCAAATATCCTGTAGTTTTCAGATTGTTAGTTTAAGGAGAAATATAAATTTTACCAAAAATATGTCATTTTGTATGGGAGGTACCAGAAGGTGTGGTTATATTCTGTCCATCTACAATCAATATTCATAAATTTTTATAAGGATCAGTGGAGGCTTTCTCGTGTTATTTTGATCACCAGCCCGACTGACGGAAATGGCTCAGTCATCCTCAACTCGACAACAATATGTTGGGCTTGCTTAATTTCCACACTAACCCTCTGTTCACTTAACTTAATTTCCCTTTGCACCCCATGAATGAAGTATGGGATAGCTTCTCGCGTTGTTGTGAATTAACACGCTTTCTATTTTTAGATTCACAACTAACGGCACCTACTTGTTTATCGACGAATGCGAACGTCACTGTTTGAGAAGCTCTTACTAGACACGCCGATTGACTCGACACTTAATACTGCGAAGTTGCTGTCAACAACATTCGAGGGGAGCCGACAATGAAAGAACAATTTTTTTTAAGATGACTGGAGCCAGGTTTGAACCTGCGACCTCCCGCATGGTAGGCGTGTGTTCTAACCACTATGCCACGGCCGGTCCCCCTCTGCTCACTTACCGAAATTAAAACTAGTAAGAAAGTTTCATTTGGGCAACCCGACTTACACATACCATCACCCTCAGTAAAACAAAAAATATCTATTGTGTTGATATTATTACTAAAGTGGGCGAAGTGGTACATTTGTATGGGAGATACCAGAAGGGGCGTGTCTAGACTTCTAGATTTGTTCTCTAAAACTTTATCCTGCTTGAACTTTACTAAACACAGAATTTGGGCACGATCGCGTTATGTATATTATTAATATTAATCGATTTCTAAAGTGGGCGATACCAGATGTGTATTGGAGATACCAGATGGGGCGTGGCTAGACTTCCAGCTTTTTTTTCTCCAAAAACTGTATCCTATACCATTACTAAATTAAGAATTTGGGTACGATCGCGTTGAACTTATTGATATTATTACTACATCTATAAAGGGGGCGGAAAGGTACATATGTATGGGAGGTACCAGAAGGGGCGTGGCTAGACTTTAAATTTTTTTCCAAAACTTTATCCTTTAATAGTTTTTGGGTACGATCCCGTTGGTTGTATTGATATTATTACTCGATATCTAAAGTGGGCGGAATGATGTTTTTGTATGGGAGGTACCAGAAGGTGCGGGGCCTTGTAGCCCATTTGCGATACCGTAAGTAGTTTTGAGGAAATATTACTCGTGCAAAATTTTAAAACATTTGGTTGCGTCTTTCGAAAGTTACACTTGCGAACCAGCCGGACAGCCAGACAGACAGACGGACATGGTTCAAACGACTTAGAAAGTCATGAATCGAATTTGGTTCAAAGAAACCTAGGGTCTAAAGTCACTCCTTCTATGTGTTACACTTTTGAGTCGTATCAAATGACATATACCCTCATCCCTAAGGGTGATGGTATAAAAATCTGCCTGCGAACATGGGTCAATTGTCCTTAATAGTCCTGAAACGAATTTGGTCCGAAGTATCATAGGGTTCCAATCGTCATCGTTAATGCGTTACACTTTTTCTTGGATATAATATTCTTATCCTTATGGGTGAGGGTATTAAAACTAGTGGACATACAATAACTTACAGTCAGTCTGGAACGACCATGCCAAAAGCACTGTATTATTATACAATTATTCTTCTACTTCTTATTTGGCAGCAACGACAGAAATTCATCCATCCACGTAGTCGCGGTCTCCCTCTTTTGCGCCGTCATTCGTGGTCTTGATAGAATACCATTCGCGCTGGAGTTTCCTCATCAATACTCACGACATGGCCTGATCAGCGTAATAGTTGCACTTTAATTCGCTTGACCACATCAATGTTTGTGGTATAGCACGTACAGCTCATGGTTCATTCGAATCCTGAACTCGCCGCTTACGGAAATGGGTGTATATATGTATTATAGGTACATACACGTAAATTGCATTTCTTAAGCACAGGACATATAACACTCAGATTCCAATCAACTGACTTGCTGTTTTTCAACCAAATCGTGTTTATGAGCTGATACATGAACTTTGCTAACTCATCGCCGCCCTTAAAAAGCTCTACCGGCAGTATATAGCTTCCCGCAGTTTTATTGGTTTTTAGACATGCCTGTCACGATTTGGCGCGTTGGTAGACAATCTACTCGGTCGTCGATGACAGGGGTGACTTCGTCACTTAAGCTGTTTTCGGAAACGAACAGAGTACACAACTGTTTCCTTCATATTTGCAGCACACTCTGAGTGTCCGTGTCTCGGCCTTACAGGTAGGGATCCCTGTTGCAAAACCTTTGCTTTTTGCATTTTGTTAGAACTTTCAGGCTTTACCTCTATCATTGTAACTTCAATATCTTGGTTTTCTCTTTTCCTCCATAGACGCTTTTTCCGCCTAAAGAGGCGCATCATATCCGTCCTCTTCTCATTATATCGCTACGATACGCGTTGTCATAGGCTGCTGTTTTGTCCTATATGCAGCATCCATTTCTTCAGACACTAAGCGACATTCCTTATAGTAACAGGGTTACTCTGAACGTGGTTTTTCATAACCCAATACGATAGTTGCGGCAGTGGTCATAGAATTCGCAAAATGCTGCTACTGCGTGTAGGGAATTTCAGAATTAGGGTCGTTACTTTAAAGTAATTGAGAGATTCGGTTGGAGTAAGCATTAGATAACTCGGTGGTATGCAACTCTGTGATGTAGAGCTTACTTTGCGCTGGTTATGAGTGTTTTTAGAACTACTTAATCGTGTTCGTAAGTACGGATTTTCTTAAATCCATTACAAAAAGCTGGATCAGAAAAACCTAGCCTAGAATTCTTATTTGTAGATGTTCTTAAGCCTTATGGCGCTTGATTTTTAAGTATAAAATTCTTAATAATAGATGACATTAAGACTGATGGGGCTTGATTCTTAAGTATATAATTCTTAAATACAGATGGCATTAAGCCTGCTTGGGCTTGAATTTTAAGTATAGAATTCTTGAATATAGATGACATTAAGTCTGCTGGGGCTTGATTTTTTAGTATAGAATTCTTATTAAACCTAATGCGACAAGTTTTTAAAGTGTAGAATTCTTAATTATAGATGGCAGTAAGCTAGATGGGGCTTGATTATTATTAAATAATATGCGGATAGATTTTTTACTATCATTACAAACCTTAAGTGTTATATTCTCCACGAAATTAATGAGAAGTCAAAACACACTGGTGCGAAAATGGTATCAACGAAGATTAACGTCACTTGAATCGCACAAGCTCTTAAAATTTTCATATTTAATTGGAGAATTAATACGTCTAAATTCAAGTACGATTTTTGGAAAAAATAAGAATTTTATACTTTAATGTAGAATGCGAATTAATTGTGGGAAGAAAACATTAAGCTAAGAGAGTATATGTTATTTCTCTCCCAAACATTTTTTTCTCAGAGATTTATGTAAGATTTTTTATTCTTACTCTGAGTCAGATATTACTTGATATTTATTCTAAGAATTTTTTACTTGTTAGTTGACAAGTTCGTTCTTAATAAGTAAGTTCGTACATACTTAATTGGAGAATTTCATTCTTATTTTAATAATTTCGACGCTTAAATTTTTGAACTTTTCCTGTTTTTTACTTGATTTAAGAATACTTAGTACTATTCGCACTTAAATATTTAAGTAATTTTCGAATGTGTTTTTTTTTCTGTGTAGTCCTTCACGAAGACTAACAAAAAATTCAATACCCATGCACATTTCGCTTCTAAAATTAAACCAACAAAGAGGCCTTTTACTAGGGTGAGAAAAGATTCGGCAGAGATGCTTCTTTCCTTTCTTAAAAATGTCCTGTGAACAGCCCTTCTGTGTACCATAAAAAAAAATTCCTTAGTCTTTCACATCTCGCTTATAAAATGAGGCCTCTTGCAAGGGTTAGAAAATATCCGGCAGACATGCTTTTTTCTCTTCTTATAACTGGCACAAAGGCATTGCAAACTTTCTTGCCTTAAACAGGCCTATTTCTAGAAGGCAGAAATTACGCTCATATCCGTGCACTCTTCACTTCTCCGATTCAGGCCTGCAAACAGGTCTGCAGTAGCAATGCCACATGATTTTAGGACTCCAAGCCGGCCATCCTAGGCATGCCTACTGAAACGCCTTCAATGAGAAAGGGAATGTGCCTGCCTATGGCGCCCTATGATAATTTGAAATGAAAGTTGCATTTGTAGGGTAGGGCTTCTGACTTCCTTTGCAAGCCTGTAAGAAGTAGTGTTTTTGATTTCCCACCATTTTTCATTTCCCGTGATATCGGGATTTTTATATCATTTTCCCGGAATCCCGGGAAATCCCGGTCCAAAACAAAAAATAAATAAAAATTGCATTTTTTATTTTAATACAAACAAACGAATATGAAATGAAAAATAAAAATAATTCCAAAAATTTCATGTTATGGTTTATCCGAAAATTTGTTAATATTTAGACAAGCTATCATCGTGAAACCTGTTCATGAGCAATCTCCTTATAAACGTAGAGTGGTGTACCAAGCAATTTTTTGAAATTCGTACTTTTAGGGGGGAAAAAAGGTCTAACAAGTGAAAAAACTTGTAACACTATCCAGGCCAAACGGCAAAAGCTGTATATGAGCTGAAAATGTATATGAGCAAGCTTTTTAAAGAATAATAGGGCTGCTAGTAGGGATTTTTCGAAATTTGTACTTTTTGGGGTAAAAAGGCCAAAAAGGGATAAAACCGGTATCATTGAGGCATTTTTAAAAATTCGTTTTTAGGTGCTAAAAAAGCCCCATAAGGTGTAAAAATTATGCACTCACCCAGACCAACGGCTAAAGTTAGCATCGCAAAAATCTATATAGGAATGCTTCCTATAGAATTAGAGATCTGCATGAGGAGATTTTTCAAAATTTTTACCCTTTAAAGAAAAACCTAACCAAACCAAGACCAAACGGCTTAAGGTAGAATAGCAAATAAGGGGCGGAGTATTAATTTTAGTGAGTAGTTGGGCGCTTTAAATTCATATCAAATTGGTACCATCACCCTAAAGTTATAAATGCGGGTATTGGGACGACTGTTTATTTTATGGAGCGATTCTGCGATATGAAAGAATTTCCAGCTTTTAGCAAGACTAACCCGAAAATGGGATGAAACTGTTACCATCACCCAAACCAAACGACTTAAGGTGGAATCGCGGCAATTAGATTTAACATTTATTTTATAGGGTGATTGTCAATATGAAGGTATTTTTGAAGCTCGTACTCCTTGGAATAAAATGGTGAAAAGTGTTATCATCGCTCAGACCAAACACCTAAAGGTACAATCACCCAGTACACCAACAAAGAATGTTATATGTCAGCCAATTGGCTCAAAACTATTGTTTTAAAATATATGCCAATCAATAAGTAAGTACCCATCAACTCATGGACGTTGTATTGCTGATTCATTTTAACAATTTAATACGTTCGAATTTTTCTCTATATATTAATGCACATTTGAAAGATAAATAACGCATCGAGAGACGGAATACGATAGTGATGGACACGAAAATAGTCACCAATTTTATGGTAAAAACTAGCGGACCCGGCGAACTTTGTCTCGCCCCAATTTTATGCCTTTAGATAAACTCATTAGAGAATGTTTGATAAACAATGTTTTTCGATTAGTTTTCCGCCTCAAAAACAAACAACGAAGGCGGCTCTCCAAAAATCGAAAAGGCAACGTTCAACTGACCGGACATAAAAAAGGGAAATTCGAGATTAATCTCATATAATTCCAACGATTGTCCTTGCGATTTATTGATTGTCGTCGGGGAATTGGAATGGATGATCAGTTGGAATTATCTAATTCGTAAGATAAGGACTTCCTCTTCTTTGAATTTGTTCTTTATGATCGTCTGAAATCACGTTTTTATCAGATTCTTGACGGACAACCGCGTACCGTTGCACAATTTCGGTTGATTCAGATTCCACAATATGATTATGATCTATCCCACCTTTATCTGTAAATTATGCGGCATATTAAGCGAGTGGAAAATTCGGTCGGATTGTTGGTCGCTTCATCCTTTACGGTCACACTGTAAACAGATTTAACTTTCTAATTTGAAATTGTAGCTATTAATGTATTTATTCTTCTCTACTAGTAACATACTGCCCTAAATTAATCCAATCGAGATTTTTATAATTTTGTGCAATGTCATGAGTTACTTTTCCAACGATGTGAACTGGCAAAAATTTGCCGGGAACGATATCAATTCAGTCGAAACATCAACCCGAATTTGGCCATTGCCAAGCGCTGGCAGTTGTTTCGGGAATTCAGCAGATGATGGGAGATTCTGGAATGAGCCCCTAATTTTTTGGTCAATTACAACTTCTTGACGTTTTCAAGCATGGTTTTAGTAAATCAGCAGCATTAAACATTTTGAGCAAAATCAAAGCACCACCAAATCGTTTAAAATTCCCTCGTAAATCCTTCATCGTTCAGTCAACTACTTCCAAAGCTCATTTAGTCGTTATCGAGCATTCATCCGAAATGTTGATTTGGCATTCCCGCATCTATTTCGCCGTTGCGAAATTCTTGGTCATTGTATACTTTGGCTTTTCAACCGTGAGAAGATTCATCGACAGTTTTAAAGTGGAATTTGCAGTTCGAAAGCCTTCCAACAATGTGACAGGTATGCCAGAGGATGCAGCGGCTAACGTTATTTGAGATCTTGACCAAATTGTTGCCGAAATCAACAAATAATGTCTTAGGTGTCCCACTCAGAGCATCGAGAAAGTAAATACCTCCAGTTTCATCGTGAATCATACACGGTCTTGTACTCGGTATTTAACAGCGACACATTTGTTCGAACTCTTTCGATAAGCTCTTCTAGATTATTGTCTTCCTCCCGTTAAAATTCGCGATCGAATGCATTTTGCATCGAACGATTTGACGCTGGCACTCCCGATGTCGGGTTTTTTTATTTAAATATTATTTTTCTCGTTACCAACCAACATGTAACCGAAAATTTTCCACCTAGACATCGTTCAAAACCATCAAATCATGCAAAAATTGTAAAATTTTGTCAATAAAAAATACACATTTTTTGGACTTTTCCTGAATTTTCCGAGTTTTTCCCTGAGAATTTTCTATTTTTCCATTCGAAAAGCCATTCCATAACAACTGCACACAAAATTCCATACAAAAAACCAATTTTCGATTTTTCCAATTTCCCGACTTTTTCAAAGGATTTTCCCAAAATTATCTTGCATAAAACCCTCATACCAATTACGAACTATTGAATAAAAATTGAAAACAAAATGGGCCAGCCGTTCTTCCTTGATGAATTACTACACACTGTTTACACCGTTATTATACATATAGGTTTCACAATAAACCGAATTTTTCCAAGCAGCACAACGAATTTTCTACCTTTACGTCGTCTAAAATCATGAAATCAAGCGATACAATGAAAAAATTCAAAATTTTCGAGTTAATTCAAGAATTTTCCGAGTGTTCCACCAAAAATTTTTCTATTTTTCCATTCGAAAAGTCATTTTAGAATGATTATCCGAAATTTTCACATTTGCATCATTCAAAATTATCAAAACACAATAATATGTAAAATTTCGTCGAAAAAAAAAATTAAAATTTTTGGAATTTTTCCATAATTTTCCAACCAAAATTTTCTGTTTTTTTGAACCGAAAAGCCACTACGGAACAATTGCACACAAAAAGTTATACAAAAACTCAATTTGCGATACAAAATGTTTCTGAAAAAATCCAAATTTTTCGAGCTTTTCCGGAATTTTCCGAGTTTTCTACCGATAATTTTTCTATGTTTCCATTCGGAAAGTCATTTCGGAATAATTATCCAAAATTGTTCACTGTTACATCGTCCAAAATTATCAAACTTTTTGAATTTTTCCGGAATTTTCCGCATTTTTCAACAAAAATTTTACATTTTTCTACTCGAAAAGCCATTCTGTAACAATTGCACACAAAAATCAATACAAAAAGGCAATTTTCGATTTTGCCAATTTTCCGACTTTTCCGGAAGATTTTCCCAAAATTTTCTTTCACATAAACCTTCTCCTGGCAATAACGAACAACTGAAAAAAAGTTTGAGCAAAATCGGCCCAGCCGTTCTCAATTGATGAATTACTATACATTTTTGCCACCATTTTTATATATATAAGATTTGGAACACTAAATAATTTATGTTTTTAGTGGATTTTAACTTGTTTAACATTTGATATTGACAGAGTAAATAAGCATAATGAAATCCCGGACGCATTCCCGGGATTCCGGGACAAAAAATTGGTCGGGTTTCCCGGGATTTTTGTCCCGGGAATTCTCGGGACAAAAACACTAGTAAGAAGACATGCAAAGCCGACCATGAATACACATCCAAATTCATGTCTTTCTACATGGCGGCTGTAAAAGATGTCACAGATCTTTCGTTGTGTGCCTCCGTATTCCGTCCATCACATTTTCTGTATGGCGACGATGACAGCCTTGTATTTGTCGTAGGCATCAATCAATTGGATATTACAATTAATTCCCTTTGTATATTCCGATCTAATAACCTATTTCGAAACACATTACAAGGTATATGTCAATTTTTATACCATCACCCTTAGGGATGAGGGTATACATCATTTGATACGACCCAAAAGTGTAACACATAGAAGGAGTCACTTCAGACCCTAGGTTTCTTAGAACCTAATTCGATTCATGACTTTTAAAGTCATTTGAGCCATGTCCGTCCGTCTGTCTGTCTGGTGGCTGTCCGGCTGGTTCGCACGATAACTGTAGAAAGACGCAACTAAATGTTTTGAAATTTTGCACGAGTTAATATTTCCCCAAAACTACTTACGGTATTGCAAATGGCTACATGGCCACGCCCCTTCTGGTACCTCCCTTTCAAATATATCATTCTGCCCACTTGAGAAATCGAGTAATAATATCAATACACCCAACGGGATCGTACCCAAATTCTGTACTTAGTAAAGCTATAACAGGATAAAGTTTTGAAGGAAAAGGTGGTAGTCTAGCCACGCTCTATCTGGTACCTCCCATACCCATCTTGTATCGCCCACTTTAGAAATCGGCTAATATTATTAATAGAACGAACGCGATGGTGCCCAAATTCTATATTTAGTAATGCTCAAGCAGGATAAAGTTTTGAAGGAAACCTCCCCACTGTAAAAATCGAGTGGTCGTGCTCAAATTCTATATTTTGTTAAGTTATAACAGGATAAAGTTTTGGAGAACAACTTGAAAGTCAAGACACGCCCCTTCTGGTATCTGTCACACATTTGATTACCAGAATGCGCATACATACGGATATTGATATATCGATTTAATAGCTCTGTTCGGCATGATAATCTGCCCCAAAACTATTCCTGATGCTTCTTATGTTAAATGACCTCCTGAATTCGAATATCACCCCGTTGGCGCACGTACCGTTTTCTCAAAACGTCCCCCACTTTTTTTTAAACTTTTCTTGAAAGACAACAAAAAGTCCCGAGAAAAAGGAGGATAATTAGAATAAAATGTTATACTCATTCAAGCATTATTCCATAGAAAAATACTACCAATTATAATGCTGTAGCCCACTGTGTTCACATGAATCGTTTTGTATTTCAAAGTTGGTTGTTTTCTTTACAGTTTCGAATAAGACAAGTGACTGACAGTGTTGAGTGTTAAAAATGCTTTTGTGCTGATGTGCCAATGCTTGGCGTTTTCTTTCGTCTCCTTCTTACCCTTTCTGTTGTTTTAGCAAATATTTTTGTTATTTATTTGTATTTTTACTGATGCGGCGGCTGTCGCTGTGGTGTTCACTGGCAAATACTTTGAAATAAAAAGGCGATAGAAAAACAACATCAGTCATGAACTCTTTACACTATTTACTTGCTAGTTGGTATGGTGGCCGTCCGTCTTTCCGTCCGTGTGTCGGATTTGTCTTCATCATTTGATTCTTTCCTGAAATTGTTTGCATGACTAGATGTCAATGCTGACACTGAAATAGAAAAGATGAAAAACAAACGAGCCACATTCTTCTTGACTGACTGACATTTTGAGTGCACAACATATGCGCGTTTATCACTCATCCTACGTCGTTCTGCCTGACAGTCGGTATGTGATTTGTGTATCTGTACGACATAGTAGTATAATGCATACTTAAAGTGCTGTATAAGTCCTGATGATATAATCAATCACAGATAGCTCGTAGGATTCAAGGAGTGAGTGAAAATGCCTACACAATACAAAAAAAAAACATCAAATAATAAAAGACCGTTAAATTGTTTTCAAAGTGCTCATAACAAATATTTTTCTCAAGAAGTTGAAGAGACAACATCATGAAACTTACGGGGGGTTCAAAGTATATTATGTTCACCTTTATCAAAACATTGTAATTTTCGAAAAAGTTTCAGACTGTAATTTAAAATGTTAACAACTTAAACTACAAGGGTTTATTTTGAAAGAACCAAGGTGGCTTCACGGCTTGTCTGAACTTAAGTACGTACATAAATTTCAGTCCACAACAAAAATCCACAATAAATGTAGATGACAATAAAGACTACATCACCCTCAGGTACTTTAATGCTATGTGCACTGGGTATTTGGACATCATTACAACTCATAATTTATATTTATTCTTGGCGCCTACTGGTATTACACATGTTGATAGTTTCGTATCGAGTTTTTATGACGACCAATCGATCATATTCAGTGAATGTTTGCATAAAAGAAACAACAAAACTCGTATTTACCCCCTTCACCAAACAATGAAAAAAAAACTAAAAGAGTCAACGAATAACAAATGCGGACGCCATAATATGTACAAAAGGCTCTATTTCGACAATATGATGCCTGCGTACAAATACAATTGAAATATCATTTGTATAGATACACTGAGAAAATGTAAAACTAATAAACAGAGTACTTTAATTTATTTCTCCGAAAGGAATATGTAAAATTTAGCATAAGAATCTGCAAAAACTAACGACAGCCTGAAAAAAATTCAGCATGCAAAGTTTGGTGTTAGGGAATTTCAGGAAAGGATTTCACAGAAAATGATTGTAATGATTTTCCGCAGACAAAAAATTATCTTTTTATTGTAAAAATAATCACTATGCAAATTCCATTTATAAACCAAAGTTTATTAACGCGGCTGTATGTGACCAGACTCTCCCTTTGGAGTCCCCCAAGCGGCCAATAACGTCCAGTAACGTCCAATAGATGACATTTTCCCCGGGCAATGCCACTGAACATCTGTGGTACCTAATGTGAAAAAACTATTTTGGGGAACGTATATGGCATGCTAACCCCAATGTGTCTAAGGGTAGTAGGTAGAAGAAGTTACTGAAGCTCAACACAACGACAAGTATCTCCCAAATGTTGATGGCCCACGCAAACATTACAGGGACCATGAATAAAGGATGTGGACCTGGAGTGTCCGATCTTTTCGACAAAGGCTCACAGTACCGCCTAAGGGTAGTAGGTAGCAGATGTTACTTAAGCTCAACACAACGGCTCTCTTAGTGGCTTTATCAGCCTCAAGAAACGACAAGAACTCCCCAAATGTATATGGCCCCCGTAAACGTTATAAGGAGCATGATTAAAGGAGAAGCATCTGGAATGTCTGATCGGACATATTTGTTCATCACGGATAGGAGTAAGGTAAAGCGAACCGAATTAGACCTTATAAATGTGGCCACGACCGACCAAATATTCACACTATCAAAATTCCTAATGAAGGACCAAAAAATGCAGTGGTAATCGTGGTAGTGGTAATCGACTACAAAGCTGCTATAGGAAGTCCGATACGACAGCAATTATTAGAAGCTGTGTCTGAGATTGTTATCTCCGACACGAAGTCTTCAGTGAAAATAGGTATAAATTTGATGGAGCCATTTTTTAAAAAGCAAGGCTTTAGACATGGCGATAATCTGTGATGAGATCCCTTTAACATTATAATAGAGATGATCATGCGGAGGGCTGCAGTAAACACGATTGGTACCATTTTAATAATAGCTACATTCTGCTCGCCAATGCATTGGGAGGCAGTCGACAGAAGTGGAAGAGTCTACTCGTTGGGGATGCTGCCTGAACATTGACAATGTAAACCAAGTGAGAAAGAATCAGTCGGGTAAACTGACCTCACCCTCAGTAAAAATATAACATTTGCTCAACAAAATGCAAATTTGGCACTATCACTTTGGCTGTATTTACATAATTATTTAATAGTGTGCGGAATGGTACATATGTATAGGTGGCGTGACTGCACTTTCAATTATTCCTCCAAAAGTTTATATTGTTATAGCTTACCAAATTGTAGTATTCGGGCACGATCGTATCGTGTGTATTTAAATTACTTCTCGCTTACTAAATTGGGTGTAATAGTACATTTGTGTGGGAGGTACCAGATGGGGCGTGGCTATACTTCCAGCTTTGCTTCAAAACTCTATCCTGCTATAGCTTTAGTAAATAAATAATTTGTGTATGATCGCGTTGGGTGGTTTGATATTATTACTCCATCTCTACAGTGGGCGGAATGGTACATTTGTGTGGGAGGTACCAGAAGGGGCGAGGCCATGTAGCCCATTTGCAATACAGGATAGTTTTCGTGCAATATTAACCGATGCAAAGTTTCAAAACAATTGGTAACGTCATTTAAAAATTATCGTGCGTACCATATGGACAGCCAGACGGACAATGCTTAAACGACTTAAAAAGTCATGAATCGTATTACCAATTGCGTACAAGGTCCTTTCAAGCATATTGTGTGAACGTTTAAAGCCAATTGTAGAAAACCTAATTGGACCATATCAGTGCGGTTTTAGAGCTGGCAAATCTGCGACGGATCAAATATTCACCTTACGACAAATCCTGGAAAAAAACCCTTGAAAAGCAGATCGACACCTACCACCTCTTTGTCGACTACAAAGCTGCCTTCGACTCTCCGATTAGGAATAGGCTTTATGAGGCTATGTCTGTGTTTGGTATTCCTGCAAAGCTAATTCGACTTTGCAGATGTACCTTAAAAAACACCAAATCCTCGATTAAGATTGGTAAAGATCGGCCTGAACCATTCAACACGGAAAGAGGTCTCAGGCAGGGCGATAGCCTGTCCTGTACACTATTTAATATAGTTATGGAGAAGGTGATGAGAAAGGCTGGTGTCAACATGTCTGGCTCCATATTCCACAAAAACCACATGCCACTAGACTACGCCGATGATATATATATGATTGGTCGAAATCTGCGGGACGTTACTGCAGTCTTCTCATCACTAGAAAAGGAGTCGGCAAAAATGGGTTTAGCGGTCAACGAGGACAAAACAAAAATAATGATTTCGACGAACAAAGAGTCCTCTCGATGGGGACGCAGCGTCAACGTTGAAAATTTTTGTTTTGAGGTAGTAGATGAGTTTACTTACCTCGGATCTTCCGTCAATAAGAAAAATTATGTCAGCAAAGAAATTAAGCGGAGAATAGTGCTACAAAATAGATGTTTTGACGGACTTCGGCAGCACTTTGGTAACACCACCTTATCTCGGGATACTAAAAAACAGCTATACCAGGTGCTTATTTTAGCTAAAAGAGTCAGAATGCAACGACTACGATGGCTAGGTCATGTTGCCAGGATGCATGTAAATGCTCCAGCGGGAAAGGTGTTTGAAGGCGAACCTGAAGGACGGCGCAGAGCAGGGCGATCATTATTAGAAAACATTGGTACGCAAATTACATAGAATATATTGTGCAACTATTTTATTTAGATAAAATATTTGTCAATAGTTTTGGAGTACTGCAATTGTCCTCTAAACTGGTATAAGTATATATCGCTATTTTACATAATTTTTCTACCAGTGCAGCTAAACAAATCTCGTTTGTGCGCACCATATGTATGTATGTCCGGCCGTACATTTACACATATTTCAATGCTAAATGATAGATCATATTGAAAAGCAATCAATCAAATGTATTTTATGAGACACATAAACACATATCAGTCTATACAACACATTCGCTGCCAGTCACAAATATATAGAATTCACTGAACTGGAATGGTTTCTTTTTTTTCTTTCTCTAAGCGTGAAAGTATTTTCTGGAGGGTTAAACTCCAGTAGCACATTCAAAGAGATTTGAGAAATTTATTATTTTTATCATAAATTATGGCAATATATTTTATTAAAATGTATATAAGGATTAATGAAATTTATGAATTTATTACAAGCTTTAATAAATGGCTGGTGTGTTTAAGACTATGTATTTATATTCTCAGTTTAGTGTGTAAGTATGTAAATAAACTTTATTGATTGAATTAGCGATTAGAATGTTTGGACAATGGGAACGGCCGTGGCATAGTGGTTAGAACACGCGACTACCATGCGGGAGATCACAGGTTCTACTCCTGGCTCCAGTCATCTTAAAACCAGTACAGAAATTTCAGTCAGATAAACTGACTGATAAATACCATCACCCACTATAAGATATTGTGTAAGTCTTGAGTTATTGAAATTAACTGATTTGTAATTAAAATAAAATTACTTATGTATTATTAGGTATATGCTGGCTTTGGAGCGTAAACGGTTGTAGCTAAGACTTTCGGAACATAATACCAATGGTCTAAAGATATGTAGCAAAACCATAAAAGTTAGACTTATTTGTTTACGAGGTACCGTTAGGGGCAGCTCTAGGTGTCCGAAGTTTTTTTTTGTAAATTAACGCTCAATTTCCAAAAATAGGTCAATTTGTATGGGAGTCAAATTTTCATGAGCGTACAACGTACGCAAATTCTGACTGAACTCAGTCTACTTGTAAAAAAGATATGAATGTAACCCTATGGGGGTAATTTCGGTCATTTGTATGGGAGGTACCAGAAGGGGTATATCAAATAGTTACGTTTATTGAGGTTATGCCTCCTATTATAAGATAAATTAACTGACTAAATCTGATTGTCCCCCAGTTGCCGGTTTGGAAGTTATGGGGAAATATTGATGTTCCAAAAATAGGTAATTTTGTATGGAAGGTACCGGAAGGCGTGAATCGATATAGTCCATGTTCATTCCTGAGTCTAATTTTCATAAGCGCACATCAAACGCAAAATTTGAGTGATCTTAGTTTACTTACAAAAAAGATATGTATGTAAAACTATAAGGGTCAATTCGGTCATTTGTATGGGAGGTACCAGAAGGGGTGTGTCAAATAGTTAGGCTCTCTGAGGTTTCGCCTCCTATCACAACATTAATTAATCGTCCAATTTTCATAACCCCCCAAGTGTCCATTTGGAAGTTTTGGGAGAAATATTAATTTTCCAAAAATAGGTCATTTTGTATGGCCTACCAGAAGGCGTGAACGGATATAGTCCATATTCATACCTGATTTCAATTTTCATAAGCGAACATCATACGCAAAATTTGAGTGATCTCAGTTTACTTACAAAAAAGATATGTATGTAAAACTATAAGGGTCAATTCTGTCATTTGTATGGGAGGTACCAGAAGGGGTGTGGCAAAGGTTTCGGCTTTCTTAGGGTTTGTCTACTATTGCAAGATAAATAATCTGACTAAATTTAGATATCCTCCGATAGTCTGTTTGACAGCTATGGAAGAAATAATAATAATCCAAAAATAGGTAATTTTGTATGGGAGGTACCAGAAGGTGTGGGTCTATTCTGCCCATTTACAATCCCATAAGTTCGTTTCGAAAAATATTAATACTGGTAAATTTTCATACCGATCCGTTAAGGTTTACTCGAGTTATCGTGCTGACCAGCCAGCCAGCCATCCAGCCAGACGGGCATAGCTCATTCTTCTTAAAAAGTTCTGAAACGAATTTGGTCTTAAGATACTTGGGGTCTAACTCGTCTCCTTTAATGCGTTACACTTTTTTTTCGTATCAAATGATATATACCCTCATCCCTAAGGGTGATGGTATAAAAAGAAATAAATTTTTCTTCCATTGTCGGCTCTCCTCGAATGTTGTCGACAGCAACTTCCCAGTATTAGTGTCGATTCAATCAGCGTGTCTAGTAAGAGCTTCTCAAACAGTTAGTTGTTAATCTAAAAATAGAAAGCGTGTTAATTCACAACAACGCGAGAAATTAAGTTTAAGTTTTTTTATGTTTGGACAATATTTTAATTTAATAGAATTTAATTTATAGAATTTTCTAACGGTTATATACAAGACATAGAGTTAACTGTATTCGTATGTCACATTATCATTTTCGCTGTATTAGTTTGATATGTAAAAATTTTAAATGAATGTCGAACACTGATAACATTTCGTGGGGCCTTTTAAGCCTCATTGATTTGTAAACTAATCAAATTTTTCAATTCGTCGTACCAAGTTCTGAAAAGTTCTCATTAACCTCTCCATTCCATCGGAGTTTTGGTCAATCTTCTGCGCCGTCCATCGAGTTCATTGTCAAAGATTTTTCGAGCTGTAGCATGCATACAACATGACCTAGCCACCGCAATAGCTGCAGCTGTACAGCGCGCTGTACCTGAATGCGACTGGCCACGTCAATGTCGGCATATAGCCCGTAAAGCTCATGATTCATACGACTTCGATACTCTCCGTTAACGATGATGGGTCATTATAATTTACGGAGTATTTGCCTCTCGAATACCGCCAGCACCGATTCATCCGCTTGAGTCATTACCCGGGATTCTGCGTATGACTGTAGCATATGGCTTTGATTGAATATCGTGTCACTCGTGTTTACTGCAGCTTTCCTCATTATCATCTCCATCACTATAGACTGTCGCCCTGTCGTAGACCTTGTCTTATATAAAATGGCTCCGTGAAGCCCTTGCCAGTCTTCACCGAAGACTTTGCGTTACTCAGAAAAAGGCGTATCAGTTTCGCAGAAGTACCAAACTTAGCCATGGCTTCGAGTGATTTCAGCTTTATATTCGACAAAAAGGTGGTTTCCATTGGATCTTTTCTAGGAATTGCCGCATTGTTAATATCTGGCCAGTTGTTAATTTACCATGCCTAAAGTAACACTGATAAGGTTGGATATCACTCGCTTTATCAAGTCTTTCAAAAAGCACAATTGATGGGTAAAAGGCAAATCCCGCGGTAGTTGGATCACACGTTATGGTCACAGGACATAATACGCTTAGATTCCACTCATCGGCCATGCTTTCGTTTAGCCGCTGCAGCATAGTCTGCGTTGCTGTCACCAGATTTTCGACCTTGTCCTTCCATGCGGGTGGCTCAGTACCATAACCTTTTACTTTATCCCTCTGGCACAATTTTCGGATTTCTATCCCTGTACCCTTTTATATTCTCTTTCTCTTGTTCCGTAATCTTAATTATACCCTCACCCTACGGATCGGAGGGTATATATCATTTGATACGACCCAAAAGTGTAATACATAGAAGGAGTTATTTTAGACCCTGGGTTTCTTTGAACCAAATTCGATTCATGACTTTTTAAGTCGTTCAAGCCATGTCCGTCTGTTTGTCTGTCTGTCTGTCCGGCTGGTGCGCACGATAACTTTTTAAAGACACAACCAAAAATTTTTAAATTTTGCACGATATTTCCCTAAAACTACTTACGGTATTGCAAATGGGCTACATGGCCCGTCCCTTTTGGTACCTCCCATACAAATGTACCACTCCGCCTACTTTAAATATGGAGTAATAATATCAATACACTCGACACGATTCTGTCCAAATTCTGTATTTGGTAATGGTATAACAGGATAAAGTTTTGGAGAAAAAATGTGGAAGTCTAGACACGCCCCTTCTGTTACCTCCCATACAAATGTACCACTCCGCCCACTTTGGAGATGGAGTAAAAATACCAATACACTCCACTCGGTCGTGTCCAAATATTGTATTTTGTTAAGCTATAACAGAAAAAAGTTTTGGAGAAAAAAAACAGAAAGTCGAGCCACGCCCCTTCTGGTACCTCCCATACAAATGTACCACACTTTAGAAATCGAGTAATAATGTCAATTTAATAGAAAATTTTATGTTTTACTGAGGGTGAGGGTATATGTAAGTCGGGTTGCCCGACTGAAACTTTCTTACAGGTTTTTTGCTTAAATAGCTGCGTCGTCTGTCGTCTGCCCAATATGCTGCCACTGTGTATCAGGAACGTCAGAAACTTGTTGGAGAAGGCGGTGCCTATCTCTGGGGTGTGCAGCTTTGCGTTGTCCTTGACACAATCTGCTCAATCTTGTGCGTACCTATACTGCAACCAATGATCCGAGACAATGTAATCACCGCCGATCAAGCGCAAGACCATAACACTAGATGCATGTCTTCCACCGATTATCACATGGTCAATATGATTTTTGGCGTTTTGATCGGGGGATATCAAAGTTGCTTGCTTATGATATTATATCTGGTTCCACTCAATACCATGTTCCTTGTCGCTTCGCAGCTAATCCTAAACCTATTGTCGGACGTATTGCTATTTAGGCAAAATTTTTATTTTGTCAATAAAATTTCGCGGACAATTTTCATGTCGTGACCAGGGCAGCGGTCGTAGTTTCATTTCGGCGCTAGTAGAGTGTTACTTTAATCTCATCGTCTTTACCTTCCGACGGGGATTGAAACACGACACAAGATTTCTGGGTCTCGTGTCAATTACAAATCCACATCCTAATTCTTTCCGCATGGCAACTGTAATAGACGTTGCAATTTTTACGTCACGAACATCCTTGTCCTGTCAGTATTATATTGTTTGAGGAGATTCTCCAGTCGGAAAGTTGCACCGTCTCTATAGAGAGTCCGGACGTTTCAGGTGCATATGCTTAAATCATGGTCTTTATTACGTTTGCGCGTATCGTCAGCATTTAGGGGGTTCCCTTCATCATGTATTCATAGCCAGTAAAGGACGTGCAGGCGGGTGGCTTCCATCAGGGGTCGTCACTCACTATGTGCCTCAGCTCGTGAAAGGAAAAATATCACAAAACAACGATGCCCACCACATGAAAGTCGGCTTGAGATGCAATTTTCACGTTGCGTCACCAACGGCACTCTCGCCTAGTAGGGACCTAAAAATCGCGTAGAAAACTTCACACCTGTCACCATGTTTACTTTTATAAAGATACTATCGTTCATTTAAAAGTTACAGAGTTATTTAAAAAAATCGATTTCGCACCACTGCACAGTGGTTGTCTCCTTTAGACAAAAATAAAAAAAATTAAGTAAAAATTTTGGGTAAAACTATGGCAACACTATCTCACAATAGATTTTTCTCTTTCAAATTACTTTTGTTTTTGCTTTATTCCACCTGTCCTCTTTAAGAATAGCTGCAAAAGGCAGACAACTAAAACTCTATAGTTGCGAAGTCGATCGAAGTTGACAACCAAATTTGTTGTAAAATGTATATAATTTTTTACAGATTATATGATGTAAATTTCAGCTGCGAAAATTTGCGATGTGTTAAGTTATCTTAACACGACTTTGGTGTACCTACTATAACATTTAAATTTTCAGGATCTAAGAGAGGTCCTTGAATCCTTTGTCCGTCATTGACCAAATTAAGGATTTAGTCATAGATTGATGGAGTCAATGGATATGCCGACTTTGGTGTGCCTAGTATGAAATTTAAATTTTCAGGATCTAAGAGAGGTCCTTGAATCCTTTTACAGATTTTAACCAAATTTTAGAATTTAGTGTCATTTTAAGAGATTGTGAGATTTGCCAAATGTTATTTACCTATGATAACTCTTTCTATCTTTGGCCGCTCTTTGTATGAAACGGCAATCACTGTGCACTGTAAAAGTGCGTATAGTATGTAATTAGTACGTATGTATGTAAATTATCCCTAGCAGGTGTCATAATAACAAAATCTTTGAGTTTATTTTCCAAAAATTATCGAAATTATAGTTATAAAAAGTATCTCACACTTTGTGTCCCTAAACCGTTACTCACTCACAGATATTTAACATTTTTCACATTGATTACAATGACATTAAATGAATAATTACGAGTACAAAACATTTAGATATAAAATATTTTCCAGTCCTAGTGCAATTCAAAACCAGTTCGTTAGTAATGAAATATCCAGACGGCAACAGATACTGATAAAAAATAATAACAATAATGGTAAAAAGCAATAAACCAAATGGCGACACTTCGCACCACAACCTTAATTACCTGTCATTAATCATGTTGATCAATATTCTCGTTATAATACATCAATTTCAGCATGAAACCCAGAAAAACCGAAACGCATTCAATCACTTTAGACGCAGACGCGCAATATGGGAACTTCCAACGTAAATTAAAATGGCAACAGAGACAAACAAGATATTGACCGCCAGGCGTTCAACTGGATGAACGAGGCGGCGGCGGCGATGGCGGTGTTGGTGGCAGCAGCAACGCAACAGCATAGCAGGGCGAGTCTATGTTATCGCTTCAACAATTTATTAGTAAAACCCTTAAGGGGGACCAGTCACTCTAAATGTTGTGTGTTATTATGGTGGACTTCAACATCAGATCCATAATTAATATTTAAGCACTTTTGTTGCACTCTATCATCATCGTCATCTTCATCATCAAGAGGCAAAACGTGAATGGATGGTTAGTACACCTCCCTAGCTGAATTGAGGACTTGTTTGGCATATAAAATACTTAAGAATCAGCAGTGTTTGGCACTGTACGCAAATATATTAAATATGGTTGTAATCGCTTGGATTTTTGTAACATTTGTAAAGTATAAGGAAAATTTGTGTGTGCAGAAGTCTTTCCGAAAGGAATAAATCATATAATTTAGAAAAAAAAACTTGTCCGCCGTTTTATTACAACTTTTACTTTTCTGCAATCTATAAGGAAATCTATTAACATTTGGTAGCATCGAAAACAAATAAAATTTGTTTGTTCGCATTCGAAAAGAAAATATTTGTTGTCCTAAAAGGAAACTAGAAATGTCATTCATTAATCAATGTAATATTATGATTGAAATAATATTGAATATTGAATCTCTATAAATAGATATATTTGTATAGGAAGTACAGGAGTTATGGTTAAAATATCACATATTGAAGCCTATTAATGGTTTTGGTGTCATTAGAAAGTAGACACAATGTGTTATCAGATGGATATGCTAAACTGTTAAAATATATTGTGGTCTGCAACAAGTTAATTCGTAATTCAATTTCAAAATTTTGTATTTGTTGCATTAAATATCTCGATATCTGTATGAGATATGGTCCAAAAACAGTCCAAACATATACTTTGATAGGTCTGCACTCCACCTATATAACGGTATATTTGTAATTCATCTGTCTACAACAGAAAAATATTCGATAAACTGATTTGAACACAAAAACGTGAAATCAAAATCGAACATTGACATCTTTGCGGCAGACTCTAATGCCAAACAATCGATGCGATATTTCGCACAATATATTCGAAATTTTGTAAATAACAAACGTAAAGTGGGTCTCGATATCCAACTCCGCTGCTACTATCATTTTTTTTAATGAAATTCTGAAAAATACCATATAACGAACACCCTACAGTACCCGACATATCAAGTTCCGCCATACCAAGTTTAACGACATATCATGTTCTGCCCCAACATATCATATTATCAATAGGGGTTTAAGACTAGAGAACCAAAGATTACTGCTATTGTGAACAAGTTTTATTGAACTATAGTTGTTTGTGTTTCCATTACCGATGATCCGTCCATCTTACGTTTCCGTCGGATGTCCAAGACTATGAAGTGCATGCTGTCTTCCAGCCTATGTTTAGAACGAATTAATCCGAACTCCTCAGAGTACTGGAGCCACCTTATACGCAGCCAATTGACGTTTTCTCCTTCAGTATCACTTCTTTAATAAATTGAAGAAAACAAGAAATCACTACCCCCCAAACGTTATAAGGACCATAAATTAAGGATATGCATCTGAAATGTCCGAACTCTTTACAGAGATGGTGCCTCTATCCAATTGGCGAATGTCCTCGGCAAATACAAGGCTGACATCACCGCTATAAAGGAAATGGGATGGACGGGACGGGGATCCACACGACACAAAACTATGAATGTTTTACAGCTGCCATGCAAAAAGAACACGAATTTGGATGTAGATCCATAGTCGTCAAAAACTTCAACACCTGGTCCCGCGGTTTAACCTTGTAGGCAAAATAGTTTTATATCAGTCTGATTTTTGTGCACGCACCGACGGAGGACAAAGGCGAGGACATTAGAGCTATATTCTATGAGCGCCTAGAGGAAGTAACTTATATGGCGCTAACCAGACCATGACAATAAAACTGTTCCGGGAGATTTTAATGCTAAAACAGGAAGGGAAGATGCTCTTGGTTCAGCAGTCGGAATATTCCCTGATCAAAAGACAAGAAACCAGATTGATCACGTGATAATCGATGCCGGTGGAAATACTGACTCGTATCACCACCTATCTGCAATACGCGATTTGGTAGTCTTAGAAACACTCATAACTAAACGCACAGTTAGCTAGACATCGCAAACGCCCATACCACCGAAATATCTTATGCCTACTCAAACTAACTTTTTCAATTACCTCAAGCGAACCACCCTAATTCATGTGTTCCCGACACACATTAGCGATGTCTTAAGTGGACGAAGTGGAATATTTGTATGGAAGGTAACAGAAGGGGCGCGGCTAAACTTCTAGTTTTTTTTTACAAAACTTTGTCCTGTTATAGCTTAACAAAATACATAATTTGGGAGCGATTTTGTTTAGTGCATTGATATTATTACTTTATCCCCAAATTGGGCAGAGAATTGAATTTATATGGGAGGTACCAGAAGGGGCGTGTCTAGACTTCCAAATTTGTCTCCAAAACTATATCCTGTTATACCTTTACTAAACACATAATTTGGGCACGAATTTGGGCGCGTTGGGTGTATTGATATTATTACTCCATCTCTAAAGTGGGTTGAGTGGTACATTTGTATGGGAGGTACCAAAAAGGGCGTGTCTAGACTTCTAGATTTTTTTCTCAAAAACTTTATCCTGCTTGAGCTTTACTAAATACGGAATACGGGCAAGATCGTGTCGAGTGTATTTATATTATTACTCCATCTCTACAGTGGGCGGAGTGGTACATTTGTATGGGAGGTACCAGAAGGGACGATTCTAGACTTCCATTTTTTTTTCCAAACTTGCTTGAACTTTACTTAATACAAAATTTGGGCACGATCGCGTTAGGTCTATTATTAATATTAATCGATTTCGGGTGGTACCAGATGGGTATAGGAGGTGGCAGATGGGGCGTGGCTAGACTTCCAGATTTGTTCTCCAAAATTGTATCCTGTTAACTAAATACGGAATTTTAGTACGATCGCGTTGTATTTATTGATATTATAACTCTATCTCTAAAGTGGGCGGAAAGGTACATTGGTATAGGAGGTACCAGGAGGGGCGTGGCTAGACTTCCAATTTTTTTCCAAAACTTTATCCTGTTATAGTTTAATTAAATACAGAATTTGGATACGATCCCGTTTGGTGTATTTTTATTACTACTCAATTTCTAAAGAGGGTGGAATGATGAATTTGTATGAGAGGTATCGGAAGGGTCGAGGCCATGTAGCCCATTTGCAATACCGTAAGTAGTTTTGGGGAAATATTAACTCGTGCAAAATTTCAATATATTTGGTTGCGTGTTTCGATTTGAAAAGTCATGAATCTAATTTGGAAACCTAGGGTATAAAGTGACTCCTTCTGTTTGTTACACTTTGAGGTCGTATCAAATGATATATACCCTCCTACCCGTAGGGTGTGGGTTGAATAACAAAAATCGCATATGGAAGAAAAGAGAATACCAGGAAAAGTACAGGGTAAATGATGAAGCCGGATTGCTCTAGCAAAATATAAAAAGCAAAGGATTCGGAACCGCGATCCCCACCTGTAAGGACAAAGATGGTCACGGAGTGTGCTGCAAATACAATAGGTACACTTTCAGACTCTGATCGTTACCGAAGGCAGCATAAGTGCTGAAACCGATCATCGACAACGGTGTAGATTGTCCACCACCGAGCCAAAACCGGTGTGACGAAATGGGGTGTGGTCTAGGTCTTGATCATCGTAGAACATGACCTCAGCATAGAGGGTTGAAGCTTGCAATTCAAATTTCAGTTTAGATATCTCTTAAACTTTAATCGCCCTAACAGACAAACGGACATCTTTATATGAACTTAGAAATCGTCGCTGATCATTCATTACACGTTCCTTATGTACGTTACTAATGGAAGAACAAAATGAATATACCATTCACTACGGACGTGCGCGTGCTGAAGCGTTTAATAAATAAATTAATTAGGGGAGGTCGGATTCGTGTACTTCGCGATTGATCCTATAAAACTGGCACACAAAATGTTTTTAAGGAGTGGCCCTGGGACAGATACTGCAGGACAGGTGTGGTTCAAATTATGGCGTAGGATGTAAATTGACACCTTTAATGACAAAGCCATGTTAAAGATACCCTTTTTGTACTTATGTTAGAACAAGTACCGGTCCCTACCCACCGGTAACCTGTCATAGGACTAGTTTGTGTTAGTTATTTTAGATTATAGGACACAATTGTTTATCCAGCACTTAAAAGTATAAGTCAAGCCCTTAAAAAAAAGTCCTCACTATTTAAATGCTCTGGACGCATTTTCTTACCAAACTCGTTTTAAAACTCTTACCTCGGCATCAGTTTTAAATGTGTCAATTACAAAAATTTTACTAATTGGCTTTTATTTTCTTAAATAGTAAATGTTACACATGTTTAGTAGACATATTATTTTTTAGAGTCATACAAAACATGACGAGAACAAATGGTTTCAAGTTTTTACATTCAGTGAATTACGACTGAACCGGCGATTTCGAATGTCCGCTTATTAACATGTAGACGAATTGCTCACAGGTATGTCGTTTACACTGAGGTGAGTACAGCTCAAATATAGGCACATATATTGTTGTTTGCCGAAAGTCCGTTTGTCCAATTTCTGTAATTTTTCCAAAATCCGTGTAATTTCACACAGCATTTATAAAAAAAGCCGACAATCAATTTTATTTAATAATTCCTAAATCGTCTTGTTTACTCTATAAATGTAATTTTTTTCCTTGAAATTGTGTACCATACATTTTAATAAAGGGTACTCAAATTTCGTTCTAGTCTTCTGTACACAATGTTTATCTTCCATACAGGTTATTACTGTATTCTGCTTAAACAAAGATTCTTAAGTACTACCATTATACGTACTGAGCAAAGCCAGGGTAATGATGAAGACTGCATTGAACAAACTGAGGGAGACCGACCCGCTTTTGAATGATGTTGTTGGATATTCAAAGTCATACACCATCATCATGCATCAATTTCAATCAGATAACTTTAGCACGTCACGCAGTGCAAAATTAGTATTCATTGAATTTTTGATAAATGTGACAGCAACAATTTCAGCACATTCTATCTACAGTATCCACCGACCAACCGGCCTACCACTACGACAACGACATGATTCCAAGTGAGTGAGTACTCACTCGTACCAACAGATTGAGTCGGTCGCCTTTGGATCAACAAAAGCTACATTGGCCGCTGCAAAACAATATGTTGAGTGTTGCTGGCATCCAATGAATGGAGGACAAGCAGAGTCTTTTGTTCTGATGGTGCCGTTGTCTGCTTGATTGTTGGTCATGTGTTGCTGCTGCCCGAAAAAGGGGTAACCTGAGGACTTGAGTACCAGTAGTTGTAGTTGGTGCTGATGGTACTTCGCTCCTTGCCCGTCTGTGGTCGACTAGGCATGCGTTTCTACTTAGCTGTCAAAATTTTGTTGTTGTGATAAGTTATTATCTTTATGCAACATGCATGCCTGAATGCATCACTTTACTGGAGGCATACACTCATCAATAAAAGCTGCTTAATGACCATGATCGATTGCACCTTTCTTGTTGTAGCCGTGTTCCATCGTTTTCTCCATTTTCATCGTCTTCTCCCTTGGTCGGTCATCATCTTCATGGTTAACTTCACATAAAGCGTGATTGGGCCTACGGCATTTTAATTGATGTTGTATGCGAAGCAGAGTATTTCTGAGATGAGGATTTTAAAGTGTGGTTATGTGATGGACCAGGAGTTTTGTTTTTTTAATTTGGTCCGTATTTTGTTCGTGGGTTGCCATCTACTATTATATACCATCTACTATTATATATTATACCATCGCCCTTAGGGATGAGGGTATATATCATTTGATACGACACAAAAGTGTAACACATAGAAGGAGTCACTTCAGACCCTAGGTTTCTTAGAACCAAATTCGATTCATGACTTTTTAAGTCATTTGAGCCATGTCCGTCGGTCTGTCTGTCTGTCTGGTCTGATTCACCGCCTGATTACACCGCGAGACATAATAAATTTAAGTCAACATACCGCGATACTATTTTTCTGGTAGGCGCTGCTGAGTACAACAAGAAACTGTTTTTGATATTTCTCAAATACCCCCAAAATCTTGAGTAACGGGTAAAAACCCGTTTTTTTGTGCCTTTTTGTAATCCAGTAATTTAATAACACTATGACACAATTTGTGGTTCATTGTCTTGGGGGTGAATGAAACCAATATCAAATGATAGCATTTGACCTCATTAACAAAACCATAAACTCCAATTTACTCCACTACGTTACAACTTACAGTGGTTTGAAGTTTGATTTTTTTGGTAAAAAGCTAAATAATATAATATGAATAATCATGTAAAAAAAAACATTTGGAATAGTTCATGTCGTCGGAGACATAGTTACATGCAAATGAAAATAGAAAATTTAGTCGATGTTAGTTACCGTTTGATTTCTCATTTTAGTTTCATCTTTCTGAGGAAGTAAAGCCTTCTCAATATGAATAAGCCGTTCAAATCAGTGGAAAATTTGGCGCAACATTTGACGGATTTTGACAGTGAAGATGATGATGACAGTTTGGAAGACGCAAAGTTTGTACCGAATTTGATGAAACTGATCCGGAGCCGCCATCTCTACCCTCGACGGTTGATTTTAATGACTTCCCTTCGTGTTCTCATGGAGCCTCCCACACTCAAAGTCAATTAAAAACCAGTAAGAAAGTTTTAGTCGGGCGACCCGACTTACATATACCATCACCCTCAGTAAAATAAAAAAAATTGCAATTATATTGATATTATTACTCGATTTCTAAAGTGGGTGGAGTGGTAAATTTGTATGGGAGGTACTAGAAGGGGCGTGTCTAGACTTCTAGGTTTATCCTCCAAAACTTTATCCTGTTATAGCTTTACTAAATACAGAGTTTGGGCACGATAGGTTTCGATGTATTGATATTATTACTCCATCTCTGAAGTGGGCGGAAAGGTACATTTATATGGGAGGTCCCATAAGGGGCGCCGCTAGACTTCCAATTTTTTCTCCAAAACTTTATCCTGTTATAACTTAATAAAATACAGAATTGAGGCACGATCGTGTCGAGTATATTGATATTACTACTCCATCTCTAAAGTGGGCGGCGTGGTACATTTGTATGGGAGGTACCAGAAGGGGCGTGTCTAGACATCCAGATCTTTTCTCCAAAACTTTATCCTGTTATAACTTAATAAAATACAGAATTGGGGCACGATCGTGTCGAGTATATTGATATTATTACTCCATCTCTAAAGTGGGCGGCGTGGTACATTTGTATGGGAGGTACCAGAATGGGCGTGTTTAGAATTCCAGATTTTTTCTCCAAAACTTTATCCTGCTTGAACTTTACTAAATACAGAATTTGGTCACGATCGCGGTAGTTCTAATAATAATATTAATCGATTTCTAAAGTGGGTGGTACCAGATGTGTGTGGGAGGTACCAGATGGGGCGTTGGTAGACTTCAGTTTTTTTTTATCAAAAACTGTATCCTGCTATAGCTTTACTAAATTAAGAATTAGGGTACGAGCGCGATGGATTTATTGATATTATTACTCCATATCTAAAGTGGGCGGAAAGGTGAATTTGTATGGGAGGTACCAGAAGGGGCGTGACTGGTCTTCCAATTTTTTTTTCCAAAACTTTATCCTGTAATAGCTTTACTAAGTACAGAGTTTGGGTACGATCCCGTTGGGTGTATTGATATTATAACTCGATTTTTAAAGTGGGCGGAATGATGTATTTGTATGGGAGGCACCAGAAGGGGCGGAGCCATGTAGCCCATTTGCAATACCGTAAGTAGTTTTGGGGAAATATTAACTCGTGCAAAACAGACAGACAGACTGATAAATACCATCACCCACTCTAAGATATTGTTTAAGTCTTGAGTTATTGAAATTAACCGAATTGTAATTAAAACCAGTTAGAAAGTTTCAGTCGGGCATCCCGACTTACATTTACCCTTACCCTCTGTAAAACAAATAATTGTCTATTATAATGATATTATTACTCGATTATGTATGGGAGGTACGAGAAGGGGTGTGTTTAGGCTTCCAGATTTATTCTCCATAACTTTTTCCTGTTATAGCTTTACTAAATACAGAATTTGGGAGGTACCAGAAGGGGCGGGGCTATATAGCCCATTTGCAATACCGTAGGTAGTTTTGAGGAAATAATAACTCGTGCAAAATATCAAAACATTTGGTTGCTTCTTTCGAAATTTATCGTGCGCACCAGCCGGACAGACAGACGGACATGGCTTAAACGACTTAAAAAGTCATGAATCGAATTTGCTTTAAAGAAACCTAGGGTCTAAAGTGACTCCTTCTATGTGTTACACTTTTGGGTCGTATCAAATGATATATATCTTCCTACCCGTAGGGTGAGGGTATAATAAGAATTCATACATTTAGGGAATAATATAGAATAGATTCTCAATTTTCCGGGCGGAGAATCTGTCATTAGGAACATTTATTGAAAATGGGATAAAGACATTGGATTTTTTGTCGATAAAAAGGACGCTTTGAGGTCCTAAGAAATCTAGCCCGAAAGTGCGGCCCAGAATGTGAATGAAAATTGAGCCCAAAAATTTTAGGGCAAATTTCATTCTTCTATGTGGGAATGAAAAATGGCTCCTTTTGGGTTGTATAGAATAAAGTTGTAACCAAAAAATGTGAAATGGCGAAGCATTTCATTGACCACTACCATATCACCGATAAAAAAAATGCCTTTACTGCATTGAATTCCATAATGAAAGAGAGTGCCGCCAATATCGGTTCTTACTTTTTGGACTAGAGATAGGTCAGTATACTTTTTTTGAAATAATATGCAAATTCTTAGTAAGTCAAAGCCTTTACCACTTCTTGTACCTCCTATACAAATGACCGAATTAACCCATATAGTTTTATATAATGTTTTTTCCCCATACAAAATAACCAATTTGTAGAAAATGTGTATTTCGCAGATTAACGAATAAATATTAGACACGTTGTGCTACCTATATAAATAAGCCAATTTTTCAAAAATTAATCAATAATAACAAAATATTTACAACTTTTGAGATTTGCAAATTTTTTTTTAAATGTATTTAAACGATACTCATTTGTTCATATTTGCATCGATATAAGAATACCATCAACATTTGCATAAGTAATTATTCCTGTGAGAATTAAATTTGTGTAACTTTAAACAATTATTTGAAAACCCTGTTCTACACATTTGGTCATTTGCCGAATTGTTTGTCATGCGCATAAAATATTCAAACAACATCTTTCAACATCTCATATGTTTAAGGTCTTGTTCATTTGCGATCTCACAACTCAAACTAAGTCAACTTTTCCACACCCATCATCACTGACTGTCACGACTTACAGAATATGTGATTTCATGAAACTTTCCTCCCAACACACGAGCAGTGAATTTACACAATCACTGTTGTTTAATGTTTAACCATCATTACAATCTCTTTACATCAACTCATCTACAAGATGCCACCAACTAACCATACCAACCGCTCATCCATCTATCCTTCCACCGTATTCATCCAAAAACATCCATCCCGGCCAGCTGATTGATGTCTTTAATACACAATACCGTGCTCCGTCAATGTTTACTGTGTGTTTGATGGGTAAATGTCAGTGGAGTCGGACAGCCGTTTGGTGTGGCATCTGAAAAACTCACGCACATGTTGATTGAAGTCATCTGTCTTCGAGAGGTGGAATGATACGAGTATGTAGATCTTGTTTGGACTTTCGGTTGCTCGTAGCATTGTGGCTTTCAGAATGGTAATTAGTTTTCTGTTAATAATTGAAATTGGTTTGGTAAGCCGGATTGCATAATTTGTGGTGGTACGTACACTGAGTGTAGAAAGTTTTGTGGCGGTGTAGGTTTCGGCAAGGCATCATGTGGTACATAAGAGGTATCTTACATGTGATTGAAATAAGTTAATTTGTGCATTATTGCGGTAGGTTTATAAGTTTCAATACATAATTTAACTTTAAATGAGCATCTTTTTCCGACTAGCACCAATTGCATTAAAGCATATTGGAAGGCTATAGACATATATATATATCCCAATGATATATAATAAATAGTCACATCGTTGAAATTATTCTGAGTTACCCTAATATTCTTTCTACTGTTTTAATACATTTAGTTAGTTGATCTAGATATACTCCGAATATATAATTGGAGAATATTACATATTATTTTTTGTACATGAAATTTTATAATTAATTCAATTTTTTTTTAATTTATGACATGTCAGAATAATTGCACAACGTAATAGGGTCATAATTTATACTCATTCTCAATTTTCAACATATGTTACAGGTGACCGCATTATTTGGGGTTATTTTAAATCTTTACTTCATCTACATTTATTTGATCGGCGGTCTCCTCGAAAATGCCGAATTCAACATTCCATTAGTCGAAACTTCCCAAAATGCTGATGTTCGGAATCGTTGTTTAATTATGCGTACCATGATGAAGATGATTGGTGACGTGATGACGTGTTTGAGATGAATTAACATGTTTTAAATTACTGTATAGAAATCTGATATTCACATATGTCATTTAGAGATTTCAAAACCTTAAATAGCTTTCCTGTAAAATTATGAAAATTTGAGCATAGGCTCAGATACACTAAAACGGTTAGAATCCGTAGCTAACTGACAACTATTGAGGGTGTTTGAACGTATTTTTACTTATAACAATTTAGAAGACTGATACATGGATAAAATCCGGGTCTCCTGCAGGATAGTTGCATGTTCCAACCAAAATGCCACAGTCGGCCCACAAATAGAAACCAAAATATATCGGAAACGCAACTCTCCAAATGTTGACGGCCCCCCAAACGTAATCCTTACCATGATTTTGGGAAATGCACCTGGAACGTCCGGACTCTCTATCGAGAAGGTGCCACTATCCGACTGGTGAATGTCCTCATGCTAAAAAGCACGAATTTGCATGTACATTTGTAGTTGGCGAGAAACTCAGACTTCTGTCTCGCGGTTCAATCCTGTTAGTGATTGAATAGCCACAATCCGCATCAAAGCGAAATATTTCTACATCACGCTGATTTGTGCTCTTGCCCCGACGGAAGAGAAAGACGATGAGATTAAAGATGCATTTTACGAGCGCCAAGAGGAAACCTACGGTCGCTGCCCTGGCCACGACATTAAAATGCAAACATAGGATAGGCAGATGTTCTTATTCCATCGATCGGTAAATTCAGCCTGCATACCGACACGTCAAACAACGGGTTTAAGCTGCATAGCTGGCTAGCTAGGAAAGGAACGTAGTAGTGAGTGGAAACAGATTTCAGCATAAAGATATCCACAAGCAACTTGGCTATCCGCCTATCAAAACACCAAAAATCAAATTGATCATGTGGTAATTGATGGCAGGAATGCAACTAGTGTCAACGACGGGCGTGTGATCCGTGGTGCTAATATTTGCTCGGATCATTACCTGGTTGCAGCCAAGGTGCGCACAAGATTGAGCAGAGCGAAAAACACACGTAACCAAACACAAATAAAGCTGGACATCGCGAAGCTGCAAACCCAAAAAAAAGCCACTGCCTACTCCAAACGGCTCTCCAGACTTTTTCGACACAACGCATCTACTTCTATAGATCCCGATACACAGTGGCTGCATAATGCACATTCCATGGCAACCGCTGCAATAACCGTCCTAGAATAAGAAAAACGGCGCTCAGTCGAATCCCGGTACGATGGAGAATGTCGCATAGCATCTGAGGAACAGGTGCTGTTTATAGGGCAACTCTACAGCCAATTTCCCGGGCTTTTAGGAAATGGCACAAGGAGCCAGTCATAAAGGCGAGACAGCTATTTAAGCGAAAAAAAAGTTAGATAAAGGAACGGGAGAACGAGGATATAGAGCGATACAGGGATAGAGGTGAGGCCCGAACATTTTACCAGAAAGTAAAAGCAAAAGGTATTGGGCTCCCCTGCTGTAAGGACAAGGATGGACATCTGGTTACAGATACGCAGAGTGTGCTGCATATATGGAGAGAACACTTTCAGCAACTGCTGGTTCCAGAAGGCGGCGCACGTGAAGGTAACACACCAATAGTCGACGAAGGTTTAGAAGGTAAGGTCCTGTCGAGTGTGCTAAGTGAAAGACTAAAGTCAGTGTTATCCAGCCTGATCGGGCCTTATCAGTGTGGCTTTAGACCTGGTAAATCAACAACTGACCTGATATTTACACTTTGGAAAAGAACAAGAGAAACATATCGACACGTACCATCTTTTAGTCGACTATAAAGCTGCCTTCGGCAGCCCGATACGGCAGAAATTACTCGAAGCTGTATTTGGCATTCCAGCGAAGCTGATACGCCTTTGCGGAACAACGCTGACTGATACGAAGTTTTCAGTGAAGTTTGGCAAGTGTGGATTATGCTAACGTGTGGTCTTCGTTGATGCTATCTTTGCACCGGTGTGTTTTGGCTTCTCAATTCGTTGATGGAGCTTTTAACACTTAAGGTTTGTGATGATAGTTTAGAAGTCACAGCAAAGGGTGCTGATGAAGATAGTTTGGCAACTATCGAAATAGCTATCCGCCCTGCCAGCTGTCAACATAATCAAGTTCTCACAACTCTTGTAAATCAAACTCGATTAGCAAAAATAGAAAGATCTTGAACCAAATGATGAAAACTCATTCGTTTGGCAAGGACCTTGCGGAGCCATTCTGTATCAGACGTGGCCTAAAATAAGGCGACGGCAATATTGAACTGAACGATGAAAACACATTCATTATTAACACATATAGATCAACAAGAGCAAAATAAACAAGGGAGGTACACTGGGTTGGCACTTTTGTGCCAAAAACAGTTCTATGCAATTTTGTCCGGTGGACAAAGCATAGACAAGAGCTTGTGTGGATTATGCTGACGTGTGGTCTTCGTTGTTGTTATTTTTGCACCGGTGTTTTGGCTTCTCAATTCGTTGATGGAGCTTTTAACACTTTAGATTTGTGATGATAGTGGAAAAGTCACAACAAAGGGTGCTGATGAAGATAGTTTGGCAACTATCGAAATAGCTATCCGCCCTGCCAGCTGTCAACATAATCCATTTCACATAACTCTTGTAAAACAAGATCTATAATACGGCTACGGCCTATCGTAGTGATGGAGATTAGAGATGTAACGAATGTGCTTTAGCGAATGCAAATGCGAATATTGGAATATTTTTTTTGCGAAAGCGAATGCGAATATTTATTTTTGGTTTTTGCGAATGCGAATGCGAAAGCGAATATCCCAAAATTGTTTATCGAATGGCAAAAAATTGTTTAGGTAAACGAATAATTTAGTATCATTCCTACTGTTTGCCTTTTCAAATAAAAATATGTTATCCAGTTAAGTAATTAAGCATAAAATATTGATTTCAAAGTGAAACAAAAACATATATAATTCTCAGAAATTCAGTCTTTAAGGTAACTGAACAATAATTTTATTTACTTTCGAAAACTTTGACGTATTCAGTATTCAAAGTTTAGTAGAGCTAAGTTGTATTTAACAAAAAGAAGCTTCGCTGCTTTTTCGCTATGCAATCTAGTTCTTAGTGGATCATAGATAAGTCCAGCTCCACTAAACAACTGTTCACTGGGAACACTTCCCGGAGGCGTAGCTAAGAACTGGCGTGCCAAAGGTACTAACTTTTGGTATTTCGAGCTGTTTCGTTTCCACCACAATAAAGGATCTTCAGAAATATCATTTTTTTCTCTTTATTGTATTCAGCTAACAATTTTATTGCTTGAGAGACTGAAAACGTAATCTCTTGCATGTCGTCATCAGTCTCACTATTACTTGTATGAATGAGAATGCGAATGCGAATATTGAAATACATAATTATACGAATGTGAATGCGAAAGCGAACGTTCGTTACATCACTAATGGAGATGATAATGAGAAAAGCTTCAGTAAACACGAGTGACACGATATTCAACAAAAGCCACATGCTACTCGCTTTCGCTGATGACGTAGACATTATCGGTCGAAAACTGCGGGATGTGACTACAGCCTTCTCAAGTATATAGAAGGATTTAGCGAAAATGGGTTTAATGGTGAACGAGGACAAAACGAATTAGTTTTAACGAACAAAGAATCTACTCGTTTAGGAAACTGCGTGATTGTTGACAACTAAAAATTCGAGGAGGTTAATAATTTTATTTACCAAGGCTCCGCCATCAACAAAACAAATAATGTCAGCCTCGAACTCCGGAGAAGAATCGTGCTCGCTAATAGATGCTACTGCGGACTAAGCAAGCGATTCAATGACAGAGCTCTCTCTCGACAAACAAAAATCCTGTTATACTAGTTGTATGGTTCAGAATCCTGGGTTATGACACAAGCGGATGAATCGGTTCTGGCGGTATTCGAGAGAAAAATACTCCGTAAAATATGGGCCCATCATCGTTAACGGAGAGTATCGGCGTCGTATGAATCGTGAGCTGTACACTGACATTGACGTAGTCAGACCCATTAAGGTGCAGCGGTTGCGTTGGCTACGTCATGTTGTACGCATGGACGAACATTCTCCAGCTCGAAAAGTCATCGACAATGAACTCGATGGACGGCGCAGAAGAGGGCGACCAAAACTCCGTTGGGAAGACCAGGTTACTGGAAACCTTACAGAATTTGGTGTGAATAACTGGAGAAGAAGCGCAGAAAATCGAGCCGCTTATAATATTTTCTACATGCGATATATAATCCAATGGGATTTTAAATCTAAGCAATTGCCAGCTATGTAAGTATGTTTCAGGAGAGCCAAAAAACTATTTTATTTTGGAACATTTCTCATATATTTTGCACTTTACTAATGTTAATAACTTCTATTGGAATCAATATATCACGAAAGGGGTTTAAGGGTCGAAGGACGATCACAAGATTGAATAAAAAAAATCGAAAAAATGACAAATAACTGATTTGGTGCAGCGCAGCGACGTTATATGTACATATTATTGGTAATATATTATGAAGCAAACATTTTAATTATGCACTTAAATAGCTGCAACCATAATTTGCTCCCAAAAGTGACATAAAATAATAAAATATGTGCATTGATCCGTATATGTTACATGTCTGTTCGGTCATAATGTATAAACTCATGTACTATGTGAAGGTCGTCTTGACAGCTTTCAACAGTGTTTTTAACACATTTTAACACATAATAAAATCGACTGTCCGATGTAATTTAAAATGATATTGACATGTCATATAACAAAAACAAGAACCGACCAACGAACTGAATGAAGGCAAACCAATGAACATATTACCTACAGTCAATGCATGGGTTGCCACAGATGCTACTAACCATTGGTCCGTTCTCACATTTCATTTGCCATGAAATGAATTAGGGGGACAAGGATGTAGTTGCACAAGGCGAAAGGCACAGTGGTACAAGACTGCATTAAATTTTTTTTCCTTAGATATTAGATAAATAAAATTATGATAATAACCAGTACAGAAATTTCAGTCAGGTAAACTGACTGGTAAATACCATCACCCAATAAAAGATATTGTTTAAGTCTTGAGTTATTGAAATTAATAGAGTTTTAATTAAAATAAAATTACTTATGTATTATTTTTGGTCTGCTTTTTCGTAAATCAACGTTCAGTGAACGCTTACCTTGGCCAAATTATACCCTCATCCGTAAGGGTTATGGTATAAAAATGAATATATCCGATCAAGGATATCAGAAATAAGTTAAAATCGCAGAAAATAGTTTTTGGAAAAATTTGTATTCGCAGAAATTATATCAAATTATACTTATATTAATTTTAAGGCACTAGGAAATTAGTCTCCACGAAAATACACCCCAAATTGAAAATTAAATTAGGCCTCAAAACTTATGCGTGGAGTGACAACATGAAATTTTATGATTCATTTTGGGGCTTTCCTGTCTGCGATAGAAATACGAGGTCGACCTAAATTCTTGGAAATTTCTTACAACAAAACATAAAAAGAGATAGTTCGTCAAATGTTATGAAGTTCTATAATTTTCAAAGCCCCTTACCAAACCACTGTGCCGTGAACATATGCAGCAATAAAAGCTATCAATTTTCTTTAGTAGTAAATTAAAATTTAACAGTTTATACATTCAGTTGTTAGCTTTCAGTTTTGCTTCATTGGCAATAAACCATATTTCTTCCAATAAAGAAAGAAGCAGGGAGTGGAGGACATCTATAACACATATTCGACATATACATCCACCTTTAGTGGGACTCCTGATTTCTTCAGTCCTCCTCCCACAATACCACCTCCTGCCAATGCAATCAACGGTCATTAATATTCAACCTCAATGGGAACGAAAAACGCTGTACAGTAAAATGAAACAAAAAAAAAAAATACCAACAAAAATAATAATAAACAATCCAATATTAACAATAAGCGTTTCACAAGCTGAAAGTATCCATATGACGGGGCATTTGGTTGAGACGATGCCACAGCAATACCAAACGCTGGCCCCTTTGAGGTATAAAGAAGAAGTTAAGCTTACAACAGCAGTTCACACAACAATCTTGCTCGAATTCACAGCCCCCATAGACAGACCTAAAGGAGCTAGAGAGCAGGAATACGTACTGACAATATTTATTGCAAATACAGCAATAAATTTCAAAACACCATTCGCTAAGCACCACATGGGGTCTTCGAAATTGAAGATAAATTTTAAGGCGGCAATTTATGATTTGTGAGCATAAGTGTTCGGTACATTGTCTTTCCAAGCGATGGAGTACAATTGGCATTGTAATGGTATAAATGGTTAAATGTGAGCGAGAAACAGGGATGTGGGTCGTAGAAGGAAATTACGTAGTAAATAGATAGATTGTACTCAAGAGGTCTTTCGTTAGAAATATCTCCGGTACCAATTAGACAAAAAGTACAATAGTTATTAGAAGGCACTGTAGAGTATTGGCAACATGCACTGCCATTCTAATGTCGCACAGTATACTGTATGTACCTAAACTTTATTCATGTTGTAAAGACGAAAATCGCCTACTGATAGACAGGTATTATCCAGAAGTGTCTGATGACCAAGCTTTTCATATCTCTGGTAACCAAAAGCAGGGCAGTAACATAGAAGAAGCTCCGTGGTCTCTTCTTCTTCCTTAGCATTCCAGCTTCTGCAAAAATTATTGCAGGTTAGTTTCAACCTCTTAGCGTGTTTACCAACCGGCCAGAGACCGGTTATTACAGCTATAATGTTCCTCAGCTGGACTCTGGACAGGTTTAGCACAAATCGTGTCCTTTGTATATCCATTGTAGGTCAAATTTGTGGGATCTCTCACTCATCTCTCCTTAGCACTGAGGTTCAGTTTCCCTGCCAAGTTTCCTTGCAAATTCAACTCCTCCGAAAAGATTCTACAGCGCCGGCCACCAGACTGCCGATCCGTAGAATAAGATGGTTTTAATAGTTGAGTCATATAACCAGTTCGAATTTTTGGGACTAATTCTCCAATTGCGGCCGATAGCCCTTTTGCAGCAGTATAGGACCATTGCCGCTGTGGTAATCATGGCCTGAGTGTTCAGATTCCAATTCAGTTTACTGTCTAATATAAGCCCAAGGTATTTGTCACTATCAGAGAGTGTCAGTGAGACTCCATTTTATCTGGGTTTGGCAAATTGAGGGATTTTGTATCTCCGTGTGAATATCGCCAGTTCCGTTTTACTCGTGTTTACACCCACTCCACAGATAAGATAGTTTAGGATCCTTGCCGGCAACTATTAGTGGCAAGTCATACGCATATGCAGCACGTTTATTCCATCGTCCTCAGCAGAGTGTTGATTTTGAGATTCCATAGTAGTGGAGAGACTACTCCTCCGTGTGAAGTACCGCGAACCGCCACCTTGGAAATATTTGACACGCCAAGATTGAATCCAATGCGCCTAAATTTAAGTAGATTGTCAACTTATGAGGAGGAGGTTAATCTTCTGTTGTTCCATTGAGTCAATTACAGATTCAGGTTTTTTAAAAAAAATCCAGGAAGGCGGGGAGAACGTATTCCTTGCAATTCAGGAAGCTTTCAATGAGGTTATCGAATATAAAGCAGTTTCTGTAGATTCTAGAGATCATCCGATATATGCATCAATTATTCTCTCCATAGTCTTAAGTTAGAAGGAAGATAGGCTAATTGGTTTAAAATTATTGGCTTAAGTGTGGGATGCCTTTCCCCATTTAGGGATAAATATAATTTTGTGTGTTGTCCATTTCGCTGGTAAGTGCGACAGCTTCAGACAGGGTTTGAAGATTGTCAGAAGCCAGGGCGTCAATACATCGATAATCTTTTGTAGATTAAAAGAGTTTAATAACTCGATGTTCAGTAATCGGTATGTCGGAAATATGAAAGTTATAGCTGACCGAGTTTTCCATAAACTGGTTTGCTTCCATCAGCACCTCCACAGTTTCGATGCTGTTGCTGGTCCATGTACCATCTGGTCTTTGTATGTACGATGTTTTTGTTTTGCCAGTTCTGTTGCAGATTTTTTTCCTTGCCTCAGCTAAGACGTTAGTTAATACTTCAACCGTGGAGTAAAGTGTAGACTTATCATCGATAGAGGCCGGACACATGGGTAACTTGCTCTCTAAACCCCCCTTAAAGAAGATCCAGTTTGTTTTTCTTCTACTAATATAATGAAAGTTCAAAGTCGAAATAAAGTTGGTCAGAAAACGAGCAATCCGTCGATACTTTCCAATTACTGACCATGTTCGAGTATTTATCGTTAATAAGTGTAACATTTAGAACTTCTTTTCTGTTTGTGACAATAAAAATGGGTTCGCTGCCCCTGTTTACTACTGTTAGTTTGTTCTCAATAATAAAGTTGAAAAGCGACTCATTCTTTAGGTTGATGTCTGAGCTAGCCCAGATTGTATGGTGCGCATCAGCACATTCGTGGAATGTTCCTATTGTTTAAGTAGGATGTTTCCTTTCTTTTGGTTGGGCCAGGTGGATCATCTGCATGGTCGTGTGCCATGTAGCAATTCATAATTCAAATAATTCTCGATTCCTGCCGTACAATTGCCTTATCGCTGAAATCACTTAGAATAAGAGCTTTAAGTGTGTTATTGACCATAATACATGCTCGGGTCTTACATGATCCGGCTGCGTACAGAGTACAGTAGCCTTCTGTGTTATCCATGGCTCTTGGATGCATATAATTTCCTTCGTAGCTGATGTTATTCGGAGAAGTAGAACGGCTGACACTGATTTTAAATGGTGAAGGTTGACTTCCGGTTACGAATAAAAATCGTATACTGTCAGTCTTGTATTTGCCGAGGACATCCACAAATTGGATAGAGGCACAATACTTTTAGGGAGTTTAGATATGCACCTATCTTTGAATATTGGCCCTTAAAAGGTTTGTAGGGATTGTCAACAGTTTTCTTCCTGTTTTCATAATAGTCGTTTTGTATAAGGAGAGTGGTGGCTTAATGCCCTATTATGAAAACAGGAAGAAAACTGTTGATCCTAGTTTTTTTGGGGCTGCCACTTAAAGGCTTTGTCTTGAGCTTCAGTAACTTCTGCTACCTACTTACTCGGTGGTATCCTGCCGTACTACCACTCAACACCATGACATGGCCCAAGGAACAGAATTTGGGCATGATCGCGTTGGGTATTTTGATATTTTTGCTCGAATTCTAAAGTGGGCGGAATGGTACATTTATTTAATAATAATAATATTTAATATTAACTTGTGCAAAGTTGCAAAACATTTGGTTTCGTCTGTCGAAAGTTATCGTGCGTATCATCGGGACAGCCAGATTGACAGACGGACATGGCTCAAACGTCTTGAAAAGTCATGAATCGAATTTGGCTCAAAGAAATTTAAGGTCTAAAGTGACCCCCTCTATGTGTTACACTTTTGGGTCGTATTAAACTTACATACACTCCTATCTGAAGGGTGAGGGCATAATAAGCCCCGCACATACAATTTCCTTATGAATAATTCCTTTAAAAATGCTACGTCACTGGCATTATTTTTATTAAAAAAAATCTTTGCACATTTCATAAATAAAACTACGGAAGAAAATCCTTTCATGGTGGCGGCTTCATTATTTCTATGCTTCCTATGCGATGAAAATGAAAATACACTGGAAAAAATTATACTTATTTTATTTGAGACAAAACAATGGAAACGTCCCTAAGAATTTTCAAACTATTTGAAAAGTGTATTAAGACGAATTTACTTATACATCTTAAAATTGGAGTCCTTTTTGGCCCCAGTCATTGTGAAGTGTGTGTGTGTGTGAGTTCTTCGCTTGTCTGTGTAATTTATGAACGTTGGGCTCAGTGAGCACAGGAAATTTTATGAATGCTCACATGAAATATGGAGCATCGTTAAGGGCAATTCATAATAAAATACGAGCCTTTTTCATACCGCCATTCTACATAACATAGGAGTAAAACCAAGGTTTCAATAAGTTTAGTGTTCCCCTCTTTTTTACTCGCATACAATGTTGTGAGTCTAAAGACGTCGTAGAAGTGTTACAAAAGCAGCGATACTATACTTGGTTTTAACAAGACATCCAGCAGAACAATTCCCTCTCCAACCTTCACAAGAGTGTGGCGTCGCTTCGTTGTGTTTTGTAGAGATATTACAGCGTTTTGTTGTAATAAAAAATTCTAAAATTATTATCATAAGGCAGGATATTGGATTAAATGTTAGCTGCCGCTTTCTGAATAATGTTCCAATTGACCAAATACAGGCAAGACTCAATAAACACAACTAAGGAGTGGGTTAATTTTTCATCAATTTCTGTTCAACTAAAACATTTTTAGAAAATCACACTTAAAAAAGACAAAATTGTTTGAAAACAATCTACGAAAATATTAACTAGTAAGGTTATTAACTTCGCCAAAGTTCAGATACCCTGCACCATTTGTAAAAATAGATGATTCATCTGTTTATTTGGACTACAACTACATTTTATTACACCTTGTACCGCAAAAAAGTGGAATTAGTACGAGATGTGGACGTTACTTTTAGCCTCACATACATTTTTTGTCAGCAAGGTTTTATTACTACTGATATGACAAATACTTAGCTTAAATTGTTTATATGAGCTGAAAATATGGTTTTTAATTTTTTACCCCCAAAAAGGGAAAGTTTTTAAGAGAGGTGGGAGTAGATGTAGTCCGATTTTAATTATCTTTTAACTCAACCTCCGCTTAGAGTTTCAAATTTCAGATGGATAGCTCTTAAATTAAGGTTATATTCGCAATGATAGTCAGACGGACAACCCCAAAAAAGTAACCTTCACTAAAATGAAAGAAGCTTGTATACCAAATTTTTTCTAGTTACCTCTTAAATTACGACTGTAATCGGAGGTGAAATATAGACGGACACCTTCAAAGAGGGGGAGTTAGTATGTAAGGTAGTTTTTGTACGATTATGCTCATCTTAGAACTTAACGTCCCCTTACAGTCTGTAAGCTTGCATATCAAATTTCAGATTGATATTTATACCATCACCCTTAGGGATGAGGGTATATATCATTTGATACAACCCAAAAGTGTAAAATATAGAAGGAGTGACTTTAGACTCTAGGTTTCTTTGAACCAAATTCGATTCATGACTTTTTAAGACGTTTGAGCCATGTCCGTCTGTCTGTTCGTCTCTCTGTCTGGCTGTCCGGATGGTTCGCACGATAATTTTCGAAAGACACAACCAAATGTTTTGAAATTTTGCACGAGTTAATATTTGCCCAAAACTACTTACGGTATTGAAAATGGGCTACATGACCAAGCCCCTTCTGGTACCTTCCATTCAAATGTACAATTCCGTCCACTTTTGAAATCGAGTAATAATATCAATACATCGAACTCGATCGTTCCCAAATTCTATATTTAGTAAAGATATTACAGGGTAAAGTTTTGGAAAAAAGAATTAAAAGTCTAGCCACGCCCCTTCTGGTACCTCCCATACAAATGTACCACTCCGCCCACTTTAGAGATGGAGTAGTAATATTAATAAGTCCAAGGCGATCGTACCCAAATTCTTTATTTTACCGCATCTGGTACCGTCCACTTTAGAAATCGATTAATATTATTAATAGACCTAACGCGATCGTGCCCAAATTCTCCATTTAGTAAAGTTCAAGCAGGATACAGTTTTGGAGAAAAAACCTGGAAGTCTAGACATGCCCCTTCTGGTACCTGCCATACTAATGTACCACGCCGCCCACTTTAGAGATGGAGTTATTCTATCAATATACTCGACACTATCGTGCCCAAATTGCGTATTTTGTTAAGTTATAACAGGATACAGGTGCGGAAAAAATATTGGAAGTCTAGACACGTCCCTTATGGTACCTCCCATACAAATGTACCATTCCGTACACTTTAGAGATGGAGTAATAAAATCAATACACCCCTCGCGATCGTGCCCAAATTCTGTATTTAGTAAACTGTAACAGGATAATGTTTGGAGAAAAATAACTTGAAGTGTAGACACGCCCCATCTGGTACCTCCCATACAAATGCACCACACCTCCCACTTTAGAAATCGAGATATAATATCAATACAATAGAAAATTTTTGGTTTTACTGAGGGTGAGGGTTTATGTAAGTCGGGTTGCCCGACTGAAATTTTCTTACTGGTTTTAAACTGCGGCTGTGTTGCTGGGACAGACCCCAACAATGGCAATTTGTGTGGAAGGTGGGAACAGCTTTCAACCGATATGGGTCATCTTAGAACCCAACCTCCGTTGAGAGAATAGAAGCTTGTTTACAAAATTTCAGATCGATACTTCAGCATTATACGCTTATCATCCTATCCTATTAATATTATAAATGTGAATGTCTGTCTGGTTGTTTGTTTGTTTGTTTGTTGCTCAATCACGCCTAATCGGCTGAACCGATTTCAATGAAATTTGGAAGACAGTTAGTGTACTATATGGAAATTACTATAGGCTATATATTTTGTAATTTTTTACCCTATGGGCGGAGTGGGCGTGGCAAAACTTTTTTTTAGAGCTAGAGAGATAAAATTTGATACCCAGATAGTACTCAACAACACGAATATGAATATGCAGACGAAATTTAAATTTTGGACCCAATGGGCGGAGTGGGCGTGGCAAAACATTTTTTACAGCTAGAGATATAATATTTGATACCCAGATAGTACTCGACAACACGAATATGAATATGCTGACGAAATCGTTATTTTGGACCAGTGGGCGGAGTGGGCGTGGCAAAACATATTTTTAGAGCTAGGAAGATAAAATTTGGTACACAGATATAACTCGGCTAGGCGAATATGAATATGTAGACGAAATTTAAATTTTGGATCAGTGGGCGGAGTGGTCGTGGCAAAACATATTTTTAGAGCTAGGAAGATAAAATTTGGTACACAGATATTACTCGGCTAGACGAATATGAATATGCAGACGAAATTTAAATTTTGGACCCAATGGACGGAGTGGGCGTGGCAAAACATTTTTTAGAGCTAGAGATATAAAATTTGATACCCAGATAGTACTCGACAACACGAATATGAATATGGTGACGAAATTTTATTTTTGGATCCGATGGGCATAGTGGGTGTGGCAAAACATATTTTTAGAGGCGTGACCAAACGGTATTTTAGCTCCACAGAAATAAAATTCGGTATACAAATAGGACTCGACAATACGAATATGAATATACAGACGGAATTTAAATATTCGATCAGTGAGCAAGTGGACGAAGGGGGCGTGGCAAAACAGTATTTTAGTCCTCGAGGGATAAAATAAAATACACAGATAGCATTCGACAACACGAATATAAATATGCAAACCAATTTTGAATTTTGGGTCAGTAGGAGGAGTGGACGTGGCAAAACTGTATTTAAGCCCTGGAGATAAAAAATTTAGCACCCAGATAGTACACTACAACACGAATATGAGTTGTAGACGATATTTTAATTTTCCATTATTGGGGGAAGGGGGCGTGGCAAAACTGTATTTTAGTCCTAGAGACATAAAATGAAATATACAGGTAGTATTCGACTACACGCATATAAATAAACAAACGAAATTAATATTTTGGATCGGTGGGCGGAAAGGGCGTGGAAAACTGTATTTTATCCCTAGAGACACCTAGATAGTACACGACACCTCGAATATGAATATGTATACGACATTTTGGACAAGTGGGCGGAGGGAGCGTGACAAAACTGTTTCAGCCCAAGAGCGATAATATTTGATATACAGATAATAAAAATTTATTTAGCGTACTAAAAATACATTTATTGTACCAAAAAGTACAATTTAGTGTACCAAAAAGTGCTTTTATTGTACAAAAAAGTACAATTATTGTTAAAAAAAAAACATTTAAGTTATCAAAGAGTACTTTATTGGTACCAAAAAGTAGATTTTATTGTATTGAAAGATACTTTTATTGTGCACAAAAAGAACAATTAATTGTATCACAGAGTACCTTATTTGTACCAAAAAATACTTTATATTTACTAATAATTACTAATATTGCACCAAAAAGTTTACTGTATCAAAAAGTACTTTTATTTCTGTCAAAAAGTACTGTTATTGAAGCAAAGAGCAAGAATTGAAGAATTGTGCCAGTCAATTTTATGGATTATTTACACTTCGTCAATTTACTTTGTCACAAATATTGGCAATAAAACGTCAGAAAAAGTTTGTCGAAAAAATTTAAAAGGAAATACTGACAATGATGTCAGTACTATAAATGAGCCATGAATATATACATGTTTTAGGGCTATATAAGGTAATATTTGTATACAGATAGTAATTGGTGCTATAGATATGAATTTGCTGACGTACGTTTTAATATTGGTTAGGGGGACGTTGTTAGTTTGATCAGGTTAATGAGTAACTTGGGATAACGAAAAGTTTACAGAGCGTACAAGAACGACGCTTAAGCTCAGCCCTTTAAATAGGCATGACAAACATATTATGGGTATTCGACAATTAAGCAATAGCGAAGCTTTGCCGGGTCCACTAGTTTTTATCTATAAATATAAAAGGCTTAGGTGACTGATCACTCCCCAGCCCAAACGGCTAAAGCTAGAACCGTGAAATTTAGAATGTAGGTTTCTTTTATGACGTAGGCGCGCACCAAGAAGGAATTTTTGGAAATTCGGATTGAAAGGGGGTAAAATGGGCGTGGCACCGCCCCATACATCTGGAATTTTAAAATGACTGTATCTTTTGAACCATTTAGGAATGAAGTCGAGATTTGATACCTAAATCGGTCGTATAAGAAAAAATACTTTGTTTATGGAAAGTGGGCGGTGCCACACCCCTTTTTTAAAAAAAAGTAATATTGACTAAATAAATGGACCGATTGGAATTGAATTTTCCTTTATCATAGACTACATGAAAACATAATTAGACAAAGGGGCGTGGCATCGCCCACACAAACCGTAATTTCAATCAGTCTTATCTCAAGAGAGATATGGAGATGAGATTTGCTACATATGTTACTGATGTAAAGAGGATTACTTCTCGCTGGAAAATGGGCGGTGCCACGACCCTTTTGAAAAAATCGTTATCTGGGCGAAATAAACGAACCGATTGCAATACAATTTCCATAATTTATTTAAAATTGCTTACTGGCTGTAGATAGGATGATGAAATTTGGGATGGTTGTTCACCATTTCGTGTAAATGGATTTTTGGAAATTCGTACTTTTAGGGGTAGAAATTACCAATAAGCGATACAAATTATACCATCAAATCTCCAGACCAAGGAGGGTTTTCGAAAGTTTTACCTTGAAGGGGTAAAAAAGGCTGAAAAAGGATAAAACTGGTAATAAACGGCTAAAGGTATAGTCACAAAACATGAAGTGATTATTTTATTTGTGCGATGTGAAGGTATTTTTCGCAATTCTTTCTTTAGTTGTAAAAATACCAAATATGGATAAAAGTGGTACTATCGTCTAGACCAAATTCATAAAGGTAGAGTTACGAAAATGTATATAGAATTGCTCCCTAAAGAATAAGAGAGCCGCCAGATGGGATTTTTAGAAATTTCAACATTCAGAGGTAAAAATGCCGGAAAGGGATAAAACTGTTACCACCACCCAGACCAAACGGCTATGGCTACAATCATATATGAGCACGCTTACTATAGAATTAGAGGGGGTACCAGTTCATTTTAGTTGTGCGATACGAATGTAACTTTTTAAATTCGTGCTTTTACTGATAAAAAGGGACTAAAGGGGTACAATCATTCAGATCAATGGGCTATAATCACATACAATGGGGTGTTCGTTCGTCTTATGAAGCGTTTGAATTTTACCTAGCCGGGAAAGCTAGTATATATATATACTAGTAAACATGGCAATGCTTCGCTAGTATGTTTGAAACGTACTTAAATAATCTGTAAACAATTCGTTACACCAAATTACTTCTTAACCTGATCAAACTAACCACGCCTCACTAACTGATATTAAAACATCCGTTTTGCATTTGGTCACGCCCACTCCGCCCAGTGATCCAAAATAAAAATTGCATCTACAATTCCTTTTTGGTGTACTATCTGTGTACCAAATTTTATTTCTCTAGGGCTAAAATACAGATTTGCCACGCGGGTTATAAAGGGCATACAAATGAGGGAGTATCCGGAAACCACAGCGAACACCACAATTTTCGTGATTGTATTTGGTCAGAGCGATGATACTACTTTTGTTCCACTTTTTGTTTGACTACTCCATAACATAATATTTACACCAATTTTTGTAACTGTACATTTAGCCGTCCGGTCTGACCGATGATACTACTTTTTTTATCCTTGAAAAGTACGAATTTCGAAAAATCCTTGTTAAAAGTCCTATAAAAAAAATATTCACTATAATTTTTGCGTTTCCGTCTTTAACCGTTTGTTCTTGGTGTTTTACTCCTTTTTCGGCTTTTTCCACCCCATATGTACGCAAATCGAATTGATTATAAAAGTTGTATCCATTTTTGGGCCTTTCAGCTATAAAAGTACGAATATCGAAAAATCTTTCCGTTCAGCCCCATAATTTTATATGGAACATCCCAATAAAGATTTTTTCAACTATAGCTTTAGCTGTTTGGTTTTGGCGATTTTACGAGATTTATACTTTTTTTGGGCATGTTTACCCTAAAAGTACGAATTTCGAAAACTTCCTTCTTATCGGCTACCTACTCCATAAGGAGTAAGTACACCCCAATTACCGTGATTCTAGTTAATTCCGTATGTTTTGGGCAGGGATCATTCAGTTAATCAGTAAATCAAAAATTGTATATACATTGATTCAAAACTTCCGCACAATTCTAGTGCCACCTATGTGGTACATATAATGCATTTCCATCCTTTCATTATGTTTAGACTCCTTCGTACACATTTCAATATTATCAAATTGAACCCTATGTGCACTTTTAAGCCATATTTTTTACAAATGTCCATTTATTTTTCTTTAGTCTCACTTTGTTTTTTCCACTACTACTGCAATTCAATTTTGTCCAGCTTTGCTTTCATCTTTCGCGTTAAGGTATTATTTTTTTTCATTGGCTAAGAAACTTAGCGCTGCTGCAACTCTCCCTGGGCCTTTTGAAATTATTGTACATTTGTATGTATAATATATACATTTATACTCTCATACATACATACACCTTAGTAGAAGCGTGAGTTGGTCTGGAAGTGTGTTAGGTCGTGGCTCTGATACCGCACACCATCATTTTAATGCTGGTTACGGGCTATTCGCTTCAGCACTTCGCAAAGGAAAAATAATAATAAAGTTGTTGGTTCGCCTTTGGGAAATTCATTGGACATTATTTATGATTACGTTTTTTATATTGTTATTGTCGATGTTGTTATTGTAATGATATTCGTGAATAATGCGTTGATTATAAACAATTGGTAAACGAGACAATTTGACAAGAGATGTTGTTTTCGGCAATGCCGCTAATTTGAGTTGATGGGCAGAGACAGTGGGATATACTAAAATGAAATCAGATCAAATACATATACTATATCTGTGGTCACAGACTATAACAGCCTAACTCGAGATTGGGCAAAATTGAATTCGCTCAAATACACAAAACAACGTTTTTTTTAGATGTAAGTAATATGATACGTTTCCTAAGACTTCCTCATGGATGTTAAACTAAAAATCCTCTGATTAAATCCTGATTTTTAATGAGAAATTTATGAAAATATGTGGAACTTAGGTCATTTAACAGATATTTCACGTATGATTATTAATATCATGATTTCAAATATGTTTTCAGATTTTCTTCATCAGGCACATTTTTTTTACTAATTTGGATTTTAATTTTTTCACCTTTCTTTATGTTGCATTAATATTGTATAAATGCAAAGACAACTTTTATTGATCCCAAAGAATCTTTTCTAAATACAATAACCGATACTTGTTGAGCTTAAAATATGAAAAGTAAGATGAACAAATTTGTATTTTCTATTATTTAATAATGTTATTTCTTTATTTTATGCTGAATATGCTATTCCACAATCAGTCAACGAGCATAGTAGGCATTCATTTCCCTTCGTAAAGCTTTTCTAAATTTAAAATGTGTTTGTAGAACCTTTCACCATGCAAAAAAAAACACTTTCTAGGGCATGTTGCATCCCAAGTTTACATAGAATATTCAAAAGTGAATACGGTGATAATATTATAGAATAGGGTGATATTTGTAGCCCCAAGAAACTCGGATCGGACGCGGTGGCCTAATAAGCCGCTCTCCTTAAACAAAACAATTATTATGAAAACACGAAGAAAAGGAAAAACAAGAACCCCCCAAACGTTGACGAATCCCGCAAACGTTATAAGGATCAGATATAAGGATATGCACCTGGAATGTCTGAAATCTATACAGAGATGGTGCCTCTATCCAACTGGCGGATGTCCTCGACAAATACAAGTCTGACATCACCGCCATACAAGAAATGAGATGGACGGGACAGGGATGCACACGAAGAAAGAACTGTGACATCATTTACAGCTGCCATGCAGAAAGATACGAATTTGGATGTGGTTTCATAGTCGGCAAGAGACTTTGACAACTGGTCTCCCGGCTTAACCCTGTAATACACTGAATTGTGTACACGCCTCGTCGGAAGATAAAGACGATGAGATTAAAGATGCATTTTACGAGCGCCTAGAGGAAACATACGACCGCTGCCCTGTACATGACTTTAAAATTGTTCTGGGAGATTTTAATGCTAAAATAGGAAGGAAAGATGCCCTTGGTTCAGCAGTCGGAAAATTTAGGCTACACAACAACACCTCAGATAACGGATTCAGACTATTCAGTTTCGCGTCGGCGGAAAAACAGTGAAACCAGATTCCCGCATAAAGATATCCACAGGGCAACCTGGATATCTCCCGATCAAAATACAATAAATCAGATTTATCAAGTGGCAATTGATGGAAGGCATGTCTCAAGCGTGTGATGCGCGGTTGAAATATAGACTCAGATCACCACATAGTTGCAGCCACGGTCCGCACACTATAAGGTAGTTCTAAACCCACTCGTAATCAAACTCAAAGGAAGCTATACATCAAAAAGCTACATACCACCGAGATAAAATGCTTACTTAATTTCCCTTTACACCCAATGAATAAGGTATGGGATAGCTTCTCGGGTTGTTGTGAATCAACACGCTTTCTATTTTTAAATTCACAACTAACGGCACCTAGTTGTTTATCAACGAATGCGAACTTCACTGTTTGAGAAGCTTTTACTAGACATGCCGATAGACTCGACATTAATACTGCGAAGTTGCTGTCGACAACATTCGACAATGAAAAAAATGTTTTTTTTTTTTAAGATGACTGGAACCAGGAGTTGAACCACGGCCGGTCCCACCGAGATAGCCAATACCTATTCTAACCAATTCTCTCAATTACTCCAAACAAACCCCCCTAGTTCTGATGTTCCCGACACACAATGGCAGCATATTGCGAATTCTATGACCACTGCCGCGACGACCGTACTGGGTTATGAAAAACCACGCTCAAACAAGGCGTGGTACGATGATGAATGTCGCGAAATGTCTGAGGAAATGGATGCTGCATACATGACAAAACTGCAGCCAATGGCGACGCGTGCGGTGACGGAGCGTTATAATGAACAGGGATCCTCACCTGTAAGGACAGACACGGAACTCTGGTCACTGACACTCAGAGTGTGCTGCAAATATGGCGGGAACACTTTCGATCTGTACTCGTTCCCGAAGGCAGCATAAGTGACGAAATCACAGCAATCATAGACGACGGAGTAGATTGTCCACCACCGAGCCAAAACGAGTTTAGCAAGGTAATTGCACGGCTTACAAATAATAAAGCTGCGGGAGCCGATGGACTGCCGGCAGAGCTTTTTAAAGCCGGCGGCGTTGAGCTGGTAACATGCATGCACCAGCTCAGAAACACGATTTGTCCTATGTCCCGTGCTTATGAAAGGTGAGCCATCGCATACAAGGTCCTGTCTAGTGTGTTATATAAAAGACTAAAGCCCATTCTGGCGAACCTGATGGGACCTTATCAGTGTGGCTTTAGACCTGGTAAATCCACGACCGACCATATATTCACACTACGACAAATCCTGGAGAAGACCCAAGAAATGCAGATCGACACCTACCATCTGTTCGTCGATTACGAAGCTGCATTCGACAGTCCGATACGACAGAAATTGCAGGATGCTATGGTTGAGTTTGGTATCCCCGCGAAGCTAATACGGCTTTGGGGGATGACACTGACTGACACGAAGTCTTTAGTGAAAATTGGCAAAAATTTGTCAGATCCATTTTCTACCAGGCGAGCCTTTAGACAAGGCGATAGTCTGTCCTGCGACCTCTTTAACATCGTAATGGAGATGATCATGCGGAAAGCTGCAGTAAGAGGAATGGTACCATCTTCAACATAAGTCACATGTTGCTCGCGTATGCTGATGATATCGATATTATTGGACGTGGATTGCGAGATGTTACTGCGGCTTTTTCGAGCATTGAAAAGCAGTCGGCTGAAGTGGGTCTGGTGATAAACGAGGACAAAACCAAGTTATTTGTTTCAACGAACAAAGAGTCCACTCGTCTGGGACGCTGTGTGAACTTTGACAACTATAACTTTGAAGTGGTAGATGAATTTGTCTACCTTACCTCCGCCGCAAAAAAAAATAATAATGTCAGCTTGGAAATCAAGAGACGAGTATTGATTACAAACTCTACCAGACACTGATACTACCTGTTTTTCTATACAATTCTGGGTAATGACACAAACGATTCAATCTATTCTGGGAGTCTTCGAGTGAAAAATACTTTGCACAATATTTGGACCCATCATCTAAAATGCTTGTACGTCGTCGAATGAACCAGTCTATGTTAGACTATAAGCATCTATCTAAGAATCATAAAAATATCAATCATCAATTTGAAAATTACTTTCCAAATGATGACGAGGATGTGTAGTATTAGAAATGTTAGTTTTGTCCAAATATGTATTATAAAATACATATTTGTACTGTATAATGTACAACCAATATTACATAATGTACATAACGTAGACTTTCTTTCTCTTTTTACTTTTCAAAATATTCGTTATAAATATTATGGTTACATTTTTAAAAATATATTTTTTTTTGTTATTATTAAAACTTTACAACCTTATTAATAAACTAAATAAAGGATAATACTACACTACTACACTAATTTATAACATATTAGAAAAATTATATTGGAATATATTATTCAACTATGAATTACTGTAGTTTCTATTTATTCCATAGGATACATTAAATCAGTTTCTTTAACAAGTTTAAAATAAGTTTATGAGATAGAAAAAATTAACTCTCCAATAACACCATGAAAAAACTATCCTAAACAGGATTCGCACTATATCGATTTAAAAAACAGTCGAAATAACAGTTGATAAGTTTTTTTTTAATTTTTAGTAAAAATATCCATTGTTTGAAAATGTTCTTGCAAAAATTTTTTTCTTAACCCACGAAGCGCTTGCCCTATTGTATCAGTAAACATTCCAAAAATTTCTGAATTAATTGCTTTATTGTCTGTCTTGTACTATTCTTTCATCAGAACAATAGTTTGTTATTCAATAATATCTTATTCCGACAAAAAAATTTTTTTAATCTACATAAAACCGAAGACGGCAAATGTGTTTCATACTGATTCTTTAAAACAAATGTTTTGTCAGATCAAAGTAACTCTTCGACACCACTTAGATAATTCCCAAACTATTGATCTGGCTAAAGAATAATACAAGATAGACTATGAAGCAATGTAGAAATTTTTGGAATGTTTACTGATACACCGGAGAAGCGGTTTTTTGGTTAAACAAAAACTTTTGCAACAACATTTTCAAAAAATGGAAATTTTAACTAAATAATTTACCAAGTAAAAATAATTTCGACTGTTTTTGTAATCGATATAGTGCGAATTTTGATCTAGAAATGTTTTTCATGGGGTTATTGGAGAGTAAGTTAAAAGTTTTTATATCTCATAACCTTAAACTTCCAGGACTATTTTATACATAATAACATACATTAATATGTTTGTTGGTGCAAATAGCGGAATTAAGTAAGAATTTAAGCACACGAGTAAAATAGAAATAGAACTTTATTGAATGAGATTAACATTAGGAGTGATCTTACAAATAAGTTTCAATGAAAAAGAAAACATGACATCTTACTTAAGAATGACATATCAAAAGGTAATACATAGTAATTGGATTGTATTTCAGAATAGGGTGACCAGATTCTAACAAACCCTCCATCAATCCAAATACTTTTATGATCAAAAACACAATAACATTTGTTTAAAAATTATCAAACAACATTTTACAAAATCTTTGATGTTTTACTCTACACAAACATTTGGTAAATAAATCAGCTACATTTTCTGAAGTCGAAACATATTCTATCGTAATTTCCTTGGACTCGTATTTCTCTCTGATATAATGGTAGCGAATGTCGATATGTTTACTTCTCTTATGCGCCACCGGATTTTGTACAAGAAACTGCGCACTTTGGTTGTCGCACTTCAATATGGTTGGCCCTTCGATGTATTCTTCCAACCCAATTTCCTTTAACAAGCTTCTGTGGTAAACCACATCTTTTGTCCCCTGACACATTGCCACGTATTCCGCTTCCATTGAGCTCAGAGATACTAAACTCTGTTTTCGTGACTCCCAAGCAATTGGGCCTCCAGCCAAGAATAAAACGAATCCACTGTAAGATTTTCTGTCATTCACATCTGAACCCCAATCAGCATCTGTGAATGAAACTAGACCATTATTACTGGATTTATATGTCAACATACCCTTCGGATTGTACTTAAGGTATCTAAGTACATGCTTAGCAGCCGTAAAGTGTTCTTTTTCTGGATGGCTGTTGAATTGCGATAACTTCGATACTGCATGAGTTATATCTGGACGAGATATGACTGATAAATAATTCAGCGATCCTATTAGGGATTGGTAATTGATGACGTCAACACCGCTGCAATTCATCTTAGTACACTTCTCCAGAACAAGATCATTAGAAATCGGCGTGTTTGCTGGTTTACAATTTGACATCTGCCACTTCTCCAGTAAATCTCTTACATATTTTTCTTGATGAATTGAAATGTTTCCTCGAATTCCGTCTCTTACTATCTCCATCCCAAGGTAATATTTTGCGGGGCCTCTATCAATAGCATCAACATATTTATTGAGATCATCAACGACCAACTTTAAAACATTCTCGGATGAGCATGACACCAATAAGTCATCAACGTAGACAGCGATTAGCACACATTCACCTTCCGACCTTCTCACGTACAAACAGTTGTCGGACTTGCAACGCAGAAAACCAATTTTTTACAGGATGTCATTTAACTTTCGGTTCCAGTCCCTTCCGGCCTGTTTCAGCCCATAGAGCGACTTCTTTAATTTACAAACTCGATCTGGATACCTTTCGTCAACAAACATTTCGGGCTGTCTCATAAAAACCTCTTCTTCCAATTCTCCGTTTAAATATGCAGACACAATATCGATATGGTTGACCAAATATTGTTTCTGAGCGGCCACGGCGAACAGCATACGAATGGCAGAATGTCTGATAACCGGAGAAAATGTTTCGGTATAATCCACATTTTGCTTTTGCGAGAACCCTTGAGCCACTAATCTCGCCTTGTGTTTCTCCAATTCTCCGTTTGGTTTCTTCTTTGTGACGAACACCCATTTACACCCCACTATGTTTTTTCCGCTCGGCTTCTCTACTAGTTCCCATGTATTATTTTTCAGTAGATTACAGAATTCCACCTGCATAGCGTCTTTCCACCCTTTTGCGTTTCTGCTCTCCATCGCCTCAGCTACTGATGTTGGATCTTTTTCTATCGCACAATTTAGCATCGCATTTGTTGTTACAGGCTCAACCACACGGAGTTTTCGCGGACGTCCTCTTCTACCCGTTTTCACCAATTTTGGCCTGCCTCTTTTACGCTTAACACCTGGCTCATCTGCTTCCTCAGAATTGTCTGTTAAAGTGTCATCAAACTCTTCTCCAGCTTGATCTGTGACAACAGGCTCATTTGTCTTTTCAGGAACATTAACATTTACAGCAAACCAATTGTCATCATCACATTTGTTTTGATTCCCATTTTCAGCAGTACCTTTCTTCATTTGCGAGAAGCTGTTTTCAAAGAATATGACATCGCGAGCTATCGTTATTGTTTTTTGCTCTCTGTTATATAGCCTGTACCCCTTGGTTTGATGAGAATAGCCGACGAACGTAAGTCTCCCTCCTTTCGGTACTAACTTAGATTTACCGGGTTTTTTGTTCAACGACACTACGTCACAACCGAATATACGTAGGTGGGCAACAGAAGGTTTTCGTCCAAACCAACATTCATATGGCGTTTTGTTCTTCAGCACTTTTGTGGGGCAACGATTTCGCAGGTATGTTGCTGTATTTAAAGCCTCTGACCACAATGATTGCGGCAACCCAGAATCTAGCAGCATACACCTTGCCATCTCAACGAGCGTCCGATTTGCCCTCTCTGCCGTCCCGTTCTGTTGAGGTGTATAACACACTGTCGTTTGATGGTTTATGCCCTCACTTGAAGTATATGACTTAAATTCATTACTGAGGTACTCCGTACCATTATCTGTATGTAATGTTTTCAATACACATCCAGTTTGTTTCTCTGCTCTTACTTTAAAATCTTTAAAGACATTCAACGCATCCCTCTTCTTCTTCAGGAAATATACGCTCACAAATCTGGAGAAATCATCGATAAATGATATAAAATATCGGGATCCACTTTCGCTCGATACCCTCATTGGTCCACAAATGTCGGAGTGCACCAACTCCAAAGGTTGCTTAGAGTAGCATTCGCCATAGCTTGGAAATGCCTGAGTTGAAATTTTGCACAATGAACAAGTGACACACGAAAAATTAGCTGACAACTCAATAGACATCCCACGTACCATTTAATTTTTCGCCAGTTTTAATACGTCTCGTTCGTTAAGGTGACCATACCTTTTGTGCCATACAAAGCAATCGTTGCTTTGCTTCGCCATCATCAATTTCTCATTTTTCTCAAATTCTGCAACAAATATAGCATCTCTTGACATAATGTCAAAAACTACTGCTCCTTCTTTTGTTCTTGCAGTTACCTTCTCTTTTGAAAACATCACTCGAAATCCGTGCTCAATAACTTTATGCACTGACATAAAGTTTGCACTCAATTTGGGGACAAAGAGAACATTCGATAGTGTGATGTCGGTAAACTCCGATTTAATATTTACATCACCTATCCCCTCTGCATAGACACAATCTCCCGAGGCGAGTGTTATTTTCTGCTTATGCTCTTTCAAAGATGAGAACAATTGTTTGTTTCCACTCATGTGAGATGAGGCTCCACTATCCACAATCCATGCATTCTCTCCTGTGACTAGATCAGACTCTCTTGCGCTCATCATCACTTCTTGCTTGTTGTTGTTATGACACTGCGCTTTTATATGTCCACGCTTACCACATGCATAACATTTGACGTTCTTTTTCCAGTTATCATCACTCTCCCTGCGGTTTTGCTTTTTATTCTTGGAAGTGACTTTTTGCTTATAACTAGCTGCAAAAACGTGTTCTTCCTCTCCATGCTGTTTGTCTTCCCGTCTATGTCTCTCTTCCAACACTTTGACCTTGAGTTGTTCTATCGACGGCAATTTATCTCTGCTTTCCATAGCAACTATGAAACTTTCAAAGTCATCGGGGAGACTGCATAGCAACACTATGCTGATGAAATCCTCAGGAATATTTATATCGATTTCCTTTAATGATTCGACGAGGTTACTGAATTCATTAATCTGGTTTGAAAATGAAGACCCTTCATTAATCTTAAACCGCACCAATCTTTTAAACAACGTAACTTTCCGGGCGGGACTTTTTGTGATATATATTCCCACAAGTTTGTGCCACGCTTCCCTTGCCGATTTACAGTTTTTTATGTGAATTAATTCCGACGGTTTCACGCTGAGTGTAATAGTGGCCAAAGCTTTCATATCCAAGGCATTCCAAATATCCTTTTCCTCCTTTGTCGATGTTAACGGGCAAAGATTCTCCACCACAGACCAGTAATCCATTGTGATGAGAAGACTCCTCATTTGAACTGACCAACTTTGGTAGTTCTCCCCATTCAGCTTTTCTATTTGAAGCGAACTCGACATGTTAAATATATTTAATTTACTTTTAACCGATTTAACTTTATTCGCGACAAATACTCGACCGACTTAATACTTCTTTTTAACTATTTGGCACGCTGGGCCCATAACCTATGTTGGTGCAAATAGCGGAATTAAGTAAGAATTTAAGCACACGAGTAAAATAGAAATAGAACTTTATTGAATGAGATTAACATTAGAAGTGATCTTACAAATAAGTTTCAATGAAAAAGAAAACATGACATCTTACTTAAGAATGACATATCAAAAGGTAATACATAGTAATTGGATTGTATTTCAGAATAGGGTGACCAGATTCTAACAATGTTGAAATTAACCCCCCCTTAACAATTAGTGCTACTAGTTGCAAAATATGCCAGAATATTAAATATCATAACTTTTGGAGTTGTATTCATGTACGTGTACCAAACTATAGTAGGTCGTCCCACTGTCCATCTTTATTTAGTAAGATTATCACCGTCCCACTGCTACCCAAAAGAAACTAGAAAATTAACCTCCCAACTCCCTCTGAACCTCTGCACATTCATACAGCAGAAGATAAACTCGAAAATTGAACTTCAACTCGAGATAATTTAACATTTTGTTATTTCTATACGGTTGGCTGACTTTAGTCGATAGTGGTCGGCCGCCCGCCCATTGCAGTCTGCGCCACAAAGATGGATCAATTTAAAAAGCGATTCATGCGCATGAGAATCATATAAATTATAAACGAGGAACCACACATAACTTCAAAATTGCGAGAAAAAACGTGAAAAAAACAGGGGGAAATATATTGTGATGATGATAGCCGTTGCAACGATTGGACATTTGTTGGGCCGGATAACTGAGCTAACTCGTTACCACTTTCCCCACCGATAGTAGTGTTATGGTGTGTGCCAATGTGTGTTGTATATTGGAGTATAAATTGAATGGTCCCCTATCAACAGGGGTTTTTATTTTGCCATATTTTTACTCGCATATGATACGATTTTTCTCGGTGCAAAACATTTTCTCAATGGTTTTCATTTCATTTTTTGGTTCGTTTCGTTTAACTTGGCAGTCCGATGAAATTTATAGAGTTTGTTGTTTATGATGTCAGGTGAAATAAATAATAAATTTGTTATTTTAGTTGGTTGTTGATGTTATTCCAAAAATTCCCTGAGGAGAAGGGGATGCAGAGTATTATGCGATTACACTCATCCCCTAAGGGGATTTGCTTGGATGATAGAAAACTACAATTACGGAGTGAGGATACAACGAATATGGGATACCCTTCTCGATATATATGCACATAAAAACTTAAAAAGTTTAGTTGTAGCAAGAATTGTGTACTGATATACATACTTTAGGGACGAAAATGCCCTAATCCAGATTAGATTTGCAGAAATGGGGATTATAGATATCGATATGAAAAAGGATATACTTAAATTAGTAATGTAATTATCTTCGGCTATGACGAATCTCAGACCCCTCAACATTTGTAATAATGGTGATGACACTGGTTGTATGAGGGTTGGACTTTACTTCTAGCATCACGTCTTGGATTTGTATAGAAGTCTTTATACAAAATTTTCGTTCGATAGCTCTTAAATTAGGGCTTTAATCGCGAGGACAGACGGACACCCCCAAAAAAATGGGATTAGTATGGGTCGTTGCTTGCGTACACAATTTCAGTTCGAAAATTGTACCAGAAAGTAAAGGGTGATTTGTTAACAGCTATAGGAAAGTAAAAAAAAAACACATAAAATTCAGAAAAATGCATGAAATCTTTATTTGAATCAATAGTACGGTCCATATACTTTAATGTTTGAAGATTATTTCATGCAAATGTTGACAGTGACTGCGCCTCAAATGATCCAACCGCTTAGTCCAATTTTGGCATACTCTTTCCAACATTTCGGCCGGTATCTCATGAATAAATGCTTCAATGTTGTCTTCCAATGCATCAATTGAAGCGGGCATGTGTGTATATACATGAGCTTTAACATAGCCCCACAAAAAATAGTGTAAAGGTGTTAAATCGCACGATCCAGGCGGCCAATTGGCCGGTCCCGAACGTGAAATAAAATGTTCACCGAACTCGTCTCTCTATAAGTCCATTGTTAAGCGTGCTGTGTGGCATGTGGCACCGTCTTGTTGAAACCACATGTCATGCAAGACAAGCTCTTGCATTTTGGGCAAAAACAGTTGGATATCATCTCACGGTAGCGCTCACCATTCACAGTTACGTTACGATTCGCATAATCTTTGAAGAAGTACGGTCCAATGATGCCCAAGCCCATAAACCGCACCAAACTGTAACTTTTTCTGGATGCATTGGTAGCTCTTACAATGCTTCTGGCTGATTTTCACTCCAAAATCGACAATTCTGCTTATTAACGTACCCATTGAGCCAAAAAGGGGTGAAGGGGTGATCCGATATAGTTCATATTCCATAGTAAGAGCACACTTAAGTTTGCTGCATATATTGAGAGAACATTTCCAGCAACTGCTGGTTCCGGAAGGCAGCGTACGTGAAGGTATCACGCCAATTGTCGTCGACGGCTGAGATTGCCCATCACCAAACCCAACCGAGGTAAGAAGAGCAATATCGCCGCTGAAGAATTATAAAGCAACCGGTGCTGACGGACTTCTGGCAGAGCTCTTCAAGTCCGGTGGGGAGGAGCTAATATCGAGTATAGAACAGCTCCTATGCACAGTTTGGCTCAACGAGTACATGCGTGATGATTGGAATCTAAGCGTATTACTTGTGCCCTGTGCTGAAAAAATGTGATCCTCGTGTGTTCTCCAACTACCGCCGGATCAGCCTTTTGCATATAAGGCCCTGTCGACTGTGCTATGTAAAAGACTTAAGTCAGTTTTATCCAAGCTAATCAATACTTTTAGTACGACTTAAAACCTGGTAAACCAACAATTGACTAGATATTTACACATTGGCAAATTCTGGAAATGACCCAATAGAACCAAATCGACTCGTACCACCTTTTCGTTGACTATAAAGCCGCCTTCAACAGCCCGATACGTCAGAAATTAATCGAAGCCATGGCTAAGTTTGGTATTCCAGCGAAGCTTATACGCCTTTGCTGAATGACACTGGCTGACATGAAGTCTTTAGTGAAGATTGTCAAAGCCCTTATGGAGGCTATACCAGACGAGGCATATAACAAGGCGACGGTCTTTCGTGCGACCTATTCAACATACCCTACGGGAAAATAAACCGGTACAGTACCAGTCACGGGACCGGTTCTCTGGGGTGCATGAACCGGTTCTAGTTCCGGAACTTCTGTATGTAGAGAACCGGTACGTTTTGACACTAAAGTGTCAATTGACACCTAACTCATACATTGTGATGTATCTTGAACCGGTTCAACAGTACAAACCCTACGACAGGTTCAGTAAAAACCAGCCACCTAACTATGATATCTATTTTTTGTTAATATGCCGCAAAATAAAACGAAAAAATTAAATGAATTATAAATATTTTATAAATTATATATAAATATTTAATATTTTCTAACAACGCCGATGGAAACACAACGCCGCAGAATACTACAGATCAGTCAAATTGACTTTTCTTTAACACTTTAGAACCAGTTTGGTGACACATCCCCTCGTCACCCGTCCTGAGATAGGTACACTCAGGTAAATTAACACCACTTTTCCCGTAGGGTAGCGATGCAGATGATAATGAGGAATGCTGCAGTAAGCACGAGTGGCACGATATTCAACAAAAGTCACATGCTACTTGCGAACGCTGAGCACGTAGACATCATCGGTTGCAAACTGTGGGATGTGACTGCAGCCTTCTCAGGTATACAGAAGGAATCAGCAAAAAATGGGTCTAATGGTGAACGAGAACAAAACGAAGTTATTAGTTACAACTAACTGAGAATCAACTTTTTTGGAAACTATAATTACGATCTTTTACCTACCTAGGCTCCGCCACCAGCAAAACTAATGGCGTCAGCATTGAAATCTAGAGAGGAATCCTGTTGGCGAATAGATGCTTTTGCGGAATAAACAACTGATTAAAAAAGATGCATTTTCGACTAAAATTGTTATCTATTACAAGATTGCCTAAGACCCAAAGTGCGAAGGGTAAGGGAAACGAATGGTGAATAATCCGATATCTTAATGCGTAATTCTCCTTAGGCTAGTGCGTAAAATGTTTAGCTGTAGAGCTCGGTGGCGAGTTGACGTTCGTGGATTGAGTCCAACACTCTTGGTTACAGTAGCCACATTCTCGTCAGGGCGCACCGTGCGCCGACGGGGGCCATTAGTGTTGTCCACTAACAGGCTCGGTGGGTGCGTCATTTAAACCAAAACTTCTGTTCAAAAAGCGCACAGAACCCACTTTAAAACTAAGTTTTAAAAATTTGCCAACGTTGTTCAAGCGTAAAGCGACTCATTTCGTTTTGCGGAGGTATGATACAGACATTCTGTAAAGAAAACTGTTGCCAATCTCAAAATAACCTGTGATGTTAAAGATACTTGTATTTGGCTCACCCTGTATGGAAGTCCTATGCTAATTCTTTTTTTTTTTGCAAAATTATGAGTTTTCTACTGTTTTGTTCACCAGAAAAAAATAATTATGTAATTTCTTAATTAAAATGGAACCAAAAACGGCTTTGGTATATTTAAATAAAGATTTTGTAGGTTGATTGTTGAAAATGCTGTATTTATAATGTTTATGTATTCATAATTTTTTATATTAATAATGTATTTTATTGTTGTTAAATTCAATATTGACTGTCAACAATAGATTTTATTTAACTATTATGTGTCGACTGTATAGTAAAATGGGTTTTTCTGTATAGTACAATAATGCATGACAACTTATTATGCTGACTGAACTGTAGTAAGAAAAAGCTCATCACGATCGTATTTTATTCAATAACTGCTCACATAAATTTTTTTCTTAGGTAAAAGCGAAACTTTGCCACATAATTTTTTATCCACAGTCATCGTTCCCTGTGTTGTTAGTAAATATGAAATGTTTAAGTGCAACATTGCATTACACTCTGGTTGATTGTTGTTGCTGCAGCTCTGGCTGTAACTTTAGCGAGGGGCGTTCTTTAAAAGTTATCGAAAATATTGCAGATAATGTGGAAAGAAATGCCAAAGTTTCCCATACAAAGGTTACAAAACCGCATCTGTTATTTTCGGGCGAGTGCAAAAGGTCAGTTATTGGTGGACAGCTGCTTTCCTGCTGTTTTCAAATTGAACGTTTGGTAAACCGCAAACAAAATGTAATGAATTTATTATGGCATTGAGATAGTTTTTGATTATAGTATGTAGTTGTAATCGATGATAGAGAAAACTTATTTTGGTCTTCTTGCAATTACTGCATAAAATTAGAAGAGAGTATTAATATGTAATCAAAATAAATTGAATGGTGCAATTTTTGATCACCGACTAAGCAATTGACAATATAAGGAAATATTTCAAACGTTGTAAATATTTTACTTAGGGCAAGCAATTACTGCATTTGAAATTGGCAATAGGTTGGAGATAACCGCAGCATTTCAAAATATTTTAAAACTCGTGATTCGTAACTGGTACAAATTATGTAATGAATGACTTTGACTTTTTAATATGTTAAAAAACAGATGGAATATATCTAGTTTTTTTTATGAACTTTCATTTCCATACGCGTAATTCGTCCTAGATATAATTGGTCTTCGAAAAAGATAGAGATTTCACTTATAAATATTGTATAACTCAATGTTTATGAAATTAACTGATTTTGAAGTGAAATTACATATATATTTCACGTACACTGATATGTATTGAAACTTTAGAAGTGGTAACAGTTTAGAAAGTGTTAATGAATTCACCAGCAAAAGAAGGTTCCTTTTATAAGTTTTTGAAAATATACTAATTTTATGAACATAGTCAAGTTTTCCTGGAGGTACCAGTAGGGGCAGCACAACGATGCCATTTTTATTTGTGAGTAAACTTTTAATAAACGATTAGATTGTATTTATTCATTCCTAAATCAGACTTTTACAACCGTAACTCTGCGTAATACCCAGTACTTACAAAAAAGAAATGCAAGGAAACTATGAGAGTGCATTCGGCATTTGAGTGGGAGGTAGTAGACGGGGTTTGAAAAATGTTTCCGTTTCCTGAGGTTTTGTCAACTTTTACAAGGTGTTTCATCTGACGAAATTCAGGTATCGTGTATGTAGTTCTTAATGGAAAGTGCCTGAAGGGGTGGAATAATTATACCCATTTACAATCCCATAACTAGGGATAATTTGGATTTGGATAATATTAATAAAGGTAAATTTGTATGAGGATCAGTAGAGGTTTACTTGAGTTATCCTGGAAATCAACCAGCTGGCTATTTAATCATCCAGACACGGCTCAATCATCTTAAAATGTCCTGAAACAAATTTGGTCTTAAGATACTCACTGAGCATTAATCATCCCTATTGGAGAGGGTATAAAAATAGTACTGTGTTTATCTGCTGATTATAGGGGAATACACTACTAATTTGATTTTCCTGAAATTTGTATAGGGTATTGTTTTCATAATTGAAATGGTCGTGAAACTGACAATACAAGGAGAATACTGATCAACATGCGACTTGGAATAAAAACTTTGGCATTTTGCGTGTTCTTTTTAAATCTTTGTATATTTTTGCAAACTGGGAGTTATTAGATTGGTAAACATACAAGGAGATCAACATCTATCTCTGGTTTTCACACATAACCGCTTATGCCACTTTTTGTCGATTTTGAGTTAATGGTGGCAAAACTCGCTATGTTTGATGGTATTTTAAAGAACTTGGGGAATGACTCTTTCCTCACTTACAGGCCTATGACTCAGTCAATTCTTAACTGATTTTGATTAATTAAAGGTTTAGGAAAGAAGAATCTTAGACTTTGTGAACGACATATCTTTACTTACTTACTTACTTTACTTAGCTGGTACTTCTATGCAATCCCAGTGGATTATATACCGCACGTAGAAAAATATAATAAGCGCCTCGATCTTCTGCGCTTCTTCTTCAGTTAGTCACACTGAGTTCTGTAAGGTTCTCACTAACCTGGTCTTTCCAACGGAGTTTTGGTCGCCCTCTTCTGCGTCGTCCATCGAGTTCATTGTCGAAGACTTTTCGAGCTGGAGCATATTCGTCCATGCGTACAACATGACCCAGCCAACGCAACCGTTGCACCGTAATGCGTCTGACCACGTCAATGTGGGTGTACAGCTCGTACAGCTCATGATTCATACGATGCCGATGCTCTCCGTTAACGATGATGAGCCCATATATTTTACGGAGTATTTTTCTCTCGAATACCGCCAGAATGGATTCATCTGCTTGTGTCATAACCCAGGATTCTGAGCCATACATTAAGACAGGTAGAACCAGTATCTGGTATAGCTGGAGTTTTGTTCGTCGAGAGAGGGCTCTGTCATTGAATCGCTTGCTTAGTCCGTAGTAGCATTTATTTGCAAGCAGGTTGTCAACGTTTACGCAGTTGCCCAAACGAGTAGATTCTTTGTTGGTTGAAACTAAACACTTCGTTTTGTCCTGGTTCACCGTTAGGCTTATTTTCGCTGATTCCTTCTGTATACCTGAGAAGGCTGCAGTCACATGCAGCAGTTTTCGACCGATGATGTCGACGTCAACAGCGTACGCAAGTAGCATGTGGCTTTTGTTGAATATAGTGTCACTCGCGTTTACCGCAGCTTTTCTCATTATCGTCTCCATCACTATGTTGAAGAGATCACACGATGGGCCGTCGCCTTGTTATAGGCCTCGTCTGGTACAGAATGGATCCGTAAGGTCCTTGCCAATGTTTACTGAAGACTTCGTGTCAGTCAGCGTCATTCCGCAAAGACGTATCATCTTAGCTGGAATACCAAACTCAGCCATGGCTTCGAGTAATTTCTGCCGTATCGGGCTGTCGAAGGCAACTTTATAGTCTACGAAAAGATGGTACGTGTCGATCTGTTTCTCTTGGATCTTTTCCAGGATTTGCCGAAGTGTGAAAATCTGGTCAGTTGTTGATTTTCCAGGTCTAAAGCCACACTGATAAGGCCCAATTAGGTTGGATAACACTTTCACATAGCACACTCGACAGGACCTTATATGCGATGGGTAACAGGCTGATCCCGCGGTAGTTGGAGCACACACTTGGATCACCTTTATTCAGCAACGGAACTAAAAAGGCTTACATTCCAATCGTCGGGCATGCACTCTTTAAGCCAAACCGTGCGCAGGAGCTGGTGCATGCTCGTTATCAGCTCCTCGCCACCGGACTTGAAGAGCTCTGCCGGAAGTCCGTCGGCACCGGCTGCTTTTTTGTTTTCAGCCGCGATATTGCTCTTTTTACCTCGGCTTGACTTGGTGGTGGGCAATCTAAACCGTCGTCGACAATTGGCGTGATACCTTCACGTGCGCTGCCTTCTGGAACCAGCAGTGGAAGTGTTCTCTCCATATATGCAGCACACTCTGCGTATCTGTGACCAGATTTCTATCCTTGTCCTTACAGGAGGGGAGCCTATTACCGTAGCCTTTAGCTCTTACTTGCTGGTAAAATTTTCGGGCCTCACCTCTATCCCTGTATCGCTCTATATCCTCCTCCTCCCGTTCCTTCATCTGACTTTTTTTTCGCCTAAATAGCTGTCTCGCCTGTTTTACTTTCTCCTTGTGCCGTTCCCTAACAGCACGGATTACAATTGGCTGTAGCGTTGCTCTATAAGCAGCATTCTGTTCCTCAGACGCTATGCGACATTCTTCATCGTACCAGGATTCGTCTGAGCGCCGTTTTTCATATCCTAGCACGGTTGTTGCCATGGAATGCGCAATATGCTGCCACTGTGTAACGTAGAAGTTGGGAGAGCTGGTGGGTGTAGGCAGTAGCTATCTCTGGAGTTTGCAGCTTCGCGATGTCCCGCTTTCTTTGTGTTTGGTTACGTGCATTTTTTGTTCAGCTCAATCTTGTGCGCACCTTGGCTGCAGCCAGGTAATGATCCGAGCCAGTATTAGCACCACTGATCACACGCACGTCTATGACACTAGATGCATGCCTGCCATCAATTACCACATGATCAATTTGATTTTTGTTGTTTTGATCGGGGGATAGACAAGTTGCCTTGTGGATAACTTTGTGGTGGAATCTGGTTCCACTCACTACCATGTACCTTCCCGCTGCGAAGCTAACCAGCCTTAACCCGTTGTCTGACATGTCGGCATGTAGGCTGAATTTACCGATCGTTGGACCAAGAACATTATCCCTTAATATTTTTGCGGCGCTATGACATTAGGCCCCACGAAAATACACCCCAAAGTGAAAATGAAATTAGGCCCCAAATTTGGGGTCTAATTTCATTATGAAAATAGACCCCAGGAAATTATACCCCAAACATAAAATGAAAATAGGCCCCAAAATTTATGTATTGGGGCCTAATTTCGTAGTTGTTATTTGAAAGTATGCAAATACACCCCAAAAAAATGCAAATGTGCCCCAAAATATAGTGTTGTTGTTTTCTGTATAAAATTGGGGTATATTTTCATATTTGTGTTTGGGGTCTAATTTTCAAATAAATATCGCAGTTCGTATATTAAAACACAACACGCAAATAGGCCCCAAAACGGCGGTAGAAAATAGAAAATGAAAAGTTGCCCAGAATAAGAAATAAAAATTTACCTAAACCAATTATGAAAATTGCCCAAAAAAAAAAATAATTTTTTCATATGAAAAATCAACAAACAAAATATATAATTCCAATTATAAGTAGTTTCTTCAATTTCTAATCATTGCATATTAGCTAAACTATACTGACCGTAATGTCTTCGCATACAATACAGATTTTGGCCCTCACGTAAAATTTTACGTTCTTATTTTTTTTATATTTTTATATTCAGTTGTATGGCAAAAAGGTAAGAATATATACGAATATATAGCGTAATGTAAATTGTTAAATCAGGGGGAAGCACCGTAGGCGAAAAATTCTTTAGAACATGTAAAAAAAATGTAGTTTCTAAAATGACATTTTATATTTTTGCTGTTTTGTATGGGTTTTAAATAGTAGTTGCATAACGTAATATTTATTGAGTAGTAAACACAGCAGGCAGCACAAAACTTTACAAAAAAAAAAAATGAGCGAATTTATAGAAAAGGTTTGAATTTTTGGGTGCAATTTTTACGTTGCCTATATTTATATGAAAATAAGCGGAAAAGATTTGAGCATAATTGTAAATAGTCTGTTCTGTGAAATGCGCCGCGACGAAAAATTATTTTAAATAATTGCGCTATTTTGTTAAAATAATTTTTCATGATTTTAGTTTTTTAAAGAAATTTTTAATTTTTCATCTTTTTATATTTTAAAGAAAAGGGTCACAGACGAAAAATTATTTTATATAAATCACGCAATATTTTTAATACATATGGTAAATTGTCCGTTTCGTAAAAGGCGCCGCAGGCGAAAAGTTATTTAAAAAAAATCGCGCGATTTTTTTAAAATAATTTTTCATGTTTTTAGTTTTTAAAGAAAAGGGCCACAGACCAAAAATTATTTTATAAAAATCACTTTCTTTTTTTATTGTATATGGTAAATTGTCTGTTCCGTGAAAAGTGCCGCAGGCGAAAAATTATTATAAATGTCGCGCCATTTTTTTTTAAATAATTTTTCATGTTTTTAGTTTTTAAAGAAAAGGGCCACAGACCAAAAATTATTTTATGAAAATCACCTTTTTTTATTGCATATGATCTGTTGCGTGGAAAGCGCCGCAGGCGAAAAATTATTTTAAAAAAATCGCGCAATTTTTTTAAAATAATTTTTCATGTTTTTAGTTCTTTAAAGAAAATTTTAATTTTTCATGTTTTTAGTTTTTAAAGAAAAGGGCCACATACGAAAAATTATTTTTTAAAAATCACGGGGTTTTGTTTTATTGCATATGGTAAATTGTCTGTGAAAAGCTCCGCAGGCGAAAAATTATTTAAAAAAAATTTTCGATTTTTTTTTCAAAAAAAGGAAATTTGAATTTTACAGTTTTTTTTGCAAAAAGAAAATTTGAATTTTTCATGCGTGCTTTTAGTTTTTGTAAGTCAATTGTACGTTTTCTTTATTTCCTTATTAATATGTATGCCAAAACAGCTGAGATGAAACAACGAGTCTGTAATCGTTGAAGCGTTGTGTTGTTAGAAGAGGCGAAGATAACGGTTGAAAAAATTCTTGAGAGGAAGATGGATGGTTTTTCCTACGTGCAAGATGTTATACAAGTTTACAAATTAGTTTAAAGGTAATAAACTGTATTATTTTCAATAAAAAACCAAGGCTTTTTTTATTTTGTCGAAGGATATTAGACCCCAAAAATATTAAGCCTGACCCTAAAATGAAATTGAACCCCAAAAAAGCGAAAATAGGCCCCACAATTTTATGAAATTATGCCCCAAAAAAATTTTTGGGGTCTATTGTCACACAGACATTTGGGGTCTAATTGCATTATGCAAATATACCCCAATAAAAATATGAAATTAGGCCCCAAAAAATCATAAAATTTCGTGTTGTTGTTTTCCATATATTTTTTTGGGGCCTAATTTCATTTTCACTTTGGGGTGTATTTTCGTGGGGCCTAATGGCATACCGCCTATTTTTGCATTAAAGTTTCTTAGAATAATTTTAAAGCCGTGGCCAGGGCAGATGTCGTATGTTTCCTCTAGGTGCTCGTAAAATGCATCTTTAATCTCATCGTCTTTATCTTCCGTCGGGGCATGAACACAAATCAGCGGGATGAAGAAATATTTCGCCTTGATATGAATTGCGGCTATTCGATCACTAACAGGATTGAATCGCGAGACAAGATGTCTGAGTTTCTCGCCAACTACAAATCCACATCCAAATTCGTGCTTTTCGGCATGGCAGCTGTAATAGATGTCGCAATTTTTACGTCGCGAGCATCCTTGTCCTGTCCAGCGCATCTCCTGGATGGCGTTGATGTCAGCCTTTTATTTTTTGAGGACATCAGCCAGTCGGATAGCGAAACCTTCTCATTAGAGAGTCCGGACGTACCAGGTGCATATCCTTAAATCATGGTCCTTATTTCGTTTGCGAGGGTCGTCAACGTTTGGGGGGGTTCCGTTTGTTACTTTTTCTTCTTCTTTATCGTGTTTTCATAGCCATTAAGGGACCTGAAGGCGGGTCGCTAGCCCAACCATCAGGGTTAGTCACTCGCAATCAGCCGCTATTCATGGTAAAAAAAAATCATGAACACCGTTACCAAGGTGCCACCACGAAGGAGGTTGTGAGTCGGTTTGAGATGCAAGATTCACTTTACATCCCCAACGGCACCCAATATCCTGCTATAGCTTAACTAAATATAGAATTTCGATCGCGTGTGTTGTATTGATATTATTACTCGATTTCTAAAGTGGGCGAAATGGTGTATTTGTATGGGGGGTGCCAGAAGGGGCGGGGCCAAAGTGATTTTTTGTACACTTTTTAAAATAAACAATAAATGTATGAATTGAAAGAACAGCTCGGGGAAAAGTGGGGCTACATTATTTTTTTTCCATGGAAAAACAAATATATCTTATTTTTTAGTGCCTTATAGATTTGGGTATCTATCGATTACATTGATTGGAAATTGGGTGCAGAAGTTCGAAAATATATAGTTACAGCTTCCTATGCACTGTCTTCAGTCATCTACATTTTCTTCATCACGGCCCTTTCGTAGTTGTCGACAGCAACATTCAATTTTAGTGTCGAGTTGGTCGGGTCTAGTAAATGCTTCTCAAACAGCTTACGTTCGCATGCCGTTTGCTGAGAGTCTAAAAATGTATACATATATACAGAGCTGGAATTGTCGCTATATACACCAGAGTTGTAAGTATGACCATTTTATCATATGATAATCATAAGCATTTATTCCCCAATAGCATAATTACAATTCTTGTCATCTATATGCCATATAGCTGCTGACTAGAACTCTAATTCAATCGACAGTTTATGCCTTAAAACAGACTTTAGTCTAAAGATAATTACTGTTTCATATTGTTTAGCAATTTTCTTGTATCCTGTATTCCAGCAGTAATCCAGCTATCAGTTTTATAACACCACATCTTGTGCCACGAATAAAACGTTGCCATTGTTAAAATCATTACGGATTGCGGCTGACGGTGTTGTGATGTGTTTTTTTTTTTTTTTGTTTTCAATGATTTCTTTCAATTTTTAATGCCACGTTGCTTTAAGCCCTTCATTACAATAATATAACAGCTTATCTGATAGGAAATCGTGTCGGTAAACGCCTCTTCTTAAATTTTATAACAACACTCTCTTAACTCTTAACTCAGGGGGCATTACCACGAGCAAGCCCACAAATTGTTACTGCTCCAAAAACTCCGCAGCAATGAAATGAAAAGAATGAAAACTGAATAACGACAGCATGAGTGTTGCATGGGGCATGAACGTAGTAGGTATTTTGGGGCAACAGTCTGAAATTATGATTTTTTGTTGTTGTTGTTGTTTTTTTTTTGTTGAACATGATGGCGTACGGCGGTTATGATATGATGGTTTGCACAGGCGCGCACGTTTCCTTGTAAAAATGTTTAACATCTTACTAAAAATAGGTGTATCCCGACAAAAATACAATAACAACCACAACGATCACATTTGCTATTGTTTGCTTATTTTACAACTTATTCGCAAAAAGCCAGCGAAACTGCCATTAAGTCAGCTCAGACAGTTATGGATGGACAGACGGGCGGCTGGGCAGGCAGACAGACGGACATAAAGTTTACCATGCAGCCTGCCATTCAGTCGAACAGACAGACAGACAGTAAACATGTTAAATAAACTCGGAGGGAGATATCTCAATTTGGTATTTTACTTTTGCTTATACAACCTTTTGATCTACACAATACCTTTTTCATAGATACTGACAGTGTTCACTAAGTCAGCTTTATAGAGAAACTATGAGCGCGCAGTTTATGTCTGATATCGTGCTTGATTTTGGCTAAAAATATATTTATGACAACCATCAATTAATAATTGCATGTAACAACAGTTGGGCTTAGATCAATGCACAGCAACAACAATAACTACAACATTTTCATTTCATATTTGGAGTCAGTGGCAGTGGCTGCAGTTGCAGTCAGCCTGTCAAGCAACAATTCTCTAATATTAGACAATGTTTGGGAAGTGAAGTTTGACTAAGCCTTTATTCGGCCAAAATGTGTCTAGAAGTTTGTAGATAAGAATTTTAAGGCTTGGTAATATGTAGAGTTGCCGTCAATGTAAAATTTGTGCAAAATTTGGCTCAAATATCAAATTACGGACGAACGGAAACAAAAAAAAAACTACTAGAACAACTTTAATTTCATAGGCAAGGCAGTGTTCATATATTGTCTTCAGGCGCTTATAGAATGCATCTTTAACCCGAATGACCCTGTGGTTGCCATATGGCAACGCTGATAGACATGTTTTTACACGAATATTACTCGTAAACGAATAAAGTACCGTTATCGCAGAGATCATGCCAAATTCGGAATCGGTTGTGCTTCTGCAGAAAGTTATTTTGATTACAGTGAGAATTTGGTTGTAGAAGTTGATGCGTCGTGAAGTAAGCAAAAATTTTTAGTGTAAAAAAAAACCGATTTACAAAAGTAAGAGCGCCGAAAACGTATAATATTTATAAAAATCGAAAGGAGAAGTTTGTTTTTTTCGGTAGTTTATAAATAAGAGAATTATTTTATGTAAAATTTCTATTTGGAAAATTGTTTTTTGTGCACTTTTTTTCCTGTGGTTTGTGCGTGTGTCCATATGGCAACGCCAGGGTGCCAAGGCCACTGGTTTACGGTGTAATGTTCATGTTGTGTTAAAAAATATTTTTTTTTAATTATTACTTATATTTAGCTGTAATTGATATTTATTGGTATATATTTATTCCTGTACGGTATTTTTTGATTTTGGAAGACCACGCTCTTTGAAAGAAGCGTTGGATTGTTTAGAAGAGCTATGTGCCGGTGATGATAACGAAGCTCCAACAAATGTACCAGCACTTTATACTGAGCCACCCAATATTGACGGAGATTTAAGCGTCAAAGATAATGGTGTGATGATGGGGAATACCAGATAACGTATGTCCAGCTCAGCTGAAGTCAGGATGCAAAATAATTTTAGATAACGGTCGACGTATTGAAACACTTGAAGACGTACGCAGCAGTTCTGAAACTGGATTCAGTTGTTATTCTCATTCTTCAAATACGGTGGATGATTCTTTGTCAAGCTCATCATAGAGGATGTGTCGGGTGCACCCTTCAAAGCCTGATCTTCCAATTACAGCAGCGAACAGGGAGAGAAAATTCACATGGTGAAAATCAATTTCAATGGAATTGCAGCCAGTTCTCCCTGAAACAGTTTGTGTCTTGCATCAAGTTGTTTATGATCAGATCCAAAACGTCCTTGTGTTGTTACCGAGTACAATAAATATATGGCCGGTGTTAATCGATTTGCAAAAAAGGTTTCAGGAAGTCGCAAAGGTTTTCGGCAAAAAATGGTGGCATTGTATTTTTACGCGGCTCCTTGATGCGAATATTCAGAACAGCTGGCTTCTCATCCGACGCACCGGTCAAAATAAAACACTTGTTGAATTCCATTTACCATTTACCAAGTTACCATTTACTACTGTAAACACTACGGAATCGAGTAAAAAGTGTTACGCAAACCGTCAGTGCAAGTAAAAAATTCAGAACAAAATTCTCTCCACTATGATCGAACCAATCACCTAGTAATTCCAATTGAAAATAAGCGACGATGTGCTGCAAATACATGCAAATCAATAGTACAAACTGCTTGCGAAAAATGCGATGTTGGATTATGTTTGCCTTGTTTGAAGCCATTCCATAGCCATAAATTTTTTTTGATCAGAAATGTATTGAATTGATTTCTTATTTTGTCTTTTAAATAAACAACACCAAAAATAATTTTTCTAATGCTTTGGAAGATGTTATCAAATACGAAAAATAAGCGTATATATGTGATTGTAAACCAGTGCCCTAGTCTGCCTGGCGTTGCCATATGGCAACAGGACATTCCGAGGATACTGGGCACAGGATCCAAAATCAAATGATGCAGTTTTTTTACTTAAGCCTTAATGTGTGTAGTTCTGAAAAATCTTTTCGAAATTCGAAAAATATTTTATGTAGGGTCATACGGGTTAATGTCCTCGTCTTTGTAATCCTTCGCGGCATCCCAGCAAATATAATTTTTAGACAGCGGTCAAAAATCGGTACAACAGTCGGCAAATTCTTCCGATATAGGATCCGAAATCGGGCCAAAGTCGTTACTTATAACGTATGGAGTGGTTGACACGAAGTCTGACCGACGCAGCTGAGAGAAATCTGATGTATGTGCGACATGTCGTACCGAAGTCTGAAAGATTTCTGAATATAAATCGAGGGAAATTCTGAAGGAAAATTCGACGCATCCGTTCTTAATCGGACCGATATCTTACCAAATATCTGAAGTAATTCGGATGTTCTTGCCGACGCGCCGTACCGATTTCTGCCCGGTCTTTCGGAAAATATCTTCCGATATCGGATCCGAAATCTGCCCAAAATCGTTACTAAAAACATATGAAATGGTTGACACGATGTCTGACCTACTCAGCTGAGAGTAATCTGATGTACGACATGTCGTACCAATGTTTGAAAGATTTCTGAATATAAATCGTAGGAAACTCTGAAGGGAATTTCGTTGTTTCTTCAATAAAATTTCCCTTAAACGAGTCGTTCCGAATTCTATACGATATCGGTAAGAAGAGTTCAGACAATGTGCAGACGTGTCGGATATTAGCCAATGATATTAGCTGAAATGACAGCTATAAAAAATGTCACATTTCTTTTGTAGTGTGCATGTCTTAAGCGTTATGGAAGTGCATGTGAAGAGCGGTACAAATATTGACTCAACCCACGACCTAGCCACGATCGAGCCAAGGTACACACGCGATTAAGTACTGCTAAAAACGCTCGTAACGTGAATGCACAGGAAGCTAGACATCACAAAGCAGCATACCACCGATATAGTCACTGCCTACTCCAAGCAACTCTCCCAATTACTTCAAACAAACCGCACTAATTCTGATGTCCCCAACGCACATATTGCGCATTGCTAATTCTACGACCACTGTCGCAACGTCGTACTTAGTTATGAAAACCCATTCTTAGACAAGCCCTGGTACTATGAGGAATGTCTCGTAATGTCTGAGGAAATGGATGCTGCATACGAGCAAAACTGCAACCAAGAGAAGACGAAACGATATAATGAGAAGAAGAGGGAAATGAAACGCCTCTTCAGGCGCAAAAGAGAGAGCCAGTACATCGAAAATTACAGGAATAGAGGTGAGGAACAGGGATTTTCTCCTGTAAGGGCAGAGATGAAAATTTGGTCTCGGACAGGCATAGTGTGCCTGTGTATGCCTATGGTTGGAACACTTTGGTAATTTGCTAATTTCCGAAAACAGCACAAGTGAGGAAAACAAGCCAATCATCGACGACGGAGGACGGAAATTACATGGCTGCATAATAAAACTGCGGCTGCCGATAAACTGCCGACAGAGCTTTTATAGGCGGCAGCGACGATGAGCTGGTACCCTGCATGCACCAGCTCATAAACATGCTTTGGCTCAAGGAATGTATGCTCATTGATTGGAATCCGAGTGTTCTATGGCCTGTGCTTAAAAAAGGCGATCTAAGTGTCTGCACCAACTCTCGTGCGTTCAGCCTTCTACCCGTCGCATACAAGGTCCTGTCGAGTGTCTTTTGAGAAAGACTAAAGCCCATTCTAGCGAACCTGTTTGGCCCTTATCCGTGTGTCCTTAGACCTGGTATATGCACGATCGACCAGATATTCACACTACAACAAATCTTGGAGAAGACCCAAGAAATGCAGATTGACACCTACCATCTGTGTATCGATTACAAAGCTGCATTCGATACGAGATGAACTATTAGGTGCTATGCTATCAGCGCGAAGCTGATACGACTTTGCGAGATGACATTGACTAACATGAAGTCTTCAGTTAAAAAAGGCAGAAATCTGACAGAGCCATTTTCTACCAAGCGAAGCTTTAACAAGACGATCACCTGTCATGGTATCTCTCTAACATCATAATAGAGACGATCATGCGAAAGGCTGCAGTAAACACGACTGGTACCATCTTACATTCAAATATAACGTAGTCTCTGGGGATCGCCGAGTTCTCGGTTATAGAGAAAATTAGTTATAGATATGTAAAATGTGTACAAAATGTTAGGAAAATGCTGTGTTTAAAAAAAATCGTTATAGAGAGAAATTCACTATAGAGAACTTCGACTGTATATATCATTAGCCGAGGAATGTTACTGTGACATTTTCAAGAGAAGCAGTCGGCAGAAGTGGTTCTGGTGGTAAATGAGGACGAAACCAAGTTGTTTGTGTCAACAAACAAAAAGTCTATTTGGTGATGATGCTGCGTGAACGTTGACAACGATAACTTTGAGGTGGAAGATGATTTTGTGTACCTTGGCTTCGCCGTAAACCAATATTATTATGTCAGCCTGGAAATCAAGAGACGAGTACTGATCGCTAACCGCTGCCATTCTGCACTAAGGAAGCAAAGTAATGACAAAGCTCTGTGGACAAACATATGTTCAGCTCTTCCAGATACTTATACTATCTGTGTTTCGATACACCGCAGAATCCTGGGTAATGACACAAGCGGAACAATCTATTGTACGAGTCTTCGGAGAAGCATACTTTGCAAAATATTGGGACTCATCACTGGCGAGTATCGTCGCCGAATGAAACATAAACTGTATAACGACATCAACGTAGTCAAGCGTGTGCAAATAGACAGAATATGCTGGCTTGGACACTAGGGTGGGGCGATTTGAACATCTTAATGGGCGCTTCGCGTTTCTGATTTTTGGGATTGTACTGAGCAAAAAAGTCCACTAGACCATATGTCTACGGTGAAAATCGAGCCTCCCCATTTTGACTTGAAGTTTTTTCTCAAACCTTATTTTTTTGGAAAATTTGCAAATGTTCTTCGGCTCATATTTCGTAAACTATTTAAAATTTTGACTTATTTTCAAAAGTAAAACTATAGCTATTATCTCGGGCTACAATTTCTCTGAACATGTTATTTAGAAAAAACTTCGTTTGCATGGTGAAATAGTCGAAAATGTGGAAAATTCACCACTTTTTGTAACTTTTTTTTAGATATTTTGGCCTATAACAGCCAAACCATTGAGATTTTCGATCCAATACTAACACAAAAATGGTAGCCAAGACAATAGTTACGAACTCTCTAGTACATCGCAAATGCATTGGAATGCTCCTTCAGGCGGGTTTGGCCCTGTGAAAGTGCATATTTTTCATGAAAATATTGATAAATTACCATTTACAGTTGTTCATAGCGCAAAATCATAAAAATGTTCTCTTTCTTAAATAAAAAAATGTTTTTTAATAGCACTGCACAGTTTATACACGAAACAATTATTTATAAAACTTACATTTGCGGCAAATATTTAAAAATGCGTATTTAATTTCATGTGTATTTGATGCTGTGATCGTTTACAATAAACTAACAAAAATGCGTCAAATGAACTGAAACCAATAGAAGACTAAAAAATAAGAAATAAGATAAATAGAATAAAATAATAAAATAGAATAAAAATAGGAAATATAAAATTTTTATGAATTTGCCCTATGAACAATTGAAAATGGTAATTTATCAATATTTTCACGAAAAATATGCACTTTCACAAGGCCAAAACTACTAGAAGGAGTGTTCCAATGCTTTTGCGATGTATCGAAAATCTCAATGGTTTGGCTGTTATAGGCCAAAATATCTAAAAAAAACGTGACAAAAAGTGGTGAATTTTCCACATTTTCGACTATTTCACCATGCAAACGAAGTTTTTTCTAAATAATATGTTCAGAGAAATTGTAGCCCGAGATAATAGCTATAGTTTTACTTTTGAAAATAAGTCAAAATTTTAAATAGTTCACGAAATATGGGCCGAAGAACATTTGCAAATTTTCCAAAAAAATAAGGTTTGAGAAAAAACTTCAAGTCAAAATGGGGAGGCTCGATTTTCACCGTAGACATATGGTCTAGTGGACTTTTTTGCTCAGTACAATCCCAAGAATCAGAAACACGAAGCGCCCATTAAGATTTTTTTCCTTCCATACAAATCGCCCCACCCTATTGGACACGTTGTACGAATGGATGAAAATGATCCCAAGGGTCTTTGCCAAAAAAGTCGATAGGCAGTGCAAGAAGGGCGAACAGAATTTGTTTGGATGGACAATGTGAAAAATTTAGCCCCACAAATGTTTTTCAGCCTCACAAATTTTGTATCTACCAAGAGAACCGCATTGACAATATTCTAAAATATACTCAAATGAAAATTGTTATAATATATCTAAAGTTTACCGTTCTCCTTTTAATACTTTGCGTTTTTTCTCGTTTTTAATTACGTACCGTCTCAGCCCTATGGGTAATTGTTTAATAATACATTTCCCCGAAACTTCCTGCAATTTCCAATAATGGCAATCCTTCATTTAACAATTCTTTTCATAATTAAGATCTCAAAATGGGATTTTTGTGGTGGGCGGAGTAGTGTTTTTTGTTTTGTTTTCTGGTTTAAACAAACATTGTATTGTTGTTGTTAAGTCGATGCAATTATTATTATTATTCAAGCCCAGCAATAACAACCAACGAAAAAAAACATATTTTCTCTAACTTAAGGCAATATTATTAATGCCAACACCAAACAAATCGATTCAAAAACCGACAAAACAATGCATTTATTGACACTTAACATTTTGAACCAGGCGAATAGCAAACTTCTTGCGACTATACAACAGATCTCAAATTCAATTCAGCCACAAACCGCAGGAATCGCCACAGAGACACAGCAACGAAACAAGAAAAACAACTGACAATACACAAGATATAAATGTTTGCAATTGTCTATTAGCCAAAATGTTGGCAATAATTTGTGGTCATAAGGTTATCAACAAATTTATTAATAATATTTTTATTATTCCCCAAAAATATGGTAAGAAATCGTGTTTGCCATGTTGTTATGTTGTCTATTGAGATAGACAATGTATAAGATTTACAAGCTAATCATAAACGTTGATTGTCAGGATCTCAAACACAGACTTGCAAATTCGCTATACGCTAGTTCGAAAGCGCAAGTTAAAATTGTAAATATCAGGTCAGGATATTAGAAATTAGATAATGCATTAACAAACTAAAAAATTGTGTAGTTAAGGAAATATTGTTAAAAATTTAAGATATTAAGTAAATAAACGCTATGAAAATATAATAAGACATTTGTGCATTATGGTCCATGGCAAACCATATGTTAGAATTTGTCGCATTCGCGTAAGTTTACCCGCAACTACTTTGGACTCACTCAAAATAAACCTTCAATTTAACGCCGATTCCGAACGTAGGACATTTAAGAAAATTTTCCATCTTTACATCACCTCAAGCAAATGCACATAATTGTGTTGAGTCCCAAACCAACAATCATCCAAATGTTGGTCAAATTACCTACCTTACTTAAAAAAAACGCTTCTCGCGTTGTTGTGAATTATCACGCTTTCTATTGATATTTACGACAAACGGCACCTGCTTGTTTATTGACAAATGCGAACGTCACTGTTCGATAAGCTTTTACTAGACATGCCGATTGACTCGACACTATACTGCGAAGTTGCTGTCTACAACCTCGAAGGGCTGGCAATGAAAGAAAAAAGTAGATGACTGGAGCCAGGAATCGAACCACGGATCTCCCGCACGGTAGTCGCGTGTTCTAACTACTGTGCCACAGCCGGTATAACTAATAGTATACAATTATTTAAACTGGTTGTATAGAGTCCCAAATCAACAATCAACCGAATGTTGGTCAAATTACCAATCTAACTAGTTGGACACAATTACTTTTACTTAAACCGAACACTTGTAAGGACACAAACAGATGCTTTACTACAAAAATATATTAAATCCAAAATTAAATAATCTGCCAAATTCAAAGTAAAAATAACATAAATAACCAAAAAATCATTCTAATTCTTATTGCTGCAGCAACAGAAATTCATCCATTATTATGAGAACTCCAAGCGCTTCAGTCTTTTGCGCTCCGTAGATAGCTCGTCACACCAAGTTCAGTTAATAGCTCTTTTACTTGGCCCATCCAACTATGTTTTGGTCGCCCCTTCCAGCGCCTCCCAAAGAGTTTACTGCCGAAGACTATGTGAGTTGGAACATTTTCATCCATTCGTACAACGTGTCCAAGCCAGTATTTCTCTATCGAAGACTACCAGAATAGATTGATCCGCTTGTCATTACCCAGGATCAATGTCTGGTAGAGTTGAATCTTTGTTTGTGGAGACAGGACTTTGTCTTGAAATTGCTTGCTTAGCGCATAGTAGCAGCAGTTTGTGATCAATACTCGTCTCTTGATTTTCAGGCTGACATTATTAATTTTGTATACGGCGAAACCAAGGTGGACAAAATCATCCACCATTTTAATGCTATAGTTGTTGACATTCCCTAACAAATAGATTCTTTGTTCGTCGACACAAATAACTTTGGATTTGCTACTCGATGGCAGTTGTGTTTACTGCAGCCTTCCACATGATCATTTCCATTATAATGTTAAAGAGAATGCATGACAGACTATCGCCTTGTCTAAAGCCTAACTTGGTAGATAATTAACATGCCAGATTTTTGCCTATTTTTATTGATTATTGAGACTGGTATTTTGACTTCGTGTCAGTTAGTGTCATTCCGCAAAGTCGTAGCAGCTTCCCTGAGATACTATACTCAGCCATAGCATGTAATAGTTTCTGTCATATCGGACTGTCGAATGCAACTTTGTACTGTCGATCTAAAATGCTTTGATCTTTTCCAGGATTTGTAGTGGGGTAAGTATCTGGTCAGTTGTGGATTTACCAGGTTTTAACCCAATCTGATAAGATCCAATCAGTTTCGCTAGAAGCGCCTTTGATCTTTCTTGTAACACATGTAACCTGGTATGCGATTGGTAAAAGGCTGATCCCGCGATAGTTGTTACGCACATGACATAGAACACTCAGATTCCAATCAACGGCCATCAATTCCTTGAGCCAAACCGTGTCACCGCCGAGATTACAAAGCTCTGCTGGCAGCCCATCGGCTTCCGCAGCTTCATTGTTTTTGAGCCGTACAATTGCAATGCTGATCTCGTTTTGGCTCGGTGGTGGATAATCTACTCCGTCGTCGATTATTGTCGCAGTTTCGTCACTCATGCTGCTTTCGGTAACGAGCAGAGAACGAAATTGTTCCCTTCATATTTGCAGCACACTTTATGTGTCCGTGACCAGATTTCCATCTGTGTCTTTTAAGGTGGGATCCCAGTTCCAAAACCTTTGCTCTTTACCGTTTGGAGGAACTTTCGGGATTCACCTATATCCCTGTAATTTGGCTTTCTCTTTTTTTCCACGGACGCAATTGCCGCCTGAAGAGTCGTGTCATCTCCCTCTTCTTATTATACCGCTCCGTCACTGCACTCGTTGCAGTTGGCTGCAGTTTTGACCTGTAGGCAGCATCCTTTTCCTCCGCCATTGCGCGACATTTCTCATCGCATCAGTGCTTGTCTAAGCTTGTCATAAGCCAGTACGGTCGTTTTCGGCAGTGGTCACAGCATTCTCCACTGTCTGCCTGTAACATCACAATTAGAGGGGTTTGTTTTAAGTAATTAAAGGATTGGATTGGAGTAGGCATTGGCTATCTCGTTGATATGCAGCTTTGTGATATCTATGTAACGAGCGTTTTTACCACTACTTTATCGAGTATGGAGTACTACTTTACCTTGGCTGCAACTAGGTGGTGATCCGACACAAAATTTGCACCATCCATCTCATGCACGTCCATAACGGTTGAGACATGCCTTCCATCGATAACCACGTGATCATTCAGGTTTTTTGCATTTTGTTTAGGAAATCCTGGTTATTTTGATATCTTTATGCCGTAATCTGGTTCCACTCACTGCAATGTCTCTTGCCGACGCTAAGCTAACTAGTCTGAATCCGTTGTCGGAGTAGCTGTTGTGTGAACTAATTTTTCCGTCTGCTGAACCTTTTTCCCTTTCTTCGTGTTTTCATAATAGTTGTTTTATTAAAGGACCCCCTACCACCCCCGTTCCCAGTTTCTTGGGGCTGCCAAAGCCACTAAGAGAGCCTTTGTGTTGAGCTTCAGTAACTTCTGTTCCGACACTTGTAATGTCCAAACTCAAACTTTTTGTTTATCCAATGGATGAAATATATTTTTGTATGTTAACCAGCTTACTGACTGGGTGCGTTTGTTGAACACAGGTTGTAGGGGAAGGTGGTATTAAAGATAAGTTAATTTTTAGAAGAAAGTAGACTGGGAGCCATTGATAAGCTAGCTAACAGTCGGGCGGGGGGTTCGGACCTACTTTAGACTAACAAACCTTACAACCTAGGCATAAAGAAAATTATTATAGACTCACATTTTTGTTGCCTCAAAAAAAAAAAACATAAGAACACTATTGACACTATAACTACTAAATGGAACAGATATTGACCATAAAGTTAATAAAAATGCCCTGCAATGGTCAAACTTTAAAGAATACTACAAAAAACTCAGTAATCGGTTATTATTTGAAAGATTCCTAGATGACTTTGGAATCTTTAGCCTCTTTACCCTTTCCCTCCATGATCTTAATGGCTATATTGTATTTAAGATCCCAAATTTAGTAAACCCTGTCTCAAAATCTCCACCATTAGTAATTTACTCTTTACAGAGTCATTTATATAAATATAATCATTTTATTTCAACACTTCAGGTATTATTTTTAATTAGAGTACTATAAAAATTAGGGTTCACATATTTTAGTTAACTTCTCAGTTTCGAAAGTGAAGAATCGTTTAGAAAAGTGAAGAAAAAAAGTGTAAAAATATAGATGTTTACGAAAATTTTTATAAAATTTTAATATGCTAAGACTATTTCGTGAAATTTTGAAAAATAATATTAAGTTTCAGAAAATTTTATGAATTATGAAATATATAGTTAATTAATCTTAGGAAATACATTATGGAAAGTATTTGCAACCAGATATTTATAGAAATTAAGTAGAAAATATGATGATAATTCAGCATTTTAAATTTTTTTTAGTATAAAAGTAAGAAAAAAGTTTTTAGATATGATTTTATGATGTAGATACTTTTAAATGTATTTTGGTTTTAGCAGAAATCAGATAAGTTAACACTATTTAGCCTACATATTTTTAGAATTTAACCATTTTATATTATCATTTGCAAAATTTAGAAAGGTAAATTAGAATCACTCACCCAATTATTTGTAAGAGTTTTTTACGCAGAGCTGGTCGTCGAGGCCTCGTTGATCTAGCTTTTAAAATAAATGAAAATAATCGTAAATTTTGCACATGACTACTAAAATTTTAACTTATCTGGATCGATATACCATGACTTGTGTTATTATGAATATTCTGATTAAATTATAGCCGATTATATTCACTGAGCAAGTAGATGTATGATTATATTTAAAATGGCCGTGGGAGTTGCATTTTCGTTCGTTCTGGTTATGAAGATGATGTGAAGCAGTATTTTGTTAAGGGACTTACATAACCCAAATTGGCCGTCTTTCCATCCAATGTTGCATAACTTGAAAAACAGGGTCTTGACATTCGCTTTTGATTTGGTTATCTGGTTGTATAAATTGTCTGTTTAATGGATTGGACCGGAACTATAAAACTTGGTTTATATTTGCTTGGGTTCTTGGAGCAGAAACCGAGGAATCTATGGACCGTCTTCGCTATGCCTTAAATAGTGCTCGTGAATACTATTTCGTTTTTTAGGTCGCCACCATAAAATGATGCCTCGTTTCCATGGTAATCCCGGGAATACACGGAAACGAGGTTACGAGAAATAGTTTCTTTGAGTTTTTTGGAGAGATTGCCTAAATCCAAAGAAAAATTACTTATCCGTAATAGATACTATTCAATCATATAATTACCTCGATTAATAATAATTATACCATCACCCTTAGGGATGAGGGTATATATCATTTGATACGAAAAAAAGTGTAACGCATTAAAGGAGACGAGTTAGACCCAAGCATCTTAAGACCAAATTCGTTTCAGGACTTTTTAAGACCATTGAGCTATGTCCGTCTGTCTGGCTGGCTGGATAGCTGGTCAGCAGGATAACTCGAGTAATCCTAAACGGATCAGTATGAAAATTTACCAGTATCAATATTTTTCAAAACGAACTTATGGGATTGTAAATGGGCTGAATAGCCCCACCCCCTCCTATACAAAATTACCTATTTTTGGAAAATTAATATTTCTTCCATAACTTCCAAACGGACAACCAGAGGATGTTTGAATTTGGTCAGTTTATTTATCTTGCAAAAGTAGACAAACCCAAAGAAAACCGAAACCTTTGCCCCACCCATTCTTGTACCTCCCATACAAATGACCGAATTGACCCTCATACTTTTACATACATATCTTATTTGTTAGTAAACTGAATTCACTAAAATTTTGCGTGTGATGTTCGCTTATGAAGAGTTGAATTAGGAATGAATATGGACTATATCGGTTCACGCCTTCTGGTACCTCCCATACAAAATTACCTATTTTTGGATAATTAATATTTCTCCCATAACTTCCCAACGGACACTTGGGGGGTAATGAATATTCGTCGATACATTTTTGTCGTGATAGGAGGTGAAACCTCAGAGACCCTAACTATTTGACACACCCCTTCTGGTACCTCCCATACAAATGACCGAACCCACCCCCATAGTGTCACATGCATATCTTTTTTGTACGTAAAGTGAATTCACTCAAATTTTGCGTATGATGTTCGCTTGTGAAAATTAGACTCAGGAATTAACTATATGGACTATATCGGTTTACGCCTTCTGGTACCTCCCATACAAAATTACCTATTTTTGGAAAATTAATATTTCTCCCATAACTTCCAAACGGACACTTGGGGGGTAATGAAAATTGTTCGGTAAATTTATCTTCTGATAGAAGGCAAAACCTCAGAAAACCTAACTATTTGACAAACCCCTGTTGATACCTCCTATACAAATGACCGAACCCACCCCCATAGTCTCACATACATATCTTTTTTGTAAGTACACTGAATTCAGTAAAATTTTGCGTAAGGTGTACGGTTATGAAGATTTTAATCAGAAATGAATATGGACTATACAGATCACCCCTTCTGGTACCTCCCATACTAAATGACTTTGTTTGGAAAATTTATATTTCTCCTATAACTTCTAAACCGGCACCTGGGGGGATAATCAAATTTGGTCAGTTAATTTTTCTTGTAATAGGAAGCAAAGCCTCAGCAACCCAAACTATTTGGCACACCCCTTCTGGTACCTCCTATATAAATATATGGGATATTACCCCTTTTACGTACGAAAAAAGTCAGACACGTTGTGCTGCCCCTAATTGTACCTTGTGTACAAATAGGAAAAATTTTGCATGTTTTTGCTCTACATGCAGACAAACAATAATACATAAGTAATTTTATTTTAAAAATCTATTAATTTCAATAACTCAAGACTTAAACAATATCTTATTAATTTCAATAACTCAAGACTTAAACAATATCTTATATTGGGTGATGGTATTTATCAGTCAGTTTACCTGACTGAAATTTCTGTAATGGTTTTATTGTAGGAATGTATTAAATATGTGCCGATTAAAGTCACGTCTGTCTTTGAAGACGATTGATAGGAGCCTCTATGGTAAAATTGTAGCCATAAAAAAACAATGAGTTTCAGACAAAAAAATATTTTTTAGCCAAAATTCACCTTGGTTCCTCGCAGTTTATATTAATGCAATCAAAATTAATTAAAACTGATATAAAATATCACTTGATTACCAGAATAAATAAGGATTAAACTTGATTTAACTTCTTTACTTTTGAGACCTTATTTCACTTTGTAAACTTTATGCACTTTTCCAAAATAAGTATTAACTCTATCAACTCAGAAATCAAAAGAATTTATAAAGTTATCACCGACAGCACCTAAGCGCGGTTGGGAACAGATTTCACTGCTCTGAGTGTTTTCGCCGCTAAACAAATGATCATACAACTACCTTTGCTCCAATCTAAAAATAGAATTCTAGTCCAGCGACGGATTGGTATTGACCAACTGTAATGCTATGACACTGTCACTCTCTGTTTTAAAAATAGAACTCTCGTACAGCGAAAGCATCTTATTGGCAAATTGTGAAGATCATTACTCTCACAATCTCATTAATATTAACTGGTTTCGGGAGCAAAAGCAATTGATAACAATTATGATGACACTTCAGACCAGTTTTATAAATAGATTTATGATGCCTGTGCCTCGATGAAACACAATTGGTAAATAAAAAAATAATTAGTTTAGGCCAAGACCGGGGTTGAACCTGTGATCACTGCAGTTTAACTCTACGTCGTATTTGCTGAGCTATCGAGCAGATAATTTAAGCTATGACATTATTACATTTCATTTCTATCAGTTAAGCACAAGTTTGTTTTAAATATTTTTGTTACATCAATCAATCTGATAGATTGACCAAAAAAATCGCATAGGCATAATGTAGGCTAACAGATACCAGAAGATGAATACTTTGATTAATTATAATATGGACTCTAAAGTATACCTTTGTTTAATTTAAGTACTTTTATTTCAATCTACAATCATTTATCACACACTACCTGGGCAAACACTACGTCGTTTAACTGCTCGCCTAGAATAGTATCGGACTACACGAGATGGTGTCAATCCCCGGCGGCCCCGATCAGCTGTTCCACTGAGACCAGATGAAATGCCGTCATTGCAGATAATTTAGTTGAATAACAATTGCTGCTAAATATTTCAGAATTGGCCTCGCAGTATAACCTTGGCTGGATTAAAAATATATTTTTTCGGAATTATTAGTAAGTAATGACATAGGACACCAGCTGTACTATACACATGTCTATTCGTTTACATCGCAGTGCTGTCTTGTGTAAAGAAGTAGTAGAAGTAGAAGATAGCGTTTGTGCTGAGGTTCAAACTCACGATTATCCGCTTGAAACTATTTAAATAAGAGTACAAACTTGTATTCCTATATTATGGAAATAACTTTACGGATTTTACATTTCTTTATAACAACCTAAAGTACTTGAATACTATGCAGTACTATCTATGTTCGCTACATATTTTCCTATTCACTCTTTCCCACAAACATCTAAATTATTATTTACTACAATTTATTATATTTGGTTGCAACAGTCCATTTGCAATCACAACAATAACTCAGCGAAATAAATTATGACCAAACGCTGAAATTATTACTCATAATTAGATAGTTATTTCCTGATAACATAGTCACGTTTTAGCTACGATTCACAAAATTAGCTTCTGGCTGTCATAGATGCCGCAGGGTAGGTAAGGATTCAAATACCCCAAAGTACTTGAATTATGTTATTGCCATAATTTGGCAATGATTTAATGCTGTGTTGATGATCAAATCACCATTTTGTTGTACAACAATTGATGACTTAATTGGTCAGAGTCGTTCGATCGTTTACCGCATCGAACATTGTTGTAAAGTCTTCCGTTTGGCATTCAGCGTTTTTTTATTTTGAACTTTTACTGCGACGTCGTGTTTTTGCTTTGTTGCACATTTTGCTTTTATAATTTATTGCGAGTGTCCCAGTGCCAGTTTTAAACTGGAAATTATCGTATTGTACATTTTAAGTCATCTTTGGCTGATTTATGTGTTAATTAAATCATTTTATGACCATATTTAAGCTTTTCAACATTGATGCACATGTTGGCCGGTCCTAGAAACGAGGATGGGTGAGAAAGTGTATCAAAACGAGCGCATGTATGCATATCCAGCAGGAGGAAATTGTATTCGTTGTAAATTAAGTGATACATTTCTACATATCCATATATGGATATGATACATGTATGGAAACCGACATACATACAAGAGTCATGCTTAATTGTTTACACAATTCTTAACGTTTAAGATTTAGTATTTAAAAACATTCCTTGTGGAGTCAAGTGTTTGCGTTACAGTTTTGATAACTTTTGCCTAAAATGTTGGTAGATTTTGAATACTAAAGAAGTCAGGTTATGGAGTATTGGACGCTAGAAGGATGAAGGAAGAATTGAGGGGATGCAAGGTCGTAAATTGATTTGTTTATGGTTTCCCCACTGAAGGTCCAGCACGACCCATTAGGAAATATGTGCAGGACCCCTGTGTATAAGTCCGTCCATAAGGCCGTTGGGATCGGTTTAATCTTATTAGGGTCCACATTCACGATCTCTATCTAAGTCACTCCTGTAACCTATTATCCAAGAGCGTTACTTATCTTTGGGCTTTGACAAATCAGTAAAGGCTTAAAAAATTCAATATCTGACTTCGTGTCTGTTTCCATTTAAGGTATTAGGGATGGTGGATGACGGTTAATGGTTGATATATCTGATGTATCTAAACATTCTAATGCAATGTTTTTAATAAAAGTATTATAATTTTCACATTTTGTGTCCAATTTGGGGTTATAAGAGCTTTATAAGGAGATCAGTCAGTATCTTTTGTACCTTTTTTAGCTGTGATTTGTAGAATTTGCTTACCCATTGCATGAATAGTTTCTGTATTTAGTGTTTGACTTTTTATACCTTCACCCTGCAGGTAGGACGGTAAACTTTACTTGATACGACCCAAAAATGTAACACATAGAAGGAGTCACATTAGATCCAAAGTGTCTTTGAACCAAATTCGAATCATGTCTTTTTAAGTCGATTGAGCCATGTCCGTCTGTCTGTATACGGCTACTACGCACGATTACTTTCGAAAAATGAAACCAAATGTTTTGAAACTTTGCACAAGTTAATATTTTCCCAACACTACTTACTTAAGCGGCCTATTGCAACTTACGAACGTGGTTCATAAATTTGAGGCCTGAAATATTAAAGAATTCCACACGCTTCGGTCTTCTGCGTGTGTTCTCCAGTTAGTCCTACCAGATGGTGGCACGTCGCACAGTGGCACCGCCCCATACATTTCTTGGAAAAAAATAGAAGGAGTGGTCGTAGAGCAATGAAATTTTGCAGAAACACTTCTCTGGGCTAAATTAAGAAATTTTGAAAAAATCTTGGAAAACCAGCTACTGACACACCCACCTCCCATATGACTGCACTTGCTAAAATTTGTATTTTTGGACCTAGGGACTCGAAATTCGGGACACTTCTAAATTGAGTTCTCCTTATGAACAAATTAAACATATTGGGGATGCCACGCCTACTTTAGATTTTAGAATCTGTCTAGAATCATATGAAAATTTTATATAAGTTAAAAAATGTTAATTTTCATTAAAAAGTTAAACATGTGTTGTCTCCATACAATTGAAGAGAATATCCCCAACAACCCTCCGCGAAAGATATTAGCCTTCAAATACACCGAAAATATCGCAAAAATCAATGTTACTAAAAGGGACGGTATTTGGCGGTAATTTTTTTTTCTTAATTGAAAGCACAAACTCGGACCTTCATTTTTTAAAGTTAGAGGGCTAAGCAAGGCAAAGCACATAAAGTTTTTTTCCATCAACAAGTGAAAAGTTGATATTTTTTAGTGTAATTTCTGATAAATTATAATAATTAGTTTACTTTTCCAATTTCAATAATTTTTTTTTATAAAAGAGTAAGTGCTATGTTTTCACAAAAAAATCAAACAAAAGTCATAGCTTTAAACTTACACACACAAAAAGTTCTTTATTTGGACAATAATTTTAATCTAATTTCATTAAATAAATTTCCGTTTTTTTAACCACAAAATTTCACTTTTCATAAAAAACCTTGTTAAATTTTTCTTACCCAAATACTTTTTTACAAAACCATATCATTAAAATTTTAATATTGAGCGTCGCCTACCACTTGGTCCTTCTAACGGAGTTTGGGTCACCCTGCTCTGCGCGGTCCTTCAGGTTCGCCCTCAAACACCTTTCTCGCTGGACCATTTACATCTACACTGGCGACATGTCCCAGCCATCGTAGTCGTTGCATTCTGACTCTTTTAGCTACGTCGATGTCGCGGTAAAGCTCATGGTTCATCCGATGGCGAAACTCGCCGTCGACACAGATAGGTCCATATATTTTTCGGAGTACTTTTCTCTCGAATGCTCCCAGGTTTTGTATGTCCGTTGTTGTAAGGACCCACGATTCGGCAGCATAAAACAGAACGGGTAAAATTAACACCTGGTACAGCTGTTTCTTCGGATTTCTATATAAGTTGGTGTTACTTAAGTACTGCCGAAGTCCGTAAAAACATCTATTGGCTAACACTAATCTCCGCTTAATTTCTTGGCTGGCATTATTTTTCTTGTTGACAGAAGATACGAGGTAGGTAAACTCAACTACTACCTCAAAACAATAATTTTCAACGATGACGCTGCGTCCCCATCGAGAGGATTTTTTGTTCGTCAAAATCATAATTTTAGTTTTGTCCTCGTTGACCGCTAAACCCATTTTTGCTGACTTCTTTTCTAGTGATGAGAAAACTGCAGTAACATCCCGCAGATTTCGGCTAATGATGGCTATATCATCGGGATAGGCCAGTGGTATGTGGCTCTTGTGGAATATGGTGCCAGACATGTCGACACCAGCCTATCTCATCACCTTCTCCATAGCTATATTAAATACTGTACAGGACAAGTTTTCACACTACCTGAGACCTCTTTCCGTGTTAAATGAGCTCATACGTGAGCTGTATGAGCTTTACCGCGACATCGACGTAGCTAAAAGAGTCAGAATGCAATGTCTACAATGGCTGGGACATGTCGCCAGAGTGGATGTAAATGCTCCAGCGTGAAAGGTGTTTGAGGGCGAACATGAAGGACAGCACAGAGCAGGGTGACCCAAACTCCGTTGGAAGGACGAAGTCGTAGGCGACGTGCCACCATCTGGTAGGACTAACTGGAGAACACACACAGAAAACCGAAGAGTGTGGAATTCTTGTTTACTTCAGGCCTCAAATTTATGAACCACATTCGTAAGTTGTAACGAGCCACTTAAGTAAGTAAGTGGATATCTAGTTGGTCGTGGGTTTACCAGGGCTAAAATCAAATTGATAAGGTCCAATCAGTTTTGCTAGAATGGGCTTTAGATAATTAGGATCTTGTATGCGATGGGTAAAAGGCAGATCCCTCATAAGGACATAGAACACTCACATTCCAATCATCGGAAATACATTAATACATGCCTTGAGCCAAAGCATGTTTATAAGCTGATGCATGCTGATCTCGTTTTGGCTCGCTGATGAACAATATTCTCAATCCTCGATGATTTTTGTGATTTCGTCACAAATGCTGCCTTTGGGAACGAGCTGAGAGCGAAAGTGTTCCCTTTATATTTGTAGCACACTTATAGTGTGTGTGACCAGATTTCAATCTCTACCTTTGCTTTTTACCTTTAGGTTGAACTTTCGGGTTTCCCTGTATTCTTGTAATTTGGCTCTCTTTTCCTCCATAAACGCTTTTTCCGCCTGAACAGCGTTTCATATATATCCTCTTCTTATTATATCGCTACGCCACCGCACGCATTATCATTCGCTTCAGTTTTGCCCAGTATGCATCATCTTTTTCCTACGCCATTGCGCGACGTATCTCATCGTATCAGGGCTAGTCTGAGCTTGGCTTTTCATAACCCAGTACGGTCCTTGCGGCAGTGGTCACAGCATTCCCCACTCTGTTTCGGCAACATCACAAATAGGTGGGTTGGTTTGAAGCATTTAAGAGAGTTGGTAGGAGTAGGCTTTGGCTTCCTCGGTGGTACGTTGTATCTAACTTCCTTTGCGTTGCGCAGAATCTTGCTCTACAACGCATAATTCTGGGTAATGCACAAGCGAATCAATCTATTCTGGGATTCTTTAAGAGAAAAATACTTTGCAACTTATTTGGACCCATCATTGTCAACGGCGCGTGCTGTCATTGAATGAACCATAAATTGTATGAAGTTTATAACGACATGGTCAAGCGAATTTATACGAATCGTGAAAATTCTCCAGTTTAAACATTTTCGGCAACAAACTCGATGGGCGGCGTAGGAGGTGGCACGAGACCGACAGCGATGATTGAAACAACTGACATTTAGAATGGAGTTCTTCGATCGCGAGAGAGTTGATAAGAGTGCTGGTTATATAGAGAGGCACACAAGTATCATTATGATTCGATATTTATATCGATAATCTGTAAGGACAAGTCAAAAGGGCCACTCTGCCACGACCAGCATTATTGTCTGTATGACTGACAGAGCCAAGACCACACGGCTTCGCCCAGAATCACGAAAATTTAAGTGTACATTCTCCTTATAGATTAAATGGTCGATAAGAGGGAATTTTTTTAAATTCGCACCTTTCGGGGATAAAATACACCGAATAGGGATAAAACAACTGCTTTCGCCAAAACCAAACGGTAAAAGGTAGAATCCTGAAAGAGTTAATATGTAATAGTTTTATAGAGCAGTTGGGCGACACTAAGGACTTCTTCCATATTTGTACGTTTCGAGGTATAAAGGCCGAAAAAGGCATAAACTGGGATCATCATCCCGACCAAACGGCTGTATCTATAATCGCTCAAATTTATATTGGCATACTTTTTATAGAATTAGAGAGCTGCACGAAGCCATTTTTGAAATTCTTATTTTTAGGGGTCAAAAGGCGGTAAAGGGATAAAACATGTACCGTCACCCAGACCAAACGTGAAAATGTTTATGGGCGTGACGAAAGATTTCTTTTTTCACATGTGCTTTTAGGGATAAAAAGGCAGAAATAAGGATACAATTGGTACTATCGCCCAGACTAAACGAATAAATGTACAATCACAAATATTGGAGTGCACATTTCTTTTGTTGAGTAGTTGTGCGTTGTGAAGGGATTTTTTTGAAATTCGTCCTTATATGTATATAAGGCAAAAGAGATACATACCATTGCTGAGATTTTTATTTCGAAATTCGTACTTTTGGGGTTAAAAAGGGGAAAAGTGGTACCATCGCTCAGACCACACGGCTAAAGCTACATTCACAAAAACTTGGGTGATTATTCATCTAACGAAGTAGTTGAACGACACGGAAAATTTTTTCGAAATTCATACCTTTAACGTTAAACAAAATAAGAAAGTGAAAAATTACTTATTTAGTAAATCATAGCGTTACTTATGCGCCACCCTGTAGGAACATGATTCCTATGGCATATAAAGGTTGCACTAAATTGTGCCTATGTATTACCTACCTCGTTTCACACAATCATTAGATATCAATAAATTTTCCACCATGCCAGCCAGTCTCACACTACTCATTTTCATATGAGTCTAATTTTTAGGGTATTGGAAGTAAATACTGTTCTCACAATCAATGTGGTTTGGCACAGCATTTGCACGTTTTACCGAATGTCCCAGCTCCGTTTATTATTGTTAAATACCATATGAGACCTTAAAAATAATATTTATGGATTCGTATGCTCACACATCCGCCGTATTCCTGTATTTGAATTTGTGTAGGTTTACTGTGAGATTGTTCCTAAAAATGAACTATATTTTATGAATATACAAACATAGTTTATAACCAAATGCATACTACTAAGCACGTAAATACATCCATCCATAGGATGTATGTTTTGGAATATATTCCTGCTATAATTTAACATTTCAGTAGCCTTTCTCGTTGGCATTTCTGTTGTTGTTGGACTAACATTTGGTTAAATTGTTTATGACCTCACGTTTTTCCTCTAGTTTATGTGTTTGAGCTTATACACCCTATAAACACATACACATACAGACAAAGTGCAGGAAAATTGGAAAGATTTCTCATTTTGTACATAGATGTATATGAAGTATTTAACGCATGGCTCATGCTTTACATTAAAACACCCCACCCCATTCTGCTACAGCCTCTGAGTGTATCACAGAGTAGATTGGAGGCCATAGTTAGAATCCATAATAATATTTTAGCGGAGAATGTATGGACTTGGGCCAATGTATGAAACAGTGGATGTGCATATTTTACGCTATGGCTGGAACTTCTAGTCAACATCCATTCACTTTATTAATGTGGCATATTTGCATATTGTTGTAAGTTCTAGTAGACACCACACCAAACCATCTTTATTTATCCTTTTCTGCTTAATTTTTGGAAAGTACAGTGGTTTGTTTACACCCGAGATCACTAACACGAGCTTTGTGGTTAGAGTTTCTTTTTTTCCCGAACTTTTCATTTCCCGGGAAACCGGGAAAAATTTTTGCCTTTCCCGGGATTCCCGGGAATTCCCGGGAAATTTCGCGCATTAGAAAAACAAAACAAACTATGTTAATTTTTTCAATTTTGCAGTATGTACATATTGCTCATTTGGTGCAAGACCGTCATAACTCAAAAAAAATCGATTACGACATAAACGCGTTCAAAGTTTTCATTTTACACCCAACTTGTACGAAATGGAGGAATATAAAAAGCTCTCATGCGGTGTGTATGAAAGATATTAATATGAATTTTTTACACAACATGGAGTATGATTAAATGAACAATTCAACTGATGTTGGGCTTATTGTCGGAAGAGCTTTCAATTAAATGGTGACATTTTCCGTTCCGTTACTTCGTAAAGTTGCAAATCCTTTTTTATCGAGTTATTAAGTAGTCTATTACTTGATGCAACATTTGCATTTGTGGTGGTATCGGTTAAAATATCGTCAAATGGTCTTTCGGTACTAATGTCACAAATAGGAATTTCTTCCGATTCTAGAACTTTGTCAATAACGTCTAACGTCGAGTATAAATAAGCAGTATAAGAAGCAGTTTGAAATAAGTTATTAGCATTCTTATCAAATACTGTTGGATCTTTAAGATACTTCACTAAAGAATAAAGTCGCTAGTCCCTTCTTTCTTCAATTCGCTTCCAAAATTTGCTCTGCCATAGGTGTTTCAATTTCCCGGGAATCCCGGACGAATTTCCCGGGAAACCGGGAATTAAAAATGACCGGGAATCCCGGGAAATCCCGGAACAGAAACTCTATTTGTGGTTCCTGTGGAATAACCAAGTCATTTTTTATGTCGTCACATTTTCATTCTGACACAGTTTCCACCAATTAACGAAACAGTTTCCTCACTCATATAAGGTATTTCTATCCATCTCTTGCTGCTATGATCAATACTTGTATTACTCCTTTTTGTGCAATTTGAATCATAATTTTTGTAATTTGAATAATATGAATCGTCTCCCTGATCTCCCACAGAATTATTTTATAGTAATAACTTACCAACAACAAATAAATATTATAAATATAATTGTGAATACGGGGGTTTCTTAGCGTTGCGGACGCACGTTTTTTTTTCTTATTTAGTAGTTTTCTCGATAAGTTGATATAATTTAAAGATTAAGTTCATATTATAAAATGTTGGTTTTGGACAGTACTATAACTTTCTTTTAATGAAACTTTACTTAAATTGTTGACTTACACAAAGTGCATTACGGACACACATAATTTTCCATAGCCACTTGAAGTGACAGAGAAAATTTGTAATATTTAGCGAAATTTCTTATGTGATCAGTATATTCTTTTTAGAAAATAAAGAAGACATGTTGGGGTTTTATAAACAACATACTTCACATTTAAAATACTTTTACCTTTGCTACTACAATTTTTCTGGGCACATCAAGAATCTGTTTTTCAAATATCACAATAGCCCCGAAATCTTGAGTTACGTGTAAAAAACTGGTTTTCGTACCTTTACTCACTTATAAACCAGTAACTCGGGCAAATAAGAACCAATTTTAAGTTTCTCAGAGGATTTGTAAAGAACAGACTTTCCAACGATATATATAGTTTGTTTTGTTAGAGTTCAACAAATTCATTATATGGTTACAAAAACAAAAAATTAAAATTATAGCAATTTTATATTATGAAATCGTACGTCCTTCCGCTTGACATACTATTTGTTTAAAGCAAACAATTTTTGTTCTTGTTTACGGTCCACTGAACTTTACCGGCCTTTTTTATAAAAAATTTCTAGAGTGGATATGAAGCATTATATAGCTAAAGTATTCTTTAGCTCTAAAAAACCTTTAACAAGAAATTGTATTCATCAGTCCTTGAGCGGTGGTCATTATTCTAATATATATAAAAATGAATTGTTGAGCGTTGGTAAGGCCATCACTTGAAAACGCATGAACCAATTCGACTAATTTTTTGTCACAATGTCCTCAAAAGACCAAGATTTTTTTTTATAAAAAAAATTGGCGACGCCCATTTCTACGCCCACTTTTTTAATATATTTAAAATTCCTATAAAACGCTCTAAAAATTTAATTTCTTTACAGATTTCGCTCTATAATGTTTTATGGATAATATAATAGGTTACATATTTTTTACATTTTGGATTAAATGGGCGAAGAGGGCATGGCAAAACATTTTTTTGAGCTAGAGAGATAAAATTTGTTACACAGATAGTACTTGACATTTCAGGTTAAAATTTCAGATGCAATATTTATTTTCGATCAATGGACGGAAAGGGCGCTTCATACATTTTTGTGCAAAAACTATAAGGAGAAGTCCGAGATCATTGAAAATTGGTACCGATATTTGTATTGACTAAATTAAGAAATTACTGGAATTTCGTCAAAATGTGCCATGCCTACCGCTAATACAATCCAAATTGATTTATTCGCTTTTATTTTCCCTATCCGAACAAGTTTTTAAATTTGTTAAATACTTACTTAATTTAACACGCTTTCTATTTTTAGATTCACAACTAACGGCACCTACTTGTTTATCGACGAATGCGAACGTTTGAGAAGCTTTTACAAGACATGCCGATTGACTCGACACTATACGGCGACGTTGCTGTCGACAACATCGAGGGGGCCGGCAATGAAAGAAAAATGTAGATGACTGGAGGCGGGAATCGAACCCGGAATCTCCCGTATGGTAGTCGCGTGTTCTAACCACTATGCCACGGCCGGTACATATACTTTCTGGAAAAAAGTGAATGTCAAGTTTCTTCAAAATCGGACATGCCCATCTCCCACCGCCCATACAATCCAAGATGAGTTTTTGCATAAAATTAACTTTTTCGCATAAAATGTTGCCTATCCAAGCAAAAGTGTTAAAATTTAGTTCATATGCCAATCGCCCATACAACCAAAGATATTTTTTCCATTAATTTGCTACATTTTTTGTGTAAAATTCTTCCTGACCCGAAAATTTCCGAGAATTATTTCCTTTCTTAATCGTACAAGACATACCCACATTTCATTATATTAAAAGATCGACTTTGAGGAAAGATTTTTGCACATCTTCTAAAGTTGTATGCAGAGCTGTAAACTAATTATTACAATTTGTACTCATTACTGCTCAATTACAAATACAAGTACATCTTAAAAGGAATTGAAAGTTAACTACAATTCTAATTACATGAGGAATTGGAATTGAAACTAAAAGTCTCAACTACACAGGTAATTGTACTTGAAAGTAATGATTCCTAATTACTTTTCAATTAGCTCAATTACTTTTTAATTACAAGGAATTGAAAGGAATTGACGGAATTGGGAGGAATTGGAAGGAATTAAGAGGAATTGCTGCAATTTGGAAAGGTTCGTTATGTTAAAATATATTGCTCCCACTCTCCTTTTCTCTTTGTGACGACACACTGTGGAACTTACAATTTCTACCCCTTATTTCAAAATTATTTCAATACCTTTCCAAATTGCAGCAATTCCTCTTAATTCCTTCCAATTCCTCCCAATTCCGTCAATTCCTTGTAATTAAAAAGTAATTGAGCTAATTGAAAAGTAATTAGGAATCATTACTTTCAAGTACAATTACCTGTGTAGTTGAGACTTTTAGTTTCAATTCCAATTCCTCATGTAATTAGAATTGTAGTTAACTTTTAAATACTTTCGAACATGGTAGGTAATGATTATTTGTACTTGAGTTTACAGCTCTGGTTTTATGATATATCCATTATTATTATTTATTTCTTAATTTTTGGAGAAATACTATGTTTTTCAAATATATTAAAGGCAAATGGTATTATCGATACTGCATTGTATGAAAATATAAGTAGTTTCTTGCTTAACGTGAATTTTTTTAAATTTTTCAAAAATAAAATAAAAATTTTTTAAGAAACCATTACTGCGCATTTTATATTTTAACATTTCTCTACAAAATTGCATCATTAGATTTTTGTAATTTAGTGGTCGAAAAAGGGGTTATTTGACACCAAAATCCTACTTTGGGGCGTGGTTAACCTGTATTTAAGTCCTAGATAGATACAATTTGATATCGTGATATGACTCTGCAACACAATTGTGAATATGCAGATGAAGTTTAAATTTTCGGTCAGTGGGCGGTTCGGGCGAGGCAAAACTGTATTTTAGCCCTAAATATGTAAAATTTGGTACACAGATAGTACTCCTTAGGGCAGGTTGCAATTTGCAAAAGAAATTTGTATTTTCAATCTTTGGGCGGAGGGGCCATGGAAAGATGTTATCTTAGTCCTAGAGAGATACAACATGATATATTGATATTACTCAGGTCGGAGTAGACTTAGTTAAACTGTGTTTTGGTTCGAGTATACAGATATTACTCTGTATTAAGTTTGTTTTTCAGAATGGGCGTGGCGAAAATGTTGTTTACATCCAGAGATATGAAATTTAGTACACATAAAGCATTCGGAATTTTAATATGTACGTGAAATGAAAAACGCCGGAAATCTCAAAATAAAGATCTCAAACTTACAACCTAAATATACAATAAATAGTACAAACGTCAAGTTTTAACATGCGTAAATTAGGGACAATCCTTTTTTATACCATCACCCTTAGGGATGAGGGTATATATCATTTGATACGACCCAAAAGTGTAACACATAGAAGGAGTCACTTAAGACCCTAGGTATCTCTGAACCAAATTCGATTTATGACTTTTTGAGTCGTTTGAGCCATGTCCGTCTGGCTGTCCGGCTGGTGCGCACGATAACTTTCGAAAAACGCAACCAAATGTTTTTAAATTTAGCAGGAGTTAATATTTTCCCAAAACTACTTACGATATTTTTAATGGCCTACATGGCCCGCCCCTTCTGGTACCTCCCATACAAATGCATCATTCCGCCCACTTTAGAAATAGAGTAATATCAATACACCCAACGGGATCGTACCCAAATTCTGTACTTAGTAAAGCTATAAAAGGATAAAGTTTTGGAAAAAAAAATTGGAAGTCTAGCCACGCCCCTTCTGGTACCTCCCATACAAATGTACCTTTCCGCCCACTATAGAGATGGAGTAATAATGTCATTAAATCTAACGTGATCGTACCCAAATTCTTTATTTAGAAATGCATTAACAGAATAAAGTTTTTGAGAAAAAAATTGGAAGTCTAGCCACGCCCCATCTGGTACCTCCCATACCCATCTGGTACCGCCCACTTTAGAAATCGATTAATATTATTAATATACCTAACGCGATCGTGCCCAAATTCTGTATTTAGTAAAGGTATAACAGGATAAAGTTTTGGAAAAAGAATTGGAAGTCTAGCCACGCCCCTTCTGGTACCTCCCATACAAATGTTCCTTTCCTCTCAGTATAGAGCTGAAGTAATAATATTAATAAATCCAACGTGAGAGCACACAAATTCTTTATTTATTAAAGCTTTAACAGGATAAAGTTTTTGGAAAAAAAAGGAAGTCTAGCCACGCCCCATCTGGTACCTCCTATACCCACCTGGTACCGCCCACTTTAGAAATTGATTAATATTATTAAATTCTGTATTTAGTAAAGTTCAAGCAGAAAAAAGTTTTAGAGAAGAAATCTGGAAGTTTTAGGAAAGAAATCTGGAAGTTTAGACACGCCCCTTCTGGTACCTCCCATACAAATATACCACTTCGCCCACTTTAGAGGCGGAGTACTAATATTAAAACACTCGACACGATCGTGCCCAAATTCTGTTTTTTGTTAAGTTATAAAAGGATAAAGTTTTGGAGAAAAAATTGGAAGTCTAGCGACGCCCCATATGGTACCTCCCATAAAAATGTACCTTTCCGCCCACTTTAGAGATGGAGTTATAATATCAATACACCCATCGCGATCGTGCCCAAATTCTGTATTTAGTTAAGCTATAACGGGATAGAGTTTTGGAGAAATAATCTGGAAGTCTAGACACGCCCGTTCTGGTACCTCCCATACAATGTACCACTACGCCCACTTTAGAAATCGAGTAATAATATCAGTATAAAAGAAATTTTTTTGTTGTACTGAGGGTGATGGTATATATAAGTCGGGTTGCCCGTCTGAAACTTTCTTACTGGTTTTATCTTATTAAAGGTTTGGATCGTTTATGAATACCATTTTCTCGAAATTTGCTTGATAGTGATTTATAAACCTTTTATAACTTTTTATGAATAAGACCGTACGTCTCTATATTTCTTTAATAGTATATCAAGATTTCTTCTTTGGTTCGGGTCAATATTGGCAGCATCTGCCTAACGTGTATTTATATTATCAGGTACTAATGACAAATTACAATGACAAGTTACACAGTTGATCAGCACCTCCAAATGGTACAATGCTGTTATCAAAGTGAATGTTAGTCCAAATGTTGAGCGCATTGGTTACACTAACACCGTTATTGGCAAGTGGTACAAAATATTGATAATCGTACCCAGGAGAGAGCCCTGAGGTACGTCAACTTCAACATTCCTTTCGCTCGAGAAAACTTCCCAACAGGGACTCTCACAGATACTGAAGATAAATATTGTCCATTGGATATTTAGATCCAGATTGCGAGTGTCGGCCTTGGTAACGTTCCGTCGACCGAAATCATCCGTAATGGCCTTTTCCTACTTAGTTGTTTCTTTTCCTGTAAGAACGTTTTAATTTCAACAGTTAAACGACGGGGAACACAAAAAAAATAAAATTCAAATTAAAGAACAACTTAATCGTAGCTGCTCGGCCAAGACCTTGTTAATGGTTTCAGACTGTAGGTCACAGATTCCTTAGTTTATATTGGCCTTTAGTGCTTGAATCGGTTCTGAATTGTTGTCATAACATCTATCCTTCACGGATCCCCACAAAAAAAGTCCTAAAAGTGCCAACTCGCAGCTCCGTGGCGACCAATAGACATCACCAAGACGGCTGATAACACGGTTTGGGAATTTGGTGCGCAAAAGATCGATGTGGCATGGGCTATGCGGCATGTGTGAACCAGAGGTCGTCCAAATCCATGTCTTCAATTTCGGATAAAATGGCTCTGTAACGCCCACCGTTGACCGAAAATCCGAACTCCAAAATCCGAACCAAACTGTCACTCTCTGTGGATGCATTGGTTTTTCGACAATAACGTGCGGAATTTCCAAGTCCCAGATGCTCCAAATTTGTTTGTAACGTAGTCACCGAGATAAAAATGCGTCTCGTCAGAAATGATGACTTTTCTTCAAAAAAAACGTTGTTCGTTTCAAGTTTAGCTTTTTTTTTTTTGCTGATTTTGACTTAATATATGCTAAATTGTTGAAATATATGGTGGGTCTTCAATAACCTACTTCATAAAGCAATTTCAAAATATTTTATTTTTTACTCCCACTTTTGCATCAAACATCTCGATATCTATAATATCCCCAGGATATGTAAGTATAGGTCTTCATTTCACCTATTCAACGGCATATCACTAGTTCATCTGCGTCACAGTAATTCAGCGGCCATAAACTGAATTGAACACAAAATAGAACTTTGATCTCTTTGCGGCATAGTATAATGTCTCACTTTAAAACTTACTTAATTTCCCTTTGCACCCCATTAATGAGTTATGGGATAGCTTCTCGCGTTGTTGTGAATTAACACGCTTTCTATTTTTAGATTCACAACTAACGGCACCTACTTGTTTATCGACGAATGCGAACGTCACTGTTTGAGAAGCTCTTACTAAACACGCCATATACTTCGAAGTTGCTGTCAACAACATTCGAGGGTAGCCGACAATGAAAGAACAATTTTTTTTTTTTTTTTGAAGATGACTGGAGCCATTTTTGGACCTGCGATCTCCCGCATGGTAGTCGCGTGTTCTAACCACTATGCCACGGCCGGTCCCATAATGTCTAACTATTGCTGCGAAATTTCGCACAATATGTTTGTAATTTTGTAAATAAAAAACGTAAGGTGGAGCTCGATGTCCAATATAGCTACTAAAAATAAAATATAATGAACACTCTAATCTATATATGAGTAGGTTGGAAATACATATCGTCGCTGCGCCGACCAAATCAGTTATGTGTAATTTTACAAATTTTTTTATAGAATTTTTTAATCTTTTGTGGGCGCCCATCAATCCTTAAATCTCTTTTGTGAAATCTTGATTGGTTTGGAAAGTATCAAGATCTGTAAAGTGTAGAATATATGAGAAATGTTCAAAAATAAACCAGTTTTTCGGCCATCCTGAAAAGTAGTTGAATAACACATAACTATTTTGGCCGGCTCAGCGACGATACATTAAAGTTTAATCAGAAGCACGACTCAGCTAATGCCGACACATTTCAGTATTTTTTTAATAAGTTTAGAGAATTAGCAAAACATTGCAACGACCATGGCAAAAATGTAATTTTGGTTCTGTCAGTAGTTGAAGTATTGAACTGTCACCTACTGGGGATACAATTCCAAATTCAGCACGCCACACAGTGGCATTTCGGCGGAAAAAATAGGGGTTTTCAACTTTCCAATATTAAAATTTTAATGATATGGTTTTGTAAAGAATTATTTGAATAAAACAACGGAAATTTATTCAATGAAATTAGATTAAAATTATTGTCCAAATAAAGAATTTTTTGTGTGTGTAAGCTTATAGCTATGGCTTTTGTTTTATTTTTTAGTGAAAACATAGCACTTACACTTTAATAAAAAAAAAATTATTGAAATTGGACAAGTAAACTAATTATTATAATTTATCAAAAATTATACTAAAAAATATCAATTTTTCACTTTTTGATGGAAAAAAAATTTATGTGCTTTGCCTAGCTTAGCCCTCTTACTATAAAAAAATGAAAGGTCCGAGGCTGTACTTTCAATTCAGAAAAAAAATAACCGCCAAATACCGTCCCTTTTAGTAACATCGATTTTAATGCATGCATTTGTGCGATATTTTCGGTGTATTTGAAGGCTAATACCTTTCGCGGAGGGTTGTTGGGGATATTCTCTTCTTTTGTATGGGACAACACATGTTTAACTTTTGAATAAAAATTAACATTTTTTAACTCTTATGGAATTTTCATATGATTCTAGACAGGGAAGAAAAACACCTAAAATCTACAACTTTCAATGGGCGTAAAATCTAAAGTAGGCGTGGCATCCCCAATATCTTTAATTTTTTTTCATAAGGAGAACTCAATTAATAAGTGTCCCGAATTTCGAGTCCCTAGGTCCAAAAATGCAAATTTTGGCAAGTGCAGTTATACGGGAGGTGGGTGTGGCAGTAGCCGGTTTTCCAATATTTTTTAAAAATTTCTTAATTTAGCTCGGAGAAGTGTTTCTGTAAAATTTCATTGCTGTACGACCACTCCTTCTATTTTTTTCCAAGAAATTTATGGGGCGGTGCGACTGTGCGCCACTTTTTTGTATAATAAAGAATATTTTCAATATCAACAACTAAGTTACTTACTTGATACCAAAATAACCTAAACCACTGTTCTCTGCTCCTCCACATCCCATTCATAGATCGTGCAGTACTAACTTTTCATGTTGTATGTTAGTGAGTAGGTACTCCTCTACGTCTTTGTGTGTGCAGCGCCAGAGCTACTGCACCAGTTTATAATGTTGCACATGAGTATTTTGTGTGCTCTTATTACTCTTCGGGTGAATGCAATTTGTTATTTGCCTACAAAAGGATAATAAACCATAGATACTCTCACATTTCATCCAATGTGCTGTGCTCCGGTTCCAGCTCATGGTCCATGAAAGGTACCGAAGGCGGGAGGAGCGAGCACCCAAGTCGTACATTGTAGTTGCTTTGGTACAATGTACTATAAATAATGGCTTAACAAATTCATAAATAATATTTAACTATAAATTTTACAATATTTATGTCTATAACAACATTATAGTCATTTGTGTGATAATTTATTATGTTGGCTACGAATGAAATGAATGTATTTGGTTGGATCTTTGCAAAATTGCACTCTATACTCCATCACCGCCCTCCACCCTGTGGCCGACGCCACAGACCATGGTTACATTAAATTATGCAGACATTTCTCATTGGATGATGGTGAGAATGCTGCTTTGGCCTTCTATTGTATATGGGAGATTTTTTCCTAATAGATTTGTTTGTAAAATTGTAAATGCCATATATCATTATGTGTGGTTTTATTGAAATATGACTGGCTGATTCAGATCGGTGCCGTTTTCTTTATGGCCAGACCAGGGGTTTGGCGTGTGGAATTATTATTAATGACTCCAAGAGTATAGAATATAAAATGCATAATTTGCATTGACAATAATAGTAGAGACGCAGTTTATGAAAGTGCAATTTGTTGTGTATAAAACAGCAGGAGGAGGTTAACCATAAAATATAGGAACATTTATAATATTTGGCACCCACAACCATATGAATATTAATTTATGATATGCCAAACAGAAATAATGACACGATTTTCATTGACATTAACAATTATAGACCGGAAATTTAAAGTTGTGCGGATAACCAGATAATAAATTAAATTTGCCAATAATAACAACAACTTCAAATTCAAACAATATAATTCGAATGTATTTAAAACAATTCTAACTGGCTTGTGGATTTTTAAACATCCCTATATAATTTAGTTGTATCCTATTCCATGGCTCTACCATTAATACCATAAAAAATGATGTTCTGAGCTCGAGATTAGAAACCTAATTTGAAGTCTTTTTTGCCCCATCATTTCAGGTTTTTGACATATCCTTAAAAAGGTTTGGGTTCTTAAGGTTTTGTCAAAAAGCTTACGTTATGGAGAGAAATGAAATTGAGATTTCGTTTCTGTGACCCTAAAAATTTGAAATAGTCTAGTCTGATATCGGGCTCAGAACAGCAATTATATTTATGTGCCTATGCATAGGTTCCGATTCCTGTGCACGAAAAAGATTGATGTTAGACCATGACATTATTCTATGTGTCTTGTAGTCAATTGACGTGCTAACCCAGTTTGGTTTAATGGAAAACTTTTTGATATTCCGAATGGTGAAGTTAACAAAATTTCACTTCAAAGTTATAGTTGTAACGTGAATGTATCGTTCCAATCGAGTAGATTCTTTGTTCGTCAAAGCAAATAACTTGATTATGTCCCCATTTATCACCAATGCTTAAAAAGCCCACAGTAACATACTACAGTCCTCGATTAATGATATCTATATCATCGGCGTACACGATTAGCATGTGATTTTTACTAAAGAACTTACAAGTCGCTTTTATTGGAGCTTTCCGTATGATCATCTTAATTATGATATGAAAGATATCGCATGACAGACTATCGCCATACTCACGTATTTCGATGATACATATATCATTGGCCGAAGACTGCGGGATGTTACTGCTGCCGTTTCAAGTATTGAGAAGCAGTCAACAGAATTGGGTCTGAACGAACAGAAAGTTCAACGAACAGAAAGTTTACTCGCTTAGGACAGCGCGTGAACGTGTCTTTCTTGGATCCGCTGTGAACAATGATAATAGTGTCAGCATGAAAATCAAGAGACGAGTATTGATCGCAAAGCGCAGTTATTATGTGCTAAGCATACGATTTAATGAAAAAGCTCTATCCCGACGAACAAAGGTCAAACTCTACCAAGTAATTATCCTACCTTTCATACTCCACAGCGCATAATCCTTGGTAATGATGCAAGCGAATCTATTCTGGGGTTTTCGAGTGAAAAATATTTGGACGCATCATCGTTAACAGGAAGTACCGTTGTCGAATGAATGAATGTAACGACATCGACGTAATCAACTTCGTTTATATAGAGCGAATGCGCTGTCTTGGATACGTTGTACGAATGGATGAAAATGCTCCAGCTCGAATGACTTCGACAATTTACTAATAAACGTCGAAGAAGAGGCGACCAAAACTTCGTTTGATTGAAAAGGTGAAAGAGCTGTTATTTTGGTGTGACCAACTATCTACGGAGTGCAAAAGACCGAAGCGCTTGAAATTCGTTTTTACTTGCCATACTAATAGATGAATATCTTTTGCTGCTGTCAAATAAGAAGAAAATATCAAAACACTCATTATTTCTGTACTCCCAAATCATAACCGCTTAACTCGAGTTAGGACTTAGAATTTGCAAGAATGTTAAATCAAAACCGGTACAGAAATTTCAGTCAGGAAACTGATAAATACTGATAAAGTATTTATGGGAGATATATAATTTTCCAAACAAGGTCACTTTACATGGGAGGTACCAGAAGGGGTGATCCGATATAGGCCATAAACTTAAAACTTAATTTCCCTTTGCACCCCATGAATGAGGTATGGGATAGCTTCTCGCGTTGTTGTGAATTAACACGCTTTCTATTTTTAGATTCACAACTAACGACACCTACTTGTTTATCGACGAATGCGAACGTCACTGTTTGAGAAACTCTTACTAGACACGACGATTGAATCGACGCTTAATACTGCGAAGTTGCTGTCACCAACATTCGAGGGGAGCCGACAATGAAAGAAAATTGTATTTATTTTTTTCTTTTTTTTAAGATGACTGGAGCCAGGTTTGAACCTGCGATCTCCCGCATGGTAGTCGCGTGTTCTAACCACTATGCCACGGCCGATCCCAAAATATAGGCCATATTCATTCTTAATTTAAATCTTTTTAACCGTACACCTTACGCAAAATGTTACTGAATTCAGTGAACTTACAAAAAATATATGTATGTCAGACTATGGGGGTGGGTTCGGTCATTTATATGGGAGGTACCAGAAGGGCTGTATCAAATAGTTAGGTTTTCTGAGGTTTTGCCTCCTATCACAAGAAAATTAACTAATCAATTTTCATAACCCCCCAAGTGTCCGTTTTGAAGTTATGGGAGAAATATAAATTTTCCAAAAATAGGTAATTTTGTATGGGAGGTACCAGAAGACGTGACCCGATATAGTCCATGTTTATTCCAAAGTCCAATTTTCATAAGCGAACATCATACGCATAATTTGAGTGAATTCAGTTTACTGACAAAAAAGGTATGCATGTAAAACTATGAGGGTACAATTCGGTCATTTGTATGGGAGGTACCAGAAGGGGTGTGGTAAGGGTTTCGGTTTTGTTAGGATTTGTATACCATTGCAAGATAAACAAACTGGCCAAATTTAAATATCATCCGGTCATGCGTTTGGAAGTTATTTAAGAAATATTAATTATCCAAAAAAAGGTAATTTTGTATGGGAGGTACCAGAAGGGGTGGGACTATTCTACCCATTTACAAACCCATAAGTTCGTTTTCAAAAATATTAACACTAGTAAATTTTCATACTGATCCGTTAAGGTTTACTCTACTTATCCTGCCCACCAGCCAGCCATCCGGCCATCCAGCCAGACAGACGGACAAAGCCCAATCGTCTTAAAAAGTCCTGAAACGAATTTGGACTTAAGATACTTGGGGTCTAACTCATCTCCTTTAATGCGTTACACTTTTTTTCGTATGAAATGATATATACCCTCATCCCTAAGGGTGATGGTATAAAAATCACTCTTTTTACAATTATTTTCAGTAAGAATTTTATACTTTAAAAAGTTCTTCTGAAAAAATTTATTACAGACATAGGCCATTACTCTAATTGACAGTCAATTTGCAGCAGAGTTCTAAATAATTTTTTTCTATAGATTTTGGCCTGTTAAACACGAATATGAGATTTAAAAATTTTTCCTCTGATTAGTTTTCAAGATATGAATTTTGGAATTATTTTGCAAATTTTTTATGAGATGCATCAGGTTATTGAAGAGTAATTCGTAAACGCGTATAACAATTTGAACAAGAGTGGTCTCCCATTAAAGGTAATGTGCTCCCCTAAAACTTTTCTATACAAGTTTTTAACATCGGTTTGGTATTTTTGATGGTAGGAGCATTAAAAGTTTAAAAAATTATTTTTTGGGTGCAAAAATCACGGTTTTTATTTGATAAAAAAATGTATAAAAAATATTAATCGTCACCAAAGTGGGCGGAAAGGTACATTTATATGGGAGGTACCATAAGGGCCGTGTCTAGACTTCCAAATTTTTCTCCAAAACTTTGTCCTATTATAACATAACAAAATTCAGAATTGGGGCACGATCGTGTCCAGTGTATTCATATAATTACCCTATTTCTAAAGTGGGCGGAGTGGTACATTTGTATGGGAGGTACCAGAAGGGACGTGTCTAGAATTCCAGATTTTTTTTCACAAAACTTTATCCAGCTTGAACGTTACTAACTACAGAATTTGGGCACTATCGCATTAGGTCTTTTAATAATATTAATCGATTTCTAAAGTGGGCGGTACCAGATGTGTATAGGAGGTACCAGATGGAGCGTGGATAGACTTAAAATTTTTTTCTTAAAAACTTTATCCTGTTATAGCTTTACTAAAACTAGAATTTGGGTACGATCACATTTGATTTATTGATATTATTCCGCCATTTCATAGTGGGCGGAAAGGTAGATTTGTATGGGAGGTACCAGAAGGGGCGTGACTAGACTTTCAAAATTTTTTCCAAAACTTTATACTGTTATAGTTTTACCAAATACAGTATTTGGGATCCCGTTAGGTGTATTGATATTATTACTCGATTTCTAAAGTGGGCGGAATGATGTATTTGTATTTGTTTTTCTTTCATTGTCGGCTCCCCTCGAATGTTGTTGACAGCCACTTCGCAGTATTAAGCGTCGATTCAATCGTCGTGTCTAGTAAGAGCTTCTCAAACAGTGACGTTCGCTTTCGTCGATAAACAAGTAGGTGCCGTTAGTTGTGAATCTAAAAATAGAAAGCGTGTTAATTCACAGCAACGCGAGAAGCTTCCCATACCTCATTCATGGGGTGCAAAGGGAAATTAAGTTAAGGTACCAGAAGGGGCGGGGCCATGTAGCCCATTTGCAATACCGTAAGTATTTTTGAGGAAATAATAACTCGTACAAAATTTCAAAACATTTAGTTACGTCTTTCGAAAGTTATCGTGCGAACCATCCGGACAGCCAGACAGACGGACATGGTTCAAACGACTTAAAAAGTCATGTATCGAATTTGGTTCAATGAAACCTAGGGTCTAATGTGACTCCTTCTTTGTGTTACACTTTTGGCTCGTATCAAATGATATATACCTTCATCCCTAAGGGTGATGGTATACAAATTATTTAGAACTCTGCGGCCATAAACTTTAAATCATCTATAACTTAGAAATACAATTAGTGGACTTGAAACATTTTTGCACCACACCGACGACATATTGAACAATATCCCCTAAATTTCAATATAGTACATGCATTTTAAGAGTTCTTTCAATCGCTGCTTATACAAAAGTTCCTGGCACGTACCCTATATGCGATCCGCGCAATTGTTTTCCTCTACTATCGTATCTGATAAACGCATATCTAAAAATGATATATTACCAACTAAATATCATGATAGTCAAAGCGATAGTCAAGCACGGCACATCTTGTACACACAAGATTTAGATAAATTGATAAAAATATATTCCCCCACAGCTCCAGGAGCATTCACATTCAATACACCAGCCAGTCATCCACGTTAGCAATGCTGATGCATATGTTAGCCTTTGTATCATTTCGAACGGGGATGCAATAAATTAAAATTTTTATTTTATTTTCTTCTTGTTAAGGAATTATTTGAAATATTTGACATTCAGTCATGCCACACAAGCAAACATGATTGTGGCATCATGCAACCAACATCAGACAAGTGTAAATGATACATGCAACTAAACATGAAATTTTCACCTGCCACATGTAAAGTGGACACAACCAACAACAATTCAATGTTGAAAAAGAAGATGAATATCTTTTTGGGTCGATTAATGTGGTCAGGTTATTTAGCATGCAATCGTGGTGGCAGAGTGAGAGGAGCGGGGAGAGAGCGCCAACAGGCCAAAAATCGTGACTACATTTTGCAACCGGAGCAGCAACATTATCATCGCAAACAGATGAGATAAACCACAAGTCAGCAGACGTAGTCGTATATAATTTTTGCATATCACTTGAAATGATCAAAAAACTGTTCACTGATGGCACTGCCACAAAGGCAGCAAACCGACTGAAAGACCAACCAACAACAACAGCTTTAGCTCCATCCCTGATGCATTCGGCACCACCACCAGCAATATCATCATCATCAGGCCTGGCCATAAATCATGATGATCAAAATGTGTAGATATGAATTTGTTAAAACAAGAGGAGCCTCTTTTCGTTGCCGTAAAACATGAAAACATTTAAATAATTTGATGTCATGGAATGGGAACGGGTTTTATTTTAACAAATTTCTATAGATTTTAAGACAGTTCAACGCTGTAATTTTGAAACTCAGCGGGAGCATTTGAGTTAATTGCCTTTGGAATATCTAAATAAATGACAGGCGGGCAGACAACGAGAGAGAGAGAGAGAGGTATAAACGAATAAGCATCGAAATATAATGCCCTCATGACAGCATGAAGTGGCAAAAAGGTTGGACGGACATCTTGTGTTTTTCTTCGATTATTTCGTTGATGTCATAAGCTTGACAAGAGCCAATTTGACACTGCGTGTTATGTGACATTAGTGTTTATAATATGAAAAATGGAGATGTGAATGGGGGAGCAAAAAATTAACAATAAAAATGAAATATCAGCCAATACCTTTCACGAAATTGTATGCCCCATAATATCGATAATTTAAACAGCAGCAGTAGCTGAATTGTTGGTGCAGGCCAGAAATTCTTCACACTTGCTGTTTGAATGCTACTCTACTGTGAGCAATAATAAACGTGGGTCGGCATGTTCCATTTCAGTGGCTAGCAATTAGGTGAACCATCGGGGCGACATTAATAATCAGTCGGGTAAACAGACTTACATATACCCTCACCCTCAGTAAAAACAAAATATTTCCTAAACAAAACACAGAATTTTGGCACTATCGCGTTGTGTGTATTGATATCATTACTTGATGTCTAAAGTGAGCGGAATGGTACATTTGTATGGGAGGTACCAGAAGGGCGTGGTTAGACTTCTAATTTTACACTCAAAACTTTATCATCTTATAGCTTAAAATGTTTGAAAAGTTAAAATCCACTATAACCATAAATTATTTAGTGTTTCAAATTTTTACCATAACATTACAAAGTGGTGACTATTTTTTTGACCATCACTATCGTCTTCCATGAGTTTAAAAATACTAACTTATTGATAGGCATATATTCTAAAACATTATTTTTAAGCCCATTGACTGACATATATCTTTCTTTTTTGATGTACTGGGTGACTGTACCTTTAGGTGTATGGTTTGAGCGATGATAAAAATTTTCCCCTGTTTATATCAAGGAGTACGAATCTCAAAAATCCCTTCAGATTGCACAATTATTCTATAAAATAAGTGTTAAATTTAATTGTCGCGATTCTAGCTTTAGCCTTTTGGTCTGGGTGATGGTAACAGTTTCCTCCCATTTCCGGTTTTTTCCTATTAAAAGTTCGAAATTCCTTCAAATCGCGCAATTGTTCCATAAAAAAAAAATATTTACCACAATATCCGCATTTCTAACTTAACCCATTAGTGACGACTGTTACCATATGGTAACGTCGACAGCGTTAGATATTGCACGCAATAAAATAAACATAAGAATAAATGTCAAGAATTTCCTTTTTTAATTTCATCAAAGCATGCTTTGATCTTTATGGGATCAGACGTCAGTAGCTAGCGTGGGGGATCATTTAAAATAGGTGTTTTCACATGTGCGCAAAACAGCAATATGGAGGGATATAAAAAGTCACTCCATATTAACAATATTTTTTGGTTGTTAAAAGACTGGTATATGAAAGGATTTTAGTTTTTGTTATATGAGAGGAATATCAAATATTATAAAAACGTATTGCATGGATTATTTTACCTGTTTTAAAGCTGTTACCATATGGTCACAGTCGTCATAACACCAGCAAAAATGGATATATTTCTGAAATTTTTCGTCTTACTTTTTTATGTAAAATTTGTTTTTGAACTAATTTATATGTAGTACTGGCAAAACCTTTAAAAAAATTCCATTATTTCGCTCTCGTCATTAAAGGGTTAAGGAATTTGGTCTGGGTGATGGTACCAATTTGATATTAATTCAGCGCAGAACTTAAACTTAGAAACACTTAATTTCCCTTTACACCCCATGAATGAGGAATGGGATGCTTCTCGCGGTGTTGTGAATTAACATGCTTTCTATTTTACATTCACAACAAACGACACCTACTTGTTTATCGACGAATGCGAACGCCACTGTTTTAGAAGCTTTTTACTAGACAAGCCGATTGACTCGACACTAATACTGCGAAGTTACTGTCGACAACATTCAGGGGGCCGGCAGTAAAAGAAAAATTTTGATGACTGGAGCCGGGAATCGAACCACGGATCACCCGCATGAAAATCGCGTGTTCTAACCACTATGCCGGTCACAGCGCACACCTACTCACTAAAATAAATACGCCCCCTCCCATTCTCTTTTTTACCTTAAGCCGTTTGATTTAGCCGTTTTGAAAAACCTCCTCATGCATCTCTCTAATTCTATAAGAAGCACTCCCATATAGATTTCTGCGATTCTACCTTTTGCCGTTGGTCTTGTCTGGTACAAGTTTTACCCTTTTTGGGGCATTTTTAGCACTAAAGAACGAATTTTGAAAAATGCCTTTGGATATGGATTTGTTCGATTAAAGCTTTAGTCATTTGGATTGCGTCCTTTTTTACCCATAAAAGAACGAACTTGGAAAAACACTCCGTGCAGCTCTCTAATTCTATAATGAGATTGCCCAATGGTACTGGTTTAATCCCTTTTTGGCCCAAAAAAATCGAATTTCGAAAACAGCCCTCTTCAAGGAGCTTGCTCATATACAAAACTTCCTTCCTGCACTTCTCTAAGTCTAAATGGAAATTGCACATATACAGGTTTCACGATGATAGCATGTCTAAGTATTACCAACTTTTCGGATAAACCATAACATGAGATTTTTAGAATTATTTTTATGTTTCAATTCATTTATGTTTGCTTGTATTAAAATAAAAACTATCTTTTTTTAATAGATAAAGACATTTTTTATTTATTTTTTGTTTTGCACCGAGATTTTCTGGGATCCCGGGAAATTGAAATTTGAATCCTGATTTCCCGGGAAATGAAAAATGACGGGAAATAAAAATCACTTATTCTATTGCAAATAAAAGGGGGATGAATGAGAAGTGGACGTTACTTTTAGCCTTTCATATGCATTTTTTATTCCATCACCCTAACGGTAGGAGGGTATATATAATTTGGTACGACCCAAAAGTGTAACATATAAAAATGTCAAAAAGAGCCCAAAATTTCTAAACCCCAAATTCAATTCCTGACTTTTTAAGCCGTTTGAGCCATGTCTGTCTGTCCGGCTGGTACGCACGATTACTTTCGGAAGACGCAACCAAATGTTGTGAATCTGTGCAAGAGTTAATATTTCCCCAAAACTACCGCAGAACCCGCTCCTAGCCATTTGAAAAACATTCAAAAAAATTTGTGACAATTTGTGACAAATTTTAAATTTTGGCTTCGTTAGAACCCGCTCCAGGCCATTTGAAAAAAATTTTAAAAAAACCATCAAAATCTGTTGAAAATTAAATTTGTGACAAACTTAATTTGTTACAAATTTAAAATTTGGGCTTCGTCAGAACCCTCTGCTGGCCATTTGAAAAATATTAAAAAAAGGTCAACAAAATCTGTTAACAACTCGCAGAGTTCTGCGAGCAGGAAGTAGTCGCTGTATGGGAGCTTCCTTCCAAAAATTAAATTGCTCATAAAAACTGAAATGAGCTGATCTAGAAAAACTGGGAGATACGTATATTTTTTTTGAGCTTCATTTTCAGAATCTGGTCAGTTTAACCAGGGGTGAAAAATCGTGTCGTACAGTGTTATATATGACATCTATAAAGTAGCATTCTCACACATCGCCTAAAGCCTACCGCCAGAAGAGTATCTGTCATTTTTTATGTCTTTGCTTTGCTCTTGTTGTATTACCCTTTAACTTTAGAGTTGTAACATTTGTTGTTGTTACTTGCCTTAGTGATTAATAATTATCAACAGTTGCCACTGTGGTGGTCTCCCACTTTGAAAAATTATATTGCTGTGCTTTTCCAAAATCATGGGAGGAGCAATATTGGAGCGTATTGTATGAGTGGCACGCAGACAAGACTACAACTATTTTATAGCGACTGTCACTATATCACAAACATTTAAGTGATGGTACATTATTAATGTTGTTTCTGCTACTTCAAGCGGTCTCACTTCAAATTTTTAGTGCTCCAAGGCACAGTGGTGCTTAAGGAAATTTACCACACAATAGCGATTTGACGACATCAATTATAAGGTCTCAATTTTCACATGACGATGTCTTATTACAGGCAGGTATACAAATTTAGTACAATGCTCGTACGAAAAACCTTGTTCAAATATATGGACTAAATTTTTTTTAAGAAAAACGAAGAATTTTCGTTGTTGTTAAATTTTTAATAAGTCTGCTGCATAGATCCGTATTATATTGAAATAAGAAGCATCTATTGCGGTTTTAGAAAAGTCATGCGAAGTCAATTCGGATGACTTTGTTGACCAGTTTACTTCACATCTCCAAAGCCCCAAATGGCTTATGCAGAATGTGCATCATGGCATCCTCTGTGTGACATTTAGCGCCGTCCAAATGATTTCCGTGTCCATAATGTCGAAAGTTCTCGGCGTTGATGGCTTTATCAAGGTCGTTTTCGAAAACGTACGGAACAATTTACCAATTCCTAGGGTTGTGGATGCACTGCTTAATAATAAGCCTCGTGATGGTTGGCGTCCTGTCATATGTATAAGGCAATAATGCCTAATACGAACAACAACATTAACTTTAAGCTCCGCTGCCTTCCAGGATATTGAGAGAGCTTTTAATAATGTCAAACCTGAATCTGTAATTGACTCAAAGGAACAACTGGAGATTAACCCAGTGGTCATCGTCTTAGTTGATAAACTACTAAAATTTAGGCGCTTTGGATCCAGTCTGGGCTTGTCAAACATTTCTAAGTTGCCGATTCGAGGTACTCCACGAGGAGGAGTACTTTATCCACTACTATGGAATCTCAACATCAATACTGTTGTGAGGACGATGGAAAAAACGTGCTGTACAACCGTCGCATATGCGGATGACGTGGCACTAATAGTTACCGGCAAGGATCATAAACTGCTCTATGAGCTTCTGGAATCTACGGTAAAGTTTCTTTTAAAATGGTGTCATGACTGTGCACTAGGAGTAAACCCGAGTAAAACGGATCTGGTACTATTCACACAGAGATACAAAATCTTTCAATTTGCCAAACCCAGATTAAATGGAGTCGCACTTACACTCTATAATAGTGCCAAATTCCTTGGGCTAATATTGGACAGTAAACCGAATTGGAATCTGAACACTCAGACCAGGATTCGCAAAGCGGCAACGGTCCTATACTGTCGCGAAAGGTCTTAAATTGGCCCCAAAATTGTGAACTGGTTATATGACCCAGTTATTAAACCCATCTCATTCTACGGATCGGCAGTCTGATGGCCGGCGCTAGATAGAGCGTCCCAAGAACTGAAATTCGAACGCATTTAAGACTAGTGGCAATCATGAGAACTACCCCAACTAAGGCACTGTTAACGATCCTAAACTGGCTACCGCCGGACAATTAAGCGCGGAAAATAGCAGCAAACACCGCAATGCATTTAGACGTCACAAAAGCATGATGCAACGGAACTATGGTCATGTCAGAATTCTGGACCTAAGCATTATGTCACACGGATTACGTCATACCAGAATCTGTGTTCGATTCGGGTTTTGTAAGGAACATCCCGGATAGGTACTACTATGATGATAATGATAATGCCCTAAACTTTGGGGAGGATATCATCCTAATTTCGCGGACAGTTCGAAATTAAAGGATAGAGCAGGCTGTAGAAAATTTTCGGAGGAGTTGAATTTGCAATTATCAATCAGACTACAGGATCACTGAAGCAAAGTTCAGGCCGAAATAGCGGCCATAATAATAGCCGTAGAGAAATTTCAGTATCGTGGGATATTGGGCGGCAATATTGATATTCTTACTCGTAGTTAATCGGATATCAGATCCCTGAAGAACGTGTAAACCACTTTTAGAAATGGTCGAGAATGTCGGTCGTTTCTTGAGGAGAAAGCGAGACATTCGACGGTTACCCTTAAATCGGTTCCAGGACATGGCGACAGATTTGAAAACCAAATGGCCGATTCGTTGGAAAAACCGTGAACTCGGGCGAAGTTTACGGTCTCATTGGGATCCCTCTCACAAGAAGGAATCAGCTAATTGCGGGGAAACTAAACATCATTGCAAAGTAGATATGGGTGAGGGAACCCACTTGCCCGGAGACCAAACAAATTTGGCCTACAATGGATATACAGAGGACACGATTTGTGTTGAACCTGACCAGAGTCCACCTGCGGAACATCATATCTGTAATAACCGATCACTTGCCGGTTGGTAAACACGCTAAGAGGTTGAAACTAACCTACAAAGATTTTTGAAGAAACTGCAATGATGAGAAAGAAAAGGAGACCTCGGAGGATCTTATATGTCACTGCCATGCCTTTCGTGATCTATGATATTTGTGGAACATTCTTGCCTTCATCAGAGCAACGAAATAGCTTGATACCGACGTTGACCGAACAGAATAGGAATATTTGGTGCGAAAATTTGAAAATGGTATCACAACGGGACTCATACTAGGACCTATGTGAATTGTGTTGAACGTGGCTGCCGAATAAACCTAATCTAACCTAACCATATATGTCCCCATGTCCTGGAAACCATGTGAGGGTAACCGTCGGATACAGTGTTATCCGTGTGACACATTACATTTATTAGATCAAAAATTTTACATGATCATGGTCCCCGACCCTCCATAAAGTCGTGGGGTCTTAACGTATTGCGGTGTTCGCTGCTTCATCTTCATCGTCTTAATGTCAGGGGGTAACCAATCTAGGTTCGTTATCATGATTGGCATGATGATTTAATGAGGTCGAATTTCAGTCTTTATTATAATCTCACCTTATCCAGATCAAATTACCTATAATCGCTAAATTGACAAATTATATTTATTATGCTCCTGCATTTAATTCATTCGGGTATTCCTTTGTACAAATCCGTAAGATATTTGATTGACCATAACTTAGAAAATGTGTAACCTAATTCGTTTCAAATTTGCACACTGTATCTTTGTTCTTAATAATAACTGCAACAAAAGCATTTCACACCACTGTGTCTTTACATTTTTCGACAGCTGATGCCACTAGTGAACAATATTCGATCCCCACATTATCCCTTTGACATTTAAATTAATGCCTTTGCATCAGTTTCCTTTACTTCATCTCCCCTCCTCACATTTTTTAGTGTTTTATTTAGTCTACAGCGACGTTGTTGGTGTGATATTAACATATTCCTCTAGATGTTGTTGCTTTTTGGCTGTCGGTTGTTCTTGTTGTCTGGAGCTGTCATTTTAACATCTTCAGGGGTCTTTGTATTATACTAATTTACGAAATAAAATCCATTAATTAACTTTTTACTGAAGGGTATTGAAATCCAATTCTTAGTGAGTTTCGAACAAGTGTATATCCATATAATTATCTTTGTTGGTATATAATGTTGTTGTTGTTGTTCGAGCTAGTTTGTTATTTATGATAATGCCAATACATTCTATATGTCATTTTAGTCTTATAATTTATTGGTTGACATGACAATTTGTAATTGAGGGTAACGAAGAATTTATGTTTTTTTGTTTTGTTTTGTATTTAAATATTTTGTCACTTTTCCCCTCAAAAGATGCTAGTTGTCGTGGAGGTTATGGCAAGTGTTAAAAGTATGACAATGATATTAAGTCACCTCCCCAAAGCTGAATTGTTTGCTTCGTTCATAAACAGATTCGACTCTTAATAACTTTAAATTGAATTAGAGAACATGTTTGTAACAATAAAAATTGGCATATAAAAACTATTTTTTATACCAAAATGTGAAAATTGAGTAAAATTAAAGTTTGCTTGTTTCCGCTGTATTAGCTAGTAAATTACAGAAACATTATTGGATATTTGTTCACCTGACTGCTTTTTTTAGTTTAAAAAAATTTATTGTGCTATGTTCACATACTTAATTTCAGAAATAGGAAAAACAACTTTGGCTCTATTATAGAGGCATGTATCATCATAATAACCATTGCCATAAATATTACAAATGCTGTTAGTCTTTTTATATTTTTGTAATTATAATGATTTACTGTGGGTTAAAAAAACTATGCTTTCATGTTGTCACAAAGTAAATCATTATTCAAACATGGAGGAGGGAGAACATATAATAGGACAGCAATGGGCTTGCGAGGAATAAACAATCTTAAGAAACTACACGAAACCCGTGTTCTTAGTTTTACACTTAAGAGACGAGAAAGACTTGTCTTTGTACAGTGATGTCAGAAAGTTGACATCTGTATAAGGTTCATATATCATACGAGTAATTCTTCTGTATTGCTCTGTTCATTTCGATGAACTATCTATAGATGTTTTAGATTTACATATGAAACCGGTAGTTAACGCTGCAATCGCCGTCTCATTCACGTCTAAACGTCTTGATTTTAGTGAAAGTAAGTAATGAGTGGGAAAGAGGAATTTTCTAATATGTGCCTTTCTGATTATTATTTATTTGGGAATAACCAGAAACTCTCTTTCTCCCAAGCAGCTAACAACGTCCGAGAGATCACGTATTCCCCGGGCAATGCCACTGAACATCCATCCGTCTGAGGAAGTGGCTTCTCTTTGTGGCTTTGGCAGCCCCAAGAAACTAGAATCGGGAGCGGTGAAACGCGGTTAAACAAAACAATTATTATGAAAACACGAAGAAAAGAAAAAATAAGAAATGTTGACGACCTCTCCAAACTTTATAAGGATTATGATTTAAGGGTATGCACCTGGAAAGTCCGTACTCTATACAGATATGGTGCCTCTATCCAACAGGCCGATGTCCTCGAAAATACTAGGCTGACTTCACCGCCATGCAGGAAATGAGATGGACGGGGCAACGGTGCACACGATGAAAGAACTCTGACATCTTTACTGCCATGCAGAAAGACACGAATTTGGATGTGTTTTCATAGTATGTCATACCTGGTCTCGCTGTTAAACCCTCTAAGTGAACGAATAGCCACTATATCCTTCCGTGCGAAATATCTTTACATTACGGTGATTTGTGTACACGCCCCTACGGCAGACAAAGACGATGACATTAAAGATGCATGAGCGCCTGGAGAAGATATATAAGGTTGTCAAAAAAGTCTTGCGGTATTTTTATTGAATTTTCAATTGTTCATAAAATTGGTTTTAATAATACGATTTAAGTCAAAGATGCGCCGTTTTGTTCGATGACGAGATGCCAACTTCATAATGTCCCTCTTATAGAAGCTCGCTTCCCTATTGTCAAAAAACTCGGAGAGCCAATTTTCACAGGACTCTCTTGTGGCCAACTTCCGACTACCAAGCTCGCTCGCCATGGACAGAAATAGGTGGATGCAAAAGAACCTCCCATCCGAGCTCCCGGAGCTTCTGGTGCGTCACCAAAGATGTGTGTGGCCTGGCGTTGTCCTGATGGAAGACAATTCGGCCTCTGTTGATCAAAGATGGCCTCTTCTGCATGAGTGCTGCATTCAAGCTCATAGTGGATGATTCCCTGCCAATCCCACCAAACACACAGAAGAACCTTCCTGGCCGTCAATCCAGGCTTGGCCACCGTCTAGGCAGCTTCACCGCTTTTCCGTTTGCGCTTCACGTTGTCGTAAGTGACCCACTTTTTATTGCCAGTCACCATCCGCTTCAAAAACGGGTCGATTTTGTTGCGATTCAGAAGCGATTCGCATGCATCCATGCGGGCAAAAATGTTTTTTTGCGTCAAGTCGTGTGGCACCCATACATCGAGCTTCTTTTTGAATCCAAACTTCTTCAAATGGTTTATAACGGTTTGATGACTCATGCCCAGCTCTTGGCCGATGCTACGGCTGCTACTATGCCGGTCTCTTTCGATCAATTGAGCGATTTTATCGCAATTTTCGACGACAGGCCTTCCGGACCGTGGGGCATCTTCGATCACCTCTGCACCACAACGAAAACGTTGAAACCATTGTTGTGCGGTGGAAATGGAAACTGTATCGGGTCCATAAACTGCACAAATTTTATTGGCAGCATGAGATGCATTTTGGCCTTTATCGTAGTAGTACTGTAAAATATGCCGTATTTTCTCTTTATTTTGCTCCATGTTTGCGACGCTATAACTCACGAACGACTAAAAACAAACAACAATAAATCAAACACGTGTTAGCGCGTGGAAAGAGCTTTCCAAAAAGCTCTAGCGTGAACCGATGCGACGAATACAACTAGAATTACGCGCTTGCAAAGACAAGCTTGCGGAAATACCGCAAGACTTTTTTGACAACCTTATATGACCGCAGCCCTGCACACGACATTTAAATTGTTCTGGGAGATTTTAATGCAAAAAGAGAAAAGGAAGATGCTCTTGGTTCAGCAGTCGGAAAATGCAATCTACACAACAACACCTCCGATAACGTATTCAGACTGGTTAGTTTCGTGTCGGCAAGAAACATTGAAGTGAGTGGACCCAAATTCCCGCATAAAGATATGCACAAGGCAACCTGGATATCCCCTGATCAAAATACAAGAAACCAGATTGATCACGTTGTAATTGATGGAAGGCATGACTCAAAGGTTACGGACGTGCGTGTGGTGCGCGGTGCAAATATTGACTGGGATCACCACCTAGTTGTTGCCAAAGTACGCACGCGATTAAGTAGTACTAAAAACGCTCGTAACTAAACGCAAAGGAAGGTAGACATCACAAAGCTGCATACCACCGAGATAGCCAATGACTACTCCAACCAACACTCTCAATCATTTCAAACCAACCCCCTAATTCTGATGTTCCGACAACCAGTGGCAGCATATTGCGAATTCTATGACCACTACCGCAACGATGAATGTTGCGGAATGTCTGGGGAAATGGATACTAAGCAAAACTACAGCCAATGACGACGCGTGCGGTGACGAAGCGTTATAATGAGAAGAGGAGGGAGATGAAACGCCTGTTCAGGCGGAAAAAGCGTCAGTGGAAGAGAAAATAGAGCCGGGATAACAAAAACTACAGGGATAGAGGTGAAACCCGTATGTTGTACCAAAAGATTAAAAGCAAAGGTTTTGGAACAGGGATCCCTACCTGTAAGGACAGAGAAATCCTGTAAGGACAGGGAAATCTGGTCACGGCCATGCAGAATGTGCTGCAAATGTTGAGGGAACACTTTCGATCTTTACTCGTTCCCGAAGTCAGCATAATCCTATCATAGGCGACGGAGTAGATTGTCCACCACCGAGCCAAAACGAGATCAGCACGGCGATCGCAAGTCTTAAACATAATGAAGCTGTGCGAGCCGATGCACTACCGGCAGAGCTTTTTAAAGCCGGCGGCGTTGAGCTGGCAACACTCATGCACCAGCTCATAAACAAGATTTGGCTCAAGTAATGCATGCGCGATGATTGCAATCTGAGTCTGATCTGAGCGATAAGACTTTAAACCATCGCATACCAGGTCATGTCTAGCATGTTATTTGAAAAACTAAAGCCAATTCTAGCTAACCTGATTGTACCTTCTCAATGTGGCTTTAGACCTGATAAATCCACGACCGACCAGATGTCGTCGTATGCTGGAGAAGACCCAATACGACAGAAACTATTAGATGCTATGGCTGAGTTTGGTATCCCAGCGAAGCTGATGTGACTTTGCGGGATGACACTGACTGACAAGAAGTCTTCAGTGAAAATTTCAAAAACCCTATCAAGCGAAGAGCTATAGTCTGTCATGCGATCTCTTTAACAATATAATGAAGTGATTATGCGGAAGTTACGTCAAAAAAATTGTTTTAACAAATACATAGAGGGCTGCTTTGTTGCCCACTTTACAAGTAAGTTATCAAAATTTTTCAACTTTGTTTAACCGTAAAGCGACTCATTTTTGTCGAAAGAGTGATATTGGCTTACAGCCAATATTTTAAAGTGAAAAAATCTATAACTATCAAAATAGAAAATGTCGATAAAACTAACACCTAAAATGTGCATAGAAATTTTTATGCGACCGCAGCGATTTAGTTTACTATCGTTTTCGCGCAAACAGTGGTTGAAATACATTATAGGCACAATCCGCAGTATATGTTTGTATGTTTACAAAAAAACCTAGTGCAGCCACAACGCAGGAAATATCCACATATTTATTTCGGCCATAGTCCCCAAATTTTGGTTAAATTTTCATCAAATATTTGGGATTGATTTGCGGCGATTTCATCCATTTACATTAAGTTTTGTCAACGACCATAAGAAAATAGTTGAAATTGACTTAAGAACAAATTCATTATATATTTTTTTCCAAGGAATCCGCGTTACTACAAATATCAGCACTAACTCAATATATCAGAATATTTGTAAACATTACAAACACTATCACCAACTATCCTATAGAACAGAGTAGTACAAAAAACAATAATACATTACGCGACTGCAGTGTCAACACCAACCTCTTGTGTTCACTGTTTGTTTGTAAGTATTTATTGTCACTTGCCCCAAGACGATGAAAAACTGCCTGCCTCTGTAAATCTCGTTGAAAGTCATATGTTAGCAGTGTTTCCCCCCCTGGAAGGGCGTTATCAACACCTGCATTAAATAACTCGAGTACTTGAGATTCAAGATTTGTTTTCTTTTTTTTATAGATGTTGTTTGTCTGTCTGTCTGTATGTTCTTTTTCTTATTTTATGGTTTTATGAAACTCCTTTGATCAGGCGGCACATTTTAAACATTTATGAGTTTATAGTGCAATATGTACATTCAACAATCGGTGGCGTTGCATCTTCTATGAGGAGGGGCAAATGGAGGCAACGAATAATAGTCAACAACATCATCATCGTTTTTGCCCCTCAGACACAAGTGTGAAGAAGTAGTAACACCACTTCATAAACTACAGACAGTTCTACTTTGTTCATGTTCTATAAAAGCCTGTGTGAGTTTAGTATAGTTTTTATAGAAAATGTTTATGAATGGTGGGGCTCTGTTTGTAGCTGGGCGAAGAGTTTGATTATGCCCTACAAAGTAAATTACCAAAGCACAGTGGCTCACTTGCTATTGACCGCTAGAAGAGTGCATATGTAGAAAAATACGAATAAGTATGAATAGAATTAATTAAGCTTAACGCTCATAAAAGTGTTTCAATAGTCTACCTTATAACAAGGACTGTACTAGTTTTGCGTAAGTTCTTGGAAAGTAGAGATTGTGACCTTTGATGATATAATACCGCTTTTAAAAATTATGAAATTTTCTATATTGTAATGCATTTTGCACGTTTAATGTATATAAAATTGTACCAATGTTACATTTTGTGCGTCTTTTGTGCGTTTCACAGAATATATTTTGATATACATTATTTGATACGAGAAAAAATTTTACGCATTCTATAAGAAGAGTTGGACACCAAATAAATCGCATCGATTTCGGCTTTGCGAGATTAATTCGTAGTCCCGCTACCGATGGTGCCATCTACAGCTGACGTACAATGCTGGACATAGCGCCAAAGAAAGACAAATATCATAGGCGTAGTCTAGGTCCATTAGGCGCCCAAATAGACCCCATTGAATTCCGCTAAAGTCTACCGTTCCCATGACAACGTCCAGAACAATTCCGAACAGTGAAGGAGACAAAACACATCCTTGCCGCACCTCAGTCTGAATCGTTATACTCTTGCTTACATTTTTATATCCTGACCCTTCGGGTAGGATGGTATATATCATTTGACACGACCTAAAGGTGTAACACATAGAAGGAGTCACTTTAGACCCTATGTATCTTTAAACCAAAATCGATTCATGACTTTTTCGTCGTTTGAGCCATGTCCGTCTGTCTGTCGGCCTTACCAATTGTTTTCAAACTTTGCACATGTTAATATATCCCCAAAGTTTTAAAGAAAGTATTCGAAGTCAAGCTACGCCCCTCCTGGTACCCATACAAATGTAACACTCCGCCCACTTTAGAAATCGGGTAATAAAATCAACACACCAACGCGATCGTGCCCAATTCTGTATTTTGTTAAGTTAAAACAGGATAAAACTTTAAAAAAAATGGGAAGTCTAGCCACACCCCTTCTGGTACCTCCAACACAAAAGTAGCATTCCGCCCACTTTAGAGAAGATGAAATAATATCTATAAACCCAACTAGATATTGCTCAATTTCAGTACCTCATACTTCTTTATACCCTCTTTTTACGGCATTTCGCTATAACGGCCTTTTTAAATTCTGGAACACCTTCGCTTTACGGCGCACATTACCTCGCTATACGGCTAAAAGCAAATATGAGATTCACTGTTTTTCTACGAAGAGTGGGAGACTAACAAAAGCATTCACTCACAAGCGCAGCGAGTGTTGATGCAGCAGTCTCTTGTTTGTGCTGATCGTAAGTAGACGTAGTTTTCTTGCCCATTTTTCCGTACTTTAGTAATAATAAGTAGGGATGTATGTAAATATGTAAATATAAGTAGGTATGAAATTTATTACCTCGCTTTACGGCGGTTCGCTCTACGGCCAACATTTTGGGAAGTTGTCTAGGCCGTATATCGAGGTCTGGGTGTATTTTGTTAAGCTATAACATTCCACCCACTGTTTAAATCGAGTTATAATATCAATACGCCCATAGCGATCGTGCCCAAATTCTGTATTTAGTAAAACTACAGCAGGACAAATTCTAAATCGATTTAAAGATATCCGTCTGTATGTCTGTTCGTCTGTCCCCGCGAATACAGCCGTAGTTCAAGAAATATCAAGCTGAAATTTGGAATACAAGCTTGTATACTCAAAGCGGAGGTTAAGTTTAAGATGAGCCAGATCAAAAACAACTCCCACCCTCCATAAACTTCCCCTTTTTGAATCTGTCCCCGCGATCACAGCTGTAAATAAGTAGCTATCGGGCTAAATGAGAGAGAGCGGTCAAAAATTACTTCCACCTCCCATACATATTGCACATTTTTGGGGGCAATTACAGCCGCAGTTTAAAAGCCATCGAGGTAAACTTTGTATGCAAGCTTCTGTCCTCTAAGTGGAGGTTAAATTCTAAGATGTGCACGATTGGACAAAAACTACACCCATGCCCCATACAAACTCCCCCTTTCGTTGTGAAATATGGTATGTATGCTTTTATCCTCTAAGCAGAGGTTAATTTCTGAGATGAACAATATCCTCCCATACATACTCCTCCTTTTTAAGGTGTCTGTCTGTCTCACCCAGCGATTTTAGCCTCAATTTAAGAGCTGTTGAGCAGACATTTGGTATACAAGCTTCTATCCTCTAAGCGGATGTTAAGTTCTAAGATGCACATTAACGGACAAAAACTACACCACAATTTCATACAAGCTCCCCCTTTTTGGGGATGTGCGTCTGTAGCTATCGGGCTTAAATTTGGTATTTAAACTTCCATCTTCTAAGTGGAGTTTATGTTCTTATACGAGCTTACAAACTTTAAACTCCCTCTTTTACGGATCAAAGTTTAATAAAATATAGTTATAGTGTTATAGGTATATCAAAGCTAGATAATTACTTTATCAGTTGGTGTTATCAATTCGATAAACATGTAGGTGCCGTTTGTTGTGAATCTAAAATAGACAACGTGTTAATTCGCTACAACAACAAGTTTTTTTTTTCTGATATTCTCTCGCCGAATAGCTGGCATGTTCGGTCAGACATCCTATGTTTTCTCTTATACTGAGCTTATTCCAAATGTGTTTCGGCTGCGTTTTGGAAGCCATGTTTTCACCCATTTCCTGTCGTGAACATTATCCTAACTGAACTTCTCAAGTGCACATTGGAGTCAACAAATTGTTTGGCTATGTGGGCTTGTGATAGTGTAGCGACGTCAAACTTCCGTGCTGAGATTTATCTTGAGTCGCTGATAGTCACTAGCTTAATGCGGATATCTGCTCCTCTTTTGTTGAGTACATCGAGTAAAGATGCTCTCCACTTTTAGCTTATCGCCAAATGGCATATTTAGGCGGTAACAATGAGCCTTCAATGAACATTTTATGCTTGGCATATATTTCAGTGAGCAGTTCACCGTTTTTTGTTTATAGAGCCTACTCCATGTCGTGCTTTAGTGCTCTCTAAGTTAATGTTCAAGAGGCCCACTTTAATGTTGAAGTCGCCTATTAGGATCACTATGTATTCAATAAAACTCCTTCTTGAAGACTGTTTCAGCTAGCTCAGTGGGTGCATGAAATTCTATGTATGTTAGCTTTCGAGCTCTGGTTTGAAACCTGTCGGGGCTTCCAATATATGATTCAGTTATTCGCATTCTTTGACAGCAGCATGCCAACACGCCAAATTCAGGTCATCTAGTTTAACTTAGACCTAGTATGAATATGTCGTAGTTAGTGAATTCCTTGCAAAACTAATTGGATGCCTCAATAAGCGTCCTTACATTCTATAAACCAATTCGTATAATTTTTTTTATGCCAATAGTCGTCACTGTTGATCGGTTCTGAATACATTTTGTGCGTTTTGAACATGGGTAATTGATTAGAATCCATGTCTGGTGTCGGGGCAATTTTGCGTCCAGACAGGCGTTGTACAATGGAATTTGAGTTTATCTCACCCTCGATCGGTCGACAGGGCCTCGTTGGCGAAAAACTTGGCGTAACAAGTTTACAAGGAACAGTGGGTGAGGTCAAGTGACAACCTCATATGCCGTAGATTGGCTTGAAAATTGACCAATACAAATATGTGATTTCAGGAGATTACACTGCTTTATGATTCTAATAATTGATTAGTGTTCATAAGAAAGCTTTGCTCAAATTTTGTAATTACAACTTGCCATATTAAATGTATCAATATGAACGCTGCAGTTTAGTTGTTCTAATTCAATTTATTTCATTACTTGAAGCACTACATGTCTCAATAACAAGAAATACGATTATGTTCATTGTTAACTTCGATCATGGTAGATAGAGAAACATTTCTCCACCATTTTCTGTCTATGTTTATCTTATCTTTGTGTTATTCTCCTACAACATTTTGCACACCACACTGTGCGTGAAGGACTTATTTCGTCGAGTGCGTGCATCATGTATATTTACATGATCCATGAGGTTCTTGTACATTTCTCATGGAAGTTTTTATGACTCGAGAAAAAGGCCAATCATAATGCATTTTTCACGCCGTGTGTGTTTGTAGTTTGGTGTATTTATTTGTTTATGTTTTAGTTTTTATGACGCTTGAAATAATGTGATAATTAGTTTATACCAAAAGAAAAATACCGACAAATTTCCAACGTCATAAATATGAACATATAGACAGACAGAATAGATAGACACATATAATACTTGAGCGACTGACAGATATATTTTATGGACGAATAGGCAGTCAGACATAAAAACAATTCATATAGATGTGGATATGAGACCGTTGCTGACATGGACTCATTTCACTTTTTTATTACTCCTGCCTAGAATGCATACGCTATTGGCCTGCTGTCATAGTTTTATATTATTTTTTATCCTTTACAGTGAAGTGTGTTGGTGTGTACAGTGGTTTTTGTTTGTAGTTGCCCGAAAACAAAAAGGTATATGTGAAATATAAGTAAGCATATTTGACGATTGCTATAGATTTTTTTAAATTTCTATGGAAAAGCAAAACCAAGTTTCTGACATTTCTCAGTACTGCATGTTATCACAAACCAGTACATAATTTTAAGTCTGGCAAATTTTTATTATAAATAACATCACCCAGTGCGCTCAAGTATCTAACATACAAGGGCGGCCTTAGATTTATGTTTTGAAGCGACTCGTAATTTATTGTTCTAAGAGCCATCGATATTCAATATGATATTCAATACATTTATTTAAAATATCCTGTTAAACCTATAGTTAAGTCAAGCTATATTCAACTATGGGGGAGTCTTCTCTTTCGTTTACGACTATAATGTTATGACTGGTAGAGTTTAAACGATGCCGTATGAGCTCACCGCGTCAGATACGGTGTATACATTGCATATTGATCAAAATTTTAGAGATGAGAAATTGCTTCATTATGCACCTCATTTGCCAGATTAAGCTCCCTCAAACTATTTTCTTTTTTCCAAAGTTGAAAAAATTGCTTGGTGGTAAAAGAAATGTCAACAATGAAGAGATGTCATCTGCGGTTGATGCCTATCTTAAAGAGCTAGACAGATATTACTATAAACGAGATATCGAAGATATAGAATATCGCTTGGAAAAATGCTAAACTGAATTTATATAGGGAAATAAAGAAAAATTAACTTTATTTCTTGTATTTTTATTGTTGCCGCTAATTTTGAAACGACCTTAGTAAAGGGCATTAAAGCCTTAGCGCTATTATTATACTTAATCCTGTGGCTGAATCGTTTTTCTACCGTATTTTTAGCTGTTCAACAAGCTTTTGTCAAAGTTTGGTTCAATGGTTTGTATTATAAACTTAAAAAGGTTCTTCGTACTCCACTTTATTTGTTTTTAATATCATTTTTAACTACTCTCGCTCCAATTTTATGCCTTCAGATAAACTCAGTAGAGAATGTTTGATAAACAAAGATTTTCGATTAGTTTTCCGCCGCAAAAACAAACAACGAAGGCGGTTCTTCAAAACTCGAAAAGGCAACGTTCAGCTGACCGAACGTAAAACAGGGAAATTCGAGATTAATCTCTCATACTTCCAACGATTGGCCTTGCGATTTATTGATTGTCGTCGGGGAATTGGAATGGATGATCAGTTGGAATTATCTGATTCGTAAGATAAGGACTTCCTCTTCTTTGAATTTGTTCTTGATGATCGTCTGAAATCACATTTTTATCAGATTCTTGAGGGACAACCGCGTACCGTTGCACAATTTCGGTTGATTCAGATTCCGCAATATGATTATGATCGATCCCACCTTTATCTGTAAACTATGCGGCACATTAAGCGAGTTGAAAATTCGGTCGGATTGTTGGTCGCTTCATCCATACGAATGCAGTTCTCAAGCGATTTAACCTTGTAATTTGAAATTCTAGCTATTGATATCTTTATTCTTCGCTGCTAGTAACATACTGCCCGTAAATTAATCCAATCGAGATTTTTATAATTTTGTGCAATGTCATGAGTTACTTTTTCAACGATATGAACTGGCAAAAATTAGCAGGGAACGATATCAATTCAGTCCAAACATCAACCCGAATTTGGCCATTGCCAAGCGCTAGCAGTTGTTTCGGGAATTCAGCAGAAGATGGGAGGTTCTGGAATGAGCCACTTATTTTTTAGTCAATTACAACTTCTTGACATTGACGGCGTTTTCAAGCATGGTTTTAGTAAATTAGCAGCATTAGACATTTTGAGCAAAATCAAAGCCCCACCAAATCGTTTTAAATCCCCTCGTAAATCCTTTATCGTTGGGTCAACTACTTCCAAAGCTCGTTTATTCGTTATCGCGCATTCATCCGAAATGTTGATTTGGCATTCCCGCATCTACTTCGCCGTTGAAAAATTCTTGGTCATTGTGTACTTTGGCTTTTCAACCGTGAGAAGATTCATCGACAGTTTTAATGTGGAATTTGCAGTTCGAATGCCTTCCAACAATATGACAGGTATGCCAGAGGATGCAGCGGCTAACGTTATTTGAGATCTTGACCAAGTTGTTTCCGGAATCAACAAAAAAATGTGTTGGCTGTTCCACTCGGAGCATCGAGAAAGTAAATGCCTTCAGTTTCATCGTGAATCGTACACGTTCTTGTACTCGGTATTTAACAGGGGCACATTTGTCCGAACTCTTCCGAACTCTTAGATGAGCTGACCATCTAAATTATAGTCTTGCTCCCGTTAAAATTCGCGATCGAATGCATCTTGCATCGAACGATTTGGCGATGGCATTCCCAATGTCGACAGCAGATTGCCGCACATCCCGTAGGGTTTGACGGATTTTTTAACTAAATATTATTTATCTCGTTGCCAATCAACCATCAAATCATGCGAAAATTGCAAAATTTTGTCGATAAAAAAACAATTTTTTTGCACTTTTCCGGAATTTTCCGAGTTTTTCCTTACGAATTTTCTATTTTTCCACTCGAAAAGCCATTTCGTAACAACTGCACAAAAAATTCCATACAAAAATACAATCTTCGATTTTTCCAATTTCCCGACTTTTCCGAAGGATTTTCCCAAAGTTATCTTGCATAAAACCCTCATACCAATTACGAACAATTAAATAAAAATTGATCAAAATGGGCCAGCCCTTCTCTCTTGATGAATTACTACACACTATTCACACCGTTTTCATACATATAGATTTCACAATAAACCGAATTTTTCCAGGCATCTCAACGAATTTGGCACAATGAAAAATTTCGTCGAAAAAATCCAAAATTTTTGATTTTTTTTCAGAATTTTCCGAGCTTTCCACCAAGAATTTTTTATTTTTCCAATCGAAAACTCATTTCGGAATGATTATCCGAAATTTTCACATTTACATCATTCAAAATTATCAAAAATTTACAAAAATTCAATTTGCGATGCAAAATGTTTCAGAAAAAATCCAAATTTTTCGAGTTTTTCCGGAATTTTCCGAGCTTTCCACCGAAATTTTTTTATTTTTCCATTCGGAAAGTCATTTCAGAATATTTATCCAAAATTTTTCACTGTTACATCGTCCAAAATTGTCAAATCATACGATAATATGCAAAATTTCGGCGAAAAAGCAAATTCAAACTTTTCCAATTTTTCCGGAATTTTTCAACAAAAATTTTCCATTTTTCTATTTGAAAAGCCATTCTGTAACAATTGCACACAAAATTCCATACAAAAAGGCAATTTTCGATTTTTACACTTTTCCGACTTTACCGGAAGATTTTCCCAAAATAACGAACAACTGAAAAAAGTTTGAGCAAAATCGGCCCATCCGTTCTCAATTGATGAATTACTATAAATTTTTGCCACCATTTTTATATATATAGATTTGTGCATGTTTGTTCCATTTTTTGGGTTCCAGACATACCGACTATTGAAAATGTTATTATTGCAACATATACTGACGATATAGCCTCACGATTTGTACAAAACTAGCTAAATAGAAGAATGGCTGAACAAGTAGAATGTTACACATTACATTTACTGTTGGACAGAGAGACTGTCCAGGCCTTAGACTAAACAATAGCGCTATTCTCAAAGCCAATTTAAAACTAAAAAGAAACAACTTTAAATTACAACTGGCAAGCTCTTTTGCTTAATCGGTAGTAAAACGCAACTAAGTACTCAGATCAAAATTTTAATCTACAAAGCTATACTGAAGCTTGTGTGGACGGACGTACAGTATACAACTATGCGGAGATTTTAGCAACTCTAACATCGAACTACTACGAAGATATCAGTCCAAAACTCTGAGATGTGAATTAAAACTACCTTGGTTTGTATCTAACAAAACGATTCATGACGACCTGCATATCCCATATGTCAAAGATGAAATTAACCGATTTAGCGCTCAATACTTAGATAGACTGAGTAATAACATAAACCCTTTGGCAATATCACTACTAGTTGATACACATGAAGAGCGAAGACTCAAGAGACACCATGTATTGGAATTCCCATTTTGGAAGTAACTTAATCTCTATAATAAACTCATTTAACAGATGTTACCAGCCCTGGTCACCCTGGTCTCCATTTGTCGTGCTTATGAGCTGGTACATTCATGTTGGCAGCTCAATCGCCGTCGGCCTTGATATGCTCAGACGGCAGACAAACGGTCCTTTATTATTTTTAAGCCATGCAATTGCTTTGCTGATCTCATTTTAGCTCGGTGGTGGACAATCTACTTCGTCATCGATGAATGGCGTGATTTCGTCACTTATGCAGACTTCGGGAAAAAGCAAAGTACGGAATTTTTCTCTCCATATTTTCAGCACATTTCGCGTGTCCGTGACCAGATTTCCATCTACATCCTTAGAGGTGGGAACTCTGTTCCAAAACCTTTGCTTTCACCTTATGGTAGAACTTACGGACTACACCTCACCATGTAATTTCCGAAATCCTGGAATCCTTTTATAACCTACCCCAACGGGTAGGATACGACCCAAATATGTAACACATATAAGGAATCACTTTAGACCCAAATTAGATTCATGACTTTTTAAATCGTTTGAGCCAAACCCGTCTGCCTGTACGGCTCGTACGCACGATAACTTTCGAAAGACGTAACCAATTGTTTTGAAACGTAACATAGGTTAATATTTCCCCAAAACTACTAACGGTATTGGAAATGGGCTACATGGCCACGCCCCTTCTGGTACCTCCCATACAAATTTACCATTTCACCAATTTTAGAAATTAAGTAATAACAATACACCCAACGAGATCTTGCCCAAATTCAGTATTTTATTAAACTATAAGAGAATTTGGAAAAAATGGAAGTCTAGCCACGCCCCTACTGGTACCTCCCATACAAATGTACCATTCCGCCCAATAATGACTGCGAGAAGTAATATAAATACACCCAAAACCATCGTGCCCGAATTCTGTATTTTGTTAATCTATAACAGAATAATATTCGAAGGAAAAATTTGAAGTCCAGCAACGCACATTCTGGTTCCTCCCATACAAATGTACCATTCATTTCAAATCGAGAAATAATATCAACGCACCCAAAGCGATAATGCCCAAATTCTGTATTTTAATAAGCAAATTTTATGTTTTTACTGAGGGTGAGGGTATATGTAAGTCGTTTACCCGTCTGAAACTTTCTCACTTGTTTCCATAGACGCTTCCCTGCCTGAAGAGGCGTTACCATTGGCATTAGTTTTGCCTAGTATACACCATCCTTTTCCTCAGACATTGCGCGACATTCATCATCGTACCAGGGCTTGTCTTTACATGGTTTTTCATAAGCCAGAACGGTCGTTGTGACGGTCGTCATAGAATTCACAATTTGCTGCCACTAGGTGTCGGGAATACCAGAATTAGGGTTTTGGTTGCAGTAATTGAGAGTGTTGCTGGGGGTGGGCATTGGCTATCTCGGTGGTACGCAGCGTTGCGATGTTTCACTACCTATGTGTTTGGTTACGAGCGATTTTAGCACAACTTAGTCACTTGCATACCATAACTGCAACAAGCTGATGATATGTGTCATTCACCACACATCACACGCACTTTTGGTCGTGCGCTTGCGACATGCCTTCCATCGGTTACCACGTGATCAATTTGGTTTCATGTCTTTTGATCAATGGATATCTACGTTGCTTTGTGGATACCTTTATACGGGAATCTGGTTCCACTAACTATCATGTTTCTCGCTAACGCGAAACTTACCAGTCTGTATCCGTTATAGGAGGCGTTGTTCTGTAGACTAAATTTTTCGATTGCTGAACAAAGTTCATATTCCTTTCGTATTTTAACATTAAAAAATCCCTTACAAATTTTAATGTCATGGGCAGGGCCGCGGTCATGTGTTTCCCCAGGCGCTTATAAAATGTATCTTAAATGTCCTCGCCCTTGTCTACCTTCGGGCGTGTACACAAATCAGTATGATGTATAAAGGTGTCGTAGTTTCTTGCCGAATATGAAGTCACATCCAAACTCGTGTCTTTCTGCATGGAAGCTGTAAAATATGTTGTATGTGCACCCCTATCCCGTCCATTGCACTTTATGTATGGCGGTGATGTCAGCCTTGTATTTGTCGAGGACATCTGCCAATTGGATAAAAGCACCATCTCTGTAGAGATTCAAATAATAGTCCTTAAAGCGTTTGCGGAGGTCGTTAACAATTAGGTGGGCTCTTGCCATTTGGTTTTTTCGTGTTTAAAATTTAATTATTTTGATATCGAAAGATTTAGTTAAATATATTAGAATTTATCGAAATGTTTTCATAACATACTAGAAACATATTTGAAAATTGTAGCATTGATTTTACAATTCTCACCGGAACACACTCTCTCATTATACATACCCTACGTGTTTCTACAAAACTATATCTTGCAAACGACTGTGCCCTTCTACTCTGCGTGTTATTATTACCCACATAGTAGCTGTATGTAGAACTCTTGTTTCTGGGTTTCTGTTTTTGGCTCTGGTTGGCGGCATTTCTTCAAAGGTCCGTGATTGTAAATTGTAATTGTTTGGCTTTTGTTGTTGTTGTTGCTGCTGCTCTTGTTGTTGTACTTTGGGAGCGTGTTGTTAATATATGGAATGCCATAATTTACATTTCTGCTGTTTAATTTTTCTTCGTTATTTATTTCAGTTTTTTTTTTCGCTAAGGGAACAGCGGAGTTTTTCTTTTGTACAGGTAAACACCCACATGATTTGTAACAGTGCATTTTTGTTTGATGATTCCTTTGTAGGGCTCTTGTTATGATTTATGGCCACATTAGTACATGTTTGATGGAACTCGTTAACTTGATTGTGTGTTGGCTACAAATTAAATACTACAACAGTGCTGAGAAATGAAATATGTAGTTAAAAATTCCGGGAAATGTTAATTTTTCATTTGGAACATGCAATTTTAGGTTGGCGAGTAATTTAATAGAAATACTTATAAATAACATGCGTTGCATGTATTGGACAATTTGGAGTTAGAAAGATAGAGATCAGCTAATCTAAATTGGACTTAAATTAATAAACATATATGGAAATTATTTTAGAAGTAATTATAACATATGTATATACAAGGCGCAAGTGAAATATGGATTAACTTTTTAACTTTTGACATTAGAATATATTTAAAAACGCTGTAAAATGCAATCACTGAACAAGCATTACAGCAGGTTGTAGGTATCGTATTATTGCTGAACATAAGTTTGAAAGCAAGAGATACAAAACCTGAGATACATTTACTTCCAATGAGTATCAATCATGATTTAAATTCATATATTGATAATATTGTGTAAGAAGGGACAACCTAATTTTATTTCGGGAGCCAATCTGATTTTGTTTACCTTGTCATGACAGCCAAAAGCGCTAAACTGCTTGGGCGAATCATTAACTCAATGTTTACTCAAAATTATATATACTCTCATCCCTAAGGGTGATAGTATAGCTAATGAAGATAAAGTTATAAATATTTAGAAAATTTAGAAGTATTCCATAGCTTCCAATATGAATTTTTACATATTTTGTTAATGCACATTTCCAAAGATATGTTTTTGATATTAATTCGAAACAAAAAATAATATGAAAGCTAAAATAATGCAGCTTCAGAAATCGGTAGACATTGGGTTGCTCGAAGAGCCCAACCCATTGCAGACCCATATATATCTTTTTTACCGAATGATCTATGAAAACAGTAGGGTGAGCCCTTTTTATGCACCACCATCGATATGACATCATACATCTATGACTAGATAATAGATTATTCTGATTCTCAAATTTACTTTTTTATTTCCAAAATGTCATACATAAAAAGAGTTTTAAGGTTAATCTATAACAAAGGCTCTCTTAGTGGCAGCCCCAAGAAAATTGGATCGGGAGTCGTGGCCTCATAAGCCACTCTTCTTAAAAAAAAAAAAAACAACTATAGATTACACGAAGAAAAGAAAAAACAAGAACTCCCGAAATGTTGACGACCCGCAAACGATATGAGGACCATGATTTAAGGATATGCACCTGGAATATCCAAACTCTATACAGAGATGGTGCCTCTATCCAACTGGCGGATGTCCACGACAAATTCAAGGCTGGCATCACCGCCATACAGGAAATGAGATGGACGGTATGCACACGACGAAAGAACTGTGACATATTTTACAGCTGCCATGCAGAAAGACATGAATTTGGATGTGGTTTCATAGTCGGCAAGAGACTTCAACTTCTAGTCTAGCGGTTTAACCTTGTAAGTGACCGAATAGCCACGATTCGCATTAAGGAGAAATATCATAACATCACGCTGATTTGTGTATAAGCTCCGACGGAAGACAAAGGCGAAGTAGTTAAAGATGAATTTTATGAGCGCCAATATGACATAACATTAAAAGAGTTCTGAGGATTTGAATACTAAAATCGGAAGGGAAGATACTATTGGCTCAGCAGTCGGAAAATTTAGTCTACACATTCACACCTCGACATATTGCGGATTCTATGACTACAGCCGCAACGACCGTACCGTATAATGATAAACCATGTCAAGGCTGCTGCAAACAGGGCAAAACTGCAGGCAGTGGCGAAGCATGCGGTGACGGAACGATATAATAAGAAGAGCAGTGAGAGGGAGATATTCAGGCGCCAAAATCGCCTATGCCAGAAAAGTGGGAACCAGGATATCGCAAATAACATTGATAGTGATGGAGACCGAGGGATGGAATTCTGGTCACGGGCACGCAGAGTGTGCTGCAAATCTGGAGGTAACAGTTTCGTACTTTGTTCGTCCCCGAAGAGCGCATGTGACGAAACCACGCCAATCATCGACGACGAAGTAGATTGTTCACCACCGAGCCACAACCAGATCAGCACAGCGATCGCAAGGGTATAAAATATTAAAGCTGCCGGAGCCGATGGATTGCCGGCAGAGATTTTTAAAGCCGGCAGCAATGAGCTGGCAACATGCATGCACGAGCTCATAAACACGATTTCGCTCAAAGAATGCATGCCCGATGGTTGGAATCTGAGTGTTATATGTCCTGTTCTTAACAAGTTGCATACAAGGTCCTGTCGAGTGTTGTGTGAAAGACTAAAGTCCATTCTAGATTGGACCTTATCAATGTGGCTGTAGAGCTGGCAAATGCAGGACTGACCAGACATTCACGCTACGACAAATCCTGAAGTAAACCCAAGAAATTCAGCTCGAGACTTACAATCTGTTTATCGATTACAGACATGCATTTGATTGTCCGCTACGACAGAAACTTTTAGATGTTATGGCTGGATGACACCGACCGACACAAAGCCTCCAGTGAAAATAGACAAAAATCTGACAGAGCCATTGTCTACAATGCGAGGCTTTAGACAAGGCTATAGTATGTCATGTGGGATATTATTACGGCCTGTTCAATCATTGAGCAGTACTCGCCGGAAGTGGGTCTGGTGACAAATGATGACAAAACCAAGTTATTTGTTTCAACAAACAAAGGGTATTAATGACTAAATGATTACTGACTAAAATAACGTTTACTCCATTTGAATATAGAAAAAGGTCACGCCGAAGAACCGAAGGCGGTTCTCCAAAACTCGAAAAGGCAACGTTCAACTGACCAGACATAAAACTTTCAACGATTGGCCTTGCGATTTATTGATTGTCGTCGGGGAATTGGAATGGATGATCAGTTGGAATTATCTAATTCGTAAGATAAGGACTTTCTCTTCTTTGAATTTGTTCTTTATGATCGTCTGAAATCACGTTTTTTATCCGTCAAGAACAACCGCGTACCGTTGCACAATTTCGGTTGATTCAGATTCCGCAATATGATTATGATCTATCCCACCTTTATCTGTAAATTATGCGGCATATTAAGCGAGTGGAAAATTCGGTCGGATTGTTGGTCTCTGCTAGTAACATACTGCCCGTAAATTAATCCAATAGAAATTTTTATAATTTTGTGCAATGTCATGAGTTACTTTTCCAACGATGTGAAGTGGCAAAAATTTGCTGGGAACGATATCAATTCAGTCGAAACATCAACCCGAATTTGGCCATTGCCAAGCGCTGGCAGTTGTTTCGGGAATTCAGCAGAAGATGGGAGGTTCTGGAATGAGCCCCTCATTTTTTGGTCAATTACAACTTCTTGACGTTTTCAAGCATGGTTTTAGTGAATCAGCAGCATTAGACATTTTAAGCAAAATCATAGCCCCACCAAATCGTTTAAAATTCCCTCGTAAATCCTTCATCGTTCAGTCATCTACTTCCAAAGCTCATTTAGTCGTTATCGAGCATTCATCCGAAATGTTGATTTGGCATTCCCGCATCTATTTCGCCGTTGCGAAATTCTTGGTCATTGTATACTTTGGCTTTTCAACCGTATGAAGATTCATCGACAGTTTTAAAGTGGAATTTGCAGTTCGAATGCCTTCCTACAATGTGACAGGTATGCCAGAGGATGCAGCGGCTAACGTTATTTGAGATCTTGACCAAATTGTTGCCGGAATCAACAAATAATGTCTTAGGTGTCCCACTCGGAGCATCGAGAAAGTAAATGTCTCCAGTTTCATCGTGAATCGTACACGGTCTTGTACTCGGTATTTAACAGCGGCACATTTGTTCGAACTCTTTCGATCAGCTCATCTAGATTATAGTCTTGCTCACGTTAAAATTCGCGATCGAATGCATTTTGCATCGAACGATTTGACGCTGGCACTCCCGATGTCAGGTTCGACGGATTTTTTATTTAAATATAATTTTTCTCGTTACCAACCAACATTTAACCGAAAATTTTCCACCTAGACATCGTTCAAAACCATCCAATCTTGCGAAAATTGCAAAATTTTGTCAATAAAAAAAACACATTTTTTGGACTTTTCCGGAATTTTCCGAGTTTTTCCCTAAGAATTTTCTATTTTTCCATTCGAAAGCCATTCCATAACAACTGCACACAAAATTCCATACAAAAAACCAATTTTAGATTTTTCCCATTTCCCGACTTTTTCAAAGGATTTTCCCAAAATTATCTTGCATAAAACCCTCATACCAATTACGAATAATTGAATAAAAATTGAAAACAAAATGGGCCAGCCGTTCTCCCTTGATGAATTACTACACACTGTTTATACCGTTTTTATACATATAGGTTTCACAATAAACCGAATTTTTCCAAGCAGCACAACGAATTTTCTACCTTTACGTCGTCTAAAATCATCAAATCAAGCGATACAATGAAAAATTTCGATGAAAAAATTCAAAATTTTCGAGTTATTTTAAGAATTTTCTGAGTTTTCCACCAAGAATTTTTCTATTTTTCCATTCGAAAAGTCATTTTAGAATGATTATCCGAAATTTTCACATTTACATCATTCAAAATTATCAAAACACAATAAAATGTAAATTTTCGTCGAAAAAAAATAAAAAATTTTGTAATTTTTCCATAATTTTCCAACCAAAATTGCACACAAAAAGTTATACAAAAACTCAATTTGCGATACAAAATATTTCTGAAAAAATCCAATTTTTTCGAGTTTTTCCGGAATTTTCCGAGTTTACTACCGAGAATTTTTCTATGTTTCCATTCGGAAATTCATTTCGGAATAATTATCCAAAATTGTTCAATGTTACATCGTCCAAAATTATCAAATCATACGATAATATGCAAAATTTCATCGAACAACAAATTCAAACTTTTTGAATTTTTCCGGAATTTTCCGAATTTTTCAACAAAAATTTTCCATTTTTCTACTCGAAAAGCCATTCTGTAACCAGTACTATCTGGGTATCAAAATGTATCTCTCTAGCTCTAAAAAAGTTTTGCCACGCCCACTGTGCCCATTGGGTCAAAAATTAAAATTTCGTCTGCATATTCATATTCGTCTAGCCGAGTAATATCTGTGTACCAAATTTTATCTTCCTAGCTCTAAAAATATGTTTTGCCACGCCCACTCCAAAATTTTGGGTCCAAAATTTTAATTTCGTCAGCATATTCATATTCGTGTTGTCGAGTACTATCTGGGTATCAAATTTTATCTCTCTAGCTCTAAAAAAAGTTTTGCCACGCCCACTCCGCCCATAGGGTAAAAAATTACAAAATATATAGCCTATAGTAATTTCCATATAGTACAATAACTGTCTTCCAAATTTCATTGAAATCGGTTCAGCCGTTTAGGCGTGATTGAGCAACAAACAAACAAACAGACAGACATTCACATTTATAATATTAACTAGTGGACCCGGCAATGCTTCGCTATTGCATAATTGACTAATATTACAAAATTAATTTAGTATAATACACAAATATCAATTAAAATTGGCTCACAGTTATAAAAGCTGTGCATATGCCACTTTAAAACATACTTTGGCAACGTTTCCTTAACTTTAATAATATGTTTGGCTTGTTTTCTTAATAGGACAATTGTAAGCGTTGATACTATGCCCTCGGTAAACAATTCGTTACCCTAAGTAACTCCCAAACCAGTTCAATCAACAACGTTCTACTGTGTCAAATGTTATATCTCACTATGACCATCTGCCCACTGATTGAACTTTTGTAATTGTTGCGCATAGTATTATCTATTTAATGTATTGCATCACTCGAGGACTAAAATGTAAATAAAATTTCCGCTGCAAATTTGTAATTGTAGTACCAAATACTAAATGTGCATCAAATATTATCTTTTTAGAGCTAAAATACAGTTTTGCCACGCCCTCCACCCACTGATTAAAAATACTGAAACTGTCCCTCTAGGGTTATAATACAAATTGGCTACGTTAAATCCGCCTATTCATCGATAATTAGAATTTTGTTTGCATATTCGTATTTGTGTATGTATCATATTGTATGTATGTATCATATTGTATATATCATAAAGTTTTGCCATAACCAATGTGCCTATATTTGTGTAGTCGAGTACTATCTGGGTAACAAAATGTAACCCTTTAGCTCTAAAAGTTTTGCACGGCCACTCCTCCCATTGGGCTAACAATTAAAATTTCGACTGCATATTAATATTCGTGTTGTCTAGTACTATCTGGGTATCAAATTGTATCTCTCTAGCCCTAAAAGAGTTTTGTCACGCCCAATACGCCAATTGGGTCAGAAATTAAAAATATTGCCACGCCTACTCCGCCCACTGATAAAAAATTAAAATTTCGTCTGCATATTCATATTTGTGTTGTCGAGTACAATCTGGGTATCAAATTGTATCTCTCTAGGTCAAAATAAATTTTGCTACGCCCACTGCGCCCATTGGGTCAAAAACTAAAATTTCGTCTGCACATTCATATTCGTGTTGTCGAGTACTATTTGGGTATCAAATTGTATCTCTCTAGCTATAAAAAAAGGTTTTGCCACGCCCACTCCGCCCATTAGGTCAAAAATTTAAATTTCTTCTGCATATTCATATTCGTGTTGTCAGTACTATTTGGGTATCAAATTTTATCTCTCTAGCTCTAAAAAACAGTTTTGCCACGCCCACTCCGCCCATTGGGTCAAAAATTAAAATTTCGTCTGCATATTCATATTCGTGTTGTCGAGTACTATTTGGGTATCAAATTGTATCTCTCTAGCTCTAAAAAACAGTTTTTCCACGCTCACTCCGCCCATTGGGTCCAAAATTAAAATTTCGTCTGCATATTCATATTCGTGTTGTCGAGTACTATCTGTGTATCAAATTTTATCTCCCCAGCTCGAAAAATGTTTTTCCACGCCCCCTGCGAGTAATATTTGGGTATCAAATTTTATCTCTATAGCTCTAAAAAAAAGTTTTGCCACACCCACTCCGAATATTGGGTCAAAAATTTAAATTTCGTCTAAATATGCATATTCGTGTTGTCGAGTACAATTTGGGAATAAAATTTTATATCTATAGCTCTAAAAAAATGTTGCTACGCCCACTGCGCCCATTGTGTCAAAAACTAAAATTTCGTCTGCATATTCATACTCGTGTTGTCAAGTACTATTTGGGTATCAAATTTTATCTCTATAGCTCTAAAAAAAGTTTTGCCACGCCCACTTCCGCCCCTTTGTCCAAAATTAAAATTTCGTCAGCAAATTCATATTCGTGTTGTCGAGCACTATCAGGGTACCAGATTGTATATATCTAGCTCTAAAAAATGTTTTGCCACGCCCACTCCGCCCATTGGATCCAAAATTTAAATTTCGTCTGCATATTCATATTCGTGTGGTCGAGTACTATCTGGGTATCAAGTTTAATCTCTCTAGCTCTAAAAAAAGTTTTGCCACGCCTACTCCGCCCATAGGGTAAAAATTTACAAAATATATAGCCAATAGTAATTTCCATATAGTACACTAACTGTCTTCCAAATTTCATTGAAATCGGTTCAGCCGTTTATGCGTGATTGAGCAACAAACATACAAACAAACAAACAAACAAACAAACAGACAGACATTCACATTTATAATATTAACTAGTGGACCCGGCAATGCTTCGCTATTGCATAATTGACTAACATTACAAAATTAACTTAATATAATGCACGTATATCAATTCAAATTGGCTCACAGTTATAAAAGCTGTGCATATGCCAATTTAAAACATACTTTGGAAACGTTTCCTTAACTCGATAATAATATGGTTGGCTTGCTTTCTTAATGGGATAATTTTAAGCGTTGATCTTATACCCTCAATAACAATTCGTTACCCCAAGTAACTCCCAAACCAGTTCAATCAATAACGTTTTATTGTGTCTCTAGGATAAAAATATTAAAATTGTCTTATGCAATATTGTAATTGTAGTGCCGAATACTATCAGTGTACCAAATTTTATTTTTCTACGGCTAAGATCCGATTTAAGCATGCCCCCTCCGCCCACTGATTAAATTTTTGTAATTGTTGCGCATAGTTTTGTTTTTTTATTGTGTTGCATCTCTCGAGGGCTAAAATACAAATAAAATTTCCTCCGCAAATTTGTAATTGTAATGCCAAGTACTATGTGTGTATCAAATGTTATCTTTTTAAGGTTAAATACAGTCTTGCCACGCCCCACAGTGGCACCGCCCCATACATTTCTTGGAAAAAAATAGAAGGAGTGGTCGTACAGCAATAAAATTTTGCAGAAACACTTCTCTGGGCTTAATTTGGAAATTTTGAAAAAATCTTGGAAAACCGCCTACTGCCACACCCACCTCCTATATAACTGCAATTGCCAACATTTTTATTTTTGGACCTAGGGACTCGAAATTCGGGACACTTCTTAATTGAGTTCTCCTTATGAAAAAAAAATTAAACAAATTGGGGATGCCACGCCTACTTTACATTTTACGCCCATCGAAAGTTTTAGATTTTAGGTGTTTTTCTTCCCTGTCTAGAATCATATGAAAATTTCATATAAGTTAAAAAATTTTAATTTTTATTCAAAAGTCAACATGTGTTGTGTCCATACAAAAGAATAGAATATCCCCAACAACCCTCCGCGAAAGTTATTAGCCTTCAAATACACCGAAAATATCGCACAAATGCATGCATTAAAATCGATGTTACTAAAAGGGACGGTATTTGGCGGTGATTTTTTTTTTCTTAATTGAAAGTACAGACTCGGACCTTTAATTTTTTTATAGTTGGAGGGCTTAGCAAGGCAAAGCACATAAAGTTTTTTTCCATCAAAAAGTGAAAAGTTGATATTTTTTAGTATAATTTTTGATAAATTATAATAATTAGTATACCTTACCAATTTCAATAATTTTTCTTTCTTATAAAAGAGTCAGTGCTATATTTTCACTGAAAAATAAAACAAAAGCCATAGCTATAAACGTACACACACAAAAAGTACTTTATTTGGACAATAATTTAAATCTAATTTCATTGAATAAATTTCCGTTGACTTCTGTTAGTTTTTTTAACTACAAAATGTCACTTTTCATAAAAAACCATGTTGAACTTTTCTTATCCAAATATTTCTTTACAAAACCCAATCATTCAAATTTTGAAATGGGAAAGTTGAAAAACCCTATTTTTTAACCGAAATGCCACTGTGCGCCCTCCACCCACTGATTAAAATAAAAACTTGGCTACGGTAAATCTGCCCATTGGTCGAAAATTAAAATTTTGTTTGAATGTATGTATTGTATTGTATGTATGTATCATATTGCATATATCATAAAGTTTTGCCATAACCAATATGCCTGTATAGTCCAAAACTAAAATTTCGTCTGCATATTCATATTTGTGTTGTCGAGTACTATCTGAATATTAAATTGTATGTATCTCGCTCTAAAAAAAACTTTTGTCACGCCTATTTCGCCCATTGGGTCAAAAATCAAAATATCGTATGCTTATTCATATTCGAGTTGTCGAGTACTATCTGGGTATCACATTTTATCTCTCTAGCTCTAAAAGAGCTTTGTCACGCCCACTGCGCCCATTGGGTCAAAAATTTAAATTTCGTCTGCATATTCATATTCGCGTTATCGAGTACTATCTGGGTATCAAATTTTATACCTCTAGCTCTAAAAAAGTATTGTCACGCCCTCTGCGCCCTTTGGGTCAAAAATAAAAATATCGTCTGCATATTCATATTCGTGTTATAGAGTACTATCTGGGTATCAAATTTTATACCTCTAGCTCTAAAAAAGTATTGTCACGCCCACTGCGCCCATTGGGTCAAAAATAAAATTTCGTCCGCATATTCATATTCGTGTTGTCGAGTACTATCTGTGTATTACATTTTATCTCCCTAGCTCGAAAAAAGTTTTGCCACGCCCACTCCGCCCTCTGGGTCCAAAATTTAAATTCCGTCTGGATATTCATATTCATGTTGCCGAGTGCTATCTGTGTATCAAATTTTATCGCTCTAAGTCTAAAAATATGTTTTGCCACGCCCACTATGCCCATCGGATCCAAAAATCAAATTTCGTCTGAATCTTCATATTCGCGTTGTCGAGTACTATCTGTGTATCAAATTTTATCTCCCTAGCTCGAAAAAAAAGTTTTGCCACGCCCACTCCGCCCATTGGGTCAAAAATTAAAATTTCGTCTGCATATTCATATTCGTGTTGTCGAGTACTGTCTGTGTTATCTCGAAAAAATGTTTTGCCTCCGCCAACTGGTCCAAAATAACAATTTCGTCAGCATATTCATATTCGTGTTGTCGAGTACTATCTGGGTATCAAATATTATGTCTCTAGCTCTAAAAAATGTTTTGCCACGCCCACTCCGCCCATTGGGTCCAAAATTTAAATTTCGTCAGCATATTCATATTCGTGATGTCGAGTACTATCTGGGTATCAAATTTTATCTCTCTAGCTCTAAAAAAAGTTTTGCCACGCCCACTCCGCCCATAGGGTAAAACAATACAAAATATATAGCCTATAGTAATTTCCATATAGTACACTAACTGTCTTCCAAATTCCATTGAAATCGGTTCAGCCGTTTAGGCGTGATTGAGCAACAAACATACAAACAAACAAACATTCACATTTATAATATTAATAGGATAGGATGGGATAGGATAGGATATATAGATTATGTCAAACATGTGCATCTGAAGTAGATATCGGCCGAAAAATTTAATTTAATATTTCAAAAATTTTGTTTTAGCTTGACAAATTAAAATTTTGTCTTGACACTTGACAAACATGAAAAAAAGCTTGACATTCAAGCCAAATCAAGCCCGTCTGGCAACCCTAGTCTTATCTCCAACCGTTTACGCTCGACAAGCTGGAAAATTGTAATACAAGAATAATTTTATTTAAATATCGTTTAGTTTTAATAACTCGAGACTAAACAATATCATACATAAGGTAAGGGTATTTATCAGTCAGTTTATCTTATTGAAACATCTGTACTTCATTTTTTTAATGTTTTGTAAACTTTTTATGCGACAATTATATTTTTATAACAAAAAATAAATGAAATTGAAACATATATGGGATAGCTTCTCGCGTTGTTGTGAATTAACACGCTTTCTATTTTTAGATTCACAACTAACGGCACCTACTTATTTATCGACGAATGCGAACGTCACTGTTTTGAGAAGCTCTTACTAGACACGACGATTGAATCGACGCTTAATACTGCGAAGTTGCTGTCGGGACCGGCCGTGGCATAGTGGTTAGAACACGCGACTACCATGCGGGAGATCGCAGGTTCAAACCCGGCTCCAGTCATCTTAAAAGAAAAAAATAAATAAAATTTTCTTTCATTGTCGGCTCCCCTCGAATGTATTAAGCGTCGATTCAATCGTCGTGTCTAGTAAGAGCTTCTCAAAACAGTGACGTTCGCATTCGTCGATAAATAAGTAGGTGCCGTTAGTTGTGAATCTAAAAATAGAAAGCGTGTTCATTCACAACAACGCGAGAAGCTATCCCATACCTCATTCATGGGGTGCAAAGGGAAATTAAGTTTTTTAAGTGCTATCAAACAACATTCGAGGGGAGCCGACAATGAATGAAAATTTTATTTATATTTTATTTTTTTTAAGATGACTGGAGCCAGGTTTGAACCTTTGATCTCCCGCATGGTAGTCGCGTGTTCTAACCACTATGCCACGGCCAAGATATTTTTTGGTGAATGTCAAGAATTTTACAATTTTAAATCTGGCAAGCCCATGCCTACTTTCACGAAACGCCACATAACCTATGAACAAAATAAGACATTGATCATAGAAATCGATGAACATCTTTCGTTGTTATTTACAATTATCTCTGAATCTTTGGATTATATTCTCAGAATTAAAGAAAAATAGTGAAAAACAAAAGTTAATGTAATTTATATGATTGTGGTAGGAAACTAATAAACTCTCATAAAATTATGTTGTAGTGACTTAAAAAAAATAAAAAATTGTCCAAAACGCTGATAAATAAAAATTAAAATCATGTTGTGTGTGAGGTTTTTTTTATCGAATCACCTTATATGTACGATTTTACCTAATCTTAAATAAAAACTCATCTAAATATGATACAGGGAAACGAGTTTGTAAAAAATCATCACCCTAATAAGCACGCGATGTAATGGTAAATCTCTCTCCCGATGAACAAGGATCCAGCTGTGGATGAAAAATCTTCGAAAAATCCTTGGCAATATTCACGAGAGGCGGCTCAGAAGGCCCTCTCTTTAGATGTTTCAGGTGAAAGAGCTGTAAATTTAAACTTGGGATGACGAACTTTCTGCGGAGTGCAAAATATCGGAGCACATTATTAAAATGTACGTATTGGGTATTCGCGTAGGCATTCTGCTCATAGATCTAGCTGAATTTGAACGATGGCCTGAGCTGTGTTAAATTTAAAGGCATTAGTTGATTGCGGTCTTTTGGAGTAGGCCTAACACCTCAAGCGGAGTCAAGTTGCACTGTCATGATGTCCAACCCATATCACCTTCGCGAGAGGTAACCTTACCCTCAAATCATTCCTTCAGATTGTTCACCGTTGCATACGCTGTGTGGTACATAGCGTCGCCCTGCTGGACCACATTTTTTATTCGCCAATGACCAAAATTGGCTGTTATATTATCTTATAATACAGTAGAACTATCTTTAAAACTTGTCGGTGTAAAAGTTGTGCATACATGTATGTTTTGGTGAGCAATTAAAATGATTTTCGATAAGGTCAGCGCACTCTAGACATCTAGAGAATGTTGCCACAAATAATTATCACTTGGTCATAACCCAGACAAGACCGTCAAAAACACCACCAGCGATAAAAGTTTACAGCCTATAAGTGCGATTCATTTCAACAAGACGAATGCCTGCTCTTTTTCATGTGAACTCGTTAATCAATTCCATTTATCGATCTCTTCATAGATTCAATGCCGTCAATTTGTATATCCACCCAAACACAATTGATTGTTGTGATTAGTATCACTCAATACTAGATGCAACAGTTGTAATTAATCACCACAAAACCACTTGAACCATATGTGAATATCTTAATACTTTTTTTTCAAAATGTTTGATTCTCAGCTGAAAATAATCGGTTTATTTGAAATTCACAGACTAATGGATTTTTATCCGTACATTATTATATTAAAGAGGCTAACACTTACAATTACTTGATTTCTTTCGATTCGAAACAATTTAAATTGTTATCAGTTTGTTTGTAACAAATGATGTGTTAATAGCGACATGATGGGGTGATAAAGTGTAGGATGATAGGATCACAATATTTTGAAAGTTTCATTGAAATTCTGCATCAAATTGAAGTGTTGATATGTTTGACGTTAAAATTGATTTTTCAAGCGGTATTGGGAAGAAAGTACAGAAAATTAAATTTTTGTGTTTGTAAAAATCAGAAAGCACTTTCGGCAAAACTGTTATTTTGTTATTAAAAATCCTTTAAAACGGTTCTTTCTACACATAAATTTACAATGAGATGAATACAATTACAGTGAAATTATAATTTTGAAGATATTGAAATAGTTGCAAAAAAAAAAAAGAAATACTTCTTAATATGCAATAAATATTGCGTAGAATATTGCGGGTCATGTATTTTTGACGAGCAAATTTATTAACTAAGTATGAGCTGCCTTCCAACCTCGACGTGATCAAGCGTAAAGCAATGTAGCGATTGTTGATAAAATACACAAACCGATTACGATGATGGACTGAAATCTAATTAAAGATTTTATTTTTCAGATAATGTAGAAAGATTAATTGTAAAAACTGGATTATCCTTACAAACAATGTAATTGATTACATAATTCCGAGTCAGTTGTGGCTGTAAAATAAAGAAGCCAAAATCATACTAATTTCTGTGTGAATTTATGAGAGTAAGCAAAGTACCAATATGTGGATTGTTATTATTTTTAATATTTTGCTACCTAAATGTATCCAGCTTAATTTCATTCCAGTTCACTCCCTTCTTATTTAAAAACCAATGTGTTTTTAAGCTCCCCACAATATTGTCCCAATTTGTACACATAAATTCCTCCAAAACCACTTACTATAAACCTAAATCAGAGGGGAAAATTTATTCAACCATAAATCATAATATTAGTTGTTATTTAACATGTAATATTTTATGTAGATATTATGAATGTTTAAATATTAAAATATAAACACAAATTTTACTTTAGACGATAAACATGTTTTCGTGTACTGTCAGTGTTTATCCCCATTCAGATCCACTCATGAATTCAAAAAAAGTATATAAATACATAATAGCAAAGTAGGAGTCCAACACATCCTGTTGTGAGAGCAGATTATTATGTAGATAATGGTAATGCTAATATTACCAGTCATAGTAGTTATTATTTTAAATGTGTGCAACGATAGATGGTATGATAAGGTAAGTTGCAAATAGATAGAATAAAATCGCATTTAACAGAGATTAAGAAGACTAACTTTTATTAATTTATAACAATGCTTATTAAAATAAAAAGTTTTGTTCCCTACTAATCGGTAAAAATTAACTCACCTACTTCTTTTTACTCGGCAGTAACAACAGAATCATCCATCAGTTAGAAAGTAATTCCGTAGATAGTCCGTCACACCAAGTTAAGATGAAAGCTCTTTAACCTTGTCCATTCAACGAAGTTTAGAACGTTCCGACCATCAAGTTTATTGCCAAAGACTTTTCGAACTGAAACATTTTCATCCATTCGTACAATGTGTTCAAGACAGCGCATTCGGTCTATTTGAACACGCTTGGCTACGTTGATGTCTTTATGCAGCTCATGGTCTCTGCGACGATGGTACTCGCCGTTAATGATGACGGGTCCAAAAATTTTGCGAAGTATTTTTCGTCGGAAACTCTCAGAACTGATGGATCTGTCGAAGAGCAAGACGAGAGACGACTTTGTCATTAAATCGCTTGCTTAGCACATAGTAGCAGCGGTTTGCGATCAATACTCTTGATCTCAAGGCTGACATTATTACTTATGTTTACGACGGCGTCAAGGTATACAAAATCATATACCACTTAATATTTATAGTTGTCAAGGTTCACGCTATGTCCCAAACTGGTAGACTCTTAGTCCGTTTTAACAAACAACTTGATTCTGTCCTCATTTATCACCGGACCCACTTCTGCTGAATGCTTCTCCGCAGTAACATCCCACAGTTGACGGTCTATAAAACAGATATATCATTGTCATACACATAGAGTGTTCAAAAGAAAACCGTCTAACCGGTTTTTTTCTCCGAAACCGTATGCCGGTTTCTTCAAAAATGCCAAATTCGAATACCCGGTTTAACCGGTTTTTTTGATATCGGTTAATCGGTTTTCTAAAAAGCAGTATTTCAAAGAGCATTGCTAGATCAATTATAGGTAAATCGACAAAGTTGTTTATGCTTATCCGATATTCTTCAGGTAAATCTCAAAGGATGCTTTAATTCAAATTTCCTTATGCAATATGAAATTTTTTTTTGGAAAATGCTGTTATATGGCTTTTTGTACCATCACCCTTAGGGATGAGGGTATATATCATTTGATACGACCCAAAAGTGTAACACATAGAAGGAGTCACTTTAGACCCTAGGTTTCTTTGAACCAAATTCGATTCATGACTTTTTGAGTCGTTTGAGCCATGTCCGTCTGTCTGTCTGTTTGGCCGTCTGTCTGTCTGGCTGTCCGGCTAGTTCGCACGATAACTTTCGAAAGACGCAACCAAATGTTTTGAAATTTTGCACGAGTTATTATTTTCTCAAACCTACTTACGGTATTGCAAATGGGCTTCATGGCCCGCCCCTTCTGGTACCTCCCATACAAATATGTACACCCTATGGGATCGTCCCCAAATTCTGTATTTAGTAAAGCTATAACAGGATAGAGTTTTGGAAAAAATTTTGAAAGCCTAGGTACCCCCATTTTAGTACCTCCCATACAAATCTACCTTTCCGCCCACTATAGAGATGGAGAAATAATATCAATAAATCAAACGTGATCGTACCCAAATTCTCGTTTTAGTAAAGCTATAACAGGATAAAGTTTTGGAGAAAAACATTGGAAGTCTATCCACGCCCCATCTGGTACCTCCCATACACATCTGGTACTTTAGAAATCGATTAATATTATTAAAAGACCTAACGCGATCGTGCCCAAATTCTGTATTTGGTAAAGTTCAAGCAGGATAAAGTTTTTGAGAGAAAATCTGGGAGTCTAGACACGCTCCTTCTGGTACCTCCCATACAAATGTACAATTCCGCCCACTTTAGAAATAGGGTAATAATATCAATATAATAGAAAATTATTTGTTTTACTGAGGGTAAAGGTAAATGTAAGTCGGGTTGCTTTCTAATTGGTTTCAATTACAAATCGGTTAATTTCAATAACTCAAGACTTCAGCAATATATTATATTGGGTGATGGTATTTATCAGTCAGTTTAACTGACTGAAATTTCTGTGCTGGTTCCTTTCATCTTTAAATGGGTGGGATGACTTCCGTATTCATATAAAAAAAATTGTCGCTATCTCCTAACCTAACCATCCTATCGCGAAAAAGAACTATGTCACTAAGATATAGTTGGGAACTCATCTTGTAATGGCTAAGAAGCCGTCCATATTTAGATGACCAAATTAAGGGTCCGATCGCAAAAAGTTGTGATTACCATACAATAGTTGGGAAATCACAAAGTTACAGTTGGGATCTAATTTTGAAATATATTGGGATCTTACCTCGAAATAAGTGCGAAGTCGTCGATATTCATATGAAAAATGTTGTACGTTTACTTCTTATGCTATGTGTGTCTTATGTGTTTACTGTAGCATTTCGCAAAATCATCTGCATTAGGATTTTACAGGGATCGCATTAGGGATTATCTCCTTGTATATGGCAGTGTTCTTCACAGCAAAATGTTACTCCCTGTAAAATATTTAAGACACAAAAACATAATCTGTGCTCCTATTCTGAAGAAAGCGAACAAACTACGTATACTAAATGAAATTTTTGTTTCACTCGCATGTTTTTTTGTTGTAATTATGGTTATCTTTCGGTACGTAAGGATTTTTATATGAAAGATCTTGTGGTTGTAACGAAAAAAATTAACAAATACCCGAACAACTCCGTAACCTAGGCAATTTGATTGAAGACCACTGGTCCGAAGCCTCGCTGGGTAGACAATGGCTTTGTCAGATTTCTGCCTATTTTCACAGAATGCTACAATTGTTAAATAAATGTTTTAAATAAATTGAAAAAAAAGACTTCAACCCGCAAAGTCGTATGAGCATCTGGGGAATACCAAACTCAGCCATAGAATCAAATAATTTCTGTCGTATCGGACGGGTGAATGCAGCTTTGCAATCTACAAACAGATTGTCGTGGATTTACGATGTCTAAAGCCGCACGGATAAGGTTTATTCGTGTTCGTTAGGATAGGCTTGTGTCTTTCACATAATACACTAGACAGCACTTTGTATGCTATGGGTAAATGACTGATCCCGCAGTATTTGGGGATAGCACAGGACATAGAACACTCAGATTGCAATCTTTGGGCAGGCATTATTTGAGCCAAGTCGAGTTTTTGAGATGGCGAATGCACGTCGCTAGTCCGTCGGCTCCTGCAGCTTTATTGTTTTTATATGTGTAATTGCCGTGCTGATCACGTTCTGGCTCGGTGGTGGTCGATCTACTCCGTCCTCGATGGTTCGTCACTTATGCTGCCTTCGAGAACGAATAGAGAACGAATATTTTCGCTCCATATTTGTAGCACACTCTGCTTGTCCGTGCCTGATCTCCATTATTGTTCTTGCAGTTGGGGATCTCTTTTCGAAAACATTTGTTTTTCATCTTTTGGTAGGATTTTCGGGCTATACCTTAATTCCTGGACTTCTCGTTGACAATGCTCTACCATTCCTTCTATAGATACTTCTTGAACATCAGAATTAGGTGGTTTATTTGAAGTAGTTAAGAGATATGTTTAAAGTAGACATTGGCTATCTCGGTGGTACGTAGCTTTGTGACGTCTAGCTTAGCGTTACGTTACAAGCTTTTTATCACTACTTAATCGTGGAATTGGAAATCGCTTGAGACAAACCTTCCATCGATTACCACGTTATCAATCTAGTGTCTTGTCTTTTGATCAGGGGATATCCAGATGGCCTTGAGGAAATTTTTATGCGGGAATCTGGTTCCATTCACCACCATTTTTGTTTTTGCCGACGCATAGTTTACCAGTCTCAATCCGTTATTGAAAATATGATGGTCGAAATATAATAGAAATTGTCGCAGGTGTAAGATTTTTTGGATAAAAGAATTACACGGAAAAGAAATAATGATATCCGATTTGAAATTATGAATCGAATTTGTAAGCGAAAATAAGGCGCAGGAGTCAGCACGGGATTGTTGAAGAGATGTATCTTACCAAACCTTTACTTGATTCATGAAAAAACTTATAATTATTTTAGAGATTTCAGGTTTCGGTTTTATTCTTATGATGATTCGGAACAAAGTGAACGAGAGTACATATCAATTACAATGTCAAACCGACCAAAAAGAAATATAAAGTACTGTTATAACGAATAATCGTTATGCCACAACGACCTCTGTATGTGGCATATTTATATTAACCTCACGACCTCTGTATGTGGCATATTTATATTAACCCTCAAGTGGCATTAACATTGCTGCCCCATGTTGCAGTAGTGCAAGATTATGTATTAAGTGTTATTTCTATACAATTCAAAGTTGTATCTTATATGCTAAACGTAATAATATCGGTAGGAATTCATATGATAATTTTTTTTTTTTTTTTTTTTTTTTTTTTTTTTTTACAAACTATTTTGGAAAGAATACAGTATTGTTTGAAGGAGTTAATAATTATACGATATCAATAATTATCTAAAAGAGGTTTGTATAAGTTCATAAAGAGCAAGATCCGGAAAGGACCCAGCCAAAAATAGTGTTCATTGCCACTGGAAGACCTCCTGTACTAGGCAATAAACCGGGTTGTATAATTTTTGCATATATATCGGATCCTAAAACTATGGCAAATGTGCGTGATTTATAAAATTGGGGATCAGCCAACATTATGTTAGGGAATTTAGTAGATACTGATTGGTCGATTGATTTATTTGGCGTTACAATTGAAATCCGACTGTTAACCTCCATGGTGACTTCTAATGTTATATATGGTTGCTGACGGGAGCAAAGAATGACAGCACATATGTTACCGTCCCCAAGGTTTGTTGTTGGCAGGTTCAATTCTGTGGCTAGTTGCTGCGAAATTTTACTTGTGGAGGTGCAGGGATCGATCACAGCTCGAGCATGATGTTGGTTTTGACCGTTTTTTATGATGACGACTGCAGTAGGGAAAAGATTAGTGGTGTTTGGTGCGGCAATGGACGCAATTGTAACCATGTGTGGGTCATTAGTTTCAGTAGGTTTTGAAATTCTCGACTTCCAAGAAGTGTATGCTTTAGACTTTTTATTGTGAGTTGGTACTACCAGCTTTGGTTGTAACTTCTGGTTTTTCGATTCCCGTATATGTAATAACGAATGGTGGCTACCGCCGCAGACTTTGCACCCTTTAGTTGAAAAACACGATCCAGATGAATGTTGATGAGCCAAGCAATTAGGACAATATCGGTACAAAATGACAAGACGTAACCTTTCTTCCACACTTTTCTTTATAAAATCTTTGCAGAGACGTAGTCCATGTTTTCCAGCACACAGGTGGCATATAAAATCTTTTCGATTGCCAAGACGTTTTATTAGGCGGTTTTTAATAGAAGGCATACTGGAAAAGATAAGTAAAATTATATAAATCTAACTACATAAAAATTATTAACATGGAGGGAGAAGAACAATTTTGACAAGTGGGCGGGTAATTATCCCCTTTTGAGTACGGACGTCAACTACTCTTACTAAGTTGTCTTTACCATAGTATAATTTACAAACTCTTCCTAGTCTCCATTCTGTAGGTGGTAAGCATTCGTCTCTTATGACGACCATGGAGCCCACGTCGACGTTTTGTTGAGGTACTTGCCATTTTGTTCGTTTGTGTAGCTCTTTCAAATATTCATGCTTCCAACGGATACAGAATTGCTGAGAAAGGGCGGTGACTCGCCGCCATCGATTTAAAATGGAAAGATTAGTTTCTGAGTCAACGGGTTCAGCAACGGAAAGTATCGGACCACCAATAAGAAAATGTCCCGGAGTTAAAGCAAGAAGATCATCGGGGTTTTCTGACAATGGAGAAATAGGACGAGAGTTCAAACAGGCTTCAACGCGTGCAAGAATAGTAGAGAATTCCTCCAATGTAAACCGGTGGGATCCTGCCATTTTTCTAAAGTGTGCCTTGAAGCTTTTAACACCAGCTTCCCATAAGCCCCCCATATGTGGAGCTGCTGGTGGAATGAAATGCCATGTTATATTTCGGTGCGAAATACTCGAGATAAGCGAATCACGCGCACATTTAAGAACGTTTTCAGCTAGTTCTTTAGAAGCTCCTACAAACGTTTTACCATTATCCGAATACAAGTTTAATGGGCAGCCTCGGCGAGATATAAACCGATGAAATGACGCTAAAAATGCAGGAGTGGATAAAGAAGTTGTTATTTCCAGATGAATCGCATGCGTTGTGAAACATATGAAGACACAGACGTAGCCTTTTGTAATGGTACAAGATCTGGCTGCATAGTTCTTTATCTCGAATGGTCCCGCAAAATTTAGGCCGGTGTTCGTAAAAGGTCTGGAGAACGTAGTTCGTTCTTTCGGAAGAGATGCCATTAACTGCGATTGTAGTTTGTGTTTGGATATGACACAAATTTTACAATTATGGATCGTAGATTTAATTAAGTTTTTGGCCTTTGGTACCCAATACTGTAGACGTAACATTCGTAGCATTAAGCTATTACCGCCATGCAACGTTATTTCATGTATGAATTTGAGAAGTAGCCTTGTAAACGAACAATTGTAAGGAAGTATGATAGGATAACGCTCATCATAAGTGAGGGTCTCAGAACTCTCAATTCGGCTACATACTCTCATGACCCCTTTTGGGTCTATGAATGGATTAAGGTTCAAAAGACGACTAGTGCGAGGAATAACTATTTTGGAGGATAGGTTTTTATACTCGTCTGGATATATAAGTTTCTGTGAAAGTATGATTAAATGATTACGGGAGTTGAGTATTTCCGAACTTTGTATGGTTGTTGTATCAAATCGCTCGCTTGAAGCTGTTGGATTTTTACATGCTGAAATGAATAGACATATGTATGATATAACACGAAGAGCCTTTCCTAACGATGAAAATCGTTCCAAAATATCATGGTAATCCTGGAAATAAGAAAAATTACATTGGACCTTCCGTGCCTCTAGAAGTTCTTCATCAATTCTAATGGATTTTGGAAGTGGCCATAAGCAAGAAGGAAGCAACAGCCATGATGGCCCGCACCACCACAATTTGTTACTGGTAAGTTCTTTTGGATATGCACCCCTAGAGGCAATGTCTGCTGGATTATCCTTTGATTCTACATGTCTCCAGCGTTCCTGACTCACTATTTCACATATTTTTGAAACACGATTTGCGATGAACGTTTTCCAGTGATATGCTGGCTATTTCAACCATGCTAGCACAATCATAGAGTCAGTCCAACAGAATACTTTATGGTTCGAAATGGGTAATGACTCTAGCACTGAATCGATAGTTTCTGCAAGAAGCAAAGCTCCACAGAGCTCAAGCCTTGGAATCGAAATAGTTTTCAATGGAGAGACTCTTGACTTTGCAGTTAGGAGATGGGTGGTGATACGACCTCTCGGGGTAGCGATGCGGATATAAATAGCTACGGCGTATGCTTTTTCAGAAGCATCGCAAAATCCGTGAACGTCGACTTCACATTCGGGCGTATAATCAACCCATCGAGGTATCCGAATGCCTTCTAGGTCAGTGTAATTTTGCAAAAAAGTATTCCAACATGTTAATAAATTGCCTGATATAGTGTCATCCCATGCTATTTTAGAAGCCCATATATCTCTCATGAGAAGCTTAGCGAGTACAAGATATGGACAGAGCCAGCCGGCCGGGTCGAAAAGTTTTGAAATTTCTGAGAGCACTAGTCTTTTTGTAGGAAGGGATGGAGTTTTCAAGGCCTTTGTGGAAAAATAAAAGTAATCAGACTTTGCGTTCCATCTAATCCCTAGAGTTTTTGCTACGCTAGAATCATCGAAGTCTAGAAATTCCTCATTAAGGAGGTGTTCCTTAGGAATGCATTGAAGAAACTCCTTGGAGTTTGACGTCCATTTTCGCAGCGCAAAACCAGCGGAACTTAATGCTGGAATTAATTGATTTTTCATTTCGATGGCAGCCGTTATGTTGTGACATCCAGCTAGTACATCATCTACATACATACAGGATTTGAGTATGTGGCTAGCCATAGGAAATTTATCCTTGATATCTAAGGCCAATTGCTTGATTACTCGCAGAGCTAAATATGGGGCGCAATTTACGCCGAATGTAACCGTTTGTAACTCATATTCTTTAATATTGTCCTGAGGTGATTGCCTATAAAGAATCTTTTGGAATGGAGTATGTTTATTATCGACCAGGATCTGTCGATACATTTTTTCTATATCGCTGTTGAATACTATTTTATAAAAACGCCACTGTAGCACCAAATTAATCAGGTCTAGTTGTAAAGCTGGACCGCAGTGTAAGATGTCGTTTAAACTAATCCCGTTAGAAGTTGGATTAGACGCGTTAAACACGACTCGAACCTTTGTCGTTATGCTATCAGGTCGAACGACAGCATGATGTGGTAAATAATAGACATTCCCATCGTTAGGAGTCGTGGTGATAATTTCTTTCATGTGTCCTAGCTGAATATATTCCTCAATAACCTTGTCATATTGGCTCTTTAACTCTTTATTTTTCAGAAGTGTATTCTCGTTGCGTAAGAACTGTGACGTGGCTATTCGTTTAGATTGACCGAGTCGCACCGTGTTCGGAAATTCTTCTTTAAAAGGAAGAGTTACTATGTATCTGCCACTGGAATCTTTCTTAGTGGTTTTTTTGAAGTTGTCCTCACAATACTTTTCAGAGTCGGTCATTAAAGTTTTCGTTGGATATGTTTCCATTTCCCAGAATTTGGAAATTTGCTTATCTAAAGCTATTTCACTGCAGTAAGAAACAGTTGTCCGGAAACATGATATGAATTCGGATTGAATGGGCCCTGACAATATCCAACCGAATACCGTTTCTTGGGCCATTAGAGAACCACAGACTTCGTTCATAACTCCATGCAACATGACACGAGGAAACAAGTCTGCTCCGATTAAGATGTCTATGTACGATGTCTGATAGAAGTTAGGATCAGCCAGCTGAATTTGAGGAAGATTTTGGAACATAAGTGGATTGGTGCAGAACGTTGGTAACAAAGAAGTTAATTGTGGAAGAACTATGGTCGTAGCGGAAATGGTTACGTTGGAGTTAATTGGTGAGCCTATTTGAATATGACATAGTTTATGAGATCGTGCTGCAACCGTACCATTCAGGCCGGAAACCTGGGTAGATATTGGACTGCCCTTTAATTTAAGAAGGTTAAAGAATTTTTCGGAAATAAAAGATGCTTCAGAGCCCGAGTCCAATAATGCTCGAGCTTTAAAAACATCCCCATTGTGAATGATGTTGATGATGGCAGTACCTAAAAGAACCCTTTTTGAATTAGTTGCGGCGTGGGTCAAAATCTGATCGGAATGCGGACTTGCATCGCACATGTTTGGTTCGGATGTAGACTGTATAGCTGAAAAATTTGAAGAGGCCGAAGGTTCTGAACTTGGTTCCTCGTAATGGAGCAAAGTGTTGTGCCTGCGTTGGCATTTCATACAATTAAATGGACTCTTGCAATCTTTTACTGAATGCCCTTTGGAGAAACAATTTAGACAAAGTTTAAACTTTTTAATACATGAATGCCTTTCTGAATAGCCCATTCCAATAAATTTAGGACAAAGTCGAACTGTATGTTTTTCATTTGGACACAGTTTGCATGAAGGGATTACTACACCATTTTGATAGGAACTTACTTTTTGTGTGATTTTACTTTTTATTGTAGCTTTAGCCATTTCGTTGGCACTTGCAGAATTCGCTGTATTACTCAGATCGGATACAGTTTCCAGGGTCTGGTAACGGCAAGTCAGGAATAAGTCCAGTTCATTCCAAGGCGGACATTCAGTTTTGTTTTTAACTGATTGTTCCCATAAAGAAAGTGTATTTTCTGGTAGTCGTGTACAGCAAAGATACACGAAAATTGGATCCCAGGTTTGGACGTCGACTTGGTATAGTTTTAATGAAGATGCAACGCCATTTATAGTATTTTGAATATTCTTAATTGAATCACCAGATTCAATGGAAATTCTATCTAAATTAAAAAGTATTTTAAGTTGAGAATTTATGAGTAACCTTTTGTTCTCATAACGAACTTTTAAAGCCTTCCACGCCATCTCGAACCCATCGTTCGTTAGTGGAGCCTTACGAACAACCTCTCTGGCCTCACCTCGGGTTTTGTTATTGAGATGAAACAGTTTTTCAACAGGAGAAAGGCGGGGGTTACTGACGTAAATTGCTGTAAATAAGTCTCGAAACGAGGGCCACGAGGAATAATCCCCATGGAAAACCTCAGTATCACATGGTGGGAGGTTAACACTTGAAATGTGTTGAGAATCTAAACGAATGGTAGGCATATTCGAGCTAGATGGTGGAGGTAGACGGCGTTTAGATTCAATGGCCTCGCTTATTTTTGCCACGCAATCTACATATGTACGATAAGTAGACTGGTGTCTGGCCTTTAGTGTGGCAAGATCGATAGTGTCATTTTCACTGGTTGAAGTTGAAATTTCCTTCAAACTTGCTTCATAAGTTGGCCGAACGCGCTGCCACATATCCTTTAGTTCTTCTTTATGGACCTCTAGAGAGTGTATAGAAGAATGCGACAGAGATTCGTCACAAATATCTGCATTAAATTCTATTAATGCATCAGAAATTTGAATAAAGTTAGATAGAGCGGACATTTTTGCTAACGTATATAATTAGAAAAAAAAAAGAAACTGACGGACAGCACGCTGTACCTATGATTGTTGATGGTTAATATTAATTTTAACCAAAAATGTTAATAATAGTAAACAATTCTCAACTTTCCCACAAATATATGTGCTCGTGTACGTTATAATGTTTCAAATGGTATTATGAATTGTTCACATTCGACTATATTTGCTTCGAATATAGCTAGAATTCTTTCTTGAAGGTGAGAATGGAACATGCAATTATTTCGTATGATCGTCAGATTTGTTTCATATACACAACACACATCTTGACTTTTGCATAACCACACTAAAAATTTCTTAAATTTGTTCACTATTATAATTTTCTTCCTTTTTTTTTCACTATGATAATTTAAAATAATTTGATTGTGTACTAAATTCCCAAATACTGAAATTTTATTTCTTTGATTAGTTATTGTTGTTTATATAGAGTTTATATGCATGAGACATTTATTAATTAAATTTGGAGCAACTGTGCAATTATTTCAATAATTATATTAATTGTTCTACTGCCAGCACATACCTTTGATGTAGTATTTGATTATTTAGATTTTAATAATTGTGCACGTTGTGATGAATTGCGATTCCCAATTTTGTTCTATAATAAATGGACTTCAAATTACTTTTTAGAAATTGAATGCGAAACCACTGTATTATAAAACATTTATATTTGGCGATTTGGAAATTTGATAGAAATGTATAATTGCAAACTTTCTTATGAAGCATATAATCCAAATAGTATTCCACTATTTGTAATCCACGTTTGCCAAATTTCTTTTCAACATTCCAATACTCGAATTTATAGAATGACACTAAGAACTCCAATAAAGTGATGGTATAAGAGTTATGTTTGCTCAATGCTATTGAGTTGAGTTAAATTAAGTAGAGAAAAGTCGAAGAATTATACCCGTTATAATATTTGTCTCTGGAATTATAAATACGATATTGTATAAGAGTTTGGGTAAAAGAGAGTATTGTCCCGAATACTACTCAATAGCGTCGAGATGAGATAATTGGAGAGGTACAACAAAGCGGTTCTTGGCGATTTGTCATTCATAAGACTCAATATATTCTTATACACGCAATATTTTTGAAGCGATTAAATTGTGACAAGATATGCGAGATAAACTAATGAGTACAATATTCGAAATTGTGAAAGAAATCTGAGTAAAAAATTGCGCTTTCGAAATGAAATAAAAACTTCTCTTGAGTGGACTGTAAGATAACTCAAAATATTCTTTTATACGCAATATTTTGGAAGCGATTAAATTGTGACGAGACTTGCGAATTAAACCAATTGTTGGAATAAGTACAATATTCGAAATTGTGGAAGAATTCTGAATAAAAATTGCGCTTTCGAAATGAAATAAAAAACTTCTCTTGAGTGGACTGCAAGATGACTGACCGAATTTTAGATTTATTTTCGAAACATTTTTTCATTTCCTTTGCACTTTTAATTTTATGAAAAAATAAGTTGTTCGATTGTAATAATCAGTTTTGGTAAAACTTACTTGCTTACTTGGATATTCTAGGCTGATTTCAAAACGTCCTCTTTTCTGCTTATGTCGTCGGAATTACTCGGATATCTGGATAAAATGTAACCCTTTTTTATTCCCAAAATCTGGTTCGAAGGATCATGAAAATATGATGGTCGAAATATAATAGAAATTGTCGCAGGTGTAAGATTTTTTGGATAAAAGAATTACACGGAAAAGAAATAATGATATCCGATTTGAAATTATGAATCGAATTTGTAAGCGAAAATAAGGCGCAGGAGTCAGCACGGGATTGTTGAAGAGATGTATCTTACCAAACCTTTACTTGATTCATGAAAAAACTTATAATTATTTTAGAGATTTCAGGTTTCGGTTTTATTCTTATGATGATTCGGAACAAAGTGAACGAGAGTACATATCAATTACAATGTCAAACCGACCAAAAAGAAATATAAAGTACTGTTATAACGAATAATCGTTATGCCACAACGACCTCTGTATGTGGCATATTTATATTAACCTCACGACCTCTGTATGTGGCATATTTATATTAACCCTCAAGTGGCATTAACAGTTATCAAAGAAGTTTTTGTGTAGACTGAATTTTACGACTGCTTAACCAAGATCATCTCTCCTCCCTATTTTAAGATTTAAATCTCCCAGAACAATTGTATTGTCATGTGCAAGGCAGCGGTCATATATTTCCTCCAGACTCACATAGAATGCATCTTTAATGTCCTCGTCTTTGTCTTCTGTCGGGGCATGTACACAAATCAGCTTAATGTAAAATTATTTTGCCTTGATGCGAATATTGGCTATTCGATCATTTACAGGGTTAAAAGACTGTGAATCCACATCCAAATCTGTGTCTTTTTGCATTACGGCTGTAAAAGGTGTCACAGTACTTTTGTCTATATGGCGGTGATGCCAGCTCGTATTTGTCGAGAACAGACGCCAGTTGTATAGAGGTACTATTTCTGTATAGAGTTCGGATATTCCAGGTAAATATTCTTAAATCATAGCCCTTATATTGTGTACGGGGATCGTCAACATTTGGGTGGGTTCTTGTTTTTATACCCTCACCCTACGCGTGACTTTTTAAGTCGTTTGAGCCATGTCCGTCTGTCTGTTTGGCTGTTTGTTCGATAACTTTCGAACGACGCAACCAATTTTTTTAAATTTTGCACGAGTTAATATTTTCCCAACACTACTTATGGTTTTACAAATGTTCTACACGGTCCCGCCCCTTCTGGTACCTCCCATACAAATGTACCACTCCTCCCACTTTCGAGATGTAATATCAATATTCTCGACACGATCGTGCTTATATTAAGCTATAACAAGACATAGTTTTGGAAAAAAAACTGGAAGTGAAGCCACGCCACATCTGGTACCTCCGATACCCATCCGCCCAATACCGCCACTTTAGAAATCGATTTATATTATTTATAGACATAACGCGATCGTGCCCAAATTCTGTATTTAGTAAAGTTCACGTTTTTTGAGAGAAAATCTGAAAGTCTAAACACGCCCCTTCTGGTACCTTCCATGCAAATGAACCACTCCGTCCATTTTAGAGATAGAGTAATAATATCAATAAATACAACACCATCGTACCCAAATTTCTTATATAGTAAAGCTACAGCAGATTAGAGTTTTGGAGAACAAATTTGAAGTGAAGCCAGACCCCATCTGGTACCTCCCATACCCATCTGTTACCGCCCACTTTAGAAATCGATTAGTATTATTAATACACCTAAAGCGATCGTGTCCAAATTCCGTATTTAGTAAAGCTAAAGCAGGATTACGTTTTTGAGAAAAAAAAATTGGAAGTTTAGACACGCCCCTTATGGTACCTCCCATGCAAATGTACCACTCCGCCCACTTTCGAGATGGAGTAATAAAATCAATACACTCGCGACGATCGTGCCCAACATCTTTATTTAGTAAAGCCATGACAGGATAAAGTTTTGTAGAAAAAAAATCTGGAAGTCTAGACACGCCGCTTATGGTACTTCCCATACAAATGTACCATTCCGCCCACTTTAGAGATGGAGTAATAATATCAATACACCTAACGCGATCGTGCCCAAATTCTATTTATATATGTTCTATTGAGGGTGAGGGTATATGTAATTCGGGTTGACCGACTGAAACTTTCTTACTGGTTTCTTTTCTTCGTGTTTTCATAATAGTTATTGTATTGTTGGTTCTTGAGGCTGCCGAAGCCACTAAGATAGCCTTTGTGTTGGGATTCATTAATTTCTGTTACATACTTCCTAAAAAGCATTCATTCTGTCCTTGTAATACCATTCTCGTATTTGTTAATATGTATTTTGTTACGTAGCGTCAATGTCATTAGTAGAAGCTGCGATACATGAATACATTTTGTTTTGAACAGCAAATGAACAATACAACAACAATTTGTAAACTGTACATGGTTATAGTACCTCTTTAGCTAATATAAACATATTCTGATTATAACAATTTGGAGGATTTTTAAAAATACAAGTTATCCCCAAAACAAATCACTGGGGAATTCACATACACGCCGATTTGGACCACAAAGGAGATTTGTGTGTGTTTGTATAGTTTACATAAAATGACTATGGTTCCAGTGGGTGTGGGTCGACCGACACATGAGGTATTTTATGCAATTGTTGAAATTGACTCTAATGCAATATTTACAATTTGTTATCTGCAAATGTATACAAATGTCATATTTATGAATACGAAAATTATTTTTTGCTTTTAGATTTTTAACTAATTTATAACATAGTGCATCCGGCAGTTGTTGTGAATTATGGCTATACGTAGGAAGTTGTGCAAACATATTGAATATATAATGCATGGGTGTTTCTGCTATTTAAAAGCTGAGGCACTGTGATGAGGACAATATACTCTAGTCGCAGTTAACATGATATAAAATAATTTTAATGTTTTTAATATCGTTAATTCCTTTAAAGAGGAAGTTGTTTGAGTCATTGGTTTTTCAAAGTTATCACGAAACGGAAACAAAGCAGCCAATAAAATAAATGTAAGCGTTAGTTGGCTTGAATAAATAAAATAATGTAAAAAAAGAATGCAGGAAAGTGTTATTTAAGACTTAACCAACCAAATTTTGTTCGTTAAACTTCAGTGAATACTGAATATTTTGGCCTTAGCTGTATAGCCAGCATTTAATTAGTACCAATATATCAAACTTCCCTTGGGTCATTCCTATCCATATAATATGTATTTCAAAGTATAGATTACAAATTCTTTCGATAAATAAGTTCATGGAAAGAGAGACACAAACTACATAGATTTAATTTTAACAATATAGCCAACATTTTGCAGAGTGTGCTGCAATAAGGTCAAAGTTGAAGGTTGTCTCCAATGGTTAATCGAATAATTAACATACCATTGAGTAGATTAAGTGTAGATCTTTAAAATCAGTATTGAAATGTCGGTCAGGTAAACTAATTTGCACATACTAGGGTGTTCTTTACACGATATTCTATCGAATTTATAATTATAAATAGTAAGAAATAACGGGTCCGCCATCTAACGTTTTTTTTTCAACTAGTGCTTATTTCGTGAATGGCAACACTTAGCTCATGTCTGATTTGACAGATAATTTGTTTTATCCTTCCGCTGAACGAATATGGTTGTGTATACGCTTGAACAACACTGGGAAATATTGCGACATTACTTTGAAAATCATGGCAATGTTGCAGAATGTGTGGGAAAATTGCGTACGGATTTTGGAAGAAGAGATGCACCGTTCGTTATCTTGTTAAAAAAAAGTAAAATAAACTGGCATCCTCATCGATAAACCAAAGCGTGAAAAGCCAAAAACATGGCGTATACCCGAGAATATTGCTGCTGTATAAAAACTGAATTTCAATATCTCTGTGCAATTTGTATGGGGTTGTAGAAAGTGTCTTATACGATACCAACTGAGAACTAAGGAAAAGGACTTTTAATTAATCATAATAGATAGAATAAACCTGCCGGTTTCCTAATTTTCACCTATCAATACAAAATATTTGATGGAAATTATTTCAGTGTACGTAGGAAAAAAATATGCATGAAGAACTATGCGTGTGACTTCGGTCATTTGTATGGCAGGTACCAGATGGGATGTTTCAAATGTTTCGGTTTTATGAGGTTTTGCCTAATATTAGATTATAATTAAACGGATCAAATTATATATTCTGCAGTTTTCTGTTCGGAGGTTTTGGCAAAATATAAATTTTTTACAAATATTTAGTCTCCACAAATTGTTAATTTTGTGTAGGACCTACCAAAAGGGGTTGGTCGATATAGTCCATATCCATTCCTGACTCAAATTTCAATAAGCGCATGTGTTCTTTAAAAAGATATGTATGGGGTAGTCTACCATTACAAGGTAAACGAACTGACCAAATTTAAAAATCTTTAAACTATCCCCTGGGAAGTTATAGGAGAAATATTATTTTCCTACAAAAACTCATTTTGTATGGGAGGTACCAGATGGGGTTAGCTGATATAGTCTATATTCATTCCTGAGACATATTTTCAGGACGAAAACCGCATTCGTCGTTTTTGTCGTCATTTTAGATAAACCTTAAACCTGTAAAAGACCGCAGCGAATTAAGTTTCGAATTAAAACAAATCTAGTTTATTTTAGACCCACCGATATGATATGTTTTTTGACATAACTTACATACTTAAGTGGCCCATTACATCTTGCGAACGTAGTTCATAAATTTGAGGCCAGAAGTATTAAAGTATTCCACACGCTTTGGTCTTCTGCGTGCATTCTCTAGTTAGTCCTACCAGATGGTGGCAAGTCGCCTACCACTTGGTCCTTCCAACGGAGTTTGGGTCTCCCTGCTATACGCCGTCCTGCAGGTTCGCCTTCAAACACCTTTCTCGCTGGAGCATTTACATCCATCCTGGCAACATGTCTCAGGCATAGTAGTCGTTGCATTTTGACTTTCATACAGCTCATTGGTCATCCGATGGCGAAATTCGCCGTCGACACAGATAGGTCCATATATTTATCGGAGTACTTTTCTCTCTAATACTTTAAGGCTTTGTATGTCCGTTGTCGTAAGCACCCATGGCAGCATACAACAGAACGGGTAAGATTAGCACCTGGTAAAGCTGTTTCTTAGATTAGGTGGTGTTACTAAAGTGCTGGCGAAGTCCGTAGAAACATATATTCTCCGGTTGATTTCTTAGCTGGCATTATTTTTCTTGTTGACGGAAGATCCGAGGTAGATAAACTCATCTACTACTTCAAAACAATAATTTTCAGCTTTGACGGTGCGTCCCCATCGAGAGGACTCTTTGTTCGTCGAAATCATTATTTTTGTATTGTCCTCGGTGACCGCTAAACCCATTTTTGCTGACTTGTTTTCAAGCGAGAAGAAAACTGCAGTAACATCTCGCAGATTTCGGCCAATGATGTCTATATCATCGGCATAGGCATAGTGGTTAGAACACGCGACTACCATGCGGGAGATCACAGGTTCAAATCCTGGCTCCAGTCATCTTAAAAAAAAATGTTTCTTTCATTGTCGGCTCCCCTCGAATGTTGTCGACAGCAACTTCGCAGCATTAGTGTCAAGTCAATCGGCGTGTCTAGTAAGAGCTTCTCAAACAGTGACGTTCGCATTCGTCGATAAATAAGTAGGTGCCGTTAGTTGTGAATCTTAAAATAGAAAGCGTGTTAATTCACAACAACGCGAAAAGCTAAAGGGAAATTACACCAGCCTTTCTCATCACCTTCTCCATAACTTAATTAAATAGTGTACAGGATAAGCTATCGCCCTGCCTGAAACCTCTTTCTGTGTTGAATGGTTCAGAGTGATCATTACCAATCTTAACCTAGGATTTAGTATTTTCCAAGGTACATCTGCAAAGACGAATTAGCTTTACAGGAATACCAAATTCAGACATGCCCTATATACTTTCGGACATATATAGCCTATTCCTTATCGAAGAGTCGAATTCTGATTTGTAGTCGAGAAAGATCTACTTTGCATGAGTTTTTTCCAGGATTTGTCGGTAGGTGAATATTTTACCCGTCGTAGAGGTACCAGGTCTAAAGCCGCATTGATATGGTCCAATTCGTTTTTCTACAATTTTCTTTAGACGTTCAAACAATATGCTCGAAAGGACTTTGTATGCAATTGGTAATAGGCTTATTCCACGGTAGTTCTTACATTCACTAAGGTCTCCTTTCTTGTATATGGGACATAACAGACTGAGTATCCAATTCTCTCATCTAGCCAGATGTTCCCCATGAGCTGATGCATGCTTCTAATTAAGTCCTTCCCGCCTGCCTTGAACAATTTAACAGGTGGACCATCGGCTCCAGACGCTTTTTTGTTTTTAAGACGGAATATTGCCACGCGTATCTCGCTCTGGCTCGAAGGTGGACAGTTAATGGATTGAAGCGGGATCTTCTGGAGTGGTGTCCGTATCCAGTAAATTTCTGAAATGATCTCTCCATATCTTCAGAACGTTATCCGGGTCTATCACTAGCTGGCTATCGCTGTCTTTACAGATGGGCAAGCTTGTTCCACGGATTCTCGCCTTAACTCTCTGGTAGAATTTTCAGACTTCCTCTCCACGAAGCAACTCTGTGCACTCATCCTGTTTCTTCTTCAGCTCCTTTTTTTCCATTTAGAAATACGAGTTGCTTCTCGTCTCTTCTCCCTGTGCCGTTCACGAACGGTTCGCGTTACCATTGACTGCAGTTTCGCCCTGTATGCAGCATCCGTCTCTCTCATGGCATTGCGACATTCATTATCGTACCAGGCATATTCTTGAGACGGCTTTGAGTACACCCAAGTACGCTTCTAGCAGCCCGTTCTATGCAGTCGGCTATATACTGCCACTGCGAAGTAATATTATTACGGGTTGGAGCATTCCGTAGCAGTTGAGTTAGGTGGTTGAAGTAGGCGTCCGCTACCTCTGTGGTCCGCAGTTTACCGATGTCCAGCTTTCGTTGTGCCGTTAACTGCGGTAAGGTAGTGATCGGAGTCAATGTTTGCACCACTGAAATTCTTACGTCCAAAACACTCGATGCGTGCCTTCCATCGCCTACCACGTGATCTATCTGATCCCTCGTCAATTAATCTGGAGATAACTATTTTGCCTTATCAATATTTTTATGTTAAAATCTAGTGCTGCTAACTACCATATCTCTTGCGCAGAGAAATCAATCAGTCTGATGTCATTGTTCGACGTTTTGGTGAACTTTCCGATAATTAGCGTTCCCCCTGCCTATTTTAGCATTAAAATCGCTAAGTACATTTTTGCTGTCATGGCTGGGGCTACGGTCATATACATTTTCTAGGCTCTCATAAAACTCGTCTTTGTCTTCTTCGCTTTTTTCTTCTGTCGAAGCATGGGAAAAAACTGCGGAAAAACTTTGTTTTGTCTCTTACGTTGGCTATATGTTCACACACCGGGTTGAACCTTGAGATTAAGTGTCGCAGTGTCTTGTCCACCACAAATCCACATCCAAACTCTTGCTTGTCCGTATGGCCACTATAGTAGATGGCGCACGCTATCAAGCGCTAGCCGTATTTTCTGTAAAGCGGTTATGTCAGCCTTTTACTCTTTGAGGACTTCCGCCATTTGGACGGATGCACCTGGTCTATACAGTGCTCTAACATTCCCGGTGCATATCCTCTAATCATGGCCCTTAATTCGTTTGCGGTGGTCGTCAACATTTCGTGGGGTACATTTTATTATTTTCTTACTTCTTTTCATTGCAATATTTCAAATGTCAGTGGCGAGTTGCAAGCCCAGCGCACCACGTCACAGTTTTCTCCTCCAGCCAGGATTTTATTACAGCCGACCATTCTGGGTCAGACGCTGATCGGGGAAGCGCTAACTCTGAGCCGACGTGCTTAGGTTTAAGACGTTTCCAGGCAACACCACCTGGAGGTACTCCGAAAGCAGTAGTACCACGAATACGGAGCTCTGTGAGTAGATTTGAAGTGCAATTCAAGGATCACTCTGGGTTTGCCAAGTTAATCCGAGCAGAAGCTTTAACTTGCATCACACTCCCGACGCCCATTACTTAAAGAAAAATCTGATTCGATTTTATTAATCACGATTTTAGTAATCTTATTGGAGGCGGTTATAAGGATTTAAACCTCATTCGTCATTTTAGGTAAACCTCAAACCAGTTTATGTATATAAACTCACTGAATGCGTGTAGCATTTTACTTAAGTAAAAAGCTTCAGTTTGTTTTTTAAACATTAACGCTTGAGGTGAGATAACTCCTGAATAACTGGCCGGAATATGTATAAACTGACAACTTCTACGTACTAAGTTAGTTGCCTTATTGAAATGTCAAATGTGGTCCACATTAACTGTCCACTGGTTAAAAGTCTGGCCGCATAATCGTTTTTATTGACAGACATCGGCAATATACATTTTAAACACTTTGTTGTGACATAAAATTGACAGCTTCCATTTAGAGTTAAACATTTAAAATTCTCAAAGATAATGATGATGTGATAATTATAATTTCGTTTTAAGCTTAAGTTGTGTATAAAGCTGAAAGCTTCTTTATAGCAATGCCGATCAGACACACGGACCCAAATGTCTGTCTTCATTTTCGCACATTCATGCGATTTGTTTCTTGTGAAATGTTTCCCTTTTTGTGTCAGCAAATTAAGCATTAAATCCACACGAAAGACTTTATCGACAAAAGCAGTACAACAATGCTAAAATACGCTGTTACAAGATTTCATTCAGTCTCTCTCTCTCTCTATGTCTCTATACATGGGGTTTCGCTGTCATGCGAGTTCGTCATAACCTCACATTAATTCTGGTTTTCTTTGTGGTAGTTATTGCGGCGCATTGTGTTTGTTAAGCTTAAGGAGATGACGCTTACTTTGACAGTTAATACTGACATATAAACTGACAGCTTTAAATTGAGGCTGTTGTGTATTTTGATGGCATGTCATGTCAGTCTCAAGTCTTTTTCATTCGTTTGTTGTCTAAATCTTAAGAGCTTTTGAACGAAATTGAAATGGCAGAGATACAAAAAAAAATACGTCTCACACAAATCAACTGATTTATTTCAGTTTCGGTTCGTTCGTTTAATGTGAGTCATTATAACAATCATTTGTCGGCTTAAACTACTGTCTCGCAGTGTGGCGTTGAGTGACAGTCAAGGTACATGAAATGAATAGTTGTAGTATGTAGCAGTAGTAGTAGTTTTGAGTTTGTTGTCTGGATTTGGTAAGAGATTAACAATGTTTTAATGAATCAAGTTCTGCGTTTCCAAAACGATTTATATTCTTAATGTTATAATAAAACTATAATCAATATTGCTAAATAAGGTTTTATATTAACTAGTGAAAATCACGATTAGATAATAAATAATCAGTTACAATATATTAAGACTTGTCCGCCTTTAGAGATTTTTAACTTACTTTAAACAAAGACACAGACAGATGCATTTTGTTAAAATCCATTAATTTTGGATATATTAACAATTTCAAAAAATGAGATTTTAAGCATTGGGTGAGCTTAAATTCGAATTGAAGTTACAATTACTTTGGGTGGTGTTAGGAATGTAAAGTGAATCTTGCATCTCAAGCCGACTCACAACCTTCTTCGTGGTGGCACCTGGGCAATATGTTCGTGGTATATTTATTATCATGAATAGCGGCTTATAGCGAGCGACAAACCCTGATGCTTGGGCTAGCCAACAGCCTTCAGGTCCTTTACTGGCTAAGTAAACACGAGGAAGAAAAAGTAACGAACTCCCCCCAAATATTAACGACACCCTCAAACGAAATAAGGATATGCACCTGGTACGTCCGGACTCTCTATAGAGAAGTCCGACTGGCGGATGTCCTCAAAAAATATAAGACTGACTTCACCGCCATCCAGGAGATGAAATGGACAGGGCAAGTATGCTCGCGACGTAAAAATTCCGACATATATTACAGCTGCCGAAAAGCACGAGTTTGGATGTGGATTTGTAGTTGGCGAGAAACTCAGACATCTTGTCTCGCGATTTAATCATTGTAGTGATCGCAAAGCCGCAATTTGCATCAAGACGTAATATTTCTAGATCGCGCTGATTTGTGCTTATGCCCCGACGGAAGACAAAGACGTTGAGATTAAAGATGCATTTTACGAGCGCCTAGAGTAAAAATTGTTCTGGGAGACTTTAATGCAAAAATAGGAAGGGAAGATGTTCTTGGTCCATCGATCATACATCGACACGTCAGACAACGGGTTTAGGTTGGTTAGCTCCGCAGCGGCAAGGAACATGGTAGTGAGTGGAACCAGATTCCAGCATAAAGATATCCACAGGGCGACTTGGCTATCCCCCGATCAAAACACCAAAAATCAAATTGATCACGTTGTAATTGAGGCGGGATCAGCCTTTTGACCATCGCATATAAGGTCCTGTCGAGTGTGCTATGTGAAACACTAAAGCCAGTCTGATCGGGCCTTATCATTGTGGCTTTAGACCTGCTAAATGAAAATCTGACTATGTTAGATATTCGCTAATCTTTTTGTCGACTATAAAGCTGCCTTCGACAGCCCGATACGGCAGAAATTACTCGAAGCCATAGCTGAGTTTGGTATTTCAGCGAAGCTGAGACGTCTTTGTGGAATGACGCTGACTGACACGAAATCCTCGGTAAAGATTGGCGAGGATCTTCCGGAGACACGACGGCCTGTCGTGTGAGCTCTTCAATATAATGATGGAGATGATAATGAGGAAAGCTGCAGAAAACACGAGTGGCACGATATTCAACAAAAGTTACATGCTACTCGTGTACGCTGACGACTTAGACATCATCGATCGAGACTGCAGCCTTCTCAGGTATACAGAAGAAATCAGCGAATATAGGTCTAATGGTGAACGTGGACAAAACGAAGTTATTAGTTTTAACGAACAAATAATCTACTCGTTTGGGAAACTGCATGAACGTTGACAACTATAATTTCGAGGTGGTAGATAATTTTATCTACCAATGCTCCGCCATCAACAAAACAAATAATGTCAGCCTCGAGATCCGGAGAAGAATCCTGCTTGCTAATAAATGCTACTACGGACTAAGCAAGCGATTTTATGACAGAGCCCTCTCTTGACGAACCGAAATCCAGCTATACCAGATACTGGTTCTACCTGTCGTAATGTATGGTTCAGAATTCTGGGTTATGACACAAGCGGTTGAATCTGCTCTGGCAGTATTCGAGAGAAAAATACTCTGTATAATATATGGTCCCATCATCGTTAACGGAGAGTATCGGCGTCGTATGAATCATGAGCTGTACGAGCTGTACACTGACATTGACGTGGTCAGACCAAATAGGGTGCAGCGGTTGCGTTGGCTAGGTCATGTTGTACGCATGGAAGAAATGCTCAAGCTCGGAAAACTTCGACAATGAACTCGATGGACGGCGCAGAATAGGGCGACCAAAACTCCGTTGGAAAGACCAGGTTACTGAGAACCTTGCAGAATTTGGTGTGGCTAACTGTAGAAGAATCGCAGAAGATCGGAGCGCTTATAAAAAATGCTGACGCTCGCATTCGTCTATATTCAAGTAGGTGCCGTTTGTTGTGAATCTAAAAATAGAAACTGTGTTAATTCACAATAACGCGAGGAGCTATCCCTTACCCCATTCATGGGGTGTTAACGAAAATTATGTTTCAGACTATTTAAAATCTCAGACATGGCAACTTACAATTTATTTATGTTGTTTGCCCATTACAACCAAACCATTATTAGATATTCGAGTAATTAGTGGCGCTGATGCTTCCTTTTCATTCAAATCGACTGCTGATGTATACACTAACTTAATTCATCCGATGTCTAGCAAATGTTAGATGCCACATGAAAATGATGTAGTTGTTGTTAATTATTTCATTTGTATGAGCGCCACATGGTTGCCCGAATCTTGATGCCACAAACATTTTTAAGACATTGCCAACACTGTTTCGCTTTGCCAACATCATCATCGACTGCATCATCATGCAACATGAAAACAACAAACAAGAACAGACAACATCACAACATGCAGCATCTCAAGGAAATGCTTTGATCTCAAGTGGTATGGTGGTTTTTGTTGTTCTTGTTGTTGTTGATCTCTTTGATTGATCAATTAAATTAATTTGTAAACAAGTATAAAGTGACTTTTGACTCTGTTTGTGATGAGAGCTGTAAGAGGGGAGTGCTATTTTTCTTATTCCGCTTCTTTATCTTCTTGTGATGTTGCTGGTGCTAATGATAAAAAATGGTTGTTTGTTGAGGTTTTCCTCTTAAGCGCATATAATTAATTTCAAGACAGCGGGATGCATTTCTCTCTTCTGTCTTTTTCAATTCGGTCTGTGTGCAAGTTTCTTGTGTTCGATGTCTCAGGCGGATACAAAAGATGACTGTGTGGTCGGCGCTGATGACGGAGGCGTGCATCGAAGAGAGTGTTTTTTTTAAAGTATCTTCAGATACATAACATTTTGCAATGACGAGTTTTAATCGTAAATTGACACATTTTTGAGGAATAATAAAAAAGATGTTTATGTTGTTCATTGACGCATAAAGATTGTTTTTAAAAATGAATGATAATATTTGGTGGTATTTAGAAAATGTTTAGAATTTGCAGGGAATTGTTCTTAAATGTAGTAAAAGTTTCTTATAGTTACAATATAAGTTCGACTATTGTAAGATGGCTGTCTAATAAAGCTAATTTCATCAATCTTTGTTACGTATATCAATGGTTATAATTGACAATTTGCGATGGCACCGCCAACTACCGGGTCCAAATGTGAATCCTAACCATTCACTCAAGAAACATAAACATACAATTTATCCAAAACGGGTCAAACCGATAAAAACTTCCGTATAACCTGTTGTTAGACAACAACATCAAATTTTCTTTTCCTCAATTTCAAACTTTTTTTTTCATATAAAGCGATACTACATATTTTACTAAATTAACACCGAAAACATTTCCGTTTCCTTTGTACGACTTACTTCAATAAATATCAAATGTAATTTATTGTGGCACCAATACAAATCGTTTAAGGCTGACTGTAAAGGGATGTCGTAACTACTCGTTGGGTGCAGCAATGGCAAAAAGGAAGAATCCGAAAGGAAGGTAAAATACAACAGTTTTAACATGCGATATTATAAATTTTATTGATGTTTCTATTTTCCAAATAGAAATAACCGCAAAATGTTTTTCTTTTATTTTACGATTATGTTGGCAGACGTAAATGGCAATAGCAGCAAGACAGACACGATACTATCGTATCCTTGATTTCAAGAAAAATACTATATATGTATGTACGTGTGGCCTTGTTCAAAACATATTTTAGTTGTTGTTTAAATAGCACTAGGCGGAAAGTGGAATGAATATATAGAAACTTAGAAACCGGAAGTAATTTGTAGCCAAACTGTACATTCACTTGTGCTAAGTCAATATATAGAATTTTGTTTTTCCACCCCTTTTTCCCATACCATAAATTCGAGAGCGAAATTGTAGTTTTTCCGTTTGTTTTTACCATTTGCAATGTAGCCTTTATATGCAAACAACAAATTCGGTTTGCTGTTTCCAACACATTCTAATTCTTTTTCAATCCTGTTTTTTTAAAAGCGTAGAGAAATATGTATTTGACATGAAAGGAAATTAAGCCGTTTATGTTTTCGGTATGTATTCTGTAAATTGTTTGGTAGTTTGTTTTAAACGAATATAGCAAAAGAAATTCAAATACATATTCTAAACTTGTGTTAATTAGGGGCACTGAAACAAGTACAGAAAGTGACTTATATAATTGAGTAAGACCGTAAGAGATTACAGTGGGTAATGGCAGCCATAGAATATAGTTACGTTTGCCAATTTTATAAACACGTGAAGATAGTGCTTTTTGAGTTTCATGTATGAAAATTACATAGTAAAAACTCTATCGCAGAGTACCTACAGTATTTGGTTTTATCACCAATGATTAAGTGCAAATAACTTTTGCAACATACAATTATCGAGCAGTTACTATAATACAATTTTAAATACAAAACGAGCGATGAAACTTTTATTGCATATCATTTATGAGAAATATTCACTGCCAAAAATAATGTCCTCTTAAGTTTACGTTGAGTACATGTAATGACACATCGCAAGGCTTTGGCATTACATCACTTGAAGTCCCTTACGGTCCATTGTGATTGTCCTTATTTAAGAGAAGGAAATATAAAGAAAAAGAGTATAGTACAAGATAAATAAAAAGTTGACAACGATTGTATTTATTTAGCTGACACTTCTTTGCAATCATATAAGATTATATATCGCACTTAGAAAAATATTATAAGCGCCTCGATCTTCTGCGCTTCTTCTCCAGTTAGTCACACCAAGTTCTGCAAGTTTCTCACTAACCTGGTCTTTCCAACGGAATTTTGGTCGCCCTCTTCTAATCGAGTTCATTGTGGAAGACCTTTCGAGCTGGAGCATTTTTGCCCATGCGTACAACATAATATAGTCAACGCAACCGCTGCACCTTAATGCGTTTGACCACAGTGTACAGCTCGTACAGCTTATGATTTATACGATGCCGATACCCTCTGTTAACGATGACGGGCCCATATATTTTACGGAGTATTTTTCTCTCGAATACTGCCAGAACCGATTCATCCGCTTGTGTCATAACCCAGGATTCTTAACCATACATCAAGACAGGTAGAACCAGTATCTGGTATAGCTGGATTTCGTTTATTCGAGAGAGGGCTTTGTCATTAAATCGCTTGCTTAGTCCGTAGTAGCATTTATTAGCAAGCAAGATTCTTCCCCGGATCTCGAGGCTGACATTATTTGTTTTGTTGATAGCGGAGCCTAGGTATAAAAATTATCGACCACCTCGAAATTATAGTCGTCGACGGTCACGCAGTTTCCCAAACGAGTAGATTTTTTGTTCGTTGAAACTAGTGTAACGTATTCATACATTCGTTGGCCAAAAATATAAGGAGTCGTTGTAGAACAACAAAATATACAACCACTTTTTGTGATGAAATTAAGAAATTGCTCAAGTTTCATGAGATTCGGTTGAGAATAGAGTTTCTCTTTTTCCCGGACTTTTCATTTCCCGGGAAACTGGGAAAAATTTTTGCCTTTCCCGGGATCCCGGGAATTTTCGCGCAGTAGAAAAACAAGACATTCTATGTGAATTTTTTTCAATTTTGCAGTATGAGAAAACATAACAAACGAAAAACAGTCATTTTAATGTGTATGTATATAAAAATATGAGTTAAACAATAAAAGTTAATTTGGCATTTTGAAAATATGTTTTGAAAACAGAAAGATGGCTAATACTTTCATCAGACAGTATATTTCTAATTCTATTTACAAATTGCCCTGTTGTTCAAAACATTCTCTCGCTTTCAAATGATGTTGCTTTTCCACTTGCTTCGTAAAATTGAAAATCCTTTTTTATCGAGCAATTAAGTAGTCTATTACTTGATGCAACATTGCATTTTTTATGGCATCGGTTAAAAATCCTCAAATGGTCTTTCGGTACTAATGTCAAAAATAGGACAATAAGGACAATAGGACGACAACGTCTTCTTTAAAAAGACGAGTATAAATTTGTTCAGCGTACGCGATCACATTTTGTTTTGAAGCGGTTTGAAATAAGTTATTATCATTCTTATCAAATACTGTTGGATCTTTAAGATACTTCACTAAAGTATAAAGTCGCTTGCCCCTTCTTTCTTCAATTCGCTTCTTTAAAGCTACTAACATTTGATCTGCTAAAGGTGTTTTAATTTCCCGGGAATCCCGGACGAATTTCCCGGGAAACTGGGAATTAAAAATGACCGGGAATCCCGGGAGAGAAACTCTAGTTGAGAACCATGCCCCCAAATCTATATAGTTAAATGTTTTTTTTTTGTAATATTTACTTCAAATATTAACTTGTTTCAATGAAATTTGGTTGCTGAGAATAACATGCCTTTCTTAGTTATTATATCAAAAGTGGGCGTGGTCAGACCAAAACCACGCCCACCTCTTATACAAACCAAACAGGTATGTGCTCCTAAAATCGGAATTTTTCATTAAAAATAAAAAAAAAATTTACACGCAATTGCATTCATTATACAAAAAAAGGGTTCAAAAGTGTTTCTACAAAAATCTCATTTTATTATAAAAATACTGTTGGATTCTCTTTTTGTTTTCTTCAAAAATTTGTATAAAAAGAACACATAAATTTTCAGCCAAGTCTCTCATAAAAAAATAGTTTAAAGAAAATAGGGCAGCGTGGGGCAGTAGGTTCTTTTTCAGTGTTAAAGTACACAGTCTCATTTATCATCAAAACAAAAATGAAAGATTACATAGGCCAACATTTTTTTATCGCCTTTAAAAATTTGGAAACAATTCACATACTCAACTTCCCTTTGAGGGTTTTTTTCTGTCTGTCGTACTCACGCATTTTTAAAGCTATAGTATTGAAAATTTAAAAGGTTTTAGAAAACGTCATATTCTTCAAAAAGTCATAAGCCATCAAAATTGAACGAAAAACTCGTAAGTTACAATTGTTTAAAACCGTTAAAAAATATTTGTACGATATATTTGTATATTTGTATTTTGTATGAAGATGTAGATATTTCCGAAATAAAAATTAAGTGTTCTATGTTAATGAAACGTTTTTGATTAAATCTCCATTTAAATTTGTTTAATTTATGACATCAACTTTTTTATATTTTGGCCAAGCACGGTACACTGTGTGTCTTGGACAATGCAGGACAGGACAAGGTCGTATGTTTCCTCTAGGCGCTCGTAAAATGCATCTTTAATCTCATCGTCTTTATCTTCAGTCGGGGCATTAGCACAAATCAGTGTGATGTAGCAGTATTTAGCCTTCCTGCGGTTTGCGGCATTCGATCACTAACAGGATTGAATCGCGAGACAAAATGTCTGAGTCTCTTGCCAACGACCAATCCACATCTAAATTCGTGGTTTTCGGCAGCTGCAATAGATGTCGAAATTTTTACGTCGAGAGCATACTTGTCCTGTCCATCTCAGCCTTATATTTTTTTAGGACATCCGCCAGTCGGACAGTGGCGCCTTTTCTAAAGAGAGTCCGGACGTACCAGGTACATATCCTTATATCATGGTCTTTATTAAGTTTGCGGGGGTCGTCAACATTGGGGGGGTTCCGTTTCTTAATTTTTCTTTCTCGTTTTTTCATAGCCAGTAAAGGACCTAAAGGCGGCTGGCTAGTCCAACCATCAGGGTTCGTCGCTCACTATCAGCCGCTATTCATGATAAAATATCAAAGTCCCAAAAAATTAACTAACATCGCAAATTTAACTGTTGTTGTTATCTGAACAAATTTTTGGGGCTTTATTTCATTTTTGTTTTGGGGCCTTATTTAAAAATTAAATAATGCCCTAATCTCGCAACTCTTATTCTCTGGCATTATTAAAAGACGAATGCGGTGGGACACGCCCATCGCCGCATACGTCGTAGTCAGCCTTGCAACTCTCACTCCATGACTTTATTAAAAGACGTAGTAGTCAACCTGGCAACTTTCACTCTCTGGCATTATTAAAAGACAAATGTTGTAGGGGCACGCCCCCCGCCGCATACGTCAGTCTCGCAACTCTCTCTCTGTCATTTTTTAAAAGTCAATAAACAAAGTGTTGGGGGAGAGGGCGTCCGCCCACCTTTCTTTACCACCTACCACCCCTACAACACGTACCTAGCCTTTTTATTACTTGAAAGGCTTGCCCCAAAAATGGGTCATTATTTCATTTATAAATTAGGGTGTTTTTGCATCTAGTTGGGGTCTTATTTCATTCTTGATATTGGGGATTTGTTTCATAACGAAATAAAACCCCATTTTTGGGGCTTTATTTCATTTCGGATTTGGGGCCTTATTTCTTGGGGCCATATTTCATAGAGCCTTGGTAATCATGCCCATACAAAATTACCATTTGTTGAAAATTAATATTTCCAAACCGGCACCTGGGGACCAAATTTGACTGGTCAGTTAATTTATCTTGTAATAGGAGGAAAATCCCTAACTATTTGATACACCTCTTCTGGTACGAACCATATAAATAACCGATATTGCCCTATTTACATATATATCATTTTTGTATGTACACTGAATTGAGACAAAATTTGCCAAGGTAAGCGTTCATTGAACGTTGACTTACGAAAAAATAATCAGACACGTTGTGCTGCCCCTAATTGCACCTAATATATAAATAAGTCAATTTTTTTACGGTTTTGCACCACAAGTAGGCAAAAAATAATACAAGTAATTTTATCTATATATATAAATATGAAATGGTCCACGTACGTAAACCCATCACTTGAGAACGGCTGGAGCGATTTGGCTGATATTTTCTTCATTCGATTCCATATTTCCAGGGGATGGTTTGTAATAAAAAAAGTCTACTCCAGGTGGCGCTAGGGTGTAGTTATATGGAAAATTTGAATGCATGTACCAATTTAACTGAAATTTAGAATGGTTATTTGTTTTTTCATGAGAAAAAAAATAATATACAAATGGACCAGGTCGGTAGCGCTGGGGTGGGTTTATTTTCAAAATTTGAACGAATGGAGCAATTTTACTAAAATGTAGAATGTAAATTTGTTTGTTCAAGATAAAAATTTGTATGTACAATTGGACCTGGTAGGTGGCGCTGGGGTGGATTTATAAAGAAATTTTGAACATATGGAATGGTAAATTTTGTTAACAAGTGAGTTATTTTTTGGAACAGGTGTGACTTAGGTTTCATAAGTACCTTAATGTACTGCATTCTTCGAATGACCTGAGTCGGGAAATGAAATTGCCTATGTCCTTCCGATATGGTTTGGGGTTTCCTCAGGTCAGATGGAAAGGCTTAGGATATGGGAGAGAAGAATCCTGCGAGTTCCTGTTTTGGAGAACGGGTCCATTCGCTTGCCGTCTTGCTCGACGATATATGTCATGATATATTTTAATAGAATTGATGTGTTTTTGGTGAAGTATGCTCTGAATATAAAAGTTTGTATGTAGCTGTAGGGTATAACAGTAGCAATGTTGCCCAGTACAGGCAGTCTATCTCGGTGCTCTTTGTATATGTTGAAACATTAACAACCGAACATGCACCAGAGGGTTTTGAGTATAACATCAAATGTTAATGAAATGATTTTTTGACAACATCAATTTTTACAAGAAACCACAAAAAGTTGCAGACATTCGATTATTTTTTATTGAAATGTTGCGCACTAAATGCTCACACCAATTCTTGTGAATCGTTATAACGATGAGTTATTGTGGGAGTTCCATTGTGCGCCAACTTCAAGGTGGTAAAAATATCTTAATTACATTGCAAATGAATAGTGACTATAATCGTCAAATTCGAAAAGAAGACTTACAATTAGTGTGATCGCTTCGAATGGAATGTAAATTGTTCACTAATGTAAACGTTAAATTGAATTTGTTCAAAATATTGTTTAAGTTTCTCTTCATAAAACTTTAAAACCTAAGGAGAATAAACATTGTTTTGTAACTTCTACCTTTTGTCACTTTCAATATGATTACGTACTGGGAATGATACCCCAGCCAGCATTATAGCGATTGCATGTATGTTGGCAATATAAAGTTTAATCTGACATTTAATTAATAATAAAAACGACATTTGTCGTCTCTCAATGTGACAGTTATAATTGAGATTGGTTTCATGCTGTTCTGCCAGTTGTTTTGTATTCACTTTTTCTATGATTTGAAATATATTTTTTTGTCATTCATTCTTAAGTGGTTTTAATAGCTTTTGCTTACGTTCAATTGTGGTTTTATGTCGTATTTGATTTCAACATGTTCTGACGATTGTGGCAGTGATTTCTTTTGATATGATCAAATCAATAAATAAACTCTAAATTGAAATATTGACAACAATGTGAAAACTGAACTGTTACGAGTAATTGGTGAGATAGGGTAGACACAAGAATGCCTTACGAAATAAAAAAAAAAAACAATGTACATGTTAATGGATGGTGAATCGATCTGATTACTTACTTACTTACTTACTTAGCTGGTACTTCTATGCAATCAGAGTGGATTATATACCGCACGTAGAAAAATATTATAAGCGCCTCGATCTTCTGCGCTTCTTCTCCAGTTAGTCACACCGAGTTCTGTAAGGTTCTCAGTAACCTGGTCTTTCCAACGGAGTTTAGGTCGCCCTCTTCTGCGCCGTCCATCGAGTTCATTGTCGAAGACTTTTCGAGCTGGAGCATTTTCGTCCATGCGTACAACATGACCTAGCCAACGCAACCGTTGCACCTTAATGCGTTTGACCACGTCAATGTCAGTGTACAGCTCGTACAGCTCATGATTCATACGACGCCGATACTCTCTGTTAACGATGATGGGCCCATATATTTTACGGAGTATTTTTCTCTCGAATACCGCCAGAACCGATTCATCCGCTTGTGTCATAACCCAGGATTCTGAGCCATACATTAGGACAGGTAGAACCAGTATCTGGTATAGCTGGAGTTTTGTTCGTCGAGAGAGGGCTCTGTCATTGAATCGCTTGCTTAGACCGTAGTAGCATTTATTTGCAAGCAGGATTCTTCTCCGGATTTCTAGGCTGACATTATTTTCTTTGTTGATGGCGGAGCCTAGGTAGACAAAATTATCTACCACCTCGAAATTATAGTTGTCAACGTTCACGCAGTTTCCCAAACGAGTAGATTCTTTGTTCGTTGAAACTAATAACTTCGTTTTGTCCTCGTTCACCGTTAGGCCCATTTTTGTTGATTCCTTCTGAATACCTGAGAAGGCTGTAGTCACATCCCGCAGTTTTCGACCGATGATGTCTACGTCATCAGCGTACGCGAGTAGCATGTGGCTTTTGTTGAATATAGTGCCACTCGTGTTTACTGCAGCTTTTCTCATTATCATCTCCATCACAATGTTGAAGAGATCGCACGATAGGCCGTCGCCTTGTTTTAGGCCTCGTCTGGTATAGAATGGCTCCGTAACGTCCTTGCCAATCTTCACTGAAGACTTCGTGTCAGTCAGCGTCATTCCGCAAAGACGTATCAGCTTCGCTGGAATACCAAACTCAGCCATGGCTTCAAGTAATTTCTGCCGTATCGGGCTGTCGAAGGCAGCTTTATAGTCGACAAAAAGATGGTACGTGTCGATCTGTTTCTCTTGGGTCTTTTCCAGGATTTGCCGAAGTGTGAAAATCTGGTCAGTTGTTGATTTTCCAGGTCTAAAGCCACACTGATAAGGCCCGATCAGGTTGGATAACACTGGCTTTAGTCTTTCACATAGCACACTCGACAGGACCTTATATGCGATGGGTAAAAGGCTGATCCCGCGGTAGTTGGAGCACACACTTGGATCACCTTTTTTCAGCACAGGACATAATACGCTTACATTCCAATCGTCGGGCATGCACTCTTTAAGCCAAACCGTGCGCAGGAGCTGGTGCATGCTCGTTATCAACTCCTCGCCACCGGACTTGAAGAGCTCTGCGGGCAGACCGTCGGCACCGGCTGCTTTGTTGTTTTTCAGCCGCGATATTGCTCTTCTTACCTCGGCTTGACTTGGTGGTGGGCAATCTAAGCCGTCGTCGACAATTGGCGTTATAACTTCACGTGCGCTGCCTTCTGGAACCAGCAGTTGCTGGAAGTGTTCTCTCCATATGTGCAGCACACTCTGCGTATCCATGACCAGATTTCCATCACTGTCCTTACAGGTGGGGAGGCCATTACCGTATCCATTTGCTCTTACTTTCTGGTAAAATTTTCGGGCCTCACCTCTATCCCTGTATCGCTCTATATCCTCGCTCTCCCGTTCCTTCATCTGACGTTTTTTTCGCCTAAATAGCTGTCTCGCCCGTTTTACTTTCTCCTTATGCCGTTCCCTAACAGCACGGGTTACAATTGGCTGTAGCGTTGCCATGTAAGCAGCATCCTGTTCCTCAGACGCTATGCGACATTCTTCATCGTACCAGGATTCGTCTGAGCGCCGCTTTTCATATCCTAGCACGGTTGTTGCGGCGGTTGCCATGGAATGCGCAATATGCTGCCACTGTGTATCGGGGACGTCAGAAGTAGAGGCGTTGTGTCGTAAAAGTTGGGAGAGTTGGTCGGAGTAGGCAGTAGCTATCTCTGGTGTTTGCAGCTTCGCGATGTCCAGCTTTCTTTGTGTTTGGTTACGTGCGTTTTTCGCTCTGCTCAATCTTGTGCGAACCTTGGCTGCAACAAGGTAATGATCCGAGCCAATATTAGCACCACGGATCACACGCACGTCCATGACACTAGATGCATGCCTGCCATCAATTACCACATGATCGATTTGATTTTTGGTGTTTTGATCGGGGGATAGCCAAGTTGCCTTGTGGATATCTTTGTGCTGGAATCTGGTTCCACTTACTACCATGTTCCTTCCCGCTGCGAAGCTAACCAGCCTAAACCCGTTGTCTGACGTGTCGGTATGCATGCTGAATTTACCGATCGATGGACCAAGAACATCTTCCCTTCCTATTTTTGCATTAAAGTCTCCCAGAACAATTTTAATGTCGTGGCCAGGGCAGCGGTCGTATGTTTCCTCTAGGCGCTCGTAAAATGCATCTTTAATCTCATCGTCTTTATCTTCCGTCGGGGCGTGTACACAAATCAGCGTGATGTAAAAATATTTCGCCCGGATGCGAATGGTGGCTATTCGGTCACTTACAGGGTTAAACCGCGAGACCAGGTGTCGAAGTCTCTTGCCGACTATGAAACCACATCCAAATACGTGTCTTTCTGCATGGCAGCTGTAAAAGATGTCACAGTTCTTTCGTCGAGTGCATCCCTGTCCCGTCCATCTCATTTCCTGTATGGCGGTGATGTCAGCCTTGTATTTGTCGAGGACATCCGCCAGTTGGATAGAGGCACCATCTCTGTAAAGAGTTCGGACATTCCAGGTGCATATCCTTAAATCATGGTCCTTATATCGTTTGCGGGGGTCGTCAACATTTGGGGGGGTTCTTGTTATATTTATTCTCCGTGTTTTCATAATAAATTTTGTTTAAGGAGAGTGGCTTATTAGGCCACCGCTCCCGATCCTAGTTTCTTGGGGCTGCCAAAGCCACTAGGAGAGCCTATGTTGAGCTTCAGTAACTTCTGTTACCTACTTCCTAAGACGCATCGGTGGTAGCATGCCGATTAGGTTACTCAACGTTTCGCCTTCTAACTCTAGCTAACTTTAAAGCGGTTGCTTTAAAGTCATTGCCCAGGGAATACTTGGTCTAAGACCGGAAGTAGTTAGCTGATTGGACAGTGCCGCAAAGGAATCGATTCTGGTCACTCCCAAGTGAGTGACAGTCAGTAACTTTCAGCCTCTGGGCAAAGTCCCATTCCCCAATTGATCTGATTACACGGCGTTCAAGACATATTTTTTTTTTCAATATTCCAACTTTTATTGTTAATTTACCTAAAATTTTCGATTTTCATCGTCAATGCGCTCTAGTAAGAGATCGTCGCACATCACATGTATTTTGGGCATGTGTACACAGCTTTTTAGTCCAATAGGCGTCTCAAATTCGAAAAATAACACATAACTGATTTGGTCGGCGCAACGACGATATCTTACTTGGTTTCAAATTTGAGACAAATTTCCATCTTAAACCTCGCTTGGTATTCCTTGTAATGATGTGCTAAAGCAAATAAATAATTCTTTGCGCCATAACGCGCCATCTCACTACAGACTTGTGATTGATTTCACTTTTTTCGTATACTTAATATGCGCCTCATTTCATTGTAGGACACCCAAAAAGTCAGCAGACTAATCACTTGAAGAAATACAGATATATCTACGTATCTATCTAACTCTAAACACAAATGGTACACAATGAGTTCCAACAACAAGTATGAACAACAATAACGTAGATAGCAAAAAGTGACTAAAAGCGATACCATTTGTATATGACATAAATTTCAATATGTCGCAAAACTGTCATGACGATAAATTAAGAAATAAATTTCAATTTTCAGTTTGACCATTTGTTAAAAATTTAATTCTCTGCCTGTCTCTCTCTCTGTACATGCAACACAAATTGTTGTAAATTTTATTTGCCTTGTGTACTTTTTGTTGCTGTTACATTAACTTGAATATATTGTAGATATGTATGTATATATTACTTTCTGGATGCTGTTTTGTTGTTGCCGTAGTTGTTGTACACAATAACATTTGATTGTCGAGTCATAAATTTTATTTAACTTAAATTATATTTATGTCTCTACTCCTCGTGTCCCAATGAATGGATGTGGCGTAAAAGCCGCAATGGTGGAGATATAGCGAAATATTTATGGGCCGTGTGGTAGCATGACCACAATCATGATGGGGAGGAATGTTGTACTTTTTAACTAAGTACAACCATTTGCATAATCAAATCTAGTTATATATTTGAGTGATGGAGTGATTCAAAATTAGGATTCTTAAACAGTGGATTATATTAAATCTCGGTAAGACATCAGTATGTCTTACATTACAACAGTACCTATAAAAAAAAAATATTCCTTTGCAGACCGGCCGTGGCATAGTTGTTAGAACACGCGACTACCATGCGGGAGATCGCAGGTTCAAACCTGGCTCCAGTCATCTTAAAAGAAAAAAATAAATAGAATTTTCTTTCATTGTCGGCTCCCCTCGAATGTTGTTTGACAGCAACTTCGCAGTATTAAGCGTCGATTCAATCGGCGTGTCTAGTAAGAGCTTCTCAAAACAGTGACGTTCGCATTCGTCGATAAATAAGTAGGTGCCGTTAGTTGTGAATCTAAAAATAGAAAGCCTGTTAATTCACAACAACGCGAGAAGCTATCCCATACCTCATTCATGGGGTGCAAAGGGAAATTAAGTTTCTTTTCAGCCCATGAATAAGATATGATAGAGTATCTTGCATATGAATGAGTTAAAATTCTTCTATTTAACATCGATTTCGAATGTATGCTCTTTAATACACCTTTTACAGACAAATGCCGATATACCCAAGATAGATATCACCACCTTAAATAAATTTAGAAGGTTATGACGGGACTCCACCACCATCATCCGCATTATTGTGGTGGTTTATTTTTTGTTTTAGTTAACAAAGTTCCATTTCTCAATTTACATGACATCACCTACAGTTTAACGAGGAATACGAGTGTCAGCTTCTTGAGAAGCTTATACTAGACAAATGTAGATTGACTCGACTACTCAAAACTTGATGTCGACAACATTGAGGGATCGCCGATTTTTTCAATTTTAGACGCCAATAGGGCTTTAGAGCTGTGTACACTAGGGGTATAACCAATTTTTTGGCATAGTACCATGAGGTCAACCATGTCCTAGTAACCACGAAAATCATAATCTTTAGTAATTTTTCTGGAAAAAGTTCACGCACCAATTGGTTTTTCTAAACAGGTGTATAAAAAATTATTTAAACATTTATTTTGTTTTTTTATTAACTTCGTTAAATATGGATTTAGATCTCCTAGGCTCATTGGTTAATTATCAACAGGCTGCCACCTGCGATAAATGTTGCAAGTGTTAGTAAACAAATTAACTATTAGCATTAGGAGAGATTATTCGATACACATTTTTATTTTTTTCGTTAAAAATGATTAAAGATACGTTTTGGTTTGCGGAAAAATCTCTTACCATCTCTAAATATTAATGAAATTTCATACTTAAGCTATTTTTTCTTTTAAATAAACATATTTTTAATTTTGCTTAACCAAAAAGAAAATTAAAAATTTTAAAAACTTCAACTTCAAAAAAAATGCAGAATGGCGCTCTTTACTCTGCCAGGAAAAGCTGTTTGACTCAGCTGGGTTCCCGGATACAGTGACGTACTCAGGAACGAACTAGCGGAAGAATTACCTGGGATCCGGCCAAGCGGATAAATCAGTCCGACCACCAATGTGCCCTATATACAGCATTTTGAACCGTCTCATCCAATGGTTGGAAAACGTATCCTGGAAACACCGAACCAACAGCTTAGTACTTACTTACTTATTAAGATGGCACTTCTTTACTATCCCACTGGATTATATACCACACGTAGAAAAATATTATAAGCGCCTCGATCTTCTGCGCTTCTTCTCCAGTTAGTCACACCAAGTTCTGTAAGGTTCTCTGTAACCTGGTCTTTCCAACGGAGTTTTGGTCGCCCCCTCCTGCGCCGTTCATCGAGTTCATTGCCGAAGACTTTTCGAGCTGGAGCATTTCGTCCATGTATACAACATGACCTAGCCATGACAACATGACTAACCCTTGCACCTTAATACGTCTGACCACTTCAATGTCGGTGTACAGCTCATGATTAACACGACGCCGATGCTCCCCGTAAACGATGATGGGCCCATATATTTTACGAAGTATTTTTCTCTTGAATACTGCCAGAACCGATTCAACCGCTTGTGCCGTAACCTAGGATTCTGAACCGTACATCAAGTCAGGTAGAACCAGCATCTGGTGTAGCTGGATTTTTGTTCGTCGAGAGAGGGCTCTGTCATTGAATCGCTTGCTTAGTCCGTAATAGCATTTATTAGCAAGCAGTATTCTTCTCCGGATTTCGAGGCTGACATTATTTCTTTTGTTGATGGCGGAGCCTAGGTCAATAAAATTATCTACCACCTCGAAATTATAGTTGTCAACGTTCACGTAGTTTCCCAAACGGGTAGATTCTTTGTACGTTGAAACTAATAACCTCGTTGTGTCCTCGTTCACCGTTAGACCCAATTTCGCTGATTCCTTTTGTATACCTGAGAAGGCTGCAGTCACATCCCGCAAGTAGCATGTGGCTTTTGTTGAATATCGTGTCACTCGTGTATTGTTCTTCAGCCGCGATATTGCTCTTCTTACCTCAGCTTGACTTGGTGATGGGCAACCTAAGCCGTCGTCGACAATTGGCGCGATAACTTCACGGGCGCTGCCTTCTGAAACCAGCAGTTGCTGGAAGTCAAACCGCTTAGTATCACGAGATATTTGGCCAAGACTGGACGGAAGGCAAGCCAGATCACTCTTGGAGCTGGCTGCAAGGCTGTCAGGTGACTAATGGTCATTATTATAGGGCACTGTGATGTTAGTTAGAACTGGGGGACAACACTGGAAAGAATACTGTAGACTGTGTGACGATGAGAAGGAAATTAAGACTAGTGAGAATTTTCTCTGACATATAGAAGTATACAATTCCTACGGAAGTGGTATTTTGATAGTTTCATTGAACTACACCATGACACAATTTAAGGGTCATTGTCTCGGGGGTGCACCAAACCAATATCAAACGATAGCATTTGACCTCAGTAACAAAGCCCTAAAATCCATTTTGCTCTACTACGTAACAAATTTTTACAGTGGTTTGAAGTTTAATTATTTGGTTCAAAATTAGATTAAAAAGATATGAAAAATCATCTATAAAAATACATTTGGGGTATTTTATGTCTTCGGAGACCTTCGAAAACCTTTGACTAAAAAATTAAACTTTAAACCACTGTAGTGTGACGTAGTGGAGCCAAATGGAGTTCAGGGTTTTCTTACCGATGTCAAATGCTATCGTTTGATATTGGTTTGGTTCACTCCCGACAAAGTGTGTTGCACTGTTTGCTCTTAAAAAGACTTTTTAACATTTCATTTTGATTTTATTTTGGAACCTTTGACTTATAGAGGCTATTTGTCTTCGGTGACTCTTACTGAAATTTCTCCGAGAATATTTGTATCGAAGATTCTAAGCAGTTTTTCAAAATTGGGCCAAAAATATCCCATATGGGTGGGAGCTAGAGGGTTAAAATGTTCCGAGAAAATATTCCCCTGATTGTTTGTTTTAAAATTAACTAACAAACTTCATTATTCCCCACGTACGCGTTTGGAAGTTATGGGAGAAATATAAATTTTCCAAAAATAGGTCAAATTTTTTTAGGCGTACATCTTTCGCAACATTTGACTGAATTCAGTGTACTTACAAAAAAGATGTATATGTAAAACTATGAGGATCAATTTGATGTTTTGTATGGGAGTTAATATAGGGTGGGCCATTTAAAATTTTAAATTTGAATCGGCTATAAAAAATAAAGTACTGATTATATTTTCAAATTTCCAAATTTTATTGGAAAGGTTGATCCTTGTCATTTGATAATAGAACACAATATCATTCATATGACCACCACGACTGGCTCAGCAGCACCTCATTGAAACAATCCTATTTTTTCGCACATTTTCGGTTGTTTCGGGTTGAATCTCATCAATGGCAATTTAGATTTCCTGTTTCAACGCTTCAATTGTCTCTGAATGCTTGCATAACATTTATCCATAATGGCTCCCCACAGAAAATAATCCAAAGGGATCAAATCACAGCTCCGAGCCGGCCAATTGACATCAAAATTTCGGCGGATTATTCGATTTTAATAAACAATGCGTAAAATATCGATAATTGCGTTGGCTATGTGACATGTGGCCCCGTCTTGTTTAAACCAATTGTCGTCCATGTCATTCTCTTGAATTCTTGGGAACAAAACTTCGTTGAACATGGCACGGCTCCTTGCTCATTTTCGAAGAAAAATGGCCCAATTATACCGCCAGCCCAACCAGTCAATCGTTGTGGATGCTTAGACTTCTCAATAGTCTCGTGTGGGTTCTCTGAACCCCATATGCGGCAATTTTGTCTATTGCATGAGATGAAAATTAGCTTCATCTTAAAACACGATGATCGGATGATGTACTGCCGATCCAGTCATGGTAGTTAAATGAAAGATATTGTGTTTCATTATTAAATGCCAAGGTTCAACCTTTCCAGTAAAACCAGAAATTTTAAAATATTATCAGTACATACTTTCTTATTTAAACCGATTCAAATTTAAAATTTTAAATGGCCCACCCTGTAGAGGTTTGTGGCAACGTCCTGAAACGAATTTGGTCTTAAGATACTTGGGGTCTAACTCATCTCCTTTAATGCGTTACACTTTTTCTCGTATCAAATGACATCATCCCTAAGGTATAAAAACACTAATTTCTATTAACACCCTTTGAACGCAGATGGTAAAGTAGTTTCAAAGCTCAACGTTTTCTTATTTATCTTTGTTTTCCTATCAAAATTGTCTATCTTAAAATAAATATTTTTTGTTATCAAATTTGATTTTCGACCAGCCTCATAACATAATCTGCTGAATAGATAGCTTTGAACAAATACGATGAACTTGGAGCAAATTGAATTTTACTATGTTGTTGTATAACAAAATGTCTCATTTTGTGGTTGTGTCACATAATTTCTAGCCTTCCTACATGTCTATAATTTCTGTGTGTGTCATTCAGGCCGTCAGTCGCTAATATGTTATGTTACTTTATAGTTTGAAAATACACTTTAGCATGTTGTTAATTTAAAATATTTATGTTTATTATGTTGCAATGGTTTTGTTTAATGCTACTTTATGAATGTGTATACAGCTGGAATGTATACAATTTTCTTAATTATGCCAATAAATATTGAGATTCGAATAAAAGTAGTTGTGCTATTTAATTATGAACTTATTGAAATATTGCCTTAAACTAATAAAAGGCGATTGATATAAAAAGTTAATATAGTAACTAATGTTGCAGTATTTTTAAGTTAAGATTCGAAGTAGCAACGGAATGGTATTAAATATTGTCTGTCAGCTTGGTTGGACAACATACCAACTTCAGTAAAACTTCTTGAGCTAACTTCCTGCATCGTTTCTGATACCAATCACAGAAAATTAGCTATTATCTTCTATATCTATATATATAAAAGGCTTGGGTGACTGACTGATCACTCCCCAGACCAAACGGCTAAAGCTAGAACGGTGAAATTTGGAATATAGGTTTCTTTTATGACGTAGGCGCGCACTAAGAAGGGATTTTTGAAAATTCAGACTGCAAGGGGGTAAAATAGGCGTGGCACCGCCCCATACAACTGGAATTTGAAAATGGCTGTATCTTTTAAACCATTATAGGTACGAAGTCGAGATTTAGTACGTATATCGGTCGTATAAGAAAGAAAAATTTTGTTTATGGAAAGTGGGCGGTACCACGCCCTTATTGAAAAATTATTATACTGGCTGAATGAATAGACCGATTGTAATGAAATTTTCACTGTATCACCGCCCACACAAACCGAAATTTCAATCGGTCATATCTCAATAGCCATTAAAGGTATAAAGATGAGATTTGCTACAAATGTTACTGATACAAAGAGGAATACGTCTGGCTGGAAAATGGGCGGTGCCACGCCCCTTTTGAAAAATCGTTTTCTGGGCAAAATAAATGGACCGATGGCAATTAAGTTTAAATGTGTAGTACTATCTGTAGGGACTCTACCATAGGCTACTTAAAAACATAATTAGAAAAAGGGGCGTGCCACCGCCCAGACAAACCGAAATTTGAGTTAGTCATATAGCCCGAGCCATTAGGGGTATGAAGATGAGATTTGCTACATATGTTACTGGTATAAGAAGGATTAGGTCTTGCTGAAAAATGGGCGGTGCCACGCCCCTTATTGAAAAATTGTTATTCTGGCCAAATAAATGGACCGATTGTAATGAAATTTTCACTGTGAGGTACTGTCCGCAGGGCACAAATGTTCCTGATACAAAGAGGAATACGTCTGGCTGGAAAATGGGCGGTGCCACGCCCCTTTGGAAAAATCGTTATCCCGGTGAAATAAATGGACAGATTGCAACCAAATTTTCACTGTGTAGCACTGTTCACAGGCCATTAATGGTAAGAAAATAAAATATGCATTTGGTACATGGTGTATATATATCTCTGGGAAATAGACGGTGCCACGCCTCTACTGGATAAACTGTTAGTCTGTCATATTAATAGAATGATTGTAATAACATTTTCTTTATCCATTTATTTCAAATTGCTTACTGGGTGTAAATAGGAGGATGTAATTTGGGGTGGTTGTTCCCCTTTTCAAATAATAGTCAGTTAAGAGTGGGTTTTTGGATATTCGTACTTTTAGGGGTATCGCAGAAATTGATATGGACATGCTCGCTATCAAAGTGGATTGAAGGTGTTTATGATATCCGATAATTCTGGGTACAAAAATCGAAAAAGAGATAAACATTTTATTTTTGCCCATACCAAACGGCTAATGCTATAATCATGATAATTTTTATGGGCTTGCTACCTATGGAATTAGAACGAAGTAAGGACGGTTTTCGAAATTCTTACCTTTAGGAGTAAAAATGCCGAAAGTGATAAACTGGTACTAAACGGCTATAGGCATAGTCGCAAAAATTGAAGTGAATATTTTAGTTGTGCGATGTGAAATAATTTTGTGAAAGTCTGGTATTATGATCCAGACCAACTGCCTAAAGGTAAAGTTACGAAAATGTAAATAGAATTGCTGCCTATAGAATTAGAGAGCCAAAAGAAGAAGTTGTAGAAATTCGAACATTTAGGAGTAACCAGCAGAAAGGGGATAAAACTGGTACCATCACCCAAATCAAAAGGCTAAATCTATAATCGTATATGATGATGATTCCTAGAGAATTAGAGGGAGTATCAGTCGATTTAAGATGTGCGTTACGAATGTATCTTTTGAAATTCGAAATTTTAGGTATAATAAGGTACTAAAGCGGTACAATCACTCAGACTAATGGGATAAAGCTACAATCACATAAATGGGGTGTTTGTTCGTCTTATGATGATTTTACCTGTATTGCTTAAATTCATAACAAGATTCATTGTAAGTATGGGTGAAGCAACGCGAGCCGGGAAAGCTAGTATATACAGTAAACTACGGATAAGTGCACATCGCATAAATGCAAAAACCGCATAAGTGCAATGGAACTTGAAGCCATTAGCCTTTTTTATACGTTTACATACAAAAATACACGGATAAGTGCAATACGCATAAATGCAAAAACCGGATAAATGCACAACTTTTTCCAACCTGAAAGTACTTTTTTAGTACAACTTTGCATGCATAAATGCACATCTCTTATACTACATAAATGTAGATTATGATTAAGAGAAACTGGAGAAAAAAATATATAAGGTTGGAACAGAAAACACGGTTCAAAAAAAGATTTCAGACTTTTTCAGCACATGTGGTTGAGGTTAATCGAATTGAGTGCAATGTAATATGTATTTTGCAAAAAACAATGGTGCAAAATATGATTGCAATGATTCATTTACAGCTCTTATTTTGGCACAGAACTGAATATTTTTAATTTTTTTGTATGAAATATTAAAAACACTAAACCAATGAAATATAAATTTGTGATTTTTTTTTACCTTAAACTAAACTGATTTTATAAGTTTTTATAAAAAACCTGTTATGTAATGTAAACCAAATATAAATAAAAACATTAAACAGATTTATACTTTTATTATTTTCTTAAAGTTCCGTCCAAACTGAAGTGGTGTTACAGATGTTTGTATAAATGCAATAAACGTGCACTTATGCAATGTTTGTATATATGCAATAGTTGTGCACTTATCCGAGTGTTGTATAAATGCAAAAACCGCATAAGTGCACAAAAAGTCGCGCGAAAACCGATGTGCACTTATCCGTAGTCTACTGTATATAAAAATGGTGGCAAAAATAGTAATACATCAATTGAGAACGGCTGGGCCGATTTTGCTCAAACTTTTTTTCGGTTGTTCGATATTGCCAGGAGAAGGTTTATGTGAAAAAATATTTTTTGGAAAATCTTCCGGAAAAGTCGGAAATTTGGAGAAATCGTAAATTGCCTTTTTGTATGAAATTTTGTGTTTAATTATTACAGAATGGCTTTTCGAATAGAAAAATGGAAAAGTTTTGTTAAAAAATGCGGAAAATTCCGGGAAAATTCAAAAAGTTTGAACATTTTTTTGACGAAATTTGGCATTTTATAGTGTGATTTAATAAATTTTGACGATGGAACTGTGAAAAGTTTCGGATAATTATTCCAAAATGACTTTTTGAATGGAAAAATAGAAAATTTTTTTGTTGGAAAACTCGGAAAATTCCGGAAAAACTTGAATTTTTTCTACAAAATTTTGCATTGTATCGCTTGATTTGATAAAAATCGATAATTGATTTTTATTTTTAAATTTTGTGTGCAATTATTCCGTAGTGGCTTTGGAAAAATTAAAAATTCTCGGTGGAAAAATTTGGACATTATCGGAAACATTTTACATCACAAATGAAATTTTTGTATAACATTTTGTGTGCAATTGTTAAGGATTGGCTTTTCGATTGAAAAAAAAGGAAATTTTGGTTGGAAAAATTCTTAAAATTTGAATTTTTTTCGACAAAATTTAACATTTTATTGTATGTTTTGATAATTTTGAATGGAAAAATAGAAAAATTCTTGGTGGAAAACTCGGAAAATTCCTGAAAAAAACTCTAAAATTGTGGATATTTTCGACGAAATTTTTTATTGTATCGCTTGATTTGATGATTTCAGAAGACATAAAGGTGGAAAATTCGTTGTGATGCTTGTAAAAATTCGGTTTATTGTGAAATCTATATGTATAAAAAGGGTGTGAGAAGTGTATATTAATTCATCAAGGGAGAACGGCTGGCCCAATTTGCTAAATTTTTTTCAATTGTTCGTAATTAGTATGGTTTTGTGCAAGAAAATATTGGGAAAATCCTATGGAAAAGTCAGGAAATTTAAAAAAATCGATAATTGGTTTTTTGTATGGAATTTTGTGTGCAATTGTTATGGAATGGCTTTTCTAATGGAAAAAGAGAAAATTCGGAAAATACCGCAAAAATTAAAAAAAAAAGATATTTTTATCGACAAAATTTTGCCATTTTCGCATGTTTTGATGGATTTGAACGATGTTTGTGTAAAAAATTTCGGTTAAATGTTAGTTGATAACGAGATAAATAATATTTAGACAAATATATTGATATCCTATGCAATATTTATAAATTGTATCATATTTTGAGAAAATGAGTTTACGTGTGAACCATTAAGTTATTTATTTATTCCGTAACGAATTTGTAGTTTTCTAGGGAGAGTTATTTGCTTGGATTATGCCTCCTATTAGAAGAAGAAGAAGCAGAAGAAGAAGAAGAAGAAGAGAAGACCTTAAATGACGGAAACATCATGGAATAATTAGTCAGACAATACACAGGTGTATGCTTATATATTAACTATCCCTTCAATTCGCTTCGTACTGTGGATGGTTTCCTGTGTGTCGCATTTCGGGAGGCTGGCCTAAATTTTAATTTCCTCGAAAACGGACTCAATTGTCGCCGATGCGATTGTCTCTGCGTCAGCGATTCTAATCCGATTCCGGCAACAATTCGTTCAAGATCTCAAATAACTTTAGCCGCTGCATCGCCTGGCATAGCTGCCACATTGTTGAAAGGCAGTCGAACTGCAAATTTCGCCTTGAAATACACAATGACCAAGAATTTGGTAACAACGAAGTAGATGCGTAAATACCAAATCAACCTTTCGGATAACCGAATGAAGTTGACCGAACGATAAAGGATTTACGGGGGAATTTAAAACGATTTGGTGGGGCTATGATTTTGCTCACAATGTTTAATGCTGCTGATTTACTTAAAACATGCTTGAAATTGTCGGCAATGTCAAGAAGTTGAAATTGACCAACATTCCAGAACCTCCCATCTTCTGCTGAATTCTCGAAATAACTGCTGGCGCTTGGCAATGACCAAATTCGTGTTGATGTTTCGACTGAATTGATATCGTTCCCTGCAAATTTTTCAAAGTTCACATTGCACAAAATTATAAAAATCTTGATTGGATTATTTTACGGGCAGAATGTTATTAGCAGTGAAGAATAAAGACATCGATAACTAGAATTTCAATTTAGAAAGTTAAATCGCTGGAGAACTGCATTCGTACAAATTTGTTTACAGCGTGACCGACGAGGATGAAGCGACCAACAATCCGACCGAATTTTTGAACTCGCTTAATGTGCCGCATAATTTACAGATAAATGTGATCATAATCATATTGCGAAATCTGAATCAACCGAAATTGTACAACGGTACGCGGTTGTCCGTCAAGAATCTGGTAAACAATGTGAGTTAACCGACGATCATCAAGAACAAATTCAAATTCCAACTGATCATCCATTCCAATTCCCCGATGACAATCAATAAATCGCAAGGCCAATCGTTGTAAGTATGTGGGATTAATCTCGAATTTCCCTGTTTTACGTGCGGTCAGCTAAACGTTGATTATTCGCGTTTTGGAGAACCGCCTTCGTTGTTTGTTTTTGCGGCGGAAAACTAATCGAAAAACATTGTTTATCATACCACTCTCTACTGAGTTTATCTGAAGGCATTAAATTGGGACGAGACGAAGTTCGCCGGGTCCGCTAGTAATTCATACAAATATCCGCAAAACCTTTAGGGTATGGTTAAGTTTTGCGGCATTAATTTTATAGTCCTTAAACGATGAATATCTCACATGATGGATATGGATATCTCACAACATGTTCTTACATATCTGCTTTCAAAGTTCCCATTCTGTTATTGAAAACGTAATCCGCATAATTTTCCTACTGCGCATCATTCAACACACAATTTATAAAGTAAAAGTTTAAATTATATTGTACATATGTACATTTTAATACGCTTGACTGCCACTGGTGGCTGAGTCTGACATCGGTACAATGAAAAGTCTCTTTTAAATGTCTGTGGTCGTCGGGGTTGCGATGGTAAATGTGAGAAGTAGAGCGATGGCACATTTACTTCTCGTCGTCTTTCTGATTTAGACCTCACAAAATTATGTTAATATTTAAGTTAAATTTATGGTTGACTGATTGTTCGGTGTGTAATTAGCTAAAACAGGAGCTAATTTATGTATTGTCAGTTATAATGTTCACAACTAATGTGAACATTAAATGAAATGCTCATAAATATCATTGGTAAGGGACTTGAAATATTTCCACATTATTTCGATAGACTTGCATATAAATACGAAAGTCATCATATAAATTTATTGTTATGAGAATTCTGTAGCAGACTAATGGCTGTTTAAAATGTTGGAATGTCAAAAGGGACAGATACGGAATCACAGATAGGTGAATAAATGTGTGGGGGGTAACAGTTGGCTGTAGGCATGTTGAACAGAGAAATGCGATGCAATTAGTGACAAAATATTATAGGATTTAAATATTGTTTGTTGAACGAATGTTGTTTGCGACAGTTGTAATAAGAAAGATTAAAATGCAAATTAATGTTTAGAAAAAAATCAATATTTAATTTAAAGTAAATTCAAACTTTAAAAGTATTTCTTTGCAGTTGAATCTTTACGAAATATATGGTATTTTTAATATTTGATATGTTAATATGGGCCAAGCCTGGAGTTTGTACTCGTCAGTCAATATGATACCGCCTTAAAGGCGGTCTAGTTATCGGTTCCAGTGGGGTGGAGCTCACTATAGAACTAATCCCTCATGTATAGGTATCCGAGTAAAACAATGACAAATCTGACCTACGAAATATTTTGGAAAATACATTTTCTCGAATAATTGCGAAACGATAAATTGATTTTCGATTTTTTTTAGTTTGAACAAGTTTATAGCCAACATTTTATTGCACTACCTTGTGTTTTTTTATAATTCAGAAAATGAATTTTATCATCTATAAAACGCATATTTTTGTAAATATAGATGAATAAATGCTTGTTGTTCATGTTTTCGAGGAACGCAATTTTCATTACCCATACTAAAATGAAACAGTTGAAGAAAATATTTTGTATTGGTTTTGTTGTTAATTTTCCTCAACTGCTTGATTTTAGTGATTTAGTGGGACCGGTCATGGCATGGTGGTTAAAACACGCGACTACCATGCGGGAGATCCAGGGTTCGATTCCCGCCTCCATTCATCTACATTTTGCTTTCATTGCCATCCCCCACGATATTGTCGACCGCAAGTGTCGAATCAATCGGTATGTCTAGCAAAAGTTTCTCAGACAGTGACGTTCGCAATCGTCGATGAATAAGTAGGTGCCGTTAGTTGTGAATCTAAAAATACAAAAAATACAAATACCTCATTCATTTGCTGTAAAGGGAAATTAAATCTTTTTATACCATCACCCGTAGGGATGAAGGTATATATCATTTGATACGACCCAAAAGTGTAACACATAGAAGGAGTCACTTTAGACCCTAGGTTTCTTTGAACCAAATTCGATTCATGACTTTTTAAGTCGTTTGAGCCATGTCCGTCTGTCTGTCTGTCTGTCTGTCGGGTGGCTGTCCGGCTGGTTCGCACGATAACTTTCGAAAGACGCAACCAAATGTTTTGAAATTTTGCACGAGTTATTATTTTCTCAAAACTACTTACGGTATTGCAGATGGGCTACATGGTCCCGCCCCTTCTGGTACCTCCCATACAAATACATCATTCCGCCCACTTTAGAAATCGAGTAATAATATCAATACACCCTAAGGGATCGTCCCCAAATTCTGTATTTAGTAAAGCAATAACAGGATAAAGTTTTGGAAAAAATTTTGAAAGCCTAGCCACGCCCCTTCTGGTACCTCCCATACAAATCTACCTTTCCGCCCACTATAGAGATGGAGAAATAATATCAATAAATTAAACGTGATCGTACCCAAATTCTATTTTGAGTAAAGCTATAACAAGATAAAGTTTTGGAGAAAAAATCTGGAAGTCTAGACACGCCCCTTCTGGTACCTCCCATACAAATGTACCACTCCGCCCACTTTAGAAATAGGGTAATAATATCAATACACTCGACACGATCGTGCCCAAATTCTGTATTTTGTTATATTATAACAGGACAAAGTTTTGGAGAAAAAATTTGAAGTCTAGACACGCCCCTTATGGTACCTCCCATACAAATGTACCTTTCCGCCCACTTTTGGGATGTAGTAATAATATCAGTACACCCAACGCAATCGTGCGCAAATTCTGTATTTAGTAAAGCTATAACAGGATAAAGTTATGGAGAATAAATCTGGAGCCTAAACACACCCCTTCACGTACCTCCCATATAAATGTACCACTCCGCCCAATTTCGAAATCGAGTAATAATATCAATAAAATAGAAAATTATTTGTTTTACTGAGGGTAAGGGTAAATGTAAGTCGGGTTGCCCGACTGAAACTTTCTAACTGGTTTTAATTACAAATCGATTATTTTTAATAACTCAAGACTTAAGCAATATATTATATTGGGTGATGGTATTTATCAGTCAGTTTAACTGACTGAAATTTCTGTACTGGTTTAAGGTTCATTTTAGTATGAGGTATGAAAATTTGCTTGCCTCGAAAAACAAATATGCATTTTACACATGACAAAATGCACTTTCTGAATAATATAATATACATTAGGGTAATGTAATAGAGTAGTGGTAAAAAACTTCTTAACCCTAAAAAAAAGAATAAGAAAAAGAAATCGAAAATCGATTTGAGCGGTCTAAGAATTTATTTAAGGCCAATGGTTACCTTGAGAAATTTTCTTTGACTCATACGTAGATTTCATTTTTATACCATCACCCTTAGGGATGAGGGTATATATCATTTGATACGACCAAAAGTGTAACACATAGAAGGAGTCACTTCAGACCCTAGGTTTCTTAGAACCAAATTCGGTTCATGACTTTTTAAGTCATTTGAGCCATGTCCGTCTGTCTGTCTGTCTAGTGGCTGTCCGGCTGGTTCGCACGATAACTTTCGAAAGACGCAACCAAATGTCTTGGAATTTTGCACGAGTTAATATTTCCCCAAAACTACTTACGGTATTGCAAATGGGCTACATGGGTATGCCCCTTCTGGTACCTCCCATACAAATACATCATTCCGCCCACTTTAGAAATCGAGTTATAATATCAATACACTCAACTGGATCATACCCAAATTCTGTACTTAGTAAAGCTATTACAGGATAAAGTTTTGGAAAAAAAAATTGGAAGTCTAGCCACGCCCCTTCTGGTACCTCCCATACAAATTCACCTTTCCGCCCACTTTAGATATGGAGTAATAATATCAATAAATCCATCGCGCTCGTACCCTAATTCTTAATTTAGTAAAGGTATGAGCAGGATACAGTTTTTGAGAAAAAAGCTAAAGCCTACCAACGCCCCATCTGGTACCTCCCACACACATCTGGTACCGCCCACTTTAGAAATCGATAATTATTAATAATTAATATTATTATTAGAACTACCGCGATCGTGACCAAATTCTGTATTTAGTAAAGTTCAAGCAGGACAAAGTTTTGGAGAAAAAATCTGGAAGTCTAGACACGCCCATTCTGCTACCTCCCATACAAATGTACCTTTCAGCCCACTTTAGAGATGGAATAATAATATCAATACACTTGACACGATCGTGCCCAAATTCAGTATTTAGTAAAGCTATAACTGGATAAAGTTTTGGAGAAAAGATCTGGATGTCTAGACACGCCCCTTCTGGTACCTCTCATACATATGTACCACGCCGCCCACTTTAGAGATGGAGTAATAATATCAATATTCTCGACACGATCGTGCCCCAATTCTGTATTTTATTAAGTTATAACTGGATAAAGTTTTGGAGAGAAATTTGGATGTCTAGACACGCCCCTTATGGTGCCTCCCATACAAATGTACCTTTCCGCCCACTTTAGGAATGTAGTTATAATATCAATAAATCCAACACAATCGTGCCCAAATTCTGTATTTAGTAAAGCTATAACAGGATAAAGTTATGGAGAATAAAGCTGGAAGTCAAGACACACCCATTCTCGTACCTCCCATACAAATGTACCACTCCGCCCACTTTAGAAATCGAGAAATAATATCAATATAATAGAAAATTATTTGTTTTACTGAGGGTTAAGATATATGTAAGTCGGGTTGCCCGACTGAAACTTTCTAACTGGTTTTAATTACAAATCGGTTAATTTCAATAACTCAATACTTAAAGAATATCTTATAGTGGGTGATGGTATTTATTAGTCAGTTTATCTGATTGAAATTTCTGTACTGGTTGCTATACATTTTGTTGATTATTTTTTATCCATATACTCGTACATTAACCCCCTTAATGGAGAACGTATGAGTAATATTAATTGTAAGAGTATTTTATGTTAATCATACGCACATTGTGCCTATATTGTGGATTTACGGTTTAATAACAAAATTCAATCTGGGGGTTGAAAAATTCCAAGCTAGAGTTAATCTACTAGGTCAATATAGTAAAACCCCCAATAGGTTTAACGTTCTCTACAATTCTATTAATGAATGAAATGATGAATCATGAATGGTTCCTGAGTTTTAGCTGGACTAATAAACCAAACATAAAAATAAGCAAAAAAAAGTCCGTAAAAAATTTTGACCTGAGAATGCGAAACCCTTTGGGAGTTTTACTATACTGGCCTAGTACGTCCAGCCTGACTTCGAATTTCTCACTCCTCAGACAATGTTCCATATTGAGATTGATATGTTATGATTGTAATAATTATCTCATCACTCTTAGGGATGAGGGTATATGTATATAATTTGGCACGAGAACCAGTAAGAAAGTTTCAGTCGGGAAAACCGACTTACATATACCCTTACCCTCAGAAAAATACAAGATTTTCTATTATATTAAAATTATTACTCGATCTCTAAAGTGGGCGGAATGGTACATTTGTATGGGAGGTACCAGAAGGAGCGTGGTTACACTTTCACTTTTTCTCCAAAACTTTATACTGATTTAGCTTCACTTAATACGACTTGGGCACGATCTCTAAAGTGGGCTGAATGGTACATTTATATGGAAGGTACCACGATTTTGTAGGGAAGGTACAAGAAGGGGCGTGGCTAGACTTCCAGATTTGGTTTCCAAAACTTTATTCTGTTAAGGCTTAACGATCGACAGTAAAGCTTAACGATGGACAGTAAACTGAATTGGAGTCTGAACACTCAGACCAGGTTTAGCAAAGCGGCAACGGTTCTATACTGCTGCAAAAGGGCAATCGGCCTTAATTGGGGAATTAGCCCCAAGAACCTAAACTGGTTATACGAATCAGTTATTAAACCAATCTTATTCCACGGATCGGCAGTCTGGTGGCCGGCGCTAGATAAAGCGTCCCAAAGGCTGAAATTCAAACGCATTATGAGACTGATGGCAATCATGATAGCAGGGACACTTAGAACTACTCCAACTAAGGCACTGTTCACGATCCTAAACTGGTTACCCCCTGACATTGAAGCGAGATAAATAGCAGCGAATACCGCAATGCGTTTAGACGCCACAAAAGCATGGATCCACAGAAACTATGGACATGCCAAAATTCTCAACCTAATCAATGTGATCTACCACACGGATTACACCATACCTGAACCTCTATTCGATCCGGGTTTTATAAGGAACATCCCGGATAGGTCCTACTGTAACGATAATGATAATGACCTGAATTTTGGGGAGGATGTCAACCAAATTTTCACGGACAGTTCAAATCAAAGGAAAGAGCGGGCTGTGGAATCTTTTCGGAAGAGTTGAATCTGAGTTTATCAATCAGGCTACCAGACCATTGTAGCATAGTTCAGGCCGAAATAGCGGCCATTAGAATAGCCGTAGAGAAAATTCAGTATCTTGGGATATTGGACGGCGATATTCATATTCTTTCTGATAGTAAAGCGGCTATCAGATCCCTAGAGAACGTGTACACCACTTCGAAAAGTGTTCGTGAATGCCGTCGTCTCTTGAGGAGATACCGAGACATTTGACGGTTACCCTAACATGGGTTCCAGGACATGGGGACATATAAGGAAACCAAATGGCCGATACGTTGGCAAAGGCCGCCATCACCGTTAACTCGGGCTAAGTTTACGGTCTCATTGGAATCCCTCTCACAAGGGGGAAACAGTTAATTGCGGGGAAACTAAACCTAATAGCTAAGGAGAGATGGGTGAGAGAACCCACTTGCACGGTGACCAAACAAATTTGGCCTACAACGGATATACAGAGGACATGATTTGTGCTGAACCTGTCCAGGGTCCACCTCAGGAACAGCATAGCTGTAATAACCGGTCACGGGCCGGTTGGTAAACAGGCTAAGAGATTGAAACTACCCTACAACGATTTTTGTAGAAGCTGCAATGATGAGGAAGAAGAGGAGACCACGGAACATCTTCTATGTCACTGCCCTGCTTTTGGTGACCTGAGATACGAAAAGCTTGGTCATCGGACACTTCTAGACAATACCTGTCTATCCGTAGGCGATTTGCGGAATATCTTCCTTCATCAGATCAACGAAATGGCTTGACAGCGACGTTGGCCGAATAGAATTGGAACATTTGGTGCGAAAATCTTAAAATGGTATCACAACGGGACTCATACTAGGACCCAAGTGAGCTGTGTTCAACGTGGCTGCCGAATTAACCTAACCTAACCTAAAGCTTAACGAAATATGTACAGAATTTGGGCACGATCGCGTTGGGTGTATTGATGTTATTACTCAATATCTAAAGTGGGCGGAATGGTACATTCCAAAAACTTTATCCTGTTACATATCTGTTATCTGCATCGTTTCGATTACCGTTAATATTTCTAAACCATGTTCGTATCCCAAGGTTTGCATGAGTTAGTGGTCTATCACCTCGTTGTTCTTCAGAAAAATGCCCTCATAGTCCTTGAGGTTCCAGTGACGTGTTACCTAAGTCACCTGGTTATAGCATAGATATCGCTTGAACATCTGATTCTGGTTTGCAGGGTGTACCTTCTTTTATGTAGACACCTACAGACTTTTGTAAAATACGCTTTATTCAAAACTGGCTGCTGTTTTTTTTTCTATAACATTTAATGATGGTTTTCTTAACAGGCCGACCGTGACGTGATGGTAAAAACACGCGGCTGTGGGAGACCAGGATTCGATTTCAGTTTCAGTAATATACATTACTGTCATCGTCGGCCCCCTTGAGTTTGTTGACAGCAACTGCGTATAAAAGTCTAGTAAAAGCTTCTCAAACCGGCCATGGCATAGTGGCTCCAGTCATTTACATTTTTCTTTCATTGCCGGCCCCCTCGATTTTGTCGACAGCAACTTCGCAGTTTGAGTGCCGAGTCAATCGGCATCTCTTCTCAAACAGTGACGTTCGCATTCGTCAATAAACATGTAGGTGCCATTTGTTGTGAATCTAAAATAGATAGAGTGTTAATTCACAACAACGCGAGAAGCATCCTCATTCATGGTGCTTAGAGAATATTAAGTGTATAAGTTTCTAAGCGGACATCGATTACAGGAATTCTATTCAACTGTTGTTAATCATTGTGCCCTTTTCCACGAGACTTCACAATGAAATACCAGTTTAAAGTATGCACAGTTCACTTGTTAATACAAAAGGAAGAGATACCTCAACTTTCTATTCGAAATTTTACATAGATACATCCCTTTTACACAAACTCCTAAATATACTTGGCAGTTTTATGTGCTCACTTGGAAAATAGAGATGGTATGAATACCATACAAAATGTGAATATCTAGATATTAGTTTGGTATCTCAATTTGTGTTGATATATGTTTATGTATTTGTGTTGGAACATCATTTTACATATCACAAAGTCAGACACATTGACTACTGTTTGTGATGTTGTGCTTTTAATATTTATGATGTTATTCAATCTATAAGATTTTTCATTTTTCCCTTACCATTGAAGTCTGAAAGACATTTGTGGTATGCTACGAACATAAGCACAAAGGAAGAGAAAGTGATGGAAAAAGAGTTTACACATGAAAATATTATGATGCAGCAACACAAGGATAACAATGTGAATGGTATTGAAAATTTCTTACTATATGTGTCTAACAGCAGCTATGGAAACAAAATCTTTAATAAGAAGTGATATCTGCATAAATGTGGTGCTAAACAAATAAACATATTACCATTAATTCGTTGTTTATTTTGTTGTCATATGGCAACTCTAACACAACGGTACGCCTATAAATTATTTGGTTTCATCTCATTCACAAATTCGCATATATCAAACAGATGCTGCAAGCAGCAAACATAATTTATGGCCGACATCAACCGACCTCCTCTAACGCACCCAAACGTCTAGCTCACTTCGCAAAGGCATGATAGATGTTTCTGCATATAAATATGCTGACAAAGAGGGAAATCATATAAATCTTCAAAGGAGTTACCATAGTAGGCAATACTTTAGTTTACAGAAAATTTCAAGAGCAAATTTCATATTTGATATGGAAATTTGAAACACTAAGGATACCGAAATATTTAGATATATAAATAATTTAGTATTAAGAGGAAAAGTATTCAAGAATATAGATGGCAACGAGCATATGCATACAACGTTAACTCATTTAATCATATATTTTCATTAAATACAGACGCCGTCTACAGTGAACAAAAAAGGAAACAGCATGTGAGCTTTCAAATAATACAAACTGTATCTATCTGCTATCCAATCCTGTCTACATGGTGACCGAATATATTCATCTTGCAAACAGCGCAAGTGCACTTTACCTTAATGACAATAATCCTTAATAGATCAAATAGTACATGCTGTTACAGTGAATACAGAGCAGTGTATTCTCTTGCTACAGAACTTATTTGCTCTACCGATACAGATCTTTTTAATCAAAGATCCTGCTTCAAGCAAGATGGTGCAACATGTCGCACATCCACCGACATTTACTAATCACTCCTAGCTTTGATTTATCTCAGACAAATCCTGGAAAAACTTATGAAAAACAGATCGACAACTATCACTTCTTTGTCGACTATAAAGTTGCCTTCGATTCTCCGATAAAGAACAGTTTATATAAGGTCATTGCTGAGTTTGGTATTCCTGCAAAACCAATTCGACTTTGCAAATGTACCTAGGAAAACACCAAATCCTTGATTAAGATTGGTAAGGATAACTCTAAACCATTCAACACGGAAAGAGGTCTCAAGCAGGACGATATCTTGTCCTGTACACTATTTAATATAGTTAAGTAGATGATGAAAAGGCTGATGTCAATATGTCTGCCACCATATCCCACAAAAGTCACTAGCCTTTGCCGATTACATACACATCATTGACCGAAATCTGTAGTATGTTACTGCAGTTTTCTCATCCCTAGAAAAGGAGTCAGCAAAAATGGGTTTAGTGGTCAACGATGGGAACGCACCGTCGACGTTGAAAATTATTGTTTTGAGGTAGTAGATGAGTTTACCTACCACGAATTTTCCTTTAATAAGAAAAAATAATGTCAGCCAAGATATCAAGCGGAGAATACTGCTCGCCAATAGATGTTTTAACAGACTTCGGCAGCACTTTAGTAACACCAACTTATCTCGATCTACTAAAACACATCTATTACAGGTGTTAATTTTAAGTGTTCCGTTGCATGCGGCCGAATCGTGGGTGCTTATGACAACGGATATACAAACCAAAGTATTCGAGAGAAAAGTACTCCGAAAATTATATAGACCTATCTGTGTCGAAGGCGAGTTTCGCCATCGGATGAACCATGAGCTGTATGAGCTTTATCACGACAGCGAAGTAGCTAAAAGAGTCAGAATCCAAAGACTTCAATGGCTGGGACATGTTGCTAGAATGGACGTAAATGTTCCAGCGAGAAAGGTGTTTGAAGGCGAACCTGAAGGACGGCGCAGAGCAGGGAGACTCAATAGTAGGACTAACTGGAGAACGCACGCAGAAGACCGGAGCGTGTGGAAATCTTTAATATTTCATGCCACTAATTTATGAACCACATACGTAAGTTGTAATGGTCCACTTAAGTAAGTAAATAAAAAAATATGAGGGTGAATTCGGTCATTTGTATGGGAGGTACATGAAGGGATATGCCAAACGTTTCGGTTTTCTGAAGAGTTGTCTACTGTCCAAATTTAAACATTCTTCAGTTGTCCGTATGAGAGTAATGGGAGAAATATGAATTTTCCAAAAATAGGTAGTTTTGTGTGGGACGTAGCAGAAAGGGTCGGTCGATATAGTCCATATCTACTCCTTAGTAAAATCCAAAGCTCTATCATGAGGTTGAATTGTTTAGATGTTCCAAAAGGGGTGTAGCAAACGTCTCGATTTTCTGAGTCTACTATTGAGAAGATTATTAAACCGATAAAGTTCAAATATCCTCTAGTTGTCTGTATGGTAGTTATGTAAAAATATTATAATCTTAAAATACGTAATGTTGTATGTGGGGCACCAAAAGGGTGGAGCTATTCTGCCTAATTACAAAGTTTGCGTTTAATGTTCACTTCAGTTATCCTAGACGGACATGGCTCTATGGTCCAGATAAATCTTGAAACGCATTTGGTCTTAAGATATTTGCGGTCTAACGCGTTTTCTTTAATACCTTAGATAGAGAGTATAATAATTCCCTGAATTTTCGAGAACAGGAAAAATTGTAAGAGCGGTGGGCGTATTGGAGGATAGGAAAACTTTATGGTAGACAATCTATTTTATACAAAAAATAAGCATGGATTGTATGAGCGGTTGCGGTGGGTGTGGCCGATTAGGATGAAACTTGGCATGCGAAAAAAACTTAATTTCTCTTTACACCCCATAAATGAGGTATGGGATAGCCTGTGGCCTTGTTGTGAATTAACACGCTGTCTATTTTTAGATTCACAACAAAAGGCACATACTTGTTTATCAACGAATGCGATAGTCACTGTTTGATAAGATTTGACTAGACATGCCGATTAACTCGACACCATACTACGAAGTTTCTGCTGATAACATCAAGGGGGCCGGCAAGGAAAGAAAGATGTAAATGACTGGAGACAGGAATCGAACCTGGGATCTCCCTCATGCTAGTGGTAAAATTTTATACAAAAAATCTGTTTTATGATAAAAAATAAATCATTTAAGTTGTTTGAGAGGTTGCCGGTGGACGTGTCCGAATGAATCTGTTGTTTATTCTATAAGGTTAATGTATCAGAAGGTTAATGTATGACGGTGGGCGAGGCCGATTTTGATAAAACTTGTCAAGCACTTGTTGGTTATTCTACAAATATTATGTACTAAATTTGAACAATTTTATTGGATATGAAAATTTTTATGTGAAAAATTGATTTTATACAAAAAATCATCTTGGTTTCCATGGGCGTTGGATGGTGGGCGTGACCGATGTTGATATAACGTGGGCGATTATGATGAAACTTCACATGCATCTGTTGCTTTTCTAGAAGCTGTGTGTACCAAGTTTGATCAATATTGGTTGGTTTATATATTTTTCTCTAGAGCTTTTCTCAGACAATTAAATTGCGAAATAATCCAATTCAAAACCAATTTGAATATTTTTTTTTATGTGCGTCATTTTTAAGTTTAAAATGTGTCTTTATAAAGGAACACATAATAATGATGTAATTTAAAAAACAAAATAAAACACTTTTCATGCAATCTTGCCGTATTTATCTCATTTATCTAGTATCTGTGTTAGTGTATCAAATGATACATCAAATTGGCTACGCGATCAGAAAAGTGATTTATTTTTGATACACATAGCCAATTTAGTGTCTCGCACTAGGATGACGCGTTTCTAACTCCATGACTAGTTCATCTTCAGTCCCCTTTGTGACGAATTGATGTGCTATATTACATCATCAGCTGTATATATATCTACAGTTATGTCAAGCATGTACATGCGAAGTAGATATCAGCCGAAAATGTCCAACACCAATATTTTAATTTGTACGTTAATATTCAACATGAGAATGGAGGATATTTTTTCCCCTCAAATTCCTTCTTTCCAAGAAGAAAAGCAAGTAAACTACGCTTATTTTAAGTTTTTACATCAAAGTAAGGCATAGTATTATAATATTAGGCATAGCTTATATTTTGTATACCAATTTTTGTTAATACATGTAAAAACCTATAATGCATAAAGAATCGCTAAAGTCTCATTCCTCGTTTTAGTATTCCATGTAACTTATGACAAAAGGGACATTAACAGAAAATTTATTAAGTCACTTTTCAGATAGCGAATTAAAAACAACACATTTTAAAACCGTAGGGCACAAAACCCCCGCAAACTAACAAACAATCTTTTAGAAAGTTTTTCCTCCACAGCCGTTCATACACTGTGACCTTTAATAGACTAAGGAGGCCTCCCCTTCACGCCAACATTACCAAAAACATAAAAGAGAACATCGTCTGCAAAGCTAATTAGAAGGCATTCCTGTGTAAATTATAACGATGTTTTTTACGAGCTGTCCATAATTTATGTGTTCGGGGAAGGAGAGTGTGGCAACTCACTGGGTTAGTTAGTGTAGGAGCTTATTCTTGTGTTAGAAATATTTATTCTCAATCAAATTGTGAACAACAAATCATAAGTCAATGTCAACACCGGACTTCTAAATAATCGTATATCATTAGCGACCCCACGTCGCGTTTTCCCAGTCTGACATTATGGGATATTTGTTAGCTGACCACTCCTAATTTACATTTATTAATTATCGCTCATTAGTGTTGTTTTCATCGGTGGAGGATGATAAATTAAAGTGGAAATAAAATAAACACATACAAAACAGAATCAACAAATTAGCTGAACAAACAAATACAATTATTTCAATAATAAGATCTGAGATACGACTACTGAATGTCGCTTATACCCGCTTATACACAAATGTGAAGAAAAAAAATATACAGGGGTTCCACCGATTCTTATAAACTTACCTATTTTAGAAAGCTACTTTTTAATATAGCATAATACAAAAATAAAAAATATATATTGCGCTGCTTCATGATCAACTGAGAGCGTTGAGAAAATGAGAATTCGCAATTTTTTTTCGAGGTTGTTTTGCTTAAACAGCCGCCGTTTCACTATTTTTTAACCGATTTTTAATAAAAGGTGAAAGTCATAGCTTTACAACAGATGTAAGCTTTTGAAGATCGGTTTACAAAGAGAAGACTTATGAATTTTGGAACTTGTAGTTTTAGGAATATCGTCATTTCACTTAATTTGCTATAAAAACATTACTTAACGAAGTGACCGAAAAAAACTAAAAGTACCACTTTACTCTATGGACTCCAGTCTAACAGAAATGCTACATGAGAACCCCTGTATATTTTGTGTGTAGCACAGTGTTATCATTCAAACTGGCCACACTTTCGTTGTTCTCCTTAGGAAAGTTAATAACTAATCGCAGGCCGATAAACGGACTTACACATACGCAAGTTGATAATTTCGACAAAAGGATACATTCACTAATTACGCTTATAATAAAACTGAGTAATAATTCCACAGAACACCCAACCGCTACATTGCCAATCAAGGGACAGGTTCTGTGGGGTGCATAAACCGGTTCTAGTTTCAGAACTTTTATATGTAGAAAACCGGCATATTTTGTACGGGGTTGGCAGACAAAGGGTCAATTGCCATCTGTCCGACGCTGTATGCTGTGATCTCATTATAACTGCTTCCTCCACAATATATAAATGTATCACTTAGATATAATTATAATTAATGAAAAATGTATTGTAAACTTTTTATCCCAATTTCAGGAATACTTTATATTAGGGTGGGTCAATTTTTTATGAAATCTATGATGAATTCTTAGAAAATTTCACAAAAAAGTATTTTTCCAAGATCAATTTCCGCCTTCACTGAGAACCATTAAGATTTCAGTTAAAGTATTTTTTTTTAGTTTTTCAATGACCAAAAATCGAAAACCTGAGATGCTGTTTTTTAAATCTTTTGCGTAGAAAGAAATCTATGGATTAGTTAGTTAAATTAATTCTAAGAAAATTTCACGTAGAAAATATGTGTCTAAAATCAAATCATAGCTCTCGCTGAAAACCATCTGGATCTAACATAAGATAAATACACCCGTTACTTACTTACTTAAGTGCCCATTACAACTTACGAAAGTGGGTCATAAATAAGAGGCCTTAAGTATTAAAGAATTGCACACCCATCGGACGTTTGCATGTGTTCTACAGTTAGTTGCACGTCGCCTACTACTTGGTCCTTCCAACGAAGTTTGGGTCTCCCTGCACAGCACAGTCCTTCAGGTTCGCCTTTTTCGCTGGAGCATTTACATCCATCCTGGCAACATGGTTCAGCCTTTTAAGACTATGGATTTTGACTCTTTTAGCAAAGTCGATGTCGCGGTTAAGCTCATATAGCTTATGGCGAAAAAGCCATCCGATGGCGAAAAAAACCGTCGACACAGATAGGTCTATATATTTTTCGGAGTACTTTCTCCTTTGATACTCCCAGGTTTTATATATCCGTTGTCGTAAAAACGCACAACTCGGCACCATACGACAGTACGGGTAAAATTTACACCTGGTATAGCTGTTTCTTAGTATCCTGAGAAAAAGTGGTGTTACTAAAGTGCTGGCGAAGTCAGTAAAAACATCTATTGGCGAGCATTTTTTGGCTCACATTATTTTTCTTGTTGACGGAAAATTCGAGATAGGTAAACTCATATACTACCTTAAAACAGTAATTTTCAAAGTTGACGGTGCGTCCCCATCGAGAGGACTCTCTGTTCGCCGAAATCATTATATTTGTTTTGTTCTCGTTGACCGCTTAACCCTTTTTTGCTGATTCCTTTTCTAGCGTTAAGAAAACTGCAGTAACATCACGCTGATTTCGGCCAATGATGTCTATATCATCGGCATAGGCTAGTGGCATGTGGTTCTTGTGGAATATGGTGCCAGACATGTTGACACCAGCCTTTCTCATCACCTTCTCCATAACTATATTAAATAGTGTACAGGTCAGGCTATCGCCGTGTTGAATGGTTCAGACTGATCCTTACCAATTTTAACCGAGGATTTGGTGTTGTTTAAGGTACATTTGCAAAGTCGAATCTGCTTTGCAGGAATACCAAACTCAGACATGGCCTCATAAAGCCTATTCCTTATCGGAGAGCCGAATGCAGCTTTGTAGTCGACAAAGAGGTGGTAGGATTTGTCGTAATGTGAATATTTGACCCGTCGTAGATTTGCCAGATCTAAAGCCGCTCTGATATGGTCCAATTAGTTTTTCTACAATTGGCTTTAGACTTTCACACAATATGCTTGAAAGGACCATACCTGTTAAATTTTGATTACGATTAGTAATCAATTACATTACATTTTAAAAGAATCGTAATGATTACATAATTCTTTATTATGAATTTTTTAATTACTAATTGATTACGATTACGAATAATCTAAAAATAATCAAGATTACTGGAGATTACGAAAAAATAATCGAAAATAATCAAAAGTAATCAAAAAATAATCCGACTACTTTCAACGATTACTTTCGAAAATTTTTGATTACTTTCAAAAATTGGCCTTTACAACTTGAAAAAATCTAGACAAATAATTCGGTTTTAAACGTTTGCTTTTATAAACCAGTAAGAAAGTTTCAGTCGGTAAACCCGACTTACATATACCCTCACCCTCAATAAAACATAAAATTTTCTAGTACATTGATATTATAACTCCTTCTCAGAAGTGGCTCAGGGCGTGGCTAAACTTCCAATTTTTTTCCAAAACGTTATCCTCTTACAGCTTTACTAAATACCGAATTTGGATATGATCTCGTTGGGCTTATTCATATTATCACTCGATTTTTAAAGTGGGCGAAATGATGTATTTGCATGGGAGGTACCAGAAGGGGCAGGGTCATGTAGCCCATTTGTAATACCGTAAATAATTTTGGGAAATATTAACTCGTGCAAAATTGCAAAACATTTGCTTGCGTCCTTCAAAATTTATCGTGCGTACCAGTCGGACAGCCGGACAGCCAGCCAGACTAAAAAAGACACGGACGTATCCTACCCGTAGGGTGAGGGTATAAAAATATATATATGATGTACATTAGGCTGGTCGAAAAAATTAATGTTGGATTTTTGTCGGAACCACCCTCCAAAAATGATAAGTCTTTGCAGATTTTAGAATAACCATAGTTTGAGCACGATTGGAGTATGTTAACCCCTGTTGTTTAGGCTTAACGTTTTTAAGCTCCTAAAGCCAAGTTTTAGATTTTTTATTATTTTTTTAATAGAATTTCTTAGGCAAATTTTTTATTTTTTTTTCATAAATTTATTTATAATAGCAAAACTGTTGATTACGCAGAGAAATCACTTCTGATGTGTCTTGGACTTAAACTTATGTTAAACCACCTGACGTCAGCAATTCCTTATCTCTACCGCCACTTTTTGCCATTTTTCGTTATTTTGCCCTTTGAATTTACGCTTTCTTTGATAAAAATTTTGAAAAATTTAGTCCGAAAAATTAGGAGACTCAAATATGCATGAAACATAGCTCTAAGGGGTTTTTGGGGTCTCTGAATTCGAATCCGTAGTCAGACATGAATAAATCAAATGGCGGATACAGAATAGCGGACATTTTATTTAAAAATGCTGGAATTCTACTGAACAAAATATCCGCCAAATGGTATCCGCATTTTGTTTTTCAAAATATGACCTGATTCAAAATCAACGATATTTGTTATTTCAAAATTTTACTCCGGATTCGAAATTGGCGACGACAACTTACTCCTTCATAGTAAGGCCATAATTTTCACAGACCTGACCAATGTACATAGGCTCGAAAAAGTTGAAGTTTTCAACTCCCAGTCTTATAGTTTGTCCAAAAACAATTTTATCTGTGCACCCAAGAAACCCTGAAATAGTATAATTTATGCTGTATTGTTACACCCTAATTATGCATATTTCTGTTAAAATTCGTAAATACCGCAAAAAATATGAACATTTTTCTTTTTGACTGTATATTTTTATTCATAACCAAAACCCTAAAAGAACTAAGTTAACGTCGGAATCAAAATTGTCTAAAAAGCTAAATGTAGCCCACGATTAACCATTCATAACAACCCGTTTCGATCGAATATCAAATGACGAATCTACATAATGAATATCATTTTGGAAAGGCGGTAAGGTGCACGGAATAACAAAAAGTCCTCAAATTGGATTTACACAAACTTCAAAACTGTACGCATCCAGTGGTCCTATCTGTTGAACAATGCTATCTTTTCACAACAATACTGCCAAAATGAGGAAAGCAAATTTCCTGTCCCATACAAAATCAAACAGTTAAAGAAAATATTTTGATTTGATGTTGCAATTTATTTTCATCAACTGCTTGATTTTACACGTATAGTTTAAATACTTGATCACAATTTTTCACTAGCAAATATGGCTTTACACATGAAAAAATGTTTTTGAACCGTAAGTCAAGATTTTGAGGATGTTAGGGTACTTTGGTAATAGGGTCATGTTGTACTCGAAGAGACCTACAACATGCAGTTCACTCCCCAAGTTCCTAATGACTGTCATATAGTGTAATCTAACAAGAAAACGAAATAAACTTTTAGAAAAAATGTTCGTCACTCCATTGTTTATTGACATTCAATAAGTATAAATGCAAGTAATTTTGAAAATAATCAAAAATTTTCAAAAGTAATCGTTGAAAGTAATGGAATTATTTTTTGATAACTTTTGATTATTTTTAATTATTTTTTAGTAATACGTGGTAATCCCGATTATTTTTAGATTATTTGTAATCGTAATCAATTAGTAATCGTTAAAAACCGAATATAATCGTATTTTAATCATTACTTTACTTTTCAAAAATTTGTAATCTAATTACTAATGATTATGATTACTAATCATTATTTAACAGCTATGGAAAGGACCTTGTACGCAATTGGTAATAGGTTTATTTCACGATAGTTCTTACATTCACTACGATCTCCTTTCTTTTGTATGGGACATAACAGACTGAGACTCCAATCCCCGGGCATGCTCTCCTCTTGCCAGATGTTCTCCATGAGCTGATGCATGCTCCTAATCAGCTTCTCCCCGCCAGCCTTAAACAATTCAGCAGGGAGACCATCGGCTTCAGCAGCTTTGTTGTTTTTAAGGCGGGAGATTGCCACACGTATCTCGCTCTGGCTCGGAGGCGGACAATAAACACCATCGTTATGGATTGGAGCGGGGTCTTCTGGAGTGGTGTCTGCATCCAATAAATTTTTAAAATGATTTCTCCATATCCTTAGAACGTTATCCGGATCCGTCACTAGCTGACCATCGCTGTCCTTGCAGGAGGGTAACCCTGTTCCACGCATTCTCGCCTTAACTCTCTTGTAAAATTTTCGGGCTTCCCCTCTACTTCGGAGCAACTGAGTGCACTCATCCTGCCTCTTCTTTAGCTCCTTCTTTTTTCTTCTAAAAAGACGAGTTGCCTCTCGTCTCTTCTCCCTGTGCCGTTCAGGAACAGCTCGCGTTGCCATTGGCTGCAGTTTTGCCCTGTATGCAGCATCCGTCTCTCTCGTGGCATTGCGACATTCATCATCTTACCGGGCATCTTCTTGAGACGGCTTTGAGTACCCAAGTACGCTTCTCGCAGTCCGTTCTATGGAGTCGGCTATATATTGCCACTGCTAGGTAATATTATCAGGGGTTGGAGCATTCCGTAGCAGTTTAGTTAGGTGGTTGGAGTAGGCGTCCGCTACCTCTGTGGTCCGCAGTTTACCGATGTCCAGCATTCGTTGTGCCTGGTTACGTACGTTTTTCGCCATGCTTAGCCTTGTGCGTACCTTAACCGCTGTAAGGTAATGATTGGAGTCAATGTTCCCACACCTGATCACTCGTACGTCAAGAACACTCGATGAGTGCCATCCATCGACTACCACGTGATCTATTTGATTCCTCTTCAATAGATCTGGAGAATGCCATGTTGCCTTATGAATATTTCTGTGGTCAAACCTAGTGCTTCTAACTACCACATTTCTTGCCGCAGAGAAATCAATCAGTGTGATGCCATTGTTCGGTGTGCAGACTGCATTTTCCGATGGTAGGCAAAAATACAGTCTCCCTGCCTATCTTAGCATTAAAATCGCATTGTACAATTTTGATGTCATGGCTCGGTCTATGGGCATATACATTTTCTAGGCTCTCGTAGAACTCGTCTTTGTCCTCGTCTCTTTTCTCTTCTGTCGGAGCATGGGCACATATGAGTGTTATGTGGAAAAACGTTGCCTTGACACTTATGGTGGCTATACGTTCACACACCGGGTTAAACCGTGAGACTAGGTGTTGCAATCTCTTGCCAACCACAAATCCACATCCAAACAGGTTCATGTCCATAGCTTGTCAGTAGAGTGTGACAAAAAATTGTGTTTAGTATATGGGTATTTTCAGCGGAAGGAAGGACGATTTCATAGTATAAAATTGCTATTTTTTTTAACATTTTTTTGTAATCATTTAGTGAATTTGTTGAACTTTAACAAAACAAACTATAATATCGCTGGAAATTCTCTTGTTTCCAAATCCTATGAGAAACTTAAAATCGGTTCATATTTAACTGCGATACTTGTTTATAAATGCGTGAAGGTACGAAACCTCGTTTTTAACCCCTAACATAAGATTTTGGGGGTTCTAAGAAATTCGAGAAACAGATATCAGAAAAATTTTATAATTTTGCAGGTAATGTTTTTGTTATCCATGTGTTATCTCTGTGTTATCGAAAGAACCATGTGTGTGTCCGCAACGTGTGCCCCTAACGCACATTTAAATTGAAGTAGCATAGAAGGTTAAAGTATTTTAAATATCAAGTCTGTTGTTTATAAAACCCCAACATATCTTTTTATTTTACACAAAAAAAAATATACTAATCACATAACAAATTTCGCTAAATTTTACAAATAAAAAATCGTTTGCTGCCGTAAGGCACTTTGTGTTCGTCATAATTTCGAATTCAACATTTTAAATAAAGTTTCATTCAAAGAACATTATAGTAATGTCTAAAATCTACATTTCTTTATATGAACATAATCTTAAAAATATTTAAAAAAATATCGTGCGTCCGCAACTTTATATATGTTAAATGTTTTGAGTAACCGAATTTCCATATTTGTTAGACTTCCTGTGGTATATTAGGTTGGTGGTTTGAAATTGTTACTGTTTTGTCATTCTGCCTGTATCAGCATGTAGTAGCCGGTATTATCGCTAAATTTTAATCGCCTCATCTGCCTCTGCTTTCCTAGCTAAAAGTACAATGGGACACAAACCTGCTCACGAAACTGAAACTAAACAAAAGAACATTTAAACATAATTAAGACTCATTTGTAATAATTTTAATATCTTATATTTTTGGTGATACCGTACGAACACTCGAAAAAAAACTAGTAAATATTTTAATACATTTCGTTCAATTGCAAATCGAAAAGTGAAAACGATCCTTGAATATCACATTATGCTCCAAATAATAAAAAGCCGATTTGACTAATTTTCAATGAGCTAATTGGTCCTAAATTTTTTGTCGGTATGTCGCAAAAATGTCTCAGGCTTTATATTTAAAATATTTCATAATTTTCCAGTCCAATTAGTCAATCCACATTTAATTTCGTTAAAATACGCCTACATTGAGCGAAAATTACATCCTTTTTGTTTACCTCAAAACGAATAGTTTATTTTAAAATTTTCTTTATTAATTTTAAAAAAAAATATTAAACACTTTATTCAATAACTCTAACATATTTTTTGTCTGGGTGTACTTTGTAATTTAAAAAGAAATAAAGCAACATAAATTCAGTTTCAGTACTGCTAACAAATCATTATTATATAGGGATTAGTTATCGTCTCTGGTGACAAATTATAAAGTAGTCATGGCGCGACATATTTTGGGTAGTTAAGGCGTCTTTTGTTTTAACTAATTACAAGATATTTATCATTTATTAAGGCGCCTTTTGCTGTCGGACAATACAACGCACACACACACACACTTTGAGGCACACTCGCTGGCAGTGGTCAGCAGTGGTGACACAGTGGTTGATTGGTTAATATCCAAAATGTGGAAAACGTTAAATATTTCGACAACCAACCCTGTAGAAAGTTTAAATTTATGTTTAGTAATTTAAACATACAAACACTTAATCATTTTATAAATACACCTAACCATATCATGACCATCTAAATACATAAATTACATAGATATCGCGTCAAAATAAATAAACGCTTACACACACACACACTCATTCTTGGTAAACATAAAGTTAAATTTGATTCATCCTGAGCCCCTATCGAAGCATCTGAGCAACAAGAAAAATTATCTTCTTTCAAATATCACAACAGCCCAATCTGTTTCGACTGCTTAAAATAAAAATGTTTTTGGTGTTGGGAATTTCTTTCGCCTTTCATCATTGTAAATTGAACTCAATTATAAATGACAGCAGACAAATTGAAGTGGAAATTGAGATCTTCTTTCGGTATATTTGTATCTTCCTCTGCTTTCCTTTTGTTCAACCCTGTAAGCTTGTAGAGCAAAGCAGCAGCGATTTTGATGTCTGGCACTTGAAAAATTACAAACATAAAATTAATGTTGTTTAAAGAAACAACCCGAATATTTGGGGGGAAGTTCAAATTGGATCAGTGAGCGACAGTCACAACAAGTGGACACTGCAGCTGAGATTTTTCTTTTAAGAATGCCGCAAAGCATAATTCGACACGAATGCTGAATTATGCAAACTATTGTGGATTTTATTGCATACTTTACAATAATCAATTTCAGGATACGTTCTTAGTGTTGTCTTATCGCCCCAGTATGAGGTTTAGTTATGAGAAAATACTTTGTGAAAAGAACCATAGGAACAGTCAGCAAAACAAAGGTTGAATTAATTTGGTTCCTTCCTGAACACAATATCCAATTTTTATTCTAAGAACCAATTTCATATAAGGTATCATTCGCAAGTGTTTATGATATCCGAATGGTAGAAGTAAACAAGTTTTAGTTCTGTTCCATTAACCTCATTATTGATTTTTTGGAGATATAGAACTTTGTTATAAAACCAGTTGTTGGCTTTTATATGATCAATCGTTGGTCGTTTTTCAGCATAGACCAGAGATTTGACGTACCAACAAAAAGAAGTCAAATGGTGTTAAATCTTGTGAACGGTATGACCAATTCCCAGATCTATTTCTTGAGATATTGCGGCCACCAAACGTTTGGCTAAACATAGTAATAGTTTCACGCGCTGTATGACATTTTGCGCCGTCATGTTGGGACCACTTCTACTCCAAATGATTTGCATTTTAGGGTAATATTGGCACCGCTTACGAACAAATGGGCCGATTACGTCTTGGGCATGCAAACCGCACCCAAAATTGATTTTTTCGGGACGTAATAGAATCTGAAGAGTCTGGTGAGGATTCGGCTTTCTCCAAACATTAAAATTCTACCTGTTAACATACTCTTAAACTAGAATTGAGCCTTGCTAAAGTTGATTTTAGTATAGAAATCTTGTTAAACTTTTAGCTGATTCCCAGCTCACGCCTTCACTCGCAGCTATGGCTTCTTCTGTACGAACCCGTGCGCATGCATCGATCGATACTATTGAGTATAAGCTGCTCAGATGAAGAATTATAGCGCATCTTAATCTTGACGAAGTGCTTTATAAGTTTGCCGAATTTTGGAATTAAATGAAGCAGAGCAGCGAATAAAGTTTCAATATTACTGCAAATTGTAAAATTTTTATACCACCACCTTTAGGGATGAGGGTATATATCATCTGATACGAGCACAAATGTAAAGTGATCCTTGCCAATAGCACTTCAAGTCTAATCACAGAGCTCAGTATTCGTGGTACTACTGCGGACGAAGTACCTCAACGTGGTGACGCCAGGGAACTTGCTTTTGACTTCCGTCAGAGCACGGCTAACTGTGAGGGAACAAATATATAACCCAGACACGACGGCTCAGAGTGAACGGTACCCTGGTCAGCGTCTGACCCAGACTGGGCGGCTGTAATAAAAGGAGAACAGAAGGAGAAAATTAAGACGAGGTACGCTGGGCTTGCATCCCGCCACCGACGTTTGAACTATTGCAATGAAAAGAAGTAAGAAAAGAATAAAATGGACCCCTCAAAATATTGACGACCACCGCAAAGGAATTAAGAACCATGATTTGAGGATATGCACCTAATAATGTTAGAACACTGTATAGACCAGATGCCTCCATGCAGCTGGCGGAAGTCCTCGAAGAATACAAGGCTGACTTACAGCTTTACATAAAATCCAGTGACCAGGACAAGGGACGTGACGTGCGATATATTCTATAGTGGCCATGCGGACAAGCACTAGTTTGGATGTGGATTTGTGGTTGGCGAGTGATGGCGACACCTAGTCTCACGGTTTAACCCGGTGTGTGAACGTATAGCCACCATAAGAGTCAAGACAAAGTTTTTCCAACACTTTTATGTGCCCATGATCCGACAGAAGAGAAAATCGATGAGGGCAAACATGTATTCTACTAGAGCGTAGCAAATGTATATGCCCGTAGCCAGAGCTATGACATCCAAATTTTACTAGGCGATTTTAATGCTAAAATATGCAGGGAGACCGCATTACCATCGGAAAGATCTATCTGCACACCGAAACGTCGAACAGTGATTGAATTCTCTGCGACAAGAAATGTGGTAGTTAGCATCACTAGATTTGACCATTAATATATTCATAAGGCAACATGGTTATCTCCAGAGCAATTGATGAGGAATCAGATAGATCAGGTGGTAGTCGATGGAACGTATGCATCGCATGCATTGACTCCGATCACTACGTAACCGCAGTTAAGGCACGCACAAGGCTAAGCATAGCCTTGCAGACCACAGAGGTAGCGGACGCCTACTCCAACCACCTAACTCAACTACTACGGAATGATCCAACCAGCCTCGCAGTGGCAATATATAGACGACTCCATAGAACGGACGTACTTGGATACTCAAAGCCGTCTCAAGAAGATGCCTGATACAATGATGTGTCGCAATGCCACGAAAGAGACGGATGGTGCATACAGGGCAAACAGTAGCCAATGGTAACCCGAGCTGTTCGTGAACGGCACGGTGGGAAAAGACGAGATGTAACTTGTCTTTTTAAATGGAAAATGAAAGAGCTGAAGAAGAGACAGGATGAGTGCACAGAGTTACTCCGAAGTAGAAGTGAAGCCCGAAAATTCTACCGGAGAGTTAAGGCGAGAATGCGTGGAACAGGTTTGCCCTCCAGCAATGACAGCGATGGCCAGCTAGTGACGGACCCGGATAACGTTCTGAAGATATGGAGAGAACATTTCAGAAATCTGCTGGATACGAACACCTCTCCAGAAGACCCCGCTCCAATCCATGACGATTGTATTAACTGTTCACCTCCGAGCCAGAGCGAGATACGCGTGGCATCCCGCCTGCCTTATAAATAACATAGCGAATAGAGCCGATGATCTCCCGGCTGAATTATTTAAGGCAGGTGGAGAGGAGCTAATAAGGAGCATGCATCAGCTTATGGCGAACATATGGCTGAAGGAGAGCATGCCCGTTGATTGGAGTCTCAGTCTGTTATGTCCCATATACAAGAAAGGAGATCGTAGTGAATGTAAGAACTACCGTGGAATAAGCCTATTACCAATTGCGTACAAGGTCCTTTTGAGCATATTGTGTGAAAGTCTAAAGCCAATTCAAGAAAAACTTATTGGACTTATCAAGGCTGCTTTAGACCTGGTAAATCTACGACGGATCAAATATTCACTTTACGACAAATCCTGAAAAAAAACTCATAACAAGCAGATCGACACCTACCACCTCTTTGTCGACTACAAAGCTGCCATCGACTCTCCGATAAGGTATAGGCTATATGAGGCCATATCTGGGTTTGGTATTCCCGCAAAGCTAATTCGACTTTGCAGATGTACCTTGAAAAACACCAAATCATCCATTAAGATTGGTAAGTATCACTCTGATCCATTCAACACGATAGAAAGGCTGGTGTCAACATGTCTGTCACCATATTCCACAAGAGACACATGCCGCTAGCCTATGCCGCCGATGTAGACATCACTGGCCGAAATCTGCGGGATGTTACTGCAGAATTCTCTTCATGGGTTAAGCGGTCAACGAGGACAAAACAAAAGTAATGATTTCGACGAACAAAGAGTCTTCTCGATTGTGACGCACCGTCAACGTTGAAAATTATTGTTTTGAAGTAGTAGATGAGTTTACATACCTCGGATCTTCCGTCAACAAGAAAAAAAATGTCAGCTAAGAAATTTAGCAGAGAATAGTGCTCGCCAATAGATGTTGTTACGGACTTCGGCAAATACTAAGAAACAGCTGTAACAGGTGTTAATATTACCCGTTCTGTTGTATGCCGCCGAATCGTGGGTGCTTACGACAACGGACATACAAAACCTGGGAGCATTCGAGAGAAAAGTACTTCCAAAAATATATGGACCTATCTGTGTCGACGGCGAGTTTCGCCATCGGATGAACCATGAGTTGTATTAGCTTTATGTAGCTAAAAGTGTCAGAATCCAACGACTTCGTTGGCTGGGACATGTTGCCAGGATGGATGTAAATGCTCCAGCGAGAAAGGTGTTTGCAGGCGAAGACGACACAGAGCAATTATTTTCAAATAATATTCAAATACATAGGAAACCAAAACATTTGCCCCATCCCTTCTAGTACGACCTAAACAAATGATGGGATGTCATGCGCAGATACGGTTTCAAACAGTTTGGTGAAGAGATGGCATGTATCGTTTGGCTTTTCATGGATCTTTATCAAGATTTGACGGAGTGTAAAGACTAAAATGACAATAGATTACCACACTTATTAACCTGAAATAAGTTCGTCGACTTTGCGCTTCAATCTTTCGCACAATACGCTATATAGTATCTTATATGCTATCAATAGTTTCGTTCCTTAGAACATTTTTAAGCAATTTTTCTTAATGACATTATTGCTTTGATTATGATGCACATGTTTCGGAAGACACTTATCTTTTTTTACAAAAATCTCTTCAACTTTGCGTAATTCATTTCACAAATCAGCATATTAGTAAAAAAAAAAAACCAAAGTGACAACAATTTGTTAAAAGCACAAATATGATTTTTGTTGTTGATATTCTCGACATAAAGAGGGTCTCGTTTCATTGTTTATCTGTCAGAAGAACAACACAAAATCTCACACATTCTCGTAATGTGGTTCGAGGATATTTTTTTTGGTAGATTTGCCATTGTCTGGTTTCTTTGTTCAGACATTTGACAGTTTTTATTTAGTCTGTCACAGATTTTGATATGTTATTTGTCAAATGCACTTTCGTGTGTTATTACGTATTGTGCGAGATTACTTTCAGGCACACATGCAGCAGCACACATGAATAAGCACTTACATGCGCCCCTGCCAAAGACACAAGATATATACGATGGAGGTATGGTAATGAGGTTGTTTGGTCAGGCAGCAGTATCTTAAAGAATGTGTATTTGTACATTCTTAAGGTCGATTCTTATATTGTAATACAGTCCCACCTTAGGAATATCAAAGAGCATTTTCTGACTAATTTTTGTATTACCCATGAAATCTCCAATCAACCGGGGAACATGCGTCAGGCTAATATTTTGGACAATTTGTAGTTCCAAAATACAAAGACAATTCACCTTTATGAATATGGGGTAATAAACATAATTCAGTATGCGTTTGGTACATTTATCAAACATTTAGGAATTTGTACTACATTTACAAAAGAGAAGATCAAGAAATGGCAATGAAAACAACTAAAGAAGAGAAGATCTTGTATTACTAAAGCAAACTGCGATTTTTCGACAACTACCAATATGATTTCCTACTGTGGCATATTCTAATGTTTGGTTCAATCGTTTCAACCCCATTAATTCATTTTACACTTGCATTTCTTAAATGACATCATACACATTTTTCTTGCGCCTATCAATTGTCCTTCATTCGTAATTCAGTGTGATGTTCATGGCAAAAACAACACATTTTACTACTTGTGTTTGTACCAACAGAGACACATTGAAAAATTTCAAAATGAAAAAAAGAACAAATCTATGCGGGTGAACATTTTTGTAACATCCCATATTTTACGTATACGGACTTGGTATCCCTATCTGTCTGTCTATCTGTCAGACTGACGACAACACGGTTGTTGTATACAGTGAGAGTGAGATTGCTCGTAGATGTGTGTGAGTTTTGTTGTATGTAACATATGCCAAGTGGTTGGTGTGACAATATACCCTTAAGATGTCTACTTGTAAACACATGTCATTTTGACATGTCTGTCATTTAGTTGAATTGAATGGATGATCATTATTATTATTACGATATTGTTGTTGTTGTGTGAAAATGTTTATCTGACAATTAGTCACCCGCTGACCACACAAAACACTCATTCACTCGTGACATTTGCTGTCATCTTTCTGTAACTCAGTGTGAGTATTAATTAGTTTAAATTTACGATTGTTTGTGCATATTAATAATAAGAAAAAAGTGAGACAGGAAATGTGCAACTAGATATTTTTTTGAATCACTGGATCGGTTTTTTACTTTTAATTTTTATAAAGATGAAAATTTTATATTAAGATTTCATTTCAGGATATAGTCAACATGATAACTTTCACTTATTTTACTAAACATTTTAAAATGTAAATATTTCATGACCACCCATGGCATAAAGATTAGAAAGTGCGATTATCATGGGGGTGAACGGTATTTAAGTCCCGACACAGCCATTTATACATCATTGATCTGCGGCCCCCTTTAAGTTGTGGACAGAAACTTTTCAGGAGCCAAACGCGCTACTGTCATGTGGGTGAGCTGGGTTCAAGGCCTGTCAAAGCCATTTCAATTTCATTAATTGGGGCGTAACGAACATTTTGTCTTAGAAACCAAACACAATTATTTTAACGTATTTTCTTAGTGCGGATTAATAAAAATGCATGGTTGAATACAGTTAAGATATTTTTGGTACGAATATGGAATATATCATTTAAAAAATAAAATATCAATAGTTCTTCCAAATACTATACCCAACATGTGTCTATAGTCTCCCGGGCACCACTGAAGTTTGGAATAAGTTGAAGTCAGATAGGTCTAACTATCTGAGAACTTTTGTTGATAGACATTTTGATGACACCTAGAGTTTTCAAGACCAAAAACCGTATGCCGATTTTTCCAAATGTAATTTTTGAATACCCAGTTTAACCGGGTTTTTCAAAAAGGTGGTAAAATCACTTTTGTTATAGGTTGAGTCACTTGGAAAGTATTTCCAGTAGGTTGTTTATGTTCGTAAGATATTCTTTGCAAATCTGTCATTAAAATTTCCTTAAGCAATACAAAAATGTATTAAAACCATTAAGAAAGTTTCAGTCGGGCAACCCGACTTACATTTACCATCACCCTCAGTAAAACAAAATATATTGTATTATATTGGTATTATAACTCGATTTCTAAAGTGGGCGGATGGGACATTTGTATGGGAGGTATGTACCAGATGGGGCGTGTCTACACTTCAAGATTTTTTTCTCCAAAACTTTATCCTGTTATAGTTTTACTAAATACAGAAATTGGGCACGATCGCGAGGGGGTATTGATATTATAACTGCATCTCTAAAGTGGACGGAAAGGTACATTTGTATGGGAGGTACCATAAGGGGCGTGTCTAGGGAGGTACCAGATGGGGCGTGTCTACACTTCAAGATTTTTTTCTCCAAAACTTTATCCTGTTATAGTTTTACTAAATACAGAAATTGGGCACGATCGCGAGGGGGTATTGATATTATAACTGCATCTCTAAAGTGGACGGAAAGGTACATTTGTATGGGAGGTACCATAAGGGGCGTGTCTATATTTTTTCCAAAACTTTATCCTGTTATAACTTAACAAAATTCATAATTTGGGCACGATCGTGTCAAGTATATCGATATTATAACTCCATCTCTAAAGTGGACGGAGTGGTACATTTGTATGGGAGGTACCAGAAGGGTCGTGTCTAGACTTCCAGATTTTTCCTCCAAAACATTATCCTGCTTGAAGTTTACCAAATACAGAATTTGGGCACGATCGCGTTAGGTCTATTAACAATATTAATCGATTTCAAAAGTGGGCGGTACCAGATGTATATGGGAGGTATCAGATGGGGCGTGGCTAGACTTCCGGTTTTTTCTCAAAAACTGTATCCTTCTATAGCCTTACTAAACTAAAGATTTTGGGTACGATCGCCTTTAATTTATGGATTTTACTACTCCATCTCTAAAGTGGGCGGAAAAGTACTTTTGTATGGAAGGTACCAGAAGGGCGTGGCTAGCCTTCCAATATTTTTTTCCAAAACTTTATCCTGTTATAACTTAACAAAATACATAATTTGCGCACGATCGTGTCGAGTTGATAGTATAACTCCATCTCTAAAGTGGGCGGAGTGGTACATTTGTATGGGAGGTACCAGAAGGGGCGTGGTCATGTAGCCCATTTTCAATACCGTAAGTAGTTTTGGGGAAATATTAACTCGTGCAAAATTTCAAAACATTTGGTTGCGTCTTTCGAAAGTTATCGTGCGACAAGCAAAATTTCGAATTGTTCACGAGATATAGGCTTAAGTATCAGTACATGTTTTTCGAACACTGCAAAAATTAATTAAAAAAACTATAGCTAATAATTCAAACCCCAGCTAGAGGTTTTCTTCTACCATCATAAGCTTTAAGATTTTGGCGGTCTCAATTGGTTCAAGATTTAAGTGCTGCACTTGTGTTATATGAAGCCATGTCTGAGTTTGGTATTCCTGCAAAACAAATTCGACTTTGCAGATGTACCTTGGAAAACACCAAATCCTCTATTAAGATTGGTAAGGATCACTCTGAATCATTCAACACGAAAAGTGGTGTTTAAAGAAGAACCTGAAGGACGGCACAGAGCAGGGAGACTCAAACTTCGTTAGAAGGACCAAGTGGTTGGCGACGTGCCGTAGGACTAACTGGAGAACGCACGCAGAAGACCGTGTGAAATTCTTTAATACTTCAACATAGGTATCCGTTATTTGGATTGACTCTAGTTTGGGATAGCAGAGTTACGTTGCTTCTCTTATAAGAGTATAACAACCCAGCAGCAAAAAATGGGGCTTTGCATGCTTTCTTACAGGCCTGCAATGACAGTCAGAAGCCCTACCCTTCAAATGCAGTCTTCATTTCAAATTAACATAGGATGTCACAGGCAGGCAAGGCCTGCACATTCCCTTTCTCATTGAAGGCGTTTCAGTAGGCATGCCTAGTATGTCCTGCTTGGATTCCTAATAACAAGGGCCTTCTATGAGGCATTGCTACTGCAGACCAGCTTACAGGCCTGCAAAAGAGCATTTATAGAAGGACTTAAATAAAAAAAAAGCATATGCGAATTATTTCCATATTAAATGATTTCCTACTTTTTAAAAATTTTTATTACAATTTGTAATAACTAGTTTTTTTAAACTCCAACAGCGGGAATCGAACTCGCGACCTCAGTACTCATAGTTGGGCTCGGCTATCACGTGATATAGTTGTTGTACGATAAATAACATACATGTGGTTTTCATAAACAACAGCATCTGTCTTACCTTCCCTTAAGAGGCCTGCCAACATGCCTAATCGGAGAAGTGACAAGTGCATGGCTATGAACGTCAATTCTGCCTTCTACTAATAGGACTGTCAACAGGCCTGTTTAAGGCAAGAAAGTTTGCATGCCCTTTGAGAACATCTATGGTATTTTTGTGGGGTACACAGTAGGGCTGCTCACAGGCCAGTTTTAAGAAGGGAAAGAGGCATGTCTGCGGGATCTATTCTCATCCTAGTAAGAGGCCTCATTGCAGGTCTCATTTGAGAAGCGAAATGTGCATGGGTATGGAATTTTTTATAAGGCTTAGTGAAGGACTTATTATAGCCTGTATACATGCCTGGAAAAGGAAGGCATATTTGAATGTCAACAAAATGCCTTTGAAGGCATGTTTGCAGGCATATTTTTACAATGCCTCGTCTTTTCCGCTGCTGGGAAGAGAATATATCCTAGTCACCACAGACAATGATGTTTAAAGCTTTTTCAGAAATTTATTTCTTTAATTTTGTCTTCGGGCATCCTTTGACTAACGCTAGCTGCGAAACTAAGCCCCTAAACCTGTTTCTCAGACTTGTTTAAGAACTGCAAAACAACTTTTGTAAAATTAATCGTTCGATCGTACGACAACAAAGTTTTTTTATGGTTTTATTTTTCTGTTTTTGTTGGCAGACTAAATTCTTAAATTGACCACTCGACCGTGTTTAGTAATTTGTTTATATGAACAGCGCTATTGTGAGAGGCTGCAATTTGTGTACATTTCATTTAGCATGATAATTATTTTTCTCTGTGGGATTCTATTTTTACTTCCAACTGCTGTCAGTCAACGATGTGTATGACATTTCAATTAGTCATATGTATAACATTGTTGCAAAATTATGAAAATTAAAATTGTTGCAAGTGATACATATTATTATGTATAATATGTTTGGCGTCGATCATTTGTGGAGCATAAAAACAAAAATAAAAAAAACTGGCGTTATGTCGCTATAGGAGAGATTCAGTGGCATTTTTAATTTTGCCCACATTTTTAGACTAGGTCCCAAATATTTTAATTAAAACATTTTACAGGGTACTGCATGGGTTTGGTGGTTGTTTTAAATTGTGTATTTAATTAAATGCGATTCATGATTATCGTACATCGTTCGCCGTACTTCTGCTTTTTCTTCATCTATCAGTAGCGATTTGTGGATGATGGAAGCACACTTTCAGGTTATCGGGAAGTGATTACCAGTTTATATAAAACTCGGTCAGCTATAACTTTGAAATCTCCGACATACCGATTACTGAATATCGAATTCAATGAGCTTTTAAAAGTTTCCACTCTTAAAAATCACCGGATCTATAAAAGAACATCGAAGTATTGACGCCTTGGCTTCTGACGATCTTCAAAGCCTGGGTTAAGCTGTCGCACATTCCAACGAGATGGACAACCTACAAAATTGTATTTATCCCTTAAGGGGTTGGGCGGCAATATTCATATTCTTACTGATAGTATAGCGGCTATCAGCTCCCTGGAGAACGTGTACACCACTTCGAGAAATGTTCGCTAATGTCGGTCGTCTCTAGACATTCGACGGTTACCCTTACATGGGTTCCAGGACATGGGCACATATATGGTAACCAAAGGGCCGATACGTTGGCAAGGGCCGCCACAACCGTGAACGCGGGCAAAGTTTACGGTCTCATTGTGATCCTTCTCACAAGGTGGAAACAGATAATTGAGCGGAAACTGAACCATATTGCTAAGGAGAGATGGGTGAGAGAACCCACTTGCACGGCGACCAAACAAATTTGGCCTACAATGTATATACAGAGGACTCGATTTGTGCTGAACCTGTCCAGAGTCCACCTGAGGAACATCATAGCTGTAATAACCGGTCACTGGCCGGTTGGTAAACACGCTAAGAGGTTGAAACTGCCCTACAACGATTTTTGTAGAAGCTGCAATAAGAGACCACGCAGCATCTTCTATGAGATATGAAAAACTTGATCATCGGACACATCTAGACAATATCTGTATATCAGTAGGCGATTTGCGGAACATCCATGCCTTCAGCAACGAAATGGCTTGATAGCGACGCTAACCGAACAGAATATGAGTATTTGGGGCGAACATCTTAAAATGGCATCACAACGTGCCTCATACTAGGACCCATGTAAGCTGTGTTGAACGTGGCTGCCGAATAAACCTGACCTAAGTTTAGATAAATGAAAAAACCCATTTGGGGAATGGGACATTGCCCAGAGGTTGAAAGTTATTGATTGTCACTCACTTGGGAGTGACCAGAAGCGATTCCTTTGTGGCACTGTTCAAGCAGCTAGTTACTTCCGGTCTTAGACCAAGTATTCCCCGGGCAATGACTTTAAAGCAACCACTTAGAAGTTAGCTAGAGTTAGAAGGCGAAATGTTGAGTAACCTAATCGGCATGCTACCACCGATGCGTCTTAGGAAGTAGGTAACAGAAGTTACTGAAGCTCAACACACTCTCTCCTAGTGGCTTTAGCAGCCCCAAGAAACTAGGATCGGGAGCGGTGGCCTATTAAGCCACTCTCCTTAAACAAAATTTAATTTGAAAACACGGAGAATAAATGTTGAAGACCCCCGCAAACGATATAAGGACCATGATTTAAGGATATGCACCTGGAATGTCCGAACTCTTTACAGAGATGGTGCCTCTATCCAACTGGCGGTTGTCCTTTTTCAGCTGCCATGCAGAAAGACACGAATTTGGATGTGGTTTCATAGTCGGCAAGAGACTTCGACACCTGGTCTCGCGGTTAAACCCTGTAAGTGACCCAATAGTCACCATTCGCATCCGGGCGAAATATTTTTACATCACGATGATTTGTGTACACGCTCCCACGGAAGGTAAAGACGATGAGATTAAAGATGCATTTTACGAGCGGCTAGAGGAAACAAACGACCACTGCCCTGGCCACGACATGAAAATTGTTCTGGAAGACTTTAATGCAAAAGTAGGAAGGGAAGATGTTCTTGGTCCCTCGATCGGTAAATTCAGCCTGCATACCGACACGTCAGACAACGGGTTTAGGATCGTTAGCTTTGCAGGGGGGAGGAACATGGTAGTGAGTGGAACCAGATTCCAGCATAAAGATATCCACAAGGCAACTTGGCTATCCCCCGATCAAAACACCAAAAATCAAATTGATCATGTGGTAATTGATGGCAGGCATGGATCTAGTGTCATGGATGTGCGTGTGATCCGTGGTGCTAATATTGGCTCGGATCATTACCTGGTTGCAGCCAAGGTGCGCACAAGATTGAGCAGAGCGAAAAACGCACGTAACCAAACACAAAGAAAGCTGGACATAGCGAAGCTGCAAACCCCAGAGATAGCTACTGCCTACTCCAACCAGCTCTCCCAACTTTTACGACACAACGCCTCCACTTCTGACGTTCCCGATACACAGTGGCAGCATATTGCGCATTCCATGGCAACCGCCGCAACTACCGTGCTAGGATATGAAACGATGAAGAATGTAGCATAGCGTCTGAGGAACAGGATGCTGCTTATAGGGCAACGCTACAGCCAATTGTAACCCGTGCTGTTAGGGAACGGCATAAGGAGAAAGCAAAACGGGCGAGACAGCTATTTAGGCGAAAAAACGTCAGATGAAGGAACGGGAGAACGAGGATATAGAGCGATACAGGGATAGAGGTGAGGCCCGAAGAGTTAGAGCAAATGGGTACTGTAATGGCCTCCCCACCTGTAAGGACAGTGATGGAAATCTGGTCACGGATACGCAGAGTGTGCTGCACATATGGAGAGAACACTTCCAGCAACTGCTGGTTCCAGAAGGCAGCGCACGTGAAGTTATCACGCCAATTGCCGACGACGGCTTAGATTGCCCACCACCAAGTCAAGCCGAGGTAAAAAGAGCAATATGGCGGCTGAAAAACAACAAAGCAGCCGTTGCCGACGTTCTGCCCTCAGAGCTCTTCAAGTCCGGTGGCGAGGAGCATGCACCAGCTCCTGCGCACGGTTTGGCTTGAAGAGTGCATGCCCGACGATTGGAATGTAAGCGTATTATGTTCTGTGTTGAAAAAAGTTGATCCAAGTGTGTGCTACAACTACCGCGGGATCAGCCTTTTACCCATCGCATACAGGGTCCTGTCGAGTGTGCTATGTGAAAGACTAAAGCCAGTGTTATCCAACCTGATCGGGCCGCATCAGTGTGGCTTTAGACCTGGAAAATCAAACCAGATTTTCACACTTCGGCAAATACTGGAAAAGACCCAAGAGAAACAGATCGACACGTACCATCTTTTTGTCGACTATAAAGCTGCCTTCGACAGCCCGTAACGGCAGAAATTACTCGAAGCCATGGCTGAGTTTGGTATTCCAGCGAAGCTGATACGTCTTTGCGGGATGACGCTGACTGACACGAAGTCTTCAGTGAAGATTGGCAAGGACTTTAGGAAGCCATTCTATACCAGACGAGGCCTAAAGCAAGGCGACGGCCTATCGTGCGATCTCTTCAACATTGTGATGGAGATGATAATGAGAAAAGCTGCAATAAACACGAGTGGCACTATATTCAACAAAAGCCACATGCTACTCGCGTACGCTGATGACGTAGACATCATCGATCGAAAACTGCGGGATGTGACTGCAGCCTTCTCAGGTATACAGAAGGAATCAGCGAAAATGGGCCTAACGGTGAACGAGGACAAAACGAAGTTATTAGTTTTAACGAACAAAGAATCTACTCGTTTGGGAAACTGCGTGAACGTTGACTACTATAATTTCGAGGTGGAAGATAATTTTTTTTTCTCCGCCATCAACAAAGCAAATAATGTCAGCCTAGAAATCCGAAGAAGAATCCTGCTTGCAAATAAATGCTACTACGGACTAAGCAAGCGATTCAATGACAGAGCCCTCTCTCGACGAACAAAACTCCAGCTATACCAGATACTGGTTCTACCTGTCTTAATGTATGGCTCAGAATCCTGGGTTATGACACAAGCAGATGAATCGGTTCTGGAGGTATTCGAGAGAAAAATACTCCGTAAAATATATGGGCCCATCATCGTTAACGGAGTGTATCGGCGTCGTATGAATCATGAGCTGTACGAGCTGTACACTGACATTGACGTGGTCAAACGCATTAAGGTGCAACGGTTGCGTTGGCTAGGTCATGTTGTACGCATGGACGCTCCAGCTCGAAAAGTCTTCGACAACGAACTCGGTGGACGGCGCAGAAGAGGGCGACCAAAACTCCGTTGGAAAGACCAGGTTACTGAGAACCTTACAGAAGTCGGTGTGACTAACTGGAGAAGAAGCGCAGAAGATCGAGGCGCTTATAATATTTTTCTACGTGCGGCATATTATCCACTGGGACTGCACAGAAGTACCAGCTAAGTAAGAAAGAAAGTAAGTTTAGATAACAGCTCTTTCACCTGCCTCTTCTGACTAAGTTTTGGTCGTCCCCTCCTGCGCCGTCCACCGAATTTTTTGCCGAAAACTTTTCGAGACAGCCCTCTCTGTGTCATTAAATCGCTTGCTTAGTATCGGTTTGCTACCAATACTCGTCTCTTGTTTGTTTAAAGCGGAGCCAAGGTAACACCGAAAAGGATATTTGAAATTAATATTAATATTATACACGAATCTATCCCATCTGCCATAGTTGTATCCTTTCAGTAGACATCCATAAAATTACACTGCTTCTGATGTGCGTTTTTTCAATCGCATCTTAAACAAATTGCGTTGTAATTTACTTTGTTCCACAATATTTTGATTCATAAAAAACTCGAATTTCATACATTTTTATTCAATCTGTAAATTAAAGACTCTATCGATATATCTATCTCTCGTACCCACTATTGCAGTCTATTTTCCTATCTCTAAACATCTTCATATACATTTTAAATTTCATCTCATCCCAAATCTCACCGGCTGTGTTAAATTTTTTTAAGTGCAGACATTTAAAAGTACTCTTCATACACTTTTTACATCCTTACAAATCTTCTTATACTCAAATGCTTTCTTATATTAAATTGTACAAAGAAAATTGGATTTGCCGCATATAGTAATAAAAGAGGATAAAGGACTACTACAAATATGATTTTATCATAATATCATATCACATGTAAAGTACTTGCTATGCTACACACTCATGTTACGCTAACCGCACCAAGAAATCAAGATGTGGAAAAGTTGAATATATATTCTTAAAACTTCCTTTTAGTGTCATAGCAACGATATCGTGAATCGTTTAGATAAGCAGGAGTTCATAAGCACTTAAAAAAAGACCTTTTAATACACAGAAGAAATGGAAAAATACGAACTTAACAAGTGATGCTACAGTTTTTTCCCTGACAAGAAATGGCATTAATATGAACATATATTCCATAACATCTCAAGAATTCATTTCATTTGGGCTCTGCATGGTATATGGTGCTACAAAGGATAAGTGCTTTAAGGATACTGTTTCTTCCGGAGCTCAACCCCTACATCCACAGACATAGGTATGCTATCGTTTGCATATGAAAACGTTGTGTAAATACGGGTAAGTATGTGTTCATATCTCGTGATACGTGAAGTGGTGGTTGTTTCGCAACAACAAAAATGTCGCTTTATTAATAATTTAAAAACAAAACATTTGGCGAGATGAGGAAAACTTCAAAGCCCGGCAATCTTTGCAGAAATACAAAAAATGTAATCCTAAGGGGATACTTTTGCACGCTGTCTTTTATGTTTAATTTGCAAATTTTTTTTATTGAAGTTAAAAAAAAACTCAGGGGGAATAGATAACTTAATGTGATTTCCTGTCCTAGAAACGAGGAAACTATAGTAAGAAAATACAATCTCCGGAAAGTGCCAGGAAGTTAACATGAACCCATGGTTTAAACATCGCAAAAACATTTTGCGAATTTTTCATTAAGGTGGTGTTGTAAAAAATAATATTCTGTTAAAAATGTCAATCTGGGACATTCGCGTATCTATATATGCAAAGGGAAATGCCAATGCAAATTTCACACAGGAATACCGAATGTGAAATAATATGAGGATGAAGTAGTAAACTGTGCGTTAATTCGTTTAACATACTTGTACATCTTATACGTTCTTCTTTTAACTATTTATATGTACATAGTAAAGTTTTCGTGACATTTAAACCAGTAGGAAAGTTTCAGTCGGCCAACCCGACTAACATATACCATCACTCTCAGTAAAACAAAAAATTTTCGATTATATTGAGAATATTACTCGACTTCTAAAGTGGGCGGAGTGGTGCATTTGTATGGGAGGTACCAGAAGGGGCGGGTCTAGACTTCCTTATTTTTTTCCAAAATTTCTAAAGCGGGCCCTACCAGATGTGTATGGGAGGTACCAGATGGGTGTAGACTTCCAGTTTTTTTTTCTCTCAAAAATTGTATCCTGCTATAGCTTTACTTAATAAAGAATTTGGGTACGATCGCGTTAGATTTATTGTTATTATTACTCCATCTCTAAAGTGGGCGGAAAGGTTCATTTGTATGGGAGGTACCAGAAGGGACGTGGCTAGATTTCCAATTTTTTTTCCAAAACTTTTTCCTGTTATAGCTTTACTAAATACAGAATTTGGGTACGATCCCGTTGGGCGTATAGATATTAATAGTCCATTTCTAAAGTGGGCGGAATGATGTATTTGTATGGGAGGTACCAGGAGGGGCGGGGCCATGTAGTCCATTTGTAATACCGTACGTAGTTTTGGGGAAATATTAACTCGTGCAAAATTTCAAAACATTTGGTTGCGTCTTTTGAAACTTATCGTGCGCACCAGCCGGACAGCCAGACAGACAGACATGGGTCAAACGACTTAAAAAGTCATGAATCGAATTTGGTTCAAAGAAACCTAAGGTCTAAAGTGACTCCTTCTACGTGTTACACTTTTAGGTCGTATCAAATGATATATACCCTCATCCCTAAGGGTGAAGGTATAAATCTGCGAAGACTTATAATTTTTGGGGGTGGCACCAACAGAATTCTGCAATTTTTTTCCCCATTCAACTTGCGACGACCCCATTAACAAACTTGAAAAATCTGGCGTATTTATATTCTGGATGACATAAAATTAGGTGTGGGTGCATTTAATAGCAATAGCACTCACTCACTCGCTCATATCACTCCATCGTTCTGTGGACATGCTCCTTATAGAATTAGAGAGTTGCACGTACCGTTAGAGGTAATAAGGCCGAAAAGAGATAAAACTTGTCATCACTCAGACCTAATTAGAGTACTGCATGAAGAATGCCAAAAAAAAGTGGTAAAAGTAGCTCAAGTTGTACTTGTGAGCATTGGAGTGAATATTTATTTTAATGAGTATTGGTCGGATATGAATGGCAGTGCGAACTTCGTACTTTTAGGGTGTAAATGGCCAAATGAGGATAAAACTGGTACCATCACCCAAACCAAACGAGTCAAGGTAGAATAGGAAAAATTAAAACTGGTACTACCGCCCAAACCACACGAATAAAAGTAGAATCACGAAAATTACGGCTAAAGGTACAACCACAAATATTTGGGGTGAATATTTATCTTATAAAGCAGTTGTGCCATACGAAAAGAATTTTCGAAATTCGTACCTTTAGGTCAAAAAGGCAAAAATCACAGGATTATCCCTCAAATTGAACCTTATCAGTGTGGCTTCAGACCTGGTAAATCCACGACCGACCAGATATTCACACTACGACAAATCCTGGAGAAAACCCAAGAAATGCAGATTGACACCTACCATCTTTTCATCGACTACAAAGCTACATTCGACAGTCCGATACGACATAAATTATTGGATGATATTGCAGAGTTTATTATCCTCGCGAATCTAAGACAACTTTGCGGGATGACACTGACTGAAGTTTTTCGTGAAAATTGGCAAAGTCTATTTCTACCTAGCGAGGCTTTAGAAAAGGCGATAGTCTGTCATGCGATCTCTTTAACATCATAATGGAGATGATCATGCGGAAGGTAGCAGTAAACAGGAATGGTACCATCTTTAACAAAAGTCACAAGTTGCTCGCGTACGCCGCACTGTGTCTAAAATTTTGATTTCATTGGCCAAAAGTAAAATTTTTTTTGTCACCGATTTTTAAAATTTTTACGCCATTTTGTAGTAATATATCCAGATTAAGGTAGCCAAAAAAATAGGTTAAACTATTGATAATTGTGGGCGTGGCATGCTGTCAAACTCAACTGTTTTTTTAATTTCTGAAAAAGGTGTTTTTTTTGTTTCTTCCTCCAAAATAAATGGTTACTACTCGCAAGCTATCATCGATAATTGCCTGCGGTCTTTTTAATAATGTTGGTAGGATTATAGTCTTTATTTATTGTAAGTGGTCACAGCTCTAGCGTTTAATATTAGGTGCGTTATGAAATTTTTATGAAACTACTATATTTTTCTCAAATTAAAACTTTAGTGGAATAGAACTTCTAGGGAACAAGAAACGTTTACCACCCAGAGAAAGGTGAAAGTGTTCTCTTTAACCCCATATGTACCCGCCAAGGGTCGCCACTTTTTTCATTTTAATGAAATTACTCTAAAAAAATCAAATTACGCCCTATAAGTAGCCCAATAAGTACTCGTAAACATAATTCGAGTAAACCTTAACGGATCGGTGTGAAAATTTACCAGTATAAATATATTTCAAAATGAACTTATGGGATTGTAAATGAGCAGAATAGTCCCACCCCTTCTGGTGCGTCTCTTACTAAATAACCTATTTTTGTATAATTAATATATCTTTTATAACTGTCAAACAGACGATCAGAAGATCGGAAACCCTAAGAAAACCGAAACCTTTGCCACACCCTTTCTGGTACCTCCCATACAAATAACCGAATTGACCTTGACCAAAAAGTTTTTAATTTTTCTGTAATAATAGCAAAATCTCCAGTTGATTTTACTATTTTTTTTGAGAGTATAAATTTTTTTGAGAGTAACAATAAAAAAAATTCCTATATTACAAAAAATTTTTATAATTGTTATTAAGTTCCAAATATAAAATTTGTTAATGAATAAAAAATAATATACCAATATTTCACTCTAAAAGTTAAAAAAAATCAAAAGTTCAACTTTGACTCAGAATTCCTTAAAAAGTCCTGAATCAATTTATATGGAATTAAAACGAAGTCAAGATGCATACATATCTTTTTTGTTAGCAAAGTGAATTCACTCAAATTTTGCGTATGATGTAATGATTACCTCAGGAATGAGTATGGACAATATCGGTTGACGCTTTCTGGTACCTCCCATACAAAATGACCAATTTTTGGACAATTAATATTTCTCCCATAACTTTATTTTGTTTTAATTAAAAATCTATTAATTTCAATATTTCAAGACTTAAACAATATCTTATACTGAGTGATGGTATTTATTAGTCAGTTTACCTGACTGAAATATATTTAAGTACGAAAAACATAGTATTAATATAAATTTATAATAAACACAAACTACCACGGTTTCAAATCCTATAAAAATCTGTTGCAGTTTTTATTTTTGAAATGTTTGTTTTTTAAATTATCAAATTTGACAGCAAAAATAATAAATTGTTCTGTATTAATAGCAAGATTTTTAGATAATATTATTAACATTTTGTTTTTAGTGTAAATATTCTTTGAGTGTAAACAAATTTCTAAATTTGACAGCAAAAAGTTTTTAATTTTTCTGTAATAATAGCAAAATCTCCAGTTGATTTTACTATTTTTTTTGAGAGTATTAATTTTTTTGAGAGTAACAATAAAAAAAATTCCTATATTACAAAAAATTTTTATAATTGTTATTAAGTTCCAAATATAAAATTTGTTAATGAATAAAAAAATAATATACCAATATTTCACTCTAAAAGTTAAAAAAAAAATCGAAAGTTCAACTTTGACCCAGAATTCCTTAAAAAGTCCTGAATCAATTTAAATGTAATTAAAACGGAGTCAAGATGAACTAAATATCTATCCATTAAAAAAAAATTACTTCAATATTTTGATCGGTTCAAAAGTCACAGAATTTTGGCCAATGAAAATTTTCAGCCACTGTGCGCCGATGATTTTGATATCATTGACCGTGGATTGCGGGATGTTACTGTGGCTTTTCGAGCATTGAAAAGCAGTCGGCTGAAGTGGGTCTGGTGATAAACGAGGACAAAACCAAGTTATTTGTTTCAACGAACAAAGAGTCCACTCGTCTGGGACGCTGCGTGAACGTTGACAACTATAATTTTGAAGTTGTAGATGATTTTGTCTACCTTGGCTCCGCCATAAACAAAAATAATAATGTCAGCCTCGAAATCAAAAGACGAGTATTGATCGCAAACCGCTGCTACTATGCGCTAAGCAAGCGATTTAACGACAAAGCGCTCTCTCGAAGAACAAAGATCCAGCTATACAAGACTCTGATCCTACCCGTCTTGCTCTACAGCGCAGAATCGTGGGTAATGACTAGGGTGATCAGTTCGGTTTTCAGAAACCGGCTACTCGGTTTTTTTCACTCATAAAAACCGTCGGTTTTTTTTAAATCCCTGTTTTTCGAATATCGAATAATCCGGTTATTTTTGGTCGAATATCGGTTTTTTGGTGTTCGATATTTTTTATTTAAATGTATTCATAATTGTGTTAAATGTGTATTCGTACATGCTCTTTTCCATTGTTTCGGCCGATCAACCTAATTGTCAGTTTTATAAATCTTCAATGTTTAATAAGTCGGCTGAAAAGCGAGAGAAAAATGTTTGTAAAAGACCAATATAAGAGGAGCTTCAACTTATCCATGATGTTAAGCACCGCTGGAATTCTACGGCCAATATGGTTTCTCAATTTTTAAAATTGCACAAATGTGTGAATCATACTTCATTGGACTTAGGACTGACACCATTTAGTAAAAATAATATCGCAACTTTGTCTGTGCTTAGTGACTCCCTTAAACCTTTGGAAATGTCTATACAAAAACTTTCTGCAAACTCTCCGACTTTAGCTAATGCTGAAGGCATTTTTAAATTTTTATTTAAACACTTTTCAACAATTCAAAACCAATTATCAGTAAATTTATATGAAATTGTAAAAAGACGTATATCAGAACGACGTGTTCAATCCCTGAATACTCTCATTTTGTAGTTAAGTACGAGTAAACTCCCAATTAGTGACGCATTTCTAAAATATTCAAGTAAAAATTATTTTTGATTTTTTATATATGGATAAGAGCGGCAAAAGGACTCAAAACCTTGTCAGATTATTAAACGCCTTGTACACTATAAGTCCAACTAGTACATTGAGTGAAAGGGCATTTTCAATATCAAGTTTTATAAAAACCAAAGAAAAAAATAGGTATACACTCAAGAACTTAAATTGTATCTTATTTCTTAAATGTTAATTTAGGGAAAACTAAAGATTAAATATATTTATATATAATCAAGTATTTACAAATGAATTGTTTTGTTTCGTTTGTCTTTGTTAAAAAAACAAACTGATCTCACTAATGTTGTGCATTGTAATTTTAATTAAACTATAATTGAATTGTTTTCTGTTATTTGTTAATAAAATTTTTGTTCTAAAATTGTGTTTTATTATACTTTTGAAAACCGGATTATCCGGTTTTTTGTGAATTTCAAAAAAAGCAACCGGTTTTTTTTAATTGCCATTTTTCGAATAATTCGAAAACCGGTTTTCGCAAAAACCCGAATAATTGATCACCCTAGTAATGACACAAGCGGATCAATCTATTCTGGGAGTCTTCGAGAGAAAAAATACTCCGCAAAATATTTGGACCTATCATCGCGAACGGCGAGTACCGTCGTCGAATGAATCATGAGCTGTACAACGACATCGACGTGGTCAAGCGCGTTCAAATAGACCGAATGCGCTGGCTTGGACACGTTGTACGAATGGACGAAAACGCTCCGCCTCGAAAAGTCTTCGGCAATAAACTCGATGGGCGGCACAGGAGGGGGCGACCAAAACTCCGATGGATGGACCAGGTGACGGAAATGTTAAGTAAGCTTGGTATGACGAACTATCTACGGAGCGCAAAATACCGAAGCGCTTGGAATTCTTTTCACCGTGCGGCTACTGATAGATGAATTTCTGTGCTGCTGCCAATTAAGTAGAAGAAGAATCTCTCGGATCAAACGGCTAATAGTATTTTTCTGGTTTCTGCAAGTAAATCCCAAATCCCATTTTCCCATAGTAAAACTTACATAACCTAATCACCATGTAACCAATTTTTAAAAAACATATATGCGGTTTAATTGCTTTTTCAAACCTACGGAATAGTGAAAAAAGTCTAAAAAGTTTTCGGTTTCTAAGCAAAAACAGACAAGTAGCCCAGTTATCTATATAAATATATATATAGTTGGAAAGTTATAGGATTCTTCTTACCAAAACCGTTAAGTAATCTGTACACGGTTAAGAATTGACTGAGTCATAAGTAGAGAGTTCAAAACCGACAACCGTCTAACCGGTTTTTTTTTCTCCGAAACTGTATGAATATTTCTCCTAAAATGCCATTTATGAATACCCGGTTTAACCGAGTTTTTGTTGTCGGTTATTCGGTTTTTCTAGAAGGGTGTGAAATCATAAGTATTTCCACATTGTCAAGATAGTTTTGATCAAAGCGGTTGTTATAAGGTTGCTTATGCTTATCCGATATTTTTAAGACAAATTTGAAAGAAGGTTTTAATTGAAATTTGTTTCAAAAATTCTGCTTTTCTACACCTATAATATTCAAAGTGTCAGCAAGTGCTCTAAATGCTTATAAGATTCTGTTTGTTAATTAAGTAGATGATAATTAAGTAGAAGAAGTTTTAATAAGTAGAATATGTATATTAATTGAAAATAGTTGATTGATTTTCAACATAACTTATAATATTCTTCAAACATTTCTGTTAAAACGTTAACCTAGAGCTTAAATCGAATGATTTTAGAAAATGCATTATATATTTTTATTTCAAATGGCATGGCAATCTTGTTAAAATGATAGATCAAATTTCTTTCAAAACTGAACGAAATGTTCCTACGAGTCAAAGCATCAAACACAGTCGATGTGAACAATTTAATACAAATAAATGTGCATAAAATGCATTTAACTTGTCACAACAACATAGAGTAAACTTTGAAAATACTATCACATCAACACTTGCACGTACACAAGGCCCCAAGCCCAACACAAGAGGCAAATCCTTAGTACAGCAAAGATGAACAGTAAAACCAGAACGAAGCAATTTTCGAAAATGTACAAAATGCCATTGAGCTGTCACAATGCATTGGAGCTGCAAAAATCTGAGTGTACTCGTATTCCATAGAAAAGGAAAAGAAATACAATGGATAGGGGTGAACATGTGCAAGCTGTGGGTGACATACTGCATGTTATTGTGGCAGTAACAGTGACGTGCATCCCATGCATTCATTGCATACTCACATAAATACTTATGTCTGTACAGCATAGATGGCGTAAAGTCATAGTATGGTAGAGAAAGCACAGTGTTGTGAAACCATGTTTTTTGTTGCATATCATGTGTAAAACAATAACTGATTGGAACGAAGGATATGTCGTTTGCGATTACCATGATATATATTGAGCATAGAGTAGAGTGGTTCAAGATCGTATGAATAAAATCAAAGTATGGATAACTGAAAAATAAATCAGATTATGAACGTATATCCTCTTTATAGTTTACGTACCAAACAATCATGGGAACTCGGTGCACATCGGAAATAAGTGTTGGCGACTGCTACAAACTTCCAATTTACACTTTGCAGCAATACAGAATCTAACTACACACCATCTAGTTTCTGTTAATGGACTTCTAATGAGGGTATATGTAAATCAGTTCATCTGGATGTAAAGTATGTGGATTAAATACATTCATGGAACCATGTATTCGTGTCGTTACCTAAACACTGTCCTAGCTTCATAAGATAAATGTATGTATGTGGCTTCCTAAATGTATAAGTACTAAAGAGAAGCGCCACTCGATCTGCAAGCGCAAAATTGGCGCACTCTGCAAATATATTTGCCATACATGATGCCACAAAAAAATAAACGAATTTATCTGTTTATCCAACAAAATTTCAGGGATCTAAATATTCTAGAGGCAAAAATTTAACACACACAGTTTGTGAACATGCGGTAGTGAAGAGTTGTCGCTCTCAAATTAAGGACAAATGTCAAGTCGATATGTTTACTGTTTTACCAGAGAATGTTTTTATTACCATAAAAGAGTCCTGACATTGTTTAAGCAAAAAGTGTTACTGAAGACATGACGGCTATGTTACTGGGTAAGAGTTTGTACAGTACTGACAGAAGAATCATCTCAAGCGTAAGAGTACTTTATAGTAAAAAACATGCCTACTACAAAATAAAAAATTGACCTCGTTACCTGTTTTATTGCAACGACACCATTCGGGGTATATCATTGTCGGTGCACACTTGCACAGCAGCTCCTTTCAGTAAGCTGTTTGCATCTTCTGTTAAAATATGGGTGCATTTGTCATATGCCTATCCAATTTTGATTGTGTCGCTGCCCATTTGTATTCGTTAAATCTAGATGTAGCTGCTCCTGCTTCTGTTATTTTAACTGTTGTCCAAGAAAATTTCTCGTGTTTCTTTTTCAAGCTGTCGTCATTGGTCTGGTTTTTATATTACGGGAACAAAGAAAAAAGATATCATGTAACTGACATAAATGGACATTGGACAGACGAGCGCATTTCTTTACATTTGTTAAGCAAAGAATAACTACAACAAATGTAGTCGACACTGACATTTTATTAATGTTATCCCAAGAGTGACAAATTTAGGTTGTTGTGTGTCAAAAAATGAGATATGAAGTGATATAATGTGATATGTAGTAAAAGCTCGGCTATCAGTTAGTTACACCATAGGAGAAATGGCAATATAATCAAAATAATGTATTAAGGAACTGTAACATCATTACAATGTTGCATCAGAGATGTTTAAAAATACAATATAAAACCAGTACAGAAATTTCAGTCAGGTAAACTGACTGATAAATACTATCACCCAACATAAGATATTGTTGAAGTCTTGAGTTATTGAAATGAATAGATTTTTAATTAAAATATAGTACTTATGTATAATTTTTCCCCTGCTTGTGGTGCAAAATCGTCCAAAACTTTACTTATTTGTGTAGGGGGTATAGGTGCCGGTTTGGAATTTATGTGAGAAATATTAATTTTTAAAAAAAAAATAATTTTGATAGGGGGTACCAAAAGGGGTGAACCGATACAGTCCTTATTCTTTCCTGACTGAAATTTTCATACGTACAACTTACGAATAATTTGACTGCATTCAGTGCACTTACAAAAAAAGAGTTCGGTCCTTTGTATGGAAGGTACCAGAATGGGTGTGTCAAATAGTTAGGTTTTCTGAGGTTTCGCCTCCTATCACAATATAAATTAACCGACTAATTTGCATTACCCTTCAAATGTCCGTTTGGAAGTTATGGAAGAACTCATAATTTTCCAAAAATAGGTCACTTTGTATGGGTGGTACCAGAAGGGGTGACCCGATATAGTCCATATTCACTCCTGATTCATATTTTCATAAGCGTACATCATACTCAAAATTTGAGTAAATTAAGTTTACTTACAAAAAAGATATGTATGTAAAACTATAATGGTCAATTAGGTCATTTGTATGGGAGGTACCAGAAGGGGTATGGCAAAGGTTTCGGTTTTCTTAGGGTTTGTCTACAATTGCAAGATAAATAATCTGACCAAATTTAAATATCCTCCGATAGTCTGTTTGGCAGTTATAAAAGAAATATTAATTATCCAAAAATAGGTAATTTTGTATGGGAGGTACCAGAAGGGGTGGGGCTATTCAGCCCATTTACAATCCCATAAGTTCGTTTTGAAAAATATTAATACTAGTACATTTTCATACCGATCCGTTAAGGTTTACTCAAAGTTATCCTGCCCACCAGCCATCCAGCCAGCCTTACAGACGGACATAGCTCAATTGTCTTAAAAATTCCGAATTTGGTCTTAAGATACTTGGGGTCTAACTCGTCTCCTTTAATGCGTCACACTTTCTTCGTATCAAATGATATATACCCTCATCCCTAAGGGTGATGGTATAAAAATAAATTGATCGTCAACTAGCTCTAATTTATCACCCAGACCAAGTTCCTGAGAATGGCGTCTGTTCAATAATTGGAGTTCCCTGTCACATTTACGTCTACAGTGGCTATGGCTTTATCTGAACGCACGGTACGTGCTTGAAGTGGATGAACATTATCCAAAACTTTAAATGTGGGAGTGCATTTTGAAAAAAAAAATTCACGATTTTTAAAAGTTGTCTTTGCTTGGTGCTTAGCCAAAGTATATCAGAAGTTTTATAGGTCTAAAAAAATCCCATACATAGATTATTTTCAAATGTTTGGTAATGCTTTCCAGATATACTATGAAAATTCAAATTGGTCCCCCAGTCAAACAACTCCAACTCCGATAAACATTGTTCAAATTTTCAATTTATAGGATTTATCACCGACTCGCTCTTCTGAAAAGTGATTGAGAAACACATAACTGTTAAGTAAATGGATGTACATCACTGTTTAAGCCGGAGCAGCTTCGACATGACCGCACAATTGTTTGATACATTTAAATAGTCAAATATAGACGTGGGCAGCAATTTGGCACTTTTTACCAATTTAGTAAAAAAACAACACATATAACAAATCTCAACTTCATAACTCTGGTAGTTCATGAGATATATCCATTTTAAATTGTATGGCCGGTACCACGCCCCTTTTTCCAATCGCAACCAAGTAAAGCCAGGGATTATCAACTAGTCATCAGTATCACTTTGTAAAATTTTCGTATCAATCGGTCTATTAGAAAAGTCGTCAGAGCGATCTTTGAAAAGGGGCTTAGCATCGCCAACTTCCGCCCTGACTGTAATTTATGCTGCATCAACATTATATATACCAAATCTCATATTCATACCTCTGATAGTTCATGAGATATAGCTTTTTTAATTTTCACGTTGTATAGGCGGTGTCACTCCCCTTAATCCGATCACAACCAAGTATACCTATGGATTATCAACAGGTCATCAGTACCACTATGTGCGTATCAATCGGTCTATTAGAAAAGCCGTTAGAGCGGCTTTTGATAGTACATGATATACAGACGTTTAAAGTTTCAAAATGTAAGCCACACCTACTAATCCGATCCCCCCATTTTTTACTGTATCACGAATTTTGCCTCCAAATGCATCCACACAAATTTTGAAGGCAATTGGTGAAACAGCCTTCCAAATATTGCGTTTTCTGCCTGGCTGTCCGGCTGGTACGCACGATAACTTTCGTAAGGCGCAACCAAATTATCTGAAGCTTTGCATGTGGTAATATTTTCCCTACGTGGCCACGCCCCTTCTGGAAACTTCCATATAAATATATCATTCCGCCCACTTTAGAAATCGACTAATAATATTAATACTCAAATTCTGTATTTAGTAAAACTCTAGCTGGGAAAAGTTTTGGAGAAAAAAGTGGAAGTGGATAAAATTTTGGAGAAAAAATCTGGAAGTCTAGACACGCTCCATCTGGTACCTCCCATACAAATGTTCCATTCCGACCAATGTAGTAATCGAGTAATAATATCAATACACCAAAGTAGATCGTGCCCAAATTCTATATTTAGTAGAGCTGTAGCAGGTTAAAGTTTTGGAAAAAAAAGTGGAAGTATAGTTACTCCCCATCTGGTACCTCCCATACAATTGTACCATTACGCCCACTTTAGACATCGAGTAATAATATCAATATACCCAACGCGATAGTGAAAAAATTTTGTACTTTATAAAGCTAAAACTAGATAATGATTTGGAGAAAAACCGGAAGTCTAGCCACGCTTTCTCGAAAAAGGGATTAAAATGGTACTACCGCCCAACCAAACGACTAACGGTAGAATCTGGTCATGAGATCTACAACTATACGCCAGTACCGATGGTAATACATAATTTTATTTCAAACCTTTCCTAAGAATATAATCTGACTCCGATTTTTGTCCACTTTTCTTATTATACGGAACCTAGAAGAAGTGCCCTGAAAATATCTATAATATCCATGCATATGCACAAAACTTTACTAAGACCAAAAAAAGGGTTACTTACGTTAACCAGTCCTCCTGCTAGCCAAACACACATATGCAGCCTCTGTCTATTTTAAGAACCTCACCTTTTGAAAAGATCTCAAAAACTCAGTGTCAATCTAATACCCTAATGAATGATATGTAAAGTCCTTATGTGTTTGTTAACGTTTTGAAATTTGTCTTTTACATTTGAAATGACACATGTATAACATCTACTTTTTTTTCTCTCTCAGAAACACAAACCATTTTAGTTCTTAAAACTGTCACAGTGACAGTAAAATGTACAAGTGATACTTCTTCACATATATCTCTGTCCCTCTGACTAAAACTAATGCTGTCCACAGCACTCCAAGTATTACACTACTGCATTCTATACTCATGCCACACTCTGCTCTGCCAGTAACCGCCACCCAATGTTGAGGGCTGATAACCCCATTCCTAAACGTTTGCTGTTGCAAATGACATTACAAACACATTCATATTTAGAGAAAAAGAAGGACCCTTGCAGTTGAACTATTAAACCAAACAACGTGTTCCTTGTCTCACCCTGATGACTTTTCATCGTAGAATATGACATAAATGTCAGCACTGCATGTTGGATTTCATGACATTGCATTTTGATTTATTGTAGAGGGCATTAGAATGCACAACGTTTATGCTATTCTCCACTTGCAGTTTGTGCTGCCTTTTCTAGTTCTTCTTGGACAACGACAGAATGTGCAGGATGGGTAACATCGTCATCATCATCATCATCATCGTTGCAGTCGTCGTCAGGAACACCAACAGCAGCTGAAGCAGAATCAGCAATGAACGTACATGCAAAGTTTCAAGTCGAGTTGAGAGTTGACTGGTTGTCACAGGACATAATTTATATTCGCATGCCTTAACTCAGAAGTCCTCTTTGGATATTTACGTCGACGTTGCAAACAGACACGGGAGAGTATAAGCAATAGCCAAACGTTTGGATGAGAAATTTGGGTGGACTTTTTGACATTTTCTGTTATATTTTTTTCACTGGTAAATTCGTATACATACTAATTTCGAAAATTATACTATTTGGTTCTACAAACTTCTTGTTACACGATATTTGTAGAAAGTATTTATAAACGGATCTCTAAAAAACTTACAAAAAACTATGCACAAAAAAGAAAAAAAAATCGACATCAGTATTCTCCCTACATTTGTATACCCTCACCCTTAGAGATAAAGGTATATACCATATTATATGAGAAAAGGTGTAACGCATTAAAGGAAACGTGTTAGACCCCAAGCGTCTTAAAACCAAATTGGTTTAAGAACTTTCTAAGGCGATTGAGGCATGTCCGCCTGTCTGGCTAGTGGGCAGGATAACTCGAGTAAATCTTCACTGATCCGTAAGAAAATGTAACAGTATAACTATTTTCATAAATTAAGTAATGGGATTGTAAATAGCCAGAAGAGTCCGACCCCTTTTTGTACCTTCAATACAAAATTACCTGTTTTTGGAAAAATAATATTTCTCTAAAAATATTCAAACAGACAGATGAAGGACATCAAAATTTGGCCAGTTTAATACACTTGCCGTAACAAACAAGCCCTTGGAAAAACAAAACCTTTGTCATACCCCTACTGGTACCTCCCACACAAAATTACCTATCTTGGACCTACTGGACCCGAGGTATTTTAAGACAATATAAGCTCCAGAACATTTGAAAACGATAGAGACTTGTCCTTTCATCTTGCTGGCCGGTTGGCAGGCTGATAGGCAGGATAACTTCAGTAAACCTTAACTGATCCTTATGAAAATTTATCAGTGTTAATATTTTCCAAAATGGTCATAATAGTCCCACACCTTGTACCTGCCACACAAAATGAACTGTTTTTGGTATAATAACACCCTGCTACAATTTTCAATTATTTGATTCACCATATATACACGAAACTAGAGAATTTATGTAGTAAAACTGCGTTCTCAGTTTATCGCCAGAACTTCAGGATTTTTTTTAAAAAGGATTTCAAAGTTTCAAATTATACACCACTTTCAAAAAATTAAATCAAATTTTTCCAATGAAAGGTAAAAATCTCAGCAATGCAAACAAATAACAGAGTTTAATAGATCTGGCAATTCCGGACCTATACAGGAAAAACTATAATTCCATGTTATAAATAAAAATCGGTCAATTAGTATGTCAAGAGAACGACAATTATGGACAAATGAAAAGAACTATGTTTAACTTAAGCTTTAGAGGGGAATTTGTGGAGAATAAAGTCCTCCATTCTGATGTTTAAATGTTAACGGTTATATTCAAAAAGAATTAGAGCTTGGACGTTTCGGCTAATATCTACTTCGCAAGTTCATGTTCGACATACATGGAAGATATATGTACAGCTGATGATGTAAATACGGACACCAATTTGTCACAAATGGTCTGATGACGGAGTTCAAAACGCGTCATCATTGTCCGTGATTCTGAATTGGCCGTTACTTAAATAATAAAAATATTCTGTCCTAGATGACCAATTTGGTGTATTGTTTCAATATACTAAACAAATTGATACTAATCATAGCGATCATCCTGACTCTCTCGAACAACTCTGAAATAAATAATATTTATACCATCAACCTAAGGGATGAGGATATATATCATTTGATAAGTTTAACACATAGAAGGAGTGACTTTAGCCCCTAGGTTTCTTTGAACAAAATTCGATTCATGACTTTTTAAGTCGTTTGAGCCATGTCCGTCTGTCTGTCTGTCTGGCTGTCCGGCTGGGTCGCACGATAACTATCGAAAGACGCAACCAAATGTTTTGAAATTTTGCACGAGTTATTATTTCCTCAAAACTACTTACGGTATTGCAAATGGGCTACATGGCCCCGACCCTTCTAGTACCTCCCATACAAATACATCATTCCGCACTCTTTACAAATCGAGTAATAATATCAATACACCCAACGGGATCGTACCCAAATTCTGTATTTGGTAAAGCTATAACAGGATAAAGTTATGGAAAAAATTTTGAAAGCCTTGCCACGCCCCTTCTGGTACCTCCCATACAAATCTACCTTTCCGTCACTTCAGAGATGGAGTAATAATATCAATACACCCAACACGATCGTGCCCATATACTGTATTTAGAGAAGCTATAACAGGATATAGTTTTGGAGAGAAAATCTGGAAGTAGTACCTCCCATACAAATGTACCTTTCCGCCCACTTTAGAGACGGATTAATATTACCAATAAATCCAACGCGGTCGTACCCAAATTCTTTATTTAGTAAAGCTATTGCAGGATACAGTTTTTGAGAACAAAACTGGAAGTCTAGCCACGCCCCATCTTGTACCTCCCATACACATCTGGTACCGCCCACTTTAGAAATCGATTAATATTATTAAGAGACCTAACGCGATCGTGCCGATATACTATATTTAGAAATCGAGTAATAATATCAATTTAATATAAATTTTTTGTTTTACTGAGGGTGAGGGTATATGTAAGTCGGGTTGCCCGACTGTTTTTTTTTTATTTTTACAAATTGGCAACAGTTTGAAATGAGCATATATTGAATACTATTATCTCCATTTTTGGGACTGGCCGTGGAATAGTGGTTAGAACACGCGACTACCATGCTGGAGATCCCTGGTTCGATTCTTGCTTCCAGTCATTTACATTTTTCTTTCATTGCCGGCCCCCTCGATGTTGTCGACAGCAACGTCGCAGTATAAGTGTCGAGTCAATCGGCATGTCTAGTAAAAGCTTCTCAAGCAGTGACATTCGCATTCTTCGATAAACAAGTAGGTGCCCTTAGTTGTGAATCTAAAAATAGAAATCGTGTTAATTCACAATGACGCGAGAAGCTATCCCATACCTCAATCATGGGGTGTAAAGTGAAATTAACTATGTAAGTAAGTATCTCCATCTTTACACGCTTGACAATACAAAACTTCTTATTGCTTTCTCATAAGATTTCGGCTTTGTATGTTTTATAATAGAAGTTTTAGTAGTAAATAGAAATATACGAAATTTGTGTCACACCCGTCCCCGTAAATATGACAAAAGTTCCTGCTTTAGGGCAATTTTATAAAAATTTGATTTTTGTATGCAAGTATGTTTGGAAAAAATATTAGGTGGGAAAAATGTCACTTGTTTGAGGCAGTATGGGGCAGTTGCAGGGTTTGTTGTGGATTTTTTTCGAAATACGAAAATTTTATAGTTTATAGTCGGGGGCTCGCTTTTAATTTTAGTCCCATGATTTCCTGGCAAATTTTCTTAGAATTCATCGTAGATTACGATTTTGATAACCGCTTGGTCGAGAAAAAAATTGACCCACTTTAATAATGATACATATTATACGATAGTACGGATAACTAATAAATGTATGTCTTATTATTTACTAATATTTTTACCTTTATGTTTGTTATAAAATTGAACTCTATTAAAACTTTAACTTCTTCATTCTTTTGGAGTTTATTTTACTAGGTCACACCCGTCGCAAAATGGTATCATACCCGTATTTTTTTTCTAAAAAGTTTTTTTTTATTAAGAAAAAAGAGTTTTTTGCTTAACACAATCAAAAAAATATAAACAATTACCTACATCACAATAAATGTGGACTTTCTGCGGAAAATTTTACATAATTTAACCTGAAAGTCATAATTTTGTTAAAGCTCAATTTCCTAAGGTCACACTCGTCGTTGCCTTCCAATGGACATTCTGAATAGAAATTAAGTTCTTTCACTTTCTAGCAGTTACTTAACGTTTTAGAACTTATTATTCTTGGTAATCAAAGTTTTTTAAACAATATTTTTTTATTTATGAATGAGATAACATGGTCACACCCGTCCCAATGGCATGACCCTTCACTATAAGTTAACTTACGAATAAAAATTAAACACGTTGTGTCGCCGTACTGGTACCTCCTACAAAAAACTAACCAAAACATCGAAAATTAATAATAAAAAAGAAACCTAACAAATCCTGTAGATTAACCCACCCATTATAAATTAAGATTTCTTCTGAGCTTTTTGTACTAATTAATTGGAGACGGTACCCCTTTACAATGTTACCTTATGTCCAGAGAAATAGAATTGAACTTCTTACTGTTGTTCAGTTGTCGAATTATTAACACATTGTTTACTGCAACATTTTCTACAGAAGTAATTCATGTCTATGAAAGTCTAGCCATACAACCGAAAGTCCGATCATCAACCGTTAACACCCCACCAATAAGTAATATACAGAAGTAATTTTATTTAAAAATCGACTAGTTTTAATAACTTGAGAGTTAAACAATATTATTCATAGGTTGAATGTATTTATCAGTCAGTTCACCTGACTGAAATTTCTGCGGTTTTGTTTTTAAAATTTAGAAATTATTCACTCTTAATGTAGCTCAGACATAATTTTTCTATGATCACCACATTTTCCACAACTGTTTTCCTATTTGTATTTATCTGTTTTTCTATATCTGTCCAATGTCCTCTTACATTCTCATTTTCTATGCCGCGCTCCGTCTCCATCTCTCATGTTGATGCCTTGGTCATAGCACCAATGGCCTTTCTGCCCACTGCTGCTTGTGATAGCTGCTGCCTGTTTTCGTAACTGTCAGTGTACATGACTGATGATGGCCACTGTGTCATGTTGCATGCACCATCATCTATGATGGTCACTTAACTGCACAAGTCATCGCTTGACATTTTGTTCATTTTGAGATGTGTCCAATTCCTCCATCCTCTTCGCAGTGTTTCCTTTTGTCGCATGAGAGTGTCTGTGTGGATTGGAAGTGATACTCGTTTCATTGGGAGGCGGCATGTCTGTATGTCATTCGGTATGTATTTGTTTTGAAATGAAAAATTATGACTTTTTATGCAACTTCCATCAAAATGGAAATATGCACGAGGGTGTGTTGCATACACAACACAGATCGTCCATACAAACATACGTACGTACAAGGGAGCGAAGTCATACAGCACTTTGTTTTAATATAACTTCCGTTTTTGAGTTAAAAGCTTTAATCTGATTACAGCTGGCCAGAAAGGTTTTTATGCAGGCATAATGTCGAGAATTTAACATGCCCGCACGGACATAACCTGCAGTCGAATGGTACGGAAGCTGTAAGTAATTAATTTTGAATTTTTGACAACATAAATTTGATTATCCTTTGGGAAATTTCAAAGATGATATGCCGTATTTTAAAATAGGTGATAAATGAAAGGATAGAGAAATGGATTTTTGTGTACATAGTAAAATTGTAAATAAATGTTGTGGGTTTCATAAATAGACTTTGAATGTGTGATGATATGTTCTATTGTGTTTAGGACCAGAAAACCTTGTACGTTTTCATAAATGCGCGGTCAGACATAAATAGATGGTAGGCATTTCTTGGATCTTCTCCAGGATTTGTCGTAGTGTCAATATCTGCTCGGTCGTGGATTTACTAGGTCTAAGGCCACACTGATAAGGTTCAATCAGGTTCGCTAAAATAGGCTTTAGTCTTTCACATAACACTCTAGACAGGACCTTGTATGTGTGCATCATCCTTATCTTCAGACATTTCGCGACATTCATCATCGTACCAGGGCTTATCTGAGCATGATTTTGCATAACCCAGTACGGTCGTTGCGGCAGTGGTCATAGAATTCGCAATATGCTGCCACTGGGTGTCGGGAACGTCAGAATTAGGGGGTTGGTTGGAGTAGACATTGGCTATCTCGGTGGTATGCAGCTTTGTGATGTCTAGCTTCCTTTGTGTTTGGTTGCTAGCGTTTTAAGCACTACTTAATCGCGTGTGTACCTTGGCGGAATCTGGTTCCATATACAACCATGTTTCTTGCCGACGCTAAGCTATCCAGTCTGAATCCGTTATCGGAGGTGTTGTTGTGTAGACTGAATTTTCCTAATGCTGAACCAAGAGCATCTTCCCTTCCTATTTTAGCATTAAAATCTCCCAGAACAATTTGAATGTCATGTGCAGGGCGGCGGTTATATATTTCCTCCAGGCGCTCATAGAATGCATCTTTAATGTCCTTTTCTCTGTTTTCCGTCGGGGCGCGTACACAAATCAGCGTAATGTAAAAATATTTCGCTTTGATGCGAATAGTGGCTATTCGGTCACTTACAGGGTCACTTACAGACCAGGTGTCGACTATGAATCCACATCCGAATTCGTGTTTTTCTGCGTGGAAGCTTACAAGATGTATACAGTTCTTTCGACGTGTGCATCCCTTTCCCATCCACCGCATTTCCTGTATGGCAGTGATGTCTGCCTTATATTTGTTGAGGACATCGGACAGTTGAATAGAGGCACCTTCTGTGTAGGGAGTTCGGACATTCGAGGTACATATCCGTAAATCATGGTCCTTATAACGTTTGAGGGAGTCGTCCACGTTTGGGGGGGTTCTTGTTTTTTCTTTTCTTCGTGTTTTCATAATAATTGGTTTTGTTTAAGGCCACTTATTAGGCCACCGCGCCCGATCCTAGTTTCTTGGGGCTACCAAAGCCACTACGATAGCCATTGTGTTGAGCTTCAGTAACTTCTGTTACCTACTTCCTAAGAAGCATCGGTGGTAGTATGCCATTAGGTTACTCAACATTGCGCCTTCTCATATTTGCTACCACTGAACGGGTGTTCAATGGCAATGGTATTTTTGCAACTTGTCACACTTTCAGCCACTCAGTTAAGAATTGTAAAAAAATTGTTGCAGATTTAAACTTTTTTTGATGACCATCAAAAATTTAATACTGTTTTGGATGGGAATATCGTATACTGTGGAAAAACAGCATAGGCATAACCAACACGATGATAAGGCAATGTTAGTGATGGCAGGTCAGCATATAGCGTGAATCTAGTTTTTTTTTTCGAACTTACGCCAAGTCATCAAGAGCTCAGTTAAAAAAAATATATGAACATCGTTTTACCTCACTGGAGTAATTATAGCACGTACTTTTACTATATATATTTTCAAAATCATTTTGCAATTTACTTCATTTGAAAGTATAAAGTAAACAAAGTACCAATTATATTCAATTAATTTGATGAAAAATATCATGTTTCACTGTTTGCGATTATGTTACAGCTACACCTTTTTAGACCTTAACCCATTGTCTGAGGTGGCTATTGTCATATTTAAATGGCTACGGAATGCCATCCCAAGACATGTTAAGATGTTTTTTGGGAAACAGTATTTTCTACATGCAGAATTCGGAGAGAATATCGGAGGAATTTCTTGGGAAGGAACACATTGATATTTTTGGATTCTGCCGTATCAATAACACAAGGGAACAAAATGAAACTTTTTGAGTGTTGTTTGGAATTCTATAGCTGTTTTTTACTAATTTGAGGTCGCTGATTTTAAATCTAATCTCCATTTTTCTCCATCAGCTCGAATTTTTATATTACAGGTACTAATCGTATTTTAGCCTTTTTTCCAAAAAATTATTGTTCAAAAAATCATTATTTTTTTTTCATAAGCCGGATTTTAAAATTTTGTTTGTTTTTTTTTAAAGATATCGTTGTTACCTTTGAAAAAAATCAAATTTTTTAATATCACAAAAAAAATTGCTGAGTAAAGGCTCTTTTATACAAAAAAAAAATTACACATTTTAATTTTCTTCACACTGAAAGTTAATCGGTTGGGGGCAAATTTTTCTTTTTATTAGCTTTATTGAATATTATATTAAAGTAGCTTTCAAAAACATACATGAACATAATAATCGATTGAAAATTGAATAAGTTATGCTAAGTTCGGTGATAACAGATTTTTCAATTTTTTTTGTTTCTACCCAAAAAAAAAAATTGGAAATTTATTTATAGATTAATTTATATTTTTGCCTCCTATTGCAATATTAATTAACTGACTAAATTTAATTAATCGGCAGGTTTCAATTTGGAAGTTAAGGGAGAAATATTAATTTTCCAAAAATTGGTCATTTTGTATGGGAGGTACCAGAAGGGGTGATCCGATATTGAGCAAATTCATTCCTGATACATATTTTCATAACCGTAAAACTTACGGATAGTTTGACTGAATTCAGTGTACTTATAAAAAAGATAGGTATGTAAGACTATTGGGGTGAGTTCGGTCATTTGTATGTAGGGTGTTCAAAACCGAAACCGAAAAACCGTAAACCGGTTTTTTTATTTAAAACCGTATGCCGGTTTTTGCAAAAATGCCATTTTCGAATAACCGGTTTAACCGAGTTTTTTCCTTCGGGTACTCGGTTTTTTTTTAAATTAGTTTGAAATTGAATTTTAAAATTTTACAAAGCTTCTAAAAACATTATTGTTTATAAAATGTATAAAAGTTTTTCTAAATTAATTTGAAATTGAATTTTAAAACTTTAAAAAGCTTCTAAAAACATTCTCGTTTACAAACATTGAATACCCTAATTACATGTATTGAGACCGGAAAATGTCCTACAAGCTAATCTTGTGTTAAGTAGTCTAAAAAGGCGGAAACGATGGAATTTGCTAACGAGCTTTTAAATAACTTTATCCTGCAATTTCCCCAACAACGGCTGAGTCTATGTTAGTAAAAGTTCAGATTGTGAGATGGGGGAATCTCCTAATGGTAGTCTTTGCAACGATTTAAACAGGACAACAAATAACATCCAAAATCCACCAGTGAAAACAAATTGCAATGACACAAGCCCTACTTCCAGAATAAATGAGCGCGTGTTTTCTGTATCAAATACTATTTTAACCAGTAAGAAAGTTTCAGTCTGGTAAGCTGACTTACATTTGTATGGGAGGTACCAGAAGGGGTGTGGATAGACTTAAAGTTTTTTTTTCTTCTAAACTTTATCCTGATTTAGCTTTAATAAATACAGAATTTGGGCCCGATCACGTTGGGTGTATTGATATTATTACTCCATCTCTGAAGTGGGCGGAATAGTGCATTTGTATGGGAGGTACCAGCAGGTACGTGGCTATGCTTCCAAATTGGTTCTCCAAAATTTTATCCTGTTTGAGCCCTACTAAAAACAGAATTTGGTCACGATCGCGTTGGGTATATTAATAATATTAATCGATTTCTAAAGTGGGTGGTACCTGATGGGTATGGGAGGGGCGTACTAGACTTCCAGTTTTTTCTCCAAAACTTTTTCCTGCTATAGTTTTACTAAATGAAGGATTTGGGCACGATCGCATTGGGTGTATTGATATTACATACTAAATAAATTCATTTTTTAAACCAAATTATTTTTTTTATAAATATTTTTAACTTTTTAGGAAAAAACCGAAAAAACCGGTTAAACCGGTTTTCTTTCAAATTCTGTATTCGAAATCCGATTTTTCTAAAAAATCAATTTTTCGAATAACTCGGAAACCGGGTTTCTAAAAAAAGGAGGTATTTGAACACTCTATTTGTATGGGAGGTACCAGAAGGGGTATGGCAACAGTTTCGATTTTTTCAGGGTTTGTCTACTTTTGCAAAATAAATAAACTGACCTAATTTAAATATCCTCCGATAGTCTGTTCTGGCAGCTATCGAAGATATATTAATTATGCAAAAATAGGTAATTTTGTATGGGAGGTACCAGAAGGGGTGGGGCTATTCCGCTCGTTTATAATCACATAAGTTCGTTTCGAAAAATGTTAATACTGATAAATTTTCATAACGATCCGTTAAGGTTGGCTCGAGTTACACTTTCACAAACATATTAATAAATGTTATTTCTGTATGGTAATCGCGACTTTTGTAAATTTAGTTATATCAGTAAATTGTTTAGAAAATCAAAAGCTGTGCACAGATTTCAATGAAATAAAGCTCATTTGATTCAAACTATATTAAACTTTAAGACCAACACTGTGATTTTCGTTGCATTATTTTTTTTATGAATTTTTAAAAAACAGTTTTTTTTTGTAAAATTTTTGTTTTTTTTTTTAACTACAACGATAACTCTGAAACTACTAGGCCAAATTAAAAACAATGTAAGCACGGATTAAAGATAATTTTGTTGACGTGTTTAAGTTTTTTTTTAATTGAATATGGTGAACCGTTTTCAAGTTATTTAAATATTTGTATTGGAAGTGCCTTAGTTTTGAAAATAACGGTATATCGCGAAAAGTCGAGCTGATCCCAAAATTACCTTTAAAGCAATATTCAGTTCTTAAACAACAAATACCTTGTTCCCTTGTGTAATAATTTTATTTCAGGAATATAATTGAACATAATAGCGTGGTGTTGTTTTCACAACGTTCAGGCATCGATTATAGTCTGCCTTGCGAGAGTATGGGCTGTCTGACACTTCCCAGCAGCAGAAAAGCCGAGGCATTGTAAAAACATGCCTTCAAAGGCAGTTAGTTGACATTCAAATACGCCTTCCTTTTCCAGGCATGTATACAGGCTATAATAAGTCCATCACTAAGCCTAACAAAAATTTCATACCCATGCACATTTCGCTTCTCAAATGAGACCTGCATTGAGGCCTCTTACTAGGATGAGAAAAGATCCCGCAGACATGCCTCTTTTCCTTCTTAAAATTGGCCTGTGAGCAGCCCTACTGTGTACCCCACAAAAATACCATAGATGTGCACAAAGGGCATGCAAACTTTCTTGCCTTAAACAGGCCTGTTGACAGTCCTATTAGTAGAAGGCAGAAATGATGTTCATAGCCATGCACTTAACACTTCTCCGATGAGGCTTGTTGACAGGCCTCTTAAGGGAAGGTAAGACAGATGCTGTTGTTTATGAAAACCACATGTATGCTATTTGTCGTACAACAACTATATCACGTGATAGCCGAGTAGGTATCAGTTCGAGGTCGCGAGTTCGATTCCCGCTGCCGGAGTTTAAAAAAAAAGTTATTTCAAATTGTATTAAAAATTTATAAAAAGTACGAAATCATATAATACATAAGGAAATAATTCGCATATTTTTTTTTTTTATTTTAGTCCTTTTATAAATGCTCTTTTGCAGGCCTGCAGTAGCAATGCCTCATAGAAGGCCCTTGTTATCAGGACTCTAAGCAGGACATACTAGGCATGCCTACTGAAACGCCTTCAATGAGAAAGGGAATGTGCAGGGCTTGCCTGCCTATGGCGCCCTATGTTAATTTGAAATAAAGACGGCATTTGAAGGGTAGGGCTTCAGACAGCCTTTGCAGGCCTGCAAGAAGGCATGAGAGTACTGCACAGGAAAAAAAAGTTGAGCACAATTGAATAATTAAGTTTACATTTTAATCAGGCTCCTAACTTGTTTTATGTACCAAAAAGTACTTTTAATGTAGCAAAAGTAATTTTATGGTACCTAAAAACTAATTTTATTGTTCCAAAAACTACTTTTGATGTACCAAAAAGTCAGATAGTTTTCATGCTTGCTTCCTCCACTCTTTAAAATAGCTGCATTTTATTCACGGGAAAAAGCAGCGTAAAAGTCTGCGGATTCAGATACAAGAGGTAGTCGAAGTTTGATGTTAGACTTTGCCTTAAAGGCAAAGCTACATGGCCGGGAATAAAATGGGACAAAAATAAAGAAATTTAGAGCACGGTCACATATACTCTCAGAACATACGCCTGTTCTCTCTCTCTTTAATCGGCGTTATAGCACAATCAGCGACTTTGGACTCAATGCGTTACCTTTAATTTCTGTTCACACTTGTGACGTGCTGTGACGACGTCTTCCCCCTTTGTATTGATGAGTGTTGAATGAGTGACATCTTCTTGTATGCACAATCATCTTTTTGTCTCGCCATCGTTAATGAAAACATCGCCATTGTCATGACATCCTATTCATGCAACCGTTTACTTGCTCCTTTTGTTAGTTCAATCCAGCCTCCTTTTAAAGTTTATATCCTTCTCTTATGTGGTAAATGCCTTGTGCGTTTTAACAATACCCGGTATGTATTCCACTATATGTGAAGATATCTTATGTTACATCCTCATTATACTCTTTTGAATTGTGTGCTGTCTTTATCCTTAACATAAAGGATGTTATTTATATATATCCTGAGAATTTCATAGTTTTTGTTTCTTTTAAATGGATTTTTGTATGACTGTTTCTGTTTTTCACCACTCTTTTAAGAAGGAGGAAAAGTTTGATAACAATAAGAAATGAAATTTAAAACACAATATTCGCATTTGCTTTTTTATTTGGCAACAAAAATTATTGGGCGTATTATGTTTTAAACATTGGGAGGTGTTAGCTTCTTAAGTGGTAATTTGTAGTCGTTATATCGGTTTTCTAAGATAAACTTATATATCGATTTTTGTCAATTGTCGTTATTTGCACCATTAAATTCAATTCATTCAGTTAGTTGCACAATAATTGTGTGATATTTTTTAAATTACTATACATGTACATTTTTATGACCTTGTTTTTAACGAAAGTTATTTTTTTCTTTCTCTTTTTTCCTTCTAAAATTACACGTGGTGACATCGAAAATATAACATATCTATTTTCGCATAACAAACTTGTCTTCACAATGCAATTTGTACAACGTCTGTATCTGATATTTTCTGCAAGTAGCCTAGCAGTCTTTTTTACCGTCACAAAAAATTTCATTGATTCATCTATATATATAAAAATGGTGGCAAAAATGTATAGTAATTCATCAATTGAGAACGGCTGGGCCGATTTTGACGAAAGTTTTTTCATTTGTTCGTAATTGCCTGGAGCAGGTTTATGTAAACGAAAATGTTGGGAAAATCCTCCGGAAAAGTCGGGAAATCGAAATTTGCTTTTTTGTATTGAAATGTGTGTGCAATTGTTACGAATAGATTTTCGAATGAAAAAATAAAAAAATTTTATGAAAAACTCGGAAAATTCCGGAAAATTTCGAAACATTTTATTTTTTTTTTCGACGAAATTTTGCATATTGTTGGATGATTTGATAATTTTGGACGATGTAACAGTGAAAATTTTCGAATAATTATTCCGAATGGAAAAATAGAAAAATTATCGGTGGAAAACTCGGAAAATTCCGGAGAAAAAGTCGAAAGTTTTGGATTTTTTCGACGAATTTTTCCATTGTACCGCATTGTTTGATGATTTCAGAGAAGTCTGGAAATTGGAAAAATCCAAAATTGTTTTTTTTTTGTAAGCAATTATGTGCAATTGTTAAGGAATTGCTTTTCGATGGAAAAATAGAAAATTCTTATGGAAAAACGCGGAAAATTCTGGAAAAGCTCAAAAAAATTGATATTTTTATCGACGAAATTTTGCAGTTTTCGCATGATTTGAAGATTTTGAACGATGTCAAGGTGGAAAATTTCGGATATATGTTGGTTGGAGAATTTAACGAGATAGTTAAAAATTAAATAAAAAATATATATTGATATTCACTGCAATATTTGGTCATTTTTTTCAAAGAATTAGTTTACGTTTGAAAAATAAAGTTATCCACTTGGATTGCGGGCATTCATTTCGTAACGACTTTTTAGTTTTTTAGGGAGACTTATTTGCTTGGCTAATGCCACCTATAAGACGATCAAACATTAAATTACGTAACCGTTGTGCAATAATTAGCCAGACTATACCCAGTTCATCCACGCCAAAGTGTATTCTTCTATCTTTTCTATCCTTTAATTCCTTGGGTACTGTGGATGGTGTGCTATGCGCCGCTTTTCGGGATGCTTGACAAAATTCAAAAGCGAACGTCCGAACGTCCCGACCGAATAACATGTGCGTACTCATATGCTACAATTTGCTGTCGACATTGGCAATGCCAGCGCTAAATAGTTCGATGCAAGATACATTCGATCTCGAACGGGAGCAAGACTATAATCGAGATGAGCTGACCGAAAGAGTTCGAACAAATGTGCCGCTGTTAAATACCGAGTACAAGAACATGTACGATTCGCTGATGAAGGTTGTTGACGATAAAACGGGATGCTCCTGGTTTATTGATTCAGGGAACAATTCGGTCGAGATCTCTAATAACGTTGGCCGCTGCATCCATCCCCTGGCATGGCTGCAACATTATTGGAAGGCAGTCGAACTGCAAATTACGCTTTAAAACTGACGATGAATCTTCTCACGATTGAAAAGAACCTACCACCGTCTGCTAAATTGGCAACGGCCAAATTCGTGTTGATGTTTCCACTGAATTGATATCGTCCCCTGCAAATTTTTGCGAGTTCACAACGTCGGAGGGCAACTCATCACATTGCGCAAAATTATAAAAAGCTCGATTTTATTAATTAACGGGCAGTGCTAGCAGCGAAGAATAAGGACATTAATGGCTTGAATTAGATTTTAGAAAGTCAAATCGCTGGAGAACTGCATTCGTACAAATCTGTTTACCGCGTGACCGACGAGGATGATGCGACCAACAATCGACCGAATTCTTCAACTCGATTAATGTACCGCATAATTTACAGATTAAGGTGGTAACGGTACGCGGTTGTCCGTCAAGAATCTAATAAACAATGTGATTTAACCAATGATCATTAAAAACTAATTATAAGAAGAGGAAGTTCTTATCTTAAGAATCAGGTAATTCCAACTGATCATCCATTCCAATTCCCCGAAGACAATCAATAAATCGCAAGGCCAATCGTTGGAAGTATGTGGAATTAATCTCGAATTTCCCTGTTTTTCGTGCGGTCAGCTGAACGTTGCCTTTTCACGTTTTTGAGTACCGGCTTCGCTGTTTGTTTTTGCGACGGAAAACATTGTTTATCATACCACTCTCTACTTAGTTTATCTTAAGGCATTAAATTGGGGCGAGACTAAGTTCGCCGGGTCCAATAGTTTTCTACAAATAAGCTGACCCAATAATTTTTAATTTATACGAAAAAAAATGTACCGCATTAAAGAAGGGCAATTAGGCCCTTTTTGATTGGAGACGAAATTCAACTCATTCATTTTTACGATAATTAAACTGTGACAAAACCCCCAACGGCCGTAACCCCCAAAACGATTTTGGGGGATATTTTCCAAACTGAATATCTTAATTGGCCAAAGTACAAATTGTAATCTTGTTCATTAAATCCTAAAATCCAGCAGATTCAATTAATTAGTAGTATATAAACTTGGGGGATGGGGGCTTTCTTATTTGAGTTTCCTGATCGTTATACACTTGAGAATAACCAGAATCTCTCTTTAAAGGTCTCCAAGCGACTTACAACGTCCGATAGATCACTTGTTTCCCGGACAAAGACACTGACAAGCGCAAATCAATCAACAACCTATATGGCAAGGGAATGGAGAATTTTCTAATTTGAGTCTTTCTGATTGTTATTAATTTGAGAATAATCAGAAGTTCTCTTTGGAGGTTTCCAAGCAGCTCACAACGTGAACATCTGTTCAGTGGTAGCAAATGTGATAAGGCGCAATGTTGAGTAACCTAATCGGCATGCTACCACCGATGCGTCTTAGGAAGTAGGTAACAGAAGTTACTGAAGCTCAACACAGGCTCTCTTAGTGGCTTTGGCAGCCCCAAGAAACTAGGATCGGGCGCGGTGGCCTAATAAACCACTCTCCTTAAACAAACAATTATTACGACAACACGAAGAAAAGAAAAAACAAGAACCCCCCCAAATGTTGACGACCCCCGCAAACGATATAAGGACCATGATTTAAGGCTATGCACCTGGAATGTCCCAACTCTGTACAGAGATGGTGCCTCTAGCCATCCGGCGGATGTCCTCGACAAATACAAGGCTGAAATCAGCGCCATACAGGAAATGAGATGGACGGGACACGACGAAAGAACTGTGACATGTTTTACAGCTGCCATGCAGAAAGACACGAATTTGGATGTGGTTTCATAGTCGGCACGAGAGTTCGATACCTGGTCTCGCGGTTTAACCCTGTTAGTGACCGAATAGCCACTATTCGTATCCAGACGAAATATTTTTACATTACGCTGATTTGTGTACACGCCCCAACGGAAGACAAAGACGATGACATTAAAGATGTATGTGTTTTCATCGATTGGTTCATGATCTATTTCTTTTATTGCTAATAGAGTTTGTTTTACAAGAGTTGTGTGAAACGGATTATGTTGACAGCTGGCAAGGCGGATAGTTATTTCTATAGCTGTGCCTTCTCCACACATTATCACAACCTTAGGTGTTAACCGCTTCAAGAAACCATTGAGAAGCCCAAACACACCGGTGCGAAATAGATCTTGAACCGAACGATGAAAACACATTCATTATGTACACATATAGATCAACAATACAAAACAAGATTAAAGATGTATTCTATGAGCGCCTGGAGGAGATATATGACCGCTGCCCTGCACATGACATTAAAATTGCTCTGAGAGCTTTTAATGCTAAAACTAAAGGGAAGATGCTCTTGGTTCAGCAGTCGGAAAATTCAATCTATACAACAACACCTCCGATAACGGATTCAGACTAGTTAGTTTCGCGTCGGCAAGAAACATGGTTGTGAAAAGAAATTAGATTGATCACGTGGTAATTAATGGAAGGCATGTCTCAAGCGTTATGGACGTGCGTGTGATGCGCTGTGCAAATGTTGACTCGGATCACCACCTAGTTGCAGTGAAGGTACGCACACGATTTAGTAGTGCTAAAAACATTCGTTACCAAACGCAAAGAAGCGTTTGCATGTTCAGCCAGCGATATATAAAACTAGTAAGATTTTCTTTACCATTTGCACAAATAGTGATAAAACGGGTTATTTGCACTACAACTATATTTTTAATACCATCACCCTTAGGGATGAGGGTATATATCATTTGATACGAAAAAAAGTGTAACGCATTAAAGGAGACGAGTTAGACCCCAAGTATCTTAAGACCAAATTCGTTTCAGGACTTTTTAAGACGATTGAGCTATGTCCGTCTGTCTGGCTGGATGGCTGGTCAGCAGGATAACTCGAGTAATCCTAAACGTATCGGTATGAAAATTTACCGGTATCAATATTTTTCAAAACGAACTTATGGGATTGTAAATGGGCTCAATAGCCTCACCCCTTCTGGTACCTCCCATACAAAATTACCTATTTTTGGAAAATTAATATTTCTTTCATAACTTCCAAACGGACAACCGGAGGATGTTTGAATTTGGTCAGTTTATTTATCGTGCAAAAGTAGACCAACCCTAAGAAAACCGAAACCTTTGCCCCATCCATTCTGGTACCTGCCATACAAATGACCGAATTGACCCGCATACTTTTACATACATATCTTTTTTGTAAGTAAACTGAATTCACTAAAATTTTGCGTGTGATGTTCGCTTATGAAAAGTTGAATTCGGAATGAATATGGACTATATCGGTTCACGCCTTCTGGTACCTCCCTTACAAAATTACCTATTTTTGGAAAATTAATATTTCTCCCGTAACTGCCCAACGGACACTTGGGGGGTAATGAATATTCGTCGATACATTTTTGTCGTGATAGGAGGCGAAACCTCAGAGACCCTAACTATTTGACACACCCCTTCTGGTACCTCCCATACAAAATGACTTTGTTTGGAAAATTAATATTTCTCCTATAACTTCTAAACCGGCACCTGGGGGGATAATCAAATTTGGTCAGTTAATTTTTCTTGTAATAGGAAGCAAAGCCTCAGCAACCCAAACTATTTGGCACACCCCTTCTGGTACCTCCTATATAAATATATGGGATATTTCCCATTTTACATACGAAAAAAGTCAGACACGTTGTGCTGCCCCTAATTGTACCTTGTGTACAAATAGGAAAAATTTTGTATGTTTTTGCTCTACATGCGGACAAAAAATAACACAGTGCAACACATAAATTGGTGCCGCCTTCGTACCCAGCTATTTTTGAAGTATATACCGAGACTAAAAAAATCCACAAAGGATTTGGCCCCATTACATCGAAAAATTTTTTTATGGATACTCCAATATTTTCACCCCAATACGATTTTTTTTATCTTTTTTTGGGAGTCCATAATTCATTAACTGTTCGGAATTTTTTCTTTTCGTCTTCGGCAAAGTTGTAGATCTAAACCAGAGCAAAAAAAGTCTCAAATAGACCGACCCGAAGAAATTGCATCTAGTGCATGAAAATTGTAATAATATGGAAAAAAGGATATTTTTTCTTATCTTCTTATCATCTTAGAACTTAACTCCCGTTTGGAGAATAGAATATGTACTCCGAATTTCAGAACGATATTTTCTTTACCACTGCTGTAATCGAGGGGACAGACAGACGAACACCACCATAAAAGAGGGATATTGTATGTTATGAGAGGTGGAGTAGTTTTTGACCCATCGGGCTCATCTTAAGTATATTGATATTATTACTCGATTTCTAAAGTGGGCGGAGTGGTCATTTGTATGGGAGGTATTAATATTATTACTCCATCTCTGAAGTGGGCGGAAAGGTACATTTGCATGGGAGATACCAGAAGGGGCGTGGCTAGACTTTCAATTTGTTTTCCAAAACTTTATCCTGAAAGGTACATTTGTATGGGAGGTACCAGAAGGGGCGTGGCTAGACTTCCAATTTTTTTCCGAAACATTATCCTGAAGAATTTGGGTAAGATCCCATTGGATGTATTGATATTATTACTCGATTTATAAAGTGGCGGAATGATGTATTTGTATGGGAGGTACCAGAAGGGGCGGGGCCATGTAGCCCATTTGCAATACCGTAAGTAATTTTGGGGAAATACTTACTCGTGCAAAATTTCAAAACATTTGGCTCAAACGACTTAGAAAGTCATGAAACGAATTTGGTTTAATTGCACATATAGTCTTAAGTGAATCCTTCTATGTGGGTCGTATCAAATGATATATGCCCTCCTACCCGTAGGATGAGGGTACAAAAAATAAACTGTTCATATTATTAATTGTATGGTTTATAGGTCCAGCAAAGCAAAATAAAACTATCAAATATCATACAATTGTTGGCGAATTAAGAGAGATTTAGTTTTCATTCACAAATGTGTTTTGCGTTTGGCACTAATATTACTCAGTTTCAACTACATAACTACAGTGAATGTACCGCTACAAAGTTGAGAGTTTTACTATCGATATCGTTTTGACGCCCGAATTAAAAGGTGTTGAAAAATATAGCAAAATTGTCTTCAAGTACATAAGATTTATCATAACCGTAAAATTTAAATTTATACATCACATAAAATCAAGCAATCATTCATATGCTTTTATTATTCTCGCTATATTCAGTTTGGTGATAAATCAACGTTGGGTAGACTTTATGGAAATTATTTTGAATTATGAGGCTGTCAGATATCAATCACTTAACAAACTGTCACATCTGCAAAACGGGAAAAGATGCTAACGTGAATGTGTCTTCATTTGGCTGACAAGACAAACGTTGGTGTATAAAGATCTCTAAAGTAAAAGTGCCACGAAGGATGTGTGCGAAATGTGAACAATATGAGACGGAAGGGATGTGTATACAGACAGACATATGGACTAAGCAAACAATAGCGTTCATCCGCAATCCATTTAAATCCCCACCATGTTAAAACAAGTCGCGTAAAAAACGACTAGAATCCATCACCGCAAAACAAAAAGTAGGCAGGAAAAAAACAAGCATATCCTACGGAGGCTGTTGATGGGAGTGCTTAAGGGATGGTCGAATTTACATCCGAAAACAAAAAAAACATTTCATTTGAGCACACCAACCATAATTTCTCGTTTTCCGCTTCCGCTTGCAAAGTGACTGCACTACAGACAATAAGAAAACAATTTGTTGTTATTCTGATTTCCATTATAATGTGTCGTCCCTCCCCTTTCGTCGGTGAACAATGTGTAATTTTATAGCAATTTAAAGGAACTCCCAAGGCGTCCCCCGAATCTATCTAAGATGTCTCAGTGTTTTATACACGTTTGCTTTTCTAGTACAGCGCAGCCATGACAAACGTGAGCTTTTCTTCTTGCGAAATATTTCGAAAATATGTACTAAAATAATTTATCTTATATATATATTGTTTCTTGCAGTGACATACAACAATACGGAAAACAGATTGCAAGTCTTTGACAAAGATGAAGGCGCAAATCGTGGCAGAGTTGGAGGTGCCATGAGGCGACAATGAAAGAAACTGGTGTAACAGCTCCTGTCAGTGCATTTATAAATTCCTTGGATGGCACTAAGTATGGTGTGATACACGACGCTGATGATGATGACAGTGACGATGACTATGATGGTGAAGGTACTGCTGTGATGGTGGCATTGTTCGAGGATGTGATGTGTGAGCATTTTGCTAAGGTTGCTTCGAAAAGTGTGGTTAGGATAGATGTGATGGATTTTAGTAACATTACATGAAGGTAGAGTCGTTATCTATTATTGCTAATGAAATGTTGGAAAAAAAAACAGCCAGGAGCGAAAATATTTTAATGGAGCGGTGCTGTTTATTGTCCGCTTCAACTGCTCCAGCAGCATATTATAATTTTTTTTAGTTTTTAACAAAAATAATAATTGGCAATGTTTCAATTAAAATCAAAATCTGTGGAATGTCTAATAAAAGGGGATAACAATTGTTCAAACCCTTATATAAACTTACATCTTTACATGTAATACACAATTGTTCAAGGGCTCTGTAGAATCTTTCAGAATTTGTAAATTGCGCTATATCAGTTCGGTAGGTGCCGTGACATAACCCCACACGGACATAATCCCCAAAACGATTTTGGGGCTTATGGCCGGGCAACATGTCGGACATAATCCCCAATGAAACTAATCTGCGGACATAGGCCCCAATGGGGATTATGACCGAATTTGTTGTTGTTTTTAGTATTTCAACATATGAAGAGAACGATTTTAAATATTGCTATTGTAGCGAGGGACGAATGCGGTGGGGGCACGCCGTAGTTAGTCTCGCTGCGTAATTAGCCTTGCTACTCTTTCTCTCTCTCTCCAGCGCGAGACGAATGCGGTGGGGGGCACGCAACCCCGCCGCATCCGCCGTAGTTAGGCTCTTTGCGTTCTTAATCTGTCTCTCTACAGCAATAGACGAATGCGGTGGGGGTTTGGGTGTTATGTCCGATATATTTGTTGGGGCTTATGTCCGTTATGCCCCGCGGACATAATCCCAAATGCAAATTGGGGGTTATGTCCGCAGAGCGTAGCGGACATAAGCCCCAAAATCGTGTTGGGGATTATGTCCGTGGGGGTTATGTCCGGGCACCAGTTCGGTAGCAGAAAAATATACAAAAGAGTCATGTAAATGGGAAAAATACAAATTCTTATCAAGCTAGGTATGACGAACTTGTTGAGACATGTTTGAAAAGCAAAATCTAGAAGCAAGTCATGCACTTTACATATTGCAAATTTTTTTCGAAAATCATATTTAAACGTTATATAAGGAACAGAAACCCGAATTTTTTATAAGAAAGATTGGGTTCATAAGTTTGGTCTAAGGAGGGGAGCGTTGAAAGTGTGATGCAAGGTACAGCTTGTGGTCGGTATAACTTGGCAAACGCAGAGCGATCGCTGCCAATTGCACTTCAAGTCTACTCACCGAGCTCCGTATTCGTGGTACTACTGCGGACGAAGTACCTTAACGTGGTGACACCAGGAAACTTCCTTTTGACTCCCGTCAGAGCACGGCTAACTGTGAGGGGAGAAATCTAAAACCCAGGCACGTCGGCTCAGTGTGAGCGGTACCTGATCTGATCTAGAATGGGCGGCTGTAATAAAATCCTGGCATGAGGAGAAAACTGCGAGTGGTGCACTGGGTTTGCAACCCGCTACCGAGGATTAAAGTAATGCAACGAAAAGTAGTAAGAAAAGAATAAAAAGAAACTCCAAAATGTTCACGACTACAGCAAACGAATAAAGGACCATGATTTGAGAATATGCACCAGGAATGTTAGAACACTTTATAGACCAGGTGTCTCCATCCTACTGGCAGAAGTCATCGAAGAATACAAGGCTGAGATAAACGCTTTACAGGAAATCCAGTGGACAGGACACGGGTGCTCGCGCATGAGGACGTTCGACATCTAATATAGTGACCATGAGGACAGGCGCGAGTTTGGATGTGGATTTTTGGTTGGAAAGAGACTGCGACACCTAGTCTCAAGGTTCAACCAAGTGTGTGAACGTATAGCCACCATAAGAGTAAAAACAAAGTTTTTCCACATAACACGAGTTCTACGAGACAAGACGACAAAGACGAGTTCTACGAGAGCCTACAAAATGTATATGACCGTAGGCCGAGCCATAACATAAAAATTGTACTAGGCAATTTTAATGCTAAAATGGGCATGGAGACCGCGTGGTTATCTCCAGATCAATGGTCGAGGAATCAGATTGATCACGTGGTAGTCGATGGAAAGCATGCATCGAGTGTTCTGGACGTACGAGTGATCAGGGGTGCTAACATTGACTCCGATCACTACATTTCCGCAGTTAAGGTACGCACAAGGCTAAGCATGGCGAAAGACGTACGTAACCAGGCACAACAAAAGCTGGACATCGGTAAACTGCGGACTACAGAGGTAGCGGATATCTACTCCATCAACCTAACTCAACTGCTACGGAATGTTCCAACTCCTAACAATATCACCTCACAGTGGCAGTATATACCCGACTCCATAGAACGGGGCAAAACCGCAGCCAATGGCAACGCGAGTTGTTCGTGAACGACGAGAGGCAACTCGTTTTTTTTTACGGAAAAAATGGAGCTGAAGAAGATGCACAGAGTTGCTCTGATGTAGAGTGGAAATTCTACCAGATAGTTAAGGCGTGATGCGTGGAACAGGGTTGCCTTCCGGATAACGTTCTAAAGATATGGAGAGAACATTTCAGAAATTTACTGGATACCGAAACGACTCCCGAAGACCCCGATCCAATCCATGACGATGGTATTAACTGTCCACCTCCGTGCCCGAGTGAGTTATGTGTAGTAATATTCCGCCTTAAACAGCAAAGCGGCTGGAGCCGATGGTCTCCGTGCTGAATCAGGCGGGGATGAACTGCTGCGGAGCATACATCACCTCTTGGAGAAAATCTGTTATGTACACCGTGGAATAAGCCTATTTCCAATCTCGTAGAAGGTCCTTTCAAGCATGGTATGAACGTCTAAAGCCAATTGTAGAAAAACTAATTGGTCTATATAAGTGTGACTTTGGACCTCCTAAATCTACGACGGATCAAATATTCACTCTACAAAAAATACAGGAAAAAACTCATGATATGCAGATCGACACCTACCATCTCTGTGTCGTTAGAACAAAGCTGCCTTCGTCTCTCCGATAAGGAATAGACTATATAAGGTCATGTCTGAGTTTGGTATTCCTGCAAAGCTGATTCGACTTTGCAGATGTACCTTGGAAAACACCAAATCCTCTATTAAGATTGGTAAGGATCACTCTGAACCATTCAACACGGAAAGAGGCAGGTTAATAGCTTGGCCTGTACACTTTTTTATATAGTTGTGAAGAAGGTGATGAGAAAGGCTGGTGTCAACATGTCTGGTACCATATTCCACAAGAGCCACAAGCCACTAGCCTATGCCGATGATATAGACAGCTGATTACAGCTGCCATGCGGAAAATCGTGAGTTTGGATGTAGATTTGTAATTGGCCAGAGACTCACACATCTTGTCACGCCGTTCAATACTGTTAGTGACTGAATAGCAACAGTCCTTATCAAAGCGAAGTATTTCTACATCACGCTGATCAACCATCGAAACAACCCAGCTTGGATATGAAAAACGGAGGCAATTCTAACCCGGGCACACGGAGAACGGCACAAGGAGACAGTAAATAGTTACGGCAGCTGTATAAGCGAAATAAACGTCAAATGAAGGCACAGGAGAACAAGAATATAGAAGGGTCGAGGGATAGTGGTAAAGCCCTTGTACCCATCGCATAAAAGGTCCTGTCGAGTGTGCTATGTGTAAGACTAAAGCCAGTGTTAACCCACCAGATCGGGCCTTACCATTGTGGCTTTAGACCTGATAAAACAACAACAGATCAGATATTCATGCTTCGGCAAACCCTGACATATCATATTTTCGTCTAATATAAAGCTGCCTTCGACAGCCCGATATGGCAAAAATTACTCGAAGTTATGTCTGAGTCTGCCTTTGCGGAATAACGCTGACTGACACGAAATATTCAGTGAAGATTGGCAAAGATCTTACGGAGCCAGGAGATAATAATGAGAAAAGATGCAGTAACCACGATTGGAACGATACTCAACGAAAGCCACATGCTACTTGGGTGCGCTGATGACGTAGACATCATCGGTCGAAAACTATGGGATGTGACTGCAGCCTTCACAGGTATGCAGAAGGAATCATTTCATTAGATAATCGACTAATATTTTCACTCAAATCTATATATATAAAAATGGTGGCAAAAATGTATAGTAATTTATCAATTGAGAACGGCTGGACCGATTTTGGTGAAAATTTTTTTCAGTTGTTCGTAATTGCCAGGAGAATGTTTATATAAAAGAAAAGTTTGGGAAAAACGAAAATTGCTTTTTTGTATGAAATTTTGTGTGCAGTTGTTACGAATGATTTTTCGAATGGAAAAATAAAAAAAATTTGTTGAAAAACTCGAAAAATTTTTTCGAAAAATTTTAATTCAATTTTTAGACGAAATTAACCTTTTTTGTCGTACGATAATTATTCCGAAATGACTTTCCGAATGGAAGAATAGAAAAATTCTCGGTGAAAAATTCGGAAAATTCGGAAAAACTTGGATTTTTCACAGAAATTTTGCATAGTATTACTTGATATGATGAAAATTGCAATTTGAATTGTGGTATAAAATTTTATATGCAATTGTTCCGTAGTGGCTTTTCGAATGGAAAAATTTTTGTTGGAAAATTACGGAAAAATGCAAAAAAAAAATGAATTTTCTTTTTCGACGAAATGTTACATTTTAACATATGATTTGATAATTTTGAACGATGTTAATATGAAAACTTTCGGATAATTATTCCCAAATGACTTTTCGAATGGAAAAGTAGAAAAATCATTGTTGCTTAATTTAATGATTACAGTCGACGTAAAAAAATTTATTATGTGTTAACGTTTTGCATCACACAAAAATATAACGGATGCTTTCAAATTACGTAATTTGAAGCCGACTCGGCTGCAATCCGAGTTATAAGGTAATGTCGTTTCATTACACAATGGAACAGTGAAAAAGCACACAAACGTAGTTATGCATGTCTTACAGTATTACTTAAGCTGAGTAATACCCTAGCTCAGTTCGGAAAAAAAGTAACAAAATTAAAACAAAACTTTTTTTTCTTTTCGTTGCTTCTTTAAAAAATAACGAAGGCACAATATTGTTTGAAATTAACTATTCTAGGAATATCTTTAGCAAAATGTTAATTAAGCTAGGGTTTACTCAATATTGGGTGTTTTCGAAAAAGTCAGATTTAATGTCATAGTTTTGTTATTAAAATCAACAATTCTTCCAATTTTTTTTTTAAATTTGTCTTCAAACATTCATGTTTTATATTTTCAAACATACACCATCGATCGGGCGCTTTGTTACCATCACCAAACAAAGATCATAAGTTCCTTCAGATCTATTTCGTTGGTGATTTGGCAATTGAACTAGATCAATGTTAAACAATTTTTACTGCGATTAAACACGAAATGATCTTACAATTGCAAAATCTGCTGCACGAGCATAATGCATTGGTCAGATTATCGGAGCAGACAAAAGACCCTCTGGAGGCCATGCAAGACAATTCAATGCTCCCACTATCAATGAAGTCGCAGTGGTGTATGTTGGGGAGAAAGTGGAATCACGCGATATTGTTCTCAAGCGTCGGGATGGTGGACAACTGCATTTAATACCCGTTGATGTTCTGTCGTGGAGATGATGGCTATCACCTCAATATAAAGATGGACTTTTTTTCATTCTCCATTTAAGTCCGAATTCGTATTTCGTTACGTGTCATCCGTCGAGCCCGAGCGCATTGTGGGACGACATTTTGCACAGAATTCGCACGACAACATCGAATTTCGATCTTGAAATTAATGAATTTGGGAATACCAGCGCTAAATCGTTCGATGCACAATGCATTCAATCGCTTATTGCAACGAGAGTGCGGTGATAACGAAATTGTTGCGAGAATGCAAAATCATAATTTAGGATGAATGCACGATGGCGCATAAACGAGCTATGGAGGCAGTTGACCGAACGATAGAGGATATACGAGGTGATTCGAAACGATTTGGTGGGTCTATAATATTGCTGTTCGGAGATTTTTGACAAACGCTTCCCATCATCCTAAAATCAACTGCTGCTGATGAAACTAATGAATGAAATTGACTACGAACATGAGAGTCACGTTGCATAACGACCCATCGGCTACTGAATTTTCAAGACAGCTACAGGCGCTTAGTAATGGCCAAATTCCTGTTGATGTTTCAACTGGATTGATGACGTTCCCAGCTAATTTTTGCGAGTTTATATTGTCGAAGGAGGAACTCATCACCAAAGTTTTTCACGCCTTTGCCTAAATTATAAAAATATAGATTGGATTAGTGAACACGCCATTCTCGCATCTATTCTTCGCTGGACGTAGATAGCATTAATTATTATTATTTAAAGTCGAAGCGATGGAGTCTGCATTCATACAAATCCGTTGACAGCGTGACCGACGAGAATGAGGCGACCAACTATCCGACAGAATTTTTGAACTCCCTAGATGTGTCAGGAACTCCGTCGCATAATTTGCAGCTGAAGTTGGCATCGATCATACTCATGTTACGGAATCTGAATCATCCGACATTGTGCAACGGTACGCGGTTGTCCGCCAAGAAACTGATGAACAATGTGATTAAAGCGAGGATCATCAAGGGCAAATTTTAAGGAGAATAAGTCCTTATCCAACGTATTCCTATTATTCTAACCGATCGTCCCTTCTAATTCAAGCGAATTTAATACTCCATTCGATTGGCTTTTGTGATGACAATCAATAAATCGTAAAGCCAATCGTTGGAAGTTTGTGGGACCAATCTCCCATGCTTTTCGCACGGTCAGATGTACGTTGCCCGTTCGCGTGTCGTCAAACCGTCTTCATTGATTGTTTTCACTGATTTCGATTAAATTCAAATAAATTACATTAAAAGTTGAACTATCTGTATTTTAATATTACCCTGGAGCTTATATGAAGGCGTTAACTTAGGATCGAGACGAAGTTCGCCGGGTCCGAAGATGTATGGCAGAACAACGTTTGCTGGGTCAGCTAGTATAGTATATATGGTGTGCATAATGAATATTTTTATGTGGTTTCAACTGATTGTTAAACTTTTCACCACCATTCCGCTGGGTAGAAATACTATTGCGTACGTTATCATTTACTAATTACTTCAAGTTGACTATCGTCGACTTTGGTATTTATCATGCCACGCTACACCCTTTGTCATATGCGACTGTTGCTTGTCATCTGGATTTCGTTGCTTTTTTAATTTCTTTCGGTAGAAGAGAGCCCGAAAAAACGACAACAAGACACACAACAGTAGAACTCAAACAGCTCTTGCTGACACCTCAACATAAGCACGCAACATGAATGCAACACGCCTCTTCAACTGACAGCGCCCTGACAGTTTTGTTGTTCACGCGAGTAATTCATTTTGTGTCATGTGAAGCAACGGCAACAACAACAACAGCTATAGCAAAAGGAAGGCAGTCACAGGCATCACTGTCGTCATCGTCGCCCGGAACAGCAACAATGCCAGGATCAAAATTGCGAAGGCAAACAATGCCAACGGCAGCGCCTCTTACCTCCTCAACATACGCGCATAATTAAATGTGTTTGTGTGTGCGGCAGCAACTGCATGAATGAGCACTCGCTCACTCACTCACTGACTCACTACGTTTGCACATTTGCAAATTCTCGCTGTTTTTTCTCGTTTTTTTTCCTTGGTTGGGTTCCCTCTGTTCCTGTCTGTCACCTCAATGCCAACATGTTGACATGTGAGATGTGACAAGTGACAGTGAAGTTGCTTGATGGGAATTGTTTAGCGCTTCATAGTTGCACATTGTAGTAGTATGGAAGCTCGTTCGCTGGCTTGATCGTACAACGCTGGTCGTGAGTGCTGTCAGCCACCCTCCCCAGTTGTCAAACGAACGAACTGTATCACGACAACAATAGCAACATCATCAGCAGCAGCAGCAGCAACTTATCAAGTTGCTTCAACGTGAACATATTTGCATAGGTGGTACGGGGATGCCAAAACATAAATCTACATATTATCAACAAATGAACAGCAGCACCAACCATGTCACGGCAACGGCAACAACATCTCATCTGACAATATCCCCGCGCAACAGCAGCGACATCAACATCATGCATCAGGAGTCAGACATCTCACACGTTAAATATACACATTTAGTCGTTGTCGTTGACGGTGCTTCGTCGTCGTGCATTAATTTTGAAATATTCACTCCATCACTCATTTCTTGCAGGATGTAAATGACGCGAAAGGAAATAAATTTTGCGTGAATAAAAGAGGAGAATTTGATTACACGTATATGAGGGCACAGTGGGAAGAAATTGCAATTACTATGTATGTATTTGAAATGTAGTCAATTGTGTGAGAGGATATGTAGAATTAATATCTGCATCATAGACAATTCAATTATACCAAGATGTTCGACGGTTTATAACGTTTACTGCATCGCTAGCAGAACAAACACTTTATTATTTCGCAAAGCTGTTTCTTTTTAGAAGAATAATCGATTTACTTGTGTGCAAATTCGAGGCTTTGATTTAATAGTGGATTTAAAGAAATTGGATATAATGTAAATTTATGTAATGTATCTCTTGGTCTAGCTTCAAGAAGGGCAACAAATTAATTTTCAGTATGTCTATTCGGAGTTCACACTCTTCGGAGTTAATGCGAAAGCTTGGAAAGGCCAGCTCCAAAATCCTTATTTCAGTTAATCCACCCCTATTTTTCTAATAGGTAGTGTGATGTCGGGAGTGTAAAGGTAAAGGTAAAGCTTCTGATCGATTTAACTTGGCAAACCCTTGCCAATTGCACTTCAAGTCTACTCACAGAGCTCCATATTCGGAGAACTACTATGGACGGAGTACCTTCACGTGGTGACGCCTGGAAGCGTGCCTTTGACACCCGTCAGAGCACGACTAACTGTGAGGGGCGAAACCTAACACCCAGGCACGTCTGCTCAGTGTGAGCGGTACCCACAATGGGCGGCTGTAATATAATCCTGACAGGAGAACGTTTGAACTATTGCAATGAAAATAAGTAAGAAAATAATAAAATGGAACCCCCAAAGTGTTGACGACCACCGCAAACGAATTAAGGACCATGATTTAAGGATATACACCTGGAATGATAGAACACTGTATAAACCAGATGCCTCCATCCAACTGGCGGAAGACCTCGAACATAACCGCTTCACAGGAAATCCGGTGGACCGGACATGGGCGCTCGCGCTTGAAGACGTGCAACATCTACTATAGTGGCCATGCGGACAAGCACTAGTTTGGATGTGGATTTGTGGTTGGCAAGAGACTGCGACACCTAGTCTCAAGGTTCAAACCGGTGTGTGAACGTATAGCCAGCATAAGAGTCAAAACAAAGTTGTTGCATATAACACTTATATTTGCCCATGATCCGACAGAAGAGAAAAGCGATGAGGACAAAGATGAATTCTACGAGAGCCTAGAGAATGTATATGACCGTAGCCTGAGCCATGAAACTACAATTGTACTAGGGGATTTTAACGCTAAAATAGGCAGGGAAACCGCATTTGAGCCTACCTTCGGAAAATTTAGTCTGCACATCGAAACGACGAACAATGGCATCTGCGGCAAGAAATATGGTAGTTAGCAGCTCTATATTTGACCATAAAATATTGATAAGGCCACATGGTTATCTCCAGATCAATTCACGAGCAATCAGATAGATCACGTGGTAGTCGATGGAAGGCACGTATCGAGTGTTCTGGACGTACGAGTGATTAGGGGTGCGAACATTGACTCCGATCACTTCCTTATCGCAGTTAAGGTACGCACAAGGCTAAGCATGGCGAAAAACGTACGTATCCAGACACAACGAATGCTGGACATCGGTAAACTGCAGACCACAGAGGTAGCGGATGCCTACTGCAACCATCTAACTCAACTGCTGCGGAATGCTCCAACCCCTGATAACATAACCTCGCACTGGCAAAATATAGCCGACTCCTTAGAACGGGCTGCGAGAAGCGTACTTGAGTACTCAAAGCCGTCTCAACAAGATGCCTGGTGATGAATGTCGCAATGCCACGAGAGAGACGGTTGCTGCATACAGGGCAAAACTGCAGCCAATGGAAAAGCGAGCTGTTCGTGAACGGCACAGGGAGAAGAGACGAGAGGCAACTCGTCTTTTTAGACGGCAAAAGAAAGTGCTGAAGAAGAGGCAGGATGAGTGCTCAGAGTTGCTCCGAAGTAAAGGGGAAACCCGAAGAGAGAGTTAAGGCGACAATGCGTAGAACAGGGTTTCCCTCCTGCAAGGACAGCGATGGTCAGCTAGTGACGGACCCGGATAACGTTCTGAAGATATGGAGAGATCATTTAAGAAATTTACTGGATACGGACACCATTCCAGAAGACCCCGCTCCAATCCAAGACGATGGTATTAGCTGTCCACCTCCGAGCCAGAGCAAGATACGTATGGCAATCTCCCGCCTTAAAAACAACAAAGCTGCTGGTGCCGATGGTCTCCCAGCTGAATTGTTTGAGGCAGGCGGGAGGAGCTGATTAGGAGCATGTTTCAGCTCATGGAGAACATCTGGCTAGAGGAGAGCATGCCCGGGATTGGAGTCTCAGTCTGTTATGTCCCATATACAAGAGGGAATGTAAGAACTTCAATGGAATAATCCTATTACATGCCCGGGGATTGTAGCCTCAGTCTGTTATGTCCCATATACAAGAGGGAGTGGATGTAGGAACTTCAATGGAATAATCCTATTACCAATTGCGTACAAGGTCCTTTCAAGCATATAGTGTGAACGTCTAAAGCCAATTGTAGAAAAACTAACTGGACCATATCAGTGCGGCTTTAGACCTGGCAAATGTACGATGGATGAAATATACACCTTACGAAAAATCCTGGAAAAAACCCCTGAAAAGCAGATCGACACCTACCACCTCTTTGTCGACTACGGAGCTGCCTTCGACTCTCCGATAAGGAATAGGATATATGAGGCCATGTCTGAGTTTGGTATTCCTGTAAATTCGACTTTGCAGTTGTACTTTGGACATCACTAAATCCTCGGTTAAGATTGATTAAGATCAGTCTGAACCATTCAACACGAAAAAAAGGTCTCAGGCAGGGCGATAGCCTATCCTGTACACTATTTAATATAGTTATGGAGAAGGTTATGAGAAAGGCTGGTGTCAACATTTCTGGTACCATATTCCACAAGAGCCACATGCTACTAGCCTATGCCGATGATATAGACATCATTGGCCGAAATCTGAGGGATGTTACTGCAGTTTTCTCATCACTAGAAAAGAAGTCAGCAAAAAGGGGTTTAGCGGTCAACGAGGACAAAACTAAAATAATGATTTCGACGAACAAAGAGTCCTCTAGATGGGGACGCACAATTATGAACGTTGACAATTATTGTTTTGAGGTAGTCGATGGGTTTACCAATCTCGGATCTTCCGTCAACAAGAAAAATATTGTCAGCCAAGTAATTAAGCGGATAATCTTGCTAGCCAATAGATGTTTCTACGGACTTCAGCAGCACTTTAGTAACGGCACCTTATCTCAGAATACTAAGAAATAGCTGTACCAGGTGCTAATCTTACACGTTCTGTTGTATGCTGCCGAATCATGGGTGCTTACTACAACGGACATACAAAACCTGGGAGTATTCAAGAGAAAAGTACTCTGTAAAACATATGGACCTATCTGTGTCGCTGTATGAGCTTTACCACGACATCGACGTAGCTAACAGAGTCAGAATCCAACGACTTTGATGGCTGGGACATGTTGCCAGGATGGATGTAAATGCTCCAGCGAGAAAGGTGTTTGAAGGCGAACCTGAAGGACGGCGCAGAGCAGGGAGACCCAAAACTCCGTTGGAAGGACCAAGTGGTAGGCGACGTGCCATCATATGGTAGAACTAACTGGAGAATACATGCAGAAGAACGAAGCGTGTGGAATTCTTCTTCAGGCCTCAAATTTATGAACCATGTTCGTAAGTTGTAATTGGCAACTTAAGTAAGTAAGTAAGTACTTACATATTATGCAGCCTATAATATATAACTCTGAATACACTGAATTATAGTGTTGCCGTTCAAATATTTCTCCCCACTGTGCCGATATATTCCTTACATGTCATCCATCGCACGTTGTGGAATTGTAATTAAATATTCTGCTAAAGGTATCTTACGCAGGATGTCTTTGTTTTCATTTTCTTGTGCGGCGGATAAGTGATTAAAGATAACATAACGGATGATAGGTGGTGGTAGATTTCAAAATGATTGATAGCATTGTCTTCATATAATTGATATCTTATAGGAGAAAAGGAGTGATTGCGAAGTTATTTGTTGGGAAACGGAACACAAAAAAAAATAATGTTATATCCTGAAGCAATAAGAATATTTTTAATTCTAAATCAATTGTTACCCTTAATATTTTTTGTAAATTTTCATATTCAGAAATAAAATACTGGCGAACATTTTGAAAATCAAAAGGTATTAATTAAAATTGGCTGTTGGCATATATTCAAAAAGATGGTTTTCACTTTTGTAATTTGTTTGAAGATTTATTGAAGTTTTTGATTTTGCAAAACAATTTTCCAAAATATTCGCGCATTAAGTACAAGTTGAGGCATTGATGTCATTTCGGCTATGGAAACATTGAAGATCTCTTTATACCATCACCCTTAGGGATGAAGGTATATATCATTTGATACGACCCAAAAGTGTAACACATAGAAGGAGTCACTTTAGACCCTAGGTTTCTTTGAACCAAATTCGATTCATGACTTTTTAAGTCGTTTGAGCCATGTCCGTCTGTCTGTCTGGTGGCTGTCCGGCTGGTTCGCACGATAACTTTCGAAAGACGCAACCAAATGTTTTGAAATTTTGCACGAGTTATTATTTTCTCAAAACTACTTACGGCATTGCAAATGGGCTACATGGCCCCGCCCCTTCTGGTACCTCCCATACAAATACATCATTCCGCCCACTTTAGAAATCGAGTAGTAATATCAATACACACTACGGGATCGTCCCCAAATTCTGTATTTAGTAAAGCTATAACAGGATAAAGTTTTGGAAAAAATTTTAAAAGCCTAGCCACGCCCATTCTGGTACCTCCCAAACAAATCTACCTTTCCGCCCACTATAGAGATGGTGATATAATATCAATAAATTAAACGTGATCGGAACCAAATTCTCTTTTTAGTAGTAGTACCTCCCATACACATCTGGTATCGCCTACTTTAGAAATCGATTAATATTATTAAAAGACATAACGCGATCGTGCCCAAATACTGTATTTGGTAAAGTTTAAGCAGGATAAAGTTTTGGAGAAAAATCTGGAAGTCTAGACACGCCCCTTCTGGTACCTCCCATACAAATGTACCACTCCGCCCACTTTAGAAACAAGGTAATAATATCAATACACTCGACACGATCGTGCCCAAATTCTGTATTTTGTTATGTTATAACAGGACAAAGTTTTGGAGAAAAAATTCGAAGTCTAGCGGCGCCCCTTATAGTACCTCCCATACAAATGTACCTTTCCGCCCACTTTAGGAATATAGTAATAATATCAGTACACCCAACGCAATCTTGCTCAAATTCTGTAATTAGTAAAGCTATAACAGGATAAAGTTATGTAGAATAAATCTGGAAGCCTAACCACACCCCTTCTGGTACCTCCCATACAAATGTACCACTCCGCCCACTTTCGAAATCGAGTAATAATATCAATATAATAGCAAATTATTTATTTTACTGAGGGTAAGGGTAAATGTAAGTCGGGTTGCCCGACTGAAACTTTCTAACTGGTTTTAATTACAAATCGGTTAATTTCAATAACACAAGACTTAAACAATATCTTATATTGGGTGATGGTATTTATCAGTCAGTTTACTTTATTTTCAAAAAACTTCGATAAAAATTTTAATTTTTTCACTTTTTTTAATATAAGTCGTAGGGAATCCAGATTTTTTGCATACTCTATTCAGTGAAATTGTAGTTTAGGTAACAGCGAATAACTTCTCTGAACAAACCTATGCAATCTGAACAAGTCTAGGGATATTAAATAGCTCTCAAAACACACTATCTACTTTAAACAAATCAGTTTTTTAGGAGTTTTGGGCCATTGTGCAATGTTTTTACTTGCTATCTTTACCAAAAACGTACTTATTGTAGAACTGAATAACTTCTGTAAACAACCAATATGATCGGAATACTCCACCCCCTTAATTGTTCACAAAGAGCATTAGGGTGTTCCTTATATGACATTTTTTCGAATTTCGTTAAAAATATGTATTAATCGCGATGTTGGTCATCTGTCTTCACCTTACGTTTCTTTTTGCCAATATTAGGAATATATTGTGAGAAATATTGTATCGATAGTTGGACATTAGGGTGTGCCGCAATGAGGTTAAAGTATGAATTTGTTCTCAAATCAGTTTATTGCCGCTGAGTATTTTTCTTTCGTATATAGACTAAGTAGTAACAAGCCGTTCAATAGCTGAAATAAAGACCTAAAATAATATGTGTTTGCTTTTACCATATCTCTTATAGACGCCGAGATATTTGATATAGAAGTGGGGGTATTTTTAAAAAAATTATTAAAAATGTTGAAATTGAATTTCGATGTAGATTGTTATGGGCAAATATATATTTCAACTTTTAAAGGTTAATCAAGTTAAAATCTATATGTTTAAAAAGTATATGTGTATATTATCACTATCTCTATCAATTCTCGAGATATCAGGGGCTTAAAAAGCATAGCAATGACTACTTAACTTTGTTTCACCTGTATATCCATTGTGTATGCTTACAAATGTCACCAAAACCATTAATATCCAATGGTCTTTTGAGGGGATTTTTTATTTTTATCATATAAAAATCGTTATTGGTAAGTATTCAATGGGTATTCAGATGGAACTAAAGTTCATTAGACATTGCTATGCATACAGTCAAAAATTCCGTTTTTAACGCCTGATATCTCGAGAATTGATAGAGATAGTGATAATATACACATATACTTTTTAAACATATAGATTTTAACTTGATTAACCTTTAAAAGTTGAAATATATATTTGCCCATAACAATCTACATCGAAATTCAATTTCAACATTTTTAATAATTTTTTTAAAAATACCCCCACTTCTATATCAAATATCTCGGCGTCTATAAGAGATATGGTAAAAGCAAACATATATTATTTTAGGTCTTTATTTCAGCTATTAAATGGCTTGTTACTACTTAGTCTATATACGAAAGAAAAATACTCAGCGGCAATAAACTGATTTGAGAACAAATTCATACTTTAACCTCATTGCGGCACACCCTAATGTCCAACTATCGATACAATATTTCTCACAATATATTCCTAATATTGGCAAAAAGAAACGTAAGGTGAAGACAGATGACCAACATCGCGATTAATACATATTTTTAACGAAATTCGAAAAAATGCCATATAAGGAACACCCTAATGGGGGTGGAGTATTCCGATCATATTGGTTGCTTACAGAAGTTATTCAGTTCTACAATAAGTACCTTTTTGGTAAAGATAGCAAGTAAAAACATTGCACAATGGCCCAAAACTCCTAAAAAACTGATTTGTTTAAAGTAGATAGTGTGTTTTGAGAGCTATTTAATATCCCTAGACTTGTTCAGATTCCATAGGTTTGTTCAGAAAAGTTATTCGGTGTTACCTAAACTACAATTTCACTGAATATAGTATGCAAAAAATCTGGATTCCCTACGACTTATATTAAAAAAAGTGCAAAAATTAAAATTTTTATCGAAGTTTTTTGAAAATAAACGAGGGAAGTCTAATTTTTTTGGGAAATTTTATTATATCAGTTTCTTAAGCGGACTATTAGCTAAAACTTTGTTGAAGAAGAGAAGGAGCTAGATTAAAAACTGTAGAAACTGTTGGCCAACAATTGATGTCACCTTTTTTCAAGGGGTCCAAGGGATTTCAAAAAGTTTAGGGGGCCAAAAAAAAAATTTGGTAGCCAATCTAGCCAAACTGAGCTAGGGTTTTACTCAGCTCCGGTTGTACTATCGAACCTATATAGTCACGTTCGGGTGTTTTTCAAAAAGTTTGATTTTGTGTCATAGTGTTATTTGTAGTTTACTTGTCAGTCTCAACTACAAAACGAAGAAAATAAAGTAGCGAACTAAATGTATATCTGTAGATATCCCTCTCGAGTAACAACTGTAAAAGCACTGCTGGTTAAGATATAATATACGCGAGAATGCAGTTAACCAACCGATTACACAAATTCATATACAAATGCATTTGATGTATAAATGTTTTCCTTAGCACTAAATTCATATGCGGAATATGGGAAGCTTTGTCTTTCTCCCAAACATTAACTATTCTTATCATAGCACATTCATTTTCTGCAGTAGATTACTTTAAAATAAAAAGTCTGCCACCATTAAAAGACATGCACTTTAATGAAACACACTTAGTGGTTCATTAATTCAGCACCGCCATAAATCAAATATGTTATTATAAGGAACTATTTTTAATTGCTTGAGATGTCAAGACATTTTAAAGGTTTTCATCGACCTTAGTGTGAGTGAGTATAAAATTTTCCCGGCGCATGCTTCTCATAACACTTAGTGCCTGACTAGTTGGCTAGTTTCGTAGGGCTTAAAGTTGTGAGCGAAAGAGATGGTAGTTATGGGCAAAAATTACTTTTCTTAATTGAAGTTAGTGAAATTATAGTGTACATTAAATGGTCCATACTGTGGCATAGTGAAAAAAATAGAATTTCAACGGTATACTGCTGATTAAATGGTTATAATCGAGTCTTCTTTTCTACCGATTCGTAAGCCTTCTGAAGAAGTCCAAGAGTCCAGAAATAAAGAAACAAGAAAAACTTATTAAACCAATTACTTTTATCGTTACATCCGTATGTATTCACAGTTACGTTACGATTCGCATCATCTTTGAAGAAGTACGGTCCATTGATGCCACCAGCCCATAAACCGCACCAAACTGTGACTTTTTCTGGATGCATTGGTAGCTCTTGCAATGCTTCTGGCTGATCTTCACTCCAAAATCGACAATTCTGCTTATTAACGTACCCATTGAGCCAAAAATGAGCTTCGTCGCTAAACACAATTTTTCGAAAAAAATGGATCTTCGAAAATGGGCCAAGAGCCCATTCACCAAAAATTCTACGTTGCGGTAGGTCGTTCGGCTTCAATTCTCGCACCAGCTGTATTTTGAAAGGCTTCACACCTAAATCCTTCCGCAATATTTTCCACGTTGTTAAGTAACAGAGGCCCAATTGCTGCGAACGGCGACGAATCGACAATTGATGGTCATCATTAACACTGGCCGATACAGCTGCGATATTTTCTTCACTTCGCACTCTACGTAAACGTGTTGGTGGTTTAATGTCCAACAATGTAAATTTGGTGCGAAATTTAGTCACAATAGCCGCTTCAGTGGGTCGATTAAACTGACCATAATGGAAAAAGCGCGCGATGAACTTTCTTAATTTCAATTCAATAATTTGCAAGCGTTGTTCGTTTGTAAGACGATTCATGGTTAAATTATAGACCAAACTGAAGATGTTGACATTGAAACAAAACTCGAAACGTGCGTCAGCTGTTTAAACCGGTGTTGCCAAAAAGATAATAGCTAATTTTTAATTCTGTTATGATATGTATTGAATCTCTCCTCGAATAAGTCGGAAATGCATTTCAAGTTACGTTATTTTATTGAACTAGAGCTGTCAATCTCTCGTTGACTGTAGTATATACCAGACCGAAATATTAGCGCTAAAGGAAGTTGTAAGTTTGCTGGAGGATAACGGATGAGTAGTGATGCGAGACGAGTCCCTGGCACTGCTGCGCGGATAAGCTTAAAATACTAGAAACTACCTTACAACGGACTTGGAACGAGTTTACATGTATCTTGTTGCCGAACATCTTGTAGAAGTTGCCATCCATACTGTATACTTGTGTCAGTCTTAACAGGCAAGCAATTGGCTTTAGTATAAGCTGTCTTGAAGAGAAAAAGCCACCCGATTTTTCGCTATATAAAAGTCCTGCACTATCTACCTGAATTAGCACAACAATAGGTCCTACTATATACGTACCTGAATGGAACGGTAAACTGAGCAGACAAAAAAAATCTTAACTCCTATTTTAACTCTTTTTTTTAAATTTAAGAAAGATATATTAAGCTATCTTATCTCGGCCGGCCGTGGCATGATGGTTTAAACACGCGACTACCATGCGGAAGATCCCAGGTTCAACTCGATAACGATAAACAACTAACAACTAAAAATAGAAAAAGTGTTAATTCACAACAACGCGAGAAGCTATCCCATACCTCATTAATGCAGGCCCAGCAGACTTCGTCCTGCCTCAAAATTATTGTAAAAAAGTGCAGTTGAAATAATAACGATTAGTTTATTACTATGACCTCTGAAATATTTTAATTTTAAGGGCGAGGATTTTCCGGACAAATTCTGTATTTCATATATCTATAAGATTATTATAAATTATTGTAAGAATTGCTTAAATGAATCAGCAGTGTCGTCCATGATTTGATAAAATCTTACCAATTGATAGGCATATATTCTAAAACCAAATTTTTAAGCTGATTGACTGACATATAACATTTTGCGTTGCTCTACTGGGTGATTGTACCTTTAGGTGTTTGGTCTGAGCAATGATAACACTTTGACCCTTTTCATCCCAAGGAGTACGAATTTCCACAAAAACCTTCATTTGGCTTGCCAACCATATTAGCCGTTTGGTCTGGGTAATAGCAACAGTTTTTGCCAGTTAAAAAGTGCATAGTGGCGCCTACTGGGTCCATTTATACAAAAACTTTGTTCTCATGATCACACAAATATACATACTAAACTTCAGTTAAATTGGTAAATTCATTAAAAATTTTGATTAAAAATCCACCAAAACACCACCTACCGGGTCCATTTGTACATACAAATTTTTCTGATGATCAAACAAACATACATTCTGAATTTTAGTTAAATTGGTCCCTACATTCAAATTTTAGATATAAATAAACGGCAGCGCTATGTACCGGGTCTAACTATACATAAAATTGTTTTTCATGATCAAACAAATATCCATTCTAAATTTCAATTGAATTGGTCCATGCATTAAAATTTAATTCACCCTAGCGCCACCTGGAGTGGATTATTTATTTCACCTGAAAATTTTGAGTCAAACGAAAATCAGACAAATCGATCTAAAAATCTCACAGTACCATTTTTCGTCCCATAGCACAGTTTTTGATATAAGATTTAATCTCCCTCTCTCCCTCTCTCATAAGCCCTCAACCAACACTCACTCATGCATTTTTATCATCATCGTAAAATTGCATAAAATTAATTTACATCGTACAACATCAAAACCAAGTGTATGTGGAGGACCTACTAATAAAATAACGAGTTGAAGACCCACACTTGGCCACTTGGGGGAAATGTGGCACTGCCACAATATCAGCAAACAACAACAAAAGCCTACCTCGGCGCAGGAACGACAGCAAAGTGTATAAATATTTCAACTTAAAATCAATTAAACTTGTGAAAATATCATAAAGTGGTGAAACATTAACATGAAAAAGAAAACAACTGCAATCATCACATTAATGTTGTTGTATGCCACTGCCGGTGGTGGTGGTGGTGGTAGTTGGTTGCTTGTTGCCACATGCGTTGATAATATGTAGGTTGCAATATTGTTGGTAGTCTTGCTGTCGTTGTTGTTGTTGTGTTTGTTGCTGCTGCAAGCGCTGATACTGTTATTACTTGTGGCAAGTTTTAGAGTTGTGTGGCGTTGAATAGCATAACAACTTGATGGCAATTATTTTTGTATTTTAATATACATACTAAAGTCACAGTAAAATGTATTGATGTTATATTCGCTTCGGGTATTTGTCGGAAAATATATAGGATATCATCAGGGATGTGGTTAAAAAAATATGAGTTTGGGAGTTACAAATGTATAGTGGAATATGTATAAGGTTTTAAGTGACAACATTCTGGCTTATGTCATTATTCAAAAAATCTTTGTCATCTTAAAAGAGGAATGTTATGTCCAACATTTGCCTAAGATATGATGCTTTGAGGCAGATTTTCTTTCATTGTGAATTATTGGCGACAGAGTCTTCTGTAGAGGTGACTTTCCAGAGTCTTGTGGGCAATAATGTTGCTACAATCATTAAGGTGAACGCTTTATTATTCGTAAACTACAGTGCCGACATTGTGAAGATGTCTGGAGTTTAGAAATGGGGATGTGATGTCAAGTGTGGATATACGATTTATCGGCAAATAATATGATCAATGACCTTATATATGTATATACAGTCAGCGATGAGCCACTGCAATTGCAACCCGAATCCAATAGAATTGGCACTAATTTGTCAAAATGTAACATCTGACATTACCATAGAATTTGACACCTTTGTGACTTTTTGAAGTTGGGAGAGTTACTGAATTGCATTGTGGTCGTACCAGCCAAAGAAAAAATTCGTCTCACCAAAAATCGTCGACACATCACATTTCACATGATTATTTTGGTATTATCATGTGACACATTTAAAGTAGCGTTTGGCGATGTTAGTTACTAATCCGATGGATTTTTTCACCGTGAACAAAATATGGCTGCATCACAATACACCAAATATCACGGGACAGTCAAGGGAGTAAACTTCTTTTGACAATCGTTCACCAAATATGGTCAATGTGGGTCAGTCGGTCCACAAGGTCATGGCCATAACGTTTTTGAGGAATTTATCTGGCGTCATTTTATTACATTCGATAAGCTTACCGACGACATCAAATCTCGGGTCCGGGGGATTTTCTAATTTGAGATTTCTGATTGTTATTCACATGGGAATAACCAGAATCTGTCTTTGGAGGGCCCAAAGTAGCTCACAACGACCGATATATAACGTGTTCTCCATGCCTCATGTAGAAGTGGTAGCAAACGTGGGAAGGCACAATGTTGAGCTACCTAAATGGAAGGCTTCCACCGATAAGTCTTAGGGAGTTGGTAACAGATGTTACTGAAGCTCAACACAAAAGGCTCTCTTGATGGCTAGGAGCGGTATAATTAAAAAAAACTATTATCAAAACACGAAAAAAAAAAAACCCAAAATTGTGGCGACCATTGGAAAACGTTATAAAGACCTTGACTTAAGGATATGCTGCTGGAATGTCTGACCTCTCTACTGAGATGGAGGCTGCTATCTCTGTCTTACAGGAAACGCGATAGACGGGACAGAATAATAACACAAAATTTGGATAGCCGCGAATAGCCACTATTCACATTCAGGCCAAATAATTATAACATCACCCTTAGGGATGAGGGTACATATATCATTTGATACGACCCAAAAGTGTAACACATAGAAGGAGTCACTTTAGACCCTAGGTTTCTTTGAACCAAATTCGATTCATGACTTTTTAAGTCTTTTGAGCCATGTCCGTCTGTCTGTCTGTCTGTCTGGTGGCTGTCCGGCTGGTTCGCACGATAACTTTCGAAAGACGCAACCAAATGTTTTGAAATTTTGCACGAGTTATTATTTTCTCAAAACTACTTACGGTATTGCAAATGGGCTACATGGCCCCGCCCCTTCTGGTACCTCCCATACAAATACATCATTCCGGCCACTTTAGAAATCGAGTAATAATATCAATACACCCTACGGGATCGTCCCCAAATTCTGTATTTAGTAAAGCTATAACAGGATAAAGTTTTGGAAAAAAATTTTGAAAGCCTAGCCACGCCCCTTCTGGTACCTCCCATACAAATCTACCTTTCCGCCCGCTAAAGAGATGGTGAAATAATATCAATAAATTAAACGTGATCGGAACCAAATTCTCTTTTTAGTAAAGCTATAACAGGATAAAGTTTTGGAGAAAAAATTGGAAGTCTATCCACGCCCCATCTGGTACCTCCCATACAAATGTACCACTCCGCCCACTTTAGAAATAAGGTAATAATATCAATACACTCAACACGATCGAGCCCAAATTCTGTATTTTGTTATGTTATAACAGGACAAAGTTTTGGAGAAAAAATTGGAAGTCTAGCGACGCCCCTTATGGTACCTCCCATACAAATGTACCTTTCCGCCCACTTTAGAGATGGAATAATAATATCAATACATTTGACACGATCGTGCCCAAATTCTGTATTTTGTTATGTTATAACAGGACAAAGTTTTGGAGAAAAAATTGGAAATCTAGCGACGCCCCTTATGGTACCTCCCATACAAATGTACCTTTCCGCCCACTTTAGGGATGTACTAATAATATCAGTACACCCAAGGCAATCGTGCCCAAATTCTGTAATTAGTAAAGCTATAACAGGATAAAGTAATGGAGAATAAATCTGGAAGCCTAACCACACCCCTTCTCGTACCTCCCATACAAATGTACCACTCCGCCCACTTTAGAAATCGAGTAATTATATCAATACAATAGAAAATTATTTGTTTTACTGGGGGTAAGGGTACATTTATGTTGGGTTGCCCGACTGAAACTTTCTACCTGGTTTTAATTACAAATCGGTTAATCTAAATAACTCAAGACAAACAATATCTTATATTGGGTGATGGTATTTATCAGTCAGTTCAACTGACTGAAATTTCTGTACTGGTTATACCATCACCCTTAGGGATGAGGGTACATATATCATTTGATACGACCCAAAAGTGTAACACATAGAAGGAGTCACTTTAGACCCTAGGTTTCTTTGAACCAAATTCGATTCATGACTTTTTAAGTCTTTTGAGCCATGTCCGTCTGTCTGTCTGGTGGCTGTCCGGCTGGTTCGCACGATAACTTTCGAAAAACGCAACCAAATCTTTTGAACTTTGGCACGAGTTATTATTTTCTCAAAACTACTTACGGTATTGCAAATGGGCTACATGGCCCCGCCCCTTCTGGTACCTCCCATACAAATACATCATTCCGCCCACTTTAGAAATCGAGTAATAATATCAATACACCCTACGGGATCGTCCCCAAATTCTGTATTTAGTAAAGCTATAACAGGATAAAGTTTTGGAAAAAAATTTTGAAAGCCTAGCCACGCCCCTTCTGGTACCTCCCATACAAATCTACCTTTCCGCCCACTATAGAGATGGTGAAATAATATCAATAAATTAAACGTGATCGGTACCAAATTCTCTTTTTAGTAAAGCTATAACAGGATAAAGTTTTGCAGAAAAAATTGGAAGTCTATCCACGCCCCATCTGGTACCTCCCATACACATCTGGTACCGCCCACTTTAGAAATCGATTAATATTATTAAAAGACCTAACGCGATCGTGCCCAATTTCTGTATCTGGTAAAGTTTAAGCAGGATAAAGTTTTGGAAAAAAAATCTGGAAGTCTAGCGACGCCCGTTATAGTACCTCCCATACAAATGTACCTTTCCGCCCACTTTAGAGATGGAATAATAATATCAATACATTTGACACGATCGTGCCCAAATTCTGTATTTAGTAAAGCTATAACAGGATAAAGTTTTGGAGAAAATATCTGGATGTCTAGACACGCCCCTTCTGGTACCTCCCATACAAATGTACCACTCCGCCCACTTTAGAAATAAGGTAATAATATCAATACACTCGACACGATCGTGCCCAAATTCTGTATTTTGTTATGTTATAACAGGACAAAGTTTTGGAGAAAAAAGGAAGTCTAGCGACGCCCGTTATAGTACCTCCCATACAAATGTACCTTTCAGCCCACCTTAGAGATGGAATAATAATATCAATACATTTGACACGATCGTGCCCAAATTCTGTATTTAGTAAAGCTATAACAGGATAAAGTTTTGGAGAAAATATCTGGATGTCTAGCGACGCCCCTTATAGTACCTCCCATACAAATGTACCTTTTTGCCCACTGTAGGGATGTAGTAATAATATCAGTACACCCAACGCAATCGTGCTCAAATTCTGTAATTAGTAAAGCTATAACAGAATAAAGTTATGGAGAATAAATCTGGAAGCCTAACCACACCCCTTCTCGAACCTCCCATACAAATGTACCACTCCGCCCACTTTCGAAATCGAGTAATAATATCAATATAATAGAAAATTATTTTTTTTTTTTATTGAGGGTAAGGGTAAATGTAAGTCAGGTTGCCCGACTGAAACATTCTAACTGGTTTTAATTACAAATCGCTTAATTTCAATAACACAAGACTTATACAATATCTTATATTGGGTGATGGTATTTATCAGTCAGTTTAACTGACTGAAATTTCTGTACTGGTTTTACATCACTCTGATTTGTGTACGCGCCCCGACAGAAGACTGGTTCAGCAGTCGGCTAATTGAGTCTACACAACAACACCTCCGACAACGGATTCAGTAGTTTTGCGTTGTGAGTGAAATCAAATTCCTGTATACAGATATCCACAAGGCAACCAGATATCTCCTGATCTAAATACAATAAACCAGATTGGTCATGTGGTAATTGATGGAAGACATGTCTCAAACATTATGGACGTGCGTGTGATGTGCGGTGCAAATATTGACTCGGATCACCACATAGTTGCAACGCAAAGAAAGCTAGACATAACAAAGCTGCATACCATCGTGACAGCCATAGCCTATTCCAACCAACTCTCTCAATTGCTTCAAACAAACCTCTCTAATGTTCCTGACACACTGTGGCAGCATATTGCGAATTCTATGACCACTGCCGCAACGACCGTCCTGGGTTATGAAGAGCCACACTCAGAAACGCCTTGTAACGATGAGGAATATCGCATACTGTCTGAGGAATGGAATAGATATCGAAAATTACAGGAACAGAGATGACCCCGAAATATGTACCAAAAGCTAAAAAACATAGGTTTTGGAAGAGGGATCACAACCTGTACGGACATAGATGGAACTTAGAGCGTGCAGCATATATGGAGGGCACACTTTCGTACCCTGCTCGTTCCCGAAGGCAGCATAAGTGATGAATTTACGACAATTATCGATGACGTAGTAGATTGTTCACAACCGATAATAATAAAAGCTTTTTAAGATCGGCGTCAATGAACTGACAACGTGCGTCCACCAGCTCATACATACAAAGCCTGATGACTATAATCAGAGTTTCTGTGCCCTGTGGTTAAAAAAAGCGATCCAAGTGTGTGTATCAATTAACGCGGGATCAACCTTTCACCCATCGCATTCAAGATCCAGTCTAGTTATGTGTTATGTGAAAGACTGGCGAACATGATTGGACCTTATCGGTGTAGCTTTACGGGACCGAACAGATATTCGCACTACGACAAATCCCGGAGAAAACCCAAGAAATGCAGATGGACACCTACAATCTGTTTATCGATTACAAAGCTGTATTCGACAGTCCAAAAAGTCAGACACTGTTGATTCCATAGAAGCGAGTTTGGGGTCCGCGCAAGTTCGATACGACTTTGCGGGATGACACTGACTGAGACGAAGTCTTCAGTGAAAATAGAAGAATCTGACAGAGACATTTTCTACCAAGCGAGGCTTTAGACAAGGCTATGATCAATCCTGTGATCTCTTTAACATCATAATGGAGGTGATCATCTGGATGGCTACAGTAAACATAACTGGTATTATCTTTAATCAGAGTCGCATCGTGCTCGCGTAAGCAGAGGCTATACATTAGAGTGGGTCAAGAAGTCATCAAAATCGTAATCTACGATGAATTCAAAGAAAATTTGTGCAAGAAACCATATGCCTAAGGGGGCGTCCATACAAAAATCAACTTTTATTTATAAAATTTGCTCCCATCGCTCTAACCGCCCACAAGGTGCCCTAGAGGAGTCATGTGTATGACCGACACCCAAAATTTTAGTATCTCAGATCATATATATCTACCTCTTTCGTCAACCCTTAACGTCGTCCCCATACAACTTTTTTTTTATAATTTATTTTATGAAATCAGCTCCTGTTGCTCCCACGGTGCCTTCTGGAGGGGTAAATTGTATATCCGGGTCCCACTAGTATTTCCCTCCTAACGTTTTTTTCTTCGAAAGTATCGCCCCCTATCTTCACACCCTTAGGGGGCTCCTATACAAAAATTATCTAAATTATTCAAAATTTCTTAACAAATTTTAACATATTGTTGTTGTTGTAACAGCTGGTGGATGTAGCTGGGGTGATAATTCTTTAAACCGATTTTCTAATTATCGGCACTCGATCGGGCATATAAGCCGATTATCATACGATCATTGTTGGCAACTCTGTTTCGTTCCTTTGTAGATAACAAGGTTTGTGTCAAGGATTGTTAGGTGTTGTTATGTTGTTTTGGTCGGTTTAAGTGCAATTTTTATAGATGCCTCCTTAGGGGTTGAAAATAGGGGGAGGAACTTTCGAGAAAAATTTTAGTAGGGAAATACTAGTGGAGGTCGGGCATACGTTGTACCCCTCTAGGGGGCACAATGGGAGCGCCAGGAACCGATATAAAAAAATATAGATATAAAAAAGTTAAGGATATATTTTGAAAAACTGTTGAAGTTGCAAAAATATTGTGGGCGGTCATAAACCTTTAACGCATTTAGAGGCAATTTTATAAAAATTAAATTTTTTTATGGGAGCCTCAGCAGAAATTGAATATGGAGGTAGGTAGGGTGTTCGGTAAAGATGTAAGGAGGGAAAATTACTGGGCGTCGATCATACAGGGTGCGAAACCGCGGTAGTAAGAGCGGTGGGAGAAATTTTATAAAACAAAAAAATCTGTATGGTAGCCCTCTTAGGGGGTGAAGTTGGGGAGTAGATATGTTTGGGAAAAATGTTAGGAGAAAAAAATTACTGGGGGTCGGTCATACATTTGAACTCTCTAGGAGAGATTCTGGAGCAGTTGCAGGGCTTGTTGTGCATTGTATCCAGAATACGAAAAGTTTATCGTTAAAAACCGTAAAAATCGTGATGAAAATGCTCCAGCTCGAAAAGTTTTCAGCAATATTCTCGATGACCGGTGCAGGAGGGGATGACACACTAAGCTGTCATCTAAAATTGGTGTGACGAACTACATATGTACAGAGCGCAGAAGACCGAAGTATGCGCTGAGATATTGAATTTAGCTTTTTACATTTCCATCGTTTTGCCATACGTCTTATCTGACCATACGACAGAAAATCTTATGTTATAAAATCGAGCATTTTACGCTCTATAAATAGGCAAATAATAACCAGAAGTAAATTGATTTAAAAATCGCTAAATTTCAATATTTCGGGGGTTAAACAATATCATACATAGGGTGTGTGGAAGGTATTTATCAGTCAGTTCAATTGAATGAAATTTCTGTACTGGTTTGTATCGGTAAGCTTGCTTCAATATTTATATACCTTTATCAAATGTTTCATTGGATGTACTTCGCAGAATTTCAACTCTTACAATTTTCTCTTCATGATTTTGGTACAAAAAAAAAACACTGCAGCACAGCTACGCTCCTGCCCATTGGCTTTTTTATCAACAGCTCATTTTTTGTTACAATTTGTGCCACTAAAACTAAGTATTTAATGTGATATGTACAAGCGCTCGTGATCTGGTTACGAGAATTACAATATTTATACACTCCAGTGAATCGCTTCCAGTACATACATAGTAAGTGTATACTCGTATGTTCGTGCGTCAGACAAAATAAAAGTTATGGTATTTAGTGAGAGTATAAATTTAAAAATTAAGTAGAAAACTGATATGTTTGCGTATGTTATTACTTTAAAACGCATATTCGAATGGAGTGTCCGATACAGTTGAAAAATATATGGCAAATGATGGTAATATGATTTGATATTTAACTGTTTTGCTGTCAAGGCAATCAGGCAACGATTTTACAGGAAATCCGTAGTAGGTAGTATGCATGGATGCCGTAAGTAGCATTATTAGCAAGACTGACAGCTTGTCAGCTAGGAAGCTAAATGAAGATTATTTGGTGTGACTAAGTTATGTAGTGCAACCAGCGCGACAAGAGAGGAAAGATCAAACAAAAGCCTAGTATTAGAGACACAATTTTTTAGTTTATTTTTGTATATCCCTTTTTTTTTATCAAAGTGTGACTTCCTATCGTTTGCGCATTTTTTATAATTGTTTTCCACATGTTCTCATTGCAAATCAGCCAGAGCTAAATTTCACCACATTTTAATAATCACATTATCTTGTGAAAACTAAAAAACCTATATCAAAAGATAAGTACCTTTACTGATATACTATTATAGCAGCTGATGCCAAAGAACCCTTTTCATAGTTTTCACAGACAAGAATATTATTATAATATTGTTAATACTCAAATTCACGACAGTTCTTGACAGCTTAACAGAAATTCAACACAATAATTGCCAAGCACACTGTATGTCATACTATTATTTCGGAGCACATAAATCTTAATATAACTAAATGAATTTAAAATTATCTAACATGACATTCCTTAGAAACCCACAATGGTAAAGTGTTTAAATTTGAAAAGAATGAAAAATGTCACTGGCGAAACTTGTCAATTCTGTACAGCTTCATACAATTTATTCATCGCAGAGGAGGGTATCTACTAACGATTCTCATCAAGATGACAGGAAGATAACAATAAGCAAAGACTTTAGGAAAGAGAGAAAAGTTGACACGTACTTTACCCCTATAACAAGTTCTGACATACATTTAGATGTATAATAATGCTGAGATTTAGCCTGGGAGCTAACAGCAACAGCTGCTAGCTGTCTATTTCTATCATTGTCGCTTAATGCTACATCACATCACATCAGCCCATCAAAATCAAACATATCAACATCAGTGGCAATTCAAACCCAACTGTCCATCATTAGACGTTACTGGTTAAACTCTCTCTCTCTCTCTCTTTGCTTGTGTGACGGGCACAGTGAATTATGTGGACCGAAAGTCTTTTCTACTATTCAGTCTATGATAAACCGATAAACGAAATGAAAACTGATATACACTTAAAACTTTGACTCAGGAATGAATATAGACTATAGGTCTGCAAAGAACCATCCAAACACACTTGTTGTACGTAGTTCAATTTTCTTATATCTGTTTCGCTCTCTTTGGATTGAGTGCGTATGAAATATTTCTCTTTTAGATAACGAAGAGAGAGAGTGAAAGTACTAAGTATCAAAAATACTTGTATGCACGGCTGCCAACAATATTTCAAGAAAAAACGTCAGTTTTTTCAGAAAAATCGTCATAATCGGCACTTGCATTTTAAAAATCGGCAAAAAAACGGCAATGTAAACAACATCAAAATACAACATATTTTTTGATTAAAAACAAAACAAAAGTATTTATTTTATATAAAAAGCAGAAAATAAATATAACTATTTCAATAAAAAAACAGTTAATTTCTCTATTAAAAAAATATATACCTTTCTAAAGTAATGTTATTACTTCATGTACATAGTACATCAAATTTTTGTTAAAAAATAAAAAATATTATAATTAATGAGATCTTTAAGATTAACGTATAATTGTCTTACAATTAGTAAATGCCTTTATTACACATTCTGAGTAAGTCATTGTCAATTTTCTATAAAAAAAATTTGAGTATTGAAATTTTAGGTAATCTTTTGAATAAATAATTTCTTCCAATGAGTCATTCTCAAGCGAGCTTCTAATTTTAGTTTTGTTAAGGTTTACCTGACTAAATATTCGTTCCACATTTGCTGTGGAGTGTGGAAGAACCATGATTGTTTGTACGACAAAACTGGAAATGCCAAAGTGGAATTCCCACGTTTTATTTTCGAATTTTTTTCCCAAAAATAATCAAATTTATTTGAATATTTTCAAAAATTTCTTCAAAATTTTTCCTTTTCTGAAATAAAAGTGGGAAATTCCATTAAAGAATTATTTATTTTCATCATTACTCTTTCATGATGAATAAGTTTAAACGATTTAAATGACTTTAAATTTAAATCAAAGGGTTTTAATATTTGGTTTTCTAGTTTTATATAAAAATGAATGCAAGTGTTATCTATTTTGTTCAATTCATTTTTGGGAAGTTTTGTTTCGGTAATAATTTCTTTTGCATATAAACCTAAATATGCTTCATCACATTCCAATATGATCTAAAGCCGTCAATTTCTTATGTTGGCAAGTTGACGCTGTATTAAATCTTTATGTTAATATAACTTTAGAAAAATTTGTCTCAATTGATAAAATATTGTCATTTCTGAGGCAAAAAACGGCAAATCGGCATTTTTCATTTTTTTGAGTGAAAAATCGTCAAAATGCCGATAAATCGTCAAAATTGGCAACCCTGCTTGTATGATTACTAGGGCGACCAATTTTCAGCATATGCTGAATATTGCTGATGCTGCTTAATTTAACGATTTCAAGCGATCTTGGTTATTTAAAAGGTTTGTGCTTTTTTATGCTGTTTTTTCTCTTATTTAAATTTTTGATACATTTTGATAAAATATGTTTCTATGTATTGAAAATTTTTACATATCACAAGCCCTTGCGGTTCATAAAAATATGACAGGTAGTATTAAATTTGCAAACTATCCTCTTATTTTACACACAGCCTGTGTTCAAGATTTTGTAATAGCCCTGTTTTTATCGTTAGCCTAGATCATTCGATTCGTTATACTCCTATAGTTTTCAGGCGCCTTATCGAGAACAAAAATTTAAACTAATGAAACCTAATGTGCCTCTATAACCTAAACCAATAACGACACGATGGGGAACGTGGTTGGAAGCAGCGGAGTATTATACTAATTATTTGGAAGACATAAGGGAAGTCATTCAAGAGTTTAACGAAAATGCTTCTGAAGCATTGCTACAAAGCAAAGAGGTTCTTTCTAATGAAAACTTGTAATCCGACTTTTCCTTCATAAAAACAAAGTTTAAGTGCATCCGGCATGCCATCACAAAAATTGAGTCAAGCGGATTGCCATTGAATGGAAGCTTGGAAACAATATAATCAATTCAACATGTTATAGAAAAACATCTGATAAAAATTATTTTAAAAAATGACTGCCGTACTTGCGCGAAATCCTGGCTTTGTGGAAATCACTAAAATTAACAATATTATTTTTAAAAATTCCTAAACAACAATTGCGTTTATCGGAAAATATTCGCCTGCTGAATCAACACCTTTTAAATACGCTTCCGTTTCGTCGTGTGACGTGGAACGTGTTTTTTCTATATATGGAAATTTTTTTACAAACCAGCGTAAAAGTTTCACCTTGGAAAATGCACTTAGTGCTTAATTGTAATCGTGACATTGACCAAGGTATAATCTCACTTTAAGATTGAACCGACTGAATAATTTAGCTAATTTACTTATTGTTTATACCATCACCCGTAGGGATGAAGGTATATATCATTTGATACGACCCAAAAGTGTAACACATAGAAGGAGTCACTTTAGACCCTAGGTTTCTTTGAACCAAATTCGATTCATGACTTTTTAAGTCGTTTGAGCCATGTCCGTCTGTCTGTCTGTCTGTCGGGTGACTGTCCGGCTGGTTCGCACGATAACTTTCGAAAGACGCAACCAAATGTTTCGAGATTTTGCACGAGTTATTATTTTCTCAAAACTACTTACGGTATAGCAAATGGGCTACATGGCCCCGCCCCTTCTGGTACCTCCCATACAAATACATCATTCCGCCCACTTTAGAAATCGAGTAATAATATCAATACACCCTATGGAATCGTTCCCAAATTCTGTATTTAGTAAAGCTATAAACGGATAAAGTTTTGGAAAAAATTTTGAAAGCCTAGCCACGCCCCTTCTGGTACCTCCCATACAAATCTACTTTTCCGCCCACTATAGAGATGGAGAAATAATATCAATAAATTAAACGTGATCGTACCCAAATTCTATTTTGAGTAAAGCTATAACAAGATAAAGTTTTAGAGAAAAAAACTGGAAGTCTATTCACGCCCCATCTGGTACCTCCCATACACATCTGGTACCGCCCACTTTGGAAATCGTTTAATATCATTAAAAGACCTAGCGCGATCGTGCCCAAATTCTGTATTTGGTAAAGTTCAAGCAGGATAAAGTTTTGGAGAAAAAATCTGGAAGTCTAGACACGCCCCTTCTGGTACCTCCCATACAAATGTACCACTCCGCCCACTTTAGAAATAGAGTAATAATATCAATACACTCGACACGATCGTGCCCAAATTCTGTATTTTGTTATATTATAACAGGACAAAGTTTTGGAGAAAAAATTGGAAGTCTAGACACGCCCCTTATGGTACCTCCCATACAAATGTACCTTTCCGCCCACTTTTGGGATGTAGTAATAATATCAGTACACCCAACGCAATCGTGCGCAAATTCTGTATTTAGTAAAGCTATAACAGGATAAAGTTATGGAGAATAAATCTGGAGCCTAAACACACCCCTTCACGTACCTCCCATATAAATGTACCACTACTCCGCCTAATTTCGAAATCGAGTAATAATATCAATAAAATAGAAAATTATTTGTTTTACTGAGGGTAAGGGTAAATGTAAGTCGGGTTGCCCGACTGAAACTTTCTAACTGGTTTTAATTACAAATCGATTATTTTCAATAACTCAAGACTTAAACAATATATTATATTGGGTGATGGTATTTATCAGTCAGTTTAACTGACTGAAATTTCTGTACTGGTTTTATTACTTCTTTAATAGATGTGAAATTGTTTTTTTTTTTCAATAAATAAAAAAATAATACATGCTGGAAATAAAATTAATCGTGCTTATTTCAAGGGTTTTTCTTGTTATCTGTGCTTGGAATATGTGGAGAGCGTGACGCTGAAAGCATAAAGAATAAAGAGGAAAATTTTGCTCTCTCTTTTGTTAAAATTTGCCACAGATGAAACTTATACCATTACTTTTTGTAAATAGAATAAAAAAAGTAAGAAAACATCATCAACGCAAAGCGTACGATCTGGAATATCTATATTAAATGGATATATCCATTTAAAAGAGAAGAACAACAGTTACTTCACTGAGTGGAACAGATAAAGAGAAAAAAAGTTTCCACTACAATGAGAACCAGAGAAAGAGATGATACGCGATCTACTCAATCCAAAACGCATGAGCACATGTTTTGTTCTACTCTTTGTTGTTTTTGTATCGATAATAGGTTCTTACTTGTTTTATCTGTTTGTACAAATAGAATGAATGGAACGCTGCAGGCCTTTAATATTGACTATATCTGTAGACCCCTTTTGGTACCTTCCATACAAAATTACCTATTTATGAAAAATTATTATTCCTCTTAAAACTTCTGAACAGGCACCTGGGGGATAATGAGATTGTGTCAGTTAATTTATCTTGTAATTGGAGGCAAAACCTTAGAAAACTTAAATTTTTCACACAGTATATTATTTTTATACCATCACCCTTAGGGATGAGGGTATATATCATTTGATACGACCCAAAAGTGTAACACATAGAAGGAGTGACTTTAGACCCCAGGTTTCTTTGAACCAAATTCGATTCATGACTTTTTAAGTCGTTTGAGCCATGTTCGTCTGTCTGTCTGTCTGTCTGTCTGTCTGTCTATCTGTCTGTCTGTCTGGTGGCTGTCCGGCTGGTTCGCACGATAACTTTCGAAAGACGCAACCAAATGTTTTGAAATTTTGCACGAGTTATTATTTTCTCAAAACAACTTACGGTATTGCAAATGGGCTACATGGCCCCGACCCTTCTGGTACCTCCCATACCATTCTACCTTTCCGCCCACTATAGAGATGGAGAAATAATATCAATAAATTAAACGTGATCGTACCCAAATTCTATTTTTGGTAAAGCTATAACAGGATAAAGTTTTGGAGAAAAAAATTGGAAGTCTTTTCGCCCCATCTGGTACCTCCCCTACAAATTCACCTTTCCGCCCACTTTAGATATGGAGTAATAATATCAATAAATCCATCGCGCTCGTACCCTAATTCTTAATTTAGTAAATTGAGAAAAAAAACTGAAGTCTACCAACGCCCCATCTGGTACCTCCCACACACTTCTGGTACCGCCCACTTTAGAAATCGATTAATATTATTATTAGAACTACCGCGATCGTGACCAAATTCTATATTTAGTAAAGTTCAAGCAGGATAAAGTTTTGGAGAAAAAATCTGGAAGTCTAGACACGCCCATTCTGGTACCTCCCATACAAATGTACCTTTCCGCCCACTTTAGAGATGGAATAATAATATCAATACACTTGACACGATCATGCCCTAATTCTGTATTTAGTAAAGCTATAACAGGATAAAGTTTTGGAGAAAAGATCTGGATGTCTAGGCACGCCCATTCTGGTACCTCCCATACAAATGTACCACGCCGCCTGCTTTAGAGATGGAGTAATAATATCAATAAATCCATTGCGCTCGTGCCCTAATTCTTAATTTAATAAAGCTATAGCTGGATACAGTTTTTGAGAAAAAAAACTGAAGTCTACCAACGCCCCATCTGGTACCTCCCACACACTTCTGGTACCGCCCACTTTAGAAATCGATTAATATTATTATTAGAACTACCGCGATCGTGACCAAATTCTATATTTAGTAAAGTTCAAGCAGGATAAAGTTTTGGAGAAAAAATTGGAAGTCTAGCGGCGCCCCTTATGGGACCTCCCATACAAATGTACCTTTCCGCCCACTTCAGAGATGGAGTAATAATATCAATACATCCAACGCTATCGTGCCCAAACTCTGTATATTTTTGGAGGATAAACCTAGAAGTCTAGACACGCCCCTTCTAGTACCTCCCATACAAATTTACCACTCCACCCACTTTAGAAATCGAGTAATAATATCAATATAATAGCAATTGTTTTTATTTTACTGAGGGTGATGGTATATGTAAGTAGGGTCGCCCGACTGAAACTTTCTTACTGGTTTTATTTTAACATAAAAACAAGCTGTTGTAAAAATTGTTATAAATATAAAATTAGTGTCTTCTAAATCTTTCCGCTATTTGTTATAATATACTTTTGCACAACATAGTCTCGAAACAATTGCTTCACAATTTACGAAATTTCGATTTTTGTCAGTTTAATAAATGATCCACCAAAACAAGTGTACTTCACTATAACCAGCAACGTTTCTCTTCGAATTTGGGCTTGTTTGTTGCCACTGTTTGGTTGGTTTCATGTCAATCATGTACAGATTCGAATTAAAAAGGATTCAACCCTTCCTCGGTGAGAAAAGGAAAAAGCATCTTAAAACTTGACAAGTCTCGTCTTTCTTTCAATAATGTTTGGTACTGCCATTGTCATTATTTGTTTCACTGCTGAAGCTTCTATCGTTTCTTATCCTCTTTATCTGTATATGCCATCAGTCGAGTGAGTGATATGCACAGCAGCTATAATTGTTGAATCGTTTCAGCATAGGCTGTGATGTGATAGTTGCTAGAGTACGTAGAGTAGTAAACAAAAAATATATGTATGTTTATGATAGTGATAAATATAAATATATGTATGTTTATGATAGTGATAAAAATAACTACGAGAATATATAATTACATACATTATAAAATTTGTCGTAAAATTTTAAATTTGCAAAAGTTTCATAGAAAGTGAAACAATAGAGAGTTGGTGTTTTAATTTCTGACTGACAAAAAATTAAATTAATCAATTGTTTTCGAAAATAGGAAAGATAAATATTGTAAAAATCTGGATTTGAATAAAAATTTTTAATTTTTAAAATTTTTTTTAACAGAAGTTTATGTTTTATGCCTGTTTAGATAAGTAGACGTAGCCCCGCTCATACCACTCTATATTTTAAAACATAATGCCCGGAAGGTCACAGCGCTATTTAGCTTAAAATTTGGTATGCATTTATTTGAGATCACTATACGCTGGGCTGGACCGGACCACGGGGTGTTGCCCTGTCTATGCGAAACTTATGAACAAAACTTCAATATCTGGATTAATATGAAAGTGAGAGCTTTGAAACTTTATGTGAGTTCATAATCCACTTACGTGCGTCATTGGTCCTTTCTTAAATACTTACTTAAATAGGTCGTTAGTTGGCAATATGAAAGAACAACATGAGTAGAACATTTCCACGAATTTTTGTGATTTTTGCATTGAAACTGCGAAAATGACGGTGCGGGAGCGAAATAATACTAAACTTGTATTGTTTATATGACCAGAGAATATTTTTATGAATTTTGTAACCCCCCAAAAATGGGAATTTGTGTGGGATATGGATTATCTTACAATTTAACCTCCGACACCCTCAAAAAAGATTTTGTATGGAAGGTGAGAAAAATATTCGTCCGATCTTGACGTCTGATCTCGATCATCTTACAACGTAAGCTCCTATTATATAATTAAAGCCTGCATATATAATTTCGGCTTGATATTTCCTAACCTATGGCTGCAATCGCGGGGGCAGTAAGGCGAAGACCCCCAAAAAGGGGGTGTTTGAAAGGGAGGTGGGAGTAGTTTTTGACCATCCTTGCTCGTTTTAAAAAGTAGCCTAAGCTTAAAGGATAGAATCTTGCGTACAAAATATAAGCTATATGCCTCTTAAAAAAAGTCTGCAATGGCAGGGATAGACCCCAAAAACGGAAGAGTTTGTATGAGAGGTGGGAGTAGTTTTTTACCGATCGGTCTCATCTTACCACTCAACCTCCGCTTGGTGTAGAGAAGCTCACATACAAAATTGATTGCCCTTAAACTATGGCTGTAATCGCAGGGACAGACCCCAAAAAAGGGGAGTTTGTATGGTAGGTTGGAGTAGTTTTTGACCGATGGGGGTCATCTTAGAACTTAACCTCCGCTTTGAGGATTAAAGTTTGCATTCCAAATTTCAGCTCGATATCTCTTAAACTGCGGCTGTAATCGCGGGGACAGACGGACAGAGGTCACCTTTAAATCGACTCTGATTTCGATGCAGATCATTTATATATATATACTAGCGGACCCGGCGAACTTTGTCTCTCCCCAATTTTATGCCTTTAGATAAACTCAGTAGAGAATGTTTGATAAACAATGTTTTTCGATTAGCTTTCCGCCTCAAAAACAAACAACGAAGGCGGCTCTCCAAAACTCGAAAAGGCAACGTTCAACTGACCGGACATAAAACTGGGAAATTCGAGATTAATCTCATATACTTCCAACGATTGGCCTTGCGATTTATTGATTGTCGTCGGGGAATTGGAATGGATGATCAGTTGGAATTATCTAATTCGTAAGATAAGGACTTCCTCTTCTTTGAATTTGTTCTTTATGATCGTCTGAAATCACGTTTTTTATCAGATTCTTGACGGACAACCGCGTACCGTTGCACAATTTCGGTTAATTCAGATTCTGCAATATGATTATGATCTATCCCACCTTTATCTGTAAATTATGAGGCATATTAAGCGAGTGGAAAATTCGGTCGGATTGTTGGTCGCTTCATCCTTTACGGTCACACTGTAAACAGATTTGTACGAATGCAGTTCTCAAGCGATTTAACTTTCTAATTTGAAATTGTAGCTATTAATGTATTTATTCTTCTCTGCTAGTAACATACTGCCCGTAAATTAATCCAATCGAGATTTTTATAATTTTGTGCAATGTCATGAGTTACTTTTCCAACGATGTGAACTGGCAAAAATTTGCTGGGAACGATATCAATTCAGTCGAAACATCAACCCGAATTTGGCCATTGCGAAGCGCTGGCAGTTGTTTCGGGAATTCAGCAGAAGATGGGAGGTTCTGGAATGAGCCCCTAATTTTTTGGTCAATTACAACTTCTTGACGTTTTCAAGCATGGTTTTAGTAAATCAGCAGCATTAGACATTTTGAGCAAAATCATAGCCCCACCAAATCGTTTAAAATTCCCTCGTAAAAATTTTCCACCTAGACATCGTTCAAAACCATCAAATCATGCGAAAATTGCAAAATTTTGTCAATAAAAAAAAAAACAAATTTTTTAGACTTTTCCAGAATTTTCCGAGTTTTTCCCTAAGAAATTTCTATTTTTCCATTCGAAAAGCCATTCCAAAAAACCAATTTTCGATTTTTCCAATTTCCCGACTTTTTCAAAGGATTTTCCCAAAATTATCTTGCATAAAACCCTCATACCAATTACGAATAATTGAATAAAAATTTAAAACAAAATGGGCCAGCCGTTCTCCCTTGATGAATTACTACACACTGTTTACACCGTTATTATACATATAGGTTTCACAACAAACCGAATTTTTCCAAGCAGCACAACGAATTTTCTACCTTTACGTCGTCTAAAATCATCAAATCAAGCGATACAATGAAAAATTTCGATGAAAAATTCAAAATTTTCGAGTTATTTCAAGAATTTTCCGAGTTTTCCACCAAGAATTTGTCTATTTTTCCATTCGAAAAGTCATTTTAGAATGATTATCCGAAATTTTCACATTTACATCATTCAAAATTATCAAAACACAATAATATGTAAAATTTCGTAGAAAAAAAAAATTAAAATTTTTGGAATTTTTCCATAATTTTCCAACCAAAATTTTCTGTTTTTTTGAACCGAAAAGCCCCTACGGAACAATTGCACACAAAAAGTTATACAAAAACTCAATTTGCGATACAAAATGTTTCTGAAAAAATCCAAATTTTTCGAGTTTTTCCGGAATTTTCCGAGTTTTCTATCGAGAATTTTTCTATGTTTCCATTCGGAAAGTCATTTCGGAATAATTATCCAAAATTGTTCACTGTCACATCGTCCAAAATTATCAAACTTTTTGAATTTTTCCGGAATTTTCCGCATTTTTCAACAAAAATTTTTAATTTTTCTACTCGATTGCACACAAAATTCAATACAAAAAGGCAATTTTCGATTTTGCCAATTTTCCGACTTGTTCGGAAGATTTTCCCAAAATTTTCTTTCACATAAACCTGCTCCTGCCAATAACGAACAACTTAAAAGAAGTTTGAGCAAAATCGGCCCAGCCGTTCTCAATTGATGAATTACTATACATTTTTGCCACCATTTTTATATATATAGATGTCATACCTACCACGCCTCCTTATGGGCGTTACAAATGGAAGAACAAAATGAATATACCCTTCACTCCGTTCATACGCATGGTGAAGGGTATAAAAACTGATAAAATATATATTTGCTTATCACCGAAAATCGGAAACGCATTTGAACCAGTACAGAAATTCCAGTCAGGTGAACTGGCTGATAAATACCATCACCTGTACGACTTTCTGTACTATGACCAGACAAGTCGTATAGTAAACTGTTGAAAAAGTACAGCCGACAAATGTTAAATGTTAAACTCAATATCTCTAAAAACGGCTCTACCTGAGAATCAATAAAAAATTCTCTAATTAATTCGCACAAAAGTTTCAAAAGAAATCGTAATTTCTAATAGGTGGGGTAAACCTGGTTTCTTAGTTTCACTTGTAAATACAAAATATTAAAATTAAAATATTCTTAATGGGGTATTGGAGTTCTGCATATGGCACCTGCCATACTAGGTTAACAGTCTGCAAAATGTAACGTGTAATACAAAAGTGAGAGCTGTGAAAATGTGTGTGAGCTATCTTTTGGCTAATATATATTTGCGAGATCGTGATACCGAAAAAGGTGCATACTTGTGCAAATATATCTGGAATACTATGCAAATGAGAGCACATGAGGGTTTAATAAGGTTCTGTTTTTACCAATGTGTGTACCTAGCCCAAATATGGGTGCACTTAAATTGGTGGATGTGGCACCTTTCATACAAAGTAAATAGTTTGCAGGATATATATATCTGAAGAAATATATAAGTGTGAGAGCTTCAATACATTATTTGGTTTGTTTTGCATTAGTAATGAAACTGGGCGTCGTATGGATATTAGACGTGGCACTTAACCTGCAAAGTTCGGAGGAATATAATTGTGCGAAGCGGCACACGAATATCCCTTAAACAACGATATATGTCCTTTAAGTCTTCATATTCGCCCCTGTTTCGTGTTGCACTCTGGCAACCTGAGTATCCTAAGTGGAGATGTGGTAACCAAACCATGTGCTCTGGCGTAGTTACTCTAATACGATATTTGTTAAAGGATTCGCCAAAGATATTTCACCATATCCTACTGGTCTTATGACACTAAAACGTTTCGGGTTGTAGATGGGAGAGTTAAATACGAAATAACGTTGAGATGGCGCAGACTGATGACTAAGCTGGCAGCCCCAGTACCAGTCGAGGTTGCCCAGGACCAATTACACGTTCATCGTAAATATTGAAATGATTAATGAAACTGAAACAAATGAAAACCAGAGAAATGCGAGTCGAGAGGGTATGGATAAGTATAAGTAGCTATTTCTGGGCCTGATTGAAGTTCCGCTTTTCTTATCACTGGAATCAAGAAAAAACGCTAACAGAATTGCAATCACATTGCATAATCCTACCAAAATTTAGAACTAAGCAAGGAACCTTACTTGTGTACAATGCTACGTCCCCAATCAACGAAGTTGATCTGCGAATAAAATATTAAAGAGCTCATGTATGACTTTAATGCACAAGTAGGAGCCGATAACGCTGCCAAAGAAGCAGTCATGAGCAGACACGGTTAAAGCAGAGTGCCTGAGAATGGTGAGTTTTTCTCTGAAATATGCATTAATTTCAATCTAGTGATCGGTGGCACAGTGTTTCCGCATAGACGAGCTGGACCTCGTCGTATCGCAGCACCAAAAATTAAGTCGATAACATAGCGAATAGCAAAATGTGGCGGCGCTCTATAACTGACGTTCCATTACCATTTACCACAATCCATTCCCATTACAACTACAAAAAATTAGCTTGGTTATATATTATCTCCTCCAATAAATATCTCAATTACATTTTCTACTACGTTGTATTGGATCTTGATCTGACGCATCTTCCGCAACTAAGCTAACCATCGCATACATTTATATTGATCCACTCAATACTTATCGATTGCTGAATGTTCTCGTCGCTTTCATAGAGTCATTCATTTTAAAACAAATGAATTCAATTATCTACAGCTTCCTTAAATCTTATACATTATATTTCATTACGCGATTGAATAAATGAAAGGCCATAAACTAATAGACAAAATGCATTTCGAAAATAAGATGCGATTAAAAAACATATCGTTTAGAGGACATCAATTTCCAACAATGACAACCAGCCAACATAGTAAGAGCATCGGGGCTTGTGGCCGGCATCAGAACTCGAAATAATGAATGTGTGTAATACGATATCACACCAATGACAACCAGAATGGGATAATGGAGGCAAGAACATACGATGAGGATGGCAAAGGGAAAGATGAGTGTCAGCAACAAAAGTATGCTATTAAGATGAAGGAGAAAATCTTGGAGACATCTTAACACTTAAATGATTTTCAGAAACTTTATATCAAAATACAGGTAGACGTTGGAAGATTTGCTAAATCGCAAAATTATTACAAAAATGTGGAAACGACATTACAAAAAATAAGCTTTAAAGTTCATAAAACGTGTTAATAACTGCACAGTCCAACTTATATAACCTGTCCTCATACATAAGTACATTAGTTTGTCATTAAAAGGAGAAAAATTAATAATGTTGGAATTTATTCGGAGTCCTATAGTATAGGACGCCCGTATCAAACTGTTTTTTGGTGTTCTAAAATTGGCATTGGATAATCAGATCTGATTTATGTACCTTTAAGTTAAGTTATCTCGAAAAAGGTCAAATTTTGCATTAAAATAATTCTCAAATCTTTTGAGATATCCTTTATTTATTAAAAATTTTCAAAAATTATTTTAGTCATTTTCAAACAATGAAAGTAATAACCTCGCATTCGTAGAGTGTTACCTGTCGTCCCTGCCATGCCAAGGCAAACACTAAATAAATAAAAACATATTATTCGTGAAAAGACTAAAGACAACAACAACATTTAGATGATATCCTGCTGTTGCTTACTGTGCCCAGGTATGTGTCCCATGTCAAGATGGCCAAGCAACCGACCAGGCAACGCCATAACAAAAACAACAACTACACTAGCGTCAGCATCACTTCTAAACTAAATAGCCCAGTCAGTTGGGTAGTCATGATGTTTATAACTAAAAACCACCAACTATGCAGCCATCTAATTTATGACTTAATTATCGGGCCATATTTAATGTGTCAAATAAACAACACTGTGTGTGTAGAGGATACCACACCAATGTCCTATTACCGACCGTCGACCAGCGCAAGCGATTGTCGCTGTGGCAGACGAGCAACCTAACTACCGACCACGCCAGGCCGGTTACATATTGTATCTGGTGTTGTTAAACACACACTTGGATATATGCTGAGATTCCTGATGGCGGTGATGATGTGGCCAGAGTAGTTGATGGCGGGTGATATTGTACAGTGGTTTGTCACGCTGGAAAGAGATTATAGTAAATCCAAGATTTATTGATATTAACAGGTTACTCATGTTTAGAATAAGTGCGTTTTTAACTCGAAATCCGGCAAACTGTGGGAATTTTAATTAACATAAGTCACCAATTTAAACAGAAATCTTGAAAAGCGTCGTTTATAAACCTAGGAAATGAAAAAAAAATCAAGTTTGACAAGAACGCAAATGGTTTTATAAGTAATTGAGAAAAGAAAAGGAGGCAACATACTTGCTCATAATGATTGTTTTTTTACTATTGTTTGCAAAAGGAAAAATGCTGGTGAATTTGGATTCACGAGGTAATTTTACTTTTTAACCAGCCGTTTTCGCGGGACGCCCTTCTCTTTCAGCTTCAGTTACTTATAAATTAATCAAAGAAAAGGTAAGTTGATGGGCCTAAAAGAAGGACACTCGGATTTATGAGGTCATCTATATATATATAAATATATAAATGAAATGCCTGATTTTTCTTTTATTCGATTCGAAATTTTCCGTATATTGTTTGTGTTGAAAAAAATCAAATCCAGGTGGCGCTAGGGTGGATTTATATCGAAAATTTGAATGCACGTACCAATTTAACTGAAATTTAGTATTTATGTTTGTGGAACCCTGAGAAAATTTTTTTGTATAAATTGACCCGGTAGGTGTCGCCAGGGTGGAATTGTAATGAAAATTTTAACGAAATAAACAATTTGACTGATATTTAGAATGTATATTTGTTTTTTTATGAGAATTTTTTTTTGTATATATGGACCCGCAGTTGATTTGGCTGGGGTTGAATTATTTCGAAAATTTATATCGATTGTCCGAGTTTACTCAAACCTTAAAATATAAGATTTTTTTAGCATGAGAAAATTTTGAATATATGTTTGAAACCAGTTGCCGGTGTTTAGCTTATGATACACTTAATTTTTGGCATGTCATTTAGTCACTTTTTTTAACATCATAGTTATTCAGAAGTCTATATATATAAAAAAGATGTACATTTTGATGTCACCACTAATTGTGAAAACCGTTGACCCCATTTGTCCCAAAACTTCAGTGAAAGTTAGGGATGGGTTGTAGATGGTCACCCAGACCGCAAAATGGCTTTAGGTAGAATCGCGAACATTTCTGTTGGTGGACTTCCTATAGAATTAGAGAGCTTCACTAAGTGGTTTTTCGCATTTCGAATTTAGGGGACAAACACGAAAATGGGAACAACTGTTGCTCTCACCCAGACCAAACCGTTAATAGGATTGTTGAGCCAAATCAAGGGATTTTTGGAAATTGGAACTCCTTGGAATAAAAAGGGGCAAGGTACTATCATGGCTCAGACCAAACAACTAAAGTATCAATCACCCAGTACACCAACGCAGAAAATTATATGTCAGCCAATCGACTTAAAAATGTGGTTTTAGAATATATGCCTATCAATAGGTAAGTTTTTATCATATCCTGGACGACACTGCTGAAACATTTTAGCAATTCTTACAAATGTAATCTCTTAGATTTTTATAGATTTATATGAAGTACTGAATATGTCCGGGAATACCTCGCCCTTTTAATTTAAGTATTTCAGAGGCCAAGTAATAAACCAATCGTTATTAGATTTCAACAGCACTCAAAATCTTTTAAAATAATTTGGAGGCAGGACGAAGTCTGCCGGGCCAGCTAGTTTTACATAAATATCAACCGGCATACTGTCGAGTCTCACACTTTGATGGTCCGATTTGTCTCAAACTCAAAATGTATATATTTTTTGACATGAGAAAACTTTGTATATATGTTTGGTGTTTAGGTTATGATATGCGAATTTTGACACCCTCACCCTACGGGAGGGAATTTGATAGAGGATAGGAGGGAATTAAGTTTAGACCACAAGTTTCTTTGACCCTAATTCGATTCATGACATATTAAGTCGTTTCAGCGATGTCAGGCGGTCCGGCTGGTACGCACGACAACTTTCGAAAGTCGAAACTAAATGTTTTGAGACGTTGCACAAGTCAATATTTTCCCAAAACTATTTACGGCATTGAAAATGGTACATGGTCACGCCCCTTTTGGTACCTCCTATACAAATGTACCATTCCGCCCACTTTAGAAATCGAGAAATAATATCAAAATACCCAACTCGAATGTGCCCAAATTCTGCATTTAGTAGAACTAAATGAGGATAAAGTTTTTGAGAAAAAACAGGAAGCCCAATTTAGAAATCGGTTAATATTATTAATACACACCATGCGATAGTGTCCAAACTCTGTATTTAGTAAAGCTTTATCAGGATAAAAGTTTGGAGAACAAATTTTTTCTCCAAAACTTTATCCTGCTTAAACTTTACCAAATACAGAATTTGGGCACGATCGCGTTAGGTCTTTTAATAATATTAATCGATTTCCAAAGTGGGCGGTACCAGATGTGTATGGGAGGTATCAGATGGGGCGTGAATAGACTTCCAATTTTTTTCTCCAAATCTTTATCCTGTTATAGCTTTACTAAAAATAGATCACATTTAATTTATTGATATTATTTCTCCATCTCTATAGTGGGCGGAAAGGTAGAATTGTATGGGAGGTACCAGAAGGGGCGTGGCTAGACTTCCAATTTTTTGTCCAAAACTTTATCCTGTAATAGCATTACTAAGTACAGAATTTGGGTACGATCCCGTTGGGTTTATTGATATTATAACTCGATTTCTAAAGTGGGCGGAATGATGTATTTGTATGGGAGGTACCAGAAGGGGCAGAGCCATATAGCCCATTTGCAATACCGTAAGTAGTTTTGGGGAAATATTAACTCGTGCAAAATTTCAAGACATTTGGTTGCGTCTTTCGAAAGTTATCGTGCGAACCAGCCGGACGGCCACCAGACAGACAGACAGACGGACATGGCTCAAATTACTTAAAAAGTCATGAATCGAATTTGGTTCTAAGAAACCTAGGGTCTAAAGTCACTCCTTCTATGTGTTACACTTTTGGGTCGTATCAAATGATATATACCCTCATCCCTAAGGGTGATGGTATAAAAACTGGAAATCTAGCCACGACTCTTCTGATACCTCCCATACAAATGTACCACTCCACCCACTTTAAAAATCGAGAAATAATATCAATATACTAGAAAATTTTATGTTTTACTGAGGGTGAGAGTATATGTAAGTCGGGTTTCCCGACTGAAACTATCATACTGGTTTCAAATATCATTTAGTTTTCAATCTCCATTGAATAAATTTTTAACATCAATATTATTAGGAATAATATTACCGAGCGACTGGACCAAATTAGATAATTACACTATCCACCCCATAACCAAAAAATACAATACCTAGCGTACTGTTACAATAAGTGACTTTAAAATAGGTGTGGATGAAATATGATCTGGTCAAAAACTGGCGGAATTAGATTTTTAGGCATGGCCCCGCCAATAGAACCTTATTTGTAAAAGTGCGAAATCTAAAATGCTAGACCACGTAATTTGTTATAGTGCGATAACTAAAGAACTACTTTTGCGAATGGTCATAAAATTTATTGTAGATTCGATTAAGATCAGTAAACGTATTCTAAAGAAAAAGCGCTGGAAATATTGTGTGGAATAGACACCAGAATGCGTGATCAGGCCAAAAATGGATGGCCATGCCCAATTCTGTCATCCAAACGCAATAGCTGGCGGACTGTAGCAACATTCGCCTTAATTTTTGGTAGGGAAATTACTTGAGATCAGTAGTGCATGCGACCGAGATCTACGACGCAATTATAAATGAGCGTAGAAGATTTTATTTCCATGATGCATCGGTATTGACATCGTTGATTTTGGCAAAAATTTGATCTCAAAACTAAACTCTTGCGCAATTTTTTGGACGTTGCAGAATAGCACAATAAATTGGAATTTTCTGAGAACCCCACATGTAATATTAAGATACAAAAAGTTTCAAACATGTCAAATAATAGTGAGGGATAAGTGTAATTGGCACACAAAAAAGTGTTTCAGCCCCTTGTTCGCGCAATACAGGATTCAAGAAGCAATACATAATTGAGTTATCCTATTTAAATTGATTTTACCAAAAAATATAAGTGAACCGATGTATTGCTACTATGTATTCCAATAATAGCAACGGAATTGCCGTCTGATTTCAAATGATTACACTTTCCAGTTCGGTTAGAATTTGAAATGAAAATCATTAAAGCTGGAGGACAGTTTATTCAAGTTTGTGGCTTGAATTTCGAAAATCCATGCTTTTTGCATGAACAGGTGTATGTTGCATGTTCACGTGTGGAAAGACCCACCGACTTCCATACACTTTAGTTTGTCAAAACATTGCAATAAATTTATGTCATTTAAAAAAATATTAACCTATAATATACCATGATATTTTTTGTTAAATTTCGATGAGAATATCAAAAGAAACTAACGCATCCCGAAGATATATTCCACTCAAAAAAGTTGCATTTGGGTCAATACTTCTTTAGGCAGGACGAAGTCTGCCCGGTCAGCTAGTTTTTGAATATTAACGGTCAAATTCAAAAAAATTTAATTGGTGCTGGACATTTTCGGCTGATATCTACTTCGCATGTACATGTTTGACATAATGGTAGACATATATACAGCTGATGATGTACCATTGTGCATCAGTTCGTCACAAAGGGGTCTGAAGATGAACTTGTCATGGAGTTCGAAACGCGTCACCCTAGTGCGTGACACTGAATTTTACCATTAATATCAAACAATAAAACACTTTTCTGATCGTTTAGACAATTTGATGTATCATTTCTACACTTACACATAATTGATAACTACCTTGCAGGGAATGGAACTAGCTTAAAACACATGAAACCTGTTGAACTGTCCCCTCTATGCATTACCATAGGACTAGTGAAGTATATAGATATTTATGAGCCAGTGCAATCGACAGCCCTGTAGTGGAAATTGTCACATCAAAAACTAGAGGGTAATCACTACGATCGACTAACACTAACAAATAATCTATATATATAAAAATGGTGGCAAAAATGTATAGTAATTCGTCAATTGAGAACAGCTGGCCCGATTTTGCTCAACCCTTTTTTCAGTCAGTCGGAAAAGTCGAAAGATAAGAAAAATCGAAAATTGCCTTTTTGTATGGAATCTTCCGGAAAAGTCCGAATTTTGTGTGCAATTGTTACAGAATGGCTTTTCGAATAGAAAAATGGAAAATGTTTGTTGAAAAATGCGGAAAATTCCGGAAAAATTCAAAAAGTTTGAATTTATTTTTTCCAAGAAATTCTGCATTTTATAGTATGAATTAATAAATTTGGATGATGGCACTGTGAAAAATATCGGAAAATTATTCCAAAATGACTTTTCGAATGGAAAAAATAGAAAAATTTTTGGTGGAATACTCGGAAAAGTCCGGAAAAACTTGGATTTTTCGACAAAATTTGAATTGTTTAATAGTTTAAGAATGATTTGATGAAAATTGCAAATTGAATTTTTGTATAAAATTTTTGTGCAATTATTCTGTAGTGGCTCTTGATATGGAAAAACATAATTTTTTTTATTTTTTGGAAATTACGGAAAAATTCCAAAAATTGTAACATTCTTTTTTGAAGAAATTTTGCATTTTATCTTATGATTTGATAAATTTAGACCAAAATTACTTTTTGAATATAAAAACAGAAAAATTATTGGTGGAAAAGTCGGAAAATTTCGGAAAAACGTTAAAAATTTTGATTTTTTTTGCATTATTTCGCTTGCCTTAACGATTGCAGTCGACGTAAAAGTGGAAAATTCGTCATGTTGCTTGAAAAAATACGAATTATTGTGAAATTTATTATGTTAAAATTTTAAAAGTGAAATGATCGAACGATAGCAATGTCTTCTGCATGAGCATAACGCATTGGTCCGATTATTCAAGACCGCATTGGATACAATGCATTCAGACTATCACAAAATCATTACCAGAGCAGAGAAAAGACCCTCTGAAGGCCATGCAAAACAATTTAATGCTTCCACTATAAATGAAGTCGCAGTGATGGTTGTTGGGGAGAATGGGGAATCACGCGATATTGTTCTACAGCGTCGGGATGGTGGACAACTGCAGCACGTGTATGAGACTCATCGTTCATATGATGCACTTCAATACCCGTTGATGTTCTGTCGTGGAGAGGATGGCTATCACTTCAATTAAATAGAGCGAAAAGTATGTTTACAAGTCATCGCGTTTTTTTTTCATTCTCCATTAAAGTTCGAATTCGTATAGCTCAATGAATTTTTATGTGTATCGATTGATGATTCGGCAAGATGTTGACAAACATCTACTAAAATAACACCGGTTATTTCAACAGTACTGCGTTGACATGTACGTTAGGGTCGAAACGGAGCATCTCAATTTTATTCGTTTCAGCCAGTAGCCACAGTTCGAGAAGCCTTCCAACATTCGCATTTGCTAGAAAACGATACGTAAACTTAACTTTTTCTGCTCCAGCGAATCAAATTCGTACATTGTTTGCATTGTGGGACAAATACAAGGACGAGATGGTTGACGACATTTCGCACAGAGTTTGCACGACAACATCGAATTTCGATCTTGAAGTAAACTTCTGATCGAACACGTATGCGTGCTCATTTGCGGCAGTCTACTGTGGAAATTGGGAATACCAGCGCCAAATCGCACGATGCACGATGCATTCAATCGCGAATTGCAACGAGGGCAAGATTTTAATCGAAGTGACCTGACTAAAAGAGCCCGAACAAATGTGCCTCTGTTGAATGCCGACCAAACGAACGTGTACAATTCGCTGATGAGGTTTGTTGACGAAGGAACGGGAGGCATTTACTTGGTCGATGATCCCGGTGGAACTGGCAAGACTTTCGCCTTATCTTTGATTTTGGCAGCAATTCGGTCAAGATCGCAAATTGCCATAGCTGTTGCATCCTCTGGTAGTGCTGCCACATTGTTGAAAGGCGGTCGAACTGCACATTCCGCTTTGAAGCTGCTGATGAATCTTCTCACGGTTGACAAGCCAACGTGCACAATATCCAAGAATTCGACGACAGCGAAATTGTTGCGAGAATGCAAAATCATCATATGGATTGAATGCACGATGGCGCATAAACGAGCTTTGGAGGCAGTTGACAGAACGATGAAGGATTTACGAAGTGATTCCAGACGATTTGGCAAGGCTATGATATTGCTTTTCGGAGATTTTCGTCAAACGCTTCCCGTCATCCCAAAATCTAATGCTGCTGATGAAATTAATGTATAAAATTGACTACGAACATGAGAGTCACGCTGCAAAACGACCCATCGGCTACTGGATTTTCAAGACAGCTTCTGGCGATTGTTAATGACCAAATTCCAGTTGATGTTTAAACTGGATTGATGACGTTCCCGGCAAATTTTCCGAGAGTATTTCCCTGAATTTCCCTGCATTCGCACGGTCACCGTTACCGGCAAACCGTCTTCATTTGTTTTTGCTCCGGAAAACAAATCCAAAATCATTGTTTATCAGATCGCTCTTCACTGATTTCGATTAAATTCAAAGAAGTTACATTATAATTTGAACCATCTGTGATTTTATATTACCCTGAAGCTTATATAAAGGCGTTAACTTAGGAGCGAGACAAAGTTCGCCATGTCCGAAGTTGTAAGGCAGAACAGGGTCAGCTAGTACATAATATATTTTCATTTAAATTTAATAAATCATATAACTCGAGAGTTAAACAATATCATACAGAGGGTGGGGGTATGTATAAGTCGTTTTACCCGACTGAACTTTCTGTACTGATTTTATCGCAATTTTCTTAGATTGTAGCAGTACTCAACCTCTTTATCAATAATTTTGGATGCAGAACAGGTCAGCTAGTGTTATATTTAGATGGTTCACAATGGTAAATTGGATTTATTTTAATGCGTATGTAATTTGAAATTGAAGTTACTTAAGTAAATTTAAGTATGTGGAAATGCGATAAGGCATTCCCATACGTGCTATAGAAGGTATAGTACATAGTCACAATTTACAATTCCCTACCAGTTTTCAAAATTTTGATGAAGCGTTAGCAAACTAAATATTTTACTTGTATAAGTCTTGTGTCCCACGAATTTTTATTATATGGAAACATTTTTTAAGCACATAATAATCACCAGCAAGAAGAAAAAATGTTCGATGCACCTTGCATTACAAGTTCTAGGGGTTTCTGTACGAATGATATGCTATGCTAAAATGCCAGTTATTCTAAATCCAACACTTCAAAAAGCAATCCAAATTTCTTGACCGCATCAAACCACTGTGCTTTGGGTCAACATTTACCATAGTATTCTGGTGTCTGGTGTTATCTGGGACTTATTATGCATTGGTTTTATTGTAAATGTTGTTGGTATTGTTATTAAATAAGCTACATGTCAAATTGCCTTGTTGGAGTTCCATTTGTTTGTACTGTCTGTCCATGTAGCCAAGTCGCAAAGCATTCGCCTGCCCTTCCGATGATTTCTGTCTATCTCTGAATTGGTTGTAAGCATGATATCAGCATTTGTATCCATGTATGCGTTTAGTTCATTTATATACCTCTTTTCTAAACGACAATCCTTTAGTCGTTGGAATTAAGTCGCACCTTAACTTGCGATTTTAAGCATCTCGTTCGTCTGATTGTTTTTTTTCTGTTTGGAACACGACAGCGCGGCAGAGTCGTTACGGCATGGATATGCCTCAAAGCTTTCTAAGCGTTAATGTTAGAGGACAGCTATATGCATGGACATTTGGGCAGTCATACACCTTGTGAGCAGAGGGTTGGAGATTGTCGTTTTCTCCTTTGGACATGTGGCTTGTTATTGTGTATGGCGATGTAGCAATAAAATTCCATTTAAAGTGGCAGTGATTATATCTCAACAGACCATTAAAGTCACTCAAATGACAACTACTACTATTCTACCCACCATCGCAAGCATCAGCCAGCACCAACGCCGTCGCATTTACCCATGTACGCAAAGTCCTGGGTAACGTATCAACACCAGCATCGTCATGATCATCGGTTATGTTACATAGTTTTATAGGGCGTTATATGTGTTAAAAAGGTAAAGTTTTCCAGTTTAATAATATTGTACATTTGCATTTAACCGTTATGAAATTTAATTGCAGGTTATATATGTAGCCGAAGAACTGGGCCTCTCATTTCTTGTTTGAATACATGATACGTGTTCTTTTTCATATTTTTTTTTCAAGACAACATTAACAAATTTATGGAGTTTCTTAATTTGTTTATTTTCCTCGTACTTGAGATTATTTACGGCTTATTAAATATATCCCCGTTGTGTTCAGCAGAAAGTGTGTTGATATTTCTGCCCGAGTAAAGATATTAAGAATCACTCATAAAATTATTGAAATTTGATACGATAAGTGTTGTGATAGGGATGGCTTGTATCTTGATGGTTTCCGGTTACTTACAACTCAACACATTTCATCGGTATCAAGTAGTATTTCTGGGAATTAATTTTATTTTGAAATTGGTTTTCAGTAATTGCTGTATTTTAGTTCATTATGGTACACAGAAAAAAAAAACAGTTGTTGTTAAGTAATTAAATAAAATTGTTAGCATTCAATTTCGATTTATAACAATTTTTCCATTTGCGAGTGATTGTATATTGTCATATTTACAAATTGTCAACCACTGTTTAAATTCAACTAAAATAAAATAATTGTAAATGTGACAACACTGTTTATTGTTTTTACAATTTCGGTTATTGGCGCCTTTTTAATTAAATATTTAATTGTATTGACGAAATGGTATTTAATATGACAATTCATTTTTCGTAATTTTTTTCTGTGTATGAAAATAACCTATGACTTGGACAACGATATTGGTTCTTCATTCACCAATTTTTGTCAAAACAGAACAACAACTCGAAGAGATACTAGAAATTTCACATACATATGAAATATAGTTTCACAGCAATACTTGTGATATGTCAATTGTTATAATTACTAAATTGCCAAATAATTAGTTTAACTATTCGAAGTCATGGGTGTGGATATATCGCTAAAAATTGCATTACTCGAGCTAGAAACATGCTAATGCATTACTCGGTTTAAAATTAAAATTTAATAGGACAAATTTTCAACTGTGTTGTTTCACATGTGAAAAATAAACAAAATATTTAGATTCTCAAAATGTCACCTTTCATTACTTACTTACTTAATTTCCCTTTAGACCCCATGAATGAGGTATGGGATAGCTTCTCGCGTTGTTGTGAGTTAACACGCTTTCTATTTTTAGATTCACAACTAACGGCACCGGCACCTACTATTTATAGACGAATTCGAATTCGAATATCTTTTACTAGACATGCCGATTGACTCGACATACTGCGACGTTGCTGTCGACAACATTGAGGGGGCCGGCAATGAAAGAAAAATGTAGATGACTGGAGGCGGGAATCGAACCCGGGATCTCCCGCATAGCAGTGGCGTGTTATAACCACAAAAAAACGGAGCACACAGTTTATACATGGTAAGACAAAAGTAATCACCCTATTGGGAAACGCTATGACTTTTGCAAATTGCGACAAATGTCAATTAGGTTTTGACATTTGTAAAGTAAATAAACGCAGAATACATATCGACAAGCGATGAATATGTTTATTCCACAAGAATAATTGTCTCCATTTTAATATCCTCACCCTACAGGTAGGATAAGTGTAACACATAGAAGGAGTTTCTTTGAACTGAATTCGATTTATGACTTTTTAAGTCGTTTGAGACATGTCCGTCTGTCTGTCCTACTGGTACGCACGATAACTTTCGAAAGACTTTACCAATTGGTTTGAAACTTTCCATAGTTTAATATTTCCCCCAAAACTATTAACGGTATTGGAAATGGGTTACAATGCAACGCCCCTTCTGGTATCTCCCATACAAATGTACCATTCCGCCCACTTTAGAAATTGAGTAATAATATCAAAATACTCAACGTGTTCGTGCCCAAATTTTGTATTTTGTTAAGCTATAGCAGGATAAAGTTTTGGGGGAAAAATTTTGTAGTCTAGCCACGCCCCTTCTAGAACCTACCATTGTAGCAGTTCTATATAAGATGTAGCTGTCTTTTGTACATATTTCCATTCAAATCTACTTTATTTTGCTTTTATATCCATTTCCTATTAAAATTACTTGTTTTGCTAAACATTTTCATTTTAACATTAAATCAAATCACTCATTTTCAATCTATTAATTCCTAAAGTTTTAGTAACCACACAATGGTGTGAAGTAACCATTAACTTGCTGTCACTAATAGTTGTAAAGCTTTTCTTTGTTGAGTGCTTATTAACGATCGTTCATTCGTTGACTTTGTTTTGTTTTGTTTCGTTAAAATTGTTGAAAGCTCTTTGTTTGAGAGTATAAAAGGAGAGCACTCAGCAAGGAACGCTCATTCATTTTATGCAGGTTGGTATGAGCGGTCACACGACTACATCAACGGACGACACAAGCACCGAGGCAGTGAAAAACTGTCGCTGCTTGCTAGTCTATTGTTGTTGTTGTACATAACTGCTCGTGTGGGCAAAGCAAATACTGAGATGGTGACAAACCGTCGCTGTTTGTTTTGTTCCTGCACGGGTAGTGGAGTGAGAAACAATAACATGTTGCTACTCGCACATTTTGTTGTTTCAAAGTACTGCTCAAGCTATACCGTTTAATTTACTATTGTTGTTGTTCATTCATTTTATGCAGACGCCTGAAAATAGAAATAGAGCTGAATTGAAAAATACTTTAAAGGTCTTGTTTGTGTAAAAGGCAATCAACCCCAACGTAGTGGCACCATTGACGTTAGGCTGCTACTGCGAATTGGCACCCTGACGGAAGTAGACCCCTACATAATTGGCGCCCAACGTGGGGCTCGCGTAACAATTCGTTACACCATACAAATGTACCTTTACGCCCAATTTAGAAAACGAGAAGTAATATAAATACGAATTCTGTATTTTGCTAAGCTATAACAGGATAAAGTTTTGAGAACAAATTGGGAGTCTAGCCACACCCCTTCTGGTACCTCCCATATAAATGTACCATTTCGCCCACTTTAGAGATGGAGTATAAATATAAGTCCACCCAACGCGATCTTGCCCAAATTCAGTATTTTGTTAATCTATAACAGGATAATGTTTTGGGGGGAAAATTGGAAGACCAGCCATGCCCCTTCTTGTACCACCCATACAATTGTACCGTTACGCCCAATATAGAATGCGAGAAGTAATATAAATACACCCGGAACGTTGGTGCCCAAATTCTGCATTTTGTTAAACTATAACAGGATAAACTTTCGGAGGAAAAATTGGAAGTCCAGCCTCGCCCCTTCTGGTACCTCCCATACAAATGTACCATTCCGCCTACTTTTAAAATCGAGTATTAGTATTAATATTCCCAACACGATCGTGGCCAAATTCTGTATTTTGTAAAACAACAGCGGCGTTAAGTTTTGGATATTTGGATTATTACATCAAACACCCAACGCGATAGTGCCCAAATTCTGTATTTTGTTAAGCGTATTTTATGTTTTTACAATGGGCGAGAGCATACTAAGTCGGCTTACCCGACTGAAACTATCTCTCTAGTTTCTGCGCAATATTACGTTGGTTGTGGTCCGATACTAACTGGACAAACACTGCGGCGGAGTAGCCGTTCTGCTGAGAATATCGCTGCTGTTGCGCTGGATGTCGAAGAGGATCCCTGACCATCAACTAGACGATTTGCCACGCAATTCCGTATTAGTCATCGGTCCCTACTAGGGATGCCGAACGGGAAATCCCGAAACCCGAAATCCCGGGATTTTTCGGGCTTAATGAATCAGGAAACCCGGAGTTTTGATCAATAAATCCCGGGATTTTTCGGCGATACAAATTTAACCACAAGTGTTTTTATATGCTGCTTATATTGGGAATGAACTTCTCAAGATTATCGGATGAAACATTACACAGTCCAATATTTTTCAGCTAATTGTTTTGGGACTCAATTCTGAGAACAGCACTGGAAAGTAGCCCCAAAAAGAATAAGTTCTCCATCATTCGTTTTGTCAAGTTACATGCCATAATAATTTAATATCGATTTGAAGTTAGTAAAGCCCACTTTACACTGGAAGACAAATCTGTGAGATATAGAGTCTGCCCAGACTTATACCCCAGTTTAGGGTTTATGTTTTTGGTTTGCAGAGACTTGATTGTAAAAAATTGAAACGATTTGGATTTTCATAAATCTGGGCAGACATGTCTGTAATGTAGGGACAGGTTCGACAGACATTTTTTTCGTGTCAAAGACAAATGTCAAAATAAAAATAAAAAAAAACTATTATTGTGATGGAAATATGGCAAAAATGCAGAATATGGGGCGGGAGCCCAAAAAAAAAATGCCACTCCCCCCAAAATACGCCCTAAAACACGAAAATCAAGGTTAAAGGTGGCGCTAAGGCCCACGGGGTCCTGGGGCCCAAAAAAAGGGGCCCCTTAGGTTCTATGATAACCCCCCATGCGTGGGTACTTAAATGAAATATACTTTCGAGACTAATCCAACGATGGTATTTTTAAGTTTCTACGAGTATCCTGGGCCGAGTTAGAAAAAAATAAAAAACTCAAAACCGTGCGATTTAAAAAAAAAAACGATTTTTTTCTGAAATAACCCGTAAAAAATTAAAAAAAATGGCAAAAAACAATAGAAAATTAGAAAAATGTAAGAAAATGAATTGAAAAATTCCATAGAAAAATTAAATGTCAGCAAAAATGTGTAAAAATTTAAAATTTTTTTGAATTTTATAGGTTTTTTTGATAAAAAAGGAAATTTGAGAAAAAATTTAAAAAATGAAGGAAGCAAGTGGACTATTTCAAGAAATATTAAAAAAAATTGAAGAAAAAGTGCAAAAAAAATTATTGAAAAAAGAAAATTGATTAAAAAAAGGATGAAAGTAGAAAAGTTGAAGAAAAATTGGAAATATATTAAAAAAAGCTATGTTTTGTAACATCGCGCGATTTTGTAAATAAGAGTGAGAATGGATACGTTTTGAATAAAAGCGTCGCAGGTAAAAATTTTTTTTTTGGTATATCCCGGAAATTTTAAATGGCTCTATCTCGGTACAGGAGACTCGTAGGAAGTTAAAAATACCATCGTTGGATTCGTCTCGAAAATATCATTCCCCCGCACATGGGGGTAATCATAGAACCGAAAGGGGCACCTTTTTGACCCCCCGTGCCCTGTAGGCCTGAGGGGACCAAGACGAAGACAATGGCATATTTTTTTTTATTCAGGCTCCCGGGCTCTGCGCTTCAACCGAAAATATACGAAATAAAGTCAAATAAAGAAATCTTTTAAGAAATTGACTTTAAAAAGTGTGCTAAATTTTTGAAAAAAAATAAAATACAAATATTAGAAATGGCCTGCTACACCGTATATATTGACTGCTGTTGAAAAAGGAAGTTCGACAGATAAGTCTGTAATGTAATGAGGAAGACAGATGATTACACGAAATTATTGTCTCCCAGACAAGTCTGCCAGTGTAAAGTGCCCTTAAGTACCGTATAGGGAAATTGGACACGTTTTAGGCTTATTTGTTTGACATAACTCAAGAACTTCTAGTCCGATTTAGCTGAAAAAAATTTTAAAAAATAAAGAATTACAATTGCTTTTATCTGTTCATATAACGTTTCCCTACATAAGCAACAGTTTCACTTTTCCATTCATCAAATGATTTTAAACTGGTTTTATTTTGTAGCAGTTAATCATAATTAACGCCAATATATAACAATATAATAAGAAAACCTAAAAAGTGACAAATTTCCCTATACGTCAATTACTAACTTCAAATCTATTTTAAATTATTATGGCATGCAACTTGACAAAACGAATAATGCAGAACTTCTTCTCTTTGGGGCTACTTTTCCGTGCAGTTCCCAGAATTAAGTCCCAAAATCATATGTTGTACTATAATAAATGCTTTAATATTTTTAAGAAACTACTTATAACAATAAATAACAGTAATAATTTATGTTTTATAAATCAGTTACTAAAAAAAAAATTATAAAAGAATCCCGACATCCCAAAAAAAACCCGAAATGCCGAAAAATCCCGGGATCCCAAAAAATTCCGGGATCCCGAAAAATCCCGCGATTTCGGGATCGGGATTTATAAAATCCCGAATCCCGGGTTTTATCAAAATCAATCCCGTTTGTCATCCCTAGTCCCTACGCAGAATTTTCGTAAAAGATTTGAAGATGTTATCTTTCAAAGTGCTGACAGCTATAAAAACGATGAAATGATATGCATTGTCCGAGGTGCCGAAAAGCTGTATCTAAACCGCCTCAATATAGTGTTACTAATATACAATTCGCAATTTGAGCTATCCGTTAGACAACCAATTTGTCAAATTACACTATGCAATACCAAAAAACATCAGTATTCCATCTATACTTGTATGCCCTTTACCATGAGCACGCACGGAGCGAGGGTATATTAATTATGTTTATAAACGATCAACGCCGAATTCTGAGTTGGTTAGAAGTTATCCGTATTTCTATCTACGCGATTACAGCTGTAATTTGAATTGCAATCTTCTATCCTCAAAGCGGAGATTAAGTTCTAAGATCAGCAAGATCGAACAAAAACTGCACCCACCACCAATACGAAGTAACATATCATTATGGTTGTCAAAAACTACTCTCACCAAAAACTACTCTACCTCATCGGCCCTATTTGGAGGCCTGTCCCTACAATTACAGTAGTAGTTTAAGAGCTGTCGGGGTGAAACTTGGTATGCAAGCTTCTGTCCTTCAATCAGAGGTTTAGTTCTAAGATGAGCAATATCGGTGGAAACTACTCCCACCTCCCATACAATTTGCCTCTCTTTGTGGGCCTCTTCCTGCGATTACATTCATAGTTTTAGAGCTTTTAAGGATATGCAATCTTCTATTTTCTAAGCGGACGTTATGTTCTAAAATAAGCTAGATTGGACAAAAAATGCTCCCACCACCCATATAAACTCCCCCTTTTTATACCATCACCCTTATGGATAAGGGTATATATAAGTTGCTACGTGAAAAAGTATAAACAATTAATGGAGATGTGAAAGACCCAAAGTATCTTGGGTGGGCAGGCTAACTGGAGTAATTCATGACTGATCCGTACAAAAATTTACCAGTAATTAAATTTTATCAAAATTACATAATGGAAAGCTACCCATTTTTCAATAATTAATAATTCATTCATAAATTCCAAATGGACAACTGGAGGATATTTGAATTTGGTCAGTTTATTGACTCTTATAGTTCGATATACATATCCTTTTTGTAAGTAGGTAGATCGAGTTTGAACATATTTTGCGTAAAACTAACGCTTATGGGAGTTTGACTGAGGAATGGATATGAACTATATCGGGCGACCTCTTCTGGAACCTCCCAAACAAAATTACCTTTATTTGGAAAAATAATATTTCTCCAATAACTTCCAAACGGACAGCTGGAGGACCTTTAAATTTGGTCAGTGTAATACTTTTGTAATAGTAAACAAATCTTTAAAAAACTTAATCTTTGCCACACCCCTCCTGGTAACAACCATGCAAATACCCGAATAAACCCCCATAGTTTTACAGAGACATCTTTTTTGGAATGAATGTAGACTACATCGCTCTTCCCTTTTTGGTATCTCTCATAAAAAATAAACAAATTTTTGGAAAATTATTATTTTTTTATTTTTTATTTTTAAAAAACCAAGAGGTTTACCCCACCCATTCGAAATGATGATTTCTAATTGGAGACAGTATCCCCATACAAATTAGCGTATGCCCAGAAATATTGAATTTATTGTTTTTCGGTTGTTGGCGAATTCCATAACAATTTGTGAACTGTAACCTTTTCCACAGTTGTAATACATGTTTGCGAATGTCTGGCCATCCTATCTTTAAGTGATTCCGATCCACAAGCATTGGATTGTTTACTTAAGTAATTTAATTCAAAAATCGGTACAGTTCGAGCTTTAAACAATATCATTCATGGGGTGAGGGTATTTATCAGTCAGTTTACCTGGCTGAAATTTCTGTACTGGTTATTCCTATTTAGAAAGAAACGACTAAGGGTGACGCTTTCGAGTACTTTAGGTCGTTTTAGGCACGCCTTAGAGTTATTCGATCGGAAAAAATTTATGCACACACCAGAGCAAGTGAACAAAACCTGGAAGTGGAAGCAAAATATTTTCAACGCTCAAAAATCTCTATACAAATAAGGCCCACACTATTATACATGTATTAATCACTTTCACTTAATAATTTCCGATGCTTTTTAGTTAATTAGAAATATATTTACTGTTATGGTAAGCGTAATTTATTCTTTCTCAAATTTATTTGTTCTCTCTCTCTGACGCATTGGATACAAATTTTACTCAAAATAGGTTCATTGAACTCCTAGCACTTATTTGCATACTGCAAATGACTTTAAAAAGGTCTCTTTTTCACATCTTAATAATTTTTGTACAATTATTCTTCTTCACTTCAAGGGCCAACTGCGTTTTTATTATTATGTACTTGTTTCCCAGAACTGTTTCTTATGGTTCGGATACTTTACAACCCAATATATCAATTTTCATAAAATAAATCACACTTTACAGCGGGTGTTTTTTTTTCTACTTTCAATGCGTCTCATTGCCATCATTCATGCTTCGTTTGATTTCTTCTAAAGACTTCTTTTTCCTCCAATCCTGTTAAAATCACAGCTTGAAACTAGATAAATACCATGGTGAAGCTATATATTATTTAGTTCTCTAAAAACGAGATACCACGTTGCATGCCACATGGGATGTGAAAACGTCCATAGTGTCCCGGTGTGTTGGGTAAAAGATGTGATTTTAAGTAGATACCCTGAAACCCAATGAATTTGTTATTAACAACGTAGTAAAAATGAATTAATATGATAAATTATATGTTTCTGCAACACGCACCACCGGATCACATATTACCAACACTCTTGCACACAGAGTGGCGAAACCCTTCGTTCAGCTAGAGGCTCATATATTAAACGATTTGCTTGGAATGGAGTTGTATTGAAAGGCCAACGAAATACTGATTTCCAAAAGCAGCAGGAGTCGGAACAAAACAATCGTGCCGCTTTTGCCCTGGTCTCGCCGAAGTGAAGTTGGCTGTGTAACACACGAACACACAGACAAATACGGACACAAAGTTTGTTTGATTTAAATGACAGCGGGCAACAGCGGGGTGGCACCACCTTGACAGTGATAGGTCTTTTGGTCTGTCGGCTGATTTAACAATCTTAATACCACAAAATAACAGGCAACAAGAGAATTAGAGTTCAATTTTTGCTGACACGACAGGAAACCTTTTTCAACTCTGCGCACAGTCTGTGTCTTGCCTACTACTTGACTACATGTCAGCCCTCCTCAGCAGTAAAGTCCATTTGAGCAGTAAAGTGGATACGTAACACAGTGGTCCGAAAATAAAATGTGCGTATCGGAATTTAGAATTGATTAAACATCTGGTAGTATATTAATTTGAGCGATTCACTTGGTCAAAGCAACATTTTGAAATGATTGATCAAAACAGACTTTGAAAATATTTGATCGATTATAAAAATAATCCCTGTGGCATACTTGTACATAGCAAGTAAGACTTTACTTATTTGTGAAGGACGCTTACAACTTACTTAATAAAGCTCAAAAATAAGACATTTTAAAATGGGTCAGGAGGGTAAGGCAAGCTGGAATACTATCACACGATGTATAAAATAATTATACATATTAGCATACTTTCAGTTTAACAATAAACACCAAAACGAAATTAAAGGTTCACTTCCATTAGATGTATACAACTGGTTGAATAAGATAAGTAGACGTGGGAAATTGTTTTAAAACTTGGTAATGATTCATTTGAGTTCAGTGTAACAGTGACGCTTATAACTCAAGAACGCCTGGACCGATTTTGATAATTTGCAACAATTCGGTCTGGTATCATGCCAAACAAGGACAGGGATAAAATAAGACCCCAAAAAGTACGAAGCGCCAAACGGCTAAAGCTATCATCGTGAAAATGTATATAAACAAGCTTCTTATAGAATTAGAGAGGTGCACGGGAAGATTGTTAGAATTTCATACCTTAAAGGTAAAAAAAGGAATTAAACCGCTACCCATCACCCAGGCAAAACGGCTAAAGCTATCATATGTATGAAAAATCTTCTTACAGAATTAGAATGCCCCACTAATTGATTTTCAGAATTTCGTACTTTAAGGGTTAAAAAACGCCCAAAAAGGGATACAACCGGTACCATTAGGGCGGCAGCGAATATATGGACGATTTTTTTACGAAGATTTAAAAATTCCCGATCGGAATACTGTCTAACTTGATGTAAAAAATACATGACGAAATTTGAGAAAAGACCTCTTTGATCCACAGAGGTCCTTAGTAAATCCAATACTTTTACCAAAATTTCATTAGGGATTTCATTTGCTGCCAAATACATCCACACAAATATTTAACATAGATATTGCCTTTTCAAAAATTGGAAATGCTAGTACCCTTATTTCGCCACTGAACACACAGCTAGATTCTGCGAAAATTTCAAGAAGATAGGTCATGTTCTTTGTTCGTCGAAATCATTATTTTTGTTTTGTCCTTGTTGACCGCTAAACCCAGTTTTGTTGACTCCTTTTCTAGCGATGAGAAAACTGCAGTAACATTCCGCAAATTTTGGACAATGAGGTCTTTATCATTGGCATAGGCTAGTGGCTCTTGTGGAATATGGTACCAGACACGTTGAAACCAGCCTTTCTCATCACCTTTTTATACCATCACCCTTAGGGATGAGGGTATATATCATTTGATACGACCCAAAAGTGTAACACATAGAAGGAGTGACTTTAGACCCTAGGTTACTTTGAACCAAATTCGATTCATGACTTTTTAAGTCGTTTGAGCCATGTCCGTCTGTCTGTCTGTCTGTCTGGTGGCTGTCCGGCTGGTTCGCACGATAACTTTCGAAAGACGCAACGAAATGTTTTGAAATTTTGCATGAGTTATTATTTTCTCAAAACTACTTACGGTATTGCAAATGGGCTACATGACCCCGCCCCTTCTGGTACCTCCCATACAAATACATCATTCCGCCCACTTTAGAAATCGAGTAATAATATCAATACACCCTACGGGATCGTCCCCAAATTCTGTATTTAGTAAAGCTATAACAGGATAAAGTTTTGGAAAAAATTTTGAAAGCCTAGCCACGTGCATTCTGGTACCTCCCATACAAATCTACCTTTCCGCCCACTATAGAGATGGAGAAATAATATCAATAAATTAAACGTGATCGTACCCAAATTCTATTTTTAGTAAAGCTATAACAGGATAAAGTTTTGGAGAAAAAAATTGGAAGTCTATTCACGCCCCATCTGGTACCTCCCATACACATCTGGTACCGCCCACTTTAGAAATCGATTAATATTATTAAAAGACCTAACGCGATCGTGCCCAAATTCTGTATTTGGTAAAGTTTAAGGAGGATAAAGTTTTGGAGAAAATATCTGGAAGTCTAGACACGCCCATTCTGGTACCTCCCATACAAATGTAACTTTCCGCCCACTTTAGGGATGTACTAATAATATCAGTACACCCAAGGCAATCGTGCCCAAATTCTGTAATTAGTAAAGCTATAAAAGGATAAAGTAATGGAGAATAAATCTGGAAGCCTAACCACACCCCTTCTCGTACCTACCATACAAATGTACCACTCCGCCCACTTTAGAAATCGAGTAATAATATCAATATAATAGAAAATTATTTGTTTTACTGAGGGTAAGGGTAAATGTAAGTTGGGTTGCCCGACTGAAACTTTCTAACTGGTTTTAATTACAAATCGGTTAATTTCAATAACTCAAGACTTAAACAATATCTTATATTGGGTGATGGTATTTATCAGTCAGTTCAACTGACTGAAATTTCTGTACTGGTTCATAACTACATTAAATAGTGTGCAGGACAAGCTATTACCCTGCCTGAGACCTCTTTCCGTGTTGAATGGTTTATAGAGATCCTTACCAATCTTTACAGAAGATTTGGTATTTTCTAGATACATCTGCAAAGTCGAATTAGCTTTGCTCTGGTTCGGAGGTGGACAGTTAATACCATCGTCATGGAATGGTGCGGGGTCTTCTGGGGTGGTGTCCGTATCCAGTAAATTTCTAAAATGATCTATCCATATCTTCAGAATATTATCCGGATCAGTCACTAGCTGACCAACGCTGTCCTTGCAGAAGAGCAACCCTGTTCTATTTATTGTCCCCCTAACTCTCTGGTAGAATTTTCGGACTTCCTTTCTGCTTCGGAGCAACATATTGCGCTCATCCTGTCTCTTCTTCAGCTCCATCTTTTTCCGTCCAAAAAGACGAGTTGACTCTCGTCTCTTCTCCCTGTGTCGTTTACGAACGGCTCGCGTTGCGATTGGGTGCAGTTTCGCCCTGTGTGCAGTATCCGTTTTTCTCATGGTATTGCGACATTCATCATCGTATCAGACATAATCTGGAGACGGCTTTGAGTACCTAAGTACGCTTCTCGTAGTCCGTTCTATGGAGTCGGCTATATATTACCACTGCGAGGTAATATTATCAGAGATTGGAGCATTCCGTAGCAGTTGAGTTTGGTGGTTGGAGTAGGCGTCAGCTACCTCTTTGGTCCGCTGTTTACCGATGTCCAGCTTTCGTTGAGACTGGTTACGTATGTTTTTTGCTATGCTAAGCCTTGTGCGTTCCTTATCTGCGGTAAGGTAGTGATCGGAGGCAATTTTCGCACCCCTGATCACTGGCACGTTCAGAACACTCGATGCGTGTCTCCCATCGACTACCGGGAGATCTATCTGATTCCTCGTCAATTGATCTGGAGATAACCATGTTGCCATATTTTTATCGTTAAATCTAGTGCTGTTACTACCACATTTCTTGCCGCAGAGAAATCAATCAGTCTGATACCATTGTTCAACGTTTCGGTGTGCAGACTGTATATACGATGGTAGGCTCAAATGCGTTCTCCCAACCTATTTTAGCATTAAGATTACCTAGAACAAATTTGATGTCATGGATCGGGCAATGGTCATATATGTGGGAGCACCCGTATCCCGTCCACCGGATTTCCTGTAAAGCGGTAATGTCAGCCTAGTATTCTTCGTTGACTTCCGCCAGTTGTATGGAGGTCTATCGCCATACGGAGTACCACGAATACGGTGCTCTGTGAATAGACTTGAAGTGTAATTGAAAAGGATCACTGTATTCAACTAGAACCATCACTCAAACCGAAAAACTGCTAAAGGTATAATGACGAACAGGCATAATGGACTATAGCTATATGTAGACGGTTGCCAGATCTTAGCAATGTTGCCAAATCTGCTAATGTACCGGCAATGTAGTGACATGGACAGTGTTGCCAGTACAATTAGTTTTCCGCAAATGGAGTATTTGACAGATGCATAACTTCGCACATCTACAATTTCAACATATTTGCTATTATCTTACAAAAATTTGATAATGACAACATTTTGCGGTTTACACGATTGTCTAATGTTAGACAATGTTGTTGTTTTATAATGTCATTGCCTTTACATTTTTTTGCAAACGTTGCCATACTAAAATTTTAAGTGCACACGTTAGACATTTTCTGAATATTTGTCAGGCAATATTGTAAGATCTTTCAACCTTGTGTGCGTAGGTCTAATCAATGTAAGATGTTACACGGATTACACTGTACCAGAACTCGGAGGAACATCCCGGATAGATCCTACTATGATGGTAATGATAATGCCTTACACTTTGGAGAGAATGTCACCCTTATTTTCACAGACAGATCGAAATTTAAGGAAAATGTGGACTGTGGAATCGTTTCGGAGCAGTTAAATTTGCAGTTTAAATTTTCATTGTAGCATATTTCAGGACGAAATAGCGGTCATTAGAATAGTCGTGGAGAATATTCAGTATCGTGGGATAATGGGCAGCAATATGTGCCTACAAACTGATGGTAAAGATTCCTGGAGAATCTGTACACCACTTCGAGAGACATTCGACGGCTACTTTCACATGGGTTCCAGGACCTGGGGGTATATATGGTAACCAAAGAGCTGATGCATTGGCAAGGGCACATTAATTTTCCTCTCATAAGGGGGAAACTGTTCTACGAAAAGTGCCACAAATGCAACATTCAAAAAAATTAAAAAAATAAAAATGACACAAAACTCAAACTTTAAAAATTCCCCAAACAATTTATGAATATTACCCCAACGAAACATTCCTCCAAAAATTTCCACGATCACACAAAAACGCCTTAAAATGGTAATGAGGCCAATGGTATGGGTTTTATGTGTGACCGATTCCCCCGATATCCCCCAAAATTGCTCTTGACTTTCCTCTAGAATTACCTGTTACTCCATAAATTTTGAAAAATTTAAAAATATTTACTTTTACTCGTAACCACTGTACTTAACATAGCTACGAATCCTTTTAGTATGCTCTGGGCACCTCACTTTCCTTTTGTCGCTAGCTGTTACTAGCAAACGCCTTCTCTTTTTCTATGTACGTAAAATTATTAAAGAGTTCCTGTGAAATCTGCAAATTGCACTGTCATTATTTGTTAGCATCAAACCGAAGCAAAATACTACACGTAACCTCCTTTTGCCTCCCATTGACATTGGTCGTTTTGTAAGAGCGTCAAGAGGGTTTGTACAGTGTCTAAGTCGAAGTCATCAGCCCCCTGTCTTCTTCTGGTTGTTGGTAGTTATTACTGCTGTTGGTGGTGTCAAAATATATAATTGGCAACATGAAAATATTCACAGAAAAGAAAAAAAAAATAATAAAAAGAAATCCATACGACATGAAAGGAAAATCTATATTAAAACCGTAAACACAATGTGAAACACAGGAGAAACGAGCGATAACATGTTACAAAATCTCTGCCTTCATCGTGTATATTGGCCAACATTCCCCCCATCCTCGACTGTTATGTCAGGGTAAACGTTCATTGAATTGGCACATAAATCTTATAGAAGAAAGTAAATATATTTATACAACGGACAGTGGCAAAATTGAATTAGGTTAAGGGTAAGCTGGTAGCAACCCAAACCCTGTGAAGTCAGGTGAGTAGTTAGACTGATTAAATCGATTAAGAAGGTATTAATAGTCGTTTTATTTATAATATAATTTACGGATCAAATATTTCGTTTTAAATATTAAAACCAATGTAACGTAATGTAATTTCTTATGTATCATTATATGCCTGTTTGTGGAGCGTAAGCGGTTGTAGATACACCCCAAAAGGGGTGTGTCAAAAAGTAAAGCTTTCTGAGGTTCTGCTTCTTATTACAAAATAAATTAACTGACCAAATTTCATTATCCCCCAGGTGCCTGTTTAGAAGTTATGGGAGAAATATTTATTTTCCAAAAATAAGTAATTTTTTATGGAAGGTACCAGAAAGGATGAAATGAACGTCTTATGCAAATTATACTGAATTCGGTGGACTTACAAAATATATATGTATGTAAAACTATGAGGGCCAATTTGGTCATTTGTATAGGAGGTATTAGAAGGGGGTGTGGCAAAGGTAAGATAATTAAACTGACCAAATTCAAATATCCTCCAGTTGTCCGTTTGGAAGTTATGAAAAAAATATTAATGTTCCTAAAATATGTAATTTTGTATTGTAGGCACCAGGAGGGGTGGTGCTATTCTGCCCATTTACAATCCTTTACTTAAATTTGTAAAATATTAATACTGGTAAATTTTCATACCGATCAGTTTAGGTTTACTTGAGTTATTCTGCTCACCAGCCAAACGGACATAGCTCAATGGTCTTAAAAAGTCCTGAAACGAATTTGGGCTCTAACTCATCTCCTTTAATGATTTACACTTTTCCTCGTATCAAATTATATATATACCCTCATCCCTAACGGTGGTGGTACAAAAAATAATTTCCGAGTCAGAGCGAGATAAAATAAAAAAGCGGGATTGGAGTCTAAGTCTGTTATGTCCCATATAGTGGAGATCGTAGTGAGTGTAAGATCAAGTTAATTTCGGGCATTTTGTGTAAACGTTTAAAGCTAATTGTAGAAAACCCAATTGGACATGATTAGAGTGGCTTTAGACCTGGTAAATCAACGACGAATCAAATATTCACTGTACGACAAATCCCGACATCCACCACCTCTATGTCGACTACAAAGCTGCCTTCTTGGATAATCCCCATTATGTCCGCAGATACGAATCGGACATAATCCCCAATGAAATTGGGTGTGATGTCCGGCAAGTTGTGCGGACATAAGCCCCAAAAATTTTTGGGGTTTATGTCCGTGGTGATGTAGACATCACTTGAAATGGAGTCACCTAAAATGGGTTAAGCGGTAAACAAGGACAAGACAAAAATATTGATTTCGACGAACAAAGAGTTCTCTCGGTGAAAGTTTAAAAATATTGTTTTCTAGTAGAAGATGTATTTACCTACCTCGGATCGTAAACAAGTCAAGAAATCAAGCGGAGAATAGTGCTCGCCAATATATGTTCTTACGGACTTCGACAGTACTTAAGTAACACCACCTTCTGCAGTATCCTGCCGAATCGTGGTTGCTTACATACAAATTCTGGGAGTATTCGAGAGGAAGGTGCTCCGAAGAATATATATGGACCTAACTGCGTCAATGGCGAGTTTTGCCATGGGTGTTACCATGGCATCGATGCAGATGAAAGTGTCAGAATTCAACGTTTATGATGGCTGGTATCTTATATATATAAAAATGGTGGCAAAAATGTATAGTAATTCATCAATTGAGAACGGCAGGGCCGATTTTGCTCAAACTTTTTTTCAATTGTTCGTTATTGCCAGGAGCAGGTTTATGTGAAAGAAAATTTTGGAAAAATCTTCCGGAAAAGTCGGAAAATTGGAAAAATCGAAAATTGCCTTTTTGTATGGAATTTTGTGTGCAATTGTTACAGAATGGCTTTTCGAATAGAAAAATGGAAAATTTTTGTTGAAAAATGCGGAACATTCCGGAAAAATTGAAAAAGTTTGAATTTGTTGTTCGACGAAATTTAGCATATTATCGTATGATTTGATAATTTTGGACGATGTAACAATGAACAATTTTGGATAATTAATCCGAAATGACTTTCCGATTGGAAACATAGAAAAATTCTCGGTGGAAAACTCGGAAAAATCCGGAAAAACTCGAAAAATTTGAATTTATTTAGAAACATTTTACATCGCGAATTGTGTTTTTGTATAACTTTTTGTGTGCAATTGTTCGGCAGTGGCTTTTCGGTTTGAAAAAATAGAAAATTTTGGTTGGAAAATTATGGAAACATTTGAATTTTTTTTCGACGAAAATTTACATTTTATTGTGTTTTGATAATTTTGAATGATGTAAATTTGAAAACTTCGGATAATCATTCCGAAATGACTTTTCGAATTGAAAAATAGAAAAATTCTTGGTGGAAAACTCGGAAAATTCTGGAAAAAAACTCGACAACTTTTGATTTTTTCAACGAAATTTTTCATTGTATCGCTTTATTTGATGATTTTAGACGATATAAAGGTGGAAAATTCGTTGTGCTGCTTGGAAAAATTCGGTTTATTGTGAAATTTATATGTTTAAAAACGGTGTAAACAGTGTGTAGTAATTCATCAAGAGAGAACGGCTGTTCCATTTTGCTCAATTTTAATTCAATTGTTCGTAATTTTATGCAAGATAATTTTGGGAAAATCCTTCGAAAAAGTCGGAAAATTGAATAATCGAAACTTGGTTTTTGAAAAGCCAAAGTACACAATGACCAAGAATTTCGTAACGGCGAAGTAGATGCGGGAATGCCAAATCAATATTTCGGACGAATACGCGATAACGACTAAACGAGCTTTGGAAGTAGTTTACCGAACGATAAAGGATTTACGAGGGGATTTGAAACGATTTGGTGGGGTATGATTTTGCTCAAAATGTCTAATGCTGCAGATTTACTGAAAACGTCGTCAATGTCAAGAAGTTGTAATTGACCAAAAAACTAGGGGCTCATTTCAGAACCTGCCATCTTCTGCTGAATTCCCGAAACAACTGCTAGCGCTTGGCAATGACCAAATTCGGGTTGATGTTTCGACTGAATTGATATCGTTCCCTGCAAAGTTTTGCCAGTTCACATCGTTGGAAAAGTAACTCATGGCATTGCACAAAAGTATAAAAATCTCGATTGGATTAATTTACGGGCAGTATGTTACTAGCAGAGAAGAATAAAGACATCAATAGCTAGAATTTCAAATTAGAAAGTAAAATCGCTTGAGAACTGCATTCCAACAAATTTGTTTACAGCGTGACCGTAGAGGATGAAGCGACTAACAATCCGACAGAATTTTCCACTAGCTTAATATGCAGCATAATTTACAGATAAACGTGGGATCGATCATAATCATATTGCGGAATCTGAATCAACCGAAATTGTGCAACGGTACGCGGTTGTCCGCCAAGAATCTGAATGTTTATCAAACATTCTCTACTGAGTTTATCTGAAGTCATAAAATTGGGGCGGGACAAAGTTCGCCGGGTCCGCTAGTATAATATATATTGTTGGCTGGATGGATGTAAATGCTCCAGCGAGAAAGGTGTTTAAGGGGGAATTGAAGGACGGCACCACGCAGTGAGGCCCCAACAGCGTTAGAAGGATCAAGTGGTTGGCGACGTGGCACCATCTGGTAGGACTAACTGCAGAACGCATTCAGAAGACCGAAGCGTGTGCAATATTTTTCATAACGGGTCCGCCATCTAGCTTTTTTTTTCAACTAGTGCTTATTTCGTGAATGGTAACACTTTGCGCATGACTGATTTGACAGATAATTAGTTTTATCATTCCGCTGAACGAATATGGTAGTTTATATGATTGAACAACGCTGGGAATAATTGCGACATTACTTTGAAAATCATGGTAATGTTGCAAAATGTGTGCGAAAATTGCGTACGGATTTGGTTCTTTATCTTGTGAAAAAAGTGAAAGAAACTGGCATTCTCATCGATAAACCAAAACTTGAAAAGCCAAAAACAGTGCGTATACCCGAGAATATTGCTGCTGTGGCAGAAAGTGTGCGTGAAGCGCCATCAACATCAATATACCGTCGTTCTCAATAATTGAACATTTCGGAGACATCATTGAGACGAATTTTGCATAAAGACCTTGGTCTGACGCCATACAAAGTCCAATTGGTTCAGGAGATGAAGCCAACTGATCATCCAATGCGTTTTCGCTTCGCTAAGTGGGCCTGCGATCGACTTACAGAAGATGCCGATTTTGCAAAAAAAAATCACCTTTTCAGATGAAGCTCATTTTGATCTTGGCGGCTATGTTAACATGCAAAATTATTTTCCATTTCTAACCGAAAGGATTGTACTTTAAATAAAAAAAGAAATTTTAGAAAATATTTTTTAGTTTTTTTTTATCATATTAAAAAAAAAATTATTTGGCGGACCCTTACTTTAGGCTTCTAATCACTTTAGTAAGTAAGTTCAGACGAAACATTCTATAGAATCTGATTAAAAGAGTTTAGCGGGTGCCTTCTTCCGCTTCAACCGATCCATCAAACAATGAAAGTATAAAAACATATCTAATATTTTTGGAATATTTCTCTGGAATCTGATTAAAAGAGTTTAGCGGATGATCAGTCTTTTTCCGCTTCAACCGATCCATCAAACAAAGAAAATATAAAAACATATCCAATATTTTTGGAATATTTCTCTAACCATGCAGGAGTGCATAGAACAATTTGGCACCGGTAGGGACAAAAGGACGTGGTCCATTTAAATACCTAAGTTAACGTTTAATAAGCGTTTGTAAAGGGTTTTACAATAAGTGTTGTTATTTTGGTATTCAAAGAAAAACAACATTTTTTGAGATAAATGATCGGATGTCTATTTCGTAATAAAGAGGAAGATATGCCGTTAATAATGAAAAAAAACCATCAGTCAAATGGCCACCACGAGCACGCGTACAGGTCCATATCCTTTTCATGAAATTTTCCATAACCAAATCGCAAAGTGGCTGCCCTATGTCCTCGATAGCCTCACAAATTTTATCTTTTATCGACGCTGGGCTGTTGGCGTAGACCTTATCTTTGACGTGGCCCCAAAGGAAGAAGTCGCAAGGAGTTAAATCACAAGATCTCAGTGGCCAATTGTGATCACCTCTTTGCGAGATAACACGGTCCGGAAACATTTCCGGTAAAAGATCAATGGATGAAAAGTAATAATTCGTTAAATATTTTACACTTTGTATGTTTTTGTAAATTGCCATTTGCTGCCATTTGTACTCATTGTGTTGCATACATATAAAAATACTATCAACTTGGATTTTTTTTGTTTGGTTGTACTAATTTTACCTTCCGGGCTGTAAATGCCTCATTCAACCACGTCTTTGTTCAAAGATCTGTAAATGACATGGTGTATGCAAAACCATAAAACAATATTGTATTCGACATTACGTGGACGAGTATGAATGTACAAATGAATATTTCATTCACAATTTTCCAGGTTTCTTATCCATTGTGATAAGGGTAGACAGCGGTCAGACATTTCTAACGTTTTGTCAGTGCACTCTAGGCTATATGGCTTTCATTAATGGACAATACAATGGCCGTGGTAATAGACAATACAATGGCCGTGGTGTATGAAAATACAAATTCAGCTGTCAGGTAAAATCTTTTACATTTGATATAATTTTAGTTCAATTTCTGTTTTGTTAATTTCTGTTAGTAATTCATCTTATCTTTGTCTGAAATAAAGTAATTACATTTAGAATTGGCTTTAGGAATGTCTCTTTAAAGTTTATGCAAAACATGGCTGAGCTACGACTCATATTTTTTGCACACCAATGAAAGTTGAGTCCTTAACTTTCTTTGGACCTGCCATACGAAAAAGGAGAATAGCCAAATAAAAAACACTATGCGATGCATAAAATGTCACTGCTCTGCAAAAAGAAAACTGGTGTGAGCAACGACACTATTTCTGCTGAATCTTATTTAAAATTACCTCCTGAATCTGAATATCACCCCCAATTTGTCCCATCACTTACCGATTTCTCTAGACTCCCTAATTTTTTTTTTGGCATTACTTAAGTGACAACATGTGTTAAGTCACTAACTAAACCTGAAGGAGAGAGGAGGGCGTCCTGGATAAAAGACTGAATCTTGTTTAAAATGACTCTACGGTATCCGAATATCACCCCCATTATCTATTCCCATTACCCGCCGTTTTTTTAAGATATCTATCCAAGCGTTTTTGGCAAGGCCTGATGGGTAGTAATAATACTACATTCATTATTTTCTGTGCTTATCCACTGTCATTCTATCGTCACTATTAAAACACAATTGTTTCCATTTTGCGGCAATAATCTCAGTTGTTGAGAATTATTGCAAACATCTAACACAAGCAATGACTCACATGAATGCCATGAAAACCATATTGCTTTTCCAGCTGTCAACCTCGCACAACCAAAAATAAATCCATAATGTGACAGGCCAACGATTATAAGAGTTCAGCATGTATAAATAATGAAAAACTGTCATAAAGCTGTCAACGTCGTCGTCATCATCCACATCCACATATAATCATCAAACTCTTCGCATTCACGGATACCATACTCGTTACATTCGTGTATGCATGTACACACATTTATGCATAAACAAATGGAACTGGAGATGTCAAAGTCAAATGTAAATATTGTAAATGTAATGTAATGCAACAACGATGACAGCCCCTGCGACACAGAGTAGCTGTGACAGAAAGCCAGGAGGGAGGAGGACACAAAATGAAATATGTATATCTTAACAGAGAAAAATGTCAAAATGCATTAACATTTAATTGAGGCTAATTTAAGGCAAAATATTTCTTTGGCATCCATTGCTGTGACTTGACTGTTGCTGTTGATCTCTGTTCACATTTCATTTTATGAACGCGTCACAGACATTTTTCGACATTCATTTCATTTTATCGGTGATGTGCGTTGGGATATACATACAGTGGATATGGATGTTGTGTATTCATTCATCTAGTGATATGTCTGTAAGTAGAATGATATACAAACTGATAAATGTCCGTCCGTTCATATAATGAAATGTGAGAAATAAGCATTTTGTAAAAATGTCACATTAAATTTAATTTATGCGCTATTGCGTCCTCACTCAGTGTGCCTGTAGATATACTATGTATATGTGCATTTGTATATCTCATCTCCATTCGAAGCGGCAGCCATATCGTAACTGAGTATATCGTCATCACCGTCATCATCGACATCAGCATTGTCGTCATCAAGTATAGAACGATCATTGTGAATCTGGGTTGTTCCATGCCGCCCTATTGTAATGGTCATCTTGGTGGCAGTTTTTATTTATTTCATTAAAACAGTGGCGTAGTGAAGAATAGGACCCGGCAATAAAAATTTGTCCATTATTCTGATCCTTTCAGATTGACAAAAATTTTCAATATAAAACTTGAGTTAAAATAATATTAAATAAATTTTTGTGAAGATTATATGGCTGAAGTTGATATTATTTTTAAATGATTTCTTTTATTTGATATTTTTTTAAGACTTTTAGAACAAGAAGGTGGATATTTTTGAAATATGTGTAAATCTATTAAATTCCTATATACCCAGTAGGAAGTGTCTGCAAGACATCCTTAAGGATAGTTGCATGATCATAGTAAATCTTTGATGACACGTAGGGGACCGTCCATACAAATCGTCGACGAAATTTTCATACAAGTGTCCGCTTTGTCATGCACGACCTGATGAGCGACAATGTCGGTCAAACTGTCGTTGATGCCTAAATAAGCGACATGTCGCCCACACAAATAACGCCCACAATAAATAACAAACTGAAGTAGTTTTATTGAAAACGTGCGATACAAAAACCGTATCGCACTGTTGTTTTCAGCAAACTGAACATTTTTTACTTCTACTTTCCTCTCTTCAATTTTATGTTGTTATTGTCTCGTGACATTGAACATTTATGTTTGATGCACGACAACATTAGTATTTTGTCGGTCAGCTTGTCGTCAACCGAGTGTTTTGACGACAAGTACATACATTTTTCACATTTTGTCTTGAGAATAGCGTTTACGACCAAGTCGTGTATGACGATACTTCCTACGGGGTAACAAGTAAGTCAGGTAAACCGAATAATATTTACCCACACCCTCAATAAAAACATAAAATGTGCTAACCTAAAAATTAAGTAAGGTTAATTCGGCAGCCACGTTCAACATAGCACACATGGGTCCTAGTATGAGTCCCGTTGTGATAACATTTTCAATCAATGCTCCGTAACAGCACGCGTTGCCATTGGCTGCAGTTTTACCCTGTAAGCAGCATCCGTAACCGCACCGCCCATCGCTCTCTGTATTGTTGTGTATAATAAATTTTTCAACTGCTGAACCAAGAGCATGTTCCCTTTCTATTTTAGCACTAAAGTCTCCCAGAACGGTATTAATGTCATGTTTAGAGCAGCGACCAAATATTTCCTACAGGCGCTCAAAGAATGCATCTTTAATGTCCCTTTCTTTGTCTTCCGTCGGAACATGCACACAAATTGGCGTAATGTACAAATATTTCGCCTTGATGCGAATAGTGGCTATTCGATCACTTACATGGTTAAACTGCGAGAGCGATTTTCGAAATCTTTTTCCGACCATAAATCCAAATTCTTATCTCTATGCATTACAGTTGTAAAAGATGTCACAGTTCTTTCGTCGTGTGCATCCCTGTCTCATCCATTTCATTTCCTGTATGGCGGCGATGTCAGCCTTGTATCTGTCGTAGACATCCGCCAATTGGATATCCTTATATCTAAGTGCATAACCTTAAATCATGGTCCTTATAACGTTTGCCGGGGTCGTACACATTTTGGCGGGGTTTCTTGTTTTTTTTTTCCTTTTCTCCGCTTTTTCACAATAATTGTTTTTGTTAAACGAGAGTGGCTTATTAGGCCACCACGCCCGATCCTAGTTTATTGGGGCTGCCGTTGTGTTGAGCTTCAGTGATCTCTATTACCTACTTCCTAAGACTCATCGGATGCAGAATGCCATTTAGGTTACTCAACATTGCGCCTTCTCACATTTGCCAACACTAAACGGATGTTCAATGGCATTGAACGGGGAACACGTAATCTCTCGGAAGTTGTGAGCTCCTTCGTGACCTTTAAATAGATATTCTGGTAATGGAATAACGATCAGATCCAACTGAATAACGATCAGAAAGACTCAAGTTAGAAAATTCCCCAGGTGCCGTTATTGTCCGTTTACGTCACGTGTTTCGATTTTCTGAGGATTTGTCTTTTATTACAGGGTTATAAAACTGACAAAAATGACCGTTTGGAAGTTATTGGACAAATACTATTTTTCCAAAAATAGGTAAATTGTATGGTAGGTATCGTAAGGGGTCGATATAGTCCAAATTCATTTCTGAGTCAAATTTGTATAAGCATATAACTTAAAAAACTTAATTTCCGTTTACACCCTATGAATGAGGTATGGGATAGCTTCTCGCGTTGTTGTGAATTAACACGCTTTCTATTTTTAGATTCACAACTAACGGCACCTACCTGTTTATCGACGAATGCGAACGTCACTATTTGAGAAGCTCTTACTAGACATGCCGATTGACTCGACACTTATACTGCGAAGTTGCTGTCAACAACATTCGAGGGGAGCCGACAATGAAAGATTTTTTTTTTCTTTTTAAGATGACTGGAGCCAGGAGTTGAACCTGTGATCTCCCGCATGGTGGTCGCGTGTGCTAACCACTATGTCACAGCTGGCCCCGTATAAGCATATATACAAAATTCATTGAGGACACTTGCATTAATAATAAATGAAAAATAACAATATTTACGGTTTAAACAAAATACATTTACAACATTTCATACATAAAGATATTAATTGCAAAGTGACATATTGTGCAATATGGATTAATTAAGTTAATTTTTTCAAATCAGCTCGAGATTCAACAACTTTTTTAATTTTCTTGAGATGGTCCACATTTTTTTATTTTTTCTTAAACCTATGCCTGAGTATATTTTGGCTATGTTTGTTTTTATTTCTATAAATTCTTTCCATAACTCTTTAGTAATTTCATAAACGCCGCATTTTTTTTCTCCTACAATAGTTTTGAATCTATAAGCTTCATTTGAGTTTTGAGTGCGAGGAAAATTTTCGCTTTAAGAAACCGAACATCACCAAAATGTAGGGTGGGGATTTTGTATTTGGGGATTTTGTGTTTGGGGATTTTGTGACACTGTCGCCAAAAAAGTGTGGGGATTTTGTGTTTGGGGATTTTGAGCTTGGGGATTTTGTGTTTGGGGATTTTGATTTTGGGGATTATGTGGCACTCCCCTTGAATTCACCTGAACAAAATGTCCGTCAATTTGTATCCGCCGTTTTGTTATTTCAATGAATGACCCCGGAATCGAAATCAGCTACCCGAAAAACCCCCTTAATCAAAATTTGACTCCGTTTTCGAATTCAGCGAACCCAAATTTAGTTAAATGCAGAAATTTTTTAATAAAAAAAAACAGTGTCCTCCATTTTGTTTTTTTTTCAAATTTTGACTTCAGGTTCATATTACGGCCAAATTTATCACATATCCGACCAATGTGCTTCGGTTCAAAGAAGACATCAACAATCAGTGGTATGTTTTGGAATATCTTTTATCAATGTATTGAACATCCGTCCCATCTGCTTTTTCATTGTATATTCTTTATTATGACAATACGTCTTTCCGACATGCGTGAAAAATCTTTAAAAAAAATCTAAAATGTCTGCAGTTTATTTGACATTCTTTGACGTTGCTTTAAAAGAAATGTTGATTGTCGGATGTTTAACGCTTGAAATATGACAAACGTAATTTATAAAATTATTCAGTTGTCATTTGGTTTTACTCTCTCCGTGCCACTTGTGTCTCTGTCACTGTCAAACTGCCACTTCTGGCTTGTGTATATTTGTGTGTCGTTAAATATTAAAATTGTGTCATTACATTATGGTCTTGAACGCATTGCACAGTGTCATAATCAGGGCCAACAAAAGTATGCATTGCATACTTGCATATGTAAATGCATATTGCAGCCCTGCCGGCATGTTTTGGGGGTTTATGCATATAAAGGCATAGTTTGGAGTTTTCAGGGTTTTTTGAAATGTTTTTTTTACTTTTGATGTAAATTTTGAGATTATAGACAACACCTGTTTATTTCATTAAGATTAAAAAATAATCTTTATAATTTTTTGCAACGGGGAACACCTATCTTTTGTTAAAAAATTGATATTAATAAATTAATATCTTCTACCAAGGCTGTATTTTTAAGGTATGTTTTTCCGGTTCTAACTAATCGTAATAATATTTTTATATTTGTACTAAGGATCCAGTCCGCCGTCAATAATTTCTATGAGCTATACCTAACTTTGCGTTGCCACCAGTTCAATCCATTACTCGTTGTCAATAGTGTAAGAGTGAGTAGGCTGAAGCAATGCGTACTTCCAAAGAGAAAAAGTCAATTAGCGTTTTACTTTACAAACATGACAAAACAGATAGCATTGCGAAAAAAAACTATTTATATTGAAACAATAAGCGGTGGGAAATTATACTAAAAGTTGGACTTTCTAACTCCCTCGGAAATATATGTTCCCATATTCTATAGCGGAAATCATGAATATGTGACGAAAGGCGTATACATAATATTTATAATACATTAAAAGATTAAGTACGCCATTGAATTCAGCTCTACCGAAATATGTAAACAGAACTGTTAGTCAAAAAACTACATGTAATATTTTTAACAGTAGAGTAATTATTCAATTCGGAATCTTAAAAATGTAATGTAAAAAATAACTTCATTTAATTTTCCACTATTTGTGATGAATTCTTATTAAAAATTAAATGTATTCAGTGAATAAAATTAACTACGAGTCAAAATCTTTTGTGCATTTTTTAATCTGTTTTAAAGGCATTTTTTTTAGTGTTTTTCGTGCTTATCTAATGCGCATGTTTTTAGTTTTTCCGGGCATATTTGTGTTGGCCCTGGTCATAATTATATTATTTTGAAGATAAAAATTTAAAGAAAAATTAGGCGTAGCTCAGTGTAGTCCAGTTTTAATCTCGGGGGGTTTTGTTAAATGGATTTAACAAATTTCATAATTTTCGAAGCCAATATTAGTTGCTTCGGCATACGACAAAGGTATCATAGACCTACAATATATTTGGATAAGCTATCAAATAACGAAAAATTTGATGATTGGCCGCCAAATGATATATTTGTTCTCAAGTATTCGTTTTGGGTACCCAATTTTTCTGAGACAAAATAATGATTAAATTGAAGGATACTTGTTATTCTCAAATCTCTGTTATGTATAAACGTCAAATTGAGGCCTACCCTTCGTTGACTGTCCTGTCGCAGTCAATTAAATTCACCAACATAACGGTCAACATATTCTAAACTGAGGCTTCAGTGTTTGTCACATTTCCGCGACACATATGGGAACAACACATCGCAAATACAAATACATCGCATGGCAAAGGCGGACAAGCGCCCTCTCAAAATAACCAGTACAGAAATTTCAGTCAGTTAAACTGACTGATAAATACCATCACCCAATATAATATATTGTTTAAGTCTTGAGTTATTGAAAATAATCGATTTGTAATTAAAACCAGTTAGAAAGTTTCAGTCGGGCAACCCGACTTACATTTACCCTTACCCTCAGTAAAACAAATAATTTTCTATTTTATTGATATTATTACTCGATTTCGAAATTGGGCGGAGTGGTACATTTATATGGGAGGTACGTGAAGGGGTGTGTTTAGGCTCCAGATTTATTCTCCATAACTTTATCCTGTTATAGCTTTACTAAATACAGAATTTGCGCACGATTGCGTTGGGTGTACTGATATTATTACTACATCCCAAAAGTGGGCGGAAAGGTACATTTGTATGGGAGGTACCATAAGGGGCGTGTCTAGACTTCCAATTTTTTCTCCAAAACTTTGTCCTGTTATAATATAACAAAATACAGAATTTGGGCACGATCGTGTCGAGTGTATTGATATTATTACGCTATTTCTAAAGTGGGCGGAGTGGTACATTTGTATGGGAGGTACCAGAAGGGGCGTGTCTAGACTTCCAGATTTTTTCTCCAAAACTTTATCCTGCTTAAACTTTACCAAATACAGAATTTGGGCACGATCGCGTTAGGTCTTTTAATAATATTAATCGATTTCTAAAGTGGGCGGTACCAGATGTGTATGGGAGGTACCAGATGGGGCGTGAATAGACTTCCAATTTTTTTCTCTAAAACTTTATCTTGTTATAGCTTTACTCAAAATAGAATTTGGGTACGATCGCGTTTAATTTATTGATATTATTTCCCCATCTCTATAGTGGGCGGAAAGGTAGATTTGTATGGGAGGTACCAGAAGGGGCGTGGCTAGGCTTTCAAATTTTTTTCCAAAACTTTATCCTGTTATAGCTTTACTAAATACAGAATTTGGGGACGATCCCCTAGGGTGTATTGATATTATTACTCGATTTCTAAAGTGGGCGGAATGATGTTTTTGTATGGGAGGTACCAGAAGGGGCGGGGCCATGTAGCCTATTTGCAATACCGTAAGTAGTTTTGAGAAAATAATAACTCGTGCAAAATTTCAAAACATTTGGTTGCGTCTTTCGAAAGTTATCGTGCGAACCAGCCGGACAGCCACCCGACAGACAGACAGACAGACAGACAGACAGACAGACAGACAGACAGACAGACAGACAGACAGACGGACATGGCTCAAACGACTTAAAAAGTCATGAATCGAATTTGGTTCAAAGAAACCTAGGGTCTAAAGTGACTCCTTCTATGTGTTACACTTTTGGGTCGTATCAAATGATATATACCCTCATCCCTAAGGGTGATGGTATAAAAAGCAATAACGTCCAGAAGCAAAAGTGTGTTGTTAATGTCTTTCGATTTGCATATTCAACGGAGTGTGTTTTTTCAGCTGATTTGTTTCCCGAGGCCCGCTGAGGAGAATCATACAATATGTACACTTGTCCATACATATCGAATGTGTTGTGTGTTGGTCTCTTTTGATGTTGTCAAAATAATTATAAACGGCCAATATATTAAACCGAGACAAAAACAACTCACACACAAAAATATACAGTCCATTGCATAAGAACAGTGATGAGGATGTTTATGCTGATGCCTCCGGCGATGGTGATGACGGCGACATCAATTTTTGTTAACGTTAGTCAGCATTTAGTTTTTTGGCATTTTAAAATCCGATTTATGATTTTGACAAACCATAAATTACAAATATGAATTTGGGATGTATTAATGGTTGAAATGCTTTATTGATGGCCCCCATAGCTGTGCTAAAAGGTGAAAAGATTTTCGAGGCTGTGCAGAACTAAAACAATTATAAAGTGATAAATTAGCGACTGCTGCTATAAGCAATTCATGCGAAAATGATGACATTTTGATGGATTGATGCTAACTTTTATCAAGGTATCTGTATTTTGTTATTTATTATCAAGCCATATACATTGTTAATTTGTAACCACAATTTGTTACCTTAAGCTATATGAATTTATATAATTCATAACATCGATATCAAGGTAGTAGGACGTGTGGCCACGCAAAGTAATAATATAAGAGTTAGCCCTAATAGTAGTTGTATAACACTGTGCAACCGTAAACTCAGTCCATTAGACGAATTAGTGACAAGGCACGAATTAATAAAACTATTTGGCTCTGATTTTACACACCTATTTTAATTTGAACCTTTTTATAAGCAGTCATATATATTTTGGTACATACTTACTTACTTAAATGGCCCATTACAACTTACGAACGTGGTTCATAATTTTGAGGCCTGAAGTATTAAAGAATTCCACACGCTTTGGTCTTTTGCGTGCGTTTCCCAGTTAGTCCTATCAGATGGTGGCACGTCGCCTACCACTTGGGTCCTTCCAACAAAGTTTGGGTCTCCCTGCTCTGCGCCCTCATTTCTCTCGATTACTCCCAAGTTTTATATGTGCGTTGTCGAAAGCACTCACGATTCAGCAGCATACATCAGAACGGGTAAAATTAGCACCTGGTACAGCTGTTTCTTACTATCCCGAGATAAGGTGGTGTTACTAATGATCTACCGAAGTGCGGAGAAACATCTATTGGCGAGCGCTTTTCTCTGCTTGATTTCTTGGCTGACATAATTTTTCTTGTTGCCGGAAGATCCGAGGTAGGTCACGGTTCACGAAATCATTTCTGCTGAATCCTTTTCCAGTGATGAGAAAACTGCAATTACATCCCTAGTGGCATGTGGTTCTCGTGGAATATTGTGCCAGACATGTTGACTCCACCCATTCTCATCACCTTCTCCATAACTATATTAAATAGTGTACAGAACAAGCTATCACCCTGCCTGAGACTTCTTTCTGTGTTGAATGGTTCAGAGTGATCCTTACCAATCTTAGCCGAGGATTTGGTGATATCCAAGGTACATCTGCAGTCGAATTCGCTTTGCAGGAATACCAACCCCAGACGTGGTTGCAAATAACTTATTCCTTATCGTAGTCGACATTAGGTGAAAGGTGCCGATCTGCTTTTCATGAGTTTTTTTTCCAGGATTTGTCGAAGAGCAAATATTTGATCCGTCGTAGATTTAACAGGTCTTAAACCGCACTGATAAGGTCCAATTAGTTGTTCTAAAATTGGCTTTAGACGTTAACACAACATGCTCGAAAGGACATTGTACGCAATTGGTAATACCCTACATACCATCCGATTCGAGAATGATATCATTCCATTCCATGCCATTGTCTGCAGTTTCGCCCTGTATACAGCATCAATCTCTCTCGTGGCATTGCGACCTTAATCATCGTACCAAGCAATTGCCAAGTACGCTTCTCGCAGTCCGTTCTATGGAGTCGGCTATATATTGCCACTGCGAGGTAATATTATCAGGGGTTGGAGCATTCCGTAGCAGTTGAGTTAGGTGGTTGGAGTAGGCGGTTGAAGAATTCGTCTAGGCTCTCGAAGAATTCGTCTTTGTCCTCATCGCTTTTCTCTTCTGTCGGAGCATGGGTATTCGTTCACACACCGGATTGAACTGTGAGACTGGGTGTCGCAATCTCTGGCTAACCACAAATCCACATCCAAACTCTTGTTTGTCCGCATGGCCACTATAGTAGATGTCGCACGTCTTCATGAGCGTGCACCCGTGTCATGTCCACCGGATTTGCTGTAAAGCTGTTATTTTTCGAGGATTTCCACCAGTTGAATGGAGGCACCTGCTCTATACAGTGTTCTAACATTCCAGGTGCATGTCGTCAAATCATGGTCGTTAATTCGTTTGCGGTGGTCGTGAACATTTTGGGCGGTCCGTTTTATTCTTTTCTAACTTCTTTTCAGTGTAATACTTCAAACGTCGGTAGCGGGTTGCAAGGCCACCGCATCACGTCCCATGATTTTATAACAGCAGGATTTTATCCTGTATCGTACGCTGACCAGGGTACCGCTCACTTTGAGCCGACGTGCATGGGTTTTAGATTTCGCCTTTCACAGTTAGCCGTGCTATGACGGATGTCAAAAGCACGTTTTAATGAAAACTTTAGGACGGTAAATATTGTTCATTCGGGTACCTCTCACTATTAACTAAATTCCCTACCATATGGATTGTTAGATATGCACATTAAGCCGGGTCGATCTATATGGAGAAAAAAAAATATATGAATGTTACCGCAAAATTTTTATTTTTGTGGGCGTGGCAAAAACGCCGGTTTTGACGTTTTGTCCATAACTTTGTTATTTGCTGTTCGATTTTTAAGTTTTATATATCGTTGAAGATGGATTAACAAGACCTTTGTTATTAATATAGTTACTTAAAACTATGACATCATATTCCAGTGGTTCTCAACATTGTATCCTCAAAAACACCCCTAATCATAAAATTTTCTGATGCAGATTTGAAGCCCTGTAGAAACTATAAAATAATTGCGAAATAAACGTTACATTTTCTTCATAAACAAAAAGTTCGAAGTAGATTTGTATAAAAAGTTTTATTTGCTCAACCAACGATTTCCTCATGATCCGATATGGCATTAAGCGTCATCATACTTAATTTACATTGGTCGCTAAAAAAATCTTTGGAAGTTCTTCAGTTAGGTAGTATCCCGAATATTTGGTATTTTCGAATATTGATTTTTATTTGTTTGAACTTTATTTATTTTTCAATTGTACACGTTTTATAACAAACGAATGTAATAAAAATAAACAAATGTATATTTCGTATTATCACATGTACTGACTTTTTAAATCAATATAACTTTTTGTTTTCAACGATGAATAAAAGTTAACGGGTTTTTCTAAAATCGTTATTAGTTTTTCAAGGCCTTCAAATAAACATCAAAAAATTTTATGCTTAGGGGGGGTTTTAAGAATACAATGATGAGAACCGCTGGAAGATGGCGTCGTAGTTAAAAGTCTTTAACACACTAACAAAGCTGTGGCTAATACCTTTTCAACGATGCATGGATCTTGACAATCGGTATACAAATAACCATGTTATGGTGAAAACCCCGAATCCGGCGTTTTTGCCGCGACCACAGAAACAATTTTCGATCCCCCGAAATTGTTTTTACTTAATTTTTCATATAAGGCGGTAACATTGACAACTTTTTTTTCGACCCGGCTTAATGCACATCTATATAAATTTGACAATTAGTAATTAAAACTAGCAAAAAAATCAAAATACATGTATTGTACATAACGCCCATTTGAAATTTAATACAAATGTTCTCCAACATGTTTAACAATTCAACCCAGTAAACATACAAATCATTTAACAAGTTATTCAAGCTCAAACAGTTTATTTATATGTGAATATTATAAACTATTTTAATATGTTTAGTTATTGCAATTAGCGTTAAGCATATTAATGAATTTGTTCTGGATATTAATTAACACTTCAATGTTAATGAGCATGTAACGACTGTTTAACCTTCATATGAATATTGCTCATTTGAGTTGAACATAAAGTAAGTAAAAAAACATAATCTCATTGAAATCAGCAAAGAAGTTTTAGTGAGGTAAACTGATTTATACACCTTCGGTCCCTTCACCCTACTTTGGATTGGTTCTGTTTCAATTTTATTGGGAGTATTACATATTTTCAGAAATATTTCTAGATATTTCCGACTAGCTTAGGAGGTATAAGCACGACCCTTACAATGTAGCCAATTTTCATTATGATGTCGAAGTTTAAGTTGGTCGCCATAGGGACCGACAAAACTTTACGGAATAATAACTCAGAAGGTTTTCCCTGACTAGGGCAATAATAACAGTGTTGTGTTTTGATGGTGTAATTCAGGACACCTTCGGTCCCTTCACCCTACTTTGGATTGGTTTGATTCAACTTTATGGGGAGTATTAAATATTTTCAGAAATATTTGCAAAAATTTCCGATTTGCGTAGGAGGTACAAGAACGCACCTAACAATGTAGCCAATTTGTATTATTATGTCGAAGTTTAAGTTGGTCGCCATCAAGATCCACAGGTAATTCAGTTTCGGAACAGTTTGGCAGCGTATTTATGATTAGGATTTGTCGGCAATAAGGTTTATATTAGGAATTCGACAGATAATTAATGAGTCGGGTTTGTAGGCAATTTAGGTTTGTATCAGCAATTCGATCAGCGAATCGTCGATTTGGATAAATATCAGCAGAAGGGAAATGTATGTATTTGTCCGGGATTAACGTTAATATAAGCAGTGCTGGATAGTATTGGTGATTAGGGGTTGTCAATAATTCAGATTAAAAAAAAAAAAAAACTTAATTTCCCTTTACACCCCATGAATGAGGTATGGGATAGCTTCTCGCGTTGTTGTGAATTAACACGCTTTTTATTTTTAGATTCACAACTAACGGCACCTACTTGTTTATCGACGAATGCGAACGTCACTGTTTGAGAAGCTCTTACTAGACACGACGATTGAATCGACGCTTAATACTGCGAAGTTGCTGTCAACAACATTCGAGGGGAGCCGACAATGAAAGAACATTTTTATTTATTTTTTTTCTTTTTTAAGATGACTGGAGCCAGGTTTGAACCTGCGATCTCCCGCATGGTAGTCGCGTGTTCTAACCACTATGCCACGGCCGGTCCAGATTAATATCAGCAATACAGGGGCGGAAAATCACATTCTTTAGCAGCTCGCGGTTATGTCACTGATTCGGGTTTTGTCAGCAACTCAGCTTCTCATCTGCAGCTCAGGATTGTATTGATTCGAATTTTGCAACCGAATTACAAATCGTACTCGACGAAGTGTTAAGTATTTACCGCTTATATGCACTTCGTAATTTGCTCGACTTTTAGTGCTTATAAGCGGGAAATGCATTTACCAAAACTCGGTTACTCGGATACAAAAGAAAGATTGTTCAAGTTCGGCTGCATATAAACGATAAATGCTTATAACCGGCGTGCAAATAAGCGGTAAATACTGTAGTATCAAAAATCTACGGTAATTTCTAAGTTGAGTTAAACCAATAGATGTTGGATGAAACGCACCTAAGCCCGATTCAACTGGCCGATGTCGAGTTGAACCAATAGTTAGGTTCAATCCATAACTGTTTATTTTAAAAGATCTAAGTCAAGTTAAACCAATAGTTAGGTTCAACCAATAACAGTTGGGTTTGGCAGAAAGAAGTACGATTTAACCGACTAAAGTCAAGTTTAACTAATACTTAGGTTCAACCAACAAATGTTGGATTCAACAGATCGAAGTCCGGATACACCAATTGAAGGTGGATTTAACAGACCAAAGTCCGATTAAACCAACCGAAGTCGAGTTAAACCAATAGTAAGGTTCAAACCCACCAAAGTAGATATTAACAGACTGCAGTTCAACCAATAAAAGTTGGATTCAATAGACCGAAATCCAGTTGAACCGACCAAAGTCAAGCTCAACCAATAGAAGTTTAATTTAACAGACCAAAGTCCGATTAAACAGACCGAAATCAAGTTAAACCAATATAAAAAGAGTGCACCACAAAAGTTGGCCGATGTACGATCGGAATTATCTAAAACGAGATAGGGTTAAATCCGTAAAGTTGGATGATTTTCAATTAAAGGGTGGTTAAATTGTAAGGGCCGATGTTGAATGTGAACCACACCTAAACGTCAAGTTATTTTCTGCATTTCATTTGACATTTCCCAATTTCACCCTAACTCAATTTGAACCATGGACAATCAAGAAACGTGTTAGAGTTATTCGGGCTTGGCGTTTTTGGCGTTCAAATCAAAATGCATATCGTGCACTTCGTGATTTTTTCGGTCAATTTAATCGTACAAATGTGCGTACAATCGAACAAGTTTAACAAACCGGGTCTATAGGAGATGTGAAAACACCAGTGCATGCGCGTACAGGTCGTACTGCAGAAAAATATTGGTGCTGTTCGCGATAGTGTGGCTGAAGAGCCGTCCTCCTCAACTCGTCGTCGTGCACAACAATTGCACCTCTCACGCTCGTCGTTGATGAACATTATGCATAAAGTATTGCATTTACACGCTTTCAAAGTGCAATTGACTCAAGAACTAAAGCCTCTTGACCATTCCAAACATCGTCAATGGTCAGAATGGTGGCTAGAAATGGCAACAGTGGATGATCAATTTTCGAAGAAAAACATCTTCAGTGATGAGGCACATTTTCATCTCAGTGAATTCGTCAATAAGCGGAATTGCTGCATTTGGGCGAATGATAATGCAAGAATGATAATAGAAAACCCAATATACCCATAAAAAGTTACGGTTTATATACTGATGAAGGTGTGCCGACGAGGTCGCGGCGGCCATTTGGCCGAAATTTTGTTCCATACATAATTAAACCATACCAATATAATTTGCGTTTTATTCAAAATCAACATCGGCCCTTAAAATGTAACCACCCTTTATAAATGAGTATAGAAATTTTAGGTGAGAAATTCTCTTATATATGGAATGTATTAGAACGTGTGTGTAATTTTTGGCGGTTTCTGAAGTTTTACCTATAAATTCAAAGTATCAAAACTAAACAAGTGTTTTTAACCAACATTTTCGGTTTCTTGAGGATTAACCAACTATTACAATAAATTCAAATTATCTCTAGAGTTCTTCGTTTGGTGGTTATAGAAGAGATATTAATTTTCCAAAAACCCGTCATGGAAAGTACCAGAAGAGGTCTGACGTTTCATGTTCACCACCCATCCAGCTAGCTAAACAGACTTAATCGTCTTGAGTCCTGAAATGAGTGTGGTCTTAAAATACTTGAGGTCTTTTAATGTGTTACACCATTTCTCGTTACAAATAATAAATACATATCGACAACTCAAAATTTCTAAATATTCATTTTTTGCAATAAAAACAGAAAAAAGAACATAAAGTGGTCATCTCAACCCAAAGTAAAAATAGTCTAATGTGTATTAAGCTCCTCCGTTAAAAAAATCATTTTGAAACTCTGTGTTTTCAAAATAACTTCTTATGAGTTACACTTTTAGTTTTTTTTTTTAATTTTGAGTTGTTATTCTTTTGTCGAACAGGTGCGATATACTCTCTCTTGACTGCGACAATGATGTTACATGAATATTACTATACTAAAACCTTAATAGCTAAATTAAGAAATTCAGTAAAAAAGATAACAAATTATCAGAATTTTATTATGAGTTGAATAGGCACAGTTGTGATAATCAGCAAAACATAAAAAAAATGATTTAATAGCAGTCATAAAATATAATTAAAATGTGTTTCAAATTTACTACAACGAGTGAATAACAACAAATAAAAGACTACCTAATTACCATATACTACTACATAACTTTGTCAAGCACAACAGAAGCAATGGCGGCTTTGCCAAAGAAATGTCAGAGATGGTGATATTCCCACCTCGTTAGAGCTTATTATGAAATATGGAGATTTTATGACTGGAACATTGGACTAACGTCTACTACCTATTCTTTCTCGGAAACTTGTTCCTTCTTGCGTTGCTTATGCCTCGCGGTATTCATTTAAATTTATTTTTATTTATATGGAACGTTTCATAAATAAAACGCATTTCGCTCGTGTGTTGTATTGTCATAAGAAACCAGACAATTCAGACATTCATAAAAATGCTCATAAAATAGAATTTATTATGACAGTTTTCTCTGTTTTCAAAAAAATAAATAATTTTAAGATTAAGATTTTGTATGAATGTGACTGTTTTGTTGTTATTCTTTTGTGAGCCAACAAAAACAAAATAAATCTGACATTGTGAAATGCTGGGTTGACAGACGCCCTGTATTCATCCATAGGCAACAAATTATTTGTATGTATATGAAATCTCATCACAAATGTTGAAAGAAATTAGTTTTAAATGAAAATTTATGTTATGGATTTTATAAAGAATTCCTAATGGGTTATCGAAATAGTATGTGATGATGCGATTTCCGCACACAATAGAGTGGTATTATTGTTTGTTAAGAAGCCAATTTAAAAGTGGTATTAGAGTATGTCACAGAATGTGTGTGTGAAAGTACGTGCCAGTTTTAGGTTTCGTAGTGATATAACATGTCGTCAGATGTCGTCAAAGTCGCAGCAGCAAATGTGTGGTGTGGTGGTGTTATAGATCATCTAAAATATACACAAAAATATGCATTACCCTGAACAAGCTACTGATATAGTTCTGACATATCAACTACGTAACTGGTACAGTGATTCCAACTATTTCTCTAGTTCTTAAATACTGTCGTATTCTTTGCGACTTGCTCCTGCATTTATTTCATCAGATCCTATTGGAAAATTTTTTTTTTTTATTTTTACAATTCTTTTTAAATTTCTTTTGCTGCTTATTCTTTCGGTGTAAAATTCAGATAACAACTTCTTAAATTTATTTTTCTTAAAGGTTGAATACGCATTTTACTTCCACGATCTGTAAATTGCGACTAAAGAAAGATTGCATGAGTTAAAACTCCACCACCAAATATTCATGTTTGTTTTTTTCATTCAACTAACGGGACATTATTTTGCTTTGCTTCAATTTCGTTGTTAGTTGATGAAATAAAAAAACAAATCAATTCAGCAAACACACATCGTTTACTAGGATCAATCTCAGTAGATAGTTCGCAGGATTCTACGACATAGCTAGTATCATGTGAAAATGAACTTCCTAGAATCGACTACGTAACTAGTGATTAGTGGCAATTGATTATTTTAAAAACTGGCGGGATACTACAAATTTTAAAGAAATTTTATATGCTATACCATGATACGGACCAGAACATGCATTCAAGATGCATGAGTTGACTATTCAATTTTAACCTCCATTCTGCAGTAATGTAGAAAGCTCTTCGGAAACTAGTCGCCTACGTAAGATCATATCCTCGAATTCAACAATACCATTGTACATACAAAGACTAGATGGTACAGGGACCTCTAACAGCCTCGAAATTCTGGAGGTGCTGATGGAGGTACACTACCCAGGTTGTCGGGAAAGTGACTACCAGTTTATGGAAAACTTGGCCATCTATAACTTTTGTATCTCCGACATGCCGATTGCTGAACATCGAATTCAATAGGCTATCAAAAGTTTCCACTCATTAAATCACCGGGACCCGAGGGAATTATTCCAGCGGATCTACAAAAGAACATCGAAGTATTGTCGCCCTGGCTTCTAACTATCTTTAAAGCATGTTTGAAACTGTCGTATATTCCAACGAGGTGGACAACCTACAAAATTGTATTTATCCCTAAAGGCGGTAAGGCATCCCACACTAAAGCCAAGGATTTTACACGAATTAGCCTATCTTCCTTCTTACTTAAGGCTATGGAGAACATAATTGGCAGTCCTGTCCAAGGCTCAGCATGCCAACACGAAAGACAAATCCACTGAAACTGTCTTACATTCGATAACCAGCCTCATTGAAGGATCCTTGAACTGCAAGGAATACGCTCACGCTGCCTTCCTGGTTATTAAGGGAGCTTTTAATTATGTCAAACCTGAATCTGTAATTGACTCAATGGAACAACTGGATAAATACTCAGTGATCATCGCCTTAGTTGATAAACTACTAAACTGTGCGCCTGCATTGGATCCAGTCTGGGCGTGACAAATATTTCCAAGGTGGCGGTACTACGCAAGGAGAAGTACTATCTCCACTATTATAGAATCTCAACATCAATACTCTCCTAAGGACGATGAAAAAAACTTCGCATATGTGGATGACGTGACACTAATAGTCACCGGCAAGGCTTCTAAACAACTCTCTGAGTTTCTAGAATCTGCGCATGAAATAATGTCATGACTGTGGGTAAACCCGAGTAAAACGGAACTGGTGCTATTCACACTGAGATACAAAATCCCTTAATTTTCCAAACCCAGATTAAATGAAGTCGCCTTAACACTCTCTGATAGTGCCAAATACCTTTAGCTAATATTGCACAGAAAACTGAATTGAAATCTGAATACTCAGACCAGGATTAGCAAAGCGGCAACGGTTTTATATTGCTGCAAAACTGATCTGGTTATATGACTCAGTTATTAAACCCATCTTATTCTACGGATCGGCAGTCTGGTGGCCTTCGCTGGATAGAGCGTCCAAAAGGCTGAAATTCGAACGGGTTATGAGACTGGTGTCAATCATAATAACAGCGGCACTTAGAACTACTCCAACTACGGTACTATTTGTAATCCTTAAATGGGTACATTGAGGGGGGGGGAAATAGCGGCGAACACAGGAATGCATTTAGACGCCACGAAAGCATGGATGCAAATGAACTATGGCAATGTAAAAAATTCTGGACTTGATCAATGTGAGCTGTCACACGGATTACACCATTGCAGAAGCTGTCTTCGATTCGGGTCTTATAAGGAACATCACGAATAAGTCCTACTATGATGATAATGATAGTGCCCTAAACTTTTTGGGGGTATGTTTCCTAATTTTCACGGACGGTTCGAAATTAAAGGAAAGAGCAGGTAATGGAATATTTTCCGAAGAGATGAAGTTGCAACAAAAAATTGACTACCAGCGACAATATTCATATTCTTACTGATAGTAAAGCGGCTATAAGATCCCTGGAGAACGTGTACACCACTTCGAGAAATGTCCGACAGTGCCGGTCATTTCTTGAGGAGATAGCGAGATATTCGACGGTTATCCTTCATGGGTTCCAGGACATGGGGACATATATGGTAACCAAACCGATACGTTGGCAAGGACCGCCACAGCCGTGAACTCGGGCGAAGTTTACGGTTTCATTGGGATCCCCCTCACAAGGGGGAGAGAACTAACAGCGGGAAAACTGAACACCTAATTACTAAGGAGAGATGGGTGAGAGAACCCACATGCACGGCGGAGAAACAAATTTGGCCTACAATGGATATACGGAGGGTGCTGAACCCGTCCAGAGTCCCCCTGAGGAACGTCATAGCTGTAATAACCGGTCACTGGCCGGTTGGAAAACACGCTAAGAGGTTGAAACTACCCTACAACGATTTTTGTAGAAGCTGCAGTGATGAGGAAGAAAAGGAGACCACGAAACATCTTCTATGTCTATGTAGCAAAGTACAAAACATCATCAAATTATTCCAAATGTCGAATTCAGAAATATATACTGCAAAGCAGTCGATATTAAAACAGGTAACCTACGTAGAACTGAGAGCGTTCGTTGAACTTCTATAGACAGCCAGCGTCACTAAATCAATTGATAAGTGGATTCGATGTTGTCGACAGTAACGTTCGCATCCGTCGATAAATAAGTAGGTTCCGTTAGTTGTGAATCCAAAAATAAAAAGCGTGTTTATTCACAACAACGCGAGAAGCTATTCCATACCTAATTCATGGGGTGTAAAGGGAAAATAAGTTTTATTTGGTTTGACAACTACCATACATGAGCAGTTCTACTAGATGGCAATAAAGCCAATATCTGTGTTGTTCGCTTACATAAACTGTAAACCATGACATGAACTGTAAACTAACAGAAGATATAACAGTTGTTGCTCATCTATTTCCATTTTGCGGAAGAACTATATTTACTCAGAACATACCATCAAAGCAGCAGGTGCGATATAGAAATTGGAAGGTCAGTCATAATACATTCTAGTGATTCTCTAACAAAGGCTGTTGTCCTGAAAAAAACAAGCCACAATACATACTAGACCAATGGATGTGTAAAATAGATGTACAAAATGCTTTCCGCCACCACAACCAATAGTAAAACTAGGCGTTGTCTTTGGCAATATTAGATAACATGCGTATTATCTATATATACAAAAATGGTGGCAAAAATGTATAGTAATTCTTCAATTGAGAACGGCTGGGCCGATTTTGCTGAAATTTTTTTCATTTGTTCGTAATTGCCAGGAGCAGGTTTATGTAAAAGAAAATTTTGGGAAAATCCTCCGAAAAAGTCGGGAAATTCGAAAATTGTTGTTTTGTATGAAAATGTGTGTGCAATTGTTACGAATAGATTTTCGAATGGAAAAATAAAAAAAATTTGGTGAAAATTTCGAAAAATTTTATTTTTTTTTGACGAAATTTTGCTTATTGTTGTATGATTTGACAATTTTGGACGATGAACATTTTCGGATAATAATTCCGAATGGAAAAATAGAAAAATTATCGGTGGAAAACTCGGAAAATTCCGGAAATAAGTCGAAAGTTTTGGATTTTTTCGACGAATTTTTCCATTGTTTGATGATTCAGATGATTTCAGAGGACGAAAAGGTGGAAAATTCATTGGGATGCTTGAAAAATTTCGGATTATTGTGAAATCTATATGTATAAAAATTTCAGTCAGGTAAACTGACTGATAAATACCATCACCCAATATAAGATATTGTTGAAGTCTTGAGTTATTGAAATGAATAGATTTTTAATTAAAATAAAATTACTTAGGTATATTTTTTCCCCTGCTTGTGGTGCAAAATCGTCCAAAACTTTACATATTTGTGTAGGGGGTATAGGTGCCGGTTTGGAATGTATGTGAGAAATATTAATTTTTCAAAAAAAATTTATTTTGATAGGGGGTACAACAAGGGGTGAACCGAAACAGTCCTTATTCATTCCTAACTCAAATTTTCATACGAATAATTTGACAGAATTCAGTGCACTTACAAAAAATGATATGTATGTAAGACTATAGGGGTGAGTTCGGTCCTTTGTGTGGGAGGTACCAGAAGGGGTGTGTCAAATAGTTAGGTTTTCTGAGGTTTCGCCTCCTATCACAATATAAATTAACCGACTAATTTTCATTACCCCTCAAATGTCCGTTTGGAAGTTATGGGTGAATTATTAATTTTCCAAAAATAGGTAATTTTGTATGGGAGGTACCAGAAGGGGTGACCCGATATAGTCCATATTCACTCCTGATTCATATTTTCATAAGCGTACAAATTACTCATAATTTGACTGAATTCAGTGTACTTAGAAAAAAGATATGTTTGTAATACTATGGGGGTGAGTTCGGTCATTTGTATGGGAGGTACCAGAAGGGGTGCGTCAAAAAATTAGGTTTTCTAGGGTTTTGCCTCCTATAATAACATAAATTAATCGACCAATTTTCATTACTCCCCAAGAGTCCGTTTGGAAGTTATAGGAGAAATATAAATTTTCGAAAAATAGGTAATTTTGTATGGGAGGTACCAGAAGGCGTGAACTGATATAGTCCATATTCATACCGGAGTCTAATTATCTTAAGCAAACATCATACGCAAAATTTGAGTGATCTCAGTTTACTTACAAAAAAGATATGTATGTAAAACTATAAGGGTCAATTCGGTCATTTGTATGGGAGGTACCAGAAGGGGTGTGTCAAATAGTTAGGCTCTCTGAGGTTTCGCCTCCTATCACAACATTAATTTATGGACCAATGTTCATAACCCCCCAAGTGACTGTTTTGAAGTTATTGGAGAAATATATAATTTCCAAAAATAGGTCATTTTGTATGGGAGGTACTAGAAGGCGTGAACCGATATAGTCCATATTCATACCTGAGTCTAACATTTATAAGCAAACATCACACGCAAAATTTGAGTGATCTCAGTTTACTTGCAAAAAAGATATGTATGTAAAACTATAAGGGTCAATTCGGTCATTTGTATGGGAGGTACCAGAATGGGTGGGGCAAAGGTTTCGGTTTTCTTAGGGTTTGTCTACTTTTGCAAGATAAATAAACTGACCAAATTCAAACATCCTCCGGTTGTCCGTTTGGAAGTTATGGAAGAAATATTAATTTTCCAAAAATAGGTAATTTTGTATGGGAGGTACCAGAAGGGGTGGGGCTATTCAGCCCATTTACAATCCCATAAGTTCGTTTCGAAAAATATTGATACTGGTAAATTTTCATACCGATCCGTTAAGGTTTACTCGAGTTATCCTGCTGACCAGCCATCCAGCCAGCCAGCCTGCCAGCCTGCCAGCCTGCCAGCCAGCCAGCCAGACAGACGGACATAGCTCATTCTTCTTAAAAAGTTCTGAAACGAATTTGGTCTTAAGATACTTGGGGTCTAACTCGTCTCCTTTAATGCGTTACACTTTTTTTCGTATCAAATGATATATACCCTCATCCCTAAGGGTGATGGTATAAAAATGGTGTGAAAAGTGTATGATAATTCATCAATTGCCGGCGAAAATCTAAAATCTAAAATTGTTTTTTATAAGGAATAATGTGCAATTGTTAAGGAATCGCTTTTCGAATGGAAAAATTGAAAATTCTTATGGAAAAACTCGGAAAATTCTGGAAAAGCGCAAAAACAATTGATATTTTTATCGACGAAATTTTGCAGTTTTCGCTGATTTGAAGATTTTGAACGATGTCAAGGTGGAAAATTTCGGATAAATGTTGGTTGGAGAATTTAACGAGATAGTTAATAATTAGATAAAAAAAATATATATTGATATTCACTGCAATATTTGGTCATTTTTTTCAAAAAATTAGTTAACGTTTGAAAAATTAAGTTATCCACTTGGATTGCGGGCATTCATTTCGTCACGACTTTTTAGTTTTTTAGGGAGAGTTATTTGCTTGGCTAATGCCACCTATTAGACGATCAAACATTGAAAAGAACCTCCCACCGTCTGCTAAATTAGCAACAGCCAAATTCATGTTGATGTTTCCACTGAATTGATATCGTGCCCTGCAAATTTTTGCGAGTTCACAACGTCGGAAGAGCAACTCATCACATTTCACAAAATTATAAAAATCTCGATTTTATTTATTAACTGGCAGTGCGAGCAACGAAGAATAAGGACATTAATGGCTTGAATTAGATTTTAGAAAGTGAAATCGCTGGAGAACTGCATTCGTACAAATCTGTTTACCGCGTGGCCGACGAGGATGATGCGACCAACAATCGACCCAATTCTTTAACTCGATTAATGTACCGCATAATTATATTGCGGAATCTAAATCAACCGAAATTGTGCAACGGTACGCGGTTGTCCGTCAAGAATCTGATAAACAATGTGATTTAACCATTGATCATCAAAAACAAATTCTAAGAAGAGTCCTTATCTTAAGAATCAGGTAATTCCAACTGATCATCCATTCCAAATCCCCAAAGACAATCAATAAATCGCAAGGCCAATCGTTGGAAGTATGTGGGATTAATCTCGAATTTCCCTGTTTTACGTGCGGTCAGCTGAACGTTGCCTTTTAACGTTTTGGAGAACCGGCTTTGTTGTTTGTTTTTGCGACGGAAAACTATTCGAAAAACATTGTTTATCATACCACTCTCTACTGAGTTTATCTTAAGGCATTAAATTGGGGCGAGACGAAGTTCGCCGGGTCCGCTAGTTCATTATGTATTTTAAGAATCGTACCCATGTCTAAGATAAAAGCATTTAGGGGCATAATAGCTTTCCATGTCATTAATCGAACAATGCCTGGACATTCCAAAAATAATGGGATATACATCTGAAACATGGTTACAGTCCTGAAAATACAACTTTGTAAACTTTGCTGATGTTACTAATGACATAAATCCAATTCCCCTAGCACAATCCTGGTGTCTGTTATCCATTTACCCACATACAAACTTGACAAAAAATGCTCAGTATACCAGAACTATTTAGTTTTAAAGTAAGATACATTATTTTTTCTTAAAACAAAATAAATTAACCATGAAAATTTGAAGTGTATAGGTATTTATTACTCAAAATTCCATATTTGCTACATATGAAGTCATCCGACCGTCAACGTAAGTTTACAATCCCGAGCACGTGAAAGTTAAAATGGTATCACACAGGGACTCATACTAGGGTCCATGTAAGCTGTGTTGAACGTGGCCCCTGTCGAATTAACCTAACCTAACCTCCATTCTATTCTTATTCTATAAAAATCATTCCTTTTAAAGTAAACCGTTCAGAAAATGAGAGACTTTATTCAAATATCAGCGCAAAAAACTATTTATTCTCTCCTACGAATTTTGTCTTTAATACCCTTACCACAAATTGCACTTCATAAAAATGTGCCACTATTTCTACACAATCTGAAAGATTTATGCCATCTATCGTTAAACTTGTTTAACAACGTATCACCCTTTTTTATTACTACTACCGTGTCATACTTCATAATAAACTAAATTTTCTTGAGAAACTGCCTGCAAAAAGAACACGTGATATTGTCACAAAATATATACATTTTCTTATTTTGCAACATCATGAGACTATCTCGTGTTAGCCAAAGATTAGGGAAATGAGACACATGTTCAAATATATAATACTATATGATAACGTCATTTAAAAACGTGTACCTTAAATTAGTTTAATATAACAAAATAAACAAGATAGTGTTGTTTAGCAGCCATCACCCAAAAAAGACTGGCACTTAATACTCTTAAAATTAGCATTTTGTTTTCTGCAGCAAATTGTAAAAAATATGAAAGTTGTGAGAGGCACTTGTCACTAGATCACGTAAGCTTTTTGTTTTATCGGGAAGTATCTGCGAATATACGAGGTCCGAATGGAAACGGCTTAGGCTCGAATATAATTAAGTTTTGTGTGTTTCTCATTTTTTTAATACCTTGTAACTAACATTGATTGCAACATGCGATTAAGTGCTCCATATTTTGGGCAATATGATCAGTATTATTATGTAAAATCTCGCATCGATATCGAAGACTTTCAACTTCGGGCAGATTTATCTCACACGTACATTGGTGTGGTTTCATCATATCCGTTGTATATCTTCTTATTTTCACGTTGGTCCATTTTCATTCGTTCGTAAAACGTGTCCAAGTCAGCGCAATCGGTCCATTGGACGCGCTTGACTACGTAAATATGGTTGTTTAGCTCATGTTGCATTTGATGACGGTAATCGCCGTTAACAATGATGATTCTGTTGAAGACTCCCAAAATAGATTGAGCCGTTTGTGACATTAAGTGCCGTCCAAAAAAGCCATATGTAATAACACCAACCACACCAGGGGCGCGCCCCCATTCTTATGTCGTTTATACAAAAAATAGCGAAAGTGCTATTCTTTGGTAATAAAGTGTTCTGCATATGGATTCTGCTATACTGACATTTAGGTAGAGTTGGCTCTTTATTCATCCAAAGAGGGCTTTGTCATTAAATCGCTTGCTTAGCGAATAGTAGCGGTGGTTTACGATCAATTTTCGCCTCATAAATTTAAGGCTGACATAGTGGCTTAGCTTGGTTAACGTCACGATCACACAGCGTTACAAACGAGTATACACTTTGTTCGTTGAAACAAATAACTTGGTTTTGTTCTCACTTATCACCGGACTCACTTCTGTCGACTGCTTCTCAATGTTTGAAAAGGCCGCACTAACATCCTGCAGTCCTCGGCCATGGTATTAAAAGTATTTACTACAGCCTTCCGCATGATCATCTCCATTGTCATCACCTTGTCTGAAGCCTCGTTTGTTAGAAAATGGTTCTGTCAGATCTTTTGTCTATTTTCACTAAAGGCTTAGTTTCAGTCAGTGCCATCCTGCGAAGTCGTATCAGCTTCGCGGGGATACCAAGCCCAAAGCAGCCTTCAGCCTTCCGCATGATCATCTCCATTGTCATCACCTTGTCTGAAGCCTCGTTTGTTAGAAAATGGTTCTGTCAGATCTTTTGACTATTTTCACTGAAGACATAGTTTCATTCGGAGCGAAGTCGTATCAGCTTCGCGGGGATACCAAGCCCAAAGCATCTAATAATTTCTGTTGTATCGAACCGTTGTATGCAACTTCGTAATCGATAAACACATGGTATTTTTCGATCTGCATTTTTTGGGTCTTCTACATGATTTGTCGCAGTATGAATATCTGGTCGTTCGTGAATTTACCGGCGGTGGCATGATTGTTTGAACACGCGACTATCATGCGGGAGATCCCAGGTTCAACTACTGGCTTCAGTCATCTAACAAAACAAAAAAAAAATTCTTTCATTGCCGGTCCCTCGATGTTGTCGTCAGCAACTTCGCAGTAAAGGTGTTGAGTCAATGGGCATGTGTAGTAAAATCTTCTCAAACAGTGACGTTCACATTCGTCGATAAACAAGTAGGTCTTAAAATAGAAAGCGTGTTAATTCACAACAACGCGAGAAGCTATCCCATACCTCATTCATGGGGTGTAAAGGGAAATTAAGTAAGTAGTAGTAGTAGTCACAGTGATTAGGTCCAATTAGGTTCGTTTAGGATGGGCTTTAGTCTTTCGCATAGCACGGTAGATCGGACCTCGTATGCGATGGGTAATCGGCTGAACCTTTTCTTAAGCACGGGACAAACAACACGTAGATTCCAAGCCTCGGGCATGTATTCCTTTAGCTAAATCATGTTTATAAGCCGGTGCATGCACATTGCCAGCTCATTGGCGCCAATCTTAGAAACCTCTGCAGGCAGTCCATCGGCTCCCGCAACTGCCGTGCTGATCCTATTTTGGTTCGGTGTGGGCGATCTACTCCATTGTCAATGATTGGTGTGATTTCGTCATTAATGTGGCCAACGGAAACGTGCAAAATTCAAAAGTGTTTCCCCCATATTTGAAACCCAGTATGCCTGCCCATCACGAGATTTCCATCCCTGTCCTTATAGGTGGGAATTCTTGTTCCAAAACCTTTCCCTTTATCTTTTATTGGAACTTGCAATATTTACCTCTATCCGTGTAATTTTTGATATCATGGATCATTTTTTTCTTCCATGGACACTTTTTCTGTCTGAAGAGTCGTTTCATCTCTCTCCTCTTCTCATTATGTCGCTCCGCCACATCACGCATTGCAATTGGCTGCAGTTTTGTCCTGTATACATCATTCTTGTCTTCAGGCATTTCGCGACATTGATCATCGTACTAGGATTGTCTGAGCGTAGTTTTTCATAACCCAGTGCGGTCTTTCCGACAGTGTCGGGATCATCAGAGTTAGGGGCCTTCTTTGAAGTACTTGAGAGAGTTTGTTGAAGTAGGCATTGGCTACATCAGTTCCTTTCCGTACGATTATGAGTGTTTCTAGCAATACTTAATCGCGTGCGTATCAAGGATGCAACTATGTGGAGATCCGAGTCAATATTTGAAACGAGCATCACTGGCACGTCCACAACACGTGCGACATGCCTTCCATTGATTACCACGTGATCAATGTGGTTTCTGTTCTTTTGATCAGTCGATATCCAGATTGTCTTGTGGATATCTTTCTGCGGGAATCTGGTTCCACTCACTACCATATTTCTGGCCGACGCGAAGCCAACCAGTCTGAATCCGTTATCGGAGGTGTTGTTGTGAATTTCCCGACTGCTGAACCAAGAGTATCATCATGGGCAGGGCAGCGGTCATATATTTTCTCCAGGCGCCCCGAATGCATCTTAGATGTCCTAAACTTTGTCTGCCATCAGGGCGTGTACACAAATCAGCGTGATGTTAAAATATTTCGCCTTGATGTGTATAATTGGTATTCAGGCACTTACACGATTAAACATCTGGTCTCGCGTTTATTGCCTACTATGAGTCCACATCTATGAATTCGTGTCTTTCTGCATGGCAGCTATAGAAAGATGTCACAGTTCTTTCTAATTAATATGAAAGTGAGAGCTTTAATACATCGTGTGAGTTCAAATTCGACTAATGTGTGTAATTGGCTGATAGGCGTGGCATCTCCTATATGAAATAAATGTTTTAATGATATATTAGAAGAAGTTGTCTAAGAACTTTGTATGAGTTCCTTTGCCACTTATGTGCGTAATTTGTTGAACAATGCGATTAATCGAAATTATAGGCGAGGCACCGTCCAAATAAATAGACCAATCGGTTTTAAATTGTTACAGAACGAAGCATCTTTATGACTAAGTTGGGGGCAGGACGAAGGGGCTGCCAGGTCAGCTAGTTTTTTAAAAAACAGAAAGCTTTGCCGAATTTCCGAGACTCGGTGTACTACCCACTGAAGTGATAATAATATGGATATTGGGAACGGCATAAAGAAAGTCAATAGTTAATATTTACTCCTGCGTAAAAGGTGTCCAAAGGAATAATAAGACCCATTGTCAAACATAGGGGAAAGGGTGGCCTAATTGAAACTTTTTACAACATACTAAGATTAAGCTATAGTAAGTTTATATTTTGCCAGAACTTGGAATTAATCTTTAAGTTATTAAAGATCAAACCGATCGCTTCATATGGCCTATGTTGTTTTGGGAGAATGTGTTTGCGAATAATTTTATTGAATTTTGATCCTATTGACATGTTTACATTGCTTCATACACTTTCAATAACATAATGTCTTTATCGTATAAAAACAGTTGCTTGATCTCACATTAAATGATTCATAATTTTTGTAATGCATTTTCTATATTAAGATTAGTTTTTATGTTTGTTGAATGTATCACAAATTTCTGTTCATTTTAATCTTGTTTGTTTTTTAATATTATACACAAACCATCCGAATACATATTACGATTTCGGCTTATCAGCTGTTTGTAGTTAAAATGCTAGAGAATTTCCATAAATTTTACTACATATTAAAATTGTTTGTATAATTCCAAAAACAGACCAATTATTCTGTGAAATTGCGTTCGTATATTTTCATTATAAATTCATCAACGACAACAACAACAAGTGATCTTATTAACACTTGTAGTCATAATTTTAACATAGAATTTAATTAAGTTGTCTGTATAAATGACATTTTGTTATTTGTTTTCTTCTTCTTGGACAATTAATTTGTTAATTTATGTGTTGTGATCGTAAACTTAATGAACTTGAGATTAAAAAATAACAATATTGTTATATTTTTATATATTTTATGTGTCGATTTGACAACAATGTGTATAACAGTGAGTATACATTTGACATCAATTATTTTAGCATTTTTATGAGGAATTCGATGATAAGCCTAGATCATTGGACGGCCGTGCGCCAGCACGAAACAAAACCGCTACGGCATGGTGTTAGTGTTGTTGAACAAGTTAGGCTTGGCATAGAGAGAACATAGACAAAAGATTCCAATGCTGTTCTAATGTTTTAACATAACATTTATTGTTTAATGATAACAAACGCAAGCCACCACTAAATTTCCTTAAGTTTTTTTTTCTTTCCAAAAATAAAACAAGAAATTCAACACATTTGTTTGTAATGTTGTTGATAAGCGAGCGAGGGGAAGACTATGCCATAGTTGTGATAAATGTAAATAATGAGTAATATCGTTTTACGCTCTGTGATTTAATAAATCATAACAAAAGCAATTTGTACATAATACCAACCACCGACCTCTAAAGTAAATCTAAGTGAAACCCATCATCATCATCACCACCACCACCATCATCGTCATTATAAGCCGACGTCCAACCGACATCATCAAAACGCATTAAATTGTAATTATCCATAAACGCCTCAACACAAACAATTCCCCAACAATGCTGCTGTCACAACTGTCTCTAATTTTAATCCCTCAAAACAATCACACCGAAATTGACTGTAAAGCACAGTGGAGCAATTTGTTTCAGATCTAATTGTATTAAAAACTCGATTACAGTACAAATATGCAATATAGTTGCGCAAAACGAGTTATGCAATTCATTTTCTTAATTGGCAGCAGCAACAGAAATTGATCTATCAGTTTCAGCCGCACGTAGAAAATAATTTCAAGCGCTTCGGTCTTCTGCGCTCCGGACATAGTTAGTCACACTAAGTGTAGATAACAGCTCTTTTACCTGGTCCATCCAACGAAGTTTTAGTCTCGCCCTCCTGCGCCGCCCATCGATTTTATTGACGAAAACATTTGGAGTGGGAAAATTTTCATCCATTTGTACAATGTGTCCAAGCCAGCGCATTTGGTCTGTTTAAACGCGCTTGACTACGTCGATATCGTTGTGCAGCTCATACAGAGGGGTCCAAATATTTTGCGAAGTATTTTCTCTCGAAGACTGCCAGAATAGGTTGATCAGCTTGGGTCATAACTGTCTGCCTGTAAAGCAAGACAGGTAGGATCTGAGTCTGATAGAGTTGGATCTGTGTTATTTAAAAGACCGCTTTGTCCTTAAATCGCTTGCTTAGCATATAGTAGCAGCGGTTTGCGATCAATACTCGTCTTTTCGTCCAAAAATAAAAAATGAAGTAAAAATTCTGGGTAATACTGTGGCAACATTATGTCACAATAGATTTTGCTCTTTCAAATTACTTTTGTTGTTGGTTTATTTCACCTGTCCTCTTTAAGAATAGATGCCAGAGGCAAACTATGAATATTATTTTGTTTCGCAGCGTGAGTAACTTTTAAGTGAAGGTCCAAAATAAAACGTAAAAACCTCTTTAAAAACCAGTAAGAAAGTTTCAGTCGGGCGACCCGACTTACATATACCATCACCCTCAGTAAAATAAAAAAAAATTGCTATTATATTGATATTATTACTCGATTTCTAAAGTGGGTGGAGTGGTAAATTTGCATGGGAGGTACTAGAAGGGGCGTGTCTAGACTTCTAGGTTTATCCTCCAAAACTTTATCCTGTTATAGCTTTACTAAATACAGAGTTTGGGCATGATAGCGTTGTATGTATTGATATTATTATTCGATCTCTAAAGTGGGCGGTAAGGTACATTTGTATGGGAGGTACCAGAATGGGCGTGTATAGACTTCCAGATTTTTTTCTCCAAAACATTATCCTGCTTGAACTTTACTAAATACAGAATTTGGTCACGATCGCGGTAGTTCTAATAATGATATTAATCGATTTCTAAAGTGCGCGGTACCAGATGTGTGTGGGAGGTACCAGATGGGGCGTTGGTAGACTTTAGTTTTTTTTTCTCAAAAACTGTATCCTGCTATAGCTTTACTAAATTATGAATTAGGGTACGAGCGCGATGGATTTATTGATATTATTACTCCATATCTAAAGTGGGCGAAAAGGTGAATTTGTATGGGAGGTACCAGAAGTGGCGTGGCTAGACTTCCATTTGCAATACCGTAAGTAGTTTTGGGGAAATATTAACTCGTGTAAAATTTCAAGACATTTGGTTGCGTCTTTCGAAAGTTATTGTGCGAAACAGCCCGACAGCCACTAGACAGACAGACGGACATGGCTCAAATTACTTAAAAAGCCATGAATCGAATGTGGTTCAAAGAAACCTAGGGTCTGTAGTGACTGTTACACTTTTGGGTCGTATCAAATGATATATACCCTCATCCCTAAGGGTGATGGTATACAGATTGCTTAAACAATGGAAGAATTAAATATTGTAAAGAAAGGTATTAACTATTATTTAAAAGAATTAAAAATTTCTCAGCATGCTGTGTCTATTTTATTACATTAATTGCGGATTGTTGAGTTATCTTTAATAGAACAAAGCGGCCTCACCGTTTTCGGTGTAATTTTTTTTAATTGTGTACTCTAAGAGAGGTCCTTGAATCCTTTGTCCGACATTGACCAAATTTTAGATTTATTCATAGATTGATGGAATCAATGCATATGACGACTTTGGTGTGCCTACTATGAAATTTAAATTTTCAGGATCTAAGAGAGGTCCTTGAATCCTTTCATAGATTTCAACCAAATTTTAGAAATTGGTGTCATTAAAAGAGACTGTGGGATGTGCCAAATATTATTCACCTATGAAAACTTCTTCTATTTTTGGCCGCGCTTTGTATGAAACGGCAACCACTGTGCAAGGTAGAGAAAATCTTCTACCACTTCAAAGTTATAGTTGTCAACGTTTAGGCAGCGTCCCAGACGAGAGGACTCTTTGCTCGTTGAAACAAATAACTTGGTTTTTCTCTCGTTTATCACCAGACACACTTCCGCCGAATGCTTTACAATGCTCGAAAAAGCCGGAGTAACATCCCACAATCCGCTGCCAATGATATCTATATCAACGGCATACGCGAGCAACATGTGACTTTTGTTGAAGATGGTACCACACCTGTATACTGCTGCCTTCCGTATGATCATCTCCGTTACGATGGTAAAGAGATCGCAAGACAGACTATCGCCTTGTCTAAAGCCTCGCTTGGTAAAAAAATGGCTCTGCCAGATTCTTGTCACTTTTCACTGAAGACTCCGTGTCAGTCAGTGTTATCCCGCAAAGTCGTATTAGCTTCGCAGGGATACCAAACTCTGCCAGAGCATCTAACAATTTCTATCGTATCGGACTGTCGAATGCAGCTTTGTAGTCGATAAACAGATTGTAGGTGTCGATCTACATTTCTAGGGTCTTCTCCAGGATTTGTCGTAGTGTAAATATCTGGTCAGTCGTGGATTTACCAGATCTAAAGCCACACTGATAAGATCCAATCAGGTTCGCCAGAATGGGCTTTAGTCTTTCACATAACGCACTAGACAGGGTCTTGTACGCAATGGGTAATAGGCTAATCCCGCGATAGTTAGTACACACACTTGGATCGCCTTTCTTAAGCACACGATATAGAACACTCAGATTCCAATCATCAGGCATGCATTCCTTGAGCCAAATCGTGTTTATGAGCTTTTGCATGCATGTCGCCAGCTTATCGCCTATGGCTTTAAAAAGCTCTGCCGGTAGTACATCGACTCCCGCAGCTTTATTAGTTTTAAGCCATGCGATCGCCGAGCTGATCTCGGTGGTGGACAATCTACTCCGTCGTCTTTGATTGGTGTGATTTCGTCATTTACGCTGTCTTCGGGATTGAGTAGAGATCGAAAATGTTCCTATGAGTGCCCGTGACCAGATTCCCATCTCTGTCTTTATAGGTGGGGCCCTGCCCCAAAACCTTTTGATAGAACTTTCGGGCTTCACCTCTATCACTGTAATTTTCGATATCCCGGATCATTCTTTTCTTCCAAAGCCGCATTTTCCGCCTGAACAGGCGTTTCATCTCCCTCCTTATCTCATTATAACGCTTTGTCACCGCATGCGTTGCCATTGGCTGTATGCAGTATCCATTTCCTCAGACATTTCGCGGCTTTCATCATCGTACCAGGCCTTGTTGAGCGTGGTTTTTCATAACCCAGTACTGTCGTTGTGGCAGTGGTCATAGAATTCACAATATGCTGCCACTGTGTGTCGGGAACATCAGAACTAGAGGGGTTTGTTTAAAGTAATTGAGAGAGTTGGTTGGAGTAGGCATTGGCTATCTCGGTGGAATGCAGATTTGTGATGTACAGCTTCCTTTGCGTTTAGTTAAGAGTGTTTTTAGCACTACTTAATCGTGTGCGTAGTACATGCTAGGAGCAACAAAATGTCAAATGAGCTCTCGGCTGGCCTGCCCAGAGCCACAAAATTTCAAATGAGCTCTCGGCTCGCGAGCCCTTTTCCTTATTTGAGAGCTGGCCCATTTGAAATTTGGTGGCTCTTTGCTCGCAATCTAAAAGGTCGTTTGATATTTTGAGGCTCCAGGCTCGCGAGTCGAGAGCCGAAAAGAACTAGTCAGTACGTAACCTGGTACGTAATATTACATTTTTAAAATTCATAAAATTCAGCTAATCGAAGTATAACATTGATTCAAAGCACGTACCAAAATATATGTTTGTAATAACTTATATTTAAACAATAAAATTAAATTGTTTCCCACTGTTCGGTGTGTCGCTGTGCGGTATGTTTCAAATGTCTAAAAGCCCAGTGAGAGAGTGTGTTACACCGACATCAACCATAGCAGCAACACGCCGCTCAACTTGGCTTAAATATGATGACTTAAACGCGAACAAATAACTTTACAAAATACTAAATTTACCGCACATACGCACACGCCAGTTATTGATTCAGAATGTAAACACCATCCTACCAGTAAAAGGTTCGTAGTTTAACGAAATTTATTTTAGCTCAATATGCTTCATTCAGTATCCACGATTTCTGGCAATTTTATATGTTGACGGGTTATTTGTGGTCTAATGATTAAAGTCAATATGATGATATTAAACAAGCTTAAGTCGAACATGTAATGTATCGTTTAAAAGGCATAAGAAGGACCGGTACTAGGCTCTATACAAAATTTATGTTAAAGAGGGGTTTGAATCACAAATAAAAGGAATGCAAACAAATAAACCCTAACGCCTTTTACCCATAAGCTGCCCTTATGTTCATCCATTTCTTAATTGTGATGATTTATAGGAACATATTTAGCAGACAATCGTTGCACAAATCATTTATTGTTCGGGTTGTATGTGCTGTGTGCTAAGTTGCCGTACACTTCACGAGAGCGCGAAGGGCTTTTTATGGTTTGAAATGAAAACCCCAAGTCATAGATTTTTGATATATGGCATATGGAGTGCAGAGTTATGATATCCCATGAAATGCGGTGGCAGCTTATGAGTTCTTTTTTTCGCCTCATCACACATCACATGAATCGTCGTTATATCGTTAGTTATTATTGTTGTCCGTCGGGCGGATCTTTTGAATCAAATACAACCGCTGTTATTTCCAAGCTATAAGTACAAGCTGCATGATTGTGGATGGTTTGATGGTTTAAGTACTTACTTGTACGCAAGATGGATGGATGGTTGGTAGAAATGAAAAGCCATCCATTCAAGCCGTCAAAAGCCCGATAGATAGACAGACATGCACAGCAACATGGTACGAAGTACACACAAAGACAGTACGGTACACGATAGCCGAAAGGAGGGTAGCGCAAGAGAAAGAAACAGCGCGAGAGAACGGACCAAAAGTCCCCCTTTTGGAACGAATGGAGCTTTTATCGTTAATTTATTGCTGCTTTTTATTTCGTAATTGTGATTGATGACTACGATGAGTATCCATTTGTTTGTATTGTATAAACAACGGACGTACGACTATTTAATAAAAATTACAGTGGTTTCAGAAGTTAAACGCGTTTTTTGGAATAGAACAAGCGGCACATGAATTTATTATGTTTGTCTTTTTTTGCCTCTCAAATATTCAATATTGATTTCGCGAATGAGAATTTTCTAGTGCATTCAGTCTAAGTTGTGGATTCATTGTTGGCAAGAGACTTCGGCATCTGGTCTCGCGGTTTCCACGACTCTCTACTTTAAGGCAACATATTTTTACATCACACGCCCCGCCGAAAGACAAAAACGAGAACATTAAAGATGAAACTATGAGCGCCTGATAGAAATATAGGACAGCTGCTCTGTCCATGACACTAAAATTGTTCTGGGAGATTTCAATGTTAAAAAAGAAAAGAGAAATGTCCATGGTTCAGTAGTCGGAAAATGCATCCTACACAACAAAATTGTTGATAAAGGATTCAGACTGCTTAGATTCGCGTTGGCAAGAAACATGGCAGTGAGTGGCAAGGCAACCTGGATATACTCTGATAAAAAGACAAGAAACCAAATTTATTACGCGGTAATCGTTGGAAGTTATATCTCAAGCTTTGTTTGTGTAGGTGTGATGGGCGATGCAAATAGTTACTTGATTTACCACATAGTTGTAGCCAAGGTACGAACGCGTCTGCTAAAAACGCTCGTAATCAAACGCAAAAGTAGCTAGACATCACAAAGCTGCATACCAACGAGACAGCCAGTGGTACTCCTACCAATTCTCTCAATTTTCCCAAACAAACCCCAAAAATTCTGTTCGCAAAATATTTTGCTAATTCTATGATTGGCCGCACTGGGTTATGAAAACCGCGCTCAAAAATGCCCTGGTACAATGGGGGATGTCGCGTAATGTCTGAGGAAATGTATTCTGCTTACAAGTCTACGGAAGAAAAGGGAGATCCAGTTCATTACAAAATAAAGCAAAGGTTTTGGAACAGGGATCCTCACCTGTAAGGACAGAGACGGAAATCTGGCCACGAAGCTGATTGAGACCGGCGGAGATATCTGGCAACATGCATGCACCAGCTTATAAACACATTTGGCTATTGCATTGCATGCCCGATGATTAGAATCTGTGTTGTATATGTCATGTGCTTAAGAAAGGCGATTCAAGTGTGTGTACCAACAATTTCGGTACCAGCCTTTTACCCATCGCATACAAGGTCGTGTCCAGTATTTCATGTAAAAGACTAAAGCCCATCCTAGCGATCCTGATTGGACCTTATCAGTGTGGCTTAAGACCTGTTAAATCCGCTACCGGCCAGTTTACACTGCGACAAATCCTGGAGAAGTCCCAATAAATGCTTCTATTTATCGATTTAAAAGCTGCATACGACATTCCGATACGATAGAAACTATTATATGCTATGGCTGGGTTTGGTATCGCAGCGAAGCTGATACTAATTTTCGGGATGATGCCCTCTTCAGTAAAAATGGGCAAAAATATAGCCGTGCCATTCAAGCGAGACTGTAAACATGACGATAAGTTTTCTTGCGATCCTTTTAATGGAGATGATCATGCGGAACGCTGTTGACAACACGACCTGTGCATATAAAAATATATCATTAGAATGATATATACAAGCATTGAGAAACATGAGTCTGTTGTGTTTTAAATCTAGTATCGTCGTGTAGAACTGACCAGATGGTGGGCTCCATCCCACTAGAACATACTTCAATGCCGCTGTTAAGGGCCGGGATCTAATTTCAACACGCCACGAAATATTCAAACTGTTCAATAACTCTTGTGTGGGGGTACCAGACTGACTTAAAAGTACAAGGTCGAGGCTTACCCCCACTGTTAGTATTTGCTACTTGGTGCCATGTTATACTATTATTTGGTTAAATGGGTAATAACCATTCCATCCTTAGCACTTAATTGCTCCACGCCGCCATCTGCTAGAACCGAAGTTTTCATCCGACCGGCCCCACATACACCACCAGACTACCGAAGTAATCTGTCGGCTAACTCGTCATCTCCTTCAGCTAGGAGCATATAGCTCCCCATCCGGCAGACCGCATCAAACTACCATCTGATAGGTACCGAAGTACCCCATCCGGCTAGCATCACCATTTTTGTGGCTCAAGGCCACCTCGCGTTGGACAATACACAATCATGAACTGAATGGTTATTGCCCATTAACTAGATAGGAAGAGCTCAAAGAGTCTGAAACAGTTGTGTTCTTTCGCTTTAAATTGAAATTAGCCCGTAACAACATAACAGTGTTCCTGAAATCGCTGTTACACCCTTGTTATAGGCTTGGTGCTATCCATTCACCAATTACGCTGAGAGTGCAACGCTAAACACCCGACTAAGAATCTATACACAGAAAAAAATTACGACAAATGAATTGCCATATTAAATACCATTTCGTCAATACAATTAAATATTTAATTAAAAAGGCGCCAACAACCGAAATTGTAAAAACAATAAACAGTGTTGTCACATTTACAATTTTTTTATTTTTGTTGAATTTAAACAGTGTTTGAAAATTTGTAAATATGACAATTTACAACCACTCTGAAATGGAAAAATTGTTATAAATCAAAATTGAATGCTAACAATTTTATTTAATTACTTAACAACAATTGTGTTTTTTTTTCTGTGTAAGATGCACAATGAGAAATGCAAGTCTCGTATGGTATCAAGGGACACCCAGCTCCATTTCTCTCGAGCATCAAACTCTTAGCCTACCAGCGTATCTTCTGGTTTAACCACAACCACCACGAGGCACAGAACTACTGTTCTATACACATTCGGCCGGCAAGGTACTTGCTACGCTACCTTGGGCTTCCGACCGCCCGTGGTACCATCTTTAGACTCCTTGGTAGGAGCTCGTAAAGATAATACCACCTTTACTACCTCTTTTTACATTGCAGAGCCAGAAAGAGGTTCACTGGTGGTTCTCTCGGGTCCGAAGAGACCCCCCTGAAAGAGCATTGAGAAACAGTCGGCAGAAGTGGGTCTGGTATTAAACAAGATCAGAGCCAACTTATTTGTTTCAACGGTCAAAGAGTCTACTCGTTTGGGTCGCTGCGTGAACGTTGATGAGGTAGATGATGCTGTCTACCTTGGCTCTGCCGTAAACAAAAGAATTTGGGCATAGTCGCGTTAGGTGTATTGATATTATTACTCGTTTTCTAAAGTGGACGGAATGGTACATTTGTATGGAGGTACCAGAAAGGCCGTGGCTAGATTTCCAGTTTTTTTTTCTCCAAAATTTATCATGCTATAACTTTACTAAACACAGAATTTGGGCACAATCGCATTGAGTGTACTCATATTATTACTCGATTCCTAAAGTGGGCGGAGTGGTGCATTTGTATGGGAATACCAGAGGGGGCGTGGCCATGCAGGCCATTTGCAATACCGTAATTAGTTTCAAAACAATTGGTTGCGTCTTTCGAATGCTATCGTGCATACCAGCCGGTCACACAGACGGATGGGCATGGCTCAAAAAGTCAAGAATCGAATTTGGTTCAAACAAACCTAGGATCTAAAGTGACTCCTTATATGTGTTATACTTTTAGGTAGTATCAAATGATATATACCCTCCTACCCATAGGGTGAGGGTATAAATACCAAAACTTCGTTGAATATGGCAGGGGAAAAAGGTGTTATCTACTTGATGTGACGGACTATATACGGTGCGCAAAAGACCGAAGCGCTTGGAGATTTTTTCTACGTGCGGCTACTAATGGATGAATTTCTGTTGCTACTGCCAAATAAGAAAGAGAACTGTAAATGTCATTGATTACAATGTAAGTAAAATGTTAACTTTCGAAAGGACACAGAAAAATGCCAAGATACCCCAATTTAATTTTGGGCCTTAGAACACAGTGGTATACTTCGTTTTAAAAGATTAGGTCAAAATCAAGTGATATTCCATTTTTAAGTTTGTGTGTCTCTCAGCGATTTTTCGACCCAAAAACTCGTGTTTTTTACGCTTGATCATCTCCAAACACTGCTCCGAATCATCAACTCGTCGTTGTTTTTGGTCAAAAGTGAGCTCGCGTGGCATCCACATTGTACAGAGCTTTCTCATACCCAAATATTTGATGTACACGTTCAGTTGATATCTTTAGAGTGTCTGCTATTTCATTCAATTTCAATTAACGGTCGTTTTAATTAATATTGTGGATTTTTTAATGTTTTCGTCAGTAACATCTTCTTTTGGGCGTCTACCGTCTTCAGTGCTCATTTCACCACGTTATCATGCGTACAGCTTAGCATACCAATCCTTGATGGTTAATTTTCAGTGTCCGGAACTTGTCAGCAAGCCAAGTTTTTGCTGCAACTGTATTTTATCCCTTCAAAAAGCAATATTTTATCAACACGCTAAATTACTTTTTATCCATTTTTTTCACAATAACAAAATTTACCTCACCCAATATGCTATAATTCAGAAACTAATGATCCGACAACTGTCAAACGTATTCACGCGACTTTTGAAGGTTAGGGCTAACTAAAAATCAAATGGATTTAATTCTATTACCGCCAGGCTAGACTTTTCAATTAACCTGTTATATCAAAATGTAATTTGAAATGACTTTCGCTTTTATATCTTTTTTTGTTTTTTTTTGAAATTCAAGTTTTAGGTTAATTGGCTTACATCTTCAGGTTAGCACAATTCATTTATTTGTAATTTTTATACCATCACCCTTAGGGATGAGGGTATATATCATTTGATACGAAAAAAGTGTAACGCATTAAAGGAGACGAGTTAGATCCCAGGTATCTTAAGACCAAATTTGTTTCAGGGCATTTTAAGACGATTGAGCTATGTCCGTCTGTCTGGCTGGCTGGATGGCTTGTCAGCAGGATAACTTGAGTAAACCTTAACGGATCAGTATGAAAATTTACCAGTATTAATATTTTTCAAAACGAACTTATGGGATTGTAAATGGGCAGAATAGCCCCACCCCTTCTGGTACCTCCCATACAAAATTACCTATTTTTGGATAATTTTTATTTCTTTCATAACTTCCCAACGGACGATCGTAGGATATTTAAATTTGGTCAGTTTATTTATCTTGCAAAAGTAGAAAACCGAAACCTTTGCCATACCCCTTCTGGTACCTCCCATACAAATGACCTAATTGACCCTCATAGTTTTACATACATATCTTTTTTGTAACTAAACTGAATTTACTCAAATTTTGTATATGATGTTTGCATATGAAAACTGGACTCAGCAATGAATATGAACTATATCGGTTCACGCCTTCTGGTACCTCCCATACAAAATGACCTATATTTGCAAATTTAATATTTCTCCCATAACTTCCAAACGGACACTTGGAGGATAATGACAAATGATCGGTTAATTTATCTTGCGATAGGAAGCAAAACCTCAGAAAACCTTACTTTTTGACGCACCCCTTCTGGTACCTCCCATACAAATTCCCGAATTCACCCTCATAGTCCTACATACATATCTTTTTGTAAGTACAGTGAATACAGTCGAATTTTGCGTAAGTTGTACAGTTATGATAATTTGAATCAGGAATGAATATGGATTATACCGGATCACCCTCTGGTACCTCCCATACAAAATGACCTTGTTTGGAAAATTAATATTTCTCCCATAATTTCTAAACTGGCACTTGGAGGCTAATCAAATTTGGTAATTAGTTATCTTGTAATAGGAATTATTATTAGGTGATGGCATTTATCAATCAGTTTACCTGACTGAAATTTCTGTACTGGTTTGTACTGATTTTGATAAATTTTATTTTTTTGTCATATTGTAAATATACGGCTATCATTTTTAGAATTAAGTATCGACAAATAAACAATTAATAATGTTATTTCAAAAGAGTCGAAACCTTTTTCGATATATAGTAAAAAAAGCTTGCGAGATAATACAAAGTTTAAAATATCTCTTGATTTTGACCTAATCTTAGAAAAGTTGGGATGTCTCGGTGTTTTTCTGCGTCATATTGACGTACTTACAGTATTATCAAATATTTGCCACAAATCCCTTTCCATTTAACCTTTCAGCTACACATTATATCATCAACAACGTAAACATATACAATTTAAATTTATTCTACTACATATAGCTGGTTTATTTCCAGAGACCACACATTTATGTTGAATAAATACACGTCTGTCTATCTATCTATCTGGTTTTGTTTCATAGCATAAAATATACATAAAAATCGAAACATATTAAATGTAGAGATAGATTTAAGCAGTGCGTGCGCGGACAGATTTCGTACAGCATTGTGACATCGTTTAAACAACTGGCTCGTTGGTCTAGGGGTATGATTTCCGCTTAGGGTGCGGGAGGTCCCGGGTTCAAATCCCGGACGAGCCCGAGTATGTAATTTTTTTTTGATGTATTTATTAAAATTAATTTTAAATGTTTCAAAGGAAAATACATATGTAAGTAAGTAATTACAGCACAAAGCCAATAAACGAAACAAAATTCAAGAAATGTTTTGAAAAAAAAGGGAACGATAAGTTGTATTATTTTACACCCACACTCATATATGAGTTAGAAAGAATGTGCGCACACACAAATGCTGTTGTTTATGCTCAGCGAACCCAAAAAATGTAAATTTGCGAGCAAAAGCTTTAGGTTTATCTAAAAGCAGTTTAAAAAAATGCAGTTCTATAAATCTTTCTTAGGTTCATTTAAATTTTCAACGTCAACGACTAAACTACATACTATGTATTTGCCAATACCTTCTTCACAATTTGTCACATCCAAACCACTGTTTCGCGAAAAGCTGTCAACAAACATTTGCGCTACATAAGCGCAATGATAAATTAATAAATTGTTTTCCTTTATAGCTAAAGTTGTTGTTGCCTTTTTTGCCGATTTCATAAATTTACGCTGTGAGTGAGTGCTCTCCATTTTTCTCTTTTTTTTTGTTGCTCAGCATTATACTTATGATTTTTATTTATTTTCAAATTATTTTTCATAAGTCATTAAGTCGCCGCCATCTTTAGCGTTCGAGCGCTGTCATTTAGTGATACCTTTTTTTCCTCTTTTATTTCTTCGTTCATTAGACATCGCATCGCCTTTTGGTTGTCATTTACTCGAGAAAAATATCAGATTTTGTTTTGCAATTTTTTGGTCATATATCATATTTTGACAGGGGAAATGTCATTTTTAATCAATGTATATAAACAATTTTCACAGGAGGTGACGAAGGAGGACGAAAAGTGCACAAAAGTACAATACATCATGATGACCCATTAAAAAGCGTAAATATCATCATTACAGATTGGTTACTTTAACGCGTTATGATATTTTGCAAGATTATAAATTTGTTCGCAAAGGCATGAAAGTGTCAATAATTTTTAAGGATGTTAAAGCTGTGTAATGCTTTATGTGCGTAAGGAGTAAAAACAGAAATGTCGTTTTTGTCGAAAAACAATTTTTTTAAGTATTAAATAGTCATGTACCAGGTTCGTTTTGGCTTAAGCGATAAACTTTATACTCAGCGATAAACTTAAATATCAGCAACAACAGAATTTTATTCACCAGTAGCCGAATGTAGAAAAGACTTCCAAGCGCTTCCGTCTTTTGCGCTCCGTAGATAGTTCGTCACTACTATGCGCTTGCTTAGCGCATAGCAGCAGAGGTTTGCGATCAGTAATCGTCTCTTGATTTTCTGGCCGACATTAATATTTTTAAAAGGCAGCAGTAACATCTCGCAGTCCACGGCCAATGATATCTATGTCATCGGCATACGCCAGCAGCATGTGACTTTTGTTAAAGATGATACCAGTCCTATTTACTGCAGCCTTGTGTATGATCATCTCCATTACTATGTTAAAGAGATCGCATGACAGACAATCTCCTTGACCAAAGACTTTTCGATATTCTGGCTCTCTTTTTTCTTCCAAGGACGCTTTTTCCGCCTGAAGAGGCGTGTCATCTCCCTCATTATACCCTAACCCTACGGGTAGCAGGGTATATATCATTTGATACGACCCAAAAGTGTAACACATAGATGGACTTACTTTAGACCCTAGGTTCCTTTGAACCAAATACGACTCACGACTTTTTAAATCGTTTCAGCCATGTCCGTCTGTCTGTCTGGCTGGTGCTCACGATAAATTTCGAAAGATGCAACCAAATGTATTGAAATTTTGCAGGAATTAATATTTCCCCAAAACTACTTACGGTATGGGCTACATGACCCCGCCCTTTCTGGTACCTCCGCCCACTTTAGAGGTGGAGTAATAATATCAATACACCCAACGCGTTCGTGCCCATATTCTGTATTTAGTATAACGACAAAGTTTTGAAGAAAAAAACTGGAAGTCCAGCCGCGCCCCTTTTGGTATCTCCCATACAAACGTACCTATCCGCCCACTTTAGAATTCGAGTAATTATATCAATATAATAGAAAATTGTATGTTTTACAGAGGGTGAGGGCATATGTATGTCGGGATTCCCGACTGAAACTTTCTTACTGGTGACTTTTTTAGTCGTTTAAGCCATGTCCGTCTGTCTGGCTATCCGGCTGGTGCTCACGATAACTTTCGAAAAACGCAACCAAATGTTTTGAAATTTTGCACTAGTTCATATTTTCTCAAAACTACTTACGGTATTGAAAATGGGCTACTAGGCCACGCCCCTTCTGGCACCTCCCATGCAAAAGTTCAAATCCACCCACTTTAGAATTTGAGTAATTATATCAATATAATAGAAAATTGTATGTTTTACAGAGGGTGAGGGTATATGTATGTCGGGATTCCCGACTGAAACTTTCTTACTGGTGACTTTTTTAGTCGTTTGAGCCATGTCCGTCTGTCTGGCTATCCGGCTGGTGCTCATGATAACTTTCGAAAAACGCAACCAAATGTTTTGAAATTTTGCACTAGTTAATATTTCCCCAAAACTACTTACGGTATTGAAAATGGGCTACTTGGCCACGCCCTTTCTGGTACCTCCCATGCAAAAATACAAATCCACCCACTTTAGAAATCGAGTAATAATATCAATATACTAGAAAATTTTATGTTTTACTGAGGGTGAGGGTATTTGATAGTCGGTTTACCCGACTGAATCTTTCATACTGTTTTTTTCATTATAACGCTCCGTCACAGCACGCCTTGCGATTGGCTGCAGTGTGCCCTGCAGCATCTATTTCCCCAGACGTTTCGTGACATTCATCATCGTACCAGGGCTTGTCTGAGCATGGTTGTTCATAACCCAGTACGGTCGTTGCGGCATTGGTCATATAATTCGCAATATGCTGCCACTGGGTGTCGGGAATGTAAGAATTAGGGGGTTTTTTTGAAGTAGTTGAGATAGTTGGTTGGAGTAGGCATTGGCTATTTCGGTGGTATGCAGCTCTGTGAGGTCTGGCATACTTTGGTTACGAGCGTTTTTATCACTACTTAATCGCGTGCGTACCTTGGTTGCAACTAAGTGGTGATCCGTGCACAGCGTATCACACGCATATCCATAACACTTGAGACATGCCTTCCATCGATTACCACATGATCAATCGGCTCCACGAAAAGCCCCCCAATGAAATAACGCCCAAACGAAAAATGAAATATAACCCACCCAAATAATCTCCAATGAAATAACACCCAACAATTTTTTTTAATATGGGGATTGTTTCATATCGTGAATAATTTGGGTGTTATTTCATTTCTTATTCGGGGGTTAGTTCATTTTTAAAGCTGTTGTTTTTATAATTATATAAAAATAGGCCTTTTAAGAAAACTTTTATCCTGTGAATATATTACAATATCTTTTGAATGTTTACAGATATTTCCATTTGTGTTCATATTGACGGATAGAAAATCAAGAAAATGCACCGAGCATTTTTTCATTTTTAGAATTCGATTAGTACACACTAAGAATGGAATTTATTTTTAAATTGTAAGAGTTCTTCAAAAGGAAGAATTCAATAAAAGCAGAGAGTTTGATTTGCTTGTGAACAGTTGAGGTGGTTGTGTAAAGGCCAAACGTAAAAGGCAAATTGTCTTCCGAACTGCAAAAATAGAGCAGGGCTACAACGATCTACGATCCACACGATTCATTTCAATAATTTTGCGACTTTGTTGTTGGTCCATATTGACTTCATGAAATCCGTGGAGAAACTGACTCTTTTATGAATTTTGGACATAATTTCATTTTTGTTGCTGATGGGGTTTATTTCATTGAGGGTTATTTCATTTTTATCATTGGGTGTTATTTCATATGAAAATACTCCCAAATATTGGGGGGTTGTTTCGTTTTCGTTTTGGGGTCTATTTCATTTATTTTTCGATGTTATTTCATTCACTGTTTTTCGGTGTTATTTCCAGTTTTTTGGGTTTTATTTCATTGGGGGTTATTTCCTTGGGGGGCTTTTCATGGAGCCTATCAATCTGGTTTCTTGTCTTTTGATCAAGGGATATCCAGGTTGCCTTGTGGATATCTTTATACGGGAATCTGGTTCCACTCACTACCATGTATATTGCCGACGCGAAACTTACCAGTCTGAATCCGTTATCGGAGGTGTTATTGTGTAGACTGAATTTCCCGACTGCTGAACCAAAAGCATCTTTTCTTTCAATTTTAGCATTTAAATATCCCAGAACAATTTTAAGGTCATGTGCAGGGCAGCGGTCATATACTATTTCCTACAGGCGCTCATAGAATGCATCTTTAATATTCTCAGTGGCTTATTAAGCTACAGCAACCGATCATCATAAGAGAGCCTTTGTGTTGAGCTTCAGTAACTTATGTTACCTACTCCCTAAGACGCATCGGTATCAGCGTGCCATTTACGTTGATCAACATAGCGCCTTCTCACATTTGCTACCACTAAATGGATGTTCAGTGGCATGAACCGGAGAACACGTGATCTATCGGGCGGTGTGAACTGCTTGCTGACCCAAAAAAGGGAGATCAGATTTCGATTATTTTCAAATGAATAACGATCAGAAAACTCAAATTGGAAAATCTCTCAGTTAAGTTATCTGCCACATTTAAAAACATATATAATATATGTTATTAGGGCATTTCACCATCTTGGCCAGGTTTTGGAAGCAAATACTCCTTAGTGCTATCCTCCAAATATAGCCCTATTCAACCCATTTTTTCATTACAAATTAAAAGAAAGAGTTGCTTGGAATATTACCATCTAGATTAAACTGGCAAAACCTGCAAACAAATCCTACGAAGTTTGTAGCATAAGGTATACAAAACACATAGCGTACATTAGCCGTCTTATTACTCAGTAATATTTATATCATCACATTTGCAATATATCGCGATTAATTACTACAAACAGTGTACATTTTAAGAGAATAGTAATCGATAGCATCGGCCTCCTCTGAGCCGTGTATTCCGGAAGCATGACGATAGTGATCTCCCACCCTTATTACACGTCCTTATTATTTGTACCTCGTTTGATATTACTGATGGACTTTTTACCCGTCATCTAACGTAAATGTTGCAAAATGACCAAAACGTCAAATACCTATTAGCTCTGACAGCGCGAAGTTACCCACCAACTACTACCACTGGCATCAGGCTGAATTGGATGTCATTTTTTCTGATTTATCGGTGTTTTCCCATTTTCAAGTACTAAGCTACCCAGGCATTATGGCGGCATTTGGCGTTTGATGGCAACAAAAAACTGGCTTAAAATCGATTTTGACGTTTTTAAATCGTTCATATACGCTCTAAATTTAGTAGTCTTCAAAATTGTCTACATACATTTGGACATATAACGTCGCATGTCGGTATGCCTTTGCCATTAAATCCCTTGCTGTCGTTAATTTTTATTCTGCCGCTCAAAGTTCAGACAGACAGCGCTGGCTTATTGTTGTTAAAGGAAAAAAATTGATGCCAAGATTTATGGAAGTTAAATGTCATGACAATAAACAGACACATTCAGTCTTTTACAGTTTATATGCGCCTTTTTTTCGCTGCTCTCTCATTCATTTTGTTGAACGATTGACAGCTACTCAAAGGCTTAAACTGTTATTAAGTGTTATGCTTTGACGTTTTGCTGATATCTGCTTTTGATGATACGTCGACGTTTATTCCGACATACGCGCCGGCATTCGTGCGTACTCTTATAACGTCGGTGCAAACATCTATGTTGCGTGACATGTGCGTATTGTGAGATAGCTCTTAATGAAGGTATGAGTAACTGCACTCTGTTCATTGTTTTCATATCTGGACGTTTTAAAAGGAATACCCTTTTTATTGAGGAAAGGGGTATTTTAAAATTTCACCAAAGAGTTGAGCACGTGTGCCCAGGAAATTAAAGGATTATGTTATATTGAACTTAACAGGAGTTTTAAAGTTGTTCTTATCATACGCCAAGTATACAGTCAGGTTACTTTTAAGGCGGGGCTAATGTATGATATATCAAATAACTTTAGTAATACTTTAATAAGCATTATTGTCGTTGCGCCGACAAAACGGTTATGTGTTTTTCAATTATTTTTCAGAAGAACCAAAAAACTGATTTATTTTTTCTCATATATTCTGCACATTACTGATCTATATAACTTCCAAACCAATCAAGATATCACGAAAGAGATTTAAGGGTCAATGGACGACCGCAAGAGCTTTAAAATGTTGCAAAAAACAATACGAAAAATTACACATAACTGATTTCGTCGGCGCAGCGGCGATATATTTTATTTACTTTGCATTGCAATTGTGGAAATATTGTATGTCAGAAACATATAATTCTAAAAAAAATATGGCAATTATACGTAAAATCTCGAACACTAATGGAAAAGCTAGTAAAATATACTAAACCGGTGTCACAATGACATCAAATTGACAACGTGTGGTGTCAATTTGATAACGTTTTCTTGATGTAATTTTGATATCATTCGTTACCATTTTGACACCATTTGTTGTCAAGTTGAGACAAGCCGTAATATAGTGGTTAGAACACACGACGCTCCAGTCATCTAAATGTTGCCTTCATTGCCGGCCGACAGCAACTTCGCAGTATAAGTGTCGAGATAATCGGCATGTCTAGTAAAAGCTTCTCATTCGTTCGCATTCGTCGATAAATAGGTAGGTGCCGTTTGTAGTGTTTCTAAAATAGAAATATACATACCTCATTCTTCGGGTGTAAAGGAAAGTTAAGTTTAAGTAGTCAAGTTGACAACACCCGTGTACAAGTTGGCAACGCGCCCGTGTCGTTTTTATTACATTCGTGGTCAATTAAGGAACTTTTTGGTGTTATTTTGATCTCCTCATCAAAAGAAAAGAAACCCGATCGAACACGTGGCAGATGGATTATGTCTCAAACGTCTTATGAATGTGCGTTTTATGAGCGGTGCAAATATTCACTCGGATCACCATCAAGTATGCACACGATGAAGTAGTGCTAAAAACGCTTATCACCAGCTATGGGCACCACATTGAAAGGTTTGTGCTTCAATGTTCTATTTGTTGTTTTTTATTGCAACTTCTTCGTATCGATACGAATTCGTTTGCTCTTGAAGCTCCGAGAAGCCCATAGCTGCTCATCACTAAATGCAAAGAAGATAGACATCACAAAGCTGCATACCACCGATATAGCCAATGCCAAATCCAACCAACTCTTTCAATTACTTCAAACAAATTCCCCCAATTCTGATGTTCCCGACCCACAGTGACATAATATTACGGTTTCTATGATCACTGCCGCAACGGCAGTACTAAGTTATGAAAAACCCGATTAGGAATGTCGCTTAATGTCTGAGGAAATGAATGCTGCAGAGAAAGCAAAACTGCGGCCAATGAAAACGCGTGCGGTGACAGAACGATATAATGAGAAGAGGAGGGAGATCAAATGCCTCTGCGGACGGAAAGAGCTTCTGTAGAAGAAAAGAGAGAGGCAGGATATTGACAAGTACAGGAAAAGAGTTGAAGCCCGAAAGTTCTAGCAAAAGGTAAAAAGCAGTTGTTTTGTAAGGACAATCATTGACAACGGTGTAGATTGTTTACCGCCGAGCCAAAACGAAATCTACAGGGCAATTGCACGGCATAAAAACAATAGCAGATGGACTGGCGGCAGAGCTCTTTAGGGCCGGCGGATGTGATCTAGCAACATGCATGCGCCAGTTTATAAACACTATTAGGATAATGGAATGCCTGCCAAATGATTGAAATATAAGTATTCTATGCTTAAGAAAGGCGATCAAAGTGGGATTTGTCTTTGAGTCATCGCTTACAAAAACCTGGCTAATGTGTTTTGTGAAGGACTAAAGTCCATCATAGCGAACTTGATTCGACCTTGTCAGTGTGGTTTTAGACCTGGTAAATCGACAACCGACCAGATATTCACACTAAGAAAATCCAGGAGAGACCCAAGCAATGCAGATCGACACCTACAAACTGTTTATCAATTACAAAACTGCATTCGACAGAAACTATTAGATGATATATTACGGCTGAGTTTTGAATTCCCGCAAAGCTGATGCGACTTTGTGGAATAACACTGACTAACAAGAAGTCTTCAGTTAAAATCAGGAAAAAATCTGACAGAACCAAGCAAGGCTGTATACAAGTTGATAGTCCGTCATTCAATCTCATTAATATCATAATATAAATGATCATGCATAAGGTTGTAGTAAACACGACTGGTACCGTATTTGATAAAAGTCATATGCTGCTCGCGTATGCCGACGATATAGATAACATCGAGGACTGCGGAATGTTACTGCGGCCTTTACAAATATTCATAAGCAGTCGGCAGAAGATGGTCTTGCGATAAATGAGGACAAAACCCAGTTATTTGTTTCAACGAACAAAAAGCCTGCTAGGCGTTAAGGTGGTAAATAAGTTTTCTTACCTATTATAATAACTTTAGCCTGGAATCTAGGGAAGAGTATTGATCACAAATCACTGTTACTATGTACGAGCTAAGCAAGCGATTTGGACTAACAAAGATCCATCTCTACCAGACATTAATCCTACCTGTCTCTCTACTGCGATAGTCTTCGAGCGCAAAATATTTGGACCCATCATAGTTTAAGGCGAGTACAGTCGTCGAATTAACCAAGAGCTGTATTAGGACATCGCCATAGTCAAGCGCGTAGAAATAGACCGAATGCGTCGGCTAGGACACGTTGTACGAAAAGATGAAAATGCTTTAGCATGAAAAGTGTTCAACAATAAACTCGATGGGCGACCAAGACGTTGTATAGACCAGGTGAAATAGTCCCCGTGGGAAATAATAAATGACATGACTGCTAGTCAAACGTTATATAAGAAATAGATTTCGCTAATTGAATTAGTTTAACACCACCCACATTTCCTTTAGGCTTGCTTGGTAATAATCATTCAATCCTCGTATATTTATAAAGAATTTGAGTCGTAGCACATTTTTCTAAATTAATACACACAACAATACACAATGACTTTGTTAAATATATGACCACTAAGTTAGTTAATACCAGCCATTCATCCATCAACTTAAAGTACGTAAGCACTTGGCAAATATATTAAAACGTTCAAATTGGATCCAATGTCAACATATTCGCTAAAGCTCCCCTCGAATTGTTCAAAAAGTTGCGCATTAAAAGTGACAACTAAATACTGCAAATAAATACTAGGCAATATGTAACTAGAATTAACTGAAAAACATTGAATAAAAAAACAGAACGTCAAATAGTTTTAATTCCAAAGAATTTCGGAAAACAAAGATAACACAGTATGATATACTGCATACACTTTTGTGGACCACATGTCATCATACGTCATTTGATTATGATGTTGAGGTCTTTTATAGTAGTACTCATAGCTTTGGAGTTTGCCATAAAACATTTTTATTATATTTACAAGTCTCCTGCTCTTACGCAATTCGTTAGGAATTTCAGCAGTTGTTAATAATAAACTATATCTTCTATGTGTGGGATTTATTTTGAAATTTTTTCAAGTCATTGTTTTTGTTGTGAATTTCTTGACAGTTTAGAGGGGCAATATAGAATTTTGTCACTTCGTTTAAATTGTGTTACTTTTTTTGTTTACTACCTACATACACCATTAAAATACTGGTTGACTGATTCTAGGTATAGTTGGATGGCTAATGCCAAGTGTGGTAAATATTTGACTATGCAAAGAATGCATCATTATGATACCACCAAAAACTTTTGCAGCTGAAAATGTAGTTTTTTTACGTTATCTCTTCTTATAAGTTATAGCAATGTTTGCAGGAAAGTATTGCTAAATGCAAAGATCAAATTTTTACTTACCAAATATTTCTACTGACGATTTAGACACTGGTCCAAAGCATTATAATATTTATTATTTTATTTGATATTAAAGTTTTATTCAATCCCAAGATCATTAACGTTTATGAAAGAAGTTTATAAGCAGAACGATATTCTCACAATGCCAGGCAGTATGTGTAGCTATTTCGGATTCAACCCCGAAACCTCATTAGCATACTTTGATTCAATTTGCAAATTATTTATTAAGTCTTATGCTCCAGAATCTCACAACAAAATGAGAATTTGTTCCTAAGTGCATAGAATCGAAAAACTTCATAAGCATTCACATTGAGACATCATTCGCAAAAAACTTTTTTCTTGTTGCTGGTGAAGTTTTTCGAGTCTATGCACTCCAGAAAGAAAAGATATGCGGTTGCTCGTTAAAACCACAGAATTATCATATCGCCGGCTTAATGTGCAACAATGCTACATCCACTTTTTAAGTAAATTGAGCTTTTGATGCCGTGTGGTAAAGAAAGATACGCCTCCTTTGACCAGCATTTAGTTTTTCTTCATCTTGAGTTTTGACGTGTGTAAAAAGGTTTGATATGCACACCTGCTAAATCCCCTCATAGCAACATTTTTGTAAGAAAAACTGCTAAATCCATCAAAACCAACCATATTTTTGGTTGGCAACAAACATGAAATATAAGAAGTTTTTTGTCTCTCCTGTAAAATGTGCTGAAAGGGAGTTAGTAGGTTTGCATATTAAGCCGACGATACATCATAAGTCTACGAACAACAGTTATTCATGAACCATCAGTTTCATGTTTGTATCGAAAGACATAGTCCCAAAAATAGCAGAACTATTTTTCTTTAGGAACGTCTTTCGTTTCTCGCGTCCATTTCATTGCATAATTGCTTATAATTTTGAACTAGGTCTAATCTTTTTAAGTGCTTTCATCTTCCGCTTATTTGGCAGCAGCAACAAACATTAATCCATAACACTATGCAATAAATGACGACTTTTTGTAAAATACAAAAACGGTTCGATTCTTCAACTCTTTGATTTTAGTATAGGATATGAAAGTTGCGTCCCTCGGAAAACATGAATAACTTAACTATTTGTTAACCGATTTTTACAAACAAGTATGCGTTTAACTCGTGAAAGCGTGCACTTTCTGAATAAAGTAGTAAACAGAAGGGTGTCCTTATAAAATAGGGGCTACAAACTTCATCAAACTTAAAAATAGTGAAAAAATTACAAAAGTTTGAAATTTCGAGGTAAAAAACAAACAGATATGACAACCACGTTACTGGCTAATAAGTGCGTAAAGGCTCGAAAAACCGGTATCAACGTGGACTTTATGAGCTATTTAGGTTGTCTAGACACGTTCAGATTGGATTGATAACAGTGATAGAGAAAAATTTGGACTCCCTCAAAGTAATGCTCAAAAAAGTGAAAAAAAAATAAAGTCTTCTTCAATATTTTGTTGAAAAAGGTCAGGAATAACAAACCTTTTTGACATAATTTGTTAATAAAGTTAGTGCGCAAAACTCCCAGCTACATTATTGCCGAATACTGTTTAGCGCTATCACGAAGTGTGAGTTAGCGGTTGGACAAAAACTGATGACACTTTTTTTCATGATGCTCACTGATTTTGAGAATATTTAGGGGCCCATAAAAAAAAATGGTCACCAATATCGCCAAATTGAGTATAGGGTTTTATTACCCTTCGACAGTAGAATCGAACCTATACTATCCCGTTTTTGTATTTTTTCACTGTTGCACTCTGTAATTAGTAGCCCTTAGAAAATAATTCCAGACACCTTGGTCGTTTGCGCTCCGTAGATAGTTTGTCACACCAAGTTTAGATAACAGATTTTTCATCATCTTTCTTTAATATCCAGGCTGACATTACTGTTTATACCCTAAACCTACGAGTAGGAGGGTATGTATCATTTGATAGGACCCAAAAGTGTTACACGTAGAAGCTGTCACATTAGGCCCTAGGTTTCATTGAACCAAATTCGATTCATAACTTTTTAAGTCCTTTGAGCCATGCCCGTCTATCTGGCTGTCCGGCTGGTGGGTACGATAACTTTCGAAAGACGCAACCAAATGTTTTGAAATTTGTCACGAGTTAATATTTCTCTAAAACTACTAACGGTATTGTAAGTGGGCTACATGGCCCCGCCCCTTCTTGTACCTCCCATACAAATACATCATTCCGCCCACTTTAGAAATCGAGTAATAATATAAATGCAATCAACGGGATCGTACCAAAATTCTGTATTTGGTTCAGCTATAACAAGATAAAGTTTCGGGAAGTCTAGCCACGCCCCTTCTGGTACCTCCCATACAAATGTACCTTACCGCCCACTTTAGAAATGAAGTAATAATATCAAAAAATCCTACGCGCTCGTATCCCAATTCTTTGTTTAGTAAAGCTATAGCAGGTTACAGTTTTGGAGAAAAAAAAAACAGGAAGTGTAGCCGCGCCTCATCTGGTACCTCCCATGCCCATCTGGTACCGCTCACTTTAAAGATCTATTAATATTTTTAATAGACCTTATCAGTGCGGCTTTAGATCAGGCAAATCCACGACGGATCAGATATTTACACTACGGCAGATTCTTGAGAAAACCCATGAGAAGCAAATCGACACTTACCACCTCTTTGTCGATTACAAAGCTGCCTTCGATAGTCCCATCAGGCATCGACTATACGAAGCCATGTCTGAGTTCGGTATTTCTGCGAAGATAATTCGTCTCTGCCGGTGTACCCTTACGAATACCAAATCCTCTGTTCGGATTGGCAAGGATCTATCTGCACCATTCGATACGACGAGAGGTCTTAGACAGGGTGACGGTTTGTCATGTATGCTGTTCAACATAGTGATGGAGAAGTTGTTAAGGAAAGCAGCGGTTAACATGTCTGGCACCATATTTAATAAGAGCCACATGCTGCTCGCATATGCCGATGATATCGACATTATCGGTCGAACGATGCGAGAGGTAACAGATGTTTTCTCATCAGTTGAAAGGGAGTCAGCGAAAATTGGTTTGGCAGTGAATGAGGACAAGACGAAGTTAATGGTATCATCGAACAAAGTATCCACCCGTTGGGGACGCAGCGTGAACGTTGAAAACTATTGCTTTGAGGTAGTGGATGAATTTATCTACCTTGAATCCGCCATGAACAAAAACTACAGTGTCAGCCTCGAAATAAAACGGAGAATAGTGCTTGCCAACAGGTGTTTCTTTGGACTACGCGAGCACTTTATAAACACCACCCTATCTCGAACTACCAAAGTCCAGCTGTACCAGGTACTAATTTTACCGGTCCTGTTGTACGCCTCCGAATCTTGGGTGCTTACACAAGCAGATGCAGCTCATCTGGCGGTGTTTGAGAGAAAAATACTCCGCAAAATATATGGACCCATTTGCGTAAACGGCGAGTTTAGGATTCGGATGAACCATGAGCTGTACGAGTTATACCACGACATTGATGTCGTCAAGCGAATCAAAGTGCAACGATTACGCTGGCTAGACCATGTCGTGAGAATGGATGAGGAAACTCCAGCGCGAAAGGTATTCTATCAAGACCTCGAAGGACGGCGCAAAAGAGGGAGACCGCGACTACGTTGGAAGGACCAGGTAGAGGAATCACTGACGCTGCTTGGTAGGACTGACTGGAGACGGTGCGCACAAGATCGAAGCGAATGGAAATCTTTGATCATTTCGGCCTCTGACTTAGGCACTAAGATATAAATATATATATGTGTCAAGTTGTTTTAAAGGCTAATAATAATAATATTTTTAATAGAAGTAACGCGATCGTGCCCAAATTCTGTATTTAGTAAAGCTCAAGCATGATGAAGTTTTTGTGAAAAAATTTGGAAGTCTAGGAAGTCTTTCTGGTACCTCCCATACAAATGTACCACTCTGCCCACTATATAAATCGATTAATAATATCAGTATAATAGAAAATTTAATGGTTTACTGAGGGTAAGGGTATATGTAAGTTGGGTTGCCCGACTGAAACTTTCTTACTGGTCTTTTTTTGTACAGCGTTGTCAAGGTAGACAAAATCATCTATCATCATCGTCATTTTTGTTCGTTGAAACAAATAACTTGTCCCCATTTATCACCAGAGCCACTTCTACCGGCTGCTTCTGAATGCTCGGAAGGCCGCAGTAACATCCCAAAATCCATGGCACACGAGAGCTGCATGTGGCTTTTTATTAAATATAGTACCAGACGTGTTTACTACAGCATGCATGATCATCTCTAGTATGATGTTAAAGAGATCGCATGACGGACTATTGCCCAGTCTAAGGTCTCGCTTGGATTATGGCATTTTTCACTGATGCCTTCGTGTCAGTCAGAATCTTCCTGAATATCTGGTCGGTCTTGGATTTTCCTGGTCTAAAGTCATACTAATAAGGTCCAATCATAATCATGATTGCTAGAATAGGCTTCAGACTTTCACATAACACACTAGACATGGCCTTGTATGCGATGGGTCAAAGACTCATCCCGCGATAGTTGATACACTCACTTGAATCGCCTTTCTGAACCACAGGACAAAAAAATCTCAAATTCCAATCGTAGGGCATGAATTCCTTTAGCAAAATCGCACGTTGCCAGCTCATTGCCGCCATACTTTAAAAACTCTGCTGATCTCGTTTGGCTCGGTGGTGGACAATCTAATCTGTACTCGATGATAGGCGTGATCTCGTTGGGAACGTGCAGAGTACGAAACTGTAGCAACACACTCTTCGTGTTCCTGGTCAGATTTGCATTTTTGTCATTACAGTTGGGGATATCTGTTCCAAAATCGATGCTTCTTCCCTTTTGGCATAATTTTCGGGTTTCTCCACTGTCCATGCTATTTTCCGATATCGTGCCTCGCGGATTTTCCATACACTCCTTTTCCACGAAAGAGGCATTTCAACTCCGTCCTCTTCTCATTATATCATTCGATCACCGCACGCGTTTCCACTGGCTGCAATTTTTCTTTACATGCAACATCCTAACATCCAAAATAACGATAAAAAGTGTAAATGCCACTGTATTCTGGGTTGATCATGCATCACAAAAATGCTTAAATTGAAATCTTATCTGATCCTTTTTAGAAAATATCGATATATTTCATTTCTGCCGACTGGACCAAATGTCTTTTTACTTTTTAAACGATGACAGTAAAAAACTGGACAAACGAGATAAAAACTGTTTACTTATTATAAAAGTACACAAACAGGGATTCATGCATGAGCTAAGATTATTTTGACATTGCTGCAACCTGGAGACTTAAAGTGCATTTTAAGCCTATATTTTTAAAAAATATTGATATTTGTCATTTGTAAACTATATATATAAATACAGTACGAGCTCGATTTTCGCAACCGATAGCAGCCCAAGCCGGTTGCAGTTACCGAGATTGTTGCGCTTACCGAACCTCTATTGAAAATTGTTATTTTACTTTGTGCAAAATGCCCCACGTCACTAAAAAACTGTACTATAACAGTCATTTGCTCACTCACATGGAACAGTGGCGTAACATAGCATGCAAATAAATAAAAAACTTATAATTTCTTCGAATACATTGAAAAGTTGCGCTCATCGATACTGCTTTTTTGAACGTGTTGCACTTATCAAGACTCATGTGTAAAAAAAGAGCGGTTGCGCAAATCGGGGTGTTGGAATAATCGGTAGTTGCGAAAATCGAGCTCGTGCTGTACATATATTGCAATTAACAAATACTTCACTTTTCTAATACTGAACAAATTCCTCTTAGGCTATTACGCGGTTTAAAAAATTAAAAATATCGATATTTTTCAAAAATGTAGGCTTAAAATGCACTTTAAGTTTCCAGGTTGCAGCAATGTCAAAATAATCAATGCTCGTGCATGAATCCCTGTTTGTGTACTTTTATAATAAGTAAACAGTTTTTATCTCGTTTGTCCAGTTTTTTACTGACATCGTTTAAAAAGTAAAAAGACATTTGGTCCAGTCGGCAGAAATGAAATATATCGATATTTTCTAAAAAGGATCAGATAAGATTTCAATTTAAGCATTTTTGTGATGCATGATCAACCCAGAATACAGTGGCATTCACACTTTTTATCGTTATTTTCATGCAAAGAAAAGTTTAGCTTCAAGCCTGCAGTGATATGCTTAAAATCAAAAAAATTACCATTTGTAGTGATCTCTTAAAAAACGTGTAACTCTCCCTCTTATCAACCAATTTTTATAAACGATGGCTTGGTTTGCTCAGGGAAGTCCAATCTTTATACTCAATTTATGAAATTGAATTTATTTTAGTGATTTTTTTTTTATAAATTTTTTTATCAATCTAAAACCGTGTTTTTGGCACAAAAAAAATTGTTTCCCTCCTACTATCAAAACTACCCAACCGAAGTAAAAAGTTTGTATAGAAAGGTTTTAGGGGAGCACACTACCTTTAATTGGAGACCACTCATGTTCAAATCGTTGGACCCGTTTACGAATTATTCTCCAATAAGCTGATGCATCTCATGAACAATTTTCAAAATAATTCAAAAATTCATATCTTGAGAACTAATCAGAGGAAAATTTAAATCTCATATTCGTGTTTACGGGGCCGAAATCTATAGAAAAAAATTATTTAGAACTCTGCAGCTGACAAAAAATAAAGATTTGTAAACTGGTGTAACAGAGCTTGATATCCCACAAAACCATTTTTAAACAAATTGTTAAAAATATTATAAAAGCAACACTCCTTTCCATAATTTACAAAACGTAACAAACCAGTGTTACCATCTATTATAGCCTATTGTAGCGTATCTCGTGGAGAGCTCAATTATCTGAACAAGTAACAGCTACTTGAGATTTTGTGACAGTTATGAGTACGTTTGCACGAATTTAACTGCATAGCTATAAATTTAGCTGTCAGTTTGGCTAGATTTAAGATTATATACGATATTTTTATAATGTTGAAAGGCTGTTCATTGTATTGTTGTAGATTTTGATGTATACTTCATTCTAGACCATTTGGAGCTATAAAATACAAACTGATTATATTTCTAAGTAGTTTTGATGATTAATACCGAAACAATTAACGAGTAAGTTTGTTTGCAAGAAAACTGTTTAAAATGCGTCATATCGCTATGATAATTTTATACAATTCTACAATTCTACTTTAATAACATTGAATAAAAATAATAAGCATGGTAACATAATATTGGTCTTTTTAAAATATTAATTATATGTACCCTTGTTCATATTGATAATCATATATGCCATGTTGTGAAAGAAACTGGGTTACGCACTGAGGAGACGTAATAGATACTTGTATGAATTTTAAGTTAATTAGCAGGCTGGTGGCCACAACAAATTTCGATGATTCTAAGGATTCAATTCAGTAATGGTCGTATGTCTTAATCTACGGTTTAGGATCGAATACATCATGAGTTCATATAATTTCAAACAGAAAAATTTACATAGCACATTTTACACAATACATGCAAATAACATAAATAAAACCATGCATTTACTTTTTTAAAAATTTCTTCTCTCCACTTTAGTATACGAATATATCTTAAAAAATGTTAGACTACTTTTAAGGCTTGTATTGAACTTCAATGAATAATCTACAAAGTTTTATTTTAAATCATCCATAAGTCAATGCCACAGCGATGCAGTTTTATTCGATTCAAATTGTATTACCTCATTATTGCAACACTAAAAAAAGTGTATGGTGATCAATATTTACTTTTAACCTTTCGTTCCCACTCTCACACTATAAATCATTTATTTTTTGACATTTATCAATTCTCTAGATAAAAAACATGACAACGTACAAGTAACTAGAAAACGGAATCATTAATTATACACCCTCGCACATTACAATGTAGTTTGTGACAGTATCATTAACATACATATGAGCGAATATTGTAATAATAGCTCAACTATCATGCATCATGTAACGCCTTCTGTACAAATTATACACTATATTTTGTAATTTATATTTACAACAAAATTGTTGATTTCAGATAACACTTTCATATCACAATTCACATATTACAAAATGACAAAATTTTTGTTGTTGTACAGTTTCACGAAATGACAGAATCTTTTCATCATCGTCATCGTTATAAACACACACCGTTGTGAGGTCGGTGATAGTGCTAATATCCCTTAATTATATGATAAATAAAATTATACAATTACAAAGATGAATAATGTACAATTAGTAAGGCAACAATAGTAGCAATAGTAACAGCAAATAAATTTAAATAAATATTAGATATAGCGCAACAGCATCGAGTTGTCAGGTTAGTGAAATATTGTTAAATATACTAGTGAACGTTGTAAAAAAAATGCCAAAGTAAACAATTGCTAATGAATATTTATAATAGTTATCAAAAACAATATCTTAACATGCAAAATGTATGTAAGATGTCTTATCTCCTTGCGTTGTAAGAGAAGCAGGAAAGAGTTATAACAAAGTGCAAAAAAAATGCGATTTTTTGGTCACTTACAAAGATTCAGCTACCACATGGAAATTGGTTCAAATACAAGCATCTTTTGCAAAATTAAATAAAACCAGTACAGAAATTTCAAGCAGGTAAACTGACTGATAAATACCATCACCCAATAATAATTCCTATTACAAGATAATTAATTCCCAAATTTGATTATCCTCCAAGTGCCGCTTTAGAAATTATGGGAGAAATATTAATTTTCCAAACAAGGTCATTTTGTATGGGAGGTACCATAATCCATAATCATTCTTGATTTAAATTATCATAACTGTGCAACTTACACAAAATTCGACTGTATTCAGTGTACTTACAAAAATATATGTATTTAAAACTATGGGGGTATGTTCGGTATTTTGTATGGGAGGTACCAGAAGGGGTGCGTCAAATAGTTATGTTTTGTAAAGTTTTGCTTTCGATCACAAGATAAATTAATTGACCAATTTGCATTACCCCCCAAGTGTCCGTTTGGGATAAATATTATTTTTTCAAAAATAGGTAATTGTGTATGGGAGGTACCAGAAGGGATGATCCGATATAATCCATATTCATTCCTGATTCAAATTTTCATAACCGTACAAGTTACGCCAAATTTGACTGAATTCAGTGTACTTACAAAAAAGATATGTATGTAGGGCTATGAGGGTGAATTCGGACATTTGTATGGTAGGTACCCGAAGGGGTACGTCAAATAGTAAGGTTTTCTGAGGTTTTGCATTCTATCACAAGATAAATTAACGGACCAATTTTCATTATCCTCCAAGTGTCCGTTTGGAAGTTATGGGAGATATATTAAATTTGCAAAAATAGGTCATTTTGTATGGGAGGTACCAGAAGGCGTAAACCGATATAGTTCATATTCATTGCTGACTCCAGTTTTCATATGCAAACATCATATGCGTTTAATGCGTTACACTTTTTTTCGTATCAAATGATATATACCCTCATCCCTAAGGAATATGGTATAATAAACGAATCGAAATATCTTTCGGTATTTTAAGTCTTTTGAGAGGGTAGGAGCCTCTGAAAACATGGTAAATTTCTTGACTAGTCGTTGCCCCTTAGAACTCAGGACAAATACAAGCAGCGAATCTACAAGAAAAGAGTCTCAAGCCAAAGTATATATAGATATTTTCCATATCTTCATCTGTTTCTTTGACTTTAAATATTGGGAAGACCAAAGACTCCAGATTCTGATCTTTGGTTCCATGCGAATACGCGTTTTGTGTACCAAAACCATTAGTATCCAATTCTTCTTTTGGGAAGCCTTCCCAGGCCAAGCTTTCTTATGGCCTTGAATATTTTAGCTTATTCTGATGTTTTCACTAAGTTTTTCAGCTATAACTCAAAAAGCATTCATGATTTCCCATGCCAATCAGGATTGTAGCTAAGTCTTAAATTATTTTATCAATGTCAAAAATCATGTAGGACTAATTTTATCAAATGAGATCTTCTACATTTCCATTGTTTAACCATGCTTCCACAACATATATTAAACAAAGTTCGTATGATTAATATCAAATCCGCAATCATTAATGTTCTTCTTCTTCTTTAATGGCAACAACAACAGAAATTTATCAGTCAGTAGCCGCACGTAGAAAAGTATTCGAAGCTCTTTGGGCTTTTGCGTTTTTAGTTCGTCACACCAAACTTAGATAACAGATCTTTCACCTGGTCCATCCATCGGAGTTTTGGTCGCCCCCTCCTGCGCCTCCCATCGAGATTATTGCCGAGGACTTTCCAATCCGGATCGTTTTCGTCCATTCGTACAAGCCATCGCATTCGGTCTATTTGAACACGCTTGACTACGTCGATGTCGTTGTACAGCTCATGATTCATTCGACGACGGTACTCGCCGTTAACGATGATGGGTTCAAATATTTTACGAAGTATTTTTCTCTCGAAAACTCCCAGAATAGACAAATCCGCCTGTGTCATTACGCAGGATTCTGCGAGAGAGCTTTCTCATTAAAACGCTTGCTCAGCGCATAATAGCAACAATTTGCGATCAATTGTCGTGTCTTGATTTCCAGGCTGACATTATTATTTTTGTTTATGGCGGAGCCGATGTGGACAAAATCATCTACCACTTCAAAGTTATAGTTGTCAACGTACACGTAGCGTCCCAAACGAGTAGACTATTTGTAAGTTGAAACAAATAACTTAGTTTTGACCTCATTAATCACCAGACCCACTTCTACCGACTGCTTCTCAATGCTCGAAAAGGTCGCAATAACATCCCTCAATCCTCTGCCAATGATATCTATATCATCAGCATACGCGAGGCTTTTATTAAAGATGGTGTCAGTTGTGTTTACTGCTGGCTTCCGCATGATCATCTTCATTTTGATACTAAAGAGATCGCATGACAGACTATTACCTTGTCTGAAGCGTCGCTTGGTAGAAAATCGCTCTTTTAGATTTGTGCCTATTTTCACTGAAGACTTCTTGACAGCCAGTGTCATCCCGCAAAGTCGTATCAGCTTCGCGGGGATACCAAACTCAGCCATTGCATCTGTCGTATTGGACTGTCGAATGCAGCTTTGTAGTCGCTAAACAGATGGTAGGTGTCGATCTGCATTTCTGGGGTCTTCTCCAGGATTTGTCGCAGTGTGAATATCTGGTTGGTCGTCGATTTACCAGGTCTAAAGCCACACTAATAAGGCCCAATTATGTTCGCTAAAATTGGCTTTAGTCTTTCACATAACACACTAGACAGGACCTTGTATGCGATGGGTAAAAGGCTGATCCCGCGATTATTGGTACAACATACATGGATCGTCTTTGTTAAGCACAGGACATAAAACACTCAGATTCCAATCATCCGGCATGCATTCCTTGAGCCAAATCGTGTTTATGAGCTGGTGCATGCACGTTGCCAGCTCATCGCCGCCGGCTTTAAAAAGCTCTGATGGTAGTCCATCGGCTCCCGCAGCTTTATTGCAATTGCCGTGCTGATCTTTGAATATCTCTGAATGTCAGTGACCAGATTTCCGTCTCCGTCCTTACATGTGGCGATCCCTGGTCCAAAGCCGTTACTTTTTACCTTTTGGTAGAACTTTCGGGCTTCACCTCTATACCTGTAATTTTCAAAATTCTCCTATTTTCATTATAACGCTTCGTCACTGCACGCGTTGCCATTGACTGCAGTTATTCCCTGTATGCAGCATCCTTATCTTCAGATATTTTGCGACATTCCTTATCGTCCCAGGGCTTGTCTGAGAACGGTTTGGCATAACCCCGTACGGTCGTTGCGGCAGTGGTCATAGAATTTGCATTATGCTGTCAATGTGCGCACAAGATTGAGCAGAGCGAAAAACGCACTTATCCAAACACACAGAAAGAAGGACATCAAGAAGTTGCAAAACCCAGAGATAGACACAGCCTACTTCAACCAGCACTCCCAACTTCAACGAAACAACGCTTCTACTTCTGACGTTTCCGATACACAGTGGCAGCATATAGCGCATTCCATGGCAACTGCCGCAATAACCGTGCTAGGATATGAAAAACGGCAGTCGGACGAATCCTGGTACGTTGAAGAATGTCGCATAGCGTCTGAGGAGCGAACGGGAATATGGAGCGATGCAGGGTTAGAGGTGAGGCCCGAAAATTGTATCATAAAGTAAGATCTAAAGGCTACGGTAATGGGCTCGCCTCCTGTAAGGACAAGGATGGAATTCTGGTTACAGATACGCAGAGAGTGCTGCATATATGGAGAGAACACGTCCAGCAACTGCTGGTTCCAGAAGGCAGCGCACGTAAAGGTATCACGCCAATTGTCGACGACGGTTTAGATAGCCCATCACCAAGTCAAGCCGAGGTAAGAGGAGCAATATCGCCTCAGAAACAAATTAAAGCAGCCAGTGCCGACGGACTTCAAGCAGAGCTCTTCAAGTTCGGTGGCAAGGAGCTGTTAACGAGCATGCGCCAGCTTATACGCACGGTTTGGCTATACTAGTGCATATCCGATGAGTGGAATCTAAGCGTCCTGTACTTAAAACCAGTACAGAAATTTCAGTCAGGAAAACTGACTGATAAATACCATCACCCAATATAAGATATTGTTGAAGTCTTGAGTTATTGAAATGAATAGATTTTTAATTAAAATAAAATTACTTATGTATATTTTTCCCCTGCTTGTGGTGCAAAATCGTCCAAAACTTTATTTATTTGTGTAGGGGGTATAGGTGCCGGTTTGGAATTTATGTGAGAAATATTAATTTTTCAAAAAAATTAATTTTGATAGGGGGTACCACGAGGGGTGAACCGATACAGTCCTTATTCATTCCTGACTCAAATTTTCATACGTACAACTTACGAATAATTTGACTGAATTCAGTTTACAAAAAAAGATATGTATGTAAGACTATAGGGGTGAGTTCGGTCCTTTGTGTGGGAGGTACCAGAAGGGGTGTGTCAAATAGTTAGGTTTTCTGAGGTTTCGCCTCCTATCACAATATAAATTAACCGACTAATTTTCATTACCCCTCAAATGTCCGTTTGGAAGTTATGGGAGAATTATTAATTTTCCAAAAATAGGTAATTTTGTATGGGAAGTACCAGAAGGGGTGACCCAATATAGTCCATATTCACTCCTGATTCATATTTTCATAAGCGTACAAATTACTCATAATTTGACTGAATTCAGTTTACTTAGAAAAAAGATATGTTTGTAATACTATGGGGGTGAGTTCGATCATTTGTATGGGAGGTACCAGGGGGGTTACTATGTAACTCGATTCGAAAGTTCGAACAGCTCGAAAGTTGTATTCGATCCGAATTTGAGCTCTTACCATGTAACACTTTCGGATCGAGTGAAAAGTGCTGCCACTAATTGGAACTATTTTTGGCAGTACTTTCGAATGTATTATTCAAAGTTGGCAGCATTTCTTACGCAAAAATGTCAAAAATAACAAAACAATAAAAATAGAAGTTAACAAGAAATATTTGTTTCTTATAAAAATGGATTCGGTTGCCCTTTGGTTAGAAAGTGAAGACGGCACAGCGCGATTGAATGGTGCTCGTGGTGTGCGAGCAGTTGATGAACAACGAGGTGGGAAAGGGACAGTGTGTCATGTACAGTGTTAACATCTTGCTCGGCGTTGTTACTGGTTCCCGTAGCAGTGTGGTCGCCAGTTGTGTAGGTACTGTTTGCTCCAAATTTTCTCACCCCACTCATACCGTCAACCGCCTCCTTCATTTGAAGTAAATTAATTACACTTTCTTCAAGTGCGGTGAATGAACACATTTTTGCCGGCCCACCGCCTTTGCCCGACAAATTAATGCGGTTCTTCCGCAATTTGGCCTTAAGGTGGGTCTTGTGGTCTGCCCAAACCTAAGGAGAACAAATTAATTTCCATTTATGGACAAACTTTGTATTACTTACCTTTTTCCAACCGACCACTTGCCGCATTGGTGGACCGGCTGCATTTAGGTCTTCTACCAATCGTGCCCATAAATCATTGGTGGCTTGTTTGGCGTCCGCAGCTTTTATGTACCCCTTAGCCAACTGTGGATGCTCCGTCATAAAGTTGAGAATGATCTCAAATTGGCTTTGCTTGGTATTTAAATTTTTCGTAGTATTTTCCCTATTGAAAAAGACTTGAATTAACATTTATCAACCAATATATATATATATTTAAGAAATACTTACATTTTTCAGCGTCTGCTATCGTTGTTTCGATTTTTTAAAGATCTTTTTATGTATCATCCGTTAACTAAACATCAAACGAGTACAAATGTCAACTTTCGACAGATTCTGACATCTAAATTCGAAATACATAGTGATGCATATCCGAAAGTAGAGTATGAGTATCCGACAATCGGATATGGCAACTCGAAAGTAGGAAATGTATTTGCGAATTCGAGTTAGTTGGTAGGAAAAATCCGAATTCTTAATATTTAACTTTCGAATCGAGTTACATAGTAACCCCCCAGAAGCGGTGTATCAAATAGTTAGGTTTTCTAGGGTTTTGCCTCCTATAATAACATAAATTAATCGACCAATTTGCATTACCCCCCAAGAGTCCGTTTGGAAGTTATAGGAGAAATATTAATTTTTCAAAAATAGGTAATTTTGTATGGGAGGTACCAAAAGGCGTGATCTGATATAGTCCATATTCATACCTGAGTCTAATTTTCATAAGCAAACATCATACGCAAAATTTGAGTGATCTCAGTTTACTTACAAAAAAGATATGTATGTAAAACTATAAGGGTCAATTCGGTCATTTGTATAGGAGGTACCAGAAGGGGTGTTTCAAATAATTAGGCTCTCTGAGGTTTCGCCTCCTATCACTACATTAATTTATCGACCAATGTTCATAACCCCCGAAGTGACTGTTTTGAAGTTATTGGAGAAATATATAATTTCCAAAAATAGGTCATTTTGTATGGGAGGTACCAGAAGGCGTGAACCGATATAATCCATATTTAATCCTGAGTCTAATATTTATAAGCAAACATCATACTCAAAATTTGAGTGATCTCAGTTTACTTGCAAAAAAGATATGTATGAAAAACTATAAGGGTCAATTCGGTCATTTGTATGGGAGGTACCAGAATGGGTGGGGAAAAGGTTTCGGTTTTCTTAGGGTTTGTCTACTTTTGCCAGATAAATAAACTGACCAAATTCATACATCCTCCGGGTGCCGTTTGGAAGTTATGGAAGAAATATTAATTTTCCAAAAATAGGTAATTTTGTATGGGAGGTACCAGAAGGGGTGGGGCTATTCAGCCCATTTACAATCCCATAAGTTCGTTTTGAAAAATATTGATACTGGTAAATTTTTATACCGATCCGTTAAGGTTTACTCGAGTTATCCTGCTGACCAGCCATCCAGGCAGCCAGCCAGCCAGACAGACGGACATAGCTCATTCTTCTTAAAAAGTTCTGAAACGAATTTGGTCTTAAGATACTTGGGGTCTAACTCGTCTCCTTAAATGCGTTACACTTTTTTTCGTATCAAATGATATATACTCTTATCCCTAAGGGTGATGGTATAAAAAGTTGATCCAAGTGTGTGCTCCAACTACCGCGGGATCAGCCTTTTTCAGTGTTATCCAACCTGATCGGACCTTATCAGTGTGGCTTTAGACCTGGAAAATCAACAACTGACAAGATTTTCACACTTCTGCAAATCGTGGAAAAGACCCAAAAGTAACAGATCGACATGTATGATCTTTTCGTCGACTATAAAGCTGCCTTCGACAGCTCGATACGGCAGAAATTACTTGAAGCCATGGCTGAGTTTGGTATTCCAGCGAAGCTGATTCGTCTTTGCGGAATGACGCTGACTGACACGAAGTCTTCAGTGAAGATTGGCAAGGACCTTACGGAGCCATTCTGTACCAGACGAGGCCTAAAACAAGGCGACGGCCTATCGTGCGACCTATTCAACATAGTGATGGAGATGATATTGAGAAAAGCTGCAGTAAACACGAGTGGCACTATATTCAACAAAAGCCACATGCTACTTGCGTACGCTGATGACGTAGATATCATCGGTCGAAAACTGCGGAATGTGACTGCAGCCTTCTCAGGTATACAGAAGGAACCAGCGAAAATAGGTCTAATGGTGAACGAGGAAAAAACGAAGTTACTAGTTTCAACGAACAAAAAATCTACTTGGTCGGGAAATTGCGTGAACGTTGACAACTATAATTTCAAGGTGGTAGATAGGTCATGTTGTACGCATGGACGAAAATTCTCCATCTCGAAAAGTCTTCGACAATGAACTCGATGGACGGCGCAGAAGAGGACGACCAAAACTCCGTTGGAAAGACCAGGTTACTGAGAACCTTACAGAAATTGGTGTGACTAACTGGAGAAGAAGCGCAGTAGATCGAAGCGCTTATAATATTTATCTACGTGCGGTATATAATCCACTGGGATTGCAAAGAAGTACCAGCTAAGTAAGTAAGTAATTGTCTATTGTCCAAAGATACTTACATTTTGAGTTTAAGTAAAATCGGACCACCAATATACATTTTCGAAATAAGTACACTGCAGCGCCACCTAACGTGTCCATTTGTATCCATGATCAAACAAATTAAAAAACACTAAACACTAAAACACTAAATTTAAATTAAATAAAAAAAATATAAACAAAATCCAGAAAGATATGCATAGAATCCAACAATTCAACTTACTTAACATATGCTTTCAAAATTAATAGTAAAGTGTTCGCCTTGTTTACGAGGCCCTACGTCCTACATTTCCCAGTTTTACAAACAACGCCAAAGCGGGATGCAGAGCGTGGAACGCAAAGAAAAACTTGACAGTTAAAATATTTATTCAGCTTATCAAATTTATATAAAAATGCATTATTTTACAAGTGTCATCTACTTGGCTGCCTACCAAATTAACTACCGTAGAGTACAATCCAAGCAATAAATTTGTCAAGAGTATATTTTATATAAAAAATGCGCACAGGCAGACAAACACACAGGTTTGTTCAAGACTCATGTCACATATAAATAATACTGTCGTTTTTGTTTGTTACTGGTACTGAACTTCTGTTTATTTTCAGCTTTTAATTGTTGAACATGTCATATTTATCTTCGCGCTTCCTTGGGTTTACTTAAGCGCAGTAGCAGCTGATTGCCTACCCAAGTGTATGTGTGTGTGTGTGCCCAACCAACTCAAGCCGACCATGGCAGCAGCCCACCATCGCTACTGCTCTCGACCGACGGGGCTACCACTTTGGATGGATGGATGGCCGTTGCAGAGTAATGCGGTAGTAAGCGTGTTTGTACAATATTGTTCGCATGTGTCAGTATGTTTAATTTTACAATGTTGTTTTTTTTTCCACAAAATGAAATGTAATTTATGACTCTTTTTAATGTAAGATGAAACGGTGCTTATTATTTATATGTAAGTAATCTTATACGGGAATCAAGCAAAAACAATGAAAAAGTAAAATTAACTCTATAAAAGAGCTCATGTTATACAATAAATTATAATTTAACGAAATAATGTACACAGATGTTGTTGGAAGACACGTTTCTATTGTTCAGGAGACCTAAATTAGTGATGATTGATGGAACATTTGGATTCTAACAGAAAATGTGCACAATCGTACAGCTCGCTGCGATAATATTTGTGTATATATACACAACATAATTTTACTATTGGTCAAGGTTCTAGTGCTAGTTGCATGTTTTATAATTACCTTGCGCTAGAGACTGTCCCACATCTCATTCATGGTAGGCAACGGGAAAATAAACAAATTTTTAAGATTTTTTGACCCGGAGTGGATAAGTTTTTGTTTGTTAAAACCAGTAAGAAAGTTTCAGTCGGGAAAACCGACTTACATATACCCTCACCCTTAGTAAAACATGTAATTGTTTAAAGTGGTACATTTGTATGGGAGGTCACAGAAGGGCGTGGCTAGACTTACAGTTTTTTCTCCAAAATTGTTTCCTGATTTTGCTTTACTAAATACAGGATCACGTTGGGTGTATTGATATTACTACTCCATCTCTAAAGTGGGCGGAATGGTACGTTTGTATGTGAGGTACCAGAAGAGGCGTGGCTAGATTTCCAATTTGTTCTCCAAAACTTTATCCTGCTTGAGCTTTACTAAATGCAGAATTTGGTCATGATCGCGTTTGAACTATTAATAATATTAATTCTGATGGGTATAAGTGGTACCAGATGGGGCGTGGCTCGACTTCAATTTTTTTATCTTATTTGGCAGCAGCAACATAAATTCATCCATCAGTAGCCGCAAGTAGAAAATAATTCCAAGCTCTTCTTTCCCTTTCACTGCGCAAATACTTCGTCACTGGAAGTATAGATAACAGCACCTTGTCTATCCAACGAAGTTTTTGTCGCCTCCTTCTGCGCCGCATTAACCAAGATTCTGCGCTTTAGAGCAAGACAGGTAGGATATGTGTCTAGTAGATTTGGATCTATTTACGTCGAGAGAGGACTTTGTTATACCATCGCTTGCTTAGCGCATAGTACCAGCGGTTTGTGACCACAAATCGTCTCTTGATTTTTAGGCTAACATTATTATTTTTGTTTACGGCGGAGCCAGGGTAACCCTCTTCAAAGTAATAGTTGTCAACGTTTACGCAGCGTCCCAAACGAGTAGACCCTATGTTCGTTAAAACCAATAACTTGGATTTGTCCTAATTAGGTTCTGGTGGTACCCAATTCTGTCGATTGATTCTTAATGCTTGAAAAGGCCGCAGTAACAATCCGCAATCCCCGGGATATGATACTACAGCCATATTTGTGTCAGAGATTGCACGGAAGACTATCGCCTTGTCTAAAGCCGCTCTTGGTAGAAAAGGTTCTAACAGATTTTTGATTATTTTCACTGAAGAACTTTCATATCGTTCAGTATCATCCCGCAAAATGGTATAAGCTTTGCGGGGATACCAAATAGCATCCAAATAGTTTCAGTCATGCCGGAATGTCGAATGCAAATTTGTAATTGATAAACAGATGGCTGGTGTCGACCTGCAGTTCTTGGCACTTCTCCAGGATTTGTCGTAATGTGAACATCTAGTAGGTTTTGGATTTACTACGTCTGATAAGGTCCAATCAGTTTTGTTTGGATAGGCTTTAGCGTGTCACATTACACATTAGACATGACCTTGTAAGCAATGAGTAAAAAGCTAATCCCGCAATACCTACCGGCCTTAAAAAGCTCTGCCGGCAGTCCATCGGCTTCCGCAGCATTTAATATTTTAAAGCCGTGCAATTGCCGAGCTGAATGTCCATGATTGACGCAAATTCGTCACTTATTGACAGCATGCTAATATGGTAGGGAGCCCTATTCCAAAACCTCCGCTTTTACCTTTTGTTAGAACTTTCTGGCTTCATCTCTATCCCTCTCAATCCTCTTCTCATTATATAGTTCCTCACCTCACGCGTTACCATTAGCTGCAGTTTTGCTTTGTATGCAAAAATCCATTTCATCAGAAGTTATGTGACATTCCGCATTGTCTTAGCACAGTTTTTATACCCTCACCCTACGGGTAGGAGAGTATATATCATTTGATACGACCCAAAAGTGTAACACATAGAAGGAGTCACTTTAGACCCTAGGTTTCTTTGAACCAAACTCGATTCATGACTTTTTAAGTCGTTTGAGCCATGTCCGTCTGTAGGTCTGTCTGTCTGTCTGTCCGTCTGGTTCGCACGATAACTTTTGAAAGATGCAACCAAATGTTTTGGAATTTTGCACGAGTTAATATTTCCCCAAAACTACTTACGGTATTGAAAATGGACTTCTGGTACCTTCCATACAAATGTAGAATTCCGCCCACTTTAGAAATCGAGTAATAATATCAATACATCGAATTCGATCGTTCCCAAATTCTATATTTAGTAAAGCTATAACAGGATAAAGTTTTGGGGAAAAAATTGAAAGTCTAGCCATGCCCCTTCTGGTACCTCCCATACAAATGTAGCACTCCGACTACTTTAGAGATGGAGTTATAATATCAATACACTCGACACGATCGTGCCCAAATTATGTATTTTGTTAAGTTATAATAGGATAAAGTTTTGGGAAAAATATTGGAAGTCTAATACAAATGCACCATTCCGCCACTTCTAGAAAGCGAGTAGTAACATCAATATACTACACACGATCGTGCCCAAATACTGTATTATGTTAAGCTATAACAGGATAAAGTTTTGGAGAAAAACTTGGAAGTCTCGCCACTCCCCTTCTGGTACCTCCCATACGAATGTAACATTCCACCCTGTATTTAGTAAAGCTAACTTAGGATAAAGTTTTGGAGGAAAAAACTGAAAGTTAAGACACGCCCATTCTGGTAATTCCCATGCAAATATATTACTCCGCCCACTTTAGAAATCAAGTAATAACATCAATATACTAGAAATTTTATGTTTTACTGAGGGTGAGGGTATATGTAAGTCGGGTTTCCCGACTAAAACTTTCTTACTGGCTATTAATACAGTACGGTCGTTGCGGCAGTGGTCATAGAATTCGCAATATTCGGCCACTGTGTGTCGGGAACAGCAGAATTAGGGGGTTTGTTTAAAGTAATTGAGAGTATTGGTCGGAGTAGGCATTCGCTATCTCGGTGGCATGGTGCTTTGTGATGTCCATTTTCCTTTGCGTGTGGTTAGGAGCGTTTTACTTAATTTCCCTTTGCACCCCATGAATGAGGTATGGGATAGCTTCTCGCGTTGTTGTGAATTAACACGCTTTCTATTTTTAGATTCACAACTAACGGCACCTACTTGTTTATCGACGAATGCGAACGTCACTGTTTGAGAAGCTCTTACTAGACACGACGATTGAATCGACGCTTAATACTGCGAAGTTGCTGTCAACAACATTCGAGGGGAGCCGACAATGAAAGAAAATTGTATTTATTTTTTTTTCTTTTAAGATGACTGGAGCCAGGTTTGAACCTGCGATCTCCCGCATGGTAGTCGCGTGTTCTAACCACCACTATGCCACGGCACTACTTATTCGTGTGCGTACCTTGGCTGCATCTGGGAGGTGATCCGAGTCAATATTTGACCCGCTCAGCACACGCACGTCTGTAAAGTTTGAGATATGCCTCGATTCCATGTGTTTAATCTGGTTTGTTGTCTTTTGTGAATATCTTTATGCGGGAATATGGTTCCACTCACTACAATGTTTCTTGCCAGCGCGAATATAATCAGTCTGAAAACCCTGTCCCCTGTCCTTGTATTTGTTGAGAATATCCGCCAATTGGACAGAGACACAATCTCTGTAGAGAGTTTGGACATTACAGGTGCATATCCTTAAATCATGGTCCTGTTAACGTTTGCGTGGACCGTCAACCTTTGCGAGGTGTTCTAGTTTTACTTGTCTTCGTATTATCATAATAGGAGTGGCATATAAGGCCACCGCCTCCGATCCTAATTTAATTTCCAAAGCCACTAAGAGAGCCTGTGTATTGAGCTTTAGTGACAACATGCCATTTAGGTTGCTCAACATTGCACCTTCTCACATTTGCTACCAATGAACGGATGTTTATGGCCCGATCTATCGGAAGATTTGTCTGATTGGGGTGCTCCAAAGAGAGATTCTGGTTATTACTAAATGAATGATTTTTGTAATAATACTAAATAATTTGCAGAACATTTACTGTGCAGAACTTTCCATGATAAATTGTCGATTAGTGCCGAATAAAATTAATACGACAGCTTGAAACCTTTCACGCGTGAAACGTCAAAAATGCGAACGAAAAAAGAACCGAATGAATCAAATTTGATCATCCTTTTGTCATCATGTGAAGCAAAACATCTATTTAATTCTATAGTACTTAAATACAACATATCATGTACACAAATTTTAACGGCAGTCTTGCGTTTTTTTATTTAACTTAAATCGATTATTTCACATCATTTTAAGTTGCCAGGAGAACACTCATCTTTAGTTTCACATGAATAGACACAGTCTTGTTGTCTATTTATATTTTTGCAATACAATCGTCATCATCTATATCATCTGTCAGTCTATCTTAGCTGTCAACGTTTACGTTTTTGTTTTTAGCTCTCACTTTGAACAGCACGAACTGAAAATGATGTGTCAGTTTGGCACTTAACTGATTTATATTTGTTGAGATAACCTTAAAAGTGAACCTCAGCAGCATGAAATCGCATAACAATGGCAAACACTTGGTACCGCCGCTAGTAGTACTTAACAATTGCAATGTTAATTTATGATGATACGTTTGAGTTTGTGGGTTTGTATTCTTTTTTTTTTTTTATTTATACAATTGTCAGTCAAATTCGCTATTTATTTATTATTATTAATGACTTTGTTTACAAGTCATCAGAACTTATTTTAATATATAAAAAGTACTGAATGAAATCTAGCACTATTGCCCCGTCTGTAGTCAGAGCGTCTGGTAGAAATTTATGGATTAGTATTAGATTGGAAAATGTGTTTGTAGATAGTTGCAATTGACTTAGTAGTATTTGGTAGATTGGAATTTGTGTGTGTTGTTGGGTATACAAATTGTATCTTTTAGGAACAAATTGGAAGAATGCCAAAGTAAAGGTAAATTTTTAAGATGTCAGTCGTCAAAATTGATGACTAATGCACACTGATCTGAATTTCTAAGATATCGGACGTCAAAATTTACTTCGGAGTCAAAAGTGACTAATGCACACTAATCCCAAATCGATATTTTTCAGGCATAAATTTCATCATCCTTATGTTTATGTATTTGTGGACGAAGAAGTCACACCCCAACATGTAAGTTTCATACAATATGGCTAATTCTATACAAATGCTCATGTCCTTAGATATTGCCCATACAATTTTTTCTATCGGGAAAATAAAAACTCAAAATAAATATCACAAATACAAAAACAGCAATATACATATCGTACAAATATCAACATCATGCTTAAAGTAGAGACAATCCTATTTTAACTTTTTGAACAGGAGAATCGTTTATAAATACTATTTTCTTAAAACTTCCATAAAAATCTATATATATAAAAATGGTGGCAAAAATGTATAGTAATTCATCAATTGAGAACGGCTGGGCCGATTTTGAAAAAATTTTTTTTTAGTTGTTCGTTATTGCCAGGAGAAGGAAAGAAAAGAAGGAAAGAAAATTTTGGGAAAATCTTCCGGAAAAATCGGAAAATTGGAAAAATCGAAAATTGCCTTTTTGTATGGAATTTTGTGTGCAATTGTTACAGAATTGCTTTTCGAATAGAAAAATGGAAAATTTTTGTTGAAAAATGCGGAAAATTCCGGAAAAATTCGAAAAATTTAAATTTTTTTTTTACGAAATTTTTCATATTATATTATCGTGTGACTTTATAGTTTTGGACGATGTAACAGTGAAAAATATCGGATAATTATTCCGAAATGACTTTTCGAATGGGAAAATAAAAAAAATCTCGGTGGAAAATTCAGGAAAAACTCGAAAAATTTAGATTTTTTCATAAACATTTTGCATCGCAAATTGAATTTTTGTATTACATTTTTTGTGTAATTGTTTCGTTGTGGCTTTTCGGTTGAAAAAATAAAAAAATTTTGGTTGAAAAATTATGGAAAAATTCCAAAAATTTAAATTTTTGTTCGACGAAATTTTACATTTTATTGTAAGTTTTGATAATTTTGAATGATATAGTGGTGAAAAATTCGGAAAATTATTCCGAAATGACTTTTCGAAAGGAAAATTAGAAAATTCTTTGTGGAAACCTCGGAAAATTCCAGAAAAATCGAAATTTTTTGATTTTTTTCTACGAAATTTTTCATTGTATCGCTTGATTTGAAGATTTTAGACGACGTAAAGATGAAAAATTCGTTATGATGCTTGAAAAATTTCGGAATATTGTGAAATTTATTATGTTAAAATATTAAATGCAAAATGGTAGAACAATTTTAAAATCTTCAGCATAAGCATAATGCATTGGCCGGATTGCTCAAAACCACATTGAATACAATGCATTATGACGTCCACAAAATCATTATCAGAGAAGACAAGAGACCCTTAGGATGCCTTGTAAGACAATTCAATGCTCCCACCATAAATGAAGACGGAATTGTTCTCAAGCTTCGGGATGGTGGACAAGTTGGACGAAATGGCTGACGACATTTGCACAAAGTTCGCACGACAACATCCAATTTCGATCTTGAAATTATCTTCTGATCAAAGACATGTGCGTGATAATGTGTGGCAGTCTTCTGTCGAAATTGGGAATACCAGCGCAAAATCGTTCAATGCATGATGCATTCAATCGCGAATTGCAACAATAACAAGACTTTGATCGTGTTGGGCTGACTGAAAGAGTCCGAACAAATGTGGCGCTCTTAACTGCCGAGCGGAAGCATTTACTTTCTCGATGATGCCGGTTGGACAGGCAAGAGATTCGTAATTTCTTTGATTCTAGCAACAATTCCGTCAAGATCGCAATTAAGTTAGCTGTTGCATACTTTGGTATTGCTTCCACAATCGAACTGCACATTCCGCTTTCTTCTCACGGTTGACAACACAACGTGTAGAGAAATTGTTGCGAGAATGCTTAATCATTATTTGGAATTAATGCACGATGGCGCATAAACGAGCATTGGAGGCAGATGACCTAACGATGAAAAATTTTCGAGGTCATTTAACGAGAATGAGGCAACCAACTATTTGACAGAATTTTTGAACTCACTAGATGTGCCAGTTGTGCATAATTTGCAGCTGATGGTGGGATCGATCATGATCATTTTACGGAAACTGAATCATCCGAAATTGTAATTAAAGCGACGATCATCAAGGGCATATGCAAAGGAGAGGAAGTCCTTATCCCTCGAATCTATTATTCCAACCGATCTTCCCTTCCAATTCAACTCCCCATTCAATTGGCTTTTGCGATAACAATCAATAAATCGTAAGGCCAATCATTGGAAATTTGTGGAATTTTCCTGCTTTTCACAGGGTCAGCTGTGCGTTGTTTGTTTGCATGTTGGCAAACAGTCTTCATTGTTTGTTTTTAAGCCGGTAACAAATCGGAAAACATTGTATATCAGATCGCTCTTCACAGATTTCGATTAAATTCAAGTAAATCAGATTTAAACTTGAACTATCTGTGTTTTACTATTATATAAAGGCGTTACCTTAGGAGCGAGACGAAGTTTGCCGGGTCCAAAGTTGTATGGCAGAACAACGTTTGCCGGGTCAGCTAGTAGTTTATAAACCTCTCTTAACTTTGTAAGCCTAAGGCCATGAAGTTATATGAATTACACATTGCCATTATGCACATACTTGTTTAAATAAATATAATATTAAAAACAAATTCCGGCATTCTTACATGTTATCCATTAGAAATATTAGTCACGATTAATCATGTTACTTGGCGATGAAAACTATTAGATTTGCTTCAGTTACTAGTTTCGTTTAAAATTTATCACAGCACAGTAATTTATGCCAAATTACCACCATCCATATCTACCAGAGATCTGCAATTAGTCGACTTTTACACTTACGGATAAATTACACAATTCTTGCCCCCACTAAACAACCTTGAATGCGGTGAAACTCTCTAACAACTTTTGTAGCATATCCCGAGATTAATGAACTCATTACTTACGTTTCGATAAGGGGCAAAAATGCAGTTCAAACGAGCATTTATTGCACATTCGCAAGACTAGATCACTTAATTAACACAAAATGCAAATATTTCATTTTCATTATTAGCCATAAAAAAAATAAACTTCGAGATATCTATGGGCCCCCACCAACTACAACTACATAATATGACAGCTGTAGTAGCCGCAATTACGATTTGTGAGTGTGTGTGTTTTTTTCTGTCAATTTCAATTTACGTTTAAAATGTTGAAAATGAATAAAAACCCATGTCAGATCCACATGGATGGTGAGAGAGAGTGAGTGGTAATATTTCATCATAAAGATAAGAAAGAAACGCTACCGGTTGGGTGCAATAACGCCGTAATAGCAGCTGCTATTCCAGCAAAAACCACATCGATGTCCGTAGATTGAACAAACGACCGACAGCGTTTGTTGACTGTCTTTACTGTCAATTTGATTTAAAGGCATCGACTGTGATACTTCATAATGACTAATGGCTGGTGATTATCATACGATAACATGATCAGCGCACAGCATCAACAGTAGCGAATAGGGAGAGAATTGTTGCGCCACGAACAGTGGGTAATATACTTGTTTACTTTAGTTCAGTAATTTGGGAATGATACCCATTGAAGTGAATAATTAGACTTAGGTATCCAACTTTTAAATTTGAATGACATTTCATGTTTGTCGACAGCAACTTCGCAATATAGTATCGAGTCAATCTGAATTTCGATTATAAAAAGGATGTGCCGTTATGAGAGTCTAACCAGTAAGAAAGTTTCAGTCGGGCAACCCAACTTACATATACCCTCATCCTCAGTAAAAAATAAAATTTACTATTATACTAATATTATTACTCGATTTCTAAAGTGGGCGGAGTGGTACATTTGTATAGGAGATACAAGAAGAGGCGCGGCTAGACTTCCAAATTTTTTCTCCAAAAATTTTGGCCTGTTATAGCTTCATAAAATTCAGAATTTGGGCACGATAATGTCGAGTGTACCGATAGTATTACTCCATCTCCAAAGTGGGCGGAGTGGTACATTTGTATGCTTCCCGATTTTTTCTCCAAAACGTTATCCTATCCTTTCAATTTGTTTCCAAACTTTATCCTGCTAATGCTTAACAAAATACAGAATTTGGGTACGATCCCGCTGGGTGTATTGACATTATTACTCCACCTCTAAAATGGCCGGAGGTACCATTTGTGTTGAAGGTACCAGAAGAGGCGTGGCTAGACTTCAAATTTATATCTCCAAAACTTTATCCTGTTATAGCTTAACTAAACACAGAAATTGGGCACGATCGCGTTAGGTCTATTAATAATATTAATCGATTTCTAAAGTGGGCGGTACCAGATGGGTATGGGAGGTACCAGATGGGGTGAGGCAAGACTTCCATTTTTTTTCTCCAAAACATTATCCTGTTATAGCTTTACTAAACACAGAATTTGGGTACGATCCCGTTAGATGTATTGATATTATTACTTGATTTCTAAAGTGGTCGAAATGATGTATTTGTATGGGAGGTACCAGAAGTTGGGGGCCATGTAGTCCATTTGCGACACCGTAAGTAGTTTTGGGAAAATATTAATTCGAGCGAAATTTCAAAACATTTGGTTGCGTCTTTCGAAATTTATCGTGCGCACCAGCCGGACAGCCAGACAGACAGGCGGATAGACAGACGGACATGGTTCAATTGGCTTAAAAAGTCATGAATCGAATTTGGTTCAAAGAAACCTAGGATCTAAAGTGACTCCTTCTATGTGTTACAATTTTGGGTCGTATCAAATGATATAAACCCTCCTGAGAGATATGGTATACAAAAAAATCCAGCGCGATAACTGGTTGTAATCTATACATATAAAAGGCTTGGGTGACTGACTGATCACTCCCCAGCCCAAACGGCTAAAGCTAGAACCGTGAAATTTAGAATGTAGGTTTCTTTTATGACATAGGCGCGCACTAAGAAGGGATTTTTGGAAATTCGGATTGAAAGGGGGTAAAATGGGCGTGGCAAAATTACTGTATCTTTTGAACCATCGTAGGTACGAAGTCGAGATTTGGTACATATATCGGTCGTATAAGAAAAACTACTTTGTTTGTGTAAAGGGGGCGGTGCCACAGTAATATTGGCTAAATAAATGGACCGATTGCAATTGAATTTTCTATGTGCGATACTGTCTATAGGGCTTCTAACTTAGGCTACATGAAACCATAATTAGACAAAGGGGCGTGGCACTGCCCACAAAAACCGAAATTTCAAGCTGTCTTATCTCAAGAGCCATAAGCGGTATGAAGATGAGATTTGCTACATATACTACTGATATAAAGAGGATTACGTCTCGCTGGAAAATGGGCGGTGCCACGCCCCTTTCGAAAAAATCGTTATCTGGACGAAATAAATGAACCGATTTCAATGACATTTTCACTGTGTAGTACTATCTGTAGGGTCTCTATCATAGGCTATATGAAAACATACTTAGACGAAGGGGCGTGACACTGCCCACACAAACCAAAATTTCTAAAGGTAGAGTTACAAAAATGTTTATAGAATTTCCCAATATAGAATTATATAGCCGTCAGATGTGACTTTTAGAGATTCGATTATTAAGGGGTAAAAAGACCGAAAAGGGATAATTTAGCACCACCACCCAGACCAAACGGCTAAAACTATAATCGTATATGGGCATGTTTCCTACAGAGTTAGAAAGGGTACCAGTCCATTTAAGTTGTGTGATACGAATTTATCTTTTAAAATTCGACTAAAGTGGTAAAATCACTCTGACCAACGGACTAAAACTACAATCAGGTGTGTTCTTTCGTCTTATGAAGGGTTGCATTTTACCTGTATTGGTTAAATTCATAAGAAGATTCATTGCAAATACGGTTGAAGCAACGCGAGCCGGGAAAGCTAGTCATACTATATGGCGCACGAAAAAACATTGCATCGAAGGCCAATAGACGTAAAACCGCCGTTGTTGCAGGTGCGACTCCATTGATCTAGTTGAATTTCTTTTTAATTTAATGACACGTGAAGTCGGTTAGGAGGGAGGTCCTAGGACCTTACTTTTTTACTCAACAACCAGTATATAAATGTCTCCAATTGGAGCGTACTGTCTGATAAATCGTTTTCTGATCATAGACATTTACAATTTCGCATAGATATAATCCAAAGGTAGCAACAATCAAAGAGAGTGAACGTCAACAACCAGACTGCATGCCAAAGTACTTACGTTCCTAAGCCTCACCGTGTATGGTAATTTTGTTGGAAAATTATGGAACGTGGACCTTTCCGTCAGAAGAATATCTCGGGCTTCTCCTGAAAACATACTAGTGAAGCAGTAACTTTAACACTTGTCTTCGGTCAGAAATGTCAAAAGGAATTTGGTGAACAGGAAGAATCTGATATTGGTCACTAATTGTTTATAAATATTAGGGATGTAACGAATGTGCTTTAGCGAATGCGAATAATGGAATTTTTTTTTGCGAAAGCGAATGCGAATGCGAATACTTATTTTTGGTTTTTGCGAATGGCAAAAAATGGTTTACGTAAACGAATAATTTAGTATCATTCCTACTGTCTGCCTTTTCAAATAAAAATATATATTCCAGTTAAGTAATTAAGCATAAAATATTGATTTCAAAGTAAAACAATAATCAAATAATTTAAGGTAACTAAACAATTATTTTATTTACTTTCGAAAACTTTGACGTATTCAGTATTCAAAGTTTAGTAGAGCCAAGTAGTATTTAACAAAAAGAAGCTTCGCTGGTTTTTCGCTATGCAATCTAGTTCTTTGTGGATCATATATAAGTCCGGCTCCACTAAACAACTGTTCGCTGGGAACACTTCCCGGAAGCGTAGCTAAGAACTGGCGTGCCAAAGGTACTAACTTTTGGTATTTCGAGCAGTTTCGTTTCCACCACAATAAATGATCTTCTAAAATATGAATTTTTTTCTCTTTATTGTATTCAGCTAAGAATTTAGTTGTATGAGAGACTGAAAACGTAATCTCTTGCAAGTCTTCATCAGTCTCATTATTACTATTACTTGTATGAATGCGAATGCGAATATTGGAATATTTTTTTTGGGAAGGCGAATGCGAATATTGAAATATGTATTTATACGAATGTTCAAAACGATGCGAATAATTCGTTCGTTACATCCCTAATAAATATATAAATCAGCCGGACGTGGAATAATTGCTGCGAGCATACAGGCGACCTTATACATATTTTATAGTTGGTTAGAAGTAATTTCAGGGGCTGCCTTATGTTAGGAGTCATTTCCAACATTTCAAAGTGGTTTACAAAACAAAAGACTTTCGACCGATCAGTCTCTCATCTTTTGTCCTTTAAACATTTACGATATTATTGGAAATACATATTCAGGGTAATTTCCAACAGAATGTACTTTCAAAATCTTAGCATGCCTATAGTAAAGGATGGTCCACTGAGACTTTTTGGGGACTTACTTTGACATAGAGGGAGCATTTAGCAATGTTTTATCTACAACGATTCTAAAATCAATGTATGATCTGGAAGCTGGTAGTTCAGTAACTCACCTAATTGGGATGTTTATTATGTAAAGAACCGTCAGAGCTGAATGAAGAGGGGTCACTTTTGCTAGGATCGTTAAGGGATTATCGCTAAACCCACTTAAAAACATATTTATTCTATTTTCACTAAAATGTAAATTACGAAAATTTGAACCTATGTTACTTAATGGAGTGCAACTGTATTTGACAGAACGAGTCATGCCTCTAGGGATTATCATCGGCAGTATACTGTCTTGGAAATCTAATGTGGGGAAGAAGGTCAAAAAAGCATCTTAGTGCTTTACTGCTGTAAAGGGGCTATAGGCAAGCGTTTGGAACTGTCTCCAAAACTCATTATGTGTACCTTTACAGCAATATTTAACATTTATTAATGCTGATACAAAGCCATTCTTAACATCAGGACTCCTGATATCATGGCTGAATCGGCTGAAGCTGTATCTCTCTTAGTAAATCCAGTGTAGTAGTTTAACATATCCAAAATGCTCCGATAACACTGTAGAACATTTTCAAGGTCATTGTCTGGGAAGTGAGGATTGCCATGTCAGGGTGAAGTTATAGTATAGTAAAACCTATAAACAGTTTTTAGTTCACAGATCAAGCTTTTTATACCATCACCCTTAGGGATGATAAATTTATGTTGTGATTGGTGGCGAAACCTAAGAGAGCCTAACTAATCGAACCCACCACCACAGTCTCACAGACATATCTTTTTTGTAAGTAAAGTGAATTCACTCAAATTTTGCGTATGATGTCGCTTGTGAAAATTAGACTCAGGAATGAACATGGACTATATCGGTTCACCCACAGTAGCACAGTTCACGCCGAAATAGCGGCCATTAGAATAGTCGTAGAGAAAATTGAGTATCGTTGGATATTGGGCTGCAATATTCATATTCTTACTGATAGTGAAGTGGCTATCGGATCCCTGAAGAACGTTTACACCACTTCGTGAAATGTTCGAGAATGCCGGTCGTCTCTTGATCAGATAGCGCGACGTTGGACGGTTACCCTTACATGGGATCCAGGACATGGAGACATATATGGTAACCAAAGAGCCGACACATTGGAACTCGGGCGAAATTTACGGTCTCATTGGGATCCCTCTCACAAGGGGGAAACAGCTAATTGTAAGGAAACTGAACCTCATTGCTAATGAGAGATGGGTGAGAGAACCCACTTGTACGGCGACCAAACAAATTTGGCCTACGATGGATATACAGAGGACACGATTTGTGCTGAACCTGTCCAGAGTCCACCTGAGGAACATCATAGCTGTAATAACCGGTCACTGTCCGGTTGGTAAACACGCTAGAGAGGTTGAAACTACCCTACAACGATTTTTGTAGAAGCTGCAATGATAAGGAAGAAGAGGAGACCAAGGAGCATCTTCTATGTCACTGCCCCGCTTTTTATGACCTGAGATATGAAAAGTTTGGCCATCGGACACTTCTAGACAATACCTGTCTATCTGTAGGCGATTTGCAAAACATCCATAGCTTTATCAGAGTAACGAAATGGCTTGATAGCGACGTTGACCGAACAGAAAAGGAATATTTGGTGCGAAAATTTGAAAATGGTATCACAACGGAACTCATACTAGGACCCATGTGAGCTGTATTGAACATGGCTACCTAATTAACCTAACCTAACATTATTTAATCGTCGTTTTACCTCGTTTTACCATTATCAAACTATAATGATTAGTACAAAGATATACACATGTTAACATAATGCCTCTAGTTTTACAATTAAACTTTTCCCCCCCAAAATGTATCGCTTTTCTACCCACTGTACAACATCATCGAGAAAAGTCAAAAAAGTTAACAAAAATAAAATTTATTACAATTTGATATGATTTTGAGGTTTTTATTCTTTAACATTTTTGATTGCGGTCAATTTTGTGGCTGTTCCTTTATGTTTCAGTGGCTGATGCTGCTGTCGTTGTTTACGATGTGTCTTAATGTTGTTCAAAAACGCTTTTGATGTTTTCCAACCACCAACCAACCACTCACTGGTTGGCCTTTCATCTTCTTTGTTATTGAATTTGTGGTAAGATCAGAAAAACCAAAATCCATGTTTCTTGTCTGATCATTAAGATCATCTTGCAACAGAAACATCTACCAACAAAATGACTTTCTGTATGTTCCACCTATAACCAAGATCGTGTGTAAGAGTAGCGTCAAAAATACATGAAGGCGTTTCATAACAAAGCGAATACAGCAAAGATGGACTCGAAATATCTGTGTTATATTCGAAAATGTAATTTAAATGTCTCTGTCTTGTATCAGTGTTTGGTTATTTATGACCATCTGTAGGGAGCTGAGAGCAGCTTATTATTTATGACTTAGTGCGCTTTAGAAATTCTGTTTTAAATACAGTTGTTGGATAAGAAATATATTTTATATTATTGCAATATGTCCTTAAGCTTTTTATCGACGTTAATTGCACTGAATATGAATGTGAATAGGAAATATGTATGGAATATTTTATATCACCAATACATATGGGGCTAAATAGATTGATACTCATTGTTATAACAATAATCGGTTTATAAAAATCCATAAATAAATAACAAGCATAACAATTTGCATTTGTTGTTTTTTTAGTTTTAATTTATGAGTTTAATATAAGTTAAGGAAAAACGAGATATCCCATTTCATATAGAGAGGCAGGCCGTTCGGTAGTAGCAATACATCCACAGCTAACTCATTGCTTCTTACATATTGCGACCATCTTAAAAATTAAATTCCGAAAATTTCTAATTAATGTTTCATCAAAATTGGACTAGTCGTTCTTGAGGAATACCTCCCAAAGGTTGCTGTAGGAGATAAAAAACTTTAAACCAAAAGAGGCGCGGGTTAACATACTCCAATCATGCTTAAACTTTGGCTATCCAAAAATTTGCAAAGACTTATCATTTATGGGTGATGGCACCGAAAAAATTTAACATCGGTTTTTGCGACCACCCTAATATATATTTTTAATTTTTTTTTTTACTATTCATATGCATTTATATCAGATTACCAGTCCAGATTACCTTGTTAGAAGTAGCTGCTACTTCACAACCACAATAATGCGCAAACGTTCAGCTAACATCATCAATGCTACCAGCAGTCTCATAAATAACATCGTCCCGCTATACCATCAGCCCAACTCTGTGTTTTTTATTTTAAGTGGCATAACCCTATATCATAAAAACATATTCACTCATCCATTAATTAATTCACATACGGATCTTGTTAAATTATGAACGAGTATTTTAAAGGTATAAAATACAGAAATTTTTAGTTTATTTCTTTTAAATTTCTGTAGTCTGTGTTAGATTTACAAAATAGGATTGTTGAAGTGAACTGGTCGAAATTATAAATGTATTTACGACTTAAGTGGCAATAAATTATTTTGTACATCAGTTTTTCGTTGTTTCTTAATAAATATAAAGAATACACATACATATGCCATTGTTGTGTGTGTTTTATATAAATAGTTTTTTTTGGGAGGTGTCTTGAGCCTGAGAAAGTTTTCTCTTTTATAGATAAAGACCCCATGAAAGATGTAACATATTTTTATGATTGTGACTTCTGTACAAATATGTGGTTGGCATGAGTGGCAATTCGACCGCTACTGTTGTACAAAAAAATTTCGAACTTACAGACGATAATGATTCTTTATTAAAAGTGTATGATTATTGTAAAATGTTGGACACCAAGAAAAGGTCCCGTTGGTTTTTACTTAGCTAAACCGAGTACTTATCTTGGACAAGTGAATATTGACCTCCCCGTGGTGTCACCTAAGTAAGATTCTTTCAAAACCCGTTGGAAGTAGAGAGCTAAAATGTGCCGCCGCGAGTACATCCAAGAACGGTTAGGACGTTGGACTTGTAATTCACCGCCACATAAATAGCCTACATTGAAAGATAAAAATAATAAGACACGGCCCCACAAACCGTTGACGACCACAACAAAAAGAAAAAAGGGCCATAATTTATGGAATTTCAGTGAAAGTGCTTTGATACAATTGGTGGACGTACTAAACCAGTAAGAAATTTTCAATCGGGCAACCCGACTTACATATACCATCACCCTCAGTAAAATAAAAAAAATTGCTATTATATTGATATTATTACTCGATTTCTAAAGTGGGTGGAGTGGTAAATTTGTATGGGAGGTACTTGATGGGGCGTGTTTAGACTTCTAGGTTTATCCTCCAAAACTTTATCCTGTTATAGCTTTACTTATTACAGAGTTTGGGCACGATAGCGTTGGATGTATTGATATTATAACTGCATCTCTGAAGTGGATGGAAAGGTACATTTGTATGGGAGGTCCCATAAGGGGCGCCGCTAGACTTCCAATTTTTTCTCCAAAACTTTATCCTGTTATAACTTAATAAAATACGGAATTGGGGCACGATCGTGTTGAGTATATTGATATTATAACTCCATCTCTAAAGTGGGCGGAGTGGTACATTTGTATGGGAGGTACCAGAAGGGGCGTGTCTAGACATTCAGATCATTTCTCTAAAATTTTATCCTGTTTTAGTTTTCCTAAATACAGAATTTGGGCACGATCGTGTCAAATGTATTGATATTATTATTTCATCTCTAAAGTGGGCGGAAAGGTACATTTGTATGGGAGGTACCAGAATGGGCGTGTCTAGACTTCCAGATTTTTTCTCCAAAACTTTATCCTCCTTGAACTTTACTAAATACAGAATTTGGTCACGATCGCGGTATTTCTAATAATAATATTAATCGATTTCTAAAGTGGACGGTACCAGATATGTGTGGGAGGTACCAGATGGGGCGTTGGTAGACTTCAGTTTTTTTTCTCAAAAACTGTATCCTGCTATAGCTTTACTAAATTATGAATTAGGGTACGAGCGCGATGGATTTATTGATATTATTACTCCATATCTAAAGTGGGCGGAAAGGTGAATTTGTATGGGAGGTACCAGAAGGGGCGTGACTAGACTTCCAATTTTTTTTCAAAACTTTATCCTGTAATAGCTTTACTAAGTACAGAATTTGGGTACGATCCCGTTGGGTGTATTGATATTATAACTCGATTTTTAAAGTGGGCGGAATGATGTATTTGTATGGGAGGTATCAGAAGGGGCGGAGCCATGAAGCCCATTTGTAATACCGTAAGTAGTTTTGGGGAAATATTAACTCGTGCAAAATTTCAAGACATTTGGTTGCGTCTTTCGAAAGTTATCGTGCGAACCAGCCGGACAGCCACCAGACAGACAGACAGACGGACATGGCTCAAATGACTTAAAAAGTCATGAATCTAATTTGGTTCTAAGAAACCTAGGGTCTGAAGTGACTCCTTCTATGTGTTACACTTTTGGGTCGTATCAAATGATATATACCCTCATCACTAAGGGTGATGGTATAAAAATAGACAACGTGTTAATCTACAACAACGCGAGAAGATTTCATATACTTCATTCGTGTGGTGTAAAGGGAAATTAAGTTTTTAAGTTGAATAACACAGTGCAACACATAAATTGGTGCCACCTTCGTACCCAGCTATTTTTGAAGTATATACCGAAACTAAAAAAATCCCCAAAGGATTTGACCCCATTACATCGAAACATTTTTTTATGGATAATCCAATAATTTCTCCCCAACACTATTTTTGAACACTTTTACGGAGTCCATAGACCGAGCCGAAAAAATTGCATCTAGTGTATTAAAGTTGTAAAAATATGGGAAAAAGGCTATTTTTTCATGATATTTTCACCATAAAATTATGATTATAATAAGTAATATTCCACAAAAATCATACTCCACGGAGTACAACGAAATAAATTTTATGGTGAAAACATCATGAAAAAATATCCTCTTTTCACATATTTTTGCAATTTTCATGCACTGGATGCAATTTTTTTGGGTCGGTCTATTTGAAACTTTTTTTGCTCTGGTTTAGATCTACAACTTTGCCAAAGACGAAAAGACGAAATTCCGAACAGTTTATGAAATATGGACTCCGTAAAAATGGTCAAAAAATCGTGTTGGGGAGAAAATATTGGATTATCCATAAAAAAATGATTCAATGTAATGGGGCCAAATGCTTTGGGTATTTTTTTAGTTTCGGGATACACTTCAAAAATAGCTGGGTACGAAGGTGGCACCAGACGATGACCTTAGAAATGTTGCACTGTGTAATAATATTCTATAAGCATTCCCAGCAGCTCTGGGTGGTGGTACAGTTTTACCCTTTTTGGGGCATTTTAAGTACTAAAGAACGAATTTTTAAAAATGCCTTCGGATATAAATTTGTGTGATTATAGCTTTAATCGTTTGGATAGGGTCCTTTTTACCCCTAAAAGGACGAATTTCGAAAAAAACACTTCGAGCAGCTCTCTAATATAAGGTGATTGCTCAATGATACCGGTTTTATCCCTTTTGTTTACCCCAAAATGTATGAATTTCGAAAAATCCCTACATTTCCACAATGATATATTTTGCCGTTTGGCCTGGATCATGTTACCAGTTTTTGGAGTGATTGAGTGGAAATTAGTTTGTAAAATCTATTTATCTGGAGGGTATCGTCATCGGATAAATTATGAGGTGTATGAAGAGATTAACAAAGTTAAACTAATTAAAGAACAACGACTGCTCTTTTTAGGACATGTAATGCGCATGAATAAAATGCGAGGATACCGTTGGAAAATGAATCCGATGGAAAGCGTTATAGGAGATGGCCAAGGCTCCGGTGGAAGGATCAAGCTGAAGAGAACCCCTCAAAACTTGGGGCGAGAAACTGGAAAAGAAGCACTTTAGTCCGGCACGAATGGAAAATTTTTCTTCTAATCAGCTACTGACCTAAATTGTTCTTTATAGCCCAGGTAGAAGAAGAATGACTTCATATTTGCACATATTTCCTAATTTTTAATATTCAACATTCGTACTTTTGATAACTTTTGACTTGTTAAAAGCTTTTCAAAAAGCTGACGTTCGGACACTTCGTTGAACTGGGGTATGTTCTGTTTTGTGTTTAATGAAATCGGTAATTGGTATGAGAAGTCTCGGAATGGGTGTGGCAAATTTGTTGATTTTTTGATATCCACCAGCTTTCTGTTTAGAAGTTATAGGAAAAACATTAATTTTTCAAATACGAATTAAGTCCATTTTCGTTCTTATAACATTACTATGGAAAATATTTAAAACAGTAAATTTCTTAAGGATCATTGAAGGTTCGCTCGAATTTTCAAAAGCACTTCATCAATTAAAATCTCAATTTTTAAAATTTGAAAGTTAACTAGCCAATCATTTTTTTATAATACGCCCTCGTAGCATTCATCTCGAAAATAAAATAATGTTCTGACATTTAAAGTATTAAATCATATGCCATAGTGGAAAATGCGCAGGTTATTTCCACATATCCATCGTACATGCCATCAACATTCTTTTCAAATACTGAGACCTATGAAGATTTGATGTCACATTTCAAAATGTCATACGGTAATGATATGTCACTCACTGCCTTCACTCCACCCAAAAATGGAAGCGACAATGACACATTATATCAACGTTATATGACAAAAGTATTAAATAGTATCTGTATGTATGTAAGTATGTATATATGCTTCTACAAGCAGTTTACTCAACACTACCATAAATTATCTAATAACAGCTGATGTCTCAGCTAATTAACAACTTTGTTCAAAATTATAAACATATACAAAAACAATATACACATTCACACTCATATCACAGCGTCAAACCCCAATGATAAAGCGAGCAACTGTGAGTGATCTTTCCCCTTGCAGGGCACTAAAAACCTAGTGAATACCACCACTCTTGAGCACCCAGTGAAAATCGTAATAAATGATTTTTCACTAAACCATCCGTAACAAAACAAGTGGAGACGTCATGTTATTGCGACATTACTTGTCATACGCGTTCCTCCGACATCAGCAACAAATTATGTTAGTTTTGGTGTTCATGCAAATAACGTAAACTCATGACATCTGCTGTATGTAGGCGTATACGAGGGTGAATCTATCGGTACAAGGTAAATGCCAAGCAAATTCTGTAGATTTACAAATATTGTAATGATTGTCAGTTTATATTAGATAACAACTGACCCATACTTAACTTATATAATAGATATTGGGTGTATTAGTACTAGAATGTTAAGTATTAGAAATGTCGAAGTTATACAATGTAAACGCAATGGTTTTTAAAAAATTTCTAAATTTTTACGTTTTCGAGTGTATATAACGCTTTGTAATATCTGTTCGATCAAAAATTCAATCAGCACAAAAACACCTCCAACAAAGGATTTGGACTGTTCAGCTTTGCGTCTGCAAGGAACGTATTAGTGATTGGAACCTTTTTTAGCACAAAGATATGCAGAAGGTAACGTGGATACTACAACTAAACTAGATATCCAGCACCTTATCAAAAGCAGAGAAAGCAAGATATCGCAAAAATGCATACCAACTAGCGTACTTGGATGTCAAAAACCTCTCTCAGACGAGCTCTGGCTCGATGAAAAATATCACGTATTAATTGAGGTAAATTTCACGGCATAAAGGGCAAAAATGGTAACGGGTGCTTTAGGGGCACTTTTACTTATAAGATGGAAAATCATAGATAGTAATGTAAGGTGAATAGATCGGCGATATTGCAAAGTGTAGGGAAAGAGGTGAAACTCTGAAATTCTACCAAAACTTACAACATGCTACGTAGTTAACAAGGATCCCAACCTGTAAAAAAAGAAATGAAGGAAACATAAAAAAATGGTCTTTCTCGAATGCATCAATTTGGCATACCCGATGATTGGAATCTGAGTGTTCTATGACCAGTGTACTAGAATGAAATCCAAGTATGCCACAACTACGGCCAGATTAGTCTTACACTTATTTACTTACTTAAGTGGCCCATTACAACTTACGAACATGGTTCATAAATTTGAGGCCTGAAGTATTAAAGAATTCCACACGCTTCGGTCTTCTGCGTGCGTTTTTCAGTTAGTCCTATCAGATGGTGGCACTTCGCCAACCACTTAGCCCTTCCTACGAAGTTTGGGTGTCCCTGCTCTGCGAAGTCCTTCAGGTCACAGAGCAATAATATAAAGAGTATCCAAGATTCCAGGCTGTTAAACGTTGTGTTGAAAAATGCCTGGAAAACGAGGCGCTAGCGAACTTTTGTAAACAAACTTCCACGAGAGTTGATAAAAATAGTACTTTTGCGGTCTTTTGTTCCACTGAAATTAGTAAAACAGTCGTCAACAACCCTTTTTCTCTCTGTTATCTCACTGTAGTTCGCAGACACGTAAGATGTTCATAACAGAGCTCTGGACGTTAGGGGCTGTTCAGGTTCGCCTTCAAACGCCTTTCTCGCTGGAGCATTTACATTCATCCTGGCAACATGTCCCAGCCATCGTAGTCGTTTGATTCTGACTCTTTTAGCTACGTCGATGTAGTGGTATAGCTCATACAGCTCATGGTTGATCCGATGGTGGAACTCGCCGTCGACTCAGATAAGTCCATATATTTTTCAAAGTACTTTACTCTCGAATACTCCCAGGTTTGGTATATCCGTTGTCGTAGCCACCCACGATTCGGCAGCATACAACAGATCAGGTAAAATTAGCACCTGGTATAGCTGTTTCTTAGTATCCCGAGATAAGGTGGTGTTACTAAGATACCGGCGTGCACTATTCTCCGCTTGATTTCTTGGCTGGCACCATTTTTCTTATTGATGGAAGATACGAGGTAGGTAAATTCATCTACTACCTCAAAACAATTATTATCAATTTTCAAGGTGCGTTCCCATCGATAGGACTCTTTGTTCGTCGAAATAATTTTTTTTTTTTTGTTTTTCTTAGTTGACCAATAATCCCTTTTTTGCTGCCTCCTTTTTTAGTAACATCCCGCAGATTTCGGCTAATAATATAATATCTATATCATCGGCATAGGCTAGTGGCATGTGGATCTTGTGAAATATGGTGCCAGACATGTTAACATAACTATATTAAAAAGTATACAAGACAAGATATCACCCTGCCTGAGACCTCTTTTCGTGTTGAATGGTTCAGAGTGATCCCTACCAATCTTAATCGAGGATTTGATGTTTTCCAAGGTACACCTGCAAAGTCGAATTAGCTTTGCAGGAATACCAAACTCAGATATGGCCTCATATAGACTAAAGACAAAAAGACGGTAGGTATCGATCTGTCTTTCATGATTTTTTTTCCAGGATTTGTCGTAGGGTGAATATTTGATCCGTCGTAGATTTACCAGGGCTAACGCCGCACTGATATGAAAAACTGATATTAGTTTGCCTACAATTAGAGTCAGAAGTTCGCACACTATGCTCGAATGGACTTTGTACGAGTTAACGTTTGGAATATTTCCAAGTTAAACAATGTTTTTCAATAACCGTTCTATGCGGTTTCCAAATTCAAACTGATTTTATTTTATGAAAAATATGTAAGTTCGAAGTTGTTTGAAAATAATTTCATAACATACAATTCTAAGGTAAGTCTATTAATTAATATTAAGGCAAAGTAAAGTATAACAAGTATGGCAAATAGGTAAGTATAATAAGTATGGTAAATAGGTAAGTAGGTGAGTATAACAAGTATGGTAAATAGGTAAGTATAAATAAGTATAATTACTATCTAATACAACAAGTATGTTTACCAGGTAAGGTTGCTAACTTACGCAATTGGTAATAGGCTTGTTCCACTATAGATTTTACATTCACTATGATCTTCTTTCTTGTATAGGGGACATAACCGACTGAGACTCCAATCCCCGGGCATGCTTTCCTCTAGCCAGATGTTCTCCATGAGCCGATGTATTCTCCTAATCAGCTCCTGCCCGACTGCTTTAAATAATTCAGCGGGGTGACCATTGCTCGTATGTAGACAGTTTATACCTTCGTCATGGATTGAAGCGGGGTCTTCTGGAGTGGTGTCCGTATCCAGTAAATTTCTGAAATGATCTCTCCATATCTTCAGAACGTTATAAGGGTCCGTACTAGCTGGTCACCGCCGTCCTTTCAGGAGGACAACCCTGTTCCACGAATTCTCGCCTTAACTTTTTGGTAGAATTTTCGGCCTTCCCCTCTACTTCGGAGAAACTCTGTGCACTCATCCTGCCTCTTCCTTAGCTGCTTCTTTTTCCGTCTAAAAAGACGAGTTGCTTCTCGTCTCTTCTCCCTGTGCCGTTCACGAACAGCTCGCGTTGCCATTAGTTGCAGTTTCGACCTGTATGCAGCATCCGTCGATCACTTCAAAACCCTAGGGAGATGATTGGTATCGCCGAAATCGAAGAGGCAATAAATCCATTAAACAAAACCATCATTACTACACTGCTCCGTATGCCAAGTCGCACGCTACATAGCACATGTATAATTAAGTTGATGAACAGTAATAACATTAGTGTTAACAGCATCATAATGTCTACACATATGTATGTATGTATACATTTCAAAATGTTTGCTAGAAAAATTGAAATAGACTAAAAATACGTATTTATTATTATTTAGATATACTCGCTTCAACTAAACGCTTTCAAATGAAACGCATATTTAAAGTCAATCGTGTGTTAAGTGACAACCACATGACACAAGATCCAGCTACAAAAGATACTTGCGACGTTGGAGGAATCAGCTGCATGTGACTGTTGAAACTTTTAACACTCACGGTATTCCAAAAATGTCATTCATTAGTGACAGCAGCAACAGAAACAACATTTTAAATTACTCAAGTAACCTACTCGTTGACATTTTATGTACCCGAATACTCCTTCTACTTTATATATACATAGTTATTACTCTTGATGTTGTGTTGTTATTGTGGGTTTTTCCAAAAGAAACTAGTATGTTGTTTGTGGCACAAAATACATTTATGATTTTTACACCAACAATTCATTGCATCTTTTTCTTGGGTTGTAATTTTACACTACTTAAAATCGTTCAACATAAAGATCCTATTACAACAAGCGGCTAAATGGTGTGATGATCGGCATCTATGGTCGTCGTTCAAGTGCTGCCAGTGGTGGTGTTGCAAATGATATGACGATGACAACTGTTGGTAGAAGACGGACTTGCAACACTGTCTTAAGCCCCGTTGTAATACTACAAACTGTCAAGTAGTATTTCCTCCTCTTTCTTGTTTGCATGGTTTTCCACAACTCATTATGTCATTGGCGTCTGTTGACATTTATTAGGGGTGGGTTCACTGGTAGTAACTAGGGACAAAAACCCATTAATTATGTCGAAAAAGGTATATCGTTGAGAAGAGCAATACAATAAGATGCGCCCAAATCAGACGGCTGTATGGTTGGTGTCACTTTATTTGTTCTACAAAATTTTTTTTTTCTGACAAGACTGTATTTTCAATATCAATATTTTTATTAACCAGCGTTGAACTTTATTTATAATCTAATAAATACAGTGCTTCCGCCAATTTTCACCGATATTTCATTGCGAAATTGTGATAATTTTTCGAAGATTATATTAAAATACTGACCGATATAGATTTTTCTGTAAGAAAACTTCAACTGAGAATTTATATACTACTTACCTACTTAGCTGGCACATCTTTGCAATTCAATTGGATTATATAACGCACGTTGAAAAATATTATAAGCGCTTCGATAATCTACGCTTCTTCTCCAGTTAGTCACACCAAGTTCTGTAAGGTTCTTAGTAACCTGGTCTTTCCAACGGAGTTTTGGTTGCCATCTTCTGCGCAGTCCATCGAGTTCATTGGCGAAGACTTTTCGAACTGCAGCATTTTTGTCCATGCGTACAACATGACCTAGCCAACGCAATCTCTGCACCTTAATGAGTCTGACCACGTCAATGTCAGTGTACAACTCGGACAGCTATTGATTCATACGACGCCGATACTCTCCGTTAACGATGATGGCCCCATATATTTTACGGAGTATTTTTCTCTCGAATACTGCCAGAACCGATTCATCTGCTTGTGCCATAACCTAGGACTCTGAACCATTCATCAAGACAGGTAGAACTAGTATCTGGTATGGCTGGATTTTTGTTCGTCGAGAGAGGGCTTTGTCATTAAATCGCTTGCTTAGTCCTTAGTAGCATTTATTAGCAAGCAGTATTCTTCTCCGGATCTCGAGGCTGACATTATTTGTTTTATTGATGGCGGAGCCTAGGTAGATAAAATTATCAACCACCTCGAATTTATAGTTGTCAACGTTGACGCAGTTCCCCAAACGAGTAGATTCTTTGTTTGTTGAAACCAATAACTTCGTTTTGTCCTCGTTCATCATTAGACCCATTTTCACTGGTTCCTTCTGTATACCTGATAAGGCTGCAGTCACATTCCGCAGTTTTCGACCGATGATGTCTACGTCAGCCGCGTACGGGAGTATTATATGGCTTTTGTTGAATATCGTGCCACTCGTGTTTACTGCAGCTTTCCTCATTATCATCTCCATCACTATGTTGAAGAGGTCACACGATACGACGTCGCCTTGTTGTAGGCCTCGTCTGGTTTAGATTGGCTCCGTAAGGTCCGTGGCGTATCAGCTTCGCTGAAATACCAAACTCAGCCATTTGTTCGAGTAATTTCTGCCGTATCGGGCTGTCAAAGGTAGCTTTATAGTCCACGAAAAGATGGTACCTGTCGATCTGTTTTTCTTGTTTCTTTCCTAGGATTTGCCGAAGTGTGAATATCTGGTCAACTGTTGATTTACTAGGTATAAAGGCACACTGATAAGACCCGATCAGGTTGAACCGTGGGCATGACCTTATATGCGATGCGTAAAAGGCTGATATCGCTGTAGTTGGAGCACACACTTGGATCACATTTTTGAAGCACAGGACATAATACGCTTGGATTCCAATCATCGGGCATGCACTCGTTAAGTCAAACCGTGCGTAGGAGCTGGTGCATGCTCGAAATCAGATCCTCTCCATCAGACTTGAAGAGCTCTGCCGGAAGTCCATCGGCAGCGGCTGCCTTATTATTTTTCAGCAGCGATATTGCTCTTTTTACCTCGGCTTGACTTGGTGGTGCGCTTCACGTGCGCTGCCTTCTGGAAGCAGCAGTTTTTGGAAGTGTTCTCTCCATATATGAAGCACCCTCTGCGTATGTGTAACCAGATTTACATTTTTGTTCTTACAGGAGGGGAGCCCATTATCGCAAACCCTTTGCTTTTACTTTCTGGGGCTCCACGAAAAGCCCCCCAATGAAATAACGCCCAAACGAGAAATGAAATGTTCCCCAAATTTTTTTCATACATTTTTGGGTGTAATTTCATATGAAATAACTCCCAATTTTTTTGGGCCGTTTTTCATTTTTCTTTGGGAATTATTTCGTTCTTCATTTGGGGTTTTCAAATTATGAAATAATCCCCAATGAATAACACCCAACCAATTTTTTAAATTCGGGGCTTGTTTCATACCGTGTATAATTTGGGTGTTATTTCATTTTTTATTCGGGGGTTATTTCATTTTTAAAGCTGTTGGTTTTTAGGGGTTATAATTACATAATTATATAAAAATAGGCCTTTTACAAGAAAACTTTTAGCCTGTGAATATATTACAATATCTTTCGAACGTTTACATATATTTCCATTTATGTTCATATCGACGGATAGAAAATCAACAAAATGCACCGAGCATTTTTCATTTTGAGAAGGATATCTTAGAATGGAAATTTTTTAAATTTGTAAGAGTTCTTCACAAGGAAGAATTCAATAAAAGCAGAGAGTTTGATTTGCTTGTGAACATTGGAGGTGGTTGTATAAAGGTCAAACGTAAAAGGCAAATTGTCTTCCGAACTGCAAAACTAGAGCAGGGCTACAACGATCTACGATCCACACGATTCATTTCAATAATTTTGCGACTTTGCTGTTGGTCCATATTAACTAAATACAATTCTTGATGAAACTGACTATTTTATGAATTTTGGGAATAATTTAATTTTTGTTGCTGATGGGGTTTATTTCTTTGGGGGTTATTTCATTTTTATCATTGGGTGTTATTTCATATGAAATAACTCCCAAATATTGGGGGTTGTTTCGTTTTCGCTTTGGGGTTTATTTCATTTATTTTTGGATGTTATTTCATTCACTGTTTTTGGGTGTTATTTCCTATTTTTTGGGGTTTATTTCATTGGGAGTTATTTCCTGGGCGTTATTTCATTGGGGGCTTTTCGTGGAGCCCTTTCTGGTCAAATTTTCGGGCCTCACCTCTATCCCTGTATCGCTCTATATCCTCGTTCTCGAGTTCTTTCATCTGACCTTAAATAGCTGTTTTGCCTGCTTTACTGTCTCCTTGTGCCCTTCCCTATCAGCAGCATCCTTTTCCTCAGGCGCTATGCGACATTTATCATCGTACTAGCAGGATTCGTCTGAGCGCCGTTTTTTCATATCCTAGCACGGTTGTCAGAGAATGCACAATATACTCCCACTGCGTATCGGGAACGTCAGAAGTAGAGGCGTTGTACCGTAGTAGTTAGGGGAGCTGATTGGAGAAGGCAGTGGCTATCTCTGGGGTTTGCAGCTTCGCGATGTTCAGCTTTCTTTGTGTTTGGTTACGTGCGTTTTTCGCTCGGCTCAATCTTGTGCGCATCTTGGCTGCAACCAGGTAATGATCCGAGCCAATATTAGCACCACGGATGACACGCACGTCCATGACACTAGATGCATGCCTGCCATCAATTACATCATGATCAATTTGTTTTTTGGTGTTTTGATCGATGGATAGACAAGTTGCCTTGTGGATATCTTTGTGCTGGAATCTGTTTCCACTCACTACCATGTTTCTTCCTACTACCAAGCTAACCAGCCTAAACCCGTTGTCTGACGTGTCGGTATGCAGGCTGAATTTCCCGATCGATGGACCATGAATATCTTCCCTTCCTATTTTCCTATTTCTATTTTCCTGAGAATTGACTTTTAGCTCGCTAGCCAGCTCGAGCGCTCATTTGAAATTTTTAGGCTCGCGATCTGAAAGCCAATTTTTAGGAAAATATCAGCTCGCGAGCCAAGTCTATAAATACAATCCAAATGCAAGAAAATACCAAAAAGTACTTTTATTGTACTTTTTAGTACAAATTACTTTAAGGCTCATTTCCTAGCCATTTTGAAGAATATATTGTTGTAAACAGGTTGACCGATTTTGCGTCAAATGGGGTGTTAGTGATCGGCGGGGTTTCTATATACCGGGAAGATTTTTATCGGTCAAAAAACAACTATACGTGTCCTGGCGTTTCACTGGGTGGGGCCTAGGAATCGGGATGTACAAATTCGAGGTTATTAATAATGGTATAGGGAAACTGCAAAGGACTGCTATACAAAACCCTTAGGGATGATGTACTTTTCGGTACAAAGTACTTTGTTTTGTGCCAAAGCATTTTTGTGTACCAAAAAAATACTTTTATGGCCCCAAAAGTACAATAAAAGTAATTTTTGATACAAAAAGTTCTACTGTACAAAAAAAGTACTTTTTACCGAAAAGTACATTAAAATAATTTTTTGGTACAAAAAAGGATTTTGGATTTGAATTTTATTTATTGAGAGCTCATTTAAAATTTTGTGGCTCCTGGTTCGCGAACCGAGAGCTTATTTGAAATTTTGAAGTTCTTGGCTCGCAAGCCAGCTCTTTAGGCTCCACGAAAAGCCCCCCCAAGGAAATAACGCCAAGGAAATAACTCCCAATGAAATAAACCCCAAAAAATAGGAAATAACACCCAAAAACATTTCATTCACTGTAACATCCAAAAATAAATGAAATAAACCCCAAAGCGAAAACGAAACAACGCCCAATATTTGGGAGTTATTTCACATGAAATAACACCCAATGATGAAAATGAAATAACCCCCAATGAAATAAACCCCATCAGCAACAAAAATGAAATTATTCCCAAAATTCATAAAATAGTCAGTTTCATCAAGAATTGTATTTAGTTAATATGGACCAACAGCAAAGTCGCAAAATTATTGAAATGAATCGTGTGGATCGTAGATCGTTGTAGCCCTGCTCTATTTTTGCAGTTCGGAAGACAATTTGCCTTTTACGTTTGACCTTTATACAACCATCTCCAATGTTCATAAGCAAATCAAACTCTCTGCTTTTATTGAATTCTTCCTTGTGAAGAACTCTTACAAATTTAAAAAAATTTCCATTCTAAGATATCATACTCAAAATGAAAAATGCTCGGTGCATTTTGTTGATTTTCTATCCGTCAATATGAACACAAATGGAAATATATGTAAACGTTCGAAAGATATTGTAATTTATTCACAGCCTGAAAGTTTTCTTGTAAAAGGCCTATTTTTATATAATTATAAGGCTCCACGAAAAGCCCCCCAATGAAATAACGCCCAGGAAAAAACCCCCAATGAAATAAACCCCAAAATATAGGAAATAACACCCAAAAACAGTGAACGAAATAACATCCAAATATAAATGAAATTAACCCCAAAGCGAAAACGAAACAACCCCCAATATTTGGGAGTTATTTCATATGAAATAACACCCAATGATGAAAATGAAATAACCCCCAATGAAATAAACCCCATCAGCAACAAAAATGAAATTATGCCCAAAATTCATAAAAGAGTCAGTTTCACTAAGAATTTCATGAAGTCAATATGGACCAACAGCAAAGTCGCAAAATTATTGAAATGAATCGTGTGGATCGTAGATCGTTGTAGCCCTGCTCTACTTTTGCAGTTCGGAAGACAATTTGCCTTTTACGTTTGCCTTTACACAACCACCTTCAGTGTTCGCAACGAAATCAAACTCTCTGCTTTTATTGAATTCTTCCTTTTGAAGAACTCTTACAAATTTAAAAAAAATTCCATTCTTAGGTATCAGTTCGTTGATTTTCTATCCGTCAATATGAACACAAATGGAAATATCTGTAAACATTCAAAAGTTATTGTAATATATTCACATGCTAAAAGTTTTCTTGTTTTCTTTTTATATAATTATATAATTATAACCCCTAAAAACCAACAGCTTTAAAAATGAAATAACCCCCGAATAAAAAATGAAATAACATACAAATTATACACGATATGAAACAATCCCCAAATTTAAAAAATTGGTTGGGTGTTATTTCATTGGAGATTATTTCATAATTTGAAAACCCCAAGTGAGGAATGAAATAATTCCCAAAGAAAAATGAAAAACGGCCCAAAAAAATTGGGAGTTATTTCATATTAAATAACACCCAAAAATGTATGAAAAAAATTTGGGGAATATTTCATTTCTCGTTTGGGCGTTATTTCATTGGGGGCTTTTCGTGGAGCCTAATTATAACCCCTAAAAACCAAGAGCTTTAAAAATGAAATAACCCCCAAAATAAAAAATGAAATAACACCCAAATTATATACGGTATGAAACAAGCCCCAAATTTAAAAAATTGGTTGGGTGTTATTTCATTGGGGATTATGTCATAATTTGAAAACCCCAAATGAGGAACGAAATAATTCCCAAAGAAAAATGAAAAACGGCCCAAAAAAATTGGGAGTTATTTCATATGAAATAACACCCAAAAATGTATGAAACAAATTTGGGGAATATTTCATTTCTCGTTTGGGCGTTATTTCATTGGGGGGCTTTTCGTGGAGCCGCTCTTTATTGCGGCTCTTGGGTCGTGAGCCGAGAGCACGTATGAAATTTTGGAATTTTTTTTTCTGAATTGTTTTGCAGAACACCGATTTTGAACTGTTTTCAAACCGAATTGTTTTCTAGAACATGGGTGATGGTATGTTCAATTGGGGTAGAACCCACCATCTGGTCTGTTTTGACCAAAAGTCAGTTTACCAGAATTTGTATACTTATGTTTATTTTTATACCATCACCCTTAGGGATGAGGGTATACACAGGGTGGGGCAAAAGTCACGAAGGGGTTTGAAAGAGTCATAACTTTATTAATTTTATACTTTTTTTAAAAAAAAAAAATAAAATATGATATTGGGAGATTTTTTAAATTTAGGTTTGAAAGATTACGTCACGTAAGTGAGCACCATTTTCAGCTTCGCAAAGTTGCGCTCTTTTAATAGCATTTTCCATGACACGAGTCAGAGTATCTGGCTGCAACGCTCTTATTTCGTCTCGAATATTCTCTTTGAGCTGTACAAGTGTTCTGGGTTTATTGATATACACCTTCTCTTTCAAATATCCCCAAAGGAAATAATCTGGTGCTGTTAAATCCGGCGAACGGGCAGGCCAATTGAATGCTGCATTTTTGGAAATTAAACGTTCGCCAAAAATCTGAAATCATTATGTTCTCTGGCCAATTCTTGGAAGCGAAGCGCATAATTTATTCGTTCTTGGGAATCTCCTGGCTTTAGTTCTTGCACTAACTGAACCTTGTATGGGAAAAGATGTAAATTTCCCTTTAATATTCTGCGTAAAGACCGCCGAGACATTTGCAGCTCAGCAGAGCGCCTTCGAGTTGATGTTTCAGGATTCTCCTCAACACTCTCCAGAACGCGTTGAATATTTGCTTCACTAAATACAGATTGTGGTCTTCCGCTTCGTGGAAGATCCCTCACTGAGCCTTGTTCCTGAAAACGTGTCACCAAGCGTCGAATCATTGATTCGGATGGTGAATTCCCCACATTAAAATGACGACGATAGGCTCGTTGAGTTTGAATTATTGATCGATGATGTTCAAAATAAATTTCTATGATTTTGGTTCGCGATAACGTTGTAACCTTCCATAATTAATCTCCCAGATTTATTTTACAAGTCCTAAAAAGAAAAATAAAAAAATTTAAATTAGAATAGTTATTAATTTTTCAAATCCCTTCGCGACTTTTGCCACACCCTGTATCATTTGATACGAAAACCAGTAAGAAAGTTTCAGTCTGGCGACCCGACTTACATATACCATCACCCTCAGTAAAATAAAATTAAATTGCTATTATATTGATATTATTACTCGATTCGGAGGTACTAGAAGGGGCGTGTCTAGACTTCTAGGTTTACCCTCCAAAACTTTAGCCTGTTAAAGCTTTACTAAATACGGAGTTTGGGCACGATAGCGTTGGACGTATTGATATTATTACTCTATCTCTGAAGTGGGCGGATAGGTACATTTGTATGGGAGGTCCCATAAGGGGCGCCGCTAGACTTCCAATTTTTTCTCCAAAACTTTACCCTGTTATAACTTAAAAAAATACAGAATTGGGGCACGATCGTGTCGAGAATATTGATATTATTACTCCATCTCTAAAGTGGGCGGCGTGGTACATTTGTATGGGAGGTACCAGAAGGGGCGTGTCTAGCCAACCAGATCTTTTCTCCAAAACTTTATCCTGTTATAGCTTTACTAAATACAGGATTTGGGCACGATCGTGTCAAGTGTATTGATATTATTATTCCATCTCTAAAGTGGGCGGAAAGGTACATTTGTATGGGAGGTACCAGAAGGGGCGTGGCTAGACTTCCAATTTGTTTCCTAAACTTTATCCCGTAATAGCTTTACTAAGTACAGAATTTGGGTACGACCACGTTGGGTGTATTGATATTATAACTCGATTTCTAAAGAGGGCGGAATGATTTGCAATACCGTAAGTAGTTTTGGGGAAATATTAACTCGTGCAAAATTTCAAGGCATTTGGTTGCGTCTTTCGAAAGTTATAGTGCGAACCAGCCGGACAGCCACCAGACAGACGGACATGGCTCAAATGACTTAAAAAGTCATGAATCGAATTTGGTTCAAAGAAACCTAGGGTCTAAAGTCACTCCTTCTATGTGTTACACTTTTGGGTCGTATCAAATAATGTATATCCTCATCCCTAAGGGTGATGGTATAAAAAGTGTAGCGCATTAAAGGAGACGAGTTAGACCCCAATTTTCGTAAGACCAAATTCAGAACTTTTTAAGAAGAATGAGCTATGTCCGTCTGTCTGGCTGTTAATATTTTTCAAAACGAACTTATGGGATTGTAAATGGGCTGAATAGTCCCACCCCTTCTGGTACCTCCCATACAACCTATCTTTGGAAAATTAATATTTCTTCCATAACTTCTAAACGGACAACCGGCGGATGTTTAAATTTGGTCAGTTTATTTATGTTGCAAAAGTAGACAAACCCTAAGTAAACCGAAATGTTTGCCCCACCCATTCTGGTACCTCCCATACAAATTACCGAATTGACCCTCATACTTTTACATACATATCTTTTTTGTGTGTAAACTGAATTCACTAAAATTTTGCGTGTGATGTTCGCTTATGAAAAGTTGAATTAGGAATGAATATGGACTATATCGGTTCGCGCCTTCTGGTACCTCCCATACAAAATTACCTATTTTTGGAAAATTAATATTTCTTCCATAACTTCCCAACGGACACTTAGGGGTAATGAATATTTGTCGAAACATTTTTGTCGTGAAAGGAGGCGAAACCTCGGAGAGCCTAACTATTTGACACACCCCTTCTGGTACCTCCCATACAAATTACCGAATTGACCCTCATACTTTTACATACATATCTTTTTTGTAAGTAAAGTGAATTCACTTAAATTTTGCGTATGATGTTCGCTTGTGAAAATTAGACTCAGGAATGAACATGGACTATATCGGTTTGCGCCTTCTGGTACCTCCCATACAAAATTACCTATTTTCGGAAAATTAATATTTCTCCCATAACTTCCAAACGGGGTAATGAAATTTGATCGGAAAATTTATCTTCTGATAGAAGGCAAAACCTCAGATAACCTAACTATCTGACACACCCCTGTTGATACCTCCCCTACAAATGACCTATCCCACCCCCATAGTCTCACATACATATATTTTTTGTAAGTACACTGAATTCAGTAAAATTTTGCGTAAGGTGAACGGTTATGAAGATTTTAATCAGAAATGAATATGGACTATATCGGATCACCCCTTCTGATACCTCCCATACAAAATAACTTTGTTTGGAAAATTAATATTTCTCCCATAACTTCCACACGGACACTTGGGGGGTAATAAAGTAATCATTAATGAGGTAATTTCGGGGTAATCAGTAAAATTTTGCGTAAGGTGTACGGTTATGAAGTTTTTAATCAGAAATGAATATGGACTATATCGGATCACCCCTTCTGGTACCTCCCACACAAAATGACTTTGTTTGGAAAATTAATATTTCTCCCATAACTTCTAAACCGGCACCTGGGGGATAATCAAATTTGGTCAGTTAATTTTTCTTGTAATAGGAAGCAAAGTCTCAGCAACCCAAACTATTTGGCACACCCCTTCTGGTACCTCCTATATAAATATATGGGATATTTTCCCTTTTACATACGAAAAAGTCAGACACGTTGTGCTGCCCCTAATTGTACCTTGTGTACAAATAGGAAAACATTTTTATGTTTTTGCTCTACATGCAGACTAAAAATAATATATAAGAAATTTTATTTTAAAAATCTATTAATTTCAATAACTCAAGACTTAAACAATATCTTATATTGGGTGATGGTATTTGTCAGTCAGTTTACCTGACTGAAATTTCTTGTTTTTATATACTTTTCCCTGAAAACGTTGCATAAGTTAGAAAAAAACAAAAAAATAATGCTTATACTTTCTTCGAATTTGGGATAATTCGAAAGTACCATAGAGAGAAAATGTATTTCTCATAAGGACCTTTACCGTGTTTTTAATGAATATATAAGAAAAAAATTACCAAATTCGGCCTAACCGTTCTTAAGCGATACTTCTTGGGAGTTGTTGATGTTTTTTATATATTCAAGCTCAATGCCAGTTCTGTTTAAAAAGAAATTTCAGCAAAATTACATTCTCATATTATTTCAAATAAACTGGTACGATTTCAAATATTAAAAACAGTTTAATTTCAATAATATTATTCTACTAATCTAAAATTTGTTTTATAAAAAATTAATAACTTAACTCCATTGTGTTTATAATTTGCCACCAGTTCATGTGAACATTAAATATTAGAATCCCAAAGGCTCTATATCATTCCTACATATCAGTACATTACAGTAGCCTTGACTCCCTCTCCAGCAAGTAAGTGTGTTACGCCCGTGATACATCACTGTCGTTTGTCAGCAGTTTTGGTTGGTTGGTTTGGTGTCAGTTGGTCGGTGCTGCCTGGGTGCGTGTGTGTCAAATGTTGTCACCCGTTACTTTTTATGTGCTGCTGCTGTTGTTGTTGATGTTGCTGATGGCGCTGCTTAGTGACATTGTTGCTTCTACTTAGTATTTGTTGCCACATTGCTACTTTGTTGGCGTGTTGCTGCCACTCGCGTAGTCGCTGTTGTTACTGTATTTTTTCGGTTTAATATTTATGGCTTCCTTCTGTCATTTTTATAATGCTTACTTTGACACTTTCTTTATGTTACATTTACATTTGACTAAAAACTCAAGTTATATGTAATATCTCCTCGTATTCATCTTTTCTAGAGTAGAGTAGTGCTTATCGTGTTGCCCCATTGTTGCCACTGTTGTTGGTGTTGCTGAAATTTTTTGTTTTATAATGACAGCTCGACACAGCTCTGTGTGTACATTTTGTATTATTTAATTTTTTTTCTTCTTCTGCTCTTGTCGCTTTTCGTAAATGACATTTGTAGGTGACATGCTGTCACCACTCACATGGGAGACATTTATTTTGTGCAAAGTGATGTGGCGGAGTGATGTGGCGGTGTGTTGGTGTCGGTCGGTTGGTTGGTTGGTGTTAGTGTGGGTCTCCATGTGTTTGGTGGAACTCCTTTAAGGTTGACGCCTTATTAGGTCTTTCTTTTATTTATTTCTATTTTTCGTTTTCTGTCACTGACGCTGTCGTTGTAATTTTTCTTCGAGTGCTTATTTGCTTTGCCTTAATTGTCACAGTAGACAGTGGTTTGATGTGACCAAAGGTTTTTAGGTATTTGATTGCTCTGTAAGTGACTTTTTTTTTGAAGAATCCTTGTTACATGCTTACGCAGAAGGCACGTTGTGCTCCGCTGATCGACGCAATGACACTGAAATCCGATTGGCTTCCCGTAGCAGCTACCATTTGTATGTTAACGCGTTATTGGTCCACCCTTATGTTTCTTATATGTATATGTATGTTTTAGACTCTCGTTGTGTGAGTTTATTCATGGGAGCAAAGGAAAATTAAAGGTTTTTTTAATTGTTATTTTAACAAACATTATATTTCTCGCAATAACCCACTTCTTAACCACTGTGCCAAACAACATTTTCGTATCTAGGGAGTCGTGTTTGTTTGTCTTCCAAGGAAATCCGTTTAAGTGGATGTCTCGTTTTAAATAAATATGTAATAATTTAAGTACTTGATCTTTGACTGTAAATTACTGTGAACCATCCATAAACGCACAAACAGAGACAAGAATGTAAACACTTTGCGGAGACATTTGTATTTCTACGGAACGCTCATGTTGTGACAAAAACAAATAGCTGGCGTGAACAAGGGTACGAACTTTGGTGTGAACCTTTATTCCCTGTGGCATAAGGTATATATATATATTCATGCATTCATACTCCACATTCATAAGATGTATTAGTTTCTAATCGTGTTGTGAACCCAATTCGTTCGTAAATGGAATAATTAATGGTTTCTCATGAAATGAAATGAAGAATAATCTGATTTCAACTGTTTGTATTTGTGATAAAGCTATATGACAATGTTATTTTAAGCTAATGTTATGAAATAAAAAATAGTTGAATAGTATTTCTTTGAATGGGTCCAAACAAATATATGAATGTAAGGATATATGGCGTAATTCTTAAGTAATGCAAATCCTCTTCCAAAGTTTTCTAAATTTCAATGTTACTGTTATTCCAGAATCTCTTCGGGCTGCTCATCACCACAAATGCGGCAGAGCCTATGAACTGAAATTAAAGCTTATATTGGACACTGGCTGTTTTTTTTCTTCTAATAGTTGGATCTTTTAAACATTAGAACAACGATGTAAAGGGAAATTAAGTTTTAGTTTTATTGTGCTAGGGGTGGTGGGGTAACGGACACTATGGGAAGGATTATTATTTACATTCTACGTACTGGTCGGAAACGATCTCGCGCTAAGAGAGCGATCATCGTTCTATGCCATAGAATCTTTGGCTATGACAAAATGGTGAAGGGATGTTTTTACAGGCACGGCGTTTCGGAGTGCGATTGAGTATTCTACTTCCAAGAATTATGCTGATAAAAATCTGGCCCTAACCAGACTTGGTAGATTGTTACCATTTATAGATATCAGACGACCTGGTGAAGGCTGATCGTCTTGGGAACATCATTCAAGGCAATGGGCCTGACGACGCACAGTGGGGTATGGGACCCCCAAAACGGAGATTAATTCAAAAATGAAAATTGCGGTTTCCAATTAAAATTTTGTACTCAATAATTGTACATAGAATACTGATTCAATAGATATTAGAATCAATTATATATGTTGTTAATTTAAAGTTCTATGCTCTCTCAAACTTCGGAAATTTTTTCGCCTTTTCTACGTGTTAGCGAAAAGTGGAATATTGATATTTTGGAGTAAAAGATTTTGCCTTTTAGTCATTTACAAATCGAATTATTGTTATGGATCATTTAACTTCAGCTATTGAAGAACAGGAATAACAATTAGTTGTATAAAATTAATACGTACAATAATTTTTAATTATTTTTGAAAAAATTGTCTAAATTTAAGGTATTTTTGAAATGTATGTAGATTTTTAAAATGGTTCCGGGTAAAACCGTGTTGAAAAATTAACATAATTGTAAAATATAACATCTGTACTTACAAAATCAAGAAAAACATTTTGCGCGTTTTTGCGCCAGTTTGTTTTATTAAATAAATTGTGATGTAAGACACCCCTGCGAAAACGGTGGAAAATTCGTTTGGTTTGATTTGGCCACATTTTCTTTGTGTTTGCTTTATTGCAATTTGTTGCTGAGCATTAATTTTTAATTATACCCTACATAAGGCAATATATGGTCATTTGCCTTGATAAAATTCAAATTGAAAATATTGTTAAATTACATTATTTCACAACAACTCTAGATTATATAGCCGTCACAGCAAATTTTGTCAAAACGCTAAAATATCAACATATTAGGGATAATTAATTCAGAACTGATTAATAAAATGCACTAAAACTAGTTTTTCATGCAAAATTCAGAGAAATACCTTCTAACTAGTTCAAGTTACTTTTATAAAATTAGATTCATTTCGAGGTTTGTTTTTTTAAATGGTTTTTTTTACAAAACACGAGTGACTGATTACAAACTATTATTTGACTGGTGTTTAATATTGTTTGACATTTTGTCACGAAGTAACTGAAATGGAAGCAGCGGCTACAAAAATATTTTTTTTGTAAAATATGTTTTTCGAGCCCTTCGCTCAACAAGTAGTGTGCATAATATACTATATGAAAGCGCTATTGTCAATATCATTCTCAAATTATGGCCTCAGTGTACGTTACTGTATAATACGCAACCAAAAATACCACTTCCATCCGACATAGAGGAGAATGTTGCGCCTGTAGAGGAGACCGTTACTAAAGATGCCGACCAGTCGATTAGACACCGTGAGCATTCTGTGCACGTTTTGCATTATATATGCAACAACTTGGAATGGCGCTGTAATGATGAATTCCCATTCCTTTACCAACGCCTCCTCCCCACCCTCCGAGATTGCACATACTTATTCAAATGTATACAGCTTTTTGGTCCACTCTGTATATAAACAGATAAGTGTGTATACATATGTACATAAGCATTTATATATATTTTAAACAGTTAAAACATGTCAATATTAAATTTCAAAGAGATCGGATACAAACCGTAGCTTTTATAAAGGTTTGATTCTACTACAGTATATATACATGTAAGTATATATATGGGGACTAAATGTATATCTTATATATAAAATTCTCGTGTCACAATGTTAGTCTGCATACTCCTCCGAAACGGCTTGACCGATTCCTCTGAAATTTGGTAAGCATATTGGGTAGGTCTGAGAATCGGCTAACATCTATTTTTCACACCCCTAAGATAAAGGGGCGTGGCACCGCCCATACAACTTGAAAATTAAAAAGGCTATATTTCATGAACTGTCAGAGGTATGAAGATCATATTTGGTACATATGTTGTTGGAGCAGTATTAATTACAGCCAGGATGGAAGTGGGCGGTGCCACGCCCTCTTTTCCAAAATCGCTCTAACGGCTTTTCTAATAGATCGATTGATACAAAAATTTTACCATGAGGTACTGTTGACCTGTAAATAGTTCCTGACTACATTTGGTTGTAATTGGATAAAGGGGCGTGGCACCGCCCATACAACTTGAAAATTAAAAAGGCTATATTTCATGAACTATCATAGGTATTAAGATGAGATTTGGTATATATGTTGTTGGAGCAGTATTAATTACAGCCAGGATGGAAGTGGGCGGTGACACGCCCTCTTTTCAATAATCGCTCAAACGGCTTTTCTAATAGATCGATTGATACAAAAATTTTACCATGAGGTACTGTTGACCTGTAAATAGTTCCTGACTACATTTGGTTGTAATTGGATAAAGGGGCGTGGCACCGCCCATACAACTTGAAAATTAAAAAGGCTATATTTCATGAACTATCATAGGTATTAAGATGAGATTTGGTATATATGTTGTTGGAGCAGTATTAATTACAGCCAGGATGGAAGTGGGCGGTGACACGCCCTCTTTTCAATAATCGCTCAAACGGCTTTTCTAATAGATCGATTGATATAAAAATTTTACCATGAGTTACTGTTGACCTGTAGATAGTTCCTGACTACATTTGGTTGTAATTGGATAAAGGTGCGTGGCACCGCCCATACAACTTTAAAATCAAAAGGCTTATATCTCATGAACTATCAGAGGTATGAAGTTTAGATTTGTTTTATATGTTGTTGGAGCAGTATTAATTACAGCTAGGCGGAAGTGGGCGGTGCCACGCCCTCTTTTCAAAAATCGCTCTAACGGATTTTCTAATAGATCGATTGATACGAAAAATTTACCAAGTGGTACTGTGGACCTGTTGAGTCAGTGGCTATATTTGGTTGTGACTGGAAAAAGGGGCGTGGCACCGCCCATTCAACTTGAAAATGAAAAGGGCTATATCTTATGAACTATCAGAGGTATGAAGATGAGATTTGTTACATATGTTGTTGTTGCAGTATGAATTACAGTAAGGCTGGAAATGGGCTGTTCCGCACCTTTTTTAAAACAAACAGTTATAACTGTCAAAATTCCACAGTAAATTGCTTTTCGCCCAGAGATATGAACAGTAAGGTGGGCCAATTTTTTTATTCGCAAAAATCGGAATCTACGATGAATTTTAAGAAAATTTCACCAATAAACTTTGTGTCTAAAATCAATTCCTTGCTCGCGTTGGGAAGAATGAAGATTTCAGATAGAGATTATTTTTGTTTTTAAATGAGCACAAACCGAAAACTTCAGATATATATTTTTTGGGACCTTCTGCGTAAAACTGACTTCTCAACAAACTAAATGAGGTACTACAGAAGCAAATCTATGTATTGGTTAAAAAGTTATGGATTCTGAGAGGTGGCATACAGAAATTAAGTTTTTAAAAATCATTTTCAGAATTTTGGGTGGGATCGCAAACTATGTCAAAAATATAATATTCTCTTCGTTTTGGTCTCCAAACATCGGAATGGTAGTTAAAATTAGAGCCGGGGCCCATAGGCCTGGATACTGAATAATTGCTCATTGATAAAAAAAAATATCTCTGCCAGAAATCTTCATGCTTCTCAGCGCGAACTAGGAATTGATTTTAGACATAAAGTTTTTTTGTGAAATTTTCTAAGAATTCATCGTATATTCTGATACTGGTATACGATTACCACTTTTCTTTTCCACGCGAACAAATTGATCCGCCCTAATGAAATAGCTTTTTTTGAACTAAATATGTAAAAAGTGCAGAGGCGCTGCCCACGCACTGCAATAGTTAACTTTTTAACTGTATCAAATAATGGTCCGTACACCAGGCAGTTGAGGAAACATAGTAGCTGCGCAGACTAAAACAGTGATTTTTTTTTATTTACTTTACAGGTGTGTATTTTTCAATTACTTTTCAGGAGAGCGAATCGGTAATTAATCATTTACATAGACGTAAGTTTGACAGGGGACTCGAACCGACGTTTTTCTCAGCAACTCCATCTGTGCAAATGCTGAGGAAAGATCTTGGCCTACATTCATATAAAATCCAACTGGTAGGAGAACTAGAACCATTGGAAGATCAATCGATTTTTTTTATTTATCATTTCATTGCACATTATTTGAAGGTGAAATGGTTCCAACACGACGGTCTAACATGCCATACGGCGCGTGAGACCATCACTTTGTTAAGCCAAACGTTGGTGACCGAATTATCCCAAAAAATGGTAATACGAGTTCAATACAAAAATAGTATTCCGGAGTATTCTTGATCCGTGTGAGAAGAAGACATGACAAAAGAAGTTTTTATGGCTAAAGGCATGACCTTCAAACGGAATATTCATTTGCGGTCAATAGGCGGAGAAGGCATAACAAAAATGTTTTTTAATGCCCAAAGAGATAGTAAGTATACAGACGTAGTGGCTTTTCGAATGGAAAAATGTTTGTTGGAAAATTACGGAAAAATTAAATAAAAATTGAATTTTCTTTTTCGACGAAATTTTTTATTTTAATGTTTGGTTTGATAATTTTGGACGATGTTAATATGGAAAATTTCGGATAATTATTCAAAAATGACTTTTCGAATAGAAAAATAGATCGTCCTTTCGAATTTAAGCGAATTAAATAAACCATTCGATTGGCTTTTGTGATGACAATCAATAAATCGCAAAGCCAATTGTTGGAAGTTTGTGGGATCAATGTCGAATTCCCCTGCTTTTCGCACGGGCAGCTGTACGTTTTCTGTTCGCGTGTCGGCTAACCGTCTTCAATGTTTGTTTTTGCGCCGGAAAACAAATCGAAATACATTGTTTATCAGATCGCTCTTCACTAATTTCGAATAAATTCAAATAAATTACATTAAAATTTTAACTATCTGTATTATTATTACCCTGGAGCTTATATGAAGGCGTTAACTTTGGAGCGAGACAAAGTTCGCAGGGTACGAAGTTGTATGGCAGAACAACGTTAGCCGGGTCAGCTAGTATGTATATATTTCTTAAAATCTTCAAACCAATCGATCTTATAGCAAAAGGAACATCTGTGCCAAATTTGGCAAAAATCGGACGCTTCCTTGAATTAATCTCCGTTTTGGGTGTTCAATACCCCACTGTGCGACGTGGCAAGAGGGGGGATGAAGTTGTTATCGTGGCCACGTTAATAACAAGACGCCGACTTGAATTTTTCAGAAAACTGTTTTCGGGTTTATTCGAAAAATACCCTTTTCCATCTTTTCGGTTTTTGAATACATGACTTAGTAAAAAAACCGGGTTAACCAGTATCGTTCGTTTTTTCATAAATTGGAAAATAAAACCAAATATGCAATTAAATATGAAAACATATGCATATCCATACCTTAATTGTAAAGTATGGTAAGTCAACTTAGCATATTTGCAATTAATTACAGTTTTTGAATTCAGTTTAAAATTTTTAATATGCATATCGACTCATTTCGAGGTGAGATCCCAATCTATTTCAAGATGATATCCCAACAATTAAGCTCCTTTTTGCCATCGAACACTTAGTTTAGAAAATAACTGCACTTAAAGTTTTTCATATGAATATCGACGTTCTCCCACTTATTTCTAGGTGAGATTCCAATCTATGTATTTCAAGATGAAATCTGAACTACGTATGTATATCTTAGTATTTTTACAACTTTTGTATGCTGATTTAAAATTTTACTGGAAGCATCCTTTGAGGTTTGAACAAAGAATATCGGAAAAGCATAAACAACCTTCTAAGCCGATTTGCAACGTTCTGTGAAAATACTCCTTTAGGAAAAACCTGTTAGCTGACATCACAAAACTGGTTAATCCTGTTATTCGAATTTTAAATTTTTTATTTTAACCCGACCATTACTTTTGATGACTGATGTACTGCAGATGGATCCATTTATATACACATAGACAGATGGAAACATCTCAGCTTTCATAGAGTTCCGAAGACATAGAGTTCAATTTGAAACGGAGCCCCAATCGCAGGTCCAATGGGCCGGACGGTGTGCCGAACGTCATTCTTAAGAAGGCAAATTGTTTAATATGGACAATTTTGTTTAACCATAGCCTCAATTTGGAGGTAGAAGGAATCTGTAACGGTTCCTATCCCAAAAGCGTAGAAATAATCCCAAGCAATGTAATGGCCACAGAGCGATATCAATGTTATCGACCTGGGCCAACTTTAAAAGAAGATTTTACTAGACAGGCTATGACTGACAGTGAACGATTTAGGAATCCTTAGGGATAACCTATTCGGTTTTAAAAGGGGACTTACCACGTCTCACGCTTCTATGGCACCTGGAACCTATGTCTCCACAGCATTAAACAGACGAAGTGTAACCAAAGCTGCTAGCCTTGATTTTACTAGACAGGCTATGACTGACAGTGAACGATTTAGGAATCCTTAGGGATAACCTATTCGGTTTTAAAAGGGGACTTACCACGTCTCACGCTTCTATGGCACCTGGAACCTATGTCTCCACAGCATTAAACAGAAGAAGTGTAACCAAAGCTGCTAGCCTTGATTTTGTTAGGGCATTCCTTTGACTCCTTCTGGTTTGTTAATTGCTTCTGTTTTTGACGGGTTTGTTAATATGCTTCTGTCATCAGGTTTTGATACAAATTGAGGTAGGAATACAGGCGACTTCCTCAGAAACCGGACCTCCAGAGTCAGTGTTGGGGAGTTCTCTCGAGCGCAAAGAATGTTATAGCGGGCTTACCTCGGGGCTCTCTGCTGCGTTTGGTGCTTTATAACATCTTTGTTATTGACATTCTGCTACCCGCCAATGGGGACTGTTGATATCCTTGTCGCAGATTCGGGTGCTTTTTTATTATTAGCCTTTAAAACAAGTTGACACATATATATATTTATATCTTAGTGCCTAAGTCAGAGGCCGAAATGATCAAAGATTTCCATTTGCTTCGATCTTGTGCGCACCGTCTCCAGTCAGTCTGTCAGTGATTCCTCCACCTGGTCCTTCCAACGTAGTCCCGGTCTCCCTCTTTTGCACTGTCATTCGAGGTCTTGATAGAATACCTTTCGCGCTGGAGTTTCCTCATCCATTCTCACGACATGGCCTAGCCAGCGTAATCGTTGCACTTTGATTCGCTTGACGACATCAATGTCGTGGTATAACTCGTACAGCTCATGGTTCATCCGAATCCTAAATCGCCGTTTACGCAAATGGGTCGATATATTTTGCGGAGTATTTTTCTCTCAAACACCGCCAGATGAGCTGCATCTGCCTGTGTAAGTACCCAAGATTCGGAGGCGTACAACAGAACCGGTAAAATTAGTACCTGGTACAGCTGGACTTTGGTAGTTCGAGATATGGTGGTGTTTATAAAGTGCTCGCGTAATCCAAAGAAACACCTGTTCTCCGTTTTATTTCGAGGCTGACACTGTTGTTTTTGTTCATGGCGGATCCGAGGTAGATAAATTCATCCACTACCTCAAAGCAATAGTTTTCAACGTTCACGCTGCGTCCCCAACGGGTGGACACGATGACACCACTAACTTCGTCTTGTCCTCATTCACTGCCAAACCCATTCTCGCTGACTCCCTTTCAACTGATGAGAAAACAGCTGTTACCCCTCGCATCGTTCGACCGATAATGTCGATATCATCGGCACATGCGAGCAGCATGTGGCTCTTATTAAATATGGTGCCAGACATGTTAACCGCTGCTTTCCTTAACACCTACTGCATCACTATGTTGAACAGGATACATGACAAACCGTCACCCTGTCTAAGACCTCTCGTCGTATCGAATGGTGCAGATAGATCCTTGCCAATCCGAACAGAGGATTTGCTATTCGTAAGGGTACACCGGCAGAGACGAATTATCTTCGCAGGAATACCGAACTCAGACATGGCTTCGTATAGTCGATGCCTGCTGGGACTATCGAAGGCAGCTTTGTAATCGACAAAGAGGTGGTAAGTGTCGATTTGCTTCTCATGGGTTTTCTCAAGAATCTGCCGTAGTGTAAATATCTGATCCGTCGTGGATTTGCCTGGTCTAAAGCCGCACTGATAAAGTCCAATCAGGTTTTCCACAATTAGCTTAAGACGTTCACACAGTATGCTAGACAGGACCTTATACGCAATCTGTAAGAGGCTAATTCCACGATAGTTTTTAAACTACGGTCACCTTTTTTGTAGATTGGACATAGTACACTGAGATTCCAATCCTCTGGCATGCTCTCCTGAAGCCAAATGTTCTCTATGAGCTGCTGCGTGCTTAAAACAAGCTCATCTCCACCCGCCTTAAACAACTCAGCTGGAAGACCATCAGCCCCAGCGGCCTTGTTGTTCTTTAGGCGGGATATGGCAGTTGTTATCTCAGCTTGGCTCGGAGGTGGACACTCGATGTTATCATCTCGGATTGGCGCACAGTCTTCTTCCGTCAAGTTTTCACACCTCAATAGGCTGCAGAAGTGATATTTATGTATTCTCAGTACGCTCTCGGAGTCAGTAACGAGATGACCATCCTTGTCTTTACAGGAGGGAAGACCTGTTCCATGTACCTTTTCTTTTATCTTATGATTTTCGGGCTTCACCTCTGTTCCTATAATCTTCAATACACACATTATTCCGCTCCTTAAGCTCTCGTTTTTTTCGCCTGAAGAGTCGAGTTGCCATCCGCCTCTTCTCCCTATACTTTACATGAACAGCTCGCGTCGCCATTGGCTGCATTTTGGCCCTGTATGCAGCATCTTGTTCCCGGGTGGCATCGCGGCATTCGTCATCGTACCAGGCATTATCGTTAAAGGGCTTCACATACCCCAGTACGGACCGCGCAGTCCTTTCCATCGAGTGGGCAATATGTTTCCATTGCGCGCTAGTATTTTCGGGAGTTGGAGCATCAAGAAGTAGTTGAGTGAGTTGGTCAGAATAGGCGTTGGCTATCTCCGCGGTCTGCAGTTTAGCGATGTCCAGCTTTCTCTGTGCCTGGTTACGCAGGGGTTTCGCTCTGCTTAGCCTAGTACGCACCTTCACTGCAGTGAGGTGATGATCCGAGTTGATGTTCGCACCTCTGATCACTCGTACGTCTAAGACACTTGACGCGTGCCTTCCATCGATTACCACGTGATCAATTTGGTTTCTCGTTACTTGATCAGGAGATATCCACGTTGCTTTGTGAATGATTTTGTGGTCAAATCGTGTGCTGCTAATTACCATGTTCCTTGCTGCAGAGAAATCAGTCAGTCTGATTCCGTTTGGCGATGTGTCAGTATGCAGACTAAATTTTCCGACTGTTGGGCTAAAGACATTCTCCCGGCCTATTTTGGCATTAAAATCTCCTAGCACGATTTTAACATCATGGCCCGGGCTACGGTCATATGTTTTTTCAAGTTGGGCGTAAAATTCGTCTTTGGGGGTTTCTTTTTCTCTTATTTCTCATTTTATTCACTGCCATTATATTGGTGGCGGGTGGCAGGCCCAGCCCACCAGGTTCTGCATTTTATTCCTACTGCCAGGAAACATTTCAGCCGCTCATTCTGAGACAGACGTTGACCAGGAAGCCGCCCAAAATGGAACAGACGCTATGGATTTTCGCAATTTAGTTTTCGGAAGATGAGGGTTACTAACCCTCGTCTCCTAGATTGGTAATACGGCTGCTATCTGCACGTCCAATCCCGCGATGCAACCATGCTTCAGCGGTTCAAGCCTACTTTCCTGAGACGTCTCTTTGACCATTCAGGATACATGGTTGTAATTCCTTCCAACTTTAGCTAACTTCTAAGCGGTTGCTTTGAAGTCATTGCCCGGGGAATACTTGGTCTAAGACCGGAAGTAGTTAGCTGCTTGGACAGTGCCACAAAGGAATCGGTTCTAGTCACTCCCAAGTGAGTAACAATCAGTAACTTTCCATCTCTGAGCAAAGTCCCATTCCCCATTTTCGGGTGCTTGCGCAAGTGTAAGTGTGGTGAATTTAAGACTAAACCCCTTTATAGAAGTATTATAAAAGTCTCCTCACAGTCGAAGTTTAGCACTAAGGGACGAAAAAATATGTTTAGTGTTCTAGAGTTCTGTGCATTTTGTATGGGAGCTCCCATAAAGGGGGATGATAGGGTGTAGGTATGTAGGCATGTTTGGAATAGATGTTAGGAGGGAAATACTAGTGGGTGTCGGTCATAAATTTTACTCCTCTAGGAGGCACCATGGGAACAGCAGGAGCTAATTTCTTAAAAATATTATAGAAATTAAAAAATGTATGGTTACTGATCTGGGAAACTGTTGGGGGTTGCCAAAATATTTGGGGTCGGTCATAAATGTGACTACTCTGGGGGTGCCTTTAGGGCAGTTAGAGCGATGGAAATTAATTTTATAAAAAAAAATTATTTTTGTATAGTAGCCCCCTTAGGGGGTGAAGATAAAGAGTAGCTATATATAGAAAAATTTTTATGAGGGAAGAAATATTCCGGGGGGATTAGGGGCTTCCCAGGAAAATTGTTCAGAACTTGTTGCGAATGGTATTGATACTAGAATCGTTTCTTTTTTAATCGACTTTCTATTCTGTTTCTGGTTCCATATAACCGATTATGTACAACATGTTGCACCACAGATTCCGTAGAACAGAAAATGAATATTCGTATTCGAAATAAGTATTTTTTAGAGGGTATTTACTAAGAAAAACTAAAAAATCTGAGTTAAAATATATATCGAACTAGCAAACAATTGAAAACCAATTAAATTTCAAAAAAACAGCATATGTAATTCATTTATGTAGCAATTCATTTCATAACAGGTTCCAGGAGAACATATTGGTTTTGGGACAATTTCAAACAAAAATAATATATTGTGCAACCGAAAGTGGAACTTGTTACTTATCAGTAAAAGCTATTCTGTAATTGTTTCTTTGCAACAAAATATTTTGCTGGGTTGTTGTGGATTTTTTCTCCAATACGAAAAGTTTCTCGATAAAAACTTGGGCGCCAATTAGATTGTAGACCCATGGTTTTTTGTGCACAGTTCATCGTAGATTACGATTTTGATAACCGCATGGTCGAGAAAAAAATTTAATCATTCTAATGTGCACCCCAATTTTCGTGATTCTAGGATAAGCCTTTTAGCCTAGGCAATTGTCAGTCAGTCATTCAATCAGTTATGCAAAAATTTAAAATATATAGAAATGATACATTAGGACCGTGCCCAAAAGAGGTCAAAGGTTAGGTTCTTTGTAAATCCTTTGTTTTTTACTAATGTTCGTTTAAGGAATTGTATTTTTTTTCTTGCAAATATTTTATACACAAATATGGACGTGTGTGGGCGGCGACTCGGTCCTTTTTGCCAACTTGGCCTGGTTATATATCTACAATACCGTGAAATTTTTATGACGATCACACTATTAATATGGCTGTTGTAACGGTTTCTTTTAAATGGGGCGTGGCACAACCCACTTCCACCCTGACTGTAATTCATACTGTACCAACAACACATACCAAATATCGTCTTAATGCCTCTTAAAGTTCATGAGATATAGCCGTTTAAAGTATCAAGGTTTATACCACGCCCAATGATCCGAATCCGCCCATTTTCTGTTGGATCACAAACTCTGCTACCAAATGCATCCATACTTAACATATGGAGAAACAGCCCTCGATTTCAAAAATAGGGTCCACAGGGCGGGACCACACCTACATCAAACATCGAAAATGCAAGTGCCCTATTTTCACCACCGACAACCCAGCTACATTCCCTCAAAATTTCAAGCAGTTGTTTAGTCTATACGGTACTAAATCAGTACAGACATTTCAGTCAGTTAAACTGACTGATAAATACCATCACCCAATTTAAGATATTGTTTAAGTCTTGAGTTATTGAAATTAACCGATTTGTAATTAAAAGAAGAAAGTTTCAGTCGGGCAACCCAACTTACATTTACCCTTACCCTCAATAAGACAAATAATTTTCTATTATATTGATATTATTACTCGATTTCTAAAGTGGGCGGAGTGGTATATTTGTATGGGAGGTACGAGAAGGGGTGTGGTTAGGCTTCCACAATAATTCTCCATTACTTTATCCTGTTATAGTTTTATAAATTACAGAATTTGAGCACGATTGGCTTGGGTGTACTGATATTATTAGTACATCCCTAAGTGGGCGGAAAGGTACATTTGTATGGGAGGTACCATAAGGGGCGTCGCTAGACTTCCAATATTTTCTCCAAAACTTTGTCCTGTAATAACATAACAAAATACAGAATTTGGGCACGATCGTGTCGAGTGTATTGATATTATTACCCTATTTCTAAAGTGGGCGGAGTTGTACATTTGTATGGGAGGTACCAGAAGGGGCGTGTCTAGACTTCCAGATTTTTTCTCCAAAACGTTATCCTGCTTAAACTTTACCAAATACAGAATTTGGGCACGATCGCGTTAGGTCTTTTAATAATATTAATCGATTTCCAAAGTGGACGGTACCAGATGTGTATGGGAGGTACCAGATGGGGCGTGAATAGACTTCCAATTTTTTTCTCCAAAACTTTATCCTGTTATAGCTTTACTAAAAATAGAATTTGGGTACGATCACGTTTAATTTATTGATATTATTTCTCCATCTCTATAGTGGGCGGAAAGGTAGAATTGTATGGGAGGTACCAGAAGGGGCGTGGCTAGGCTTTCAAAATTTTTTTTCCAAAACTTTATCCTGTAATAGCTTTACTAAGTACAGAATTTGGGTACGATCCCGTTGGGTGTATTGATATTATAACTCGATTTCTAAAGTGGGTGGAATGATGTATTTGTATGGGAGGTACCAGAAGGGGCGGGGCCATATAGCCCATTTGCATTACCGTAAGTAGCTCGTGCAAAATTTCAAAACATTTGGTTGCGTCTTTCGAAAGACGGACATGGCTCAAACGACTTAAAAAGTCATGAATCGAATTTGGTTCAAAGAAACCTAGGGTCTAAAGTCACTCCTTCTATGTGTTACACTTTTGGGTCGTATCAAATGATATGTACCCTCATCCCTAAGGGTGATGGTATAAAAATGCAAATAAACAAACACAAACTCATTTTCATATATATATATTAGACCTTTGACCTCTTTGGGGTACCTTTTAAAGTTGTCCGATTTTTCACAAATTTTAACCATAGCCGTTTTATAACAACTGACACAATATTCCGCTCGGGCATTACCGAAAATCCAATGTTAAATTTTCCCTGCCACCCTATAAAACATTTTTTAGTCATAAGTAGTTTAAATTAGTTAAAATCAAACGCCTGAATAAAATGTCTACCTTTTTAAAATATTCCTAATTTTTATGAGAATCTAGTGTAAGAGTTTTCGTGCTTGTGGAATACCTCGGCACTTATATGTATGTTAATATGTTGAGTTTGTAGTTGTTGTATATCTTAAGATTAATATTGTATTAGAGTAAAATAGTGCCTTAAGTGTTGTTTAAAAAAATCGATAAATATTGTAAACTAGTGGGCCCGACAATGCTTCGCTATTGCATATTTAAAAAAGTGGGCGTGGTCGAAAAAAAGTACCCTTTAAATCATGCCAGAATCCCAGTAAAATGCTGTGAAAATTTCAGGAAGATCGGTCCAGAGGTTTGGTCTCCTTCCTCCTCTCTCTCTCCAAACAATCAAACACACATTCCATTTTATATACAGTCGAAACTTTCTATAACGAATTCCAAGTGACTGGATATTTATTACGCTATAAAGAAAATTCGCTATAGAGAAAAAAAAAAAAAAATTTCCACTTTTCTTCTTCAATATAAATTTCTAATACATTTAGAGAAGTAAGCACAGTACATATCGCGATATGCGAAGGCAAACTGATAGCGAAATGTGAGAGATGGTTATGATTCCAGTTGTCACTTGCATAGTTCGGTGATTCCCCAAAATACACTTTCAATGTTTTGGTAAATAAACGATTCAAAGCAACAGTCTCTGTCTGTGCTTTGTGAAAGCAACAAAGTACACACCGAGCAACAATAACAACGCCAATAACACACAACAAAGCGATGTCGAATTCTTTTTTGTGTGCGTGCGTTCAGTTTTGTCTAAATTCGGTATACCCCAACTTAGAAGGATTTTGATTATCAAACATAATTCTCATGTTATATCGAAATAAAACCTTACACGCTTCCAAACCCTAACATAAATTAACTATTCCTTTGCTCAGAAAACCCAAAATTTGTTTTCTTCCATAAATTAATAACAATACTTTATTAATTTATACATGCTATACAAAATCACACACAGATATTTAACGCAACCGCATGGAGGGTATCGATCGCAAGCAAAGATATAGATTTCAATTTTGCTAGACATAACATCAATAAAACACAAGTAGACCCTCACGTGAAATCCATAGCTGGTCACTTATATAAATTTTTCTCAAAAATAAATCGCGGCAATAATCTAAATATAAAGGTAATATACATTTCAATGGTGATAAATTTTGCGGTTATCAATCGATTGGCTTGTTAAAAACTTTATTGATAATCTGTGGACGTAAATAAACTCAGTAACGCACACACCTGAGACTTGGTATAACCCTCGGTAATTGATAAATTTAAAATGTCTTGCTAAATATAATTTATATATTTATTACCCCCAAGAACAGTAACAATAATAGATTATATATTTGCCTATGATTTATTGAATGTTACGCGTACGTGTTGTCAGAGTTAACTGCAAATGTAAGATGATCAAATGGTAAACATAATTACCACTGAGTCATCGAACTTTCAAGAAAAGATTGATTAGTTTGTTTAAGCATTTCAGGAAATGGCATAACATGTTCCCTATTTCGAATTATACGAATACGACATTTCTTTGAAATGCTCAGTTCACTTGTACTGACAATTTATATATAAGTTTGCTACCAAGGTAGGGAAAGGGTTAATTTACCGAAATTATTTTAAATTTTTTAATATCCCTGTTGTACTTGATCAAAATAATTAAAATTAGAAAACATCAAGTAAAATATCTAATATCTATAACACTCATAGTTCACTTCTCCTCCCACATTGTATGTAACTTCGAACTTTTTGATGTTTTTTGCAGTGAGAAAATTGAAATTGTCACTGTTTATTAATCCAAAAGGCCTAGTTTTCAAACATATTATTCAAGTTAAGTGCTAAACAATACATAAGAAATATAACTTGTACGTACTTGTATAAATATCTTACATACTATTTTTTTGAGCAACCTTAAATGACATGCTACCACCGATGTGTCTTAGAGAGTACGTAACTGCAGCTGAACACAAAAACTCTCTTAGCGGCTTTGGCAGCCCCAAGAAACTAGGATCGGGCGCGGTGGCCTAGTAAGCCACTCTTCTTAGGTAAAAAAAAACTACTAAAAAAACGAAGAAACTTTAAAACAAGAACCCCCAACTGTTGACGAATGTCCAAACTCTCTTTCCAATAGGCGGATGTACTCGACAAATACAAGGCTGACATCACCGCCATCCAGGAGATGAGATGGACAGGACAAGGATGCTCGCGACGTAAAAATTGCGACATATATTATAGCTGTCATGCCGAAAAGCATGAATTTGGATGTGGATTTGTAGTTGGCGAGAGACTCAGACATCTTGTCTCGCTGTTCAATCCTGTTAGTGATCGAATAGCCACAATCCGCATCAAGGCGAAATATTTCTACATCACGCTAATTTGTTCTCATGCCCCGGCGGAAGATAAAGATGATGAGATTAAAGATTTTACGAGCGCATAGATGAAACATACGACAGCTGCCCTGGCCACGACACTAATGCAAAAATGGGAAAAGAGGCTGTTCTTGGCCCATCGATCGGTAAATTCAGCCTGCATACCGACACGTCGGACTACGGGTTTAGGATGGTTACCTTCGCTGCGGAAAGAAACATGGTAGTGAGTGGAACCAAATTTCAGCACTAAGATATCTACAAGGAAACTTAACTATCCCACTCAGACGAATCCTGGTACGATGAATTATATAGCATAGCGTCTGAGGTACAGGATGCTGCTTATATGGCACCGTTGCAGTCAATTGTGACCCGAGCTGTTAGGGAACGGCACAAGGAGACAGTAAAACAGGCGAGAAAGCTATTGAGGATATTGAGCGATACAGGGGTAGAGGTGAGGCCCGAAAATTTTACCAGAAAGTAAGAGCCAAAGTCTACGGTAGTAAGCTCCCCTCCTGTAAGGACAAGGATGGAGGTCTAGCCACAGATACGCAGAGTGTGCTGCATATATGTAGAGAGCACTTCCAACAACTGCTGGGCAGCACACGTGAAGGTATCACGCCAATTGTCGACTACGGCCACCAAGTCAAGCCGAGGTAAGAGGAGCAATATTGCGGCTGAAAAATAATAAAGCAGCCGGTGCCAACGGACTTCCGCCAGAACTCTTCAAGTCCGGTGGCGAGCAGCTAATAACGATCATGCACCAACCCCTCGCATGGTTTGGCTTAACCAGTTCATGCCCGACGATTGGAATCTAAGCGTATTATGTCCTGGGCTGAAAAAGGCGATCCAAGTATGTGTTCCAACTACCGCGAGATCAGCCTTTTACCCACTCCTTTCGAGTGTGCTATGTGAATGACTAAAGCTAGTATTATCCAACCTTATCAGTGTGGCTGACCAGATATTCACACTTCGGCAAGTCCTGGAATATGCCTAAGAGAAACAGATCGACACGTACCATCTTTTCGTCGACTGTAAAGCTGCCCTCGGCAGTCCGATACGGTAGAAATTACTCGAAGACATGGCTGAGTTTGGTATTTCGGCGAAGCTGATACGCCTTTGCGGAATGACGTCGACTGACACAAAATCTTCAGTGAAGATTGTGAAGGACCTTACGAAGCCAGAAGGACTTTATACCAGACGGGGCCTAAAACAAGGCGACGGTCTATCGTGTGACCTCTTCAACATAGTGATGGGGATGATAATAAAGAAAGCTGCACTAAAAACACGAGTGACACGATATTCAACAAAAGCCCCATGCTATTCGCGTACGCTGATGACGTAGACAATAAAACAATAAATCAATAAACAAATAATATCATCCTCGAAATCCGGAGAAGAATCCTGCTTGCAAATAAATGCTACTGCGGACTTAGCAAGCGTTTCAATGACAGAGCCCTCTGTCGACGAACAATAATCCTGCTATACTAGATACTGGTTCTACCTGACTTGATATATGGTTCAGAATCCTAGGTTATAACACAAGCGAATGCATCAATTCTGGCAGTATTCGAGAGAAAAATACTTCTTAAAATATATGGGCCCTTCATCGCTAACAGGGAATATCGATATCAAATGAATCATCAGCTGTACACTGACGTGGTCACATGCATTAAGGTGCAGCGGTTGTGTTGGCTAGGTCATGTTGTACGCATGGACGAAAATTCTCCAGCTCGAAAAATCTTCGACAATGAACTCGATGAACGGCACAGAAGAGGGCGACCAAAACTCCGTTGGAAAGACCAGGTTACTGAGAACCTTACAGAACTTGGTGTGGCTAACTGGAGAAGAAGCGCAGTAGATCGAGGCGCTTATAATATTTATCTACGTGCGGTATATAATTCACTGGGATTGCAAAGAAGTACCAGCTTAGTAAGTAAGTAAGTAATGTTTTTAGTTTATAATAAAAATTTATCATTTGTAAACAAATGATTTTTAAGAATGTACTGAAATGCTATTAAATAGCGATTTAAATTTGTATGTTATTTTTTATATATATACATTAGACCGACTCACCAAAAAAAGTATCTTCGGTCCACCCCCCAAAATGTGCCTTGGCTTGTCTAGGATAAAGACCCAGTGAGCTAGACCGTTTTTAGAAATGACCTTTTTTTGAGTTTTTCAAAGATATTTGATATTTAACTAAAGACTATATGCGCAATATTAGTATCATAGGAAAGAGTTTTTAAAGACACAACCAATGGTATGAAAAACATGCCCGCAAATGTCCTGACAAGTCCCTTTTTTTTCAGGAATATTCTGCAAAAATATGGATTTTCAAGTTTATAGTAGCGACATTTTTCTGAATTAAATGTCAGATTAACATATATTTATCCTTAGTCGATTTAAGTTAACACGTGTTTCAGCTTTTTTTCCTAACATCTTTTTTTAGTGTATACTGCACATCTTAAGTATTGGTTTCTGATCTCCGTGGCAAGACCTAAAATAATCAAAGATGTACAGCGCAGAAGAGGGCGACCTAAACTCCGTTGGAAAGTCCAGGTTATTTTTAGAATAAAAACTTGCATACCGAAATTAATTTGTTTACAAAAGTTTATTTAATCGAATCCAAAATCGAAATATTTGTAGTTTTCCTTCGCCGCTATTATAATCAATATTTAGTATAGCTTTGCGTATATTTTTGCCATAAAACAAAACATTAATATTATTTTTCTCTTTGAAATATTATTAAATAGCTTCGTTGAATCTTACATTAAATCAAGATAAATGAAAATTAATGTGTGCACTGCTGCATGCTTCAGAACCACTTGTTACAGCATTTTTTGTATAACGCTTAAAATACCTCAAAACATTTGTTTTCGTACCAACAATGGCATATTCTATTCTTTCTATAATTTTGTATATCGTGTATTTTTCTTTGGCATTGATGAAAGTGCGATATAAGAAAAAAAAGTGTCACATTAATATAGTTTGCATTATTTTGTGCTCTTCGAGGGCGAAACTTATGTGCATGTTATGCCAAACACTACATTTTCTTGTTTAAAAAGTCAATTATCTATGCATATGTACATTAGACCATTTCATTTTACCAATTTTTTCGAAAAGTCATTGGGATAATATATTTTCTAATTCTACTTAAAAAAACAAAAATTTTGGTATATAAAACTTGAAAATTGATCGACGTTTAGGGGTCGCGCAAAATCGTTTAAGGTTTTTGGCTGCAAAAAGGCATGTTTTAAAAATACTGATTTACTTATATGATTAAAAGTTTTGAAACGCTTGACCGATTTTAATCAGATTAGACTTGTTTTAAAGGTAATAATATTTCACACATTTTCTGTGAAGACATCAAAACATTTTAGATAATAGTTTGAGTTTAATAACCTTTCAAACCTAAAAATTTTAAAATTTTTATTCAAAATTTACCTACTTTTGCCCATTAAAAATTTTTTTTTTTTAGTTTTCGGTCTAATTTTTGTATATCTTTAAATGCACAATTGACAAACACTTTCTAACGATTCTTTTGATGTATGGCAGTACCATTCAAATGACAAATGTTCAGCAGCAGCAATAAAAATCAATAGTGATAAAAATTAAACGAAAACTGTGTACTATCTATATTTTTAGTAAGGAAAACGATTTAGGTAATTAAAAAAAAGATTTTTTTCAAATTGGATACGATAACACCTTTTTTGTTCTTTTTGTATGTTATATCGCGTTTTTAGATGACTTGTACTAATTAGTTTAGCTGGTTATTATCCTTCGCCAAAGTGTTGTTCACAGTTTTAATAAGCCCAATAGCAATCGTTGACAACGCTGATGTTTTTTACAATTTCTTTAATCCGTTTACAATTTCCATTCTTGGGTCAATTTGACGAGTGGATAGCAAGAAAACTGCTGCCTACTCCAATAATATCGAAGAATTTCATAGTATTTTTTGAAATCATTTTTGTAACATTTTCTTCGCAATTTTGGTCACCAGGATGCTTTAATGCAGATGTAATTTTAATTAAAGTTCCTTCGGTATGCGTGGGGTCGAAAAGAAAAAAGCCGAACGCGATGTAACTTATATACCATAAATGCCACACAAAAGTTTTGAGTGCAACATTTGCTATCATTTCATTTGATTTGCGGTATTTTTTTAAGATTCTATCAACAAAATGTCGTTTAATGGGGCTTGTGTTGCAAGGGGACACGTAAACCAGTTTTGAATGTAAATTTTGACCACAAAAATGTTGATCTGAATTAATCCATTTAGCTCATCACCAGCGAAATAGTAAAAATTTCAGCAACAATTAAAAATTCTTTTCATTATATTATACATCAAAAGTATCGTTAGGAAGTGTTTGTAAATTGTGCATTTAAAGATATACAAAAATTAGAGCCAAAACTAAAAAAAAATATTTTTTAATGGGCAAAAGTATGTACATTTTGAATTAAAATTTTAAAATTTTTAGGTTTGAAGGGTTCTTAAACTCAAACTACTATCTGAAATGTTTTGATGTCTTCACAGAAAATGTGTGAAATATTATTACCTTTAAAACAAGTCTATTCTGATCAAAATCGGTCAAGCGTATCACAACTTTTAATCATATAAGTAAATCAGTATTTTTGAAACATGCCTTTTTGTGCCAAAAACCTTAAACGATTTTGCGCGACCCCTAAACGTCGATCAATTTTCAAGTATTATATACCAAAATTTTTGTTTTTTTAAGTAGAATTAGAAAATATATTATCCCAATGACTTTTCGAAAAAATTGGTAAAATGACATGGTCTAATGTACATTCTACAACGAGTCTTTGATTTGAAAGCCATTATGCATCGTTTGCATTTCTGGGACTCTTTCCATCTGCCCTCGTATCATTAACCTACTAAAACCATTTAAAATTTGCTTATTCGCTTGATGGATGTAATGCATTTTCTGTTGCTACATTTAATGATACCCAAATATACATAACTAGCATTTGTGTACAAGTTGTTGCCTACTCCCCGAGGCCCCACCACCTCAATGTATAGAAGAAAAAACGCTGAAAAATAACAAAAACTAAAACATAATCAATCTTAGTCACGAGATATAAGTTTTGTTTATGATTTGAGCGAAAACCATTTTTTCTGGTAAGTTGGTAATTTGGGGTGTTTAAGTATGAGTTTAAATCATAAAAATGTCAGAAAACAATCAATCATCTTAACGACGACGAGGCAAAATAGCAACAACAACAACAACGCCACAGCAAACTGGACTGTATAATTAGTCAGGTTTAGTTGATCGCTTGATGTCTCAGAGCCCAACAACAGCCAACAAAAACCCTTCAATTTCAGGCAAACCAAATCTATTTGGTATTAGATAGTTGTTGCTGTTGTCCAAGGGGTTCAAATTTCATTTTGGTTAGTAATAATATGTTTGATAATTAACTAATAATTTATTGAATAATTAATCACTGCAAAAAGTGAAAAACTGAAATGTACAAAAAACGTCCAACACAATGGCAAATGATATTAATTTTGTTCAATGATTAATTGCTGCCGCTTTAGCGGTGTCATTTGCAAAACCAATGCGTAACACTTTTTTCTGACAACGCTTCGAATTGAGCATTTCATTTCCTCCACCACACCAGGCAACACTTAACATTTTCGAAATGTTTATCATTGAACGGCGACCGACTGACACCGACAGTCGCTGTCCATTAGCGGACAGTATAATGGCCCGTGACTCTCCAAATTGACTAGGCTATCTAATAGTTTCTAAATAATAATTATAAAGTATTTTTAGTTAAAAATTATTGCTTGTTTTGCGAGATAAAATAGATAAACTTAATATTTAGTAGATACGATTATATGATTGTTTTTTATAATACGAGTATGTATGTCATAAATCAAGTTGAATGTGTGTGTGTTTTTCTTTTGTTTCATACTCATCGACACGAAAATTAACACATATGTAGTCTTCAGAGGTTTTCATTAATTTCACAAACACACGCAAAAGTCATGAAATGAAATTATTATAATTTTTATGAACAGTCAAATTAATGAATACAAATGTCAACCGGCCCGAGTCGATTGATTAAGTATTTTGTGGAGGTGTTTGCTTTCTTGTGTGGGCACATATAAATATTTTGAAATATGATTTTTTGGATGTTCGGGAAACATCGACGTACCATAATTAGCTACACTCGACTTTTTAATTTTAGGTGACACAAGTATAATTTATGTTACATATTTGTTTGTTAATAAATACTATTTGATCTTCCGAGCCACAATTTTTCAAAATTACTTTTATTTTGGATACTGTTTAACTTATAAAACTTCCAGATGACATGCAGGTATCTATTTCATGTGGTGGCTACTTGATAATGTCACCACGGTTCGATTAGAATTACAAATATGCACCGAATTAAGAGGAAATTTGTTTTAAAATATTGTTCAAGAATACTTGTAAATCCATGCTTACATGACAATTTCAAGGATATTGTATCAAAACCAAATAGTACCTCAATTTTGGCGTGATTGTTTTTGTATTTTTAACATTGTAAACTGATTACATTATCCAACTTTTCATCATCATTGAATTGCTATTGTGTAACGCATTAAAGGAGACGAGTTAGACCCCAAGTATCTTAAGACCAAATTCGTTTCAGAACTTTTTAAGAAGAATGAGCTATGTCCGTCTGTCTGGCTGGCTGGCTGGATGGCTGGTCAGCAGGATAACTCGAGTAAACCTTAACGGATTAATATGAAAATTTACCAGTGTCAATATTTTTCAAAACGAACTTATGGGATTGTAAATGGGCTGAATAGCCCCACCCCTTCTGGTACCTCCCATACAAAATTACCTATTATTGGAAAATTAATATTTCTTCCATAACTTCCAAACGGACAACCGGAGGATGTTTGAATTTGGTCAGTTTATTTATCTTGCAAAAGTAGACAAACCCTAAGAAAACCGAAACCTGTTCCCCACCCATTCTGGTACCTCCCATACAAATGACCGAATTGACCCTTATAGTTTTACATACATATCTTTTTTGTAAGTGAACTTAGATCACTCAAATTTTGCGTATGATGTTTGCTTATAAATATTAGACTCAGGTATGAATATGGACTACATCGGTTCACGGCTTCTGGTACCTCCCATACAAAATGACCTATTTTTGGAAATTATATATTTCTCCAATAACTTCAAAACAGTCACTTGGGGGGTTATGAACATTGGTCGGTAAATTAATGTTGTGATAGGAGGCGAAACCTCAGAGTGCCTAACTATTTGACACACCCCTTCTGGTACCTCCCATACAAATGACCGAATTGACCCTTATAGTTTTACATACATATCTTTTTTGTAAGTAAACTGAGATCACTAAAATTTTGCGTATGATGTTTGCTTATGAAAATTAGACTCAGGTATGAATATGGACTATATCAGTTCACGCCTTCTGGTACCTCCCATACAAAATTACCTATTTTTTGAAAATTAATATTTCTCCTATAACATCCAAACGGACTCTTGGGGGGTTATGAAAATTGGTCGATTAATTTATGTTATTATAGGAGGCAAAACCCTAGAAAACCTAACTACTTGACACACCCCTTCTGGTACCTCCCATACAAATGACCGAACTCACCCCTATAGTCTTACATACATATCTTTTTTTGTAAGTGCACTGAATTCAGTCAAATTATTCGTAAGTTGTACGTATGAAAATTCGAGTTAGGAATGTATAAGGACTGTATCGGTTCACCTATTGTGGTACCCCCTATCAAAATTAAATTTTTTTGAAAAATTAATATTTCTCACATAAATTCCACACCGGCACCTATACCCCCTACACAAACAAGTAAAGTTTTGGACGATTTTGCACCACAAGCAGGGAAAAAAATATACATAAGTAATTTTATTTTAATTAAAAATCAATTCATTTCAATAACTGAAGACTTCAACAATATCTTAAATTGGGTGATGGTATTTATCAGTCAGTTTACCTGACTGAAATTTCTGTACTGGTTTTATTGTAACTTTTGGTTTCTTTTTGCAATTGTTATTTCTATATTTTTTTTTTATTAACAACTAGAATCAATTTTGCCAAAAGCAGCATCGGCAGACTCAATGCGAAATTTACTTATTCTTGTAAGCCTGGTCTATAGATATATAGTTAGATGGTTTCACTAAAGATTGTGACAAATTTTAAGGGCACAGTATGGTTTTTGATCTAAACAATATCTGAGAGTTAATGGTCATTTGCATTGTCTTAGTTCTAAAATATACTTCTTCATTGGCAGCAGCAACAGAAATTCATCTATCAGTAGCCGCACGTAGAAAAGAATTTCAAACGCTTCGGTCTTTTGCACTCAGTAGATAGTTAATCACACCAAGTGTAGGTAACAGCTCTTTCACCTGGTCCATCCAACGAAGTTTTGATCGCCCCTTCTGCGCCTCACATCGAGTTTATTGACGAAAACTTTTCGAGCTGGAACATTTTCATACTTTCGTACAACGTGTCCAAGCCAGCGCATTCTGTCCATTTCAACGCACCTAACTATGTCGATATCGCTTTACAGCTCGTGGTTCATTCGACAACGATACTCGCAGTTGGCGATGATGGGTCCAAATATTTTGCGAAGTATTTTTCCCTCGAAGACTCTTTCTTAATCAATTATTGACGAGCAGTCATGTCATTTATTATTTCTCACGGGGACTATCATCATCGGCCTTTTGCGCTTCGTAGATAATTCGTCACATCAAATTTAAATAACAGCTCTTTCACCTGGTCTATCCAACGATGATTTGGTCACCCATTCCTGCGCCGCCGATTGAATTTATTGACGAAAACCTTTCGAGCTGGAACATTATCATGCATTTGTACAACTTGTCAAAGAGAGCGCATTCGGTCTATTTCAACTCGCTTGACTACATCAATATCGTTGTACATATAGTTCGTGGTTCATTCGACGACGATACTCGCCGTTAACGATGATGGGTCCAAATATTTTGTGAAGTATTTTTCTCCCAGAATAGATTGGCAGCCTGTGTTATTACCCAGGATTCTGCGCTGTAGAGCAAGACAGGTAAAATCAGAGTCTGGTAGAGTTGGATCTTTGTTCTTCGAGAGAGCGCAATGTCATTAAATCGCTTGCTTAGCGCATATTAGTTAGGAGTTTGCAATCAATACTCGTCTCTTGATTTCCAGGCTGTCATTATTATTTTTGTATACGACGGAGCCAAGGTAAGCAAAATCATCTACCACTTCAAAGTTATAGTTGTCAACGTTCACGCAGCGTCCCAGACGAGTGGACTCTTTGTTCGTTGAAACAAATAACTTGGTTTTGTCCTCGTTTATCACCAGACCCACTTCCGCCGACCGCTTTTTCAATGTTCGAAAAAGCTGCAGTAACATTACACAATCCACGGCCAATGATATCTATATCATCGGCATACGCGAGCAACATATGACTTTTGTTGAAGATGGTTCCATTCCTGTTTACTGCAGCCTTCCACATGATAATCTCCATTACGATGTTAAACAGATCGCAGGACAGACTATCGCCTTGTCTAAAGCTTCGCTTGGTAGAAAATGGCTCTGACAGATTCTTGGCAATTTTCACTGAAGACTTCGTGTCAGTCAGTGTCATCCCGCAAACTCGTATTAGCTTCGCGGGGATACCAAACCATAGCATCTTACAATTTCTGTCGTATCAAACTGTCGAATGCAGCTTTGTAGTGCATGCATGTTGCCAGCTCATCGTCACCAACTTTTAAAAGCTCTACCGGTAGTCCATCGGCTCCCGCAGCTTTTTTATTTTTAAGCCTGCCGATCGCCGTGCTGATCTCATTTTGGCTCGGTGGTGGACAGTCTACTCCATCGTCGATGATTGGTGTGATTTCGTCACTTATGTTGCCTTTGGGAACGAGTAGAGACCGAAAATGTTCCCTCCATATTTGCAGCACATGTTTGCTTTTAACCCTTTGGTTAAACTTTAAGGCCTTACCTCTATCCCTGTATTTTTCAATATCCTGACTCTCTCTTTTTTTCCACAGACGCTTTTTCCGCCTGCACACGTTTTATCTCCATCCTTTTCTCATTATGACGCTCCGTCACCGCATGCGTCTTCCATCAATTATCACGTGATCAATTTGATTAATCTTGTATTTTGATTGGGAGATATCCAAGTTTCCTTTGTAGATATGTTTATGCGGGAATCTGGTTCCACTCACAACCATGTTTATTGCCGATGCGAAACTAACCACTCTGAATCCGGTATCGGAGGTGTTGTTGTGTAGACTGAACCAAGAGCATCTTCCCTTTTTATTTAAGCATTAAAATCTCCCAGAACAATTTTAATGTCATGTGCAGGGCAGCGGTCATATGTCTCCTCAAGGCGCCCATAGAATGCATCTTCAATGTCATCGTCTTTGTCTTCCGTCGGGGCATGTACACAAATCAGCGTAATGTAAAAATATTTCGCGAATAGTGGCTATTCAGTCACTAACAAGGTTAAACCGCGAGGCCAGGTGTTGAAGTCTCTTGCCGACTATGAAACCACATCCGAATTCGTGGCTTTCTGCATGTAAAGATGTTGTAAAAGATGTCACAGTTCTTTCGTCGTGTGTCTCCCTGTCCCGTCCATATTTTTCCTGTATAGCGTTGATGTCAGCCTTGTATTAGTCGAGGACACCCGCCAGTTGGATAAAGGCACCATATCTGTATAGAGTTCGGACATTCCCGGTGCATATCCTAAAATCATGGTCCTTATAACGTTTGCGAGGGTCGTCAACATTTGGGGTGGTTCTTGTTTTTGACTTTTCTTCTTGTTTTTATAACAATTGTTTTGTTTAACAAGAGCGGCTTATAAGGCCACCGTCCAAATGTAGCAATGGAATTGAAAATAGGAGGAATAGACCGACCTTTTTTGGTGCCTCCCATACAAGATTACCTATATTTGGAAAATTATTTTTCCCCCATACCTTCCAAACAGAACACACCAGCATTTTTTAATTTGGTTAGTTTAATTATCTCGTAATAGTAGACAAAATTTCAGATATGTGAAACATTTGCCACATCCCCCCTGAGTACCTCACATACAAATGTCTATATTTACCAACATATTTAAATTCAGTCTAAATTTGCGCAAAGTAAACGGTTATAAAAATCTGAATCATGAATCAGTAAGGGCGTCCCACCCCTTATGGTACCTTCCATACAAAATTACCTATTTTTTTAAATTAATATTTCTCTCATAACTTCAATTATCTTGCAATAGAATCTCAGAAAACCGAAACATATGGTATCTTTCATACAAATGACGAATTTACTCAGAAATAATAACATACATATCTTTGTTGCTTGTGCACTTAATACAGCAAATTTCGCACTTACTAATAAAAAAAATGGGTTTTGTTGTGCTGCGCTACTGGTAGCTCCCATACAAATTAGTCTAGAAGCTCCAACATGGGTGCATTTTGATTGATTTTTACAAATTATTTTCGAAAATATATAATTTTTTTTAACCATCATCCGGAGAGTGGAGTGTTTAATTCAAACTATTCTTTTGGCAAATGTTCATACTATCCAGGCATATATTTGGTAATTATGAGTACCAGCGAAGAGAAATTTATATAAAAAAACCAGTACAGAAATTTAAGTCAGTTAAACTGACTGATAAATACCATCACCCAATATAAGATATTGTTTAAGTCTTGAGTTATTGAAATTAATCGATTTGTAATTAAAACCAGTTAGAAAGTTTCAGTCGGGCAACCCGACTTACATTTACCCTTACCCTCAGTAAAACAAATAATTTTCTATTATATTGATATTATTACTCGATTTCGAAAGTGGGCAGAGTGGTACATTTGTATGGGAGGTACGAAAAGGGGTGTGTCTAGGATTCCAGATTTATTCTCCATAACTTTATCTTGTTATAGCTTTACTAAATACAGAATTTGGGCACGATTGCGTTGGGTGTACTGATATTATTACTACATCCCTAAAGTGGGCGGAAAGGTACATTTGTATGGGAGGTACCATAAGGGGTGTCGCTAGACTTCCAATTTTTTTCTCCAAAACTTTGTCCTGTTATAACATAACAAAATACAGAATTTGGGCACGATCGTGTCGAGTGAATTGATATTATTACCCTATTTCTAAAGTGGGCGGAGTGGTACATTTGTATGGGAGGTACCAGAAGGGGCGTGTCTAGACTTCCAGATTTTTTCTCCAAAACTTTATCCTGCTTAAACTTTACCAAATACCGAATTTGGGCACGATCGCGTTAGGTCTTTTAATAATATTAACCGATTTCCAAAGTGGGCGGTACCAGATGTGTATGGGAGGTACCAGATGGGGCGTGGATAGACTTCCAATTTTTTTCTCCAAAACTTTATCCTGTTATAGCTTTACTAAAAATAGAATTTGGGTACGATCATGTTTAATTTAATGATATTATTACTCCATCACTATAGTGGGCGGAAAGGTAGATTTGTATGGGAGGTACCAGAAGGGGCGTGGCTAGGCTTTCAAAATTTTTCCCAAAACTTTATCCTGTTATAGCTTTACTAAATACAGAATTTGGGGACGATCCCGTAGGGTGTATTGATATTATTACTCGATTTCTAAAGTGGGCGGAATGATGTATTTGTATGGGAGGTACCAGAAGGGGCGGGGCCATGTAGCCCATTTGCAATACCGTAAGTAGTGTTGAGAAAATAATAACTCGTGCAAAATTTCAAAAGATTTGGTTCCGTCTTTCGACAGTTATCGTGCGAACCAGCCGGACAGCCACCGGACAGACAGACAGACAGACAGACGGACATGGCTCAAACGACTTAAAAAGTCATGAATCGAATTTTGTTCAAAGAAACCTAGGGTCTAAAGTCGCTCCTTCTATGTGTTACACTTTTGGGTCGTATCAAATGATATATACCCTCATCCCTAAGGGTGATGGTATAATAAATACAACTTTTATTCAACGTAACTGTTGAATACAATTTTTCTTTTTAATATGGGTTTGGACATTTTACAAAACGGAAGTCATGTTGGGACTAAGTAAATATTATGACTATATCTGCGTATATAACAATTGTACAAACAGTCTGAAGACAATAACACTGTAAGTGCGTCAAAATGACACCGTACAACTCAGTGGTATACTCCGTTTTAAAATATAAGGTCAAATTCAAAAGATATTACATTTTTAAGTTTTATTGTCTTCCAATCTATTTTTTTACTATATATGAATAAAGGATTCAAAAACTCTTTTGAAATAACATTATTTATTGTTTATTTGTCGATACTTAACTCTAACAATGATAGCCGTCTATTTTCAGGAGATATAACAGTATTTTTTCCAACCGATTCCATTCCAAAAACATTGATTTATTTCAAAATATATTACAAATAACACTATGCTAAAATTTGATGAGGGTCATTGTCTCGATGGTGATTGAAACCAACCACAAACGATAACATTTGAGCTCAGTAACCATACCTTTAACTCTATGTTGCTCCACTATGTCACAATTTTTTTTACAGTGGTTTGAAAATGGATATTTATGGTCAAAAGTCAAATCAAAGAATATGAAAAACCATGTGCAAAAATACACTTGGGACAGTTCATGTCTTCGGAGACACATATTAACATTTTCCGGGGAATATTTCCTCGGAATATTTTAAATCTTTAGCTGCAACACTTATGGGACATTTTAGGCACAATTTTGAAAAAAAGCTTTAAATACAACTTTGGACGTTAGTCACGAGTTAGAATCTTCGATAGAAATATTCTGCGGAAAAGTTTACTAAGAGTCACCGAAGACAAATAACTTCTACAAGTTTTTGTGTAAAGAGTGCAAGACACATTTTCGGAAGTGAACCAAACCAATATCAAAAGGTAGCTTTTGACCTCAGTAATAAAACCTTAAACTCTAATTTGCTTCACTGCGACACAATTTTTTACAGTGGTTTAAAGTTCGTGTCGAAGATTCTTACCCTTACCAACCTCTAAAGTTGTATTTTAAGCTTTTTTTCAAAATTGGCACAAAATGTCCCATAAGGGCGTCAGTTAAAGGGAAAATTTATAATAGGTTTCCGAAGACATAAACTATCCCAAATGTATTTTTACACATAATTTGTCTCATTCTTTGATTCGACTTTTGACCAAAAATTTCAAATTTCAAACCACTGTAAAAAACATTGTGACGTAGTGGAGCAAAACGGAGTTTAAGGTTTTGTTACTGAGGTCAACATATATTTGCTTGAAGTCGCAGTTTAAGCTGCTTTTTTTAAGTTGTTTCTTGTCAATATTTGAAAAGGTGATAAAATTTGATAAGGTGCTAGGTCTGATCACACAAGAAATTTCGCTAAATTTTACAAATATTTCACTTCAAGTGGCTATGGAAAGTTGTGTGTGTCCGTAACGCACTGTGTTAGTCATAATTTTGAATACAACATTTTAAGTAAAGTTTTGTTAAAAGAATATTATAGTACTGTCCAAAATCTACAATTTTGTATTTGAACATAATCTTTAAAATATTTAAACTTTTCGAAAAAACTACCAAATAAGATAAAAAAACATGCGTCCGCTACGCTAGGAAATACCCATATACTTTGCCGACTACTGAGAATTTGCAGTTTATACGCATTTTATGTACATATAACCAGAGAGAACAGAGATGGTTTATACACAAACTCTTTAATGTGAGCTTACTAAAAGAAAAAGTTGGACCCAAATACTAGTTGGCACACCAATTCCGATCATTGAAATTTGTAAAAAAAAATTTTTCCTGCTACCGAGTGAGGTTTAAACTACGCCAAAATATAAATATTGTTTAGCTTAGTTTTATTAAATATTTCTAAATGGCCTTTCAAGGTCCTTCTCTTTAAACATGGATAAAAGATCGTTTATTTCATTTTCCTCCGACGTTTCGCTGGCATTTCCCAGCTTCTTCAGGGATTTTTATACCCTTCACCATGCGCATGAACGGAGTGAAGGGTATATTCATTTTGTTCTTCCATTTGTAACGCCCATAAGGAGGCGTGGTAGGTATAACAATATATATATATAAATGATCAGCATCGAAATCTGAGTCGATTTAAGGGTGACCGTCTGTCCGTCTGTCCGTCTGTCCGTCTGTCTGTCCCCGCGATTACAGCCGCAGTTTATGTTATATCGAGCTGAAATTTGGAATGCAAGCTTCTATCATCAAAGCGGAGGCTAAGTTCTAAGATGAGCCCGATCGGTCAAAAACTACTCCCACCTCCCATTCAAACTCCCCCTTTTTGGGGACTATCTCTGCGGTTACAGCCGTAGTTTAAGAGCAATCAAGCTGAAATTTTGTACGCAAGCTTCCCAACACTAGGCGGAGGTTGAGTTCTAAGATGAGCCCGATCGGTCAAAAACTGCTCCCACCTCCCATACAAACTCCCCCTTTTTGGGGACTATCTCTGCGGTTACAGCCGTAGTTTAAGAGCAATCAAGCTGAAATTTTGTACGCAAGCTTCCCAACACTAGGCGGAGGTTAAGTAGTAAGATGAGACCGATCGGTCAAAAACTGCTCCCACCTCCCATACAAACTCCCCTTTTTTGGGGTTTCTCCCTACGAATACAGCTGTAGTTTAAGGGCAACCAAGCTGGAATTTTGTATGTGAGCTTCCCTACAGTAAGCGGAAGTTTAGTGGTAAGATGAGACCGATCGGTAAAAACCTACTCCCACCTCCCATACAAAATCCCTCTTTTTGGGGGTGTCCGTATGTCAGTCCCCGCGATTATAGCAGCAATATAAGAGCAATCAGGCTGAAATATTCTACGCAGGTTTTGCGGCCCTAAATGGAGGTTGAGTTCTAAGATGAGCCCGATCGGTCAAAAACTACTCCCACCTCCCATACAAACTCCTCTTTTTGGGGTCTGTCCCTGCGATTACAGCCGTAGTTTAAGGACAATCGAGCTGAAATTTTGTATGTGAGCTTCCCTACAATAAGCGGAGGTTCAGTGGTAAGATGAGACCGACCGGTCAAAAATTACTCTCACCTCCCATACAAAATCCCTCTTTTAGGGGGTTTCCGTATGTTAGTCCCCGCGATTACAATAGTAATTTAAGAGAAATCAAGCCGAAATATTGTATGCAAGCTTTGCTGCCCTAAATGGAGGTTGAGTTCTAAGATGAGCCCAATAGGTCAAAAACTACTCCCACCTCCCATACAAACTCCCCCTTTTTGGGGTCTATCCCTACGATTACAGCTGCAGTGTAAGAGCAATCAAGCTAAAATTTTGTATGCGAACTTTCCTACAATAAGCGAAGGTTGAGTAGTAAGATGAAACCGATCGGTCAAAAATTACTCCAACCTCCCATACACAAACCCTCTTTTTTGGGGGTGTCCGTATGTCAGTCCCACGATTACAGTAGTAATTTAAGAGAAAACAAGCTGAAATAATGTATGCAAACTTCCCTACTCTAAGCGGAGGTTGAGTATTAAAATGAGACTGATCGGTCAAAAACTACTCTCACCACCCATACAAATCCCTCTTTTTGGGGGTGTCCGTATGTCAGTCCCCGCGATTACATTAGTTATTTAAGAGCAATCAAGCAGAAATATTGTATGACAGCTTTTCTGCTCTAAGCGGAGGTTGAGTATTAAAATGATAACGATCGGCCAAAAACTACTCTCACCTCCCATACAAACCCTCCCTTTTTTGGGTTTGTCCCTGCGATTGCAGCCGGATTTTAAGAGGTAAATACATAGCTAACATTTTGTACGCAAGTTTCAATATCTAAGCGGAGGCTACTTTTTAAGACATGATCGGATTTAAACTACTCCCACATCCCACACAACTTCCCATTTTTGGGGAGTTACAAAATTCATAAAATCTATTCAAAATTACTGACAAAATGGATGTGTGAAGCTAAAAGTAACGTCCACTTCTCACCAACTCCCCTGTTTTGTGGTACAAAGTGTAATAAAATATAGTTGTGGTGCAAATAACCAGTTTTACCACCATTTTTACAAATGGTGGAGGGTATCTGAGCTTCGGCATAGCCGAAGATAACCGCCTTACTAGTTTTTATTGATATTCAATCTTTTGCCACATTTCACATTTAAAAATAGTTATTATATATGTTTTGAACGACATAAAACATTAACATTAAAATAAATAAGAAACAATCACAACAATTTAAAATATCACAGCTGAACCATATTATTGTTATTCTGTTTAATGAATGTTTAAACACTTGAAATGCCTACTACCAATTTGAAGCACGGTTTCCTATAAGAATTAAGCATCTAAACTATACACAGTTACACACTTGAGAAGTGCAAACTTCAGAACTTCTTTTTTTTTTGTGCAATAGCACTCGCTGAAAATAATTTAACTGGTTACTACACATAAAATTAACAAAAATAACGATATCTTGTACCATACCTTTGGGCTCGTCCGGGATTTGAACCCGGGACCTCCCGCACCCTAAGCGGAAATCATACCCCTAGACCAACGAGCCGGTTGGCGTCACGATGTTAATTGTATGTTATAACATGTATAGACAACACAAACACACATCTTCGGTGATGATAAAACTAAAAATAGAAACGAAAAAATAAGACTACATAAATGGAAATTCGTTCAATCAGCAGAAAATGTGATCGCATCTAAAGTGGTAACAAATGAAAGCAGTGGTGATAAATTCGTTGCTTTTTTTATTGATAATAACACTGTAAGTACGTCATAATGACACAGAAAGACGCCGAGACACCCCAACTTAATTTTGGGCCGTAGAACACAGAGGTATATTCCGTTTTAAAAGATTAGGTAAAATTCAAGAGATATTCCATTTATAAATTTGTATTGTCTTGTGTGCCCCCATTTGGGTTTTTACGACCTTAGGTTAGAGTGCCGGAAAACCGTATACACAAGCCTGTCATTTTCGGGGAATTTTTAAAATCCAATCGCCTATATGTCGCATTTTACGTAAAATTTCTTTGTCTCAATTTTAGCTGCGCATAAATTTTAAATTGTATTCAGTTTTCTACTTTGAATTCCCATTAACTTTGAAATTTAACCCAATATATAAGCCACTAGTATATTTCCGATGAATTCCTTTATTTCAAACGAGCTTGTTCATTTACTGTCATAAATCCCTCGAATATGTCATTTTGTTTTCAGATTAAATGCTAACATTTTACATAACGCCCAAGTTATGACCAGTAGTAACATTTGCTTGTCGTATTTCAATCATTTTGACTTTAATATTCTTTCGAAATGAAATCTACAGCAAAATATAATAATAATCTTTGATTGCAAATTGCAAAATCACTGTAGACTTTTTATGGATTTAGTGACTGGCAGTAAGTTAGAGTTCGTAATTTGGATTTTTATAATGCCATTCTGTGATTTGTTTTCGAAATGCTAAACTTTGTTGTGATTTATTTTTTGTTTGTTTTTGTAATCATACAAACCGGTCATTTTATACCACATTTGATTAAGACATAATAAAACATGTCATATTGTCATGATATATGTTATTAAAGCACATATTTTTATTAATATTTTTTTTTGTTCGTCTGTATGTATTGTTTGAATGCACACGTTCTGCTACAGAGCGCCAGAAAAAGAGGTATGTAATTCGTCTGATCAATAACAGTTGCATAAATGAGTATTTGTTTATATGCAGACTGAGAAGAAAAAATTACAGTAGATATCAGATTTATGAAATACTCAAAATACAGAACACAAGTATCATTTAAACGATATTTTCTTATAATTCTTTTTTGAATATATATTATATTTTACTCACTTAAAGAATGACAATCATATGACATCTTCTTTTTATACCACCACCCTTAGGGATGAGGGTATATATCATTTGATACGACCCAAAAGTGTAACACACAGAAGGAGTCACTTCAGACCCTAGGTTTCTTTGAACCAAATTCGATTCATGACTTTTTAAGTCGTTTGAGCCATGTCCGTCTGTCTGTCTGGTGGCTGTCCGGCTGGTTCGCACGATAACTCTCGAAAGACGCAACCAAATATTTTGAAATTTTGCACGAGTTATTATTTTCTCAAAACTACTTACAGTATTGCAAATGGGCTACGTGGCCCCGCCCCTTCTGGTGCCTCCCATCCAAATACATCATTCCGCCCACTTTAGAAATCGAGTAATAATATCAATACACCCTACGGGATCGTCCCCAAATTCTGTATTTAGCAAAGCTATAACAGGATAAAGTTTTGGAAAAAATTTTGAAAGCCTAGCCACGCCCCTTCTTGTACCTCCCATACAAACCTACCTTTCCGCCCACTATGGAGATGGAGAAATAATATCATTAAATTAAACATGATCGTACCCAAATTATATTTTTAGTAAAGCAATAACGGGATAAAGTTTTGGAGAAAAAATTGGAAGTCTATCCACGCCCCATCTGGTACCTCCCATACACATCTGGTACCGTCCACTTTAGAAATCGATTAATATTATTAAAAGACCTGACGCGATCGTGCCCAAATTCTGTATTTGGTAAAGTTCAAGCAGGATAAAGTTTTGGAGAAAAAATCTGGAAGTCTAGACACGCCCCTTCTGGTACCTACCATACAAATGTACCACTCCGCCCACTTTAGAAATAGGGTAATAATATCAATACACTCGACACGATCGTGCCCAAATTCTGTATTTTCAATATAACAAAATAAAAATTGGAGACAAAGTTTTGGAGAAAAATTTGAAGTCTAGACACGCCCCTTATGGTACCTCCCATACAAATGTACCTTTCCGCCCACTTTAAGGATGTAGTAATAATATAGGTACACCCAACGCAATCGTGCCCAAATTCTGTATTTAGTAAAGCTATAACAGGATAAAGTTATGGAAAATAAATCTGGAGCCTAAACACACCCCTTCTCGTACCTCCAATACAAATGTACCACTCCGCCCACTTTCGAAATCGAGTAATAAAATCAATAAAATAGAAAATTATTTGTTTTACTGAGTAAGTCGGGTCGAATGTAAGTCGGGTTGCCCGACTGAAACATTCTAACTGGTTTTAATTACAAATCGATTATTTTCAATAACTCAAGACTTAAACAATATCTTATATTGGGTGATGGTATTTATCAGTCAGTTTAACTGACTGAAATTTCTGTACTGGTTTATATCTGCACTTGTTTACTAATATTATAAAGAGATGTTTGTGAGTTTGTTATTTTGTATGAAGGGGGGTAATATTCTTAACTACTTATACGGTGGAGCAATGTGAGCCGGAGAAACTAGTTTAAAATATATTTATCGTTGAGAATACAATAAAACCCAAAATAACTGACCACCACAATGTCGGTATATAGCTCGTACAGCTTATGATTCATACGATATCGATACTCTCCGTTAAAGATGATGTGTCCATGCATTTTACGGAATATTTTCCTCTCATTATCTTTACCAAGGATTCTGCGCCATACTCCAAGACAGATAAAACCATTACAGCTATACCAGGTCATTAAAGCTCTTGCATCTATTAGCAAGCACGATTCTTCCTCGGATTTCATACATGATATTAATTGTTTTATTGATAGCGGAGCCGAGGTTGATAAAATCATTTTCCATTTTTCGAAATTGTAGTTGTCATCGTTCGCGCAGTGTCTAAAATGAGTAGATTTTTTATTATTTAAACTAATAACTTCTTTTGTCCTTGTTCATCGTTGGACTATATCCTGCTAATTCCTTCTGTATATCAGAGAAGGCTGCAATCACATTTTGTACTCTACTACTCTGGTATATAATTATTCTTACCAATTTTTATAACCTCACCCTACGGGTAGGAGGGTATATATCATTTAATACGACCCAAAAGTGTAACACTTAGAAGGAGTCACTTTAACCTAAGTTTTTTTGAACCAAATTCGATTCATGAGCCATGTCCGTCTGTCTGTCCGGCTGGTAATCACGATACGAAACTTTCAAAATACGAAACCAAATATTTTGAAACTTTACACAAGTTAATATTCCCCAAAACTACTTACGGTCTTGAAAATTGGCTACATGGCAACGCCCATTCTGGTACCTCCCATACAAATGTACCATTCCGCCCACTTTAGAAATCGAGTTATATTAATATACTAGAAAATTTTATAATAAAAACTTTATTACTGGTTTATCGAAGACTTTGTGGCAGTCTGGGTAATGCCGCAAAGTAGTATCAGCTTTGCTGGACCACCAAACTCAGCCATGGCTTCGAGTCATCTCTCACGTATAGGGAGGCCGAACGAAGTTTTTTAGTCGACTGAAAGATGGTACGTGTTAATCTGTTTTTCCTAACTCTTTTCCAAGATGGTAAGTTGTCGATTTACCATGTCTAAAGCCACACTAGCTGAACCCGACCACGTCAGATTACACTGGCTTTAGTCTTTCACATAGCCCATTCGACAGAACCTTATATGCAATTGGTAAAAGAATAATCCCGCGGTGGTTGGAGCACTCACTTGGATCACTATTTACAACACATGAATTTATACGCTTAGACTACAATCACCGGACGGTGCCGTGCAATAAAGCCATAGGTAATAAAGCCATATGGCATATTTTCCCATTCCGGCGCCTCACCGGACATGCATTCGTTAAGTCAAGGAGTGCGTATGAGCTGGTGCATGCTCGTTATCAGCTCATCGCCGCCGGACTTGGAGAGCTCTACCTGAAGTCCATAGTCACCTTTTTTATCAACCGAGACATCGCTTTTCTTACCTCGGTTTGGCTTGATGGCGGCCAATCTAAAAAGTCGTCGGCAATTGGCGTGATACCTTCAGGTGATCTGCCTTCTGGAAGCAGCTATTAGTGGCAGTGTTTACACTCTGCGTATCTATAACCAGATTTCCTTCCCTGTCCTTACAAGAAGGGAGCCTAATACAGTTACTAAAAGTAAATTTACTTCTGGTACAATTTTCTCTCCTTCTATTCCTGAACATGTATAAGACCTCATTCTCCCGTTTATTCATCTGACTTTTTTTCCGCTCAAATAGCTGGTTTGCCTGTTTAACTGTCTCCTTTTTCCGATCCATAACAGCACGGATTACAATTGGCTGTACCGTTGCCCTGTAAGCAGCATCCTCAGAGTCTATTCGACATTCCTCGCTCTATCATATCCTAGAACCTTTGTTGCGGCGGTTGCCACTGAATGCCCAATGTGCCTCTATGCAATGTGTAGTAGTGTCGTATCTTATTAGTTGGGATAGCTCGTTTAGGTAGGCAGTGGCTATCTCTGGGGTATGCCGCTTTGCGATGTCCAGCTTTCTTTGTAATTGGTTACGTACGTAGATGCAACCAGGTAATGATACATGCCAATGTTACCACCATAGATCACGTGCAGATACACTTCGATTTCAACATGATCAATTAGATTTTTGGTAGTTTGATCGGTGTATAGCCAGGTTGCCTTGTGGATATCTGCAAAAATCTGTTTCCACTCACAACTTTGTTCCGCTGCCTAGGTAACCAGCCTAAAACTGTTGTCTGATGTGTCGGTATGCAGGCTGCATTTACCAATCTATAGACCAAGATGGATCTTCCCTTCCTATTTTTGCAATAAAATCTCCCTGGTATCGTATGTTTCCTCTAGGTGCTTGTAGAAAGCATCTTACATTTCATCGTCTTTATCTTCCGTCGGGACATGTGCACAAAATAGCGCGATGTAGAAGTATTTCGCCTTGATGCGATTTGTGGCCATTCAATCACTGGCAGAATAGACCCTTGAAATAAGATATCTTAGTCTCTGGTGTCGCAAGCATCCCTGTCCATCTTATATCCTGGATGGTGGTGATATCAGCCTTGTATTTATTGAGGACGTTCGCAAGTCACATAGTGGCACCTTCTCTATAGTGTCCGGACGTTCCAGGTGCATATCCTTAAGTCATTGTCTTTATGAAGTTTGTGGGGGCCGTCAGCATTTGGAGGGTTCCTTTCGTTACTTTTTCGTGTGTTATAGCCAGTATAGGACTTGAAGGCGGGTAACAAGCCCAACCGTTGGGGTTTGTCGCTCACTCAAAAAAACAAAATTTACACCCCATGAATGAGGTATGGTATGTTTCTCGCGTTGTTGTGAATTAACACGCTTTCAATTTTAGATTCACAACAAACGGCACCTACTTGTTTATCAACGAATGCAAACGTCACTGTTTGAGAAGCTTTTACTAGACATGCCGATTATCTCGACACTGTGAAGTTGCCGTCGACAACATCGAGGGGGCCGGCAATGAAAGACAAATTTAGATGACTGGATCCAGAAATCGAACCACGGATCTCCCGTATGGTAGTCGCGTGTTCTAACCACTATGCCACGACCGGTTCATAGCTCACTATTTGTCGCTAACTCGTGATAAACTGCAAGTTTCACGTTACATCTTTAATTGAATCTTTTCTATCACAAAAAAAAACATTAGAGAGCATAGCCTTATTGGTTAAAACGTAATGGTCAATCACGGCAAACATTGTTCCACCCAGAAACCGGCATAATCTAGTGGGGCTTAACAAACGGCAAACGTTGTTTTGTCCAACTATTATTTATCACCTAACAGGTCCAAATTTTGTCAACTACTTTCTATTTATTTAGATATAATACTGTGTTAAGTTGATTTAAACACATACTTAAATAAGAACTTTCGGGTAAATGTGATACAAGCGCCACCTATCGGGTTCAAAAGTAGACTATCTTTTAACATAGAAACAGTAATACACACACACACACAAATTTCGGTTGTGCGTAGGGTGTTCAAAACCGAAAAACCGTAAACCGTTTTTTTTATTTAAAACCGTATGCCGGTTTTTGCAAAAATGTAATTTTCGTATAACCGGTTTAACCGAGTTTTTTCCATCGGGTACTCGGTTTTTTTAAATTAGTTTGAAATTGAATTTTAAAATTTTACAAATCTTTTAAAAGCATGTCGTCAAGCGATGTAACGCCATAGGGGTAGACTTTTATGTGGAAATGATAAACAAGCTGCAGCCAATAATAGAAAATAAGGTTCGTTTTTCGCATGTAGTTAATGAATAGAGCGACATATCAAATTTCAAATACGTAAATGTTACCCTGCGATGCAATGATCCGGAAAAACCAAATCACGAGCCAAATCTTGTATTGGAACAATTAGTACATGCCGGAACTGCAACCCACATTCAAAATTTGGTAGACAAAATACTTATTGAATTTGGAATTATCTTTGACAAAAATATAGTAGCTTCCACACATGATGGAGCAGCGACAATGGGGCTTATATACTACCGGAACCCCAATAGTGCTTATATTATGCGATACATCTTTGCGTTGTGGACGTTATTTATGCCAAAAAAGTGGATCAACAAGTCGAAGTGGATCTCGCCGACGATAATAGTGACGATGATGAATGCGGTGAAATAGTGAAAGTAGAAAAATCATACAAGCTAATTAAAAAATTATCTGAAATTAGCGAGCGGAAACAAAAGAAAATTGCAGAGCTATGTTTTTCAGGAGCACAATAGAGAACTAAGGCTCATTGTCGATGTGAAACGCCGGTGGAGCTTCTTATCAGCAATGATTGTACAATTTCTAAGAATTTACACATGTGTCAACCATGCGCTTTAAGATTTAGGGCAAACTACATTCAGCTCAAAAGAAATAACAATTTTAAGAGATTTAAGCTCAGCACTTCAGACTTTAGCGCTCGCAATTAAAAGATTATCAAATGATTAAGCGACTCTAATCGACGCTGAAGGAGTATATGCGTTTATACTGAGACAGCTCAAAAATATGGACTCCGCATACGTTCGGGAGCTGCGAGACAAAATTATAGCAAAATTTAAGGATAGAAGAATACAAAGATTGAATACCCTAATTATATATATTAGCTCCGGAAAATATCCTACAAGCGGATCCTGTGTAAAGTATTCTAAAAATGCGGAAACGCTTGAATATGCGAACGAGGACAATAAATAACACTATGACACAAATTGATGGTCATTGTCTCGGGGGTGAACCAAACCAATATCAAACGATAGCATTTGACCTCAGTAACAAAACCCTAAACTCCATTTTGCTCCACTACGTCACAATTTGTTTTTACAGTGGTTTAAAGTTTGATTTTTTTGGTCAAAAGTCGATTGAAAGAATATGAAAAATCATCTGTAAAAATACGTTTGGGGTATTTCATGTCTTCGGAGACCTATATTAAAACAATCAGGGAAATATTTTCTCGGAACATTTTAACCCTCTAGCTGCCACCCATATGGGACATTTTTGGCCCAATTTTAAAAAACTTTTTAAAAGCCAACTTTGGACGGAGGTCAAGGATTAGAATCTTCGATAGAAATATTCTCCGGAAAATTTCACTAAAAGTCACCGAAGACAAATAACCTCTACTAGTCAAAGGTTCCAAAATAAAATCAAAATGAAATGTTGAAAAGTCTATTTTTGAGCAAACAGTGCAACGCACTTTTTCGGGAGTGAACCAAACCAATATTAAACGATAGCATTTGACCTCAGTAACAAAACCCTAAACTCCATTTTGCTCCGCTACTTCACAATTTTTGTAAACAGTGGGTTAAAGTTGGATTTTTTTAAATCAAAAGTCAAATAAAAGAAAATGAAAAATCATGTGTAAAAATAGGTTTGGTATAGTTCATGTCTGCGGAGACATACATTAAAATTTTCAGAGGAACATTTCATCAGAACATTTGAACCCTCCACCTCCTACCCTTAGGATAAATTTTGAAAAACAGCTTAAAAGTCAAATTTTTAAAAATGTTCAAAATGGGTGGCAGATAGAGGGTTAAAATGTTTCGATGAAATATTCCCCGGGAAATTTTAATGTAGGTCTCCGAAGACATGAACTATCCCAAATCTATTTCTACACATGATTTTTGATTTTCTTTTATTTTACATTTGACCAAAAAAAATCTAACTTTAAACCACTGTAAACAAAAATTGTGACGTAGTGGAGCAAAATGGAGTTTAGGGTTTTGTTACTGAGGTCAAATGCTATCGTTTGATATTGGTTTGGTTCACACCCGAAAAAGTGTGTTGCTCTGTGTAATAAATAAATAACATCCAAAATCCACCAGTGAAAACAAATGCAATGACACAAGCCTATATGATGATTTCAACTATTTCGATAGATTTAAAAAAAGACAGAAAAGCTCAACATCCTTCTAGAAGCTCTTTTGTCAATAAATCCTACTTCCACAATTAGTGAGCGAGTGTTTTCTGTATCAAGCTTTCTAAAAACGAAACAGAAGAGTAGACACAAAATTGAATACTTAAATTGCATACTATTTCTAAAAACATAATTAAAAATATTGCTTTCAAAAATACTACTTTAAAAAATAAATTGAGAGAGATTTCAAAAATTTATTAAAAAGTAAAAACACAAAATAAAATTTCTAATTTCTATATTAATTTACGTTAGTGTATCGAAATGATACAACAAATTCGGCTCAAGATCAGAAAAGTGTTTTTATTTATTGTTTGATATTTTTGGTCAAATTCAGTGTGTCACGCACTAGGATGACGCGTTTCGAACTCCATGACGAGTTCATCTTCAGACCCCTTTGTGACGAACTGATGCACAATGGTACATCATCAGCTGTATATATATCTACAATTATGTCAAACATGTGCATGTGAAGTAGATATCAGCCGAAAATGTCCAGCATAGTTATGAATTTGACCATTCACAATCAAACATTTCTGTAAATAAATGCATTTATTTAAACCAATTTTTTTTTTATTTTTAACTTTAAATGAAAAACCAAAATCGGTTAACCTTTCAAATGCTGTATTCGAAATCCGATTTTTATAAAAAATAAATTTTTCGAATAACTCGGAAACCGGGTATCTAAAAAATGGAGGTATTTGAACACTCTAGTTGTGCGGTTTCGGAAACTTGTAATTTTTTTATATTACAAATGGAATGACCGCCGACAACGCCACCCATTAAGAATTTTGTTACTTTTCTTTTTTCCTAAATCTTCGCGTAACAATTACGAACAAACCCGCACGGCATCCGAACAAACTAAGAACCTATTTTATTAATACAGATTTATGGAACTGCGGGTTTGTGTTAGTTTTGGGTAGATGCATTATACATTAAACCCCTGCATACTACTAAAAATATAAGAGCTATCCACTGATATGGGTTTCGGTGATTTAGTTTAGTTCAGCTCTTTGCCTCTATTTGCCGTTTTTCAAAATTTATCCATTATTTTGATTATTACAAATTTCTGTATTTAAAAATTTTATAATTAATGCTAGTGCAAGCCATCATAAACGGTATTATAAAAAACTGTAAATAAATTTAGGACCCCTGGGGGTCCACTAGTCACAGATTAAGAAATTATGGGTCAAATAAATTTCCATTACCTAATTTCGTAGAAAATATTTTGCCTCTCGTTTGATTTCAGAAATTTTCAAACTCAATACTTGGTGCTAGAAAAAAGTTTTGGTATAAAACCTTCTCAACAAATTAAATTCCATAAGTATCAATATTAGTTGTATATGATTCCAAGTTAATTCGTTTCGACCATTTTTTCATCTTAAAGCTCAAGAAGACGTGCTTTGGAAAAACGCGCAACTCTCACTTTCTTGAAACTACTGTATCTGTATCTTCACTGGCTTCAATTTGTATGTAAAGGGGGAGTAAAAGAGATAAAAAAGAAACAAAAAACTGTTGTAATATACTAGAATTTCCAGTAGTTTTTTTTATTATTGCGATTATTATTTGTATACATTATTTATTAGCTTTTTATACAATACGTGTATATTTTTTGCACCATTTATTCCTAGTATACTACTTGCAATACAATATACCATAGTCGGGCTATAATCGCATCGTAAATAATCAGCTAAATAAATGGCTTATTATTAACGTAACGTATGTACTTGAATGCGGCATTTGGTTGATTGAACTATGGGAGCTTTATATTGTTGATGAAAGAAATAAACATCAACAAAAAAAAACTCACACACAGAAATAAAAAATACAATACTATTTGATTATAAATTAATAAAGTGATTTAAAGCATTATGAGTAATCATAATTCAAGTTACAAATCAAAGTCAACAACGAGGCGATAAATTTATATCAAATTTTATTTTGCTTATAGATATTTATCAAAACGATGATTAAAGCGAAAATATATTGATGGCGGTATAGTTGAAAGAGAATTCAACTAACATTGGGGAGTGATAATGTATTTCTTCATGAAATAATTTACCGCGCTGTAAGTCCTTTTAATGACACGTGAAATATGAGGCACTATTTGTAAGATAGATAAGCCAATTTAGTGAAGCTTTAAATAAATATTACAATGCCAGTATGCGATAAAAGCTTTCCATATTAGTTTACCAAACGTAAACATTGCTGTGTACACAGAATAGGTAGAGGAATTTAGACAAAACTTTGTAGGAACAAAATAAAATAAAAAATTAAGTAATTTTCATGAGATTCCAAAGCTATTCGTACTACATTGTACGTGTCGCACCCGAAATAAACATCAAAATAACAGCCTAATAATAATTAATTTTATGAATTATTTTTTTAATGAAACAATTAGAAGGGTTTATCTGTCAAAAATTTCGCACTTGCCAAATCGATTAACTCCATTTAACAAAAAGCTGATATTGTTTTTTTTTTTTTTTAAATGCTGTTCAATTTTATATAAGGCACGTTTAGTAGTGTTAGTTTTTATTATTGGAGAATTTTTTTTTACCAGCAAAAAAATAGGATCTACGAATGAATTTAAATTAAAAATTGAAAAATCAAAAAGTGGAATATTAAGCGAAGCATCTATATATAAAAAATGGTACTGTCGTTTTCTGTGCCATTTAAATCTGTAGGTCAAAATTCTTGGCGGTCGATGTCATAAGCATAGGCTAGTTCTTCTAGGTGACTGAACAGGTGCCATGGTAAACATCTTTATTTCGTCTATATTTTCATTTAGCACACAGAATTAGGAAGAGCAGTTGCGACATAAGGCAGCCCTGTTTGACCCCAGAATTTATTGCAATTAGTTGTTCTGGAGAATCCTGATTTGTGTGTGCTTTGATTTTACTTACCAATTTTCGTGGTATGTTACGTTTCTAGCATGTAGGGATCCCCAAATGGACTCTCTGCACTCTCTCTCGCCGAACACGACATTCACTCTTTAGTTGTTCACGGCTTCAATGACTGCGTCCGATTGAATGCCCGCTAAGCATGCCTGAAATGATCTTTGATCTAGAGGCTCTCTCTTGTGATATTTGACTTCGCGCTCTAGATTATGAAAGTCTTTTCTGATCTGCCTGGGTGTGGGAGGCAATCCACAAGATGATGGTTTGGATGGCTGGACCAGTGACAGCCAAGCAGACGCTGCTTCGACAGATGGAAATTATGTCGGCACACGGGTATGACCTTCGTCTCCTCATATACGTCGTCCATAGAAGACACGAGAAGGCACCCTGTCGCAGATCTCAGGGCGGCATTTTTACATGTCTGCAGGTTTTTCCACTGCGCCCCGCTCACATTCGATGACCACACTGGAACTGCATAGTTTACCACAGACCGACCTATCGCTTTGTAAGAGGTCAACAAGGTTTCTTTGCAATTGGGCTGCGGGCTACCGACTTGAGGACCTTGTTCCTACTTCTCATGTTGTTGCAGATAGCTGTGGTGTGCGCGTTGAATCTAAGGAGGCTGTCAAATGTGACACCAAGTACCTTGAGGTAATTGGTGGTCGGAATTGTTATGCTATCGACTATCACGTCGGGCTGCTCCTTCACTTGCGCTGTTCATGCAGTGATAAGTGTGGCCGATAATTTGGTGGCTTAAATTTACATCCTTCTCGCAGCGAAGAGAGAAAGGAGCCCGAAAGCCTCCGATAAGTCAAGCGCCACGAGGACCGTCCTGTCACTAGGCTTGATCTGGTTGAGACCGCGACTTATTTGTGTGGTAATGGGGTGTAAATCCGTAGTTGTACTGTGCTGCTTACGGAATTCATGCTGATAAGGCTATCAGGCTCGGGAGGATTAAAGCCTCAAGTGTCTTTGTTACTGGCTTCTTTGCCAGATTTTAGCAGCGGGACCAATCTGCCCATTTTCCAGGCTTCGGGTACTATTAGAGTGGTCAGGAAGAAGTTGAGGACATAAGTCAAGTACTCGACTCCGGTATGCCAAACTGTTTCAGCATCAACATGGATATTCCGTCAGGGCCTAGCGTTTTCTCGGGGTGCTCAATAAATTGACGCATCTCTTTGTGTCAGTCACAGTGGTAGCACCAAATATGATTTCCGTCCGGTCTTCTCTCCTGCCCACAATTTACCGATACCGGAACTTAAGTAGCATTGCTTCAAATATTCTAGCTATAGATTACGGTTATATTCGTCGACCATCTTACTGATTTTTACATTCGCTGTGCAAAACGTAGAGCCATCTATTTGTATTTGTTCGTGATGGGCATTAAAGTCTCCTAGGACCACGCGGTTATTGGCTTAAAGTAACGGACTAATGTGCGGCATATAACGCGGAGAAGAGCTACCAATCGGCAGTATATATACGTTGTACAGCTCTATCTCGGCAGTCCCGGGCTCTACTGCTACCCCCACATATTCGATGTATGGGTCTCTAGAGTCAAGCTCAGGCGAGATAGGTCTGTACTGAAAAGAATGGTGGAATAGGAATCCCCCACCTCCACTTCTGGTGCGACCCTTTTGTAGTACATTGTAACCCTGACAACTGTGCAAGCCGCAGGTGTCAGCCAGCTTTGTTTCCTGGATCGCAGCGACCTTGATGTTTCTTCGATTCACGAATCCTACGATTTGTATGATTTTACCACGGAAACAATTGTAATTAAATTGCAAAAAGGATGGTTGGGACAGTAATATGTGGGGTTAGTTGTGGTGTTGGATACTGTGTTTGATGGTATTGCTGTGAGGGAGATTGCGGTGGTGTCGCGTACATCGAAGATGTTGACGACGTAGAAGACGAGGGCGGAGACGAAGATGACAGTGACTCTTGGGACATATTGCGGGAGACGGAGGTACAGCAGGCTGCAACATATTCCGGGCGATACTCCCTCATGAGGTTAAAGCCAGAGCGACCTCTGAAGTGTACCCATTTCATACATCGGTTACACTTTACAGATGTTGAACGGTGATGGATGAGGTTTCCACAGACGGAGCAGAAATATTGTATTGGTCCTGGATTTTGTTCGGTTCCGGCACGGACCAAAATAATACGGAGCAGACACTCCGAGATGTGCCTCTCCCAAGGCAAAAATATGGAAGAACATAAAAGGACACATAGTACTGAGGTGACAGCCCCTGGTCGAAGTATAGCTGCTTCGGGTCAATCCGGTACATAGAACTGGCTGTCGTGGGATTGCTTCGTGTCTGTCAGAATTATTCCTCTTAGTCATATCAGCCGTTCAGTCTAATCGCTCGGCAATTAGTACAAACACTTGGATCGCCCTTCGTAAGCACAGGACACTCAGTATCCAATCATTGGGCATGCATTCCTTTAGCCAAATCGTGCTTATGACCTGGTGCATGCACGTTGCTCATCAGTTCTTCACTGCCGGCCTTAAAAAATCTTGCCCACAGCCCATCAGCAGCTTTGTTGTTTTCTGTAGTGAACAATCTACTCCGTCAATGATTGGCGTGATTTCGTCACGTATGCTGCTTTCGGGAATGAACAGAGTACGAAAGTGTTCCTCGCATATATGCAGCACACTCTGCGTGTGGTGTACCAGATGTCCATCTCTATTCTTACCGGCGGAGATCCCCTGTTCTAAAACATTTGCTTCTTTCCTTTTTGGAATAATTTTCGGGCTTCACCTTTATTCCAGTACTTTTCGAGAACTTGGCTCTTTCGATTTTTCCCGAGACCGATTATAGTTGATCAACGATTATGGTGGTTTGCTACAATCTATTGAACAAAATTATCATATTGTCCATATGATATGTAGTAAGTATTGTATGATGTTGTTGGTTACTAAATGTCAAGTATTTGCACATATTTTGAATTCAGCATTCAATTATCTTGTTGAAATACAATCAATAACAGTATTAACAATGCCCAATCATTCAACAAACATTAGTGATATTTTGTTGAGAAATTTATCGTTAAGCAATTAGTTTGACTATGTTGAACGCTTGTTGTTAATCAAATATCTACTCCCCTATTTGTTTTTTGTGTGCAGCATTAACAAATGGCTTTATAATCATGAGTTTTGTTGCTACACATGTTTTCACCTCTGTCGAGATAAATGTGACAGGCATCATTGTTATGTTGGCTGGCTGCATGACTGGTGAGTTTTCTGATTTTCACCAATAGTTGTGTTGAGTTTGTGCTCTCTCGTGTGGTGAGTTCGAAACAAATATAATAACTGTTGAGTGCGGTGTGGTGTGATAAATTGTTGTCGGTTTAACGTCAACTGGCTCGTTGGTCTAGGGGTATGATTTCCGCTTAGGGTGCGGGAGGTCCCGGGTTCAAATCCCGGACGAGCCCAAAAGGTATATCCTAAATTTCAATATTTTTGTTTTAATGAAGTACATTATTTTTTTGACGGTAATATTGTCCAAGGAAGTATTACTTAAGATTACATGTAATTTTACAACGTTGTGTCGTCGTTTATATTTACAGCATCTGTACAGTTGTTGTTGGTCATTAACTAACAATGAACTGATACAAAGATACAGCTTTTTAACTTATGATTTGGTTCAAATCCTTGACGAGCCCAAAAGGTATATACTAAATTTCAATATTTTGATTTTATTAAAGAATATTATTTTTATCACATAAATATTATACAAGGAAGCTAACTAAAGTTTTATAATGCTGTGTATGCGTTTATATACACAACATTTGTGAAATTGTTGTCGGTATGTTTTTAGCTAACAATGAATTGATACAAATTTACAGCTTTGGAATCATAGATTAAAAAATTAAAAATTTTAATTATTTGTAAGCTATAACAATAGAATTGTTTTTTGTATGCTATATTCATGTAAAGGTTGGTCCAAATAAAATTATATTTTTATAACTTAAATTAACTTAATTCCCTTATATAAATTATGGCATTGTTATAAAATATCGCACGATTTTGTATCGATATTTGCCGATCAACCCGAGGCACGGTTTTAAGATACTTCCAATGGGTAAATTAATATTTTTGGAAAAAAAAAATTTAGCTGAAATTTGTTCTTTGTACGTCCTGGAAAGAATAGTCCGAATCATCTCCAGTGCTCTTATGACATACATATTTCGCGGTTTCGAACCTATCATTTTTATACTGAGATTAATAGCCTGTTTTTGTATATCGAACGATTGGTTCCTTTTTCCTTCTATGCGAAAGAAAACTCTTTTGGGTTTCACTACCCCAATACTCTGTAATTTGCGAGAACGCATATGTCAAAATCACTCATTTGTTGTTTTGTTGTCGACTTAAAACAAAAATTCAGAAGTTTTTATATTTTATTTATATTATATTTTTATTATATTAATTATATTTTATTAAGGAAATGAAAAACACATACCTGAACAGTAAATTAAAAACATATCACTATTTTAGTCGGCGCATCTACGATTTGTACTTAACTGCCTGGTGTACGGACAATTTTTTGATACAGTTAAAAAGTCAAATATTAAAGTGCGCAGGCATCTCCTCGGCACTTTTTACTAGCTTAGTTCCAACTTGGTTGAGGACGATCAAACTATTACTATGTACTTCGGTCGGATTTGTTGGCCTTGGCCTTAATATAAAGGCGACTTCCAATCGGCATAAAACGTGGGGGTTTTGTGGTCGCTGATTTCGAATCCAGAATGCAATTTTGAAAAACTAAATGGCGGACTTAAAAAAACTTAATTTCCCTTTGCACGCCATGAATGAGGTATGGGATAGCTTCTCGCGTTGTTGTGCATTAACACGCTTTCTATTTTTAGATTCACAACTAACGGCACCTACTTGTTTATCGACGAACGCGAATGTCACTGTTTGAGAAGCTCTTACTAGACACGCCGATTAACTCGACACTTAATACAGCGAAGTTGCTGTCAACAACATTCGAGGGGAGCCGACAATGGAAGAACAATTTTTTTTTAAAATGACTGGAGCCAGGTTTGAACCTGCGATCTCCCGCATGGTAGTCGCGTGTTCTAACCACTATGCCAATGGCGGACATTTGCTCAAAAAATTGCCTGAATTTAAGTGATATTGTGCCTAGGGGGTTATTGGGGTCGGAGGAAGAAGGAACAAATTACTTAGGGTCAGTCATATATTTTACCCCTTTAAGGGTAACTTCACGGCAGTTGTGGGGCTTGTTAATTTGTTCCCCTTCCCCGCCACCTTTGTCCTCGATGCTTAGCCATTTGAGAAGATCTGACCTCCCCTATTTTTTATCTTATGAAGTTTTTTTCGCAACTACACAAAATTAGAAGGTGAGTCTTATTTAAATCTAGTTGCTAAGAACCTCATACAAAACTATTAGCCCTATTGAGCACCGCTATTGTTCCCAAAAAAAAAAATAATATCATGTAATGTTGCAGGTAGCTGCAGATGATTTTGGACATTTTACAATTTCAAGACAACATTCTTTCTAAGCCGGCACTTATTTGCAATCCCATTGGATTATATACCGCATGTAGAAAAATATTATAAGCGCCTCGATCTTCTGCCCTTCTTCTCCAGTTAACCACACCAAGTTCTGCAACGCTCTCAGTAACCTGGTCTTTCCAGGGGAATTTTGGTAGCCCTCTTCTGCGCCATCCATCGAGTTCATTGTCGAAGACTTTTCGACCTGGAGCATTTTCGTCCATGCGTACAACATGACCTAGCCAACACAACCGCTGCACCCTAATGCGTCTTACCACGTCAATTTCAGTGTAAAGCTCGTACAGCTCATGATTTATGCGACGCCGATACTCTCCGTTAAAGATGATGGGCCCATATATTTTACGGAGTATTTTTCTCTCGAATACCGCCAGAACCGATTCATCCGCTTGTGTTATAACCCAGGATTCTGAACCATACATTAAGACAGGTAGAAGCAGTATCTGGTATAGCTGGAGTTTTGTACGTCGAGAGAGGGCTCTGTTATTGAATCACTTGCTTAGTCCGTAGTAGCATTTATTTGCAAGCAGGATTCTTCTCCGGATTTCTAGGCTGACATTTTTTGCTTTGTTGATGGCGGATCCTAGGTAGACAAAATTATCTACCACCTCGAATTTATAATTGTCAACGTTCACGCAGTTTCCCTTTGTTCGTTGAAACTAATAACTTCGTTTTGTCCTCGTTCACCGTTAGGCCCATTTTCGCTGATTTCTTCTGTATACCTGAGAAGACTGCAGTCACATCCCGTAGTTTTCGACCAATGATGTTTACGTCATCAGCGTATGCGAGAAGCATGTGACTTTTGTTGAATATAGTGCCACTCGTGTTAACTGCAGCTTTTCTCATTATCATCTCCATCACTATGTTGGAGAGATCGCATGATAGGCTGTCGCCTAGTTTTAAGCCTCGTCTGGTATAGAATGGCTATTCAACTGAATTATGTCAATAAAAATATAATCGATATATAAGTTCAGTGGGATATTAGTTATAGATAGAGAAACAATTTTGGCGCCATTAAACACTTTGAAAACTGAATTAAACGACACTGATCGATCATTTCGCACGCAGTGCATTCGATGTTCCCGGCTTAAGTGAAGGTTTGTTTTGTTTTATGAATTTTCTCTGATATAATTGGCCGTTCGTGAGCTGGACAGTAATAAAATCACCTATAAAAGCTAGGTTTTTGTTAGATAAAATGGTCGGCGATAATTTTGTTAAGGAAATAACCAAACTAATATCAAACAATAGCATTTGACCTCAGTAACAAAACCCTAAACTCATAAACTCCATCGGTTAAAATACGTTTGGGGTATTTCATGTCTTCGGAGACCTATATTAAAACAATCAGGGGAATATTTCTTCGGAACATTTTAACCCTTTAGGTCCCACCCATTCTTATTTTTTGAATCGACTTTTGACCAAAAAAATCCAATTTCAAACCACTGTAAAAAAATTTGTGACGTTGTGGAGTAAAATGGAGTTTAGAGTTTTGTTACTAAGGTCAAATGCTATCGTTTGGTATTGACAATGACACTCAAATTGTGTCATAGTGATATTTAACAAATTATGTAAATAAAGTTCGACAAATCCCCAAAATTTTTTAGAGCTAGAGAGTTAAAATTTGATACCCAGATAGAACTCGACAACACAAATATGAATATGAAGACGAAATTTTAATTGTTGACCCAATGGGCGGAGTGGGCGTGGCAAAACTTTTTTAAAGCTAGAGAGATAAAATTTGATACCCAGAAAGTACTCGACAACACGAATATGAATATCCAAACGAAATATGAATTTTGGAACGAATGGGCGGAGTGGGCGTGGCAAAACTTTTTTAAAGCTAGAGAGATAAAATTTGATACCCAGATAGTACTCGACAACACGAATATGAATATGCAGACGAAATTTAAATTTTGGAACGAATGGGCGGAGTGGGCGTATCAAAATTTTTTTTAGAGCTAGAGAGATAAAATTTGGTACCCATATAGTACTCGACAACACGAATATGAATATGCAGACGAAATTTTAATTTTTGACACAAAGGGGACAATGGGCGTGGCAAAACTTTTTTAGAGCTAGAGAGATAAAATTTGATACCCAGATAGTACTCGACAACACGAATATGAATATGCAGACGAAATTCTAATTGTTGACCCAAAGGGGACAATGGGCGTGACAAAACTTTTTTAGAGCTAGAGAGATACATTTGATACCAGATAGTACTGGACAACGCTAATATGTATATGCAGACGAAATTTTAATTTTTGACCCAGTGGGCGGAGTGGCCGTGGCAAAACTTTTTTAGAGCTAGAGAGATACATTTGATACCAGATAGTACTGGACAACGCGAATATGTATATGCAGACGAAATTTTATTTTTGGATACAATAGGCATAGTGGGCTGGGCAAAACTTTTTTAAAGCTAGAGAGATACAATTCGATACCCAAACAGTGCTCGACAACACTTATTCGAATATGCAGCCCAAATTTTAATTTGGACCTAATGGGCTTAGTGGGAATGGAAATACATTATTTTAGAGCTAGAGATACAATCTGATACCCTGATAGTGCTCGACAACACGAATATGAATTTGCAGACGAAATTTTAATTTTGGCCCAATTAGCGAAGTGAGCCTGACAAAACTTTTTTTTTAGAGATGGGCGCATTAAACGTAGCCAATTTGTATTTTAGTCCTAGAGGGACATTTTCTGGCCAAATTCGTATTTTTAATCTGTGGGCGAAAGGCGTGGCAAAGCTGTATTTTAGCCCTAAAAAATTTGATACACATATATTATATATTATATATTACTTGGCACTACAATTGCAAATTCTATGCCCAACAAATACTAATATTCAATCAGTGGGCGGATGGGGCATGCTTAAATCGAACCTTAGTCCTAGAAAAATAGAATTTGGTATTGCAGACGACAATTTTGATATTTTTATCCTAGAGACATGAAATTTGGTGTACAGATAGTACTAGGTTAGCGGGCGGATGGTCATAGTGAGATATAAGATTCGACACAATTAAACGTTGTTGATTGGACTGGTTTGGGAGTTACTTAGGGGAATGAAATGTTTACCGAGGGCATAAGATCAACGCTTAAAATTATCCCATTATGAAAGCAAGCCAAACATATTACACAGTAGCACATTTTCCAACTTCAAACTCTTGAACCAATTGAAACCCACAAAATCAGAAAGCTTATGATAGTAGAAGAAAAACCCTAACTAGGTTTTGAATTATTAGCTAAGGTTTTCTTTTAATTCAATTTTGAAGTTTTCGACTGACAGGAGGATTTTAGTAGTCTATATCTCGTGAACTTTTCCAAATATAGCTTTTCTCTCTTCAGCAAATTTTTAGCTTTTAATCATATCTAAAAACTTTGCCTTGAGATAAAATCAAGAAAACAACAACATCTTACTCAAATCAGCAAAACTGTAAGGAAATCACATTCAATTGTACGTTTATCGAAATTAAAAATGCTATGCTTTTTAAAATGAATCTATGATGAAATTTTACGATTTTTTTTAAACTTTTGTTGTTTTGAGTGAGATTATGTTGTGTTTTTGATTTTATCTGCGGGTTAAATTTTTAGATCTGATAAGGAGGTAAAATTTTTCTAAAGAGAGACATCAAAATTTCGAATAGTTCACGAGATATAGCCGTAAAAATCAGTACATGAATTTCGAAAATTTCAAAAATAAATAATAAAAAAAACCTTAGCTAATAACTCAAAACCCAGCTAGGGGTTTTCTTCTACCATCATAAGCTTTCAGGTTTTGGCGGCCTCAATTGGTTCAAGTTTTACTGCTGCACTGTGTTATTATCGAGATACGGAAACGTTGCCAAAGTATGTTTGAAAGTGGCATACGCACAGCTTTTATAAATGTGAGCTAATTTAAATTGATATTTGTGTATTATATTAAGTTGGTTTTGTAATATTAGTCAATAATGCAATAGCGAAGCATTGCCGCGTCCACTAGTTATACTATAAATTCAACATTTGTTTCCAATTTTCGATTCTCGAGTTAGCCTACCCACCAGCCATTCGGTCAGTCAGACTTACGGACATGTCTCAATCGCCTTAAAAAGTCCGGAATCGAACTAAGTCTTAAGATAATTGGCGTCTCCTTTAAAGCGTTACACTTTTTCTCAAACCAAATGATATATACCTTCACCCCTAAGGAAGAGAGTATAACAAAATTTATGTGAATTCCTAAATTTTATTTTTCAAAGAAAACCAAAAGTGGTTTCCTAAATAATCAAGGATTTGAAATATATATTTTCAAATGTCTGTTACTGCCACATTTAATTCACCCATTTATAACATTATTCGATTCAATTAAATCAACAAATGAACATTATAATCCATTTAATTTGTACAACCCACACTGAGCCGGTATTTTTCCTCTCTTTTGCCTCACTTTAATCAATCAATTATTTTAAAGACATCACCATAGCACCATTATCACACAATCTCAATAGGCACCATCATCAAAATCATCCACGTTGTCATCAACATCGCCATCATTATCGTCCATGAGCGAAATGAAGTGATTGCTGGTATTTTATAGCAACAGATTTGACAATTTCAATTGAAAAATCACAACAAACTACAGAATTTATCTTTGTACTTATGAGTACAAATTGTTTGATGTATGTGATGAATAAATGTACATATTTATGTTACGAACATGTATGGTACATTGTTCGCACACACACACTTCCATACATAGACATTTTTAAATGTCCATATGTCGGTGAGTATAAGATTATTTTTTTTTTCATACGACAATAATCAAATCAATTGTATATTGTCACAATTAATTTATTTATGAGACCAACAATAAACGAATGCCTGCCCGTCTGAATGGATCCCAACAGCGTGAAATCAGAGCGTGATGTCAAGAGATGCACACTGGGGGGTATTGTGGCGAAATTGGAATAAATTTGCAAAAAAAAAGTATCTTAGTTTCAATTTGACAGAAAATAAGAAAATGTTATTAGTTTCAGAAAACCGGAAATAACATCTTTCTATGTTTTGTATTTGGTAGCTTTTTTTTAATATATATTTAAATCTAATAAGTAAACAAATGCATTGCTGCGACTAGTAGCAAATAAAATGTAGGGTTGCTTCTTACGAATCGAACTTAAAGAAGTAAACTGCCAGTTTAATAACATCGTAATTATTTTTTTACAAGTTTGAGGTTTTTAATTAAATGAAAATTAAGTCAACAATTGTTTTTATATTTTAAAATATTAATTTTGTAGTTTGATTGTTCATTTTCTTTTATAACACTGCATTTCTTACATTAATCATCAAGCGCATTTATTTAGACTTTTTCAATAGACTTCACTTAAGCTTTCTTACAAAACGCACTTTCAAACATCCATTTAATTAAATATTGCTACGAAAATTATTCCAACCAATAACCATAATGATTTTACTAAATATATTTTTTCTGCCACTGTGCACTGGTTGATATGTTTGTGAACGCGATATTTCATACATGTCACATCGTGTGTATGTCTGAACAATATCAAATTTTATTAAAAGTGATCGTTTTGTTGTGATTTAAGTTGTTGTTTTTTTTTGTTTTTTTGCCGTACGTTATTATGAATTGTTGGTTTTTTATTATAAGTGTTAATCAAAATGATAGTGGTTGCAAAAACAACAACAACAACAAGAATAGCACGAAACAACAGCTTTTTATTATTCTTTACAATGCGGGTTATTTCAAAATAAATGTTTGTTAATTCTACATCAGCAATAATAATCGCTGTGACAGTGTCAGAAATGTACAAGGGGATTTCACTTTGTATTTCCCTAACAGACCGAACGATTTGTTACTTTATGAAGATTTATGTATATAGATTTATTGTAACAATAATAGTAAACCCTTAAATGTGGGGTATGTCGTACATGTTCATTAACAAATGTTTCCAATTACTTTTGTGTTGAAATATTCTTCTTGATATTGATTAAATTTGATCATTTTCTATAGATCATCACATTCCGATTAGCGGGCAAACTTTCTAAAAAAAGTTTGAATTCAAAGGTTTTCATACAGCATAAACATGTTTAATTACACAGTACAACATATGATTTTGGGACTCTATGCTGAGAACTGCACGTGAAAGTAGCCCCAAAAAGAAGAAGTTCGGCATCATTCGTTTTGTCAAGTTACATGCCATAATAATTTAATATCGATTTGAAGTCAGTAAGTATCGTATAGGGGAATTTGTCACGTTTAAGGCTCCTTGACTCTGGAATATATATGGTCTATATCGACAGACCCGTTCTGGTACCTCCCATACAAAATGACCTATTTTTGGAAAATTAATATTTTTCCCATAACTTCCAAACGGACTCTTGGGGGGTAATGAACCTTGGTCTATTAATTTATATTGAGATAGGAGACAAAACCTCAGAAAACCAAACTATTTGACACACCCCTTCTGGTACCTCCCATACAAATTACCGAACTTACACTGAAATCAGTCAAATTGTGTGAAGTTGTACGGTTATGAAAATTTAAATCAGGAATGAATATGGACTTTATCGGATCACCCCTTTTGGTACCCCCGTACAAAATGACATTGTTTAGAAAATTAATATGACCTCTATACCGTCTAAACCGACACATGGGGGATAATCAAATTTGGGCAGTTAATTTATCTTTTAATAAGAGGCAAATCATCAGCAACCCTAAATATTTGCCACACCCCTTCTGGTACCTCAGATATTATATAAATAACTGGTAATTCCCCCTTTACATACATATAATTATTGTATGTACACTAGAGTGGCCATAGTGGAAATTTTTTTGAAAAGTTCAATTTTTCGCACTGAAAAATATGAGGTTGGGGATAAAAATAATTATGCATATTTTTTTTATTTTTTTTTTTGATTCCGAGTACCTCCGGGTTGAGCCCAAACTTATATTACATACCCCATTTAGGCTGAAGTGCAGAATATGGGGCGGGAGCCCGATTAAAAACCAAAAATATGCCATTGTCTTCATCTTGGCTCCCAAATATCGGAATGGTAGGTCAAAGTTGGCGCTCAGGCCCATGGGGCCCGGGGGGTCAAAAAAGGGGCCCCTATCGGTTCTATGATGACCCCCCAGGTGCGGGTACTCAAGTGAAAGATATTTTTGAGACGAATCCAACGATGTTATTTTTAGGTTCCTACGGGTCTCCTGGACCGAGTTAGAGCCATTTCCGGGATATACCAAGAAAAAAAAAATATTTTTAACTAAATTTAAAAAATTTTAAAAAAAATTTTGCATGAGGCGCTACTATACCCAACGTAGGTGTACCGTCATTTCGCCCAATGTCATTTCGCCCAAAAACAACCATGACATATCGCCCAAAACATGTCATTTCGACCAAAAACCTAACTACAACATGAAATATCGCCCAAATGCTATGACATAAGACCCAACTCAATTTTTTTGGGCGAAATGTCAGACTCATGACGACGGCACGCCCTGCTGCATACGTCGCAGTCAGTCTTGTACTCTCTCTCTCGGAGGGGAGCACGCCCTCGCCGCATACGTCGTAGTCAGACTCGCTACTCTCTCTCTCTTTCTCTGGCATTATTATTAAAACACGAATGCGGTGCCCCCGCCCTAAGGCGGGGGCAAGAGTACAAGACTGACTGCGACGTATGCAGCAGCGCGTGCCGTCGTCATGAGTCTGACATTTCGACTGAGCGCCAACTTTGATCTACCATTCCGATGTTTGGGGGCCAAGATGAAGACAATGGCATATTTTTGGTTTTTAATCGGGCTCCCGCCCCATATTCTGCACTTCAGCCTAAATTGGTAATGTAATAAAAGTTTAGGATCAACCCGGAGGTATTCGGAATCAAAAAAAAAAAAAAAATATGCATAATTATTTTTATCCCCAACCTCATATTTTTCAGTGCGAAAACTTTTGGATTTCACATTTTTAATTTTTTCTATATAACGCTATGGCCAGTCTAATGTACACTGAATTCAGACAAATTTTGCCAAGGTAAGCGTTCTTTGAACTTTGAATGACGAAAAAATTCACCCTCGTTGTGCTGCCCTGAAATCCTAATCCTCCTAAACTCCAAAAGATAACACATAAGTAATTTTATTTTAATTAAAAATCTATTAATTTTAATAACTCAAGACTTAAACAATATCCAAAAAATTGGTTGATTGTATTTATCAGTCCTGACTGAAATTAATATACTTAGAAAACAATATAGAAATTCGAATGTGTGATGGTATTTATCAGTCAGAACACCTGACTGAAATTTCTGTACTGGTAAGACAACTTGTCGTATTAAAAAGTGCAATATATTGCACAAAAAGTAATTTTATTGTACCAAAAAAGAACTGTGATTGTTCCAAAAAGTTCCCTTATATCACCAAATAGTACAATCTATTGTACACTTTTACTGTACCAAATAGTACAATTTACGTTACCAGATAGAACAATTTATTGAAATATGAGGTGTTTTTATTTTACCAAAAATTACTTTAAAATAAAAGTTTTTATACCTTCATCCTTAGGGATGAGGGTATATATCATTAGACATCAAGTACCTTAAGACCAAATTCGTTTTAGACTTTTTAAGGCGATTGAGCGATTTCCGTCTGTCTGACTGACTGGTAGGTACTGGTAGGGTAATATGAGTAAACCTTTACTGATCCCTTTTTAAAATTTACTAGTATTAATATTTTCCAAAATGTAGTAATGGGTTTGTAAATGGGCAGAATTGCACCACCCCTTCTACTACCTCCCACATAAAATTACCTATTTTTGGAAAATTAATATATCTCCCATAACTTCCAAAAGGACAATTGAAGGATATTATAATTTTGCCGATTCAATAACCTTGTAATAGTGTACAAATCATCATCAAACCGAAACAGTTGTCATATCCCTTCTCGTACCTGACATATGCCCAACTTATGTATATAAGTAGTTTTATATACAGATCTGTTTTGTATGTCCACTGTATTTAGTCATATTTTGCGCAAGATGTATACTTATTGAAGTTTGAGTTAGAAATGGATATGGTCTATATCGATCCATCCCTTCTTTTACCTCCAATAGAAAATTACCCATTTTTTCGAAAATGAATATCTGAATGAATAACAACTTATCTCGAAATAAGAAAATTTTCCAGGATTTTTGTTATAACTATAATTTTTAAAACTGGTTATTTCTATCTTATCAGAATCTTTCTAGGATAAAATAGATAATAGATAAAATTACTTGGTATGTATTGCTTTCACTAAAAACCTCATCCTCCTCCTGATAATTTACTTCAGATAGAGACTCAGGGTAGTTTAGCTACGATCGTCTGCCTCTCATCTAGGTCAACCTTTTTTGTCTTAAGAAAATACTCCGCATATTTTGCCACCTTCTTCCAATTTTCTTCTCCACACTGCATTTTGCCCACTACATTCTCACCAGTAACGTGTCCAATCTCCTGCTTCAATTAAATTTTCTCGTTCTGCCACCGATTGCAATTGAACAACGTATGCTCTGCGTTGTCAATATCTTCGTCTCCATACAAACAGCCTTGACTTTCACTATTTCCTATTGCAAATAGGTATTTTCAGAAGTAGCCAACCCCAATAGCATTTGAGTTTCATAGTAGTTTACCTCTTCCTCTCTTCTATTGTACCACTCATCTATACTTGGTATAAGTTTCGCTGTCCATCTGTCTTTCGTACTGTTATTCCATTTTTCCAGGAATTTCCTGAGAGTTTCTCCTCGTAGCCGGCCTGCGTCTTCTTCATTTCCTTGCCTTCGTTCAGCCAATATTTTCGCTCTCTCCTTAATCAAAAGATCTATGAGGATAGTACTACATATTACACAAACCGCTTCTTGTGAGACAGTTATATATGACGATGCTACTCTTAGCAACAATGTTCTTTATACAGCCAGTAGCAAGTTTCGTCTCCTCTGTGCTTTAAGATACGTACTACACACTTTGCTACCATAAAGAGTTTGTGGTATCCATTAATAATTTTTTTCTATTGAGTTTGTTGGTCCACCTATATTTGCCATCAGTCTGCTAAGCATTCCGATAATTTTCCCAGCTTCCTGGGCGGCATAATTAATCTGGTGGGTAAATTTTAGCCTACAGTCGAATTCTACAACGAAGTATTTCAGCATATCTTGCGTCGTTATGTTTGTGCCTAGGACGTCAAAATCAACCTGTAAGGGTTTCTGTCTTTGTCAGCATGAGCAGTTCTGTGGCAAGACTCAAGCCATGTTGCTCCAACCATGTTTTGCACTGGATCAATTATAAATGATGATTTCTTAAGAGATTTTTGCGCGAATTAATAAGGAACTTATTCCTTAGATCTCAGTTGGTACCATAAAGGACCTAAGTAAGTAAGTAATTATACCATCACCCTTAGGGATGAGGGTATATATCATTTGATACGAAAAAAAGTGTAACGCATTAAAGGAGACGAGTTAGACCCCAAGTATCTTAAGACCAAATTCGTTTCAGGACTTTTTAAGACGATTGAGCTATGTTCGTCTGTCTGGCTGGATGGCTGGCTGGATGGCTGGTCAGCAGGATAACTCGAGTAATCCTAAACAGATCGGTATGAAAATTTACCAGTATTAATATTTTTCAAAACGAACTTATGGGATTGTAAATGGGCAGAATATCCCCACCCCTTCTGGTACCTCCCACACAAAATAACCCATTTTTGGAAAATTAATATTTCTCCCATAACTTCCAAACGGACGCTTAGGGGTAATGAAAATTGATCGGTAAATTTATCTTCTGATAAAAAGCAAAACCTTAGAAAACCTAACTATTTGACACACCCCTGTTAATACATAGTCTCACATACATATCTTTTTTTTAAGTACACTGAATTCAGTAAAATTTTGCGTAAGGTGTACGGTTATGAAGATTTTAATCAGAAATGAATATGGACTATATCGGATCACCCCTTCTGGTACCTCCCATACAAAATGACTTTGTTTGGAAAATTTATATTTCTCCCATAACTTCTAAACCGGCATAATCAAATTTGGTCAGTTAATTTATCTTGCAATAGGAGGCAAAGCCTCAGCAACCCTAACTATTTGGCACACCCCTTCTGGTACGTCACATATAAATATATGGAATATTTCCCCTTAACATACGTATCATTTTTGTATGTACACTAAATTCAGACAAATTTTGCCAAGGTAAGCGATCATTGAACTTTGACTTACGAAAAAAAATAAGACACGTTGTGCTGCCCCTAATTTTACCTTCTGTGCAAAAAAGGTCAAATTTTGTATGTTTTTGCTCTACATGCAGACAAACCAGTAAGAAAGTTTCAGTTGGGCAACCCTATTTACATATACCCTCAGTAAAATAAAAAAAATTGCTAATATATTGATATTATTACTCGATTTCTAAAGTGGGTGAAGTGGTAAATTTGTATGGGAGGGACTAGAAGGGGCGTGTCTAGACTTCTAGGTTTATCCTCCAAAACTTTATCCTGTTATAGCTTTACTAAATACAGAGTTTGGGCACGATAGCGTTGGATGTATTGATATTATTACTCCATCTCTGAAGTGGGCGGAAAGGTACATTTGTATGGGAGGTCCCATAAGGGGCGCCGCTAGACTTCCAATTTTTTCTCCAAAACTTTATCCTGTTATAACTTAATAAAATACAGAATTGGGGCACGATCGTGTCGAGAATATTGATATTATTACTCCATCTCTAAAGTGGGCGGCGTGGTACATTTGTATGGGAGGTACCAGAAGGGGCGTGTCTAGACATCCAGATCTTTTCTCCAAAACTTTATCCTGTTATAGCTTTACTAAATACAGAATTTGGACACGATCGTGTCAAGTGTATTGATATTATTATTTCATCTCTAAAGTGGGCGGAAAGGTACATTTGTATGGGAGGTACCAGAATGGGCGTGTCTAGACTTCCAGATTTTTTCTCCAAAACTAGATCCTGCTTGGACTTTACTAAATACAGAATTTGGTCACGATCGCGGTAGTTCTAATAATAATATTAATCGATTTCTAAAGTGGGCGGTACCAGATGTGTGTGGGAGGTACCAGATGGGGCGTTGGTAGACTTAAATTTTTTTCTCAAAAACTGTATCCTGCTATAGCTTTACTAAATTAAGAATTAGGGTACGAGCGCGATGGTTTTATTGATATTATTACTGCATATCTAAAGTGGGCGGAAAGGTAGATTTGTATGGGAGGTACCAGAAGGGGCTTGGCTAGGCTTTCAAAATTTTCTCCAAAACTTTTTCCTGCTTGGACTTTACTAAGTACAGAATTTGGGTATGATCCCGTTGGGTGTATTGATATTATAACTCGATTTCTAAAGTGGGCGGAATGATGTATTTGTATGGGAGGTACGAGAAGGGGCGGAGCCATGTAGCCCAATTGCAATACCGTAAGTAGTTTTGGGGAAATATTAACTCGTGCAAAATTTCAAGACATTTGGTTGCGTCGTTCGAAAGTTATCGTGCGAACCAGCCGGACAGCCACCAGACAGACGGACATGGCTCAAATGACTTAAAAAGTCATGAATCGAGTTTGGTTCTAAGAAACCTACGGTCTGAAGTGACTCCTTCTATGTGTTACACTTTTGGGTCGTATCAAATGATATATACCCTCATCCCTAAGAGTGATGGTATAAAAACCAGTACAGAAATTTCAGTCAGTTAAACTCACTGATAAATACCATCACCCAAGATAAGATATTGTTTAAGTCTTGAGTTATTGAAATTAATCGATTTGCAATTAAAACCAGTTAGAAAGTTTCAGTCGGGCAACCCAACTTACATTTACCCTTACCCTCAGTAAAACAAATAATTTTCTATTATATTGATATTATTACTCGATTTCTAAAGTGGGCGGAGTGGCACATTTGTATGGCAGGTACAAGAAGGGGTGTGGTTAGGCTTCCAGATTTATTCTCCATTACTTTATCCTGTTATAGCTTTACTAATTACAGAATATGGGCACGATTGCCTTGGGTGTACTGATATTATTAGTACATCCCTAAAGTGGGCGGAAAGGTACATTTGTATGGGAGGTACCATAAGGGGCGTCGCTAGACTTCCAATGTTTTCTCCAAAGCTTTGTCCTATTGTAACATAACAAAATACAGAATTTGGGCACGATCATGTCGAGTGTATTGATATTATTACCCTATTTCTAAAGTGAGCGGAGTGGTACATTTGTATGGGAGGTACCAGAAGGGGCGTGTCTAGACTTCCAGATTTTTTCTCCAAAATTTTATCCTGCTTAAACTTTACCAAATACAGAATTTGGGCACGATCGCGTTAGGTCTTTTAATAATATTAATCGATTTCCAAAGTGGGCGGTACCAGATGTGTATGGGAGGTACCAGATGGGGCATGAATAGACTTCCAATTTTTTCTCCAAAACTTTATCCTGTTATAGCTTTACTAAAAATAGAATTTGGGTACGATCACGTTTAATTTATTGATATTATTTCTCCATCTCTATAGTGGGCGGAAAGGTAGAATTGTATGGGAGGTACCAGAAGGGGCGTGGCCAGGCTTTCAAAATTTTTTCCCCAAAACTTTATCCTGTTATAGCTTTACTAAATACAGAATTTGGGGACGATCCCGTAGGGTGTATTGATATTATTACTCGATTTCTAAAGTGGGCGGAATGATGTATTTGTATGGGAGGTACCAGAAGGGGCGGGGCCATGTAGCCCATTTGCAATACCGTAAGTAGTTTTGAGAAAATAATAACTTGTGCAAAATTTCAAAACATTTGGTTGCGTCTTTCGAAAGTTATCGTGCGAACCAGCCGGACAGCCACCAGACAGACAGACGGACATGGCTTAAACGACTTAAAAAGTCATAAATCGAATTTGGTTCAAAGAAACCTAGGGTCTAAAGTCACTCCTTCTATGTGTTACACTTTTGGGTCGTATCAAATGATATATACCCTCATCCCTAAGGGTGATGGTATAATAATGCATAAGTATTTTTATATCATCACCCTTAGGGATGAGGGTATATATCATTTGATACGACCCAAAAGTGTAACACATAGAAGGAGTGACTTTAGACCCTAGGTTTCTTTGAACCAAATTCGATTTATGACTTTTTAAGTCGTTTAAGCCATGTCCGTCTGTCTGTCTGGTGGCTGTCCGGCTGGTTCGCACGATAACTTTCGAAAGACGCAACCAAATGTTTTGAAATTTTGCACAAGTTATTATTTTCTCAAAACTACTTACGGTATTGCAAATGGGCTACATGGCCCCGCCCCTTCTGGTACCTCCCATACAAATACATCATTCCGCCCACTTTAGAAATCGAGTAATAATATCAATACACCCTACGGGATCGTCCCCAAATTCTGTATTTAGTAAAGCTATAACAGGATAAAGTTTTGGGGAAAAAATTTTGAAAGCCTGGCCACGCCCCTTCTGGTACCTCCCATACAATTCTACCTTTCCGCCCACTATAGAGATGGAGAAATAATATCAATAAATTAAACGTGATCGTACCCAAATTCTATTTTTAGTAAAGCTATAACAGGATAAAGTTTTGGAGAAAAAATTGGAAGTCTATTCATGCCCCATCTGGTACCTCCCATACACATCTGGTACCACCCACTTTGGAAATCGATTATAGAATTTTGTATGCAATTGTTACAGAATGGCTTTTTGAATAGAAAAAGAGAAACATTTTGTTAAAAAATTCGGGAAAATTCAAAAAATGTCAAAATTTGTTTCGGCAAAATTTGGAATTTTTGGTACGAATTAATAAATTTGGTGTAACTGTGAACATTTTCGGATAATTGTTCCAAAAAAATGACTTTTCGAATAGAAAAATAGAAAAATAGAAAAATTCTTGGTGAAAAACTCGGAAAATTCTGGAAAAACTTGGATTTTTACTACAAAATTTTGCATGGCATCGCTTGATTTGAAAAAAATTATGTTAAAAAATTTCGGATAATAGAAAAATTCTATGATTTCAGTCGACGTAAAGGTGGAAAATTCGTTATGATGTTTGGAAAATTTCGGATTATTGTGAAATTTATTATGTTAAAAGATTAAACGCGAAATTATCTAACATCTGTTAAGAAATCGCCGGTTATTTTAATAGTACTCCGTTGACATGTACGTCAAGGTCGAAACGGATTGTTTAAATTTTATTCGTTTCAATCAGTCGCCACATTTCGAGAAGCTCGCCAACGTTTGCATTCACTCGAAAACGATACGCAGTGGGAGGCAACTGTTTCTGCTCTAGCGAATCAAATTCGTACATTGTTTGCGATCATCATAGCCACGTATCATCTGCCGAGGACGAGATGGCTGACGACGTTTTGTACAGAGTTCGCACGACAGCATCGAATTTCGATCTTGAAATTGAGTTCAGATTGAAGACATGTGCGTGCTCATGTGCGGCAGTCTTCTGTCGAAATTGGGAATACCAGCGCCAAATCGTTCGATGCACGAAGCATTCAATCGCGAATTGCAACGAGATCAAGACTTTGATCGAGATGATTGGACTAAAAGAGTCCGAACAAATGTGCCGCCATTGAATGCAGAGCAAACGAACGTGATCGACTCGCTGATGACGGTTGTTGACGATGGCATGGAAGCCATTTACTTTCTCGATGCACTCGGTGGGACAGGCAAAACGTTGGTCATTTCTTTGACACTGGCAACAATTCGATCAAGATCGCAAATTGCGTTAGCTGTTGCATCGGTCGAAAATTCATGCCTGAAATCGTCGTCTTTGTGGCGGCATGTCATGAAGTTGAAATTGACTACGTTGCGTCATGTTGCAAAACGACCCATCGGCGCTTGGCAATGGGCAAATTCCTGTTGATGTTACAACTGGATTGAAAGCGTTCCCGGAAAATTCACTAAAGTTTTGCCGGCATTGCAAAAAATTATAAAAATCTATATTGGATTAGGGAGCGAGCCTTACTACCAGCGAAGAATAAGGACGTCGATAGCTCTAATGTTATAATTCAAAGTAGAATCGATGGAGAACTAAAAATCCGTTGCTAGCGTGACCAACGAGAATGAGGCGACCAACTATCCGACAGAATTTTTTCAATCCCTAGATGTGCCAGGAATTCAGCGGCGTAATTTACAGCTGAAGGTGGGATCGATCCTAAGCATTTTTCGGAATCTGAATCATCCGAAATTGAGCAACGGTACGTGGTTGTCCGTCAAGATCAATGTGATTAAAGCGACGTCCATCAAGATCAAATTCAAAGGAGAGGAAGTCCTTTCCCACGTAGACCTATTATTCTAACCGATCTTCCCATCCAAATTCAAGCGAATTCAACTCCCCATTCGATTAGCTATTGCGAAGACAATCAATAAGTCGCAAGGCCAATCTTTGGAAGTTTTCGAGATCAGTCTCGAATATCCTGCTTTTCACAAGGTCAGCTGTACGTTGCCCGTTCGCGTGTTGGTTTGGTTTTTTTTACGTTGAAAAACAAATCGAAAAACATTGTTTATCAGATCAATTTTCATTGATTTCGCTTGTATTCAAATAAAACACGTTAAACACATTGTGTTTCACTTTTACCCTGGAGCTTATATGAAGGCGTTACCTTAGGAGTGAGACGAAGTTTGCTGGTTCCGAAGTTGTATGGCAGAACAACGTTTGCCGGGTCAGCTAGTTTTGTATATTTTTTTTTCAATTTCAATTTCTGTTGACCTAAAAAAACGACACCCTTTATAAAAGACACCTCTTAAGCTCTATTGACAAATAAATTGGCACCCCCCAAAACACCTATTTATGTACCCATAGCTCAAAATTTAAATCCCTAAATTAGAATGCAATTACTACATTGCATATTGCAATTTCCGCTCCAAATCCCATTATTCCATACCCATTAACAGAAAAAAATGTATTTTAAATTTCAAAATTGTTTGTTATATTTGTTTTTTTTTTCTTTAGTTTTTTTTTGTGTTTAATATAATTTATAATGTCTGTTGCTGCTTTTGTTTCCAAACAAATGAAAAATATACAATAACTATATATATAATTTGATATATATTTACTGATTGGTTGATTGCTGCCGTATAGTATATATGTATAGCAAATCTAAGCATTTAGTTGAATAAGGTTTGGATACAAAGACAATATATAATGGAGGATTAAAACTAGGCAAAATTACATATTAATAACTTAAGGACTAAATAACTAAAAGGATGTATTCTCAAGATTATAAAAACAAAGCAAATTAAAGATAATAACAATTTTGTTATAGTATTTCTTTACAAAATAACGTAATTATTTTTTAGCAACATAAGTTTGGAAGTTTTAGGATTTCATATTTTTTTTTTGTGTTCCTTTTTAAACTTATTTTCATTCGGTGTATTAAAATGGAAATGAATGCTTTGGCTGCTTGTATTGGAAATTAACAAAACTTTTAAAAGTAAAACTATAATATTAATATTTTTTAAAGGGATTCAGTTGGGGGTTTGTTCACATATTCTTTTAAAAATTATGATTTTTTACGTTTATTCTAACAAACTATCGCTCAAAACTACAATTTAGTATCACAGTATTGAAACCAGTCCAGGGAGTTTGGACGGTTTTGACTCATTTTTTTGGGAGTTTCTCTTTTTGTTCTTTTCTAAACTTTAATGAGTTTTTTTTTTACATAAAAACTACGTTTTTCGTTCAGTGCATCAGCTAATTTTGTTCTCTCTCTCCGGTATGTTTTTGGTATAACTTTCATGAGATGGTTTCAAGATCACACTCTAGACCCTCATAGGCCTATGTTTAAGTCGGCAACCTGCTTATTGATGCACAGCCGCTGAACCAATGCGCTGACCATACATGGCGTAGGGTGAGTAGTAGGGACCCAAAGCGGCTGCAGCGGCGGCGGCGGCCGGATTAAAACCTCCGGGTCCACCGAAGGGCGATGGTCCGCCGGCAGCCAAAGCACTTGGTGGTTTAGCATAAGGATGATAACGAGCTGCAGCGGCGGCGGCAGCGGCTGCCGACATGGGACTCAATGGTGGTGTAGGATAACCACCTCTCAATGCGGAAGGAGGGAACAATGAACCCAACAAAGATTGAGCTTGTGACTGAGCTAAAGCGGCGGCGGCAGCAGCAGGATCGGACAGGTTACCGGTGTGGGTTCTTAAATGACTGAACAATTCATCAGAGGTTTGGAATCTCTTGCCACAATAGGCATCGCCTACCACCCAACTGCAGACATAAGGAGCTGAACGAGCAGCAGCAGCATTGGCGGCGGCGGCAGCAGCGGCTTGCGAGTAGGGATGACCTGGCGGTAAACCAGCGCCGCCCATCATAGCAGCCATACCATATTTCTGATGTTCGCACTGAGTGCAGCCGGCGGGGCAGGGAGCACCCATTAGCATTTGTTGTGTATGAGCCGAGTAGGGACAGCCGGGGCAATAGGGATCTTTGCAGATTGGCACAATAGCTTCACCGCCGGCAGGAGTCTTGATACGTTGATAGCTAATGTAAGGATTGGGTTGAGCGCCTCCGGGACCATTGGAATAGCCTCCATTAGCAGCAGCTGCTGCTAGCATGGCAGCATGATGATGTGAAAAGCCACCAGCCGCAAAAGGTGGACGGAAGGCGGGATTAGCGGCGGCATGTTGTTCCATACCGGGTGGACAGCACAATGCTGACAAAGGATTTAAGCCATAAGGAGCGCCGGCAGCTTTATAAGCAGCCGCAGCGGCGGCAGCAGCCTGAGCCATACTGCTCATTTCTTTGGGATGTTGAGCCGAACCATTGGCATTATTCAATACCTCCATGCCGGAGCGCACAATGGGGCTAGCACCTCGTTGTGAAGAACCCGACGGTGACACGGTCTTACGACTGGTATCATGCGGTGTGGTGGAACCACCTGCTGCTGACATAGACAAATCCTGTGATTTATTCAAACTGTCCGGAGAACAGTTAGACTTGTTGCGTGATGGCACACGTGTAGAGTCACCATTGTGTGAAGATGTTTTGGAACTGGGTCTATTATCATCCAAACTAGATGAGGATTTGAATGAATTTTGATTTTGTTGACTCAGAACATTGGTTTCGTATGGTTTGAAAGCTAATTTCACTTCTGTTGTGGTAGGTGTGGTCGATTTGGGTGATTTAGCTTGTGTGGGTGATTTGGCTGAGCCTGTGTCTGATGATACGCTGGATGTAGACGAAGAAGCCGACGATGTGGAACCGGATTTTTTCGTTTTATCCATGGCGAGCAAAGGTTTGACAGCCGACGAGTCGGCACCGATTTGTGAACATGTTTGAGCCAATAAGGCGAGGGGAGATTTTTTAGAATCCATCTGTAAGTAGAAGAAAAGGTTATAGAGAAAATTAGTTGAAGTTTGGAATAAAGGAGAATATAAATAAATAGAAAAGTAGTAAACAGGAATCATAGTTTGGAAATGGGCAAATAGATTTTTAGAAATGCTTTATTTGACTGCTAGGTTTTCCTATACACGTTCGATGCCGACGGCATTTTGTTGTGGGTTTAAAGGTTTCCTGAAAATATTGTTCAGTATTTTTTTTTTTAAATTAAAATTTAATTTGCTATAGTTTGTTTGTAGAAAATGAAAAATTATCCCAATGTGGTGATTGTATAATTAATCTCCTAGCTATTGGAGTTTGTTCTAAACTCATTTATTTTATTAGAGTGACAATTTTCTCGGCTTATTCCTTGCGCATTTGTTACTTTACCTATTGGAATAACAATTTAATTTTGAGACATTTTTTTAAGTTTTAAGATTCATTTTATATTAATTGGACTTTAAATCATTACAGACGGTTGGAATACTGATAACCGATTTAATATCTAATAACGCCTGTTTGAATTTTTCTTAGATTTTTTACTACACATTTCATAAGGTATTTTAATATTTGTGATCATTTAAATATTTTGAAATGTAAAAACTGAGATGAATTTCGTATTTTAGATAAACTTATTAGTATTTCTAAATGTATAAAAAACTTAGATCCTTTTACAGATTGGCAATGTCTGAACATAAGATTTCAAAACTGAGACAAATATTAGTGAAAATAATTGTTGAGCAAATTTAATTTCATCCTTAGAATGTTGGTAATAAATAAAACTAAAAAAATTCTTGAATAATAAATATTTAAAAAAGCAACAACACGTTATTTTTGTATTATTTTTATGATTATATTTAGAGATGTGAAGCTAATATAAATTATTTTTTAAACCGGCATACTCTGCGGGAAAAATTGTAAATCTTTAATTGAATTATTATTTTAAGTTTTTAAAACTTTATTTTTAAAAGCCGAATTCAAACCAGTGCGACAGTCTTTTAAGGGCATAATTCAGAAGCCATCAAACTGTATACAGAAATTAAAAAAAAATAATAGCAATGACATGCAACTTCATGGAGTTATTTCTTAAAAATTTTAAAAAAAATGTTGAAATTGATTTTTGAAAATTAATCGTATTTGAAGCAAGTACTAAGACGAATATAATTTATACTGCTTTTATTTTGCTCCTGAACTTTAATTCTTTATTTTTTGAGAACAATTTATAACAGAAAATTCTGAGTATCTTATTCATAAAAAACTTATACAAATTTCGACTGTCTGTAAAAATTTTAGACATAATTTCCAATGACATAAAATTTTGACACAATAAATTGGCTTTATTTCCAAAATGTTCCTATTTTTTAACTATTCGCATTTATGAAGTTATTTTTTTTAAATACCAAGTCAAATACTAACCGTTGCTGGCAATGGAGCCAAATAATCTGGTTGCAAATATTGGTTATTACCAATGGTAACAACACCACCGCCACCTTCTAAAACAACCATATTGATGAGGTTTTTTTTTTTTTGATTTTTTGTTGTAGCAGGAATTCAGCAACTAATCCACAATTTGCAAAGGCGTGCGTGCAGTCAGAGTAATCCACAAAAGGTGCAGGAAACTTGGTAAAAACGCTAAGGAATTTTTACTAACGACGACGGGTAATCCACAAGTTGAGATGGTGATTTCTTTTAAAAAATACACAATTGTTTTTAAACACTTTCACTTTGTTTTTCTTTATAGAAAATTCTTGAATTTATATTCATTTAGAATGTCTGGTATTATGCTGTTTTTTATTTCTTTTCTTTTTGCGGAATTTTTATGCTTCCGTTGATTGTTATATGATTTCATAGAAATTTTTTTTCTTAATTTCAGTTATTTTCAAAAATTTGTCAATTTGCATTTATGATATCTTAGATCAGATAACCGTTTAAAGACTTCAGAGGTTTTATTTTTTTTTTCTTTCTTCCGAATACGTCTGAACGCTACGACAGTTGAACTCGAACTGATTTCTGTTTGTTGCCACACTAGAGTACCTTACCTCGGCGAGAATTCAACGCATCAAGCAATAATCTCATGGCTCACATAGTACTCTCACGAGTTGAGTGTGACAATTACTACATATACTCTTTGCTGCTTGCTCACCCTGTTATGCTCTCTATGATAAGTATACAATTGAGTATTGCCTGTGCTCAAAACCTGCTGATATTATTGTATTGTGTTTGCTTTAGCATTGTATCATTAAGGTGTAAGTGAGACCACATGCTTGTTGTTGTCCCTGTTATTAGAGTAATTTTCAAATATGGCGTATTTAACAACCAATCATTTCGCATGCGCCATAAATGAATGTATTAAATGCTAAGCAAAGGCATGTGCTGTCTTTCAACACTTCACAGGAAGCAAACAGGTTTTCTTAGAAATATTAAGCTAAATAAAGAGAGAAGAAGGTTGTGATATTAACAGAGCTAAATAATCTTATCTTACCAGTATTTACATGTGCTGCGCTCAGAGAAGAGTTGTAAAGTCGAGACAACACTTAAAGGTTCTCTCTTCAATCCGCCAATCAGAATTAAGCATTTCAACAATTTATTCACAATGGCAACCCCGAATTTTGGGGTTACCTTGCTCTAATAGCCACAAGTATAGGCAAAAGAGCAACTGGTAGCAATATAAACTGCAAAGAGCGCTGTACTCACTTGTTATTTTCTTACATTTGCCCATATTTTTAAATTTTAACCTCTTGTGTTCTCTCTCGCAGTATTTTATTTTCAATTTCCCTGTCTCAGTGTCCGGTCTGTTGTTTCGCTAACTTCAGTGTTCAACCATATGCTGGCTGCCATGGATGAGTGTAATAAAACTGTCACGTTTATCACGCCTTTTTCAGCCGACGGTGACAGAAGCGACGGCAACGACGTAAATATATTGAACGAGAAAAAAATGGAGTACAAACACAACTTATAGAAATTTGTTATAATTTATATGTAGTTCATGTTTGATGACCGTTTTCCTGTTCGTAATACAAAAAAAAGAGAATATTATAAATGGCCTCAATAAATCTTATGTGAAAAGTAGTAGAGGAAGTGACAAAGTAATATCATTTATCACAACTATCATCGTCAGCCGGGGAGTATAACGAACGTACTGTGTCGTTAGAAGATAATCACTTTTATGGCGAAAACTTTTTAACTCGTATTCTTTGAAATCTGTGAAAAAAGTTGCAACTTGTCATTATCACATTGCTCTTGGTGATGTCAAAATTAAGGAGAAAATGGATTTCAGTGTGTTGTTGATTCGAATTAAACTTGATCATCTTAGTCATTATCGACTGAGGGGGTTAGAAGGAAAGGTGTGCAAGTAACAAATTGACAAAAATTGAGCTATGTTTGCAGTTGTGTTCCTAGACACTATCTCTGTCTACTAGCATGAGATGTGATCTAATTTGATTACCAGTGAAGATATCTAGCCGAAAAGAAATACCCAAATTTGCACTAGAATATGAAACTTTGATGGCGAATATCTCGATATCACTAACATCCCTTTGCTTCTAATCTCATCACTTGTGTAACTTCTTAGTAACAGCTCAACAGAAATAACGATTTATAAAATCTAGATATGGGTAAATCCCAGTGTGTTGGACCTTCAATTCGTAAGCTTCTTTTACAAATTTTTACACCATACAAGATTTTATTTGGGAAAGGTGTTTATTATCAAATCGCTATTTATTGGTATAATAAATAGAAACTTAATGTTTATTTTTAATAGTGTTCGGAAGTTTCAGAATGACTTTCGTTTTGTAAAACTTAGCTTACCAGTTATGTTTAATACAATTTGTAATATCTATTTATTATTGCAGTAGTTAGCTTTTCGATAAAAAAAAAACACCTTTCTCAAATATAACCTTGGATGGTATGAAAATTCGTAAAAGAAGTTACGAATGAAACGTTCCCATATATTGTAGAACTAAATTCAATATGTGTTTCTTTTTATTTGTATTAATATGAATTGTATTCAATACTTGTGGAAAACATACTGTATCAACTACAATTTTTAAAGAATTTATTAAATATTTGCTAGTTGATGATGGCACTAGATAATAAGTACCAATAAAGAGATCTCAAACAATGGAAATAAATTTAATGAATATTCGTAATACTGTTTTCATGAATTTTTAGTTTTGTGTCTCTATGAAGTAAACCCCATCAAAATTTATCTCAATAAATACCATAAAATAAGTTTCAATAATGTCTACGTTTTCTGGAAATAATTTCTAAATTTTTAAGGATTATATCAAACTTTTGTTTGCAGTGATTTTTTTATTTCTTCTTCTGGATTTATTTCATCAAATTTAATTCTTAACAAAATTATTTTCAAAAAATGCCCAAAGTTGTATATTTGGGGTACAAAATTGAACTTTTTTTTGTGTTGACTAGAACTATATACCAATGTTTGTTAATTTGAGGTCGCTGATTTTAAATCTAATCTTTATTTTGTTCTATAAGATCGAATTTTTCAGTTACAGGTTCTAATCGTATTTGAGACTTCTTTCCAAAAATTAAAAGTTCTAAAAAATCATAATTTTACTCATCATAAACCGATTTTCAAAATTGTAATTATTACCTCACAAACAAAATTTTTAGAAATCACTAAAATTGGCTAAATAATGGTGGTTTAAGTAAAAAAAATGTTTGATTTTGTCTAGAAAAAAATATAATTTTGTATTTTAAAAAATCACGAAAAATTTAAAACGTAATAAAGTGTCTAGTCTTATTACTCTCGCGTAAAGTCACATAACCTATGAAGAAAATGCAACATGAATCATGAAAATCGATGAACAAGTTTTACTTTTATTCACAACTAGTGGGCCCGGCAATGCTTCGCTATTGCACATTAACTTGTAATAAGTATATTTCACATTTAGGTCTACAAAGTACTTTGAAAACGTTCATCAGCAAAGTCATATCTATAGTGCTTACATGTAGATTAAGTTTTTTCTGTATGTAGGGCGAAAAGCCACTTATTCCAAAAATCGGAAACAGACATTCCGCTAATTTTAATAATTTTTATTTTGATCTGTAGTAGCGGATACTAAATATCTTTTTGGGCATAAAAAACATTTTGTTATGCCTTCTCCGCCTATTGACCGCAAATGAAAATTCCGTCTGAAGGTTCATGCCTTTAGCCATAAAAACTTCTTTTGTCATGTCTTCTTATCACACGGATCAAGAATATTCCGGAATACTATTTTTGTATTGAACTCGTATTACCATTTTTTTGAGATAATTCGGTCACCAATGTTTGGCTTAACAAAGTGATGGTCTCACGCGCTGTATGGCATATTACACCGTCGTGTTTGAACCATTTCTCGTTCAAATAATGTGCAATGACATGATAAATAAAAAAAATCACTTGATCGTCCACTGGCTCAAATTCTTCCACCAGTTAGATCTTATATAGATGCAGGCCAAGATCTTTCTTCAGCATTTGCATAGACCGAGTTGCTGAGAATGGCGTCGGTTTGATAAATTCGAGTCCCCTGTCACACTTACGTCTAAAACGTCGATGGCTTCTATTAGCTGCTTAGATGCTTAGATGCACCCTCAACTTCACAAAGGGCTCCATAAGTTTGGCGAACAGAACGTGCATTTTAAAAAATATATTTGCAAGAATTGCAAACGTTGTTCTTGTGTAGTTTTTACATGGTGATTTTCCAAAGTATACTAAAAGAAGTTCTATACGTCAAAAAAAATTACCCCATATATAGGTTATTTACAAATATTTGCTTATGTTACCTCTGACATACTTTAAAAATGTTAATTGTGCCCCAATAAAACAAAAGGTGTTTTCCAGTATAACTACAATGAATATTGCATTTTTTTCTGAAAAGTAACTGGTGTACGGACGATTATTTGATACAGTTTAAATATTTAGCTATTGAAGTGCGTGGCAGCGCCTTATTAAGTTCCAAATAGCCTGTTCATTAGGGCGGAACAATTTGTTCGCGTCTAAAAAAACGTGGTAATCGTATACCAGTATCGCAATGTACGATGAATTCTTAGACAATTTCGCTTAGAAACTATATGTCTACAATCAATTCCTAGTTCGCGCTGAGAAGCATGAAGATTTCAGGTTTAGGTATATTTTTAGCAATTTTTCAGTTACGTCAGACGTACCATCCCAATGTTTGGAGACCAAGACGAAGAGAATAGTATATTTTTGACATTGTTTTGGATCCCGCCCAATATTCTGAAAAATGATTTTTAAAAACTTAATTTCCGTATGCCAACTCTCAGAGGTCATAACTTTTTAACCAATACATAGATTTGCTTCTGTAATACCTCATTTACTTTGCTGGGAAATTAGTTTTACGCAGAAGGTCTCGAAAAATATATATCTGAAGTTTTCGGTTTGTGCTCATTTAAAAACCAAAACAAATTACTTCTTGTAAGCGCGGAATATCTTGTGTTATCGAATATTGCCATTTTCACCCCCTAAATGTAGAAAAATCCAAACAATCTGAAGCCTATGTTACTCGCGGGGTTATTCGGAAGATTCCCTGAAAATTTCATCAAAATCGGTCCAGCCGTTTTCGAGTCCATACGTTACATATATACACACATCCTCTTTTATATATATAGATTATGTGAATTATTTTGCAGAGAATTGTATCATTCTGGACGGAATGGTACATTTGTTGGCTCCACGAAAAGCCCCCAATGAAATAAGGCCCAGGAAATAACCCCCATTGAAATAAACCCCAAAAAATAGGAAATAACACCTAAAAACAGTGAATGAGATAACATCGAAAAATAAATGAAATAAACCCCAAAGCGAAAATGAAACAACCCCCAATATTTGGGAGTTATTTCATATGATATAACACCCAATGATGAAAATGAAATAAACCCCATTAGCAACAAAAATGAAATTATGCCCAAAATTCATAAAAGAATCAGTTTCACCAAGGATTTCATGAAGTCAATATGGACCAACAGCAAATTCCCAAAATTATTGAAATTAATAATGTGAATCGTAGATCTTTGTAGCCCTTCTCTATTTTTGCAGTTCGGAAGACAATTTGCCTTTTACGTTTGGCCTTTACACTGCCACCTCCACTGTTCACAAGCAAATCAGGCTCCACGAAAAGCCCCCCAATGAAATAACGCCCAGGAAATAACCCCCGATGAAATAAACCCCAAAAAATAGGAAATAACACCCAAAAACAGTGAATGAAATAACATCCAAAAATAAATGAAATAAACCCCAAAGCGAAAACGAAACAATCCCCAATATTTGGGAGTTATTTCATATGAAATAACACCCATTTATGAAAATGAAATACCCCCCAATGAAATAAACCCCATCAGCAACAAAAATGAAATTATGCCCAAAATTCATAAAAGAGTCAGTTTCACCAAGGATTTCACGAAGTCAATATGGACAAACAGCAAAGTCTCAAAATTATTGAAATGAATCGTGGGGATCGTAGATCGTTGTAGCCCTGCTCTATTTTTGCAGGTCGGAAGACAATTTGCCTTTTACGTTTGGCCTTTACACAACCACCTCCACTGTTCACAAGCAAATCAAACTCTCTGCTTTAATTGAATTCCTCCTTCTGAAGAACTTTTACAAATTTAAAAAAATTTCCATCCTTAGATATCATTCTCAAAATGAAAAAATGTTCGTAGCATATTGTTGATTTTCTATCCGTCAATATGAACACAAATGGAAATATCTGTAAACATTCAAAAGATATTGTAATGTATTCACAGGCTAAAAGTTTTCTTGTAAAAGGCCTATTTTATATAATTATATAATTATAACCCCCAAAAACCAACAGCTTTAAAAATGAAATAACCCCCGAATAAAAAACGAAATAACACCCAAATTATACACGCTATGAAACAAGCCCCAAATTTTTAAAATTTGTTGGATGTTATTTCATTGGAGATTATTTCATAATTTGGAAACCCCAAATGAGGAATGAAATAATTCCCAAAAATAAATGAAAAACCACCCAAAAAATTGTATGAAAAATGTATGAAAAAAATTTGGGGAATATTTCATTTCTCGTTTGGGCGTTATTTCATTGGGGGGCTTTTCGTGGAGCCGCAAATCAAACTCTCTGGTTTTATTGAATTCTTCTTTCTGAAGAACTCTTACAAATTTAAAAAAAATTTCCCATCTTAGATATCATTCTCAAAATGAAAAAATGCTCGTAGCATTTCTATCCGTCAATATGAACACAAATGGAAATATCTGAAAACATTCAAAAGATATTGTAATATATTCAAAGGCTAAAAGTTTTCTTGTAAAAGGCCTATTTTTATATAAATATAACCCCCAAAAACCAACAGCTTTAAAAATGAAATAAACCCAAAAAAAAGAAATAACAGCCAAATTATACAGGTTATGAAACAAGCCCCGAATTTTAAAAATTTGTTGGGTGTTATTTCATTGGAGATTATTTCATAATTTAAAAACCCCAAATGAGGAATGAAATAATAACACAGAAACCCATGAATGTCTTTGGAGAATATTTCATTTCTCGTTTGGGCGTTATTTCATTGGGGGGCTTTTCGTGGAGCCTATTTGTTTGGGAGGTACCAGAAAGGGAGTGGCTACACCTCCAATTTGTTTTATTTTTTTCCTATTAAATTTTTACAATATACAGAATATGGGCACGATCGCTTGGGCTGTATTACTCGTACATTTCTAAAGTGGGCGGAATACAACATTTGTATGGGAGGTACCAGAAGGGGCGTGGCTGGACATCTAATTTTTTTCTCTAAAAATTTATACAGAAATACTTACTTACTTAGCTGGTACTTCTATGCAATCCCAGTGGATTATATACCGCACGTAGAAAAATATTATAAGCGCCTCGATCTTCTGCGCTTCTTCTCCAGTTAGTCACACCGAGTTCTGTAAGGTTCTCAGTAACCTGGTCTTTCCAACGGAGTTTTGGTCGCCCTCTTCTGCGTCGTCCATCGAGTTCATTGTCGAAGACTTTTCGAGCTGGAGCATTTTCGTCCATGCGTACAACATGACCTAGCCAACGCAATCGTTGCACCTTAATGCGTTTGACCACGTCAATGTCAGTGTACAGCTCGTACAGCTCATGATTCATACGACGCCGATACCGGAGTATTTTTCTCTCGAATACCGCCAGAACCGATTCATCCGCTTGTGGCATAACCAGGGCAACCGGAAATATGCTACAGCATGTTTTTTTTACGACGAGATATTAACAAATGGGTAATGTATTTACATGTTTCATTGTCCTACAAGTGTTTTGAGACCTATTTGTTAGAGCATATTTTACCTATAAAGTCATATTTCGTCAAATTTTGGTTTTAGGAGCATAATTTTAAAAAAACCTAATTTTTAAAGCATAATTTATATTTTTAAGGCCATATTTTTTCAAAAATATCCCTTTTTAAGCATATTTTATATTTTTCACATTATCTTTTTGTTCGCAAAAACAAGTGTCTTTGCAAATTTGGTTTTTTAAAATGTAACAGCCAAATAGTAAATCAATAAGTAAACAAAACATAAAAATGAGGTGCTTTTCAACCACCACCGATTTTGACCCTGGACATAATGCCTAAAGCTAATCCGACAAAAGCAGCAAAACTAACGGCGGTTGTAGAAAAGTTTCCTGACTTACGAGCTGATGGTGGATTCCTCTAATCTAAAATCTGCAGCAAAGTTATTGCAGCAGATCGCAGATTTCACGTGAAGCTACATGTGGAAATTTAAAAAATGGATACAACGACTGCATGGACAATATATGTACGACCAAAATTAAAAAATAAATTTATATGGATCTCAATCGATGAAACTATAGATGCAACAGGCAGAAATGTGGCAAAAATTTTAGCAGGTGTATTAAGGAAATTGCAAGTGAGAAATTGTTACTACATACAGCAGCCTTGGAAAGGGCTAATTACTCAACAATTGCTCGACTGTGGGAAGACGCCATCAAAAATCTGGACGTCAACTTCAATAAGAATAAATTTTTTTTTTTTTTTGACGGATGCAGCTCTATACACGGTAAAGGCTGCAAAAGCTATAGTGGCATTTTATCCGAAATGTGACATGTATTGCTCATGTGTGAATGTATTAGGAATTTATATGAAAACGTAAATAAAACTATTTCTAATGTGAAGAAGGTATTTTTAAAAGCTCCATGTAGAGAGGAACTTTTTAAACAAATGTTTCCAGACCTTCTATTACCTCCAAAAGCTATAACATTACGATGGGAACATGGCCTGAAGCAGTTAAATGCTATGCAAACAATTATGAAGACATTTTAGAGGTCCTAAGTGTATTAAACGATGAGGATGCACAATTCATTGAAAGTGCAAAGGATGTCTCGACATTTAAATAAAAATATTTCTAATTCAATTCTAAAATTGTGTGATTTTAATTTTTTAGAGCATGTTTTTGTTGATTTTAAGGTCATATTTTGCCATTTTTCATTTTTTGATTTTATGCGCATAAAACACGATTTTTAGGGCATATTTCCGGTTGCCCTGGTCATAACCCAGGATTCTGAGCCATACATTAGGACAGGTAGAACCAGTATTTGGTATAGCTGGAGTTTTGTTCGTCGAGAGAGGGCTCCGTCATTGAATCGCTTGCTTAGTCCGTAGTAGCATTTATTTGCAAGCAGGATTCTTCTCCGGATTTCTAGGCTGACATTATTTTCTTTGTTGATGGCGGAGCCTAGGTAGACAAAATTATCTACCACCTCGAAATTATAGTTGTCAACGTTCACGCAGTTTCCCAAACGAGTAGATTCTTTGTTCGTTGAAACTAATAACTTCGTTTTGTCCTCGTTCACCGTTAGGCCCATTTTCGCTGATTCCTTCTGTATACCTGAGAATGCTGCAGTCACATCCCGCAGTTTTCGACCGATGATGTCTACGTCATCAGCGTATGCGAGTAGCATGTGGCTTTTGTTGAATATAGTGCCACTCGTGTTTACTGCAGCTTTTCTCATTATCATCTCCATCACAATGTTGAAGAGATCGCACGATAGGCCGTCGCCTTGTTTTAGGCCTCGCCTGGTATAGAATGGCTCCGTAAGGTCCTTGCCAATCTTCACTGAAGACTTCGTGTCAGTCAGCGTCATTTCGCAAAGACGTATCAGCTTCGCTGGAATACCAAACTCAGCCATGGCTTCAAGTAATTTCTGCCGAATCGGGCTGTCGAAGGCAGCTTTATAGTCGACAAAAAGATGGTACGTGTCGATCTGTTTCTCTTGGGTATTTTCCATGATTTATACAGAAATAGCTTTACAAAATAGATGTATTGATATTATTATTCGATTTCTAAAGTGGTGGGAATGGTACATTAGTATGGGAGGTACCAGAAGGGGCGAGGCTAGACTATAAGTTTTTTCTCCAAAACTTTATCCTATTATACCATTACTAAGTACAGAATTTGGGTACGATCTTGTTGGGTGTGTTGATATTTTACTAGATTTCTAAAATGGGAAATCACATTTTTCATCTAATTCAGTTTGCTTAGTAAATTGTGAATAAAATTAAAAGTTGTGGACCGATTTCAATGAAATAAAGCTCATTTCATTCAAAATATATTTGGCTACATGATTTTCGACCGAAGATTCCTGTATCTTTGTAGCATTTTTATTTTTTAGGAGTTTTTAAAGAACAAAGATTTTTCTTTTTTTTTATAAAAAAAATGTTGAAGGGCAGATTTAGCAGAACAGCAATCAGTTCATAATCAGCAAATACCTTGTTCCCTTGGGTAATTTGCACATGGTTAGAACACAAGATTATCATACGGGAGATCTAGGAACCGATTCATGTCTCAGTCATCTACGTTTCTTGTCGGTCATCCCGTTGTTGTCGACCGCTTCTTCGCAGTAAAGGTCTTATAAAAAGCTTCGTATCGGATTCGTCTATAAAAAAGGTCCCGTTTGTGTGAGTCTAAAAATAGGAGTGTATTAATTCAAAAAATCGCGGGAAGTTATCACATAACTCAGACATGTCATAAACTTACTAAATGCGAAGGGGTCTTCCGCATAACAACCATAAATTGAAAATGAATTTATGTTTTTTTTGGTTATTATGGTTTTTATAGGAAATCACAACATTTCGCTATATATTTACTAAATATGGGTGTTTATGGGAGTTTTTTGATGGCACATGTAAATTTTTGCATGGAACTCAACATAGAACACCGACAAACTCTCTTCATATAACTCTATTGTTGGCTAAAGTTTGATTGGCCAACCATTCATTGTTAGAACGGCGTTTCTAGGTGTATCGTGGTCGGCCTCTTCCCTGTCCCTGCGGGTTTCAGTCCAAAAATCTTAAACTGTCGCTTGTGTCAAGCTCCAAGTAATGCAGCCATACCATAATACATCTTAATTGTATTCCATACGAAATATTGCTGCATCTACAAATTATGTTATGTTCATACGGTCGCGGATGTTAGCTTCTGATCTGCCATGGTAACAAAAGCTGTCAACATCTTCAATGACATGTCTTTCTGGTGTAAGCGGAGTAAAATTTATGTGTCTATTCTCATAAGTTTGGTGTTTTGTTATTTATTATCAAACCGACATACATATGTCGTCGAAGTAGTCAACATCGCCAATGAAGCCAATAATAACCCATCAAATACCATAAGGTGTCTGACTATTTGTCAATTCTAAGGCAGAAAACCAGGAGGATTAGAAAAAGTATGGATGACAGGATACATCGTTGTTTTCTTTCCGTCTTTTCCGCCAAAACTGATTGTAATTTCAGCACTTCTGTACGGACTATTTATCAAGGTGTACATTTTCAAAGATATGCCTTTGAAGAGCGGTTCAAATAGCGTCACGGGACAAACGATCAAAAGCTCGCTCAAAGTCAATGAAGAGGAGATGTAGGTGCGTGTGAAGTTCTGCGGACTGTTCAAGAATTATACTCAAAGCGTTGATATGGTCAGCACAAGATCTCCCAGGACTAAAACCAGCTTGTTCTTTCCACAAAATGGAGCCGAGAGCAGGGAAGATGTGTTGAAGCAATAAACTTAGCTTTACCTTATTATTGGCATTTAATAGCGTCTTTCAGCCCCAGTTTTTTCACTGGATCCCCCATTTTAAAAATAAAAATTTTATCCATTTGTTTCATAGTCGTGAAACTATTTATCGCATTCAAAACAATTGAATACATCATACAATCTATATAGTAGTAATCGGTTCCTGGTATAGAAATCAACCGATCAATCGCCGTTGCCATTTCTTATGTCGCCAAGTCTTTGTGTGACTTAGTAGAAGTTGCTGTTATTACTACCCACTTTCGTGTTAAAGTCACCCACAATAAGCTTAATATCTCCCTTACGTAGAGAGCGTACAACTGAGTTGGGAATAGAATTGATCCTTTGTTCGGATTCGGTTCAGGCATTGCACTGCTCTAAAGATATTTTGAAATTTAGAATTTAATCTCGCCGTTATGATACAATATAGAATTTTGTAATAAAAGAACACCAACCCGAACTTTTCTGTGCCACATTTTCAGAAAAAATTATGTAATTGCCGTTCTGGAGGTTATTGTTTCGATTTTAGGCCACCGTACTTCGCGTAAACCAAGGACGTCATGGCTGTAATTAGACAATTTGGACTTGATGGATCTCGATGGTTCTGAGAGAGTTCTAACGTTCCATTACCTACCAATCATACACCGTGTTTTGAAAGTCCTATACAGCTTGTTGGCGTTTCTGTAATCATATTTGTTAAAAGAAGGGTTGCTGATTGGGCCATCAAGTATTGGGGATGCCAGCAACCCTCTAGGCAAGTGTATGTTAATGGTATATCATTTAAAGATCTATGGTCGCCAGCGTTGATCATATTCTTGTCTCATCCGCTGCCATCCCTATTGAGCGATCTCACCGCGACAAAATTATACAATTTTATACAATTCAATGAATGGTCCAAAATATCGGTCAAACTATAATCCTTTCTATGTTATGTTATCTACAAAAACTAAGGTATACAATACATAAAATCAATAATTGTAACTTTAAAACATCTTATTAACATCCCCATTCACAAAATGTTATGGATTCGGTAAGAAATCTGTTAATGTATCTCAACATATTTCTTGCTTTTTCATCAACAGACTGACTTAATGTTTTCCTCATTCTTGACCGTTTGTATATTACAAATTCCACGCCTCGTTACTTGTTGGATGATTATTACGTTTCCCGTTTGTTAAGCTAAACTTTATGGCCAGCTATTTTTCGTTGCCGTTAAATTTGATCGTTTCGTTTGGGCCATAATTTTGTTGGTTTAAGTGGAAAATGTTGTTTATTTCGTCAGTAGGAAAAAGTTTTTCGTAAAATTGTTTATTTTTTTTAGTTTTTAGTTTCAGTTGTTTTTCCTTAGCAAATTTTTATACACTCCGTGTTTGTGGTCTATGTTTTGAGGTATTTTTCATTTTCATATTATTCATCGTCGGCGTTATTATTAGCAGTTTTTTGAAGTTTTAATTGTTTCGTGTCTAGGCTTAATGTTATTTGGTTTTTTTATTTTTGACTTTTTGTGTCTCTCTATCATTAATGAAAAAACACTTTTATTCGCTTTGTAGTAAAGCGAATGAATTATTCATTGAGTTACAACATAAACTCAACTCTGCTATCAAAATAACTCAATTAAGAAGTATATCAGGGAATTAATATGTTTGTGATTACTTTTGATGTGAATGTTAATTTTGATCTATATCTGGATAGAGGTATTTTCTTGCAACTGCAGATCAATTTGATTTTTACAGTAAACGTCTTAATCATATTTTGGTCATACCTGAATATGTATACAAAATTTTAATCTACTTATAAGTACATAGAGTGCTTGATAACTATAATATGCCACATATATAGCTTATTTTGTTAGTTTACTATAATGTTGAATATCTTCTCAGTTCTTAATGGACGGACCTGTGGCTAACTCTGCGTGACCAAAAAGACAAACACTTCAACTTTAGGAATTAAGCGTTGGGTGATTCATACCAATATCGCATAAAATTAAATTAAACAAAACAGTAATTCCCTTTGCCTCCCGTTAAGAAGCTTCTGAGAAATGAATGAAGATTCCATTGTAGGCTCGTACAAACAGAATCATCAGTTTTACGAGGATTTTGAATGTTTCACTGCATTTAACAGCTATTAACACATCATACGGCTTTAAGTTATGGAAGGTAGCCATGATGTATTCCATGGCTTCTTTTTCCTTTAATACCATGTCATATTTTACACATGTTCATCAAGAAATCATTGATTGATTTCATAGCATAACATTTATTTTTTTGTTAGAAAAAGGTTACGGTTATGTTTACTAAAACCCTACATTCCGACAGATTACTGTTGTCAGAAGATTATATAATATTTTAACAACACATGCTGTTAATCCTACTCAGCACGGTTTCCTTTTATCCTTGTGTGCCTAACACTACAACAACAATATGCTATATATAGATTTGTAATGATAACCGGGATTTTGCCAACTCGCCTTAGTTTAGTTTAAACTTAAATCCTAACAAGTCGTCGTTTAACAATTTCCTGAGAAAATATTTATCAATATTTCGTATCCTTAATCTAGGATTATGGTACATTTGTACAAACATAGCATTGTGCAGATAATATGGGATTAAAACTTGTTGTAGAGAAACAAATCTTCGGTTGGATTGACCGCTAGATTTTTAGAGATAGAACTCAGGAAGAGTTCATATTATTCTAAAGTATTTTCCAACTTAAGAGATTTAAGCGAATCATACAAAAAGATATGAGGATAACAGATTTGTATGTGTAATGGTGAGGAAGAATTATAATTAACCAAAACGAGGAGTAGGCGAAAAAGAAAGATGCAAGTAAATTTTGCATTTTAAGATTGGGTTTCATTGCGGGGAAATAAATTACCTGGTAATAATATATGTGTTCCAAATGTCAACAAACAGATATCTTCGTTCACGTTCCGTATTTTCTTTCTTAAAAAAAAATAAATTTCCCTTAACACCCCATGAATGAGGTATGGGATAGCACAACTAACTATTTTCTTTCTTAGTTATTTTTAAAAGTGAATTCATGTACTAAAAGTACTTAATGAACCTCGTCCAAAAATTACACAATTTATTTTCTCAAATATCTTTTGATCTAAATGAGATAACATTTAAATGTAAGCATAAGCAAAGCTCTATCTGAATGCAAAAAATCCCGAGGTGGCCAACTTTGAAGGGCCACCCCTTGGGCCTCTCATCTATTAGGGAAATAGAAACTCCCTATATTTATTTTGTTAGATATTTATTTTATTAGATGAAGTGAAAACAGTATTGCTGTATAGAATGTAACAATATTTAGACCATCTTAAGTGTTTTTTTCCTCACATTCATTTGATATTTCTAGATAAAAAAGTTAAACAGGAAAATATAACATTTCTGGGAAAAACAAAAATATGAAGTTTTTTTCGGCGAAACTTATTTCTGTCTTAAAACTGAAGTCTATACGCTTCCAATGAGATATAACACGATATAATATCTCTACGATTTGATGGCAAAATCAAGGGCAAAGAAAGTCATGTCTTAAAAAAAGCACTAAATGAAGATAAAAGACAAAAATCCTTTTATATTAAAAAAAGGATCAGCTAGGATTTTGATTCAAGTGGATGTTTAAGTCTAATTGACTTCCAAAAAAACCCATTTATCGTTTTTGTTGCCATTCAAGGTCAACCTATTAGTCATTGAGGCGAAGTGTGTGCAATGGTTCTAGTCAGAAAATTACCTAAATTTTCCATCAATTCAGTGTTCTATACACTTATAAAATTATTTGATTTTAATCTGCATACTACCGCGACAGCCAATGCCTACTCCAATCATTGTTTTCAATTTATTTAAACAGACCCCCTGATTCTGATGTTCCCGACACAAAGTGTCATCATGTTGAGAATTCTAAGACCACTGCCGCAACGTTCGTATAGGCAAGCTCTGGCGCGTTAGGAATGGAAGAAAAAAAGATATCGAATATTACTGAAATAGAATCCTACTATTGTAAAATAAATTAATAATAAATTAAATTAAAAAAAGCCCGAAAGTTCTACCAAAAGGTAATATGAAATAGGTTTTGGAACAGGGATCCCCATCTGTAAGGACAGATATGGAAAACTGGTCACGTACACGCAGAACATATATGGGGTTAACTTTTTTGTATTCTGCTCATTACCTATGACAGCATATGAGACGGAATCACGCTTATCATCGACGACGTAGTAGATAGTCCAACACCGAGCCAAAACGAGATCAGTACAACAATTGCACGGCTTAAAAATAACAAAGCTGCATTCAGCGAAGCTGATACGACTTTACGGATGACACTGACTGACACGAAGTCCAGTGAAAATAACAAAAATCTGACAGAGAAATTTTAAACCAAGCGGGGCTTCAAAAATTGCCATAGTCTGTCAAGCAATCTCTTTGACATCATAATAGAGATGATCATACGGAAGGCTGCAGTAAACACTACTGACAGCATCTTTAGTAAAAGTCTCATGCTCCTAGCGTATGCTGATGATATAGATAAAAATGGGAGATGTTGAGAAGCTGCCGGCAGAAGTGGGTCTGGAGGACAAAGCTAAGTTCGTTGTTTCAACGAATAACGCGTCTACTCGTTTGGGACGCTGTGTGAACGTTGAAAACAACCTTGGCTTCGCCATAAAGATAAAATGTAAATGCCGCTGCTAATATGCGCTAAGCAAGCGATTTAATGACAAAGCCCACTGTCGACGAAGAAAAATTCAACTCTACCAGACACTAATCCTACCTGTCTTGCTCCACTGCGCAGAATCCTGGGTAATCACACAAGCGGTTCTATATTATGGGAGTCTTCGAGAGAAAAATACTTCACAATATTTGGACTCCTCATCCTTAACGGAGAGCGCTGTCGTCGAATGAACCCTGAGCTGTATAAAAACATCGACGTTGAAATAGACAAAATGCGCTGGCTTGGACACGTACTAATGGATGAAAAAAGACTTCGGCAATTAACTCAACAGGTGGACCGAATTATCCACGAAACGTAAAAGACCGGAGCGCTTGTAGTTATTTTCTACGTGCGGCTAATGATGGAGAAATTTCTGCTGCTGCTGCCAAATAAAAAAAATACTTGACTAATAAATTAAAAAACCAGTAAGAAAGTTTCAGTCGGGCAACCCGACTTACATAAATCCTCATCCTCAGCAAAACATACACGGGAGGTACGCTGGGTTGGCATATGCGGTTGTGATAATGTGTGAAAAAGGCACACCTAAGGGTGCTAATGAGATATTTTGGGCAACTATCGAAATAGCTATCTGCCAGTTGTCAACACAATCCATTTCACACAAACTCTTGTAAATCAAAACTTCCATTAGCGATAATAGAAAATAGATCTCGATCCGAACAATGAAAAACATATTCACACTTCTGCACAGATCGACAATTACAAACAAGAGCAAAAAATTTTCTATTATATTGATACTATTACTCATATTCTAAAGTGGGCGGAGTGGTACATTTGTATTGGAGGTACCAGAAGGGGCGTGTCTAGACTTCTAATTTTTTCTCAAATACTGTATCCTGCTATAGCTTAACTAAATACAGAATTTGGGTACGATCGCGTTGGATTTATTTATATTATTACTCGATTTTTAAAGTGGGCGGAAAGGTACATTTGTATGGGAGGTACCGTAAGGGGCGTCGCTAGACTTCTAGCTTTTTCTCCAAAACTTTAACCTGTTATAACTTAACAAAATACAGAATTTGGGCACGATCGTTTCGAGTGTATTGGTATTATTACTCCATCTCTAAAGTGGGCGGAGTGGTACATTTGAATGGGAGGTACCAGAAGGGGCGTGCCTAGACTTCCAGATTTTTTCTCCAAAACTTTATCCTACTTTAACTTTATACTAAATACAGAATTTGAGCACGATCTCGTTAGGTCTTTTATTAATATTAATCGATTTCTATAGAGTACGGTACCAGATGTGTATGGGAGGTACCAGATGGGGCGTGGCTAGATTTCCAGTTTTTTTCTCAAAAACTTTATCCTGTTATAGGTACAGAATTTGGGTACGATCCCGTTGGGTGTATTGATATTATTACTCGATTTCTAAAGTGGGCGTAATAATGTATTTGTATGGGAGGTACCAGAAATGGGAGTGGCCGTGTAGCCCATTTGCAATACCGTAAGTAGTTTTGGGGAAATATTAACTCATGCTAAATTTCAAAATACTTGTTTGCGTCTTACGAAAGTAATTGTGCGTACCAGCCGGACAGCCAGACAGACGGACATGGCTCAAACGACTTAAAAAGTCATGAATCGAATTTGATTTAAAGAAACCTAGGTTATAAAGTGACTCCTTCTATGTGTTACACTTATGGGTCGTATCAAATGATATATACCCTCCTACCCGTAGGGTGATGGTATAAAATTCATTTTGGTACATACTTATAGACGGTTGGTGTGACCGATTTAGATGAAACTTGGAGTGTGTTTATTCTAGAAACTGTCAAATTTTAAAAAACCCGATTTTTTGCAGAAACCCATTTTGTCATATATCTGTTGTTTGGTCCATGATGTGAATATACTAAATTTGCACATTTTTTTTAAAGATAGAAAACATTTTATGCGAAAATGTCGATTGGGATTGATGAGCGATGACGCCCACCACGCCACTGCTGATTTTGATATTTACGAAAATATGTTATAGTTTATTTACAGACATCCTTTGGGTCCTCATCGTCACTAAGATATTCGGTAAACGGCCAAAACGCTTACCAGAGTTGATTATATTCGCTTCTATATACATTAAGGGAATGAACGACGACTGCATCGCCATCATATAAGATTATATAAGATCCTAAACAACTATTTTAAAAATAAAAACGAACCATTAAGCACACAACTACTATGATCCGCTAATTAAAAGGTCAATAGGAAAATTTCTAAGTATTTGGAAATCTGAAATCAATCAATCGCTTTGGTATTTGCTATTACTGACAAAATATACTCCGAATTAACAGGATATTCACATCCTTGACTGCAATAAATCTACAAATTGCATTTGTGACACTAAAACGAATAAAAACACAAAAGACCACATAGGATTTTCAACCGCTCTTGCCATTATTTAATGTGCGTCCGTGTGCAATTTATTAAAACGTACCTTACGATATTTGCAGTCTATTATTTATTAGTTTTTTTTTTAGTTAAAGCGAAAATTCGAAAACGTTGGATTATGTCCCCCTGCTGTGCAACGTGTCTGACACTGCTGCGTCTGAAAATGCCTATAATTTATTGACATCCATTTATCTGGCCCCTTGCGACATGTCATGCGAGAAATCCAAAATCCAAATACGTCAAGAACAAATGGTCGCCGCTTTGTTTGTTTTACGTTCTTAGGTCTCTCCGTGTATATTTCGATACGGGTACCGAACTAACACAAGTAATGTGACATTGAAAATTTTACAGTTAAATTAAGAAAAATTTATGTTGTTTTTGCAAAAGTCGCCTTTATTCGACACAAAACAATTGTGCACGCAGAGTTTGTGTCAGTTTCAGTCGAAAAATGTCGATAATGTGACCATATCAAAAGGGGCCATTATTGTCACAAGATATCGTGCTGAGCCCGCGCTGCTGCTGCTGCTGTAGCTGAATAGCAAATAGTTCATGGCAGTGATGATGCTGATGCTGATGCTGCTGCTGTATTGTTGATTTGTCGCTTGCTGTGTTAGTTGGTTGCCCGAAGAGGGAGGGTGTTGCCCAAAAACGTGAGGGTAACAAAAGGGATTTATAGCTTTGTGTACCGTTTGTTTGTTAACGCTCAAGTCCAATTAATATTTTTTGGCATGAAACAAAAGTATTAAATAGTATTAATAAATTATGGAATTATGATGGTATTATCAAACACGCACACACCGTGCTAGTGATAGGCGTAGCAGAAAAATATACTAATGACTTTTTGATTTGAAGGGGGTGATAAATGGACAGCCAAAATTGTACATGTGTGTGCTCTATAAAATAAAAATCAAGGATTAGCAAAACTGTTGGAGATTTAAAGTCCACATAGGGGAATAAGCTACATATTATTTTTAGAATGAACTCAATCGAGTCTTTTGTGTTAAGTGGAAATATTTTTGTTCATCTCCCGTGGTGAAATAAATCAAAAACTTTACTTTCAGATAACAAAATTGTATAGTTAGCAACTAGGGCATATACAGTTAATGCTGGCTTTATTAACGTTATTAGTTATCAGGGTAGATAGGTTCAATACATGATGTAGCTTACAAGCCAATAATTCTACTGTGAAATTGACATTCACAATTTTTTATAACATATCTAAAATATCAATATTATTAAATTTGAGGACTATTATATGGATGTATTTATATAAATAACTTATTTAAGTGACCGTTTTAACTTATGAATGTGGTTCATAAATTTGAGGCCTGACGTATTAAAGAATTCCACACGCTTCGATCTTCTCCAGTTAGTTCTACCAGATGGTGGCACGTCGCCAACCACTTGTTTCTTTAAACGAAGTTTGGGTTTCCCTACTCTGCTCCGTCCTTTTGGTTCGCCTTTAAACACTTTTCTCGCTAGAGCATTTACATCTATCCTGGCAACATGTCCCAACCATTGTAGTCGTTGTTTACTGACTCTTTTAGCTACGTCGATGTCGTTGTAAAGCTTACACAGCTCAAGGTTTATCCTATGACGAAACTCGCCGTCGACACAGATAGGTTCATATATCTCAGGTTTTGTATGTCCGTTGTCGTAAGCACCCACAATTCGGCAACATACAACAGAACTGGTAAAATTAACACTTGCTATAGCTGTTTCTTAGTATCCCGAGATAAGATGGTGTTACTAAAGTGCTGCTAAAGTTCGTAAAAACATCTATTGGCGAGCACTATTCTCCGCTTCATTTCTTGGCTGATATTATTTTTCTTGCTGACGGAAGATCCGAGGTAGGTAAACTCATCTACTACCTCAAAACAATAATTGTCAACGTTCACAGAGCGTCCCCATCGAGAGGACTCTTTGTTCGTCAAAACCATTATTTTTGTTTTGTTCTCGTTGAGCGCTAAACCTATTTTAGCTGACTCCTTTCCTAGTGATGAGAAAGCTGCAGTAACATTCCTCAGATTTCGGCCAATGATGTCTATATCATCTACATAGGCTAGTGGCATGTTTGGCTCTTGTCGAAGATGGTGCCAGACGTGTTGATACCAGCCTTTTACATAACCTTCTCCATTACTATATTACAGCGTACAGGACAAGCTTTCACCATGCCTGAAATCTCTTTCCGTGTTGAATGGTTCAGAGTGATTCTTAGCAATCTTAACCAAAGATTTTGTGTTTTCCAAGGAACATCTGCGAAGTCGAATCAGCTTTGCAGGAATACCAAACTCAGACATGGCCCACATAGCTTATTCCTTATCCAAGGCAGCTTTGTGGTCGACAAAGAGGTGGTAGGCGGAGATCTGCTTTCCATGAGTTTTTTCCAGGATTTCTTGTAAAGTGAATACTTTATTCGCCACAGATTTACCAGGTTTGAAGCCGCGCTGATAAGCTCCAATTAGATTTTCTACAATTGGCTTTAGACGTTCACACAATATGCTTGAAAGGACCTTGTACGCAATTGGTAATAGGCTTATTCCACGATAGTTCTTACATTCACTACGATCTCCTTTCTTATATATGGGACATAACAGACTGATACTCCAATCCCCGGGCATGCTCTCCTCTAGCCAGATGTGCTCCATGAGCTGATGCATGCTCCTAATCAGCTCCTCACCGCCTGCCTTAAAGAATTCAGCAGGGATACCATCGGCTCCATCCGTTTTGTTGTTTTTAAGGCGGGATATTGCCACACGTATCTCGCTCTTGCTCGGAGGTGGACAGTTAATACCTTCGTCATGGATTGGAGCGGGGTATTCTGTATTGGTATAGGTATCCAGTCAATTTCTAAATTGATCTCTACATATCTTCAGAACGTTATGCGGGTCCGTCACTAGCTGGCCATCACTGTCCTTGCAGGAGAGCAACCGTGTTCCACACATTCTTCCCTTAAATCTCTGGTAGAATTTTCGGGCTTCCCCTCTACTTCGGAGCAACTCCGTGCACTCATCCTGTGTTTTCTTTAGCTCCTTATTTTTCCGTCTATAAAGAGGAGTTGTCTCTCGTCTATTCTCCCTGTACCGTTCACGAACAGTTCGCGTTGCCATAGGTTGCAGTTTCGCCCTTTATGCAGCGTCCGCCTCTCGTGGCATTGCGACATACATCATCATACTAGGCATCTTCTTGCGACAGCTTTGAGTACCCAATACGCAGTCCGTTTTATGGATCGGTAATATTATCAGGGGTTGGAGCATTACGTAGCAGTTGAGTTAGGTGGTTGGAGTAGGCGTTCGCTACCTTTGTGGTCCGCAGTTTTCCCGTATCCCTGTTTCGTTGTGCCTGATTACGTACGTTTTTCGCCTTGCTTAGCCTTGTGCATACCTGAACTGCGGTAAGGTAGTGATCGGAGTCAATGTTCGCACTCCTAATCACTCGTACGTCCAGATAACTCGATGCGTGCCTTCCATCGACTACGTGATCTCTCTGATTCCTTGTCAATTGATCTGGAGATAACCACGGTGCCTTATGAATATTTTTATGGTCAAATACAGTGCTGCTAACTACCATATTTCTTGCCGTTGAGAAATCAATCAGTCTGATGCTATTGTTCGACGTTTCGGTGTGTAGACAGAATTTTCCGATGGTAGGCTCAAATGCAGTCTCCCTGCCTATTTGAGTATTAATATCGCCTAGTAAAATTTTGATGTCATGGCTCAGGCTAGGGTCATATACACTTTCTAGGCTCTCATAGAACTCGTCTTTGTCCGCATCGCTTTTCTCTTCTGTCGGAGTGTTATGTGTAAAAAATTGTTTTTTCACTGTTATGGTGGCTATACGTTCACACACCGGGTTGAACCTTGAGACTAGGTGTCGCAGTCTCTTGCCAACCACAAATCCACATCCAAACTCGTGCTTGTCCGCATGACCGCTATAGTCCCGTATCCCGTCCACCGGACTTGTATTCTTCGAGGACTTCCGCCAGGTATATACAGCATATCCTCAAATCATGAATCTCAATTGGTTTACGGTGGTCGTCAGCATTTAAGTGGGTCCATTTTATACTTTTCCTATGACCACGATGAAACAAAGAACCCATTTTGGAGTTCTAAGCTTAGGTATATTAGTTGACAAATTGTTGCTTTGAGATAATCTTCTTTAACTACTCCCACTATTACCTTTAATATAATTCCATAATACATATTAACTTAGATTTATTACCCACCTCTGGGTAATTTTCCAAGCGTTTGTAAAAATTAATAACACACTTTGTTACATATGGTTGTCGTTAACGTCGATTTAAATATTCCCAACTGCTTTTATTATTTTATTAATTGTCACCACACAAACAGTTAACAAATAACTGGTTCATTAAAACATATCCATATTAAACAGATTTTTTTTTATTAAATTTATTCACAATTTGTAATACCATAAATTTGAAACTTCTCTCTTGACAGCTTCAACAATGTATTGAAAAATTAGCACACGTCGGTCATAAATTACCCCGATTCAAATCATTAATTAGCATTTTCGAGGATCACAGAGAAAGGGAATGAATTTGGTTCCCCAGGGATGAATAGAGGAAAAACTGCAAATCATAGAAAGCCGTAAAAATAGAAACCGACGTGCTAACATAACAAAACGCCGAATGACAGATAAACAAAGGTTGAACGTAGATGGGACGAACAAATAAAAAATGCATTAGTGACAATGGGAAGAGAACAAATGATAATATCGGCCTCTGGTTGAGTGCAAAAATTTTATTACCGTGATTTTGAAAGATATTGTGAGAGTACAAATACGAAGGCTCTTAAAACAGCTGCTACCCTTATATTTAGGATTTTTGTAAAAATATAACTAGAACTCGTAAAAAAATGAACATAAATATTATTTTAAGACCTCTCTGTGTGATTATCTCTAGTTGTGTTCCTTTAAAACAATTCATTTCGTCAAACAATTGGGTTGTCGGACTGTGGTGTTTTTTTTGTTACTGCATCGTTAACAATTTAATGGTCTTAATGTGGGGTCGTTTTTTTTCGTTGTGTTGGTTCCTCTCCGGTAGTTTCCTTTTCCTTATTTATTTATTTATTTAACACATAAATTAGAAAAACTAGACATTTTTCTGGAGATCTCGAGAGTTTTGGTTGGTTGGTTCACTGGAATAACACATTGTGAGCAATTAATTTGGAGTACACACCCAGAAAAACGTTCTTAGCACTAAAACCTGGTTAAGAAGTGGTTGGGTTTTACAACATTTTTATCATTTCGTTATTCTACTGCGTTTTTACTTTGAGTTTTGTTTGTGAAAGTTATTTACGAGTGAATGAATGGATTTACGAGTTTGTCTTCTATGTTACCTTTTAACAGCTCATAAAATCCGAATCTGCTAACATTTTCGTCTTCATGCATAAAGTGTCTGAGTATTTGAGCACACTTTTTATTTGTATACAAATGATGCTTCACCTGACATTTTGCAGTAGCACATATCCGTGAGTATATTAAGTTCATGAGAAGATTTGTAAGCTGATGCACAGGGTGAAGGCATATTTGCTGATTATTTTCCAAATCATTTCAAGAAACATGTGTGGGAATATGGGTTGTTTTAAGGGTAATTTTATACGCAGGGCCACCAAAACTCCTTTGAAAAGACCTGATTAGTGAGAACCTTGCAGTAGTTGATATGACGAACTGGAAAATATGCGCAGAAGATCGAAGGGAATATAATACTTGTCTACGTACGAAATTTAATTACATTTTACGATTATAAAGTTGACGTCGGGAGTGTGAAGCAAGGTAAAGCTTCTGATCGGTTTAACTTGGCAAACCCAGAGAGATCATTGCCAATTGCACTTCAAGTCTACTCACAGAGCTCCGTTTTCGTGGTACTACTGCGGACGGAGTACCTCCACAGGGTGACGCCTGGAAACGAGCCTTTGACACCCGTCAGAGCTCGGCTAACTGTGAGTGGCGAAACCTAAAACTCAGGCACGTTGGCTCGAAGAATACAGGGCTGACATTACCGCTTTACAGGAAATCCGGTGGACGGGACACGGGTGCTCGCGCTTGAAGACGTGCGACATCTACCAAAGTTGCCATGCGGCCAAGCATGAATTCTCCAACCCGTGATAATATTACCTCGCCTACTCCAACCACCTAACCCAACTGCTACGGAATGCTCCACCCCTGATAATATTACAAAAAGCGGCTGGAGCCGATGGTGTCCCTGCTGAATTGTTTTGAGGCAGACGGGGAGAAGCTGATTAGGAGCATGCATCAGTTCATGGAGAACATCTGGCTAGAGGAGAGCATGCCCGGGGATTGGAGTCTCAGTCTATTATGTCCCATATACAAGAAGCGAGAAAGGAGGAACTACCGAGGAATAAGCCTATTACCAATTGCGTACAAGGTCCTTTCGAGCGTATTGTGTTAACGTCAAAGCCAATTGTAGAAAAACTAAGTGGATCATATAACTGCTACTATAGACCTGGTAAATCTACGACGGATCAAATATTCACCTTACGACAAATCCTGGAAAAAAACTCATGAAAAGCATATCGACACCTAATACCTCTTTGTAGACTACAAAGCTGCCTGCGACTCTCCGATAAGGAATAGGCTATATGAGGCCATGTCTGAGTTTGGTATTCCTGCAAAGCTAATTCGACGTTGCAGATGTACCTTGGAAAACACCAAATCCTCGGTTAAGATTGGTAGGGATAACTCTGAACCATTCAACACAGAAAGAGGTCTCAGGCATGGTGATAGCCTGTCCTGTACACTATTTAATATAGGTTTTGAGAAGGTGATGAGAAAGGCTGGTGTCAACATGTCTGGCATCATATTCCACAAGAGCCACATGCCGCTAACCTGTGCTTATGCATCATTGGCCGAGATCTGCGGGATGTTACTGCAGTTTTATCATCACTAGAAAAGGAATCAGCAAAAATTGGATTAGCGGTCTACGAGGACAAAAGAATAATAATGATTTCGACTAACAAAGAGTCCTCTCGATTGGGACGCGCCGTCAACGTTGAAAATTTTTGTTTTTAGGTAGTAGATGAGTTTACCTACCTCGGATCTTCCGTCAACAAGAAAAATAAAGTCAGCCAGGAAATTAAGCGTAGAATAGTTCTAGCCAATAGATGTTTTTACGGACTTCGGCAGCACTTTAGTAACACCACCTTATCTCGGAATACAGCTGTACCAGGTGGTACTTGTACCCATTCTGTTGTAAGTAGTCCGAAAAATATATGGACCTATCTGTTTTGAAGGCGAGTTTTGCCATCGGATGAACTATGAGCTGTATGAGCTTTACCACGACGTAGCTAAAAGAGTCAGAATCCAACTACTACGATGGCTGGGACATGTTGTCAGGATGGATGTAAATGCTCCAGCAAGAAAAGTGTTTGAAGGCGAACCTGAAGGACGGCGCAGAGCAGGGAGACCCGAACTTCGTTGGAAGGACCAAGTGGTTGGCGACGTGCCACCTTCTGGTAGGGCTAACTGGAGAACGCACGTAGAAGACCGAAGGGTATGGAATTCTTTAATACTCCAGGCCTCAAGTTTATGAACCACGTTCGTAAGTTGTAATAGGCCACTTAATTAAGTAAGTATACGATTATAAAGTAGTGTCAGCTGAGTAAGTATATTTCTTCCATAACGTTTATTTTAATAGTTTATTGTTCTGTTAAGTTTATTTATCTTCTCGTACCTCTCATGCATATAACCAAATTCACAAATTCAAATTTTTCCAAATGCACTTACACTTCACAAGAAGAAAACAAATAATACATAAGTAATATTACCTAAAATCCAGTTAATTTCATTAAATAAGAGTTAAAGAATATTCACCACAATTTACATAGAGTGAGGGTATCAGTTTCAGTTTCTATGCAGGTTTCTTAATAACTTTTCAAGCAATATATGTTTTCGGAATGTAGTGCAAGTCGACCCTACCTACCATTGGTATATGTGATACCGAATGGGACCATCAACACCTTATCGATTGTTGGGAAGACTTCGTATTGTTTTTCGATATATTCGGCTCTTGCGTTGCCCTAGATAATGTTAGGAGAGTCACAGTAAATCATGTTGGCTTTACTGTTGATAACACTGGTCAACGCGCGCTTTGTTTCCTTTGATTTTTTTTTGTTATTGGCTAAAATTGGCTAAAATACTGGGAGGTCGCTAACAGCTTTTATTTTTGTAGTAAATGGTTTTATTATTTTCACAAAAATTAATACATATGGTAAATAAAAATGTCAATGAAATACAATCAAATGATCTTTTATAAGCTTTTCTTAAATGGATGACTTTAAGTAGATCTCATTGTAAACTCCAAAAGTTGTCATCTTTACCATTTCTTAGCAATTCTAGTCATTGTTATGGTAGTACCAGGGGGAGTGATACAAAATATCCACATCTCTTCTCCTAAATTGTAAGTGTGAGACTTATTCTCCTTTTGCATTCTCTTTTAACTCACTTATAAGATTTCAGCTCAAATCCTGAGCATATATTTACTTACTTATGCCATTCTTTATGGAAAGTGTACCAAATTGTATCGCTGTATATATTTCGTTATTCTTTATATTTCATTTTGTGCTGAATCCCATTACTGTTGCTGTTGCCATTGTCATTGTACTGTCTGTTTCTATCGCAGATAATCACATTCATTTAAAGCATTGTTTTTACTCTCTCCTTAAGTTCATTATACCGTTGGTTTTGAGTTTTACAATTTATTTTCAAGCATTTAACATTTGTCGACTTTTTTCACATCTCGAATGATTGTATGCGTAATTTTATCATCAGACTTGTATAACTCTCGTATAAGAAGCATTCACTCCTGCATATAATGTGTGAAGTAGAATCATATTCACCCAAATTATGCTATTATTTTTACAACATTTGCGGCTGCTTAGAAGTACTGTGGGTTGGACATTTGACTTTATATATAAGAATGCTGGCGGACTTATTTTGTTGGCTGTTTACAAAGATAATGTCATATTTATTGCATTATATTTTACGACTTTTTTATGATTGCTGTCTTTCACTACGTAAATTTTTCTGTTTTCTTTGGGGGTTTAAAAGTCTAAAGAATTCATTTAAATATACTGTCGTGTAGCTAGTAGCTACCCTCGTAATGGTTATGTTCCTATTGTGGGTGCATAAATCATTTGCTTGTGATTTTATTACTTTTTCCATCGCTACAAAATATTAGGTTTCCTTTTAAATGCATCAAAACATTTTTATTGTGATTTCTATGATTACACAGTTGTGGAAAATTTTGTCCTTTTTCGAGTGATTACAAAGTTTAAGAAACACAAATTATCCCAGAATACCAGATTGATAGCTGTAATTGCATGCGCAGAGGTAAACTTGAGGCCACATATAATCACATATTGGAATAGGGGAGAGGTTTGGGATGTAAGGAAATTAGATTTATTTGAATAGCGGAGACACTAACTGACTGTTGCTTAGTTAATTTTTATCCTACAAAATCTATGATGAGTTCGAACCCACGGTTACTCAGTTTGAGTAAGTATACGACATGATACTTATCCTCTTCAGAGCAAACCCAGTTTTGCAAGCTCATAATTCTTTGCCTCATGTAATGATGCCGTTTAGTAGACAATATAATTTTTCTCAATTTTATAAATTAACCGATTCAGACTAGCTTCTCTATCGACCACACTCTATCAGAAGAGATAATCTCAATATTCGTACAAAATCCAGTTCCGATTTAAAGTACACAGCAAGCATCAAGAACGTCTCCATAAACTGTCATAAGAATACTGGAGTAATCTACCGAAGACCAATTCTAAAATTTAATTTCCTTACACCACATGGTCCTTATTGTGTCCGATTTCTCATTAGTAAAATCCCCTTCAATATCTAATAAGGCAGCCAAAGTAAATTCCCCCAGCTAAACGGCGCGTAATGTACCCGGAACCTACCACTGAATTATGAATGTATTCAACACATTTACTCCTAGATTATGCATGTTAATATACACTTATCTGTCTAGGTTCGACCTTCTCCCTGATATAGGGATCAGTTAGTTTTTCCAAAAATTGTATCGTAGTCTATATGCTTGGGACTAACGTGGTGTGTCTTTCGGGGAAAGTATTACGCTTTGTAAAACAACAGTAAAGGTACAAGAGCGTCAGGGCACTCATGCAATATAATCATATCTGATCATTGCCTCATTTTCAATTTTATCTACATTACACGAACAACCATCGTCAAACATACAGATTTGCCTGGAAAGCTTTCAGCATTATCAAAATCGTTATCTGTAAATGATACATGAGAAGCTTCAAAATTTATCCACAAATTGGTTTACTTTAAAATTCACTCACAGTAACTTACCATGCTATTCTTTTGGATATATTAATATGACTTGAGTGATTACTAAACATCATATGTTATGTATGTACTCATTGTCATAACTTGTGATCTTCGATCTGTTAATTTTGGTAGCTCACTAAGCTGTTTATTCCACAAGATTGAATCAATAAAAGTAGCATTTCGCCATTACATCGGTCATTATACCCCCACCCTTATGGATTAGTTTGTATATCATTTGAAGAAGAGTTGTGCCCCTGGGACCGGCCGGTGGCATAGTGGTTAAAACACGCGACTACCATGCGGGAGATCGCTGGTTCAAACCTGGCTCCAGTCATCTTAAGGAAAAAAATTGTTTCTTTCATTGTCGGCTCCCCTCGAATGTTGTTGACAGCAACTTCGCAGTATTAAGTATCGAGTCAATCGGCGTGCCTAGTAAGAGCTTCTCAAACAGTGACGTTCGCATTCGTCGATAAACAAGTAGGTGCCGTTAGTTGTGAATCTGAAAATAGAAAGCGTGTTAATACACGACAACGCGAGAAGCATACCTCGTTCATGGGGTGCAAAGAGAAATTAAGTTTTTTTTAGTTGTGCCCCTAGCTAGATATTAAGACCAAATTCGTTTTAGGACTTTTTGAGACATTGAGCCCTGTCCGTATGTCTGACTGGTTAGCAGGTGGGCAAGATAACTCAAGTAAACATTCACCGATCCTTATTAAAATGCAGCAGTATTAATATTTTTCCGAACGAAGTAATGTCATTGTCAATGAGCAGAATAGCCTCACCCTTCTGGTACCTCCCATACAAAATAACCTATTTTTAGATAATAACTATTTCTTCCATAATATCCAAACGGACAACTAGAGGTTATTTTAATTTGGTCTGTTTAATTGTTTTGGAATAGTAGATAAACTCTCAGAATACCGAAATCTTTGTCACAACCCTTCTGTTCCTTAGTGAAGCGAGTCATACAGCCTCAACTATTCAACAATCAACCTTCCCTGCAGGTGGTGTACCCTGCCAATAACAAACGAGGCTATGACGACCGCCCAAGTGGGGTATAACCCTGATCTAAGTTGTGAAGGAAATGTTCATCCCAAACTGGTTTCCAGATGGCGCTCTGGCAGTCCTAGATTCAGGATCGGTTGCGGAAGCCCAATTAGTTACCGATCTCAGATAAACCGAAGCGAATACTGACCAATCGATTAACCTGGTGCCGACCTTCAACTTAAAACAACGGACATGATTTAGAATATGGAATGTAAGATCGCTACTGGAACCGGCCAAACTACAACCTGCTTTTTATGGGACTTAGGGAAACCAGATGGCCAGACTCTGCCGGAATGGATGCCATCTCATCTATTCGAGAAAACCTTTAAGCCAGCCCCGATCAAGCAGAGTTATTTTTTTCTCTCCAAAGACGCCCGGAATGCTCTTATCGACTGGAAACCTAACACCTCACAGTGGGCAAAAAAGTTTTTTTTTGGACATTTGAAATTTCAGGCCGCATTTCTTGACCGATTTTCAAAATTCTTTTTTTGTATTATTGGAAACAAAATTGTGCACAGAATTTCTTACCGTTATTTTTTTAAACTTTGTCAAAGTCGATGAAAAAATAATTTTTGACTTTGATGTCAAATATTTTTTGGATTACGTTTCCTAAAAATTAATGTGAACATATGTTACGAATTAAACTCAGTGAAAAAATTAGACAAAATTTGTTTTTGGCTAAACTGCAAGTAGTTATGTGGATGCCCGAAACATATTTAACAGCTGAAGTGAAGTCGGTAGCCCTATTTGGATGTGAATAATGGACTGCAGCTCGTTATGATCTCAGAGCACTTGTGATTTCCATTAGACAATAATATGTTGGGTTTATTAATTTATGTAACTAATTTCAAGTAACTCCTTAACATGGAAGTTAACTAATTAACTTTTATTGTTTTAAATTCTAAATATGATAGGCTCTATGGCGATAGTAAAAAGTTCATCATCAAAGTCGTATCTACAGTTTCGTCATGTAGATTAAGTTTTGTCTGTATGTAGGGTAAAAAAACACTTCTTTCACAAATCGAAAACATAAATTTATATTTATCTGTAGTAGCGGGAACCGTCTGTATACTAACTATGTCTTTGGGCGTAAAAATCACTTTTGTTATGCCTTCTCCTCCTATTGACCGCAAATGAAAATTTCGTTTGAAGCTTCATGCCTTTAGCCATAAAAACCTCCTAAACCTTCCATATAGCCTGTTCATTAGGGCGGATCAATATTTTCGATCGGAATCCACGATCATCAATACCTAGTTTGCGCTGAGAAGCATGAAGATTTCAGGTAGACATATTTTTTAACAGTGAGAAACTATTGAAACGTTCAGACCTATGGGCCCCGGCTGTAATTTTTACCTACTATTCCGATGCTTGGAGACCAAGACGAAGAGAATGGTATATTTTTGACATTGTTTTCTGTATGCCCACACTCAGAGGCCATAACTTTTTAACCAATACATAGATTTATTCCTGTAATACTTCATTTAGTTTGTTTGGAAGTCAGTCTTACGCAGGAGTTTTCGGTTTGTGCTCATTTAAAAACAAAACAAAACACAAAAATTCTATCTGAAATCTTTTTGCTTATTAGCGCAAGCTAGGAATTGATTTTAGACACAAAATTTATTGGTGACATTTTCTAACAATTCATCGTTGATTCCGATTTTGGTTTGGTCAACAGTACCACTTGGTAAAATTTTCGTATCAATCTGTCTATTGGAAGAGCCTTCAAAGCGATTTTTGAAAAGGGGGCGTGGCACCGCCCACTTCCACCTTGGCTGTAATTAATACTGCTCCAACAACATATATACCAAATCTCATCTTCAAACCTCTGATAGTTCATGAGATATAGCCCATTTTTTTCAAGTTGTATGGGACTATCTACAGGTCAACAGTACCACTTTGTAAAATTTTCGTATCAATCTGTCTATTGGAAAAGCCAGCAAAGCAATTATTTAAAAGGGGGCGTGGCACCGCCCACTTCCACCCTGGCTGTAATTAATACGGCTACAACAACATATATACCAAATCTCATCTTCATACCTCTGATAGTTCATGAGATATAGTCCTTTTGATTTTTATGTTGTATGGGCGGTGCCACGCCCCTTTATCCAATCACAGCCTATTATATCCAGGGACTATCAACAGGTCAACAGTACCACTTGGTAAAATTTTCGTATCAATCGGTCTATTCGAAAAGCCGTTAGAGCGATTTTTGAAAAGGGGGCGTGGCACAACAACATATATACCAAATCTCATCTTCATACCTCTGATAGTTCATGTGATACAGCCCTTTTGATTTTCAAGTTGTATGGGCGGTGCCACGCCCCTTTGTCCAATTGGACCGAATTGTAAATCTAAACCATCCGGGGCACCACCCAAACGCATACAAAAAAATTTATGCAAATCGGACCAGCCGTTTAGGAGGAGTTCAGTCACAACACACGTACGGTAGAATTTTATATATAAAGATATTCTGGTATCTCCCATACAAATAACTGAATTGACCCTCATAGTTTTACATACATATCTTTTTAAAGTAAAATGAATTCAATCATATTTTGCGTGAGATATACGCTAATAAAAATTTGACTCAAGAATGATAGTAGACTATATCGGTTGACCCCTTCTGGTACCTCCCATAAAAAATGTCATATATTTGGAAAATTAATATTTCGTTCGCAGCTTTCAAACGGACAACCAGAACAACCAGACAAAATGCACAAACAATTTTAAAAAGTTAACTCAATTATGAATATGTACTATATTGAATATGAATATGTACTAGATATTACCCATTTTACGAAAATAGATATTCCTTTAATCCTCTAATCTAATTCCGAACAGAAACATCACGAAAAAATTAAAAATGATCCTAAAGGGTGTTTTTTAAGGCCGATAGAACTTGAAATTGTAAAAAATAACACAAAAAATTTAATTGTAATCAAATAATTTTTTTATTCGAAAGATCAATACGTGACATTAACATTTGAAAATGATTTCGGGCATATGGGCACCGCGGCTGTTTTTGACGAAGCGCATTCTGGACGTCTAATTTTGGGCCACTTTTTCGAGCACTGCTGGCCGTATGTCACGAATAACACGAACAATGCTGGCCTCCAAGGCGTCAATTGTTGCTGGTTTATCAGCATAAACCAGTGACTTCACGTAGCCCCACAGGAAATAATCGAGACGTGTCAAATCGCACGACCTTGGAGGCCAATTGACAGGTCCATTTCTCGAAATCAACTTATCGCCAAATTTTGATTTCAATAAGTCGATGGTTGCGTTCGCCGTATGGCACGTAGAGCCATCCTGTTGAAACCACATCTCCTCCGGATCAATGTCATCCATATTTTCAAACAAAAAATCATTGATCATGGTGCGGTAACAATCTCCATTGAACGTAACGCGAGCTCCGGCCTCATTTTTGAAGAAGTAAGGTCCGATGATGCCACCAGCGTGAAAACCGCACCAAACGGTGCATTTTTCTGGATGTAATGGAGTCTGTAGGGTCTCTTGTGAATTGGTCTCGCTCCATATGCGGCAATTTTGCTTATTAACAAACCCGTTAAGCCAAAAATGCGCCTCATCGCTGAACACAATTTTGCGATAAAACAACGGGTCAGTTGCCAACTGCTTTAGAGCCCAATCGGCGAAAGAACGACGCATATAATGGTCTCGTGGCTTCAATTCCTGCACCAGCTGGATCTTATACGGGTGTAGGCCGAGATCTTTGCGCAAAATTTTCCACGTAGTGGACGGACAGAGCCCCAATTCCTGCGACCGACGACGAATCGATTAATTTGGATCTTCTTCCACACTTTCGTTTACAGCGGCGATATTCTCTTCAGTACGCACATTCCTTCGACGTGTTAGTGTTATTGCATCCTCTAGAGAGTATGTGGTACGAAATCTATCCACAGTTTGACGAATGGCTTGTTCAGATGGACGATTATGTACGCCATAAAAATGACGAAGTCGTCTATAAGTTGCGCGAATTGACGACTGATTTTCAAAGTAAATTTGGATAATTTCGTAGCTTTGTTCAAGCGTGAGTCTATTCATGATGATTTGTCAGAGTATACTGAAACGATAAAATAAAATATTTCATCAAAATTTAATTTTTTGTGTTACTTTTTACAATTTAAAGTTCTATCTAGCTTAAAAAACACCCTTTAGATGACTGATTTCTCTCATCTTGAAATGGATCGCAAAATGGATCTTAATTTATGATTACCATTGTGAACTTAGAGGTAGTTGGGAACTCACCTAGAAATGGATGGAAAGACATCGATATTCATGTGAAAACTTTTAGTGGATTAATATCCTAAACTAAATGTCCGAATGCAAAAAGTAGCTTAATATATGATCACCATACAATAGTTAGAAAACCACCAAGATACAGTTGGGATCTCATTTAAAAAAGTTTGGGGACTCGTCTTAAATGGGTGGGAGGTAGATACTCATACGAAAAATACTACAAAACTGTTGATTTAGCGGAGTAGTTATATATGAATAGATTAAAGGAATTCTAATTTTATTCAGAAAAATTGGACTAGTCGTTTTTGAGTTATGTCAAATCCAAACCCACCACACGTGGCTACTGCAACTTTGAAACTTTAAGCTCCCAATCTCACGGGTTAACATACTCCAAACTCTATACATTTTCTAAAACGCACTTCCTCTTGACATATTGTAGAACTTCCACGAAAACCATTACAACTATTTCCGTTTGGAGCAAGTGATTTCGTTGAAGAGATATGCCATACATACAAACTCCAATAGACACACGTTCATTTCAGAGATAATATCTTCTAGCGAAAAACGTGATGTGTTGAGGTAAAAGCCGATAGCGCATAAACGTAACATATGGATTTGTTTCAAAACTAAATGAATAAAAAAATATGATGCCTCTATGGCAGTGGAATATTAAATATTCGGTATAGATTTCATAGGAAACTGAAAACATATATTTAAAAATAAAACTCTTCAAAAAACTCATGTAATCACCATGTTTTTGTTTGATAATAATTTTCTAATTGATTGAGTATACACCACAGTCATAAATTTCACGGAAATGCCGATGAAATCTCTTTATTATTCAATTTTATAAGCAATATATGGACGACCAAAATTGTATTAAGATAATTATCACTAGACAAAATGTATTAAACAAAAACAACAACAAAAAAACAACATGAAAAGAAAAACATAACGCCAAGTAAAAGTAATAATCTATGTGGTATATTATGGTTTAAAATGACTTCAAACAATAGCACCAATAAAGAGCCATTTATGAGTGGTCATAAAATAGTCAGTATCTCGATGATGACGAGGATCGACCAGCCACTCAGCCAGACATTGTCACGGAGGCCATGTGTCCGTTCGCCAGTGTCAGTTTGTTTGAATAGAAATTGGTTATAGTACGACACATAACAATGACAAAAGAGATATAAATCTGAAAATGGTCATAAAATAAAATAAACTCTATGTATGTATATATGAAATGACAAAAGAAAAAGACAAGGCGCATACAACAACATATATGCACAATAATAAAAAGAATGCTATATAAAAGAAAACAACACCGAAAAAATGATAATGACATAATAAAGAAGAACCCTCAAAATTTACCAACTTCCAGCAAAAGAGAAATTTCCCTTTGCTACTCGAATTTCATTTTATACCTCGCTTGTGTCTCATGCAAGATTTTGAAGTGGCCGAGAGTCATAAAAAAATAACCACTTATTTGTAAAGTGTTCATTTTATTCCATTTTTTCCATCAGAGGCGTAAAAATTTTCGATGGTACCGAGCGATGTGTAGAGACTGGTAAATAACGACAACACAACAACCTCACTTATTTCCGCATCCTTTTATAGTCTCTTGTCCTGTGTCGTTTCATTTATATGCTTGTGATGAGTGAGAGGCATGAAAACATAAAAATATATACAACCTTTTTTGATAAGCTCATAAATAAGGAATGTTTTTACATTGCAATGGTATTTCTTTTCCCTTTTCGCAGTGGGTCCTTTCTTCGTTTATATCATAGCATCTTTAGTTCGCTTCTGTTTAGTGGACTAGTTTTTGTATTAATTATATACAGAATCGAATTTTGTTTATGCACCGTCATCTAAAATGGAAAAGATAGGTATCAAATACATTCCGAAAATTAACTCTATACTACTGCGAGTCAATAAGAAAATGGAAGTTTTAAATCAGCATACAGAGTAGTCTCGCTAATTCGAATAATAAATTGCACATCCTAATGATCTTTAATGTATTAATTTAAAACATACAAAAATAGATACATACATGCAAATAAAAATATTTATTTATTCATGAAAATAACATTTATACTATAATATCTACTAGATAGTTCGTCAGACAAAGGTTATTGCCGAATACTTTTGGAGCTGGAGAATTTTCATTCATCGTACATCAAGTCCAAGCTGTCTCACGGTTCATTCGACGATATTTTGTGAGGTTTTTTTTCGCGAAGACTCTGTCTCACGGAGTGACTCTTAGACTCTTTGTTTGCTGAAACAAATAACTTGGTTTTGTCCTCATTTATCTCCCCACCCACTTCCGCCGACAGCTTCTGAATGTTCGAAAAGGCCGCAGTAACAGCTCGTTGTCCTCGGCTAATGAAATATATAGGTTGTCATAAAAGTCTTGCGGTATTTCCGCAAGCTTGTCTTTGCAAGCGCGTAGTTCTAGTTGTATTCGTCGCATCGGTTCACGCTAGAGCTTTTTGGAAAGCTCTTTTCACGCGCTAACACGTGTTTGATTTATTGTTGTTTGTTTTTAGTCCTTCGTGAGTTATAGCGTCGCAAACATGGAGCAATCTAAAGAGAAAATACGGCATATTTTACAGTACTACTACGATAAAGGCAAAAATGCATCTCACGCTGCCAATAAAATTTGTGCAGTTTATGAACCCGATACAGTTTCCATGTCCACCGCACAACGATGGTTTCAACGTTTTCGTTCTGGTGCAGAGGTGATCGAAGATGCGCCACGGTCTGGAAGGCCTGTCGTCGAAAATTGCGATAAAATCGCTGAATTGATCGAAAGAGACCGGCATAGTAGCAGCCGTAGCATCGGCCAAGAGCTGGGCATGAGTCATCAAACCGTTATAAACCATTTGAAGGAGCTTGGATTCAAAAAGAAGCTCGATTTATGGGTGCCACACGACTTGACGCAAAAAAACATTTTTGCCCATATGGATGCATGCGAATCGCTTCTGAATCGCAACAAAATCGACCCGTTTTTGAAACGGATGGTGACTGGCGATGAAAAGTGGGTCACTTACGACAACGTAAAGCGCAAACGGTCGTGGTCGAAAAGCAGTGAAGCTGCCCAGACGGTGGCCAAGCCTGGATTGACGGCCAGGAAGGTTCTTCTGTGTGTTTGGTGGGATTGGCAGGGAATCATCCACTATAAGCTGCTCCCCTATGGCCAAACGCTCAATTCGGACCTGTACTGCCAACAACTGGACCGCTTGAATGCAGCAATCATGCAGAAGAGGCATCTTTGATCAACAGAGGCCGAATTATCTTCCATCAGGACAACGCCAGGCCACACACATCTTTGGTGACGCGCCAGAAGCTCCAGGAGCTCGGATGGGAGGTTCTTTTGCAGCCACCGTATAGTCCGGATCTCGCACCAAGTGATTACCACCTATTTCTGTCCATGGCGAACGAGCTTGGTAGTCGGAAGTTGGCCACAAGAGAGTCCTGTGAAAATTGGCTCTCCGAGTCTTTTGACAATAGGGAAGCGAGCTTCTATAAGAGGGGCATTATGAAGTTGGCATCTCGTTGGGAACTCGTCATCGAACAAAACGGCGCATATTTGACTTAAATCGCATTATTATAACCAATTTTTTGAACAACTGAAAATTCAATAAAAATACCGCAAGACTTTATTGACAACCTATTATATATCAACTGCACAGCATTTCACTTTTATTATATAATTGTCGGAAATTAAAACCAGTAAGAAAGTTTCAGTCGAGCATCCCGACTTACATGTACCCTCACCCTCATTAAAACAAAAAAAAATTTATATTATATGGATATTATTACTCGATTTCTAAAGTGGGCGGAGGGGTACGTTTGTATGGGAGGTATCAGAAGGCGAGTGTCTAGACTTCCAGATATTTTCTTCAAAACTTTATCCTGTTATAGCTTTACTAAACACAGAATGTGGGCACGATCGCGTTGGGTGTATTGATATTATTACTCCATCTCTTAAGTGGGCGGAAAGGTATATTTTCATGGGAGGTACCATAAGGGGCGTCGCTAGACTTCCAATTTTTTTCTCCAAAACTTTATCCTGTTATAACTTAACAAAATACAGAATTTGGGTACGATTGTGTTGAGTGTATTGATATTATTACTCCATCTCTAAAGTGGGCGAAGTGGTACATTTGTATGGGAGGTACCAGAAGGGGCGTGTCTGGATTTCCAGATATTTTCTTCAAAACTTTATCCTGCGTGAACTTTACTAAATACAGAATTTGGGTACGATCGCGTTAGGTCTATTAATAATATTAATCGATTTCTAAATTGGGCGCTACCAGATGTGTATGGGAGGCACCAGATGAGGCGGGGCTAGACTTTTTTTTCCCAAAACTTTATCCTGTTATAGTACAGAATTTGGGTACGATTCCGTTGGGTGTAATGATATTATTACTCGATTTCTAAAGTGGCCGGAATGATGTTTTTGCATGGAAGGTACCAGAAGGGGCAGGGCCATGTAGCCCATTTGCAATACCGTAAGTAGTTTTGAGGAAATATTAACTCGAGCAAAATTTCAAAACATTTGGTTGCGTCTTCGAAAGTTATCGTGCGTACCAGCCGGACAGCCAGACAGACAGACGGACATGGCTCAAACGACTTAAAAAGTCATGAATCGAATTTGGTTCAAAGGAACCTAGGGTCTAAAGTGACTCCTTCTCTGTGTTACACTTTTCGCTCGTATCAAATGGTAAATACCCTCATCCCTAAGGGTGATGGTATAAATATTACATATTCAATTTTTAAACATACTATGGGAAATATTCCTAAGCACAATAACAATTTGTTGGTCCTGCTTACTTTCTCCTATAGAAATATTACCTTATACATCCCTAGAAACATTTTTCGCACATTGCCTTTACCCACCGATTGGCAATTATATGTTCGCCATCATATGCAAAGCTGTAGTGCCGAGTACAATCTGTGTATCGAATTGATTAGATAAAAAATTTTTGCCACGCCCAATTAAAATTTCGTCTGCATATTCATATTCGCGTTGTCGATAATTACATGGGTATAAAATTGTATCTAACTAGAATCAGAAATTAAATCAGAAAGAAATTGTATCAGAAATTAAAATGTCGTCTGTACATTCATATTTGTGTGATTTTTTTTATCTGTCTTATCTGTTTTATCTGTCTAGCTCTATAAATCGCTTTGCCACGCCCACTTCAGCACTTAAAATTTCGTCTGCTTATTCATATTCATGTTGTCAAGTACTACCTGGGTATCAAATAGTATATATCAAGCTATAAAAAAGTTTTGCCACAACCCATATATTTGTGTTGTCGAGTACTACCTGAGTATCAAATTGTATCTATCTAGCTCTAAAAAAAGTTTTGCCACGACCACTACGTCCATTTGGTCCAAAATTAAAATTTCGTCTGCGTATTCATATTCACGTTGCCGAATGCTATCTGTGTAACAAATTTTATCTTTCTAGCTCTAAAAAAGTTTTGCCACGCTCATTCCGCCCATGGAGTCAAAAATATAAAAAATATATAGCCTACTGTAATTTTCATACAATATACTTCAGCCGTTTAGGCGTGATTGAACCACTAACAAACAGACGAACATTCACATTTATAATATTAATAGGGATAGAGATGGTAATAGTTGTGCTTACTGCAGCCTTTCTCTTGATCACTTCCGTTATGATGTTAAAGAGATCGCATGACTTGTGTAAAGCCTCGCTTAATAGAAAATGACTCTGTCATCCCGCAAAGTAGGATCAGCGTCGCGGGAATAACAAACTCACCCACAGCATCTTAGAGTTTCTGTCGCATGCGGCTACGTAGTCTACAAACAGATGGTAGATGTCGACCTGGATTTCTTAGGTCTTCTTTATCGTAGTGTGAATGTCTGGTCGGTCGTGGATTTCCCAGGTCTGAAGCCATACTGATAAAATCGAATCAGGTTCGCTAGGATGGGCTTTAATCTTGCGCACAACACACACCGGGCAGGTCCTTGTATGCAATGGGTAAAAAAAACAATCCCTGGGTAGTTGACTTAAAAAGCTCTGTCGGCAGTCTACGGCTCCCACAGCCTTATTGTTTTTAAGACACACATTTGCCGTGCTGATCTAATTTTGTATGGTGCACTATCTACACAGTCGTCCATGATTGGCGTAAATGCGGCACTTATGCTGCCTTCGGGAACGAACAGAGTACGAAAGTGTTCCCTCCATATTTGCAGCATACAGATTTCCATCTCTGTCGTTTTACCTTTATCTTTTGGTAGAACTTTCGGGCTTTCCTCCATCCCTCTAGTTTTCGATATCCTGGCTATTTTTATACCCTTCACCATGAGCATGAACGGAGTGAAGGGTATATTCATTTTGTTCTTCCATTTGTAACGCCCATTAGGAGGCGTGGTGGGTATGACAATATATATATATATATATATATATAAATGATCAGCATCGAAATCTGAGTCGATTTAAAGGTGACCTTCTGTCCGTCTGTCCCCGCGATTACAGCCGCAGTTTAAGAAATATCGAGCTGAAATTTGGAATGCAAGCTGTTATCCTCAAAGCGGAGGTTAAGTGGTAAGATGAGACCGATCGGTCAAAAACTGCTCCCACCTCCCATACAAAATACCTCTTTTTGGGGGTCTCCGTATGACAGTACCCGCGATTACAGCAGCAATTTAAGAGCAATCAAGCTGATATATTGTACGCAAGTTTTGCTGCCCTAAATGGAGGTTGAGTTCTAAGATGAGCCCGATCGGTCAAAAACTACTCCCACCTCCCATACAAACACCCCTTTTTTGGGGTCTGTCCCTGCGATTACAGCCATAGTTTAAGGGCAATCAAATTTTGTATGTGAGCTTCCCTACACTAAGCGGAGGCTAAGTGGTAAGATGAGACCGATCGGTCAAAAACTACTCTCACCTCCCATACAAAATCCCTCTTTTTGGCGGTGTCCGTATGTCAGTCCCGTGATTACAGTAGTAATTTAAGATCAATCAATCTGAAATAATGTATGCAAGCTTCCCTACTCTAAGCGGAGGTTGAGTATTAAAATGAGACTGATCGGTCAAAAACTACTCTCACCTCCCATACAAAATCCCTCTTTTTGGGGGTGTCCGTATGTCAGTCCCCGCGATTTCAGTAGTAATTTTAGAGCAATCAAGCTGAAATATTGTATGAAACCTTTTCTGCTCTAAGCGGAGGTTGAGTATTATAATGAGAACGATCGGTCAAAAGCTACTCTAACCTCCCATTCAAACTCTCCCTTTTTTGGGTTTGTTCCTGCGATTGCAGCCGTATTTTAAGAGGTATATAGCTGACATTTTGTACGCAAGATTCAATATCTAAGCGGAGGCTACTTGTTAAGATAAGCAATGTCGGTCAAAAACTACTCCCACCTCCCATTCAAACTACCTTTTTTGGGGTGTCCGCGTAACTGCCCCCCGATTATAGCCGTAGGTTAGAAAATATTGAGCTGAAATTATATATACAAGCTTTAATCCTATAATAGGAGCTTACGTTGTAAGATGAGCAACATCGGACTTTCCATACAAAATCCCCCTTTTTGGGGGTGTCCGTCTGTATATCCCTATAGTGTATGAGCTTTCGGTTTGAAATTTGGTATGTAAGCTTGTGTCCAGAAGCAGAGGTTAAGTTCAAAGATAGGCATGATCGGATTTAAACTACTCCCACATCCCACACAACTTCCCATTTTTGGGGAGTTACAAAATTCATAAAATCGAATAAAATCTAAAATAAAATCTACAAAATTACTGACAAAATGGATGTATGAAGGTAAAATTAATATCGATCCGTTACTACACGCGTTACCATTTGCAGAAGTTTCGTCTTATATGCAGCATCCTTCTTCCCAGACTTTGCGCGAACTGATTCATCCATTGATTACGACGTTTTTCTTGTATATTGATCAAGGGATATCCAGGTTGCTTTGTGGATATCTTTATGAGGGAATCTGGATCCACTCACTACCATGTTTCTTGCCGACGATATCGGAGATGTTGTTGTGAAGACGGAAGATGATGCTTTATAAAAAATTAAAAGTATAAGAGGCTAAAAATAATCGTTATTAAATTACTACAATATCTGACCCGAAACGTTGCAGGCGGAGCGGTCGGTTGGACAGTGCACAAATGCTCTTAATGACTCGCTGTAAAACCTTCGAAAATCTAAAAATCTAAAATAGCGTGAGCAATTAAAAGCTTGAAACTTTTCAAGACACCGGAACCAGGCATGATTTAACCGGGTGAACTACGAGCGGTGGCTAAAACACTTATTTCGTGGCTCAAGGAGATCTTTATCTACTGTATCGCCTTAACATATATGCCTGCTATGTGGAGGGAGACCTAGGCAGTTTTTATTGCCATGCGGGAAAATCTTATCTCACGGGACCAAAATTTTTTAGACCTATCACCTGTTTCACCGTTTTTTCTAGAATAACTGGAGATACTTATTGGCAGTACTGCCGCTGGAACGGAAAATATGTGTGTTGGTGAATTTGAGAGAACATGAGAATATATTTGTCACACAGGCATTGCAGTATGAAATTCAAAACTGTACAAGCCTTCCTATCATGAGCCTTCCAAAAGTACATAAACTCAATCTAATTTTCATATACGTAGATAACCTCAACACTTGAAGCCGTTTTGTGTGAGATTAGAATTTATTATAGATTTATGTTTTCTTACCAAAACGTATACTATGATAGCCGTTTTAGATATAGAAATGGCATAACATAACACAACTCCCGATACGATAGCCGCAGTACTATCAGAAGCATGTCAGTATTAGGAGGCTTGTGTTCTCTTTCTTTTACAAGAAAACGTATCAGAGCCGAAGAAGAGTCGTCGGACTTAAATAGCTCTGTCCCTAGGAAAACACCCCTCCTACTATGGAATCTCGCTCTAAACGGTATTCTTTTCTTCCTAAAAAAGCTTGGTGTCAAGGTTGTCGCATATGAAGACGATGGAGCAGTTAGTGTGAAGATTCTGAGTACACTAAGAGACATATCATGTATTCTGTCGTCCTGAACTCAACATTGCGTCGTATCACTGTTCTTTATGGTTGAGCATTTCAGCATCCGACTTATGTGGGTGACTTCGAAACAATCCTGAGGTATTGCTTTCATAACACTCAAGCAGAAACTGACAGCTATGAATCAAACAATAGTTAGAAGTACGTGTGTATTGCCGATTGTATCTGTGTGAAAAAAAAACGATTATTGCGGACCTCGCGATGCTATGGGATGCTACTTGCAAGATCCTTCCGCGTAATAGCGCATATATGTATAGTAAAAACGGTAGGTGGGGACAGACAGATTTGGCCTTGGTTAGTTCGCTTTCGCCCACTATGCTATCGCTATTAGAACCATATGTTGCATTACATGCTTAAGTCATGGCGAGACACTTTCGGATTGGAAGGCACGCAATTAGACTGTTGGTTGCGACTAATGACTTTTGCAGAAGCAGATGAAAAGAAGTAGAAGTCTGGCGGGTATTAACAATGCTCTGATTTCTTTAGGAACAAAGATGATCTGGCCGACATTAAAATTGGATGACTAAGGAGCTTTTTGAGAGGTATGGTTCAACCGAATAAACTAGGGATATGATCTTAGCTTCCGTGGTATCACAATGGACTAGTATGAGTCAAAGTGAATCTGCTGTTCAGACACCCAGGAGGCAATAAAAAGTCTGCCGCTAGTATTGAAATGACAATGGAAACTAAGCACTAAAAGTCTCACTGATCCAAAAGTTATGCAATTTTTGTTAAGAACAAAACACTAAATATCAGTAAAATATATACATACCAGAGGCATGCAAAACTATCTATATATATAAAATTGAATGTGTGTTTGTTTATTTATTTGTTTGTTTGTTTGTTTGTACCTTATAGGAGACCAAACCTCTGGACCGATCTTCCTGAAATTTTCACAGCATCTAACTGGGACTCTGGCATAACTTATAGGGTACTTTTTTTTCGACCACGCCCACTTTTAAGCCCATTTTTTAATCTATATATATAAAAAGGCTTGGGTGGCTGACTGATTACTCCCCAGCCCAAACGGCTAAAGCTAGAACCGTGAAATTTAGAATGTAGGTTCCTTTTATGACGTAGGCGCATACTAAGACGGGAAATTCGGACTGCAAAGGGGTTAAATGGGCGTGGCACCGCTCCATACAACTCGAATTTTTAAATGAATGTATCTTTAAAGCCATAATAGGTCCGAAGTCAAGATTTGGTACGTATATTGGACGTATAAGAAAAAATATTTTTTTTAAGGAATGTGGGCGGTGCCACGCCCCTTTTTTAAAAAAAATAGTTATATTGGCCAAATAAATGGTCCGATTGTAATTATATTTTCTTTGTGTGATATTGCCCATAGGACGTTCATCATAGGCTACATGGAAACATATTTAGACAAAGGGGCGTGGCACCGCCCACTCAAGCCTCAATTTCAATCGGTCATATCTATCTCAAGAGCCATTAGGGGTATGTAGATGAGATTTGCTACATATGTTACTGATACCAAGACGAACCCGTTTCGCTGAAAAATGGGCGGTGCCACGCCCTATTTTAAAAAATCGTTATCTTGGCGAAACAAATGGACCGATTGCAATGAAATTTGGACTGTGTAGTACTATCCGTAGGGTCTTTATCATAGGCTACATGAAAACAAACCTAGACAAAGGGGCGTGGCACCGCCCACACAAACCAAAATTTGAGGCGGTCATATATCGCGAGCCATTAAAGGTATGAAGATGAGATTTGCTACATAAGTAAATGGTACATGGGGGATTACGTCCCGCTGGGAAATGGGCAGTGCCACGCCCCTTCTGAAACAATTGTTATGTCGGTCATATAAGTAGAACTATTGTAATTACAATTTCGTATATTTCAAATTGGTTAACTAACTGATTAGGTGAAATGGCAGTAGATACGATGATGAAATTTGGGGTAGTTGTTCTTCTTTTCGAGTACACGTCAGCTAAGAATGGATTTTGGAAAATGCGTACTTTAGGGTGTAAACATTACCAATAAGGGATAAAGTCAGACGAATCGGTTAAAGCTTCAATATCGAAAATTGATATGGACATGCTCACTTTCAAATTGGATTGAAGGTTTTTTTCGAAATCCGTAATTTCTGGGTAAAAAATATCGAAAAGGGATGTAATTATGATAATTTTATGGGCTTGCTCCCTATGGAATTAGAACGAAGCAAGGAGGGTTTTAGAAATTCTTACCTTTTAGGGGCAAAAAGGCCGAAAATGAATAAAACTGGTACTAAACGGCTAAAGGATTAGTCTTAAAAATTGAAGTGAATGTTTTAGTTGTACAATGTTAACTAATTTTTCGAAATTCGTTCTTAAGTCGTAAAAATACTGAAAAGCAATTAAACTGGTACAATCGCCCAGACCAAATAACTAAAAGTAGAGCTACGAAAATGTATTTAGCATTGCTCCCTATAGAATTAGATACCCGCCAGATGGTGTATTCAGAAATTTGAACATTGCGGATGAAAAAAACGGAAAGGGGATTTAACTGGTACCATCGCCCAGACCAAACGGCTTAAGCTATTATCGTATATGTGCATAGAATTAAAGGGGGGCCACAAGTACAGTGCCAAGTTCGCTTTCCAGTAATGGCTGTTTATTTAAACTTTCCTCTAGTCGCCCCGCAGTATGTGTGAAAGCGTTTCATTTTTTTTCCAAAAGGCTTGTTTTTGTTTTTTTTTATGCGACTTTCTCTCCTTATCAACACTTAACAGTGTAACAACATTTGTCTACTTCTCCTTTTGCAGCAAATATTTAAGAAAACAAACGGAACGTAGAAGCGGTAAAGGTTTATTTTAATGACTTGAAGAAGAAGTGTGTTTGCCAAAGTGGCTCTCGTTTGGTTGGTGGTCCTTTTTCCGGTTGTATACCTTGTATGCTAATTAAAAATAATGAAATGTTCGTTACCAATGTGTAAGGGCGAGAAAACGATTTCATCTGCTGCCAGAGGGTGAATTTAAACGGTAGGACATTGTCCTTACACGACATGTAGGCAAATACCCTAGCATACTGGTAGGATGTGTGAATATATCCTTGGTAATGTGTTAAGTATTTCAGTAGAGGCTTAGTTGAGAGACATAAATGTAAAATTATGAGGCATGAAACTCCATTACAATATCGTGTTTACTTGAATGCTCAAAGAAAGGGAACAGCTTGTTTCGAAACAATTGCTTCAAGGATATTTTACGGTTCGTTTTCTTTTGTGAAGAGAAGAAGATCCTTACATTCCCTTTTGGTTGCTTTGAGAGTACGTGCTAAACATTAATATAAAGACAAAAGGACCATTTACAACAACGAAATGTGGTCAATCAAGGTTGATTATCCTTATTCAGTGGTCGGGACCGGTCCATTTATCACACTCGCTCGCACTCACTGACACACACACAGGCATACATACACTGAACACGTTTATCCTTGGTCTGTAGTCCGTTCGCCAGCTTGTTCGTGAATGATTTACGATTGTCATTCATTACCCGGGGAATTGCAGTCAGTCCATCATTTGTTATTGTTTCATTGTTTCCCAGTTTTTATGGCCCGGCTGCATTTAATTGTTGCAGTTTTATTGCACATCCCTGGGACGCGCCCTCTTTGGTCTGTCCTCCCCATGTCAGTGTTTGGTCCTGTTTTTGGTGATGCGCCGCTGTATCCTTTTTGACAAATTGACAAATATACATTTATTGACATTGCCATTGTTCTTGTTGTTTCCGTCACTGATGCTGATGTTGTTGTTGTTGCTGTATTCAGGGGTTTTTTTTAATTACGTGTGAAGCACTTTGTAACGTGGCGAATTTTATTTGTTGTCGCCCATTACCAAACGTCAGTGCCATCGTCGTCGTCGTCATCGTCCTCATCATTCACTTTCGTAATATCTCTTCCCTCCTGCACTGACTGTAACTTTTAACAGTGAGAGTCTGACCATTTATTATGTTGTCCTTGACGTTTCATCCTCATACCAGCAGTCGTTCCCTCGTGCTGTCATTTAACTGCCACCAGATGCTTTCCTTGTATCCTTCTGCAATGTTATTCTCTATGTTTTGGGAACATTTATAACTGCCTCCCTGTCACAGGCTGTATTCAACTCGACTCAATTTATTTTTATGAACTGTGCTCTGCTGTCTCCTTTTTGTTTTGGTGACATTCAGTTTATTTGTATAGTCACGCGCCATTTGTATAAATTTTAACCATGAATTGTCACTTGGGAATCATCAACAATTGAAAGATTTTCGATAGTGACAGTAACTAATTACAATTTCGAAATCGACAATTAATTACAAAATATGCCACCAAGGCCGTTAAACTATGGGCAATGCACATTTTTGTATTAACAGATTTGCCAATTTCTTTACGAATACCATATCTGGTGTTATTTGATTCAAGAATAATTTGTATAGGTTACTTATGGCAAAAATCTAAGGATGCTTTTTTAATGGATACGAATTATTTCAGAATTATTGAACCATAATACATTTACTACAGGGACAAGAGACGGGAGGAGACTCGACTCTTCAGTAGAAAACAACGAGAGCTGAAAGAGCAGAATACTGTGCGTATTCAAGAGCTGGGGCTGATGATCTTCCAGCTGAGCTGTTTAAGGAGGGTGGGGATGAGCTAGTTTTAAGCATGCAACAGCTCATAGAAAATATATATGGCCAGAGGATTGGAATCTAAGTGTGCTATGTCCTATTTACAAAAAGGTGACCGTAGTGAGTGTAAAAACTACCGTGGAATTATCCTCTTGCCGATTGCGTAAAAGTTCACCGCTAGGATACAGTGTGAGCGTCTAAAGCCAATTGTAGAAAACCTAATTGGACCTTATCAGTGCGGATTTAGACCAGTTAAATCCACGCAGGATCAGATATTTACACTACGGCAGATTCTGTCGATTACAAAGATACATTCGATAGTCCCATCAGACATCGGCTATACGAAGCCATGTCCGAGTTCGGTATCCCTGCCAAGATAATTTTTCTCTGCCGGTGTACCCTTACGAATACCAAATCCTCTGTTCAGATTGGCAAGGAGCTATCTGCACCATTCGATACGACGAGAGGTCTTAGACATTGTGAGTGATGGTTTGTAATGCATACTGTTCAACATAGTGATAGAGGTGGTGTTAAATAAAGCAGCGGTAAACATGTCTGGCACCATATTTAGTAAGAGCCTCATGCTGCTCGCATATGCCGATGATATCGACATTATCGATCGGACGATGCGGGAGGTAACAGCTGGACAAAAACAACAGTTTCTGCATAGAAATAAAATGGAGAATAGTGGTCGCCAACAGGTGTTTATTTGGGCTACGCGACCACTTCATAAACACCACCCTATCTCGAAGATCAACTATACCAGGTATAATTTTTACCAGTCCTGCTGTATGCCTGTAAATCTTGGGTGCTTATACAGGCGGATGCAGCTCATCTGACGGTGTTTGAGAGAAAATTACACCGCAAATATATATACGTAAACGGCGAGTTTAGAATTGAGCTTTACGAGTTATACCACGACATGGATGTGGGCTAGCGAATCAAAGTGCAAAGATTACGATTGCTAGGCTGTGTCGTGTCGTATTATATTAAGACCGCGAAGGACGGCGCAAAAGAGGCAGACCGCGACTAAGTTGGAAGGATCAGGTGGAGGAACCTGATTGATCAAGATTTTGAGTACATACTGTCATATTTTACTACCGATTGGCCCATTACATTGGTCACACTTTTCGCTAGACAAATATTTAATTTTAATTTATATTTGTTTCCACAATCACTTTTTTAATCATATTGCTCGTTGTCCGATTTAGTGCCTCGCCTATTTCTTCCGCTTCCAACATTCTATAATGCCTTATTGGCAAAAGGCTACTTCATAAGGGGGAAAACCACTCTAAATTGCATAATCCTAACTTGATGCGGGTGGTACTTGGTTTCATTAAAATGCCAAGCACCTGATTTTAACGCTTTTAGATAACAAATTTGATTTCTTAATGACGCGTTTGGTCAAAATCAATTTCTTTGATTTAGTGACGCAACCACGTCTATGCCCCCAATTAGAGTTTTTAAAATGCCTTCGTATCGCACTACTACTCTAAAAAATCAACTAAAGCAACTACTCTTAAATCAACCTTTACATCCCATGAATAAGGTATGGGATAGATTCTCGCGTTGTTGTGAATTAACACGCTTCCTAATTTTAGATTCACAACTAACGGCACCTATTGTTTATCGACGAATGCGAACGTCACTGTTTTGAGAAGCTCTTACTAGACACGACGATTGAATCGACGCTTAATACTGCGAAGTTGCTGTCAACAACATTCGAGGGAAGCCGACAATGAACGGAACATTTTTTTCTTTTTTTTTAAGATGACTGGAGCCATGAATTGAACCTGTGATCTCCCACATGGTAATCGCGTGTTCTAACCACTATGCCTCGGCCGGTCCTAAAAAATCAACATTCACGTCAATTCACGTTTCTATCTTTAACCATTTGGTCAGCGTTATAGTACCAATGTTATCTCTTTCTTGGCCTTCTGCCTCTAGAAGTACGAATTTTGAAAAATCCTTCGTCGAAGGCAGCTTTGTAGTCGACAAAGAGGTGTTCGGTGTCGATCTGCTTTTTATGGTTTTTTCTTTCCAGGATTTGTTGTAAGAATATTTGATCCGTCGTAGATTTTCTAGGTCAAAAGCCACACTGATATGGTCAAATTAGTTTTGCTACAATTGGCTTTAGACGTTCACACATATGCTCGAAAGGACTTTGTACGCAACTCGTAATAAGTTTATTCCACGGTAGGTCTTAAATTCACTATGATCTCCCTTCTTGTATATGGGACATAACAGACTGGGACTCCAATCCCCGGGGATGCTATCCTGCTATCCAGATGTTCTCCTATCCAGATGATACATGCTCCTAATCGGCTCCTCTTCGCTAGCCTTCAGTAGTGAGACCATCGGCTCTAGCCGCTTTGTTGTTGTTAAGGCGGTATATTGTCACACGTATCTCGCTCTGGCTCGGAGGTGGACAGTTAATACCATCGACATGAATTGGAGCGGGGTCTTCTGGAGTGATGTCTGTATCGAGTAATTTCTGAAATGATCCTTCCATATCTTCAGAACGTTATCCGGGTCCGTCACTAGCTGGCCATCGCTGTCCTTGCAGGAGGGCAACCCTGTTCCACGCATTCTTGCCTTAACGGAATTCCCCTCTACTTCGGAGCAGCTCTATGCACTCATCCTGCCTCTCGTCTCTTCTCCCTGTGCCGTTAACGAACAGCTCGCGTTGCCATTGGCTGCAATTTCGCCCTGTATGCAGCAACCGTCTCTCTCGTGGCATGGCGACAGTCATCGTACAAGGCATCTTCTTGAGACGGCTTTGAGTACTCAAGTACGCTTTTCGCAGCCCGTTTTAAGGAGTCGGCTATATTTTGCCACTGCGAGGTTATATTATCAGGAGTTGGAACATTCCGCAGCAGTTGAGTTAGGTGGTTGGAGTAGACGTCCGCAGTTTACCGAATTCCAGCTTTCGTTTTTCGCCATGCTTAGCCTTGTGCGTACCTTCACTGCGGTAAGAAATTGATCGGAGTCAATGTTCGCACCCCAATCACTCGTACGTCCAGAACACTTGATGCGTGCCTTCCATTGACTACTACGTGATCTATCCGATTCCTCGTCAATTGATCTGGAGATAACCATGTTGCCTTATGAATATTTTTAAGATCAAATCTAGAGCTGCTAACTAGCATATTTCTTGCCGCAGAGAAATCAATCAGTCTGATGCCATTGATCGACGTTTCGGTGTGCAGACTGAATTTATTTATTTATGAATTTATTTATTTTAGCATTAAAATCGCCATCGCCTACAATATTGATGTCATGGTCATTACATTTTCTAGGCTCTCGTAGAAATCATTTTTGTCCTCATCGTTTTTCTTTTCTGTCGGAGCATGGGCACATATAAGTGTTTTGTGGAAAGACTTTGTTTTAACTCTTATGGCGGATATACATTCACACACCGGGTTGAACCTTGAGACTAGGTGTCGCAGTCTCTTGCTAACCACAATTCTACATCCAAACTCATGTTTGTCCGCATGGCAACTATAGTATATGTCGCACGTCTCCATGCGCGAGCACCCGTGTCCCAGTCACCGGATTTCCTGTAAAGCTGTTGTGTCAGCCTTGAATTTTTTAAGGACTTACGCCAGTCGGATGGAGGCACCTGGTCTATACGGTGTTTTAACATTCCAGGTGCATATCCTCAAATCATGGTCCTTAATTCGTTTTATTCTCCGTTTTATTATTTTCTTACTTCTTTTCATTGCAATAGATCAAACGTCAGTGGTGGGTTGCAAGCCTAGGGCAACATGTCGCAGTTTTCTCCTGCTGCCAGGATTTTATTACAGCCGCCCATTCTGGGTCAGACGTTGACCAGGTTCACGCTCACTCTGAGTCTACGTGCCTGGGTTTTAGGTTTCGACCCTCACAGTAAGCCGTGCCAAAGGCACGTTTCCAGACGTCACCAAGTGGAGGTACTCCGTCCGTAGTAGTACCGCTCTGTGAGTAGACAAAGTTAAAAAAACCGAGATTGTCCAAAGATTTGCTCGTTAAATTAAACTACATGTAGACTAAGTGTATTAAGCCGACACTTTTTATTTATTCAAATAGCAAAATCACTAAATAGTCAAGATAAACAATTTTAAAAACATATTATTTTTCATATCTGCTAAATAGACATTCTGTTGTAACATAATGTCTTCCTTAAAAGACTTCTTTATGCTTGATACTTAGAAAACAAAGTGCAGCTGCTAACTAGCAAAAAAAAAGTCTTTAGAGACATTACACTTCTAATAAATCCTATTAAACACAGGCGATGCACATAGTTCCCTTGATGCCAATGTCCAAACATGAGTCAAAGTTCAACATTATTTGAGAGGTTTATTTACATTATCGCAACAACTGAAAGGACATAAAATCCCCGCAAACAATAACATAATTTTTATAACATTTCAACAATTTTATTTGACATTTCATGAAGTGTATAAAGAAACAAGGGAAAAGGATTAGGATTGTAATAAAAACTGCCTATTTATGGGCTACACACAATATGAACAAATTTGCGAGTGAGAGAAAGAGAGAGCATGTGCGCCATTGTATTCAATGTTATGTGTCAAAGGATAATAAAAAGTTGTGGAATATAATACTATTGTTGTGGCATTGGATCAAATCACAAACATGTGTGTTCTGTTATGAGAAAAAATTGTAGAGAATTCGCATAAAATCATATTGCTACTGCACACAATAATGTGCACTGGAAGAAATAGACGATACAATTTGATGATTGGAGTTGGTGGAAAAATGTGGTCATAAATGTTTATGTTTGTATTTGTTATTAAGGTTAAATTTGATGCTTTAGAAATTGATAAAATGTATAGCAAATTAATCATTCGATTTAAAATAATGATAAAATTTGTCCTGTCGACTTGATTATGTTTGTTTCTAAAAAATTCAAGTATTATATCTATTTTCGAAAAAGTTTATCAATTGAATTCAAGGTAACATACAATGAACATAGAATTTTAGGCACATCTGAAGGCTCGATCACAATACTAAAGGATAGGAAATAAATAGGAAAAAACTAAGCTTTGGGAAAATCGGCCGACGGACATACCTCCCTACATATATCCTGAAATGGAAAAAAAACTTATATTTTCAAAATTCTTGTTGTTATTGAACCAAATTTGGCTCGATTTTTCTGTGATATATTACCGACAACTCTGTTGAATTATATGAACTTATCCCAAGGACACAAATATAATTTTGCATGCAATTTTTTTTATAAATTTATTTATAGCTTATGTGGAGAAATGATATACGGACAGATTAAAGATTTTATTTCTTAAATTTCGGATTTCCGTTTCATCAAAATTGGAGAAGTCGTTCTTGAGATCTGCCTCTCTAAACGAGGCTGTAGGAGCTTAAAAACTTTAACACACTCCAATCGTGCTCAAACTTTGGCTTTTCTTAAATTTTGCAATCCAACATCGATTTTTACGACCACCCTAGTGTTTACTGACGGAATTGTGTAACTATCTATACAATAAAACAATTTAATGAAAGCAAAGAATTAGATCTTTGTTCGTCGAGAGAGAGCTTCATTAAATCGCTGGCTTAGCGCATGGTATCAGCGGTTTGCTATCAAAACTCGTGTCTTGATATCCATGCTGAAATTAATATATAATATTGTTTACGGTGGAGCTACGGTAAACCAAATCATCTACCACTTCAAAGTTGTAGTTGTCAATGTCAACGCAACGAAGTAAACGAACGACCTTTGTTCGTTGAAAAAAATAATCGGTTATGTTCTCATTTAGCACCAGACCCACGTAACATCTCTCTCAAAGCCTCGCATGATAGAAATTAGTCCTCTCAGATTTATGACTATTTCACTGGACTTCGTATCAGTCAAAAATTGTATCAGATTAGCGGGGAAGCCAAACTCAGCCATAGTACCTAATAATTTTTGTCGTTTATGATTGCCAAATGCAGCTTTGAACTCAATAAACAGATGTAATTTCTTGGGTTTTCTCTAGGAGTTGTCGTAATGTAATTATCTGATCGGCCTTAGATTTAGCAGTTCTAAAGCTACCATGATAGGGTCCAATCAGATTCGCTAGGATGGGCTCAAGTCTTTGGACATAATACACTAGACGGGACCTTGATTGCTATGGGTGAAAGGATGATCACGCAATATTTGGTACAACACTTGGATCGCCTTCCTTAAGCACATGGCAGAGAACACTCAGATTCCAAGCATCGGCCAAAATCTTTGCTTTTTAACTTTCGGTAGAACTTTTGGGCTTACCTCTATCCCTGCAATTTTCGATACCCTGGTTATTTATTGTCTACCATAGACGCTTTATCCGCATGAGAATACGTTTCACATATCTCATCTTCTCATTTCAGCGCACGCGGTGCCATTGACAGCAGTTTTGCTTTATACGCAGCATCCTTTTCCTCGAGCATTCTTTGACATACCTTATCATAGCAAGGCTTGTTTGAGCGTGGTGTTTCATAACCCAGTAAGGTCCTTGCGTCAGTGGTCATAGAATTCGCTGTTACTGTGTGTCGGGAACACCAGAATAAGGGGGTTTAGGCATTGGCTATCTCGGTGATGTTCAGTTTTGTGCTGCGTAACTTCATGTGCGTTTTGTTACAGGCGTTACTTGGCACATGCTATCCATCGATTACCAAATGATCAATATGGTTTCTTGTCTTTGAATCAGGAGATATCCTGGTCGCCCGGGGGAAATCTTTATGTGTGAATGTGGTTCCACTCACTTAACCTTTCTTGCCGACGCGAAGATAAACAGTCTGAATCCGTTGTAGGATGTGTTGCTGCCTAGACTACATTTTTCGACTGCTGAACCAAGAGCATCTTCCCTTCGTTTTATAGCATTAAAATCTCTCAGAACAATTTGAATGTCATTGGCAGAACAGCGGTCATATATATCCTTCAGGCGTTCATTGAATGCATTTTTAATGTCCTCATCTTCCGTTGGATGTCCGAACAAATTAGCGTAATGTAAAATTTTTTCCCTTCAATGCGGATAGCGGCTATTCGGTCACTTACAGGGTTAAACCGCCAGACCAGATGTCAAAGTCTTCTGCCGACTATAAATCCACATCCAAATTCGTGTGTTTCTGCATGGCAGTTGTAAAAGATGTCACAGTTCTTTCGTCGTCTGCATCCCGCACATCTCATTTCATGTATGTTGGTAGTGTCAGCCTTGTATTTGTCGAGGACATCCGCCAATTGGATAGAGGCACTATCTCTGTAGAGAGGTTGGATATTCCAGGTGCATATCCGTAAATTATGGTCTCTATAACGTTTAAGATGTCGTTAACGTTTGGGGATGTTCTTTTCTTCTGTTTCTTCGTGTTTTTATAATATTTGTTTTATTCAAAGAGAGTTGATTATTAGGCCGCCATGGACGTTTCTAGTTTCTTGGGGCTACCAAAGCCATAGTAATTTCTGTTACATACTTCCCAAGACGCGTCGGTGGTATTTACGTTGCTAAACATATTAAAATATTGTGCAAATACCGATGTCGATTTTTTTCATTTCGTTGCATAGTGCTATCATACAGACATTGGAGTATATTATTCTCTAGTCAACATTACCTATCGATGTTTGCGCCAGATTCTTCGTACATATATTCTGGCCCTATTGGGTTACGACCGAACAATGGCTTGATTTGGCGAACCTCAAAACCATCGAATATGAAATAAAAAAAACCCAAATAGAGCTGGATAGGACATACGCTAAGGAAATCACCGACTGAAATCTCCCGGGCAGTCTTAGAATGAGATCGTCTGGGGCTACGAAGACGGGACCGCCCTTGTTCTACATAGATTAGAAGTACAAAGAAAGAATATGGAGAATTAGGAATGACATGGAACCAAGTCAAACCTTAGCAAATCATCGTGACAGATGGAGAGAATTCGTTAGCGCCATAAGTTCATATTGAACGTTTTATCAAACTGCTATTTAAGCAAATTGATTATAGAAAGGAAAAAAAATTTCGACCTATCCGTGTAGAAATTTACATATCCTTCTACAACTGGTGATGCGTGTTTGAGGGAGTCTGTAACCGAAATAAAGTGCATTTAATGTATGGCGCAATATTCAAAGAGCCTTCGAGCACTGTTCCATGATCAACATTCCTAAGTCACGATTGTAACAGTTGCACTATTTTTATTTCGGCAATGTGCTTCGTTACAATATCGACCGGCAAAACCTATAACACAGCGTAGTAGCTGGCTTTATTGTGAATTTGCAGCCATACGTTACACTATAAATCATTATCGGCTTCACCACTAAAAAGGTCGAGTTGGATATCGGCCGGACTTTCGCCCATGTAATTATCGTCCCCTTTTACGTATAATTGAAAAAAAAAAACTACTCCTCTAGGTCGATGTGCCACATTTCACTGTCAAGCTCTTGGGAAGATTAAATAAAAGTTACATTTTAATACAGTTTCTCTGGTTTGACAACTTTTCTACGGTATTCCCGGTAATCTTAAAAAAATATTTTCCAAACCTCGTTCTTAATGATTAACTTAGCCAATATTCGTTAATTGTCTAATTAGCCACTTACGTACTTAACAAAATAGAAAACTTCAATGTTCCAGCATTTCTTTCTGTGTATGCCCACAGTTATTTGATAAATTCACTCAACCATAAAAACTGTCTATTCCCGAAGACAGTTCACATAAATCTACTCTGTGAAATAAGTAAAACAGGAAATATTGTTAAAATTTATGAACGACAATTTATTGTAGCATATTTTTGTCCAGTTTTTTTTTCACGAAAGTTCAGTTAGTTTTAGACATGAATGACAATACAAATGAGGGTTCACAACAAATAACAGTCGTGCATGGCTCTGGGGAAACACAAATGCCACAAATGTTAACCCTTTCTCCCCTCCAAATGAACGAAACAAAACCCCGAAAAATAGAGGTTTTGTTGTTTTTTTTTTACTTTATTATGTGAGTGTTTTGTAATGAAATTGAATGATTACCACAAAATTGTCAATTTATTAGACGCAATTTGATACAATTTCGATAGATGACAATTTCAACCTTCTGTTCATTTTGCTTCTACTCAAATTTCAAAATGCCATTTGAAAGGGGTTCTCTGTATTTTGTGTTGTCTGATCTGCCCATGCCCGTAGTAAAAACACGAAACGTTGTCAAGAAAATTATAGACTGCGTATTTGTTTTAGCTGTCAAAAAAGAGAACTGAGGCCAGTGCTACCTTAAATTATCATATAGTTTAACCCTTTTTCGTTGTTGTTTGTCTGCAGTTTTGGGTTGGTTACGCCTCGTTGTCTCGTTCATTTGGCGGGGCTATAATTCACATTAATTTGTGTCATTTTTCAAATGCCTTCAAGTAGAACTTAACAAATGATTGTCAACTTTTCGTCGTATTTCTGGGAATTTGGGCATTTAATTCATATGTCGATGAAAATGTTATTTGTTAAAATGACAATTAAGTTAATGTTAATGTAACGTTAAATTTTAATTGCGTTTTTAATGTGTCACCATTTTTGGGTGACGTGTATGGGAAAATATTGAAATAGTTTGATATTGATTGTAAAATAACTACAATTATGACGGTTAATTGTTTTAAATAATGTGTGAGAAAGTAATTATTCTGTGCCTCAATTTTTTTTGGGGGTTTTTAAGAAAATTGTGGTCTACAGTTTCTCATGTTTAAGACTGCTTCTTGCATTGTCTGGAAATGGTTGATGATCTTTAATTTGTTCGTTGTAAAATAATCAAATGCTTGTTTATTATTAAATTTTAATTTGTGAAATGTGGTCAATAAGATTTTAATTGTTTAAAAACTTATTTATTAATTAGAAATATTACTTAGTAATGCATAACATCTTCCCAAAATTACGTGCGGGGTTTCATATGGGCTTTATGGCCACGACATACACCCAATGAAATCTTGCCCATATTCTGTATTTTATAAATCTACAACTGGATAAAGTTTTGGAGCAAAAACTTAAAGTCTAGCCACGCCCCTTCCAGTAGTTCCCATACAAATGTACCATTCCGCCCACTTTATTATTCGTGTAATAGTATTACTACGCTTAAAGCAATCTTACCCAAAATTTGTATCCAGTAATGCTTTAACTAGATACAGTATTGCCGGACCGGCCGTGGCATAGTGGTTAGAACACGCAACTACCATGCGGGAGATCGCAGGTTCAAACCTGGCTCCAGTCATCTTAAAAAAAGAAAAAAAAGAAATAAAATTTTCATTCATTGTCGGCTCCCCTCGAATGTTGTTGACAGCAACTTCGCAGTATTAAGCGTCGATTCAATCGTCGTGTCTAGTAAGAGCTTCTCAATCAGTGACGTTCGCATTCGTCGATAAACAAGTAGGTGCCGTTAGTTGTGAATCTAAAAATAGAAAGCGTGTTAATTCACAACAACGCGAGAAGCTATCCCATACCTCATTCATGGGGTGCAAAGGGAAATTAAGTTTTAAGTAAGTTTTAAGATACAGTATTGGTGAACTATTTCAATTCTAGCCAACTTACCTTCGGGTGCCTCAACACAATATTACAAATTCATTGAGTAATACTTTAACTAGATACAGAAGCCCTCATTGAAAGTTCTAGAGCAGTCCACAACGTCCGAGTCCTCAGTCCACAATGCCACGGACCTTCCGTACAGTGGTAGCAAATGTAAGAAGGCGCAATGTTAAGTAACCTCAATGGCATGCTACCAGCGAAGCGTCTTAGGAAGAAGGTAACAGAAGTTGCTGAAGCTCAACACAGAGGCTTCTTTGTGGCTTTGGCAGCCCCAAAAAACTACGGTCGGGTGCGGTGGCCTAATAAGCCACTCTCCTTAAACAAAACAATTATTTTGAAAACACGAAGAAAAGAAAAAGCAAGAACTTTAGCAAATGTTGACGGCCCCCGCAAACATTATAAGGACCATAATTTAAGGATATGCACCTGGAATGTCCGAATTCTATACAGAGGTTGTGCCTCTATCCTACTGGCGGATGTCCTCGACAAAGACAAGGCTGACATCACCGCCATACAGGAACTGAGATGAACGAGACAGGGATGCACACGACGAAAGAATTTGTAATGAACGAGTTTTCGAAAAAAAAAACATACATATATTGACAATCATCGGTGTGTATATCATAAACAAAATTTTTATCTTGAGTGTAATAGTTCTCTCAACATATGAGTTGCGAACACCTCACACTCATTTAACATGATGATAACAATATTCCGCAACATGTTGCTAGACATGATTGGTAATGAGCGGTAATGAACATTAGTCTAACACATTTAGCTTAGTCTCGGAGAAAACAATAATGCTGACAAAATCATTCCTTTTGTTCAGTTTTGTTCATCTTTTAGTACTTTTACTAGATGATCACTTGCATTTGTCGTTAGCTTTCGAGGTTCGCAAAGAATAATAGTTAATTTCTTTTTCTCTGAGAATTGTACAAGTACGGATCAGTTAATCCTAGTGCAGTGAAACACTACAATAAAATAACTCTTGAGCTTTATAAGTTAAATTAAAAGTTAAATTTAGCGAAGATTTCTTACCCCATTTTTGTGTTTTGTTGCGAAGAGTTGATAAACTTGGGTAAAAAGGTAAATTTCGTTGTCGTGATGTAAATAAATTGCTGAAAAATACTTAGGAAATTTTTTAAATACCTGCAGAATTTTACAAGACTTCGATCCACGTGGCTGTTATCCACAAGTAAGGCATTAAAAGTGCATTTACCAATAGGTAAAAAGACCACTAACTTGCAGGCATTTTTCGGTAAGACAGGCATTAAGAAACACATCAGGTTTTTTTCTCTATTAATTAATTTATTGTAGGTCTATCTTCGACCGAAAAATGCGCAGTTTAGTCGTGTGCCAGCTTCTTTCGGATTTTGGATTGCGAAATTGATGATTAATATGTTTTGGCTATCTTAAGTTCCATTTTATAAAAAAAAACCTGCGTCCACGAAAAAACAATCCCTCGTCAAACAGCATATGCCACATAGTGCGTAGATAAGCCTGGAAATTACGTAACACGAGCACATGGCAATGGGGCAATAGTAAGGCAGGCACACTTGATACCCAATCCAACACCATTATTACAGTGGAATTACGTAATACTACATGCTTCATGGAGACGACATAAGGGATAAATTTACTCGCAATGAATTCAACATAAATAATCTAAAAATAATTTCTAAATTTAAGTAATAGTTTGGTAAGATAGTATAAAAATTTGCCAGTTTGACTAACACTAGGTATTCATTTTTTTTGTTCATATTGCTATTAAACGTAATTTTATTTTAGCATGCTTCCAAAAGTCTTGAAGGTGACCCTCTTTAATTTAATCTGACTGTTGTAAACATGCAAGATCACACGGTCATAAACATCTTTCTTAACAAACAGCTACGTCACCAATAACCAAATATTGAGAACAACATCATCACTGCGGATCGCTGAGGCCTCATCGCTCTCGAGTAAATGATTTGGTGAGTACAATATTAAATAATTCTAGCATACCCCTTTCTCGCTACATATCGATGATAACCTACATTTAAAACATCATTATTATGAAAAAACACAAAACCTCCAAATACAAGTTTTGAGTTGTTAGTCTTCCTACATTAGATAATGGCAATAATTTTGTTCTCCCTTTGACAACGCTCATAGATCTTGTTTCAATTTTTATTCTGGAAATATAATAATGATTACAGTGCGGATTACCAGGGATGTCCCACCCTCAAGACTTTAGGAATAAAATAGATAGTTCGATAGCTTATAAAATTTTCATATTAAAAGGAAGTTTTGTAAACGGTTTTGGTACAATGAAATAAACTATCCCCGTTTCCTTTAAATTTTTCTTATAAACCTACTTCTAGTGATAACCTTAGCATAACGTGTTGGTAGAAGTACACCTCCTTATATTTAGATAGTAAGATGTAATATTTAAGTGATACATTTAAAAATCTTTTGAAGTTTTAAATTGGATTAATGTTTTTTTTTCTTTTATGGTTATTAATAAATGATTTATAATGAAATGTTAAAAACTTTCCCCGTTTTCCTGTAGAAGGCTATGTGTTAGGGTAGACTGAATTAGGGTTCTTAGTAAATACTTTTTGGACGTCACTAAGAATTAGGTAGGTGTGGGTTCTGAGACGTCGATCTCGTTCATCTTTGAGATCAATCTTATGGTAATTTTACTGATCAATACACGTTTTATTTCATACCATCTCATATAATAGCCATGGTGGGGCTTTATTATTTTATTTATTCATGGCTACCTTGGCCCAGTTAATTGAAGTAGATTTTTTTTTTTGTTAGGGAGTCTATAATAAAAATTATTTTGTAATTAAACAGAGACAGAAGAAAGGAAGCAAGTACCTCCCCCAAACTCCGACTGATTGCTAGCAGAAATGGCTCCCGCTGGCTTCTTTTCATTTGATCTTCAGGAATGATTAAGTTCCTATTAATTCGGTACATTACATATACAAAATGGCGCCCAACGTGGGGCCGGAAGTTCCAAGTAAACTTTTGTTTGGTTTTTTTGGTCTTTCGGTTCTGAATCGTAATTTTTAGATTAGATTTCAATATAAGTTTAGTGTCCAAGAAGTTAGATTTCAAAATCTTTTCATGAGAATAAATGTAAATGCTTTTCTGGAGTTTTAGATGCTTGAGTGTACAAATATCGAGTATCTAACCGATTGCCTCTGTACATTATTTTCTCAAGGAAAGGCAATGATGTTGTATGAATTGGGCAATAATACTAAATGTGTCGATTATTTCATTTTAAGCGCGTACAATATCTATCAACCCTCAGCTATACCCTCTAATTTGGATAATGTTAATTGAGCTTCTAGCAATTTGACATCCGATAGGGAACAGTAAGTTGTTGGAGTTATAATCAACTGTAACTTTCTCGTAAGCGGGAAGGTGAAATTTTAATGAAGGCATATTTTCCATAGACCGGTTTTGTTTTCCTTGTATTGATCAGAAAAAAAAATTCATCTACCCTAATAAAACCTTCCTAAAGGAAAAACTCATTATTTATACATATCCATATTTCTCGGATTGGCCAAAACAAATTACTTGAAATTATTAAGATAATTTTAATAGTGTAATTCGTTAAACAATATAACAAAGCTAAAATGTCTTTAGTTCATAGTCCGCCACCAGCTGAGGCAAGTGGTGTATCACTAACTTCAGCTCAGCATCAGACTACCCTCTCCCCGACTTCTTTTCGTCCGCCAAATTTGTCGGCTGTTTTAACCTTTTGCCCTCTTTGTAAGGAACAGATGAATGAGAAAACAGACTGTTTAAGAATTATGAGATGCAATCACGTGTTCCATAGGACATGTATTGAAAAACATCTCTCAGGGGCCAACGACTGTCCAACTTGCCATCAACCGTGTGAGTTAAGCGATCTACAAAAGGTTACATTTCCCATTAAGTTCTCCAAGCCGAAAGGTAAACCTCGAGGTGCTATGTCGAAGCAGTATCACACCCGAAGTCTCAGTAGAAACCTTTTTCAAGAGACGCACAACTCGAATTTAGAAGCGAGCTTAAATGAAGATTTGATACTTTCTACTCCTAATAATCCAAATACAAATCGTAATACTCTGCACGCAAGTCAAGCAAATCCTGAATTAGTAAATTTAAATCTACCACCTTCTACTATAAATTACAATGACCTATCGAAAATAGTTGAGACTAGTGTCACCAGAATTTTAGCAAACTTGAATCTAATACCAAATTCTTCAAATCCATTGCAAAATCAGGAATCAGATATGACAGAAAATCATTTTGACAACCGAACTAATAATCGTCATCCACAAGTGCCTGTGCAAACGATTTCACCCAATATTTCGGGACACAGCTCAGCTGCATCTAATGTATCAAATTTCAATGTGGATAAGATTACTTCCATAATTCAAAATTGGGGACTAAAATTTGATGGTTGCGCCACATCTATTAGCGTTGATGAATTCCTATACAGAGTTCGGTCTTTAACTCATGACACTTTTCAAGGAGATTTCTCAATTATATGTAAAAATCTACACATACTTCTTAGAGATAAGGCTCTTCGCTGGTTTTGGAGGTACCACAAACAGGTGGATACTATAGAGTGGAATGCTTTTTGTGCTGCGATAAAGTTTCAATTTAAAGAGTTTAAATCTGACTTTGATATCCGCGAAGAAATACGGAGTCGCAAGCAAAGACCCGGCGAGTCATTTGATAACTTCTATGAAGCCATCTCAAGTATAATGGATCGACTTACGATCCCTCTCGCTGAAGTGGATTTGGTCGAAATTTTAACACGGAACTTAAGGCCGGATATAAGGCACGAATTACTTTACGTTTCCGTACAATCTATTCCTCACTTACGAAAACTAGTGCAAATGCGAGAAAGTTTGTTGAATGACGAACACGTACGTCGGAATGTAATGATTAGAAATAATAATATGCTTGTACCAAGAAAACAAATTTCCGAAATTAATGTTGAAAACGAGTCTCCGCCTCGCGAATTGGAGGGATGTTTTGATAATGCTATTGAAGCTGTTTATAAGTCTGATTCTATTCCATGTTGCTGGAACTGTGACCAGCCCGGACACCATTGGGAGGATTGTCTCCAGGATCGGAACATATTCTGTTATGGATGCGGTGCTAAAAATACCTACAAGCCGCAGTGTCAGAAGTGTTTGTCACGTAGGTCAAAAAACTTAAAATGTCCTCTCCCTCCGAGGGATCCGATTTAAAGGCAACGTCAAAATTTCAAAACTCATCAGATGCGAACTCATCTGGTACAGACATTAATTTAACACTTAATTTAAAACCTAATCTATTACAAAATGATTGTGATACAAACATTAATAATGATATAACCTCGAAAAATAATTTTCTTATTTTGAAACGAGACGCAACTCAGTCTTCAAATAGTAATAGCATTAATTCTGCGAATATTATATTTCCACGGCTTCCATACCATGAGCGATTGAAGCTTTATATAAAAAAACGAAATGAAATTTTAGGCAGTAATGCAATCAGCGAACTATCCTGCAAATGTCCAAAAAGATCGACATTACGATTACGTTTATATTATAGAAATCGTAAACATTGTTCGAAACTTCTAGTTTCGGCAATAGTGAGTTGTTCAAATGACCAGCGCTATTACGCCAAAGTATCATTTTTAAACTTCTCGGAATTCGGGTTATTAGACACCGGAGCGAGTATAAGCTGTATAGGGGCAGATTTTGCTCTTCAAGATTTTTCTAAATTTCCAAATTTTGTAAAATGCAAGACACATGTGAAAACTGCTGATGGTAACCTACAGAAGGTCGTAGGATGGATAACTGTTGATGTGACTTTTAAGGGGAAAACACATGCTCTCAATTTGTTTATCATTCCAACGATATCACAACGTCTAATACTCGGAATAGACTTTTGGAAGAGTTTCGAACTAATACCTACTATTATTCAGTCGGTGGATCTTATTGATAAATCCGTTTTAAATCTGAGTTCGCCAGAATTATTTAATGCAATTTCGTCCACTGATTTTAAGCAGGAAGATAAAAAAAGTATTAAGGATGAAAAGGAAGACATTTATTTTCCACTTACTTTAGACCAAAAGCATCAACTTGATGCAGTGGTATCGCTTTTTCCGAATTTCGAAAAACAAGGTCTAGGTAGAACAGCTCTTATAAAACATGAAATAGATGTAGGAGACTCAAAACCAATAAAACAACGTTTTTATCCGGTATCCCCAGGAGTTGAAAAACTTATGTTTGCTGAGATTGATCGCATGCTATCATTGGGGGTAATCGAACAATCTAATTCCCCATGGAGTTCTCCGATGAGAATGGTTATCAAACCAAACAAAATACGCCTATGCTTAGATGCGAGACGCCTGAATTCCGTAACGAAAAAGGATGCTTATCCATTACATTCCATTGAAGGTATATTTGCTCGTCTCCCAAAAGCAAATTTGATATCTAAGTTGGATCTCAAAGATGCCTATTGGCAGATTCGTCTGGCGGAGGAAGCAAAACCATTAACGGCCTTCACAGTCCCTGGCAGACCACTATACCAATTCGTGGTTATGCCATTCGGACTGTGCAATGCACCTCAGACCATGTGTCGTTTAATGGATGAGATAATTCCAGCGGATCTCAAAAACTGTGTTTTTGGCTATTTAGACGATCTCGTTATAGTCTCCGAAAACTTTGAACAACATTTGGCTGTTCTTGTTCGAATATCAGAACAGTTTCGGAAAGCAAATTTAATTTTGAACGTTGCGAAAAGCCACTTTTGCGTAACACGGGTTAAATACTTAGGTTACGTAATAGGCAATGGAGGAATAACAACTGATCCTGAAAAGGTTGACGCAATTCGAAATTGGCCAACGCCAAAAAATTTAAGGCAAGTCAGGGGATTTCTAGGAATAGCTGGATGGTACAGAAAATTCATAGAGAATTTTTCCACAGTTGTATTTCCAATAACAGAGACACTTTCTAGTAATAAAAAATTTTTCTGGAGCCCTGATGCTCAAGCTTCATTCGAAAAAATTAAAACATTGCTAAGTTCAGCGCCAGTATTGGTCAATCCTGATTTTTCGAAGAAATTCTTTGTCCATTGTGATGCCAGCGATTATGGCATAGGAGCTGTGCTGATACAACTGGACAATGACGGTATCGAAAAACCTATAGCTTTTATGAGCAAAAAATTAAATTCAGCTCAAAGAAATTATAGCGATACAGAGCGCGAATGCCTTGCTGCCGTAGAAGCTATTCAAAAATTTAGATGCTACTTGGAATTGCAAGAATTTGAAGTGGTGACGGACCATTCGAGTCTTCTTTGGTTGATGAGGCAGCCAAATTTAAGCGGGAGACTAGCTCGGTGGGTTCTGAAATTGCAAGCGTATACATTTACCGTTAGCCATCGGAAAGGAAAGGAACATATTGTCCCTGACGCACTTTCGAGGCGTAACTACGACGACGTTGCAGAACTTGAGTTTAGTGGGCCAGAGATAGATCTATCATCTCCATGTTTTGATTCGTTGGAATATAGAAATCTTAAATTTAAAGTTAGCGAAAATCCAGACAAGAACCCGGATATTAAAGTCTTGGATCAGTTTGTTTACATTCGCACGGAACACTACAACGGAGTTGAAGAAGACGAAAACACCTGTTGGAAGCTTTGGATACCAACTGGGCTCCGAAAAGATTTGATAATTCGAATGCACAATCATCCTGTGGCATCGCACGGTGGCATGGCCAAGACCATAGATCGGCTAAGACGCAAATTTTTCTGGCCAGGGTTGGTTCGCGATGTGCGAGATTATGTCAGAAACTGTGAAACTTGTAAATCCACAAAAGCGCCAAACTTTGTAATGAAGCCAGAAATGGGAAAACAGGCCATATCGGTGAGACCATTTCAACGTTTATACATTGATTTGATCGGCCCGTTTCCACGAAGTAAATATGGAAACTGTGGTTTACTAATTGTACTCGACCACCTGACAAAATTTCACTGGCTGCAGCCATTGCGAAAATTTACTTCTAATGCTATAATAGAATATTTGGAGAAACAAATTTTCCATTGCTATGGCGTTCCCGAAACCATAATCAGTGACAATGGATCACAGTTCAAGGCCAACGACCTTAACGCTTTCTTTACGACTTACGGCATAAATCACGTTTATACAGCTCTCTATTCTCCCCAGTCCAACGCCTCAGAGCGCGTAAACCGATCAATTATCGCAGGTATCCGTGCATATTTAAAATCCGACCACACTAAATGGGATGAACATCTAAGTTCAATAAGCTGTGCCTTAAGAAATTCATGCCACCAAGCCATTAATATATCCCCATATCATGCTGTCTTTGGTTTTGACATGGTGACTCATGGTTCATCTTACAGTCTCCTTAGAAATTTGAAATTATTGGAAGAACCTTCTGTTACACTTTATAGGGATGATCAATTGCAACTGATAAGAAAAGATATTCAAAAACATATAACTAAATGATATGAGCAAAATCAGCGTCATTATAACTTAAGAACACGGCCCCAAACATTCCAAATTGGACAAGAAGTGTTACGGCGAAATTTTGTGCAGAGCAGTTTGGAAAAACGTTTCAATGCGAAACTAGCCCCTCTATTTATCAAGGCGAGAGTTAAGGAAAAACTAGGTCAGCATTATTATGTCCTAGAAGATTTATCTGGTAAACCAATTGGAACGTACCATGCTAAAGATATTAGAGAATAACATGCTCAGCAATCTCTATTTTTTTTTTGTTCACCTCGTTTTTTTTTCTAGCTAATATTATATCCTAATAGGTAATATTATCTAGTTTTGTAATGAACGAGTTTTCGAAAAAAAAAAACATACATATATTGACAATCATCGGTGTGTATATCATAAACAAAATTTTTATCTTGAGTGTAATAGTTCTCCCAACATATGAGTTGCGAACACCTCACACTCATTTAACATGATGATAACAATATTCCGCAACATGTTGCTAGACATGATTGGTAATGAGCGGTAATGAACATTAGTCTAACACATTTAGCTTAGTCTCGGAGAAAACAATAATGCTGACAAAATCATTCCTTTTGTTCAGTTTTGTTCATCTTTTAGTACTTTTACTAGATGATCACTTGCATTTGTCGTTAGCTTTCGAGGTTCGCAAAGAATAATAGTTAATTTCTTTTTCTCTGAGAATTGTACAAGTACGGATCAGTTAATCCTAGTGCAGTGAAACACTACAATAAAATAACTCTTGAGCTTTATAAGTTAAATTAAAAGTTAAATTTACGGAAGATTTCTTACCCCATTTTTGTGTTTTGTTGCGAAGAGTTGATAAACTTGGGTAAAAAGGTAAATTTCGTTGTCGTGATGTAAATAAATTGCTGAAAAATACTTAGGAAATTTTTTAAGTACCTGCAGAATTTTACAAGACTTCGATCCACGTGGCTGTTATCCACAAGTAAGGCATTAAAAGTGCATTTACCAATAGGTAAAAAGACCACTAACTTGCAGGCATTTTTCGGTAAGACAGGCATTAAGAAACACATCAGGTTTTTTTCTCTATTAATTAATTTATTGTAGGTCTATCTTCGACCGAAAAATGCGCAGTTTAGTCGTGTGCCAGCTTCTTTCGGATTTTGGATTGCGAAATTGATGATTAATATGTTTTGGCTATCTTAAGTTCCATTTTATAAAAAAAAACCTGCGTCCACGAAAAAACAATCCCTCGTCAAACAGCATATGCCACATAGTGCGTAGATAAGCCTGGAAATTACGTAACACGAGCACATGGCAATGGGGCAATAGTAAGGCAGGCACACTTGATACCCAATCCAACACCATTATTACAGTGGAATTACGTAATACTACATGCTTCATGGAGACGACATAAGGGATAAATTTACTCGCAATGAATTCAACATAAATAATCTAAAAATAATTTCTAAATTTAAGTAATAGTTTGGTAAGATAGTATAAAAATTTGCCAGTTTGACTAACACTAGGTATTCATTTTTTTTGTTCATATTGCTATTAAACGTAATTTTATTTTAGCATGCTTCCAAAAGTCTTGAAGGTGACCCTCTTTAATTTAATCTCACTGTTGTAAACATGCAAGATCACACGGTCATAAACATCTTTCTTAACAAACAGCTACGTCACCAATAACCAAATATTGAGAACAACATCATCACTGCGGATCGCTGAGGCCTCATCGCTCTCGAGTAAATGATTTGGTGAGTACTATATTAAATAATTCTAGCATACCCCTTTCTCGCTACATATCGATGATAACCTACATTTAAAACATCATTATTATGAAAAAACACAAAACCTCCAAATACAAGTTTTGAGTTGTTAGTCTTCCTACATTAGATAATGGCAATAATTTTGTTCTCCCTTTGACAACGCTCATAGATCTTGTTTCAATTTTTATTCTGGAAATATAATAATGATTACAGTGCGGATTACCAGGGATGTCCCACCCTCAAGACTTTAGGAATAAAATAGATAGTTCGATAGCTTATAAAATTTTCATATTAAAAGGAAGTTTTGTAAACGGTTTTGGTACAATGAAATAAACTATCCCCGTTTCCTTTAAATTTTTCTTATAAACCTACTTCTAGTGATAGCCTTAGCATAACGTGTTGGTAGAAGTACACCTCCTTATATTTAGATAGTAAGATGTAATATTTAAGTGATACATTTAAAAATCTTTTGAAGTTTTAAATTGGATTAATGTTTTTTTTCTTTTATGGTTATTAATAAATGATTTATAATGAAATGTTAAAAACTTTCCCCGTTTTCCTGTAGAAGGCTATGTGTTAGGGTAGACTGAATTAGGGTTCTTAGTAAATACTTTTTGGACGTCACTAAGAATTAGGTAGGTGTGGGTTCTGAGACGTCGATCTCGTTCATCTTTGAGATCAATCTTATGGTAATTTTACTGATCAATACACGTTTTATTTCATACCATCTCATATAATAGCCATGGTGGGGCTTTATTATTTTATTTATTCATGGCTACCTTGGCCCAGTTAATTGAAGTAGATTTTTTTTTTTGTTAGGGAGTCTATAATAAAAATTATTTTGTAATTAAACAGAGACAGAAGAAAGGAAGCAAGTACCTCCCCCAAACTCCGACTGATTGCTAGCAGAAATGGCTCCCGCTGGCTTCTTTTCATTTGATCTTCAGGAATGATTAAGTTCCTATTAATTCGGTACATTACAAATTGTGACATCTTTTACATCTTATTTCCCATGCAGAAATACACGAATTTGGATGTGTGGACTATGAGTCGGCAAAGACTTCGACACTTAGTCTCGCGGTTTAACCCTGTAAGTGACCAAATAGCCACTATTCGCATCCGGGCGAAATATTTTTACATTACGATAATTTGTGTATACGCACCGACGGAAGACAAGGACGATGAGATTAAAGATGCATTTTATGAGCGCCTGGAGTAGATATATGACCGCTTCCCTGCACATGACATTAAAATTGTTCTGGGATATTTTTATGCAAAAATAGGAAGGGAAGATGTCCATCGATCGGTAAATTCAGCTTGCATACCGACACGTCAGACAACGGGTTAGGCTGGTTAGCTTCGCAGCGGAAAGAAACATGGTAGTGAGTGGAACCAGATTCCAGCACAAAGATATCCACAAGGCATCTTGGCTATCCTCCAATAAAAACGTTAAAAATCAAATTAATCATGTGGTAATTGATGGCAGGCATGCATCTAGTGTCGTGGACGTGCGTCTGATCCGTGGTGGTAATATTTGCTCTGATCATTACCTGGTTGCAGCCAAGGAGCGCACGAGATTGAGCTGAGCGAAAAACGCACATAACCAAACTCAAAGAAAGCTGGAGATCGCGAAGCTGCAAACCCCAGATATAGCCACCACCTATCCAACCAGCTCTCCCAACTTCTACAACACAACGCCTCTACTTCTGACGTTCCCGATACACATTGGCAGCATATTGCGCATTCCATGGCAGCCGCCACAACAACCGTGCTACGATATAAAAAACGGCGCTCAGACGAATCCTGGTACGATGAAGAATGTTGCATAGCGTCTGAGGGACAGGATGCCGCTTATAGGGCTACGCTGCAGCAAATTGTAAAACGGACTGTTAGGCAACGGCACAAAGAGACAGTAAAACAGGCGAGGCAGAAAGTTAAAGCAAAAGGCTACGGTAATGGGCTCCCCTCCTGTAAGGACAAGGATGGAAATCTGGTTACACATACGCAGAGTGTGCTGCATATATGGAGAGAACACTTCCAGCAAATGCTGGTTCCATAACGCAGCGCACGTGAAGTTATCACGGCTTAGATTGCCCACTACCAAGTCAAGCTGAGGTACGAAGATCAATACCGCGGCTGAAGAACAATAAAGCAGCCGGCGCCGACAGACTTCCGGCAAAGCTCTTCAAGTCCGGTGGCGAGGAGCAGATAACGAGCATGCACCAGCTCCTACGCACGGTTTAGCTTAAATAGTGCATGTCTATGCCTTATCAGTGTGGCTTTAGATCTGGCAAATCAACAACTGACCAGATATTCACACTTCGGTAAATCCCGGAAAAGACCCAAAAGTAACAGATCGACACGTACCGTGTTTTCGTCGACTATTAAGGTTTCTTCGACAGGCCGATACGTCAAAAATTACTCCAAGCCATGGCTGAGTTTGGTATTCCAGCGAAGCTGATACGCCTTTGCAGAATGACGCTGACTGACACGAAGTCTTCAGTGAAGATTGGCAAGGATCTTACGGAGTCATTATATACCAGTCGAGGCCTAAAACAAGGCGACAAGGCATATCGTTTGACGTCTTCAACATAGTGATGGAGATGATAATGAGGAAAGCTACAGTAAACACGAGATATACGATATTCAACAAAAGCTACATGCTACTCGCGTACGCTAATGACGTAGACATTATCGGTCGAAAATTGCGGGATGTGACTGCAGCCTTTTCAGGTATATAGAAGGAATCAGCGAAAATGGGTCTAACGGTGAACGAGGACAAAACGAAGTTTTAAGTTTCAGCGAACAAAGAATCTACTCGTTTGGGAAACTGCGTGAACGTTGAAAACTATTATTTCGAGGTGGTAGATAATTTTATCTACCTAGGCTCCGCCATCAACAAAAGAAATAATGTCAGCCTCGAAATCCGGAGAAGAATTCTGCTTGCTTGCTAATAAATGCTATTACGGACTAAGCAAACGAGTCAATGACAGAGCCCTCTCTCGACGGACAAAAATCCAGCTATGTATACCAGATACTGGTTCTACCTGTCTTGATGTACGGTTCAGAATCTTGGGTTATGACTAGAGTTTTTCCCCCGGGATTTCCCTGGCGGGAATTCCCGGAATTCCCGGTCATTTTTAATTACCGGTTTCCCGGGAAATTCGTCCGGGATTCCCGGGAATTTAAAACACCTTTGGCAGATCAAATTTTAGAAACTTTAATGAAGCGAATTGAAGAAAGAAGGGGCAAGCGACTTTATACCTTAGTGAAGTATCTTAAAGATCCAATAGTATTTGATAAGAATGCTAATAACTTATTTCAAACTGCTTTAAAACAAAATGTGATCGCGTACGCTGAACAAATTTATACTCGACTTTTTAAAGAAGACGTTATCGACGAAGTTCTGGAATCGGACGAAATTCCTATTTGTGACCATTTGAGGATATTTTAACCGATGCCATAACAAATGCAATGTTGCATCAAGTAATAGACTACTTAATTACTTGATAAAAAAGGATTTACAATTTTACGAAGCAAGTGGAAATGCAACGGAAAATGTCACCATTTTATTGAATGCTCTTCTGACAATAAGGCCAACATCAGTTGATAGCGAGAGAATGTTTTCAACAACAGGGAATTAGAGTTAGAATTAGAAACAGACTGTCTGATGAAACTATTAACGCTCTTTCTGTTTTCAAAACGTATTTTAAAAATGACAAATTAACTTTTATTGTTTAACTCATATTTTTATATACATATGTTTTTCTACTGCGAGAAAATTCCCGGAAATTCCCGGGAAATGCAAAAATTTTTCCCAGTTTCCCGGGAAAAAGAGAAACTCTAGTTATGACACAAGCGGTAAATCGGGTTTGGCAGTGTTCGAGAGAAAAATATATGGACCCATCATCGTTAACGAGCTGTACACTGACATTGACGTGGTCTGACGTATTAAGGTGCAGCGGTTGCGTTGGCTAGGTCATGTTGTACTCATGGACGAAAATGCTCCAGCTCGAAAATTCTTCGACGATGAACTCGATGGGCGGCGCAGAAGAGGGCGACCAAAACTCCGTTGGAATGGCCAGGTTACTGAGAACCTTACAGAACTTACAGTTTGGTCACGACCCGATCCGTCTGCATATTTACATTTACGTTGCCGAGTACTCTCTAGGTATCAAATTTTATCTCTCTAGTACTAAAAAAAAGTTTTGATACGCCCACTATGCCCACTTATCCAAAATGTAAATTTCGCCTGCATATTCATATTCGTGTTGTCGAGTACTATATGGATATCAATTTGTATCTTTCTAGCTGTTAAAAAAAAGTTTGCCAATCCCAATCCGCCTATAGGGTTAAAAAAGGCGAATATCCTTACGGTATACTAACTGCCTTCCAATTTTCATTGAAATTGATTTACCCGTTTAGACGTGATTGAACCATAAACAAACAAACAAAGGACAAACATTCACATTTATAATATTTATAGGCATAGGGATAGTGTATTTATGAACAATATTAGGTTTTTAAAATTTGATTTGGGTCAATATAATATAACACATAAGTTCAAATTTTCTCTTTGCATCTTGTTATTTGACGTAAATTTTACGATAACGATTTTCGTTCCAATAGTAACGGTATTTTCCAGGCACATCTTTTAATATGAAACAATAGTCTCTAATTTAATCCTGGATCTCTTTACAATAAACTGGTACATATAAATAAAAAGGATAATAACAATTATCTCATATGTAAATCAAGTTTGTCCTCAAAATTTCAGCAGACTACAACAAACCCGATCTTTGACCAAAGCAACGAAATGAGTCTAAACCTTATTAACATAGTTTCACACAATGACTACGGATAAATGATACAGAGATACCTAAGGATACTTACTACATTTGTGCAGTTTATTATGTGAATATCCTTAAAAATGTAACCTAAAACCGGCTCATTTTATAAACAAGAAAGAAAAATACAAAAATTGCTTATAATTTAATTTTAAGAACAGTAGCAACAAAAAAACTAGCTGGACAAAAGTGACATTTCCTTTCAAAGGAAATTGTCCTTTTTTGAATAATGTTCTCAGTACCGCACATAAATGTAAATTAATGGTCACTAAAGCCGACAACAATGGTGGTGAGTTCGTTAAACCTCATTCGGTGGCATGTTCTCATTTCTACTGAATGCAGTATGTAAATTTACGTCTTATAACATAGATAGAGATACAAACGACATATGCGGTACATTATGTTCGAACAACTTTCTGTCATGAGTATATAAATACATTTTGTGTTATTTTTGGGAATATTTTCAAGATTTTCGTTATGTTTTTCGTTACGGTTTCTCTAATTTAGTGTGAAATGTTTAAGCACTAAATTTGGGTATTATATTTGTTTCCCTTCGTCTGCTGCTCGACATTGTAGCACAAGCAGTTTTAATGGCCTTTAAAGATAATTAATTATCACAAGCGTGTTAAATGTGTAAGAATTATTTTATTGTTTGTCTCGGTTTAATTTTATTTATGTGATCATAATTTAGAATTATGAAATATAGTATATGAGTTTCCGGTTATAAAAAGGGCTGCGTAAAAGGGAAGCTAAGTTAATGTTTGAAAAATAATTTACTAGATGTTCTGATTTCGAATAAGAATACACACGCAAATTAAAAGAGAGGGAGAGAGAGAGTAAACTTAAATATAACCAGTACAGAAATTTCAGTCAGTTAAACTGACTGATAAATACCATCACCCAATATAAGATATTGTTTAAGTCTTGAGTTATTGAAATTAACCGATTTGTAATTAAAACCAGTTACAAAGTTTCAGTCGGGCAACCCAACTTACATTTACCCTTACCCTCAGTAAAACAAATAATTTTCTATTATATTGATATTATTAATCGATTTCTAAAGTGGGCGGAGTGGTACATTTGTATGGGAGGTACGAGAAGGGGTGTGGTTAGGCTTCCAGATTTATTCTCCATTACTTTATCCTGTTATAGCTTTACTAATTACATAATTTGGGTACGATTGCCTTGGGTGTACTGATATTATTAGTACATCCCTAAAGTGGGCGGAAAGGTACATTTGTACGGGAGGTACCATAAGGAGCGTCGCTAAACTTCCAATTTTGTCTCCAAAACTTTTTCCTGTTATAACATAACAAAATACAGAATTTGGGCACGACCGTGTAGAGTGTATTGATATTATTACCCTATTTATAAAGTGGGCGGAGTGGTATATTTGTATGGGAGGTACCAGAAGGGGCGTGTCTAGACTTCCAGATTTTTTCTCCAAAACTTTATCCTGCTTAAACTTTACCAAATACAGAATTTGGGCAAGATTGCGTTGGGTGTGCTCATATTATTACTACATCCCCAAAGTGGGCGGAAAGGTACATTTGTATGGGAGGTACCATAAGGGGCGTTGCTACACTTCCTGATTTTTTCTCCAAAACTTTATCCTGCTTGAACTTTACCAAATACAGAATTTGGGCACGATCGCGTTAGGTCTTTTAATAATATTAATCGATTTCTGAAGTGGGCGGTACCAGATGTGTATGGGAGGTACCAGATGGGGCGTGAATAGACTTCCAATTTTTTTCTCTAAAACTTTATCTTGTTATAGCTTTACTCAAAATAGAATTTGGGTTCGATCACGTTTAATTTATTGATATTATTTCTCCATCTCTATAGTGGGCGGAAAGGTAGATTTGTATGGGAGGTACCAGAAGGGGCTTGTCTAGGCTTTCAAAATTTTTTCCAAAACTTTATCCTGTTATAGCTTTACTAAATACAGAATTTGGGGACGATCCCGTAGGGTGTATTGATATTATTACTCGATTTCTAAAGTGGGCGGAATGATGTATTTGTATGGGAGGTACCAGAAGGGGCGGGGCCATGTAGCCCATTTGCAATACCGTAAGTAGTTTTGAGAAAAAAATAACTCGTGCAAAATTTCAAAACATTTGGTTGCGTCTTTCGAAAGTTATCGTGCGAACCAGCCGGACAGCCACCGGACAAACAGACAGACAGACAGACGGACATGGCTCAAACGACTTAATTTGGAATTTGGTTCAAAGAAACCTAGGGTCTAAAGTGACTCCTTTTATGTGTTACACTTTTGGGTCGTATCAAATGATATATACCTTCATCCCTACGGGTGATGGTATAAAAAGACAAAATAAAACCTTTTTAACTTTAATGGATGATTTAGTTGATTAACTGCGGCTAATTAATGCCAATAGATATGAAACATACAAATTTCCTCCCACTTCTACTACAACTAAGAAGGACATTGCTTTATACATTGTTTATATTATTGAAATATGTATAGGTATATGTTATCAATACATCAAATACTAGTACATTCAACCCCACATCGATATGGTAGCTGTGAAAACTTGTTGAACAAATTAAGTTGACTAACTTGTGGCACGATGACAACTAATACAATTATCAATAGATGGAATAGAAAAGAAATCTTACTGAAGTAGTTGATGAACAAGAACTCTTGCCTGTGATAATAAACGCTCCATAAACATACAATTTTCCTTTGGTTGTCATAGCTGTGTTACGTTACCGCTTGACTGGTTGCAATGAACCATGAGATCAAAGGCATTTTACGCTTATTTAATGGAAATGTTCACAATAATAATTTTCATCTATCAATTATAATGGTGGGGTATCAGGAAACTTGTAAAACTTAGGTTGTTAAAATGACACTCAAAGAAGCAAGAATGTGAGCTGACAGCTAAGTTGGTAATAATGATGGCGGCAATGTTGGCGCACAGTGGGCAAAGGTGATATATAAGGCGAAACTATTTCTTAATGGGACCGGCCGTGGCATAGTGGTTAGAACACGCGACTACCATGCGGGAGATCGCAGGTTCAAACCTGGCTCCAGTCATCTTAAAAAAGAAAAAAATAAATAAAATTTTCTTTCATTGTCGGCTCCCCTCGAATGTTGTTTGACAGCAACTTCGCAGTATTAAGCGTCGATTCAATCGTCGTGTCTAGTAAGAGCTTCTCAAAACAGTGACGTTCGCATTCGTCGATAAATAAGTAGGTGCCGTTAGTTGTGAATCTAAAAATAGAAAGCGTGTTAATTCACAACGCGAGAAGCTATCCCATACCTCATTCATGGGGTGCAAAGGGAAATTAAGTTTAAGTAAGTTTTCTTAATAATAATATATAATATAAACATTGACAAATTGAAAATAAATGCTAATGTCATAAAAGAGCTTTCTTGTTTTCTAGAAGATTGCTTCTTCGTTTAAACGAAGTTGAGTGAGCCAAAAAGTGTAGCGATTTACTATAATTGACAGAGATTTAATAACCTTTAGTTATTAAAATGTTAAAAGTCATATACGTACTGTTATTTGAGATTTTTTTTATTCCAAAGGAGCAGTGAGAACTAATCCTTTTGAATATTCTTGCAAATACTAAAAAATATTTCCATAATATTAGATTTTCATCCCGGGTAACAGTCTGAACTTCCCCAAACCTTTACAATTAATTCTCAGATTTGTCATTTGTATCGTCAACTATCTTTTTACATATATTTCTATGGTGCGGAGGTTTTGCTATTTTAAGATTACACTATGTCACAAAATTTCAAAAGTGTTTGTATCCGGGACATTTAACAATTGATTTTAATGTAAAATTTGAGGTATGTGGAAAGTAGAACGGTTTTTGCGATGTCGTCTAATTTTATTTTTAGTGTTTTAAAAAAAGTTAGATCTACTAAAATGTAATTTTCTTTGGTTTAAGTTCACCAAAGTTTGTAGACTCGGACGAAAATAAAATATAATAAAAATATTTCTTAAAAAAACGAAAGTTGTTTAAAATCCAACCAAAAATGACGAAGTTATGGCATTTCAAAGCTGGATATGTGTAAAAATTTTGATGCTTTTATGTTGTCGCTAAGTTTTTTCCGTCTTTTTATAAAAATTTCTCCGGTTTCAGCCAATTAAATGATAGAATAATATCTTACAAAAATTTTTTGCTCTTGGTCATCAAAATCGGATAAGATGGCATTTTAGTAGACATGAATATTTTCAAAACATTATTCTTCTTTATTGGCAGCAACAACAGAAATTAATCTATCAGTAGCCATACGTAAAAAAAAGTATTCCAAGCGCTTCGGTCTTTTGCGCTCCGAAGAATGTTCGCCACATCAAGCTTAGTTAACAGATCTTTCACCTGGTCCATCCATCGGAGCTTTGGTCGCCCCCTCCTGCGCCGCCCATCGAGTTTATTGCCAAAGACTTTTCGAGCCGGAGCGTTTTCGTCCATTCGAACAGCGTGTCCAAGCCAGCGCATTCGGTCTATTTGAAAGCGCTTGACTACGTCGATGTCGTTTTACAGATCATGATTCATTCGACGACGGTACTCGCCGTTAACGATGATGGGTCCAAATATTTTGCGAAGTATTTTTCTCTCGAAGACTCCCAGAATAGATTGAGCCGCTTGTGTCATTACCCAGGATTCTGCGCTGTAGAGCAACACAGGTAGGATCAGAGTCTGGTAGAGTTGGATCTTTGTTCTTCGAGAGAGCGATTTCTCATTAAATCGCTTGCTTAGCGCATAGTAGGAGCGTTTTGCGAACAATACTCTTCTTTTGATTTCCAGGCTGACATTGCTATTTTTGTTTACGGCGGAGCCAAGGTAGACAAAATAATCTACCACCTCAAATTTATAGTTGTCAACGTTCACGCAGCGTCCCAAACGAGTAGACTTAAAACTTGAACAATTAAAATTTGGGGAGATCTCAAAAACCGTTCTACTTACTTACTTACTTACTTAATTTCCCTTTGCACCCCATTAATGAGGTATGGGATAGCTTCTCGCGTTGTTGTGAATTAACACGCTTTCTATTTGTAGATTCACAACTAACGGCACCTACTTGTTTATCGACGAATGCGAACGTCACTGTTTGAGAAGCTCTTACTAGACACGACGATTGAATCGACGCTTAATACTGCGAAGTTGCTGTCACCAACATTTGAGGGGAGCCGACAATGAAAGAAAATTTTATTTATTTTTTTTTCTTTTAAGATGACTGGAGCCAGGTTTGAACCTGCGATCTCCCGCATGGTAGTCGCGTGTTCTAACCACTATGCCACGGCCGGTCCCACCGTTCTACTTTCCACATATTTCTTAGCGGATTTGAATTCAGCGTGAAACTTTACATAAGGATCAACTATTTAAAAGCCGGAATCAAAAATGTGTTGCATTGTGTTATTTACGTCTTCCAAATTTACGTTAAGGATCTGTGCCAGCATATATATAAAAATAGATGGAACCAGTTCAGATATTTCAGTCAGGTGAACTGAGTGATGTTACCGAAAACAAGGGAGTGTGCATGAGTGATGGACGTTAGTTTTAGACAATCACATCCTTTTTTTATTACTACTGTATATTAAATACTCAACTTGAATTGTTTATAAGAGCTGAGAATATTTTCATGAATTTTAAACCCTTAAAAATATAGAGAGGGTTTGTATAAGAGGTATGACTACTTTTTGTTTGATTTTGTTAGTCTTAGGACTTAACCTCCGCTGCAAGCATCAGCTCATGGAAAACATCCGGGTACATGAGAGCATGCCGGGGTTTGGAATCTCAGTCTGTTATGTCCTATATACAAGAAAGGAGATCGTAGTGAATGTACGAAATAGCGTGGAATAGGCCTTTTACCAATTGCAAGGTCCTTTTAAGCATATTGTGTGAGCGTCTGAAGCTAGTTGTAGAAAAATTAATTGGACCATATCAGTGCGGCTTTAGTCCTGGTAAATCTACGACGGATCAAATATACACTTTAATACAAATCCTGGAAAAACTCATGAAAATCAGATCAACACATACCACCTCTTTGTCAACTACAAAGCTGCCTTCGACTCTCCGATAATGAGTAATTCCTGCAAATCTAATTCGACTTTGCAGATGTAGCTTTGAAAACACCAAATCATCGGATAAGATTGGTAAGGTCTCAGGCAGGGTGATAGCTTGTCCTGTACACTATTTAATATAGTTATGGAGAAGGTGATGAGAAAGGCTAGTGTCAACATGTCTGGCACCATATTCCACAAGAGTCCCATGTCACTAGCCTATTCCGATGATATAGACATCATTGGTCGAAATCTGCGGGATGTAACTCCAGTTTTCTCATCACTGGAAAGGTGACAGGAAAAATGGGTTTAGTGGTCAACGGGGACAAAACAATAATAATAATTTCGACAAACAAAGTGTGCTCTCGGCGGGGACGCACCGTCAACGTTTACAATTATTGTTTTGAGTTAGCATATGAGTTGACCTACCTCGGATCTACCGTCAATAAGAAAAAAAATGTCAGAAATCAAGCGGAGAACAGTGCTCGCCAATATATGTTTTTACGGACTTCGGCAAAACTTTAGTAAAACCACCTTATCTCGGAATAAGTTGTAATGGGCCACTTAAGTAAGTAAGTAATCGGTTGGACAGACCCCAAAAAGGTAGAGTTTGTATGGGAGTAGTTTTTTTCCTATCCTAATCATCTTAGAACTTAACCTTCGCTTAGTGAATAGAAGACCAAATTTTTCGAGGACAGGCAGGCGGACACCCCAAAAATGGGTGAGTTTGTGTATGGGAGGTGGAAGTACTTTTTGTCCGATTGTGCTCATCTTAGGAATGTATATTCGCTTAGAGAATATAAGATAGCTCGATAGCTCTTAATCTATGGCTGTAATCGCGAGTACAGACAAAAAAGGCTATAAAATCCAAAAAGCTGTACCAAAGCGCCCTCCCACGGCATTCAAAAATAAATGTCAAAAATGTATTCCTCGACCTAAATAACCTCCACATATACATTTGGCTTGAGGAAACAAAATGTTCTTATGGCTCCAATATCTAACTCAATTCTTGAATATTTTGAAAAAATAAAAATTTTTGAGCTATGTTTTCTTTGGCAGAGTTTCATGGAATGACTCATAGAACAAGAGTAGCGATATGCCTTTGTGAATTCGGTCGTTTGAATAAGATGTACCGGATGGCTGTGGAAAATTTTCTGTGTTCTGTTGTTTTTTACTGTCACAAGACAATTAAACCGACCAGAAGGGGTTGTGGCAAATGTATCGAATATAAAAATAAAGGTTTACTCAAGTTATTTTGCCCACCAGCCAGCCAGACAAACGGACAGACGTACATGGCTTAATCGTCTTAAAAAGTTTTGAAACTAAATTAGTCTTAAGATAGTTGGGGTCCAACTCGTCTTCTTTAATACCGTACATTGGTAACAAAGGATATATACCCGGTTCTCCATGAGAAAGGGTACAACAACAGATTAATCAGTGGTGACTAGTGTTTTTGTCCCGGAAATCCCGACCAATTTTTTGTCCCGGAATCCCGGGAATGCGACTATGATTATTTAATCTGTCAATATCAAAAAGTTTAACAAGTTAAAATCCACTAAAAAACATAAATTATTTAATGTTCCAAATTTTTACCATAAAATTACCAATTAGTGACTATTTTCTTGACCATCACTATCGTCTTCCGTCTCTCGATGTGTTGCTTATCTTTCAAATGTGCTATAATATATAGAGAAAAATTCGAACGTATTAAATTGCTAAAATGGAACAGCAATACAATCTTTATCAATATTTTTGCAGGCAACACGAAGTCTGCCGGGTCTGCTAGTTGCTCCATAAAATAAATATTCGCCCCAATATCGGCATTTATAACATTAGGGTGATGGAACCAATTTGAAATGAATTCACAGCGAACAACTACTCACTAAAATTAATACTCTGCCCCATATTTGCTATTCTACCTTAAGCCGTTTGGTCTTGGTTTGGTTAAGTTTTTCTTTAAGGGGTAACAATTTTGAAAATCTCATGCAGATCTCTAATTCCTAAGGAAGCATTCTGATATAGATTTTTGCGATGCTACCTTCAGTCATTGGTCTGGGTGATGGTATAAGTTTTACCCCTTTTGGGGCATTTTTACCACTTAAGAACGAATATTGAAAAATTCCTTCGGATATGGATTTGTGCGATAATAGCTTTAGTCGCTTGGATTGGATCCTTTTTTACCCCTAAAAGGACGAATTTCGAAAAATCACTTCGTGCAGCTCTCTAATTCTATAAAGATATTACTCAATGGTGCCGGTTTTATCCCTTTTTGGCCTTTTTACCCCAAAAAATTCGAATTTCGAAAAATCCCTACCAGCAGCCCTATTGTTCTTTAAGAAGCTTGCTCTTATACATTTCCACGATAATAGCTTTTGCCGTTTGGCCTGGATAATGTTACCAGTTTTCTCATTTGTTAGACCTTTTTTCCCCCTAAAAGTACGAATTTCAAAAAATTCCTTGGTGCACCAATCCAAGTCTATAATGAGATTGCTCATGTACAGGTTTCACGATGATATCTTGTCTAAATATTAACAAATTTTCGGATAAATCATAACACGAGGTTTTTAGAATTTTTTTTATGTTTCATTTCATATTTGTTTATTTGTATTAAAATAAAAAAGGCTATTTTTATTTTGGTCCGGGATTTCCCGGGATCCCGGGAAAATTATATAAAAATCCCGATTTCCCGGGAAATGAAATTTATATTAATTAATAGAAGAATTACAAATCAAAATCAAGACTTTTAGTACTTCACATATATGACAAATTGATGTTCACCTTGCTCATATGTACCACATGACATATAAGTGGACTTTTTGAAAAATATTTTAATTTCCTCCCACTGTCACACCATGATGAGGAGCAAGTAGATGCGTCATAATATGACACGCTTTTGATGATGGGCGATCATACGAAAGTACCGCATATGGCTTGTTCCACTTCAGTCTTTTACGGGAATATGAACATACAATTATAATGATAACGTTGACGGCAGCCTGATGGCGGTTGTACCCGGTACTGACAATGAAGATGATGGTGAAGCTGATGATGATGTTATATGACAGGTACGTTTACGGTTTCATGGATATTTTCACCAAAAACAAGAACAATATTCAAGCAGTTCATAAAGGTACGAAAAGATAACGCAGACGTTTTTGGTGGAAGATGATGCAGAAAGCAAAGACGTTCTGTTCCATTTCACCGGGGGTCTGACATTTTTAAGTGTTTATGACATTGAAGGTCTATACAATGTCTTCACTAATGACACATGAAAATACTTAAACATGTCCAATGATTTCATTTTCAATTCCCTGCCAACGAGCGGTCCTCGCTCGTTCTCCATCGTTTTATGGCTTTGTTGAAACGTGAAGATGACGCTGACGATGATGAGGGTTTCAATAGCGCGTCCTCCGGTTTCTTTTTTTTTTTTCGTTGTTTCCTTCGCCTTCGTCGAGTTTGTAGTAGCGCCCACTTGTGGTTTTTGTAGTGTGTCCGTCCGTCCGTCTATCTTTCTTCAGTGTTGCCGTACGCTTAAGTGAATTGTTTTTGGTTCTCATTGTTTTGGTTGAGTTCGTTTTCTTTGCCGCCGTTTCACGGAACTTGTCTATAGTTAGCACTTTCCGTATTCTTTTGATTTGATTTTCTTTCAACGCATTTCCCGTCTTGCCATGAATACGGTATTTACTTGCAGTTTTTCTCGCATCAAAACGTCTCAATTGAAGAGTGAGAGCTTGATTTGATAAAGGAATGCGTGCCAGGAGTAAGTACTGGAAAAGGGACTAGTGATGTGGAATCTGATTTTAGTAGAAATGGTTCAATGCAATATCACATCACTTAATGCGATATATTTTATTTAGTATTATTTGTTTATCTGTACTTGATCGATGTTAATAAAAAATTGTTTCCTTAGCTTGATAATAGAAGTTGACATCAAAAAAAAAAAAATTGTCGTTTGCACAATTTTGTATTGTTTTGATATGTATAATTTCCGGATTTTTTGTACCCTCACCCTTAGAGAGGTGGGTATATATCATTTAAAATGCGAAAAAGTGTAACACAGTAAGAGAGACGTGTTAGATTGAGCCATGTCCTTCTGTCTGGCTGGCCGGCTGGAGAGCTGGTGGCAGGTTAACTTAAGTAATCCTTAACTCTTGACAATTTACTAGTACAAATATTGTCCAAAATTATGTAATAGGATTGTAAATGGGCAGAATAGTCCCACCCTTTCTGGTACTTCCCATAACTTCCAGGAGAATATTTAATTTTACTTACTTACTTACTTAGCTGGTACTTCTATGCAATCCCAGTGGATTATATACCGCACGTAGAAAAATATTATAAGCGCCTCGATCTTCTGCGCTTCTTCTCCAGTTAGTCACACCGAGTTCTGTAAGGTTCTCAGTAACCTGGTCTTTCCAACGGAGTTTAGGTCGCCCTCTTCTGCGCCGTCCATCGAGTTCATTGTCGAAGACTTTTCGAGCTGGAGCATTTTCGTCCATGCGTACAACATGACCTAGCCAACGCAACCGTTGCACCTTAATGCAGCTCGTACAGCTCATGATTCATACGACGCCGATACTCTCCGTTAACGATGATGGGCCTATATATTTTACGGAGTATTTTTCTCTCGAATACCGCCAGAACCGATTCATCCGCTTGTGTCATAACCCAGGATTCTGAGCCATACATTAAGACAGGTAGAACCAGTATCTGGTATAGCTGGAGTTTTGTTCGTCGAGAGAGGGCTCTGTCATTGAATCGCTTGCTTAGTCCGTAGTAGCATTTATTTGCAAGCAGGATTCTTCTCCGGATTTCTAGGCTGACATTATTTGCTTTCTTGATGGCGGAGCCTAGGTAGACAAAATTATCTACCACCTCGAAATTATAGTTGTCAACGTTCACGCAGTTTCCCAAACGAGTAGATTCTTTGTTCGTTGAAACTAATAACTTCGTTTTGTCCTCGTTCACCGTTAGGCCCATTTTCGCTGATTCCTTCTGAATACCTGAGAAGGCTGCAGTCACATCCCGCAGTTTTCGACCGATGATGTCTACGTCATCAGCGTACGCGAGTAGCATGTGGCTTTTGTTGAATATAGTGCCACTCGTGTTTACTGCAGCTTTTCTCATTATCATCTCCATCACAATGTTGAAGAGATCGCACGATAGGCCGTCGCCTTGTTTTATGCCTCGTCTGGTATAGAATGGCTCCGTAAGGTCCTTGCCAATCTTCACTGAAGACTTCGTGTCAGTCAGCGTCATTCCGCAAAGACGTATCAGCTTCGCTGGAATACCAAACTCAGCCATGGCTTCAAGTAATTTCTGCCGTATCGGGCTGTCGAAGGCAGCTTTATAGTCGACAAAAAGATGGTACGTGTCGATCTGTTTCTCTTGGGTCTTTTCCAGGATTTGCCGAAGTGTGAAAATCTGGTCAGTTGTTGATTTTCCAGGTCTAAAGCCACACTGATAAGGCCCGATCAGGTTGGATAACACTGGCTTTAGTCTTTCACATAGCACACTCGACAGGACCTTATATGCGATGGGTAAAAGGCTGATCCCGCGGTAGTTGGAGCACCCACTTGGATCACCTTTTTTCAGCACAGGACATAATACGCTTTCATTCCAATCGTCGGGCATGCACTCTTTAAGCCAAACCGTGCGCAGGAGCTGGTGCATGCTCGTTATCAACTCCTCGCCACCGGACTTGAAGAGCTCTGCGGGCAGACCGTAGGCACCGGCTGCTTTGTTGTTTTTCAGCCGCGATATTGATCTTCTTACCACGGCTTGACTTGGTGGTGGGCAATCTAAGCCGTCGTCGACAATTGGCGTGATAACTTCACGTGCGCTGCCTTCTGGAACCAGCAGTTGCTGGAAGTGTTCTCTCCATATGTGCAACACACTCTGCGTATCCGTGACCAGATTTCCATCACTTTCCTTACAGGTGGGGAAGCCATTACCATATCCATTTGCTCTTATTTTCTGGTAAAATTTTCGGGCCTCACCTCTATCCCTGTATCGCCCTATATCCTCGTTCTCCCGTTCCTTCATCTGACGTTTTTTTCGCCTAAATAGCTGTCTCGCCCGTTTTACTTTCTCCTTATGCCGTTCCCTAACAGCACGGGTTACAATTGGCTGTAGCGTTGCCAAATAAGCAGCATCCTGTTCCTCAGACGCTATGCAACATTCTTCATCGTACCAGGATTCGTCTGAGCGCCGCTTTTCATATCCTAGTACGGTTGTTGCGGCGGTTGCCATGGAATGCGCAATATGCTGCCACTGTGTATCGGGAACGTCAGAAGTAGAGGCGTTGTGTCGTAAAAGTTGGGAGAGTTGGTCGGAGTAGGCAGTAGCTACCTCTGGGGTTTGCAGCTTCGCGATGTCCAGCTTTCATTGTGTTTGGTTACGTGCGTTTTTCGCTCTGCTCAATCTTGTGCGAACCTTGGCTGCAACCAGGTAATGATCCGAGCCAATATTAGCACCACGGATCACACGCACGTCCATGACACTAGATGCATGCCTGCCATCAATTACCACATGATCAATTTGATTTTTGGTGTTTTGATCGGGGGATAACCAAGTTGCCTTGTGGATATCTTTGTGCTGGAATCTGATTCCACTAACTACCATGTTTTTTCCCGCTGCGAAGCTAACCAGCCTAAAACCGTTGTCTGACGTGTCGGTATGCAGGCTGAATTTACCGATCGATGGACCAAGAACATCTTCCCTTCCTATTTTTGTATTAAAATCTCCCAGAACAATTTTAATGTCGTGGCCAGGGCAGCGGTCGTATGTTTCCTCTAGGCGCTCGTAAAATGCATCTTTAATCTCATCGTCTTTATCTTCCGTTGGGGCGTGTACACAAATCAGCGTGATGTAAAAATATTTTGCCCGGATGCGAATGGTGGCTATTCGGTCACTTACAGGGAACCGAATATTTTATTTAATATTTAATTTTGGTCAGTTTAATTATCTTGTAATAGTTGACAAACCTTAAGAAAACCGAAACCTTTGCCACGTCCCTTCTGGTACCTCCCATACAAATGACCGAATTGTCCCATACATATCTTTTTTGTAAGTCCACTGAATTCAGTCAAATTTAATGCAAGATGTACGCTTATTCAAATGAGGAATGGATATAGACTATATCGGTTGACCCTTTCCGGTGCCTCCCATAGATAATGACATATTTATGGAAAATTTATATTTCTCCAATAATTTCCAAACGGGCACCTGGGGGGATAATGCAATTTGGTCAGAAAATTTATCTTGTGATAGGAGGCAAAACCTCAGAAAATTTAACTATTTGACACACTCCTTCTGGTACCTCCCATACAAATGACCTAATTGACCCATACATATCTTTTTTGTAAGTCCACTGAATTCAGTACAATTTTACGCAAGATGTACGCTTATGAAAATCGGACTCTGGAATGAATATGGACTATATCTGATACCTTACATTTTAAAAATGACCTATTTTTGAAAAATTAATATTTCTCCCATAACTTTCAAACGGACACTTGCGGGATAATGAAAATTGGTCGTTTAAAGTATCTTGTGATAGAAGGTAAAACCTCAGAAAACCTAACTATTGGACACACTTCTTCTGGTACCTCCCATAGGAAATGACATATTTTTGGAAAATTAATATTTCTTCCTTAAGAAAGAAAAATTTTTTGAAATATTTTTTTGGAATTTGGTCAGAAAATTTTAATTGTTATAGGAGTCAAAACCTCAGAAATTCTTACTATTTGACATATCCTTTCTGGTACCTCCCATATAAATAACCGATTTCACACTCATTGTTTTACATACATATATTTTTTGTAAGTAAACTGAATTCAGTAAAATTTTACGCAAGATGTACTTATAAAGCTTGACTTAGGAATGCATATGGACTATATCGGCTGATCCCTTCTGGTACCTCCCATACAAATGACCGAAATTACCCTCATCGTTCTACAGGCATATCTTTTTTGTAAGTACATTGAATTTAGTCGCATTTTAAACTAGGTAAGCGTTTATTGAACATTTATGCATGAAAAAAGTCGGACACCTAGTGCTGGCCCTTCTGGTACCTCCTATACAAATTAGTCAACTTCGCGAAAATTAATATTTTTTGATAATTGTTTAAGAGAAGCTACTCAGTACGTTAAAAATATTTTACTTTTAATATTTTGTATTCCTAAGTGAAACTTAAGAAACCGGTTGGTTTACTCCACCAATTTTAAATATAAAAATTTTGATTTGTTGTTTTGCCCTTTGCTGTGACTGCTCCTACGTCATCACAAATCTTAAGGGAAGAAAGTATTTCAAATCTAATGAGAACTTTACCCAACGGACGAATTATATATGTGTATAAGAGTGGGTTAATTTGTATGGAATAGAAAAATGGGGTTATCAAATTCTTAATCTACGATTAACTCTAAAAAAATATGCCCAATAAACCATGGGTCTAAAATCACAATTGATCCCCCGGTCGTTAACGAGACACTTTTCGTTTAGGGGAAAAATCCACAACAAGCCCCACAACTGCCCCGAAATCGTCCCTAGAGGGTTAAAATTTATGAATGACCCCTAGTAATTTTTCCATCCTAACATGTTTCCCAAACATACCTATATACCCTCTAAGGTGTATAGTCCGCATATACCTTTTTTAATTTTTATAATTTTTTATGAAATTAGCTCCTGCTGCTTCCATGGTGCCTCCTAGAGGGGTAAACTGTATGACCCACCCCCACTAGTATTTCGCTCCCAACAAAATTTAAACGTAATTATTATTTTATGGAGAATTTTTTGGTTTGGTCGTTTTAAGTGTATTTTGTATGGGAGTACCCTTAAGGGGTGAAGATAGGGGAAATATGTTAGGAGGGAAAGGATGTATGAGGACTACCTTAAGTGTTGAAGCTCGATTTTGATTTTAGACCCATGGCTTCTTTGGCAAAGTTTCTTACAATTTATCGTAGATTACGATTCTAATAAACGCTTGGTCGAGAAAAAAAATTTACCCACTCTAGCGAATTTTGTATTAAATTTATTTTATTAACCGGTTTACGGTTACGTTTGTTTTATATTACCCTATTATAGACTTCACATCTTGTCTTACCACTAATATCTGTCCTTCCGCTTATTTTCTTCAACAATGTCTGTCTGTATACGTGAGACTGTTGTTTTCCATGTAGGCAATGTTGTTATTGAGACCCGCCTGATTTGTCAGCACTACTCCGACTCCATCCACACGTAGCCATTCAAAACTATTATACAAATAGAAAAGACGAACCAAAAGAGAAGGAGACCGCATCCACAATAAAAAGAACCGACGATGCGATACCACTCCGCCATCGTCAGCAGCAGCAGCAGCATCATCATCATCATCATCGCCATCATCAACAATTTTAGCGACGACAACAAAACATGAAACACTTGATGTCGACGACAGGTTTAATATATTCATTATCGTATTCTGTGCAAGTTGGGGTCGTGTCCGTCCCAATGTAGTGGGTCTGTTAATGGATATGAATTTAATTGCCGAGGAGGATCTTAATATAACCTCATACTCTCAAACAAACTGACAGACATCAGAACTTAAGTGGTGGTATTTGTTTTGTGTGGAACGAAAGAAAAATCATTTAATTTGTCAAGAAGTTTGGGTGTTTTGTGTGTTCACTTTACATTGGGTAGGAGTTGTGGGGGGCTACAGTACCACAGTCGCCTTCTTTTTAGAATACGCTATATATTGTGCCGCATTCTCCACATTGTGCGACAAAATCATTGTTTATTAAGGGAGTAATTTTCATATTCTTTTTTCATGTGGGGGGTTGTGGAGAAATCATTACCATCGGTTGATTCTTGTGGCACAAGTGCCATATCGTTCTTAATTGTAATTTTGAACAATAATTTAATTATGCTTTTAGATTGAATGTTTAATGAGTGGAAAATGGTTGTTAGAGATTTTTCTGGTTCATTGATGCTGTCGTCGTTATTCCGTAGATGTACACATAATTAAGCGTTGTTATGGCGTATTTGAGGTAAAATAAGGCAAAGTTTTTTTTTTGCATTATATGTTTTGGCAATTTTATATTAAAAATGTTCAGAAGACATTTAACGAGCTTGCAATATAACATAGAAATAAATGGCATGTATGCAAATACTATAGCAGAGGTTGGATTCGATTGGATTTGTAATACTATTATTTGAACTTTTGATATTGATGGAATGCTTACAAATTACCGAAATGAAACATACTTTCAGAATGTTTGTTTTATGATATTTTTCGCCGAGAACGAGGATAATGAACTAATTGCGCAAAAATTTCGTTTAGCGTCTGTAAACGTTTCAGGCAGGCCCGAACGCAGGATGGGAGGGGTTTTTTTTAGGGGTTAAAAGCGTCAACTACTTAATATCATGACAACTAGTCGATTATTTCTTGTAGAATTATCTCTCCACACATTTTGTTTAATTGGTGCCCTAAAGCAAAAGTTCTGTCTTTGGCAATAATCTATAAAAGTTGTCAAACTAGCCAACAAGGTTCATTCTTCTATGGATATCACGACGTAGTTGTATTATTACATTATTAACAGCCCAGAGATCTGACTTATTTTCTGGAATATAGTCGCTGTCCTTCCCTAGGTATTGTAGCTTATCCTATTGATGGGCAAAGTATTTCGGGATTCATACGGGGAAAATCATAGACTGCGGAGAATTGCTTACAAGACATTTGAAAGCTGACTTATTTTATCTAGAGCACCATTTATCAGTTTGAGCTAGCACTAAGGGTTGACAATATTAGAAAAATAAAATACTTACTTACTTAAGTGGCCCATTACAACTTACGAACGTGATTCAACACACGCTTCGGTCTTCTGCGTACGTTCTCCAGTTAGTCTTACCAGATGGTGGCACGTCGCACAGTGGCCCCATACATTTCTTGGAAAAAAAAATAGAAGGAGTGGTCGTACAGCAAAGAAATTTTGCAGAAACTTCTCTGTGCTTAATTAAAAAAATTTTGAAAAAAAAAATTTGGAAACCTCCTACTGCCACACCCACCTCCCATATAACTGCACTTGCCAAAATTTTTATTTTTGGACCTAGGGACTTGAAATTCGGGACACTTCTTAATTAAATTCTCCTTATATATTGGGGATGCCACGCCTACTTTAGATTTTACGCCCATTGAAAGTTGTAGATTTTAGGTGTGTTACTTCTCTGTCTAGAATCATATGAAAATTTCATATAAGTTAAGAAATGTTAATTTTTATTCAAAAGTTAATCATGTGTCGTCTCCATACAAAAGAAGAGAATATACCCAACGACCCTCCGCGAAAGATATTAGCCTTCAAACACACCGAAAATATCGCACAATTGCATGCATTAAAATCGATGTTACTAAAAGGAACGGTATTTGGCGGTTATTTTTTTTTTCTTAATTGAAAGGTCCGAGTCTACCTTTCATTTTTTTTATAGTTAGAGGGCTAAGCAAGGCAAAGCACATCAAAAAGTGAAAAGTTGATATTTTTTAGTATAATTTTTGATAAATTATAATAACTAGTTTACTTTATGATATTTTTTTTTTCTTATAAAAGAGTAAGTGCTATATTTTCACTAAAAAATAAAACAAAATCCATAGCTAAAAACTTACACACACAAAAAGTTCTATATTTGGACAATAATTTTAAACTAATTTCATTGAATAAATTTCCGTTGACTTCTGCTAGTTTTTTTAACTAAAAAATTTCACTTTTCATACAAAACCTAGTTGAATTTTTCTTATCCAAATACTTCTTTACAAAACCAAATCATTAAAATTTTGAAATTGGAAAGTTGAAAAACCCTATTTTGCAGCCGAAATGCCACTGTGCGTCGTAAACCGCTTGGTCCTTTCAACGAAGTTTGGGTCTATCTGCACAACGTTCACGGTACATCACGGTACGTTTGTTCACCGGCATTGGCTAGTGGCATGCGGCTCTTGTGGAATATGGTGGCAGACATGTTGACACCAGCCTTTCTCCTCACCTTCTCCATAACTATATAAAACTAGCTTCGTCCTGTCTCCAAATTATTGTAAAATATGTTGAGTGTGGTTGAAATCTAGTAACGATTGGTTTATTTCTTTGACCTCTAAAATATTTCAATTTAAAGGGCGAGATTTCCCGGACAAATTCTGTTCTTCACATATCTTAAAGACTATTATATACTAGCTGGCCCGGCAGACTTCGTCCTGTCTCCAAATTTTGGTAAAATATGTTGAGTGTAGTTGAGTTTCAATTTAAAGGGCGAGATTTCCCGGACAAATTCTGTTCTTCATATATCTTAAAGATTATTATATATTATTACAAGAATTGCTAAAACGGATCAGCAGTGTCGTCCATGATGTGATGAAAACTTACTTATTGATAGGCATATATTCTAAAACCACATCTTTAAACCGATTGACTGACATATAACTTTCTGCGTTGGTGTACCGGGTGATTGTACCTTTTTATCCTAAGGAGTACGAATTTCCAAAAATGCCTTCATTAGGCTCAGAAACCCCATTAACCGTATGGCCTGGGTGATATCAACAGTTATTCCTAACATATTTTCGTTATTGTGCCCTAAAACCACTTTGTGAAGCTATCTAATTCTGTAGGAAGTGCGCCATTGTAAAAGTTAGTCATTTTTCTTTAAGCCTTTTTCCGGCCTGGGTGACCATCTACAGCCAATCCTCAACTTTCACTGATATTTTGGGACAAATGGGGTCAACCGTTTTCACAATTAGTGGTGACATCAAAATGTACATCTTTTTTTATATATATAGACTTCTGAATAACTATGATGTTAAAAAAAGTGAATAAATGACATTCCACATATTAAGTATATCATAAGCTAAACACAGCCAACTGGTTCCAAACATACATTCATAATTTTCTCATGCCAAAAAATCATATATTTTAAGTTTAAGTAAAATCGGACAATCAATATAAATTCTTGAAATAATTCAACCCCAGCCAAATCAACTGCGGGTCCATATATATAAAAAAAATTCTCCTAATAAAACAAATATGCATTCTAACTTTCAGTCAAATTGTTTAATTCGTTAAAATTTTCATTATAATTCCACCATAGCGACACCTACCGGGTCAATTTATACAAACAATTTTTTCTCAAGGTTCCACAAACATAAATACTAAATTTCAGTTAAATTGGTACATGCGTTCAAATTTCCGATATAAATCCTCCCTAGCGCCATCTACCGGGTCCATTTGTACATACGATTTTTTCTAATGATCAAACAAACATAGATTCTGAATATCAGTTAAATTGGCCCATTCGTTAAAATTTTGATTGTAAACCGACCCCACCGCCACCTACCGGGTCCATTTGTACATAAAATGTTTTGTCATGATCAAACAAATATCCATTCTAAATTTCAGTTAAATTGGTACATGCATTCAAATTTTCGATATAAATCCACCCTAGCGCCACCTGGATTTGACTTTTTTCAACACAAACAATCTACGGAAAATTCCGAATCGAATAAAAAAAAAATCAGCCAAATCGCTCCAGCCGTTCTCAAGTGATGGTATGACATACGTGGACCATTTCATTTTTATACCATCACCCTTAGGGATGAGGGTATATATCATTTGATACGAAAAAAAGTGTAACGCATTAAAGGAGACGAGTTAGACCCCAAGTATCTTAAGACCAAATTCGTTTCAGAACTTTTTAAGAAGAATGAGCTATGTCCGTCTGTCTGGCTGGCTGGCTGGATGGCTGAAAATTATGAAAATATGAAAATTTACCAGTATCAATATCTTTCAAAACGAACTTATGGGATTGTAAATGGGCTGAATAGCCCCACCCCTTCTGGTACCTCCCATACAAAATTACCTATTTTTGGGAAATTAATATTTCTTTCATAACTTCCAAACGGATAACCGGAGGATGTTTTAATTTGGTCAGTTTATTTATCTTGCAAAAGTAGACAAACCCTAAGAAAACCGAAACCTTTGCCCCACCCATTCTGGTACCTCCCATACAAATGACCGAATTGACCCTTATAGTTTTACATACATATCTTTTTTGCAAGTAAACTGATATCACTCAAATTTTGCGTATGATGTTTGCTTATAAATATTAGACTCAGGTATGAATATGGACAATATCGGTTCACGCCTTCTGGTACCTCCCATACAAAATGACCTATTTTTGGAAATTATATATTTCTCCAATAACTTCAAAACAGTCACTTGGGGGGTTATGAACATTGGTCGATAAATTTATGTTGTGATAGGAGGCGAAACCTCAGAGAGCCTAACTATTTGACACACCCCTTCTGGTACCTCCCATACAAATGACCGAATTGACCCTTATAGTTTTACATACATATCTTTTTTGCAAGTAAACTTAGATCACTCAAATTTTGCGTATGATGTTTGCTTATAAATATTAGACTCAGGTATGAATATGGACTATATCGGTTCACGCCTTCTGGTACCTCCCATACAAAATTACCTATTTTTCGAAAATTAATATTTCTCCTATAACTTTCAAACGGACTCTTGGGGGGTAATGAAAATTGGTCGATTAATTTATGTTATTATAGGAGGCAAAACCCTAGAAAACCTTAAAATTTGACGCACCCCTTCTGGTACCTCCCATACAAATGACCGAACTCACCCCCATAGTATTACAAACATATCTTTTTTCTAAGTACACTGAATTCAGTCAAATTATGAGTAATTTGTACGCTTATGAAAATATGAATCAGGAGTGAATATGGACTATATCGGGTCACCCCTTCTGGTACCTCCCATACAAAATTACCTATTTTTGGAAAATTAATAATTCAACCATAACTTTCAAACGGACATTTGAGGGGTAATGAAAATTAGTCGGTTAATTTATATTGTGATAGGAGGCGAAACCTCAGAAAACCTAACTATTTGACACACCCCTTCTGGTACCTCCCACACAAAGGACCGAACTCACCCCTATAGTCTTACATACATATCTTTTTTTGTAAGTGCACTGAATTCAGTCAAATTATTCGTAAGTTGTACGTATGAAAATTTGAGTTAGGAATGAATAGGGACTGTTTCGGTTCACCCCTTGTGGTACCCCTATCAAAATAATTTTTTTTTCAAAAATTAATATTTCTCACATAAATTCCAAACCGGCACCTATACCCCCTACACAAATAAGTAAAGTTTTGGACGATTTTGCACCACAAGCAGGGGAAAAAATATACATAAGTATTTATATTTTTATTAAAAATCTATTCATTTCAATAACTCAAGACTTCAACAATATCTTATATTGGGTGATGGTATTTATCAGTCAGTTTACCTGACTGAAATTTCTGTACTGGTTATATATATAGATAGTGTACAGGACAAGCTTACGCCCTGCCTAAAATCTCTTACCGTGTTGAATGGTTCAGAGTGATTCTTACCAATCTTAACCGAGGATTTGGTGTTTTCCAAGGAACACCTGCGAAGTCGAATCAGCATTGTAGGAATACCAAACTCAGACATGGCGTCATGTAGCCTATACCTTATCGGAGAGTCGCAGGCAGCTTTGTAATCGACAGAGGTGGTAGGTATCGATCTGCTTTTCATGAGTTTTTTTTGCAGGATTTGTCGTAAGGTGAATACAATACATATATACTCGAAAGGACCTTGTACGCAATTAGCAATAGGCTTATTCCACGGCAGTTCTTACTTTCACTACGATCTCCTTTTTTGTATATGGGACATAACTGACTGAGACTCCAATCCACGGGCATGCTCTCCTCTAGCCAGATGTTCTCCATGAGGTGATGCATGATCCTAATCAGCACCTCCCCGTCTGCCTTTAACAATTTAGCAGGTAGACCATCGGTTCCAGCCGCTTTGTTGTTTTTAAGGCGGGATATTGCCACACGCATGTCGCTCTGGCTTGGAAGTGCAGTTATTTCCATCGCCATTGATTGCAGCGGGATCCTCTGGAGTGGTGTCCGTATCCAGTAGATTGCTGAAATGTTCTCTCTATATCTTCAGTACGTCATTCGGGTCCGTCGCTAGCTCGCCATCGCTGTCCTTACAGGAGGGCAACCATGATCCACGCAATCTCGTCTTAACTATTTGGTAGAATTTTCGGGCTTCCCCTCTACTTTGAAACAACTCTGTGTATTCATCCTGTCTCTTCTTCAGATCCGTCTAAAGAGACGAGTTGCCTCCCGTCTCTCCTATCGCCCTGTATGCAGAATCCGTCTCTTCCGTGGCATTGCGACATTCATCATCGTACCAGGCATCATCTTCCGACAGCTTTGAGTACCCAAGTATGCTTCTCGCAGTCCGTTCTTTGGAGTCGGCTATATATTGCCACTGTGAGGGAATATTACCAGGGGTAGGAGCATTCCATAGCAGTTGAGTTAGGTGATTGGAGCAGGCGTCCACTACCTCTTAGGTCCGCAATTTACCGATATCCAGCTTTCGTTGTGCCTGATTGCGTACGTCGTTCGCCATGCTTAGCCTAGTGCGTACCTTAACTGATTTTATGGTCAAATTTAGTGCTACAAGCTACCATATTTCTTGCCGCAGAGAAATCAATCAGTCTGATGCCATTGTTCGATGTTTCGGTGTGCAGACTGAATTTTCCGACGGTAGGCTCAAATGCGGTCTCCCTGCCTATTTTAGCATTTAAATCGCCAAGTGCCATGCCACAATAATTGAGTTCCAACTCAGTTGTGCCCCCGTCTGGTTTTTTATTTCTTCTGCCCAGAAATTTAGGTTTTAGGAAAGACTCATCCCCTGACGCTGATGGGTCCTACAGGAGACCATATTGTAGGAAAATATACGGTACTATCGACATCGATAGGTTAGACGTTTTCTTATGAAATGTGACATGAACGCATGATATTCTAGGACACCTAGTTACAAAACGAGCTGAACAGAGTTGAAATATATTTGTATTTCTGTGTGACCTACAACTTATTGCACTACTTGTAAATATCATTGAACATCTCTCTCTTCAACAGTCATTAAATTCAGACATACAATTACTGCAATTGTGTACCACATAAACTACTTCTAAATAGTTTTCCTCATTCAGCTTTCATTATTTATCTCGAAAGTAAAAATATCTATTACGTTCATTGCCACATTTCTTACCAGAAAACTTAAGGGTCAATCAGCAAAAAATATTTTGACATTACTATATCGTAGCCTTACCCCCGATACAAACACCATTACTTGCACTTTAACCCTAAGACATTTGTTCTGCAACTAATGAAGCCAACCCTAAGATATGCGAATGAATACGAGTACAAAAAATAAAGTCCACAGTTTATGGGAATATATATTTTACGATTTCGTTTATTTTCATATTGTACATAGAGGAAAGGGGTTTACTAAATGCCACTTAATGAATTTATTTGCTGGCAATAACTTAATACACTGACACCGATACATTTGTATGTACATCGCCACACTAATGCTGTTCAGGACAGATTAAGTACATCACAGGGTTTTATAGTGTTGGTACTTGTGCACTTTTTTTGGGACTTTGTAAAACTCAAAAAAAAAAAAAAAAACATTTATTCAGACTGAATATATTCAATGAGAGATAAAACATACGCAAAGAATTTTTATGGATTGGACGGACACATAAATTACTTACGAAGGCCTATTTCGCACAATTTGGATAATGTACTATTTCATTGGTGGTGTAAAATAAGGCCTATGAATGAGTTTATGGAAGGTTAATAATGTATCGCACAATTTCCTTGTACGTATTTGTGGATGTAAAATCAACTTCTTAGTAGGCATAGGCAATATTGTATTTTATGCATCGCCTAGAATTTCATTCATTCTGCAACATTTGGGCAATAATTTTTAGCTTAGACAAGTTATTTATTATAGCAACAACACCACCAAAAACTCCACCTCATTGTAGCGTTAGTTCCATTATTTTCAAGTTCTTCGGCTGGTTGACAAACCTAAAGCATGAGACTTACATTAAAAGTTTATGCAAGAACGGGGATGGTAAAATAAGTTAAGTTAATGACAAGCGGTGGGACCGGCCGTAGCATAGTGGATAGAACACGCGACTACCATGTGGAAGATCGCAGGTTCAAACCTGGCTCCAGTTATCTTAAAAAAAAATAATTGTTCTTCCATTGTCGGGTCCCCTCGAATGTTGTTGACAGCAACTTCGCAGTATTAAGCGTCGATTCAATCGTCGTGTCTAGTAAGAGCTTCTCAAACAGTAACGTTCGCATTCGTCGATAAACTAGTAGGTGCCGTTAGTTGTGAATAAAAAAATACAAAGCGTGTTAATTCACAACAACGCAAGAAGCTATCCCATACCTCATTCGTGGGGTGCAAAGGGAAATTAAGTAAGTAAGTAATGATAAGCGGTAATATACGGTTAACCTGTGCTTAAGAAAGTCAATATAAGTGTTAACCTTTTACCCATCGCATACAAGGTCCTGTCGAGTGTGTTATGTGAAAGACATAAGCCCATTCTGGTGAACCTGATTGGACCTTAGAAGTGTGGATCTAAAATCTGGTATATCCAAGACCGTCTAGATAATCGCACTATGCCAAATCCTAGAGAGGACCCAATAAATACAGATCGACACCTACCATCTGTTTATCCCTTACCGATACGACAGAAACTATTACTATGGCTGAGTTTGTTTTGGCCGAGAAAACTGATACGACTTTGAGGGATGACACTGACTGATCAGTGAAAATAGGCAAACATCTGTCAGACAATTTTCTACCAAGAGAGGCCTTTGATAAGACGATAGTCTGTCATGAGAACCCTTTTGACATCACAATGGAGAATATCATGGGGAAGGCTGCAGTATACACGACTGGTACCATCTAGTATACAAGTTACATGCTGCTCGAGTATACTGATTATATAGTTATTATTGGCCGATGACTGCGGCCTTTTCAAGAATTGAGAAGCAGTCGGTCAGAAGTAGATCTGGTGATAACTGAGGACAAAACCAAGTTGTTTGCATCAACGAACAAAGAATCTCGATTTTTGAGTACCGTCGTCGAATAAACCATAAGCTGTATATCGACATCGACGTAGTCAAGCACGTTCAAATTGACCAAATGCGATGCGTTGGACACGTTATACGAATGGATAATCGGCAAAAACTTGGGCGACCAAAACTTCGTTGAATGGACCAGGCGCAAGACTGGTATCTAAACGAAGGGCTTGGATATATTTTCTACGTGCAGCTACTGATGGATGAATTTCCGTTGCTGCTGCATATACGAAGAAGAATGAAGTCTTAACAATTGTGGTCTCTCCACAATTGCAGTAAGACTTCTGGTCGTATGGCCAGATAATAAGTAACAAATGTAAAATGTTAAATTTTATATCTCTTTATGGGGGTATTGGAAGGGTCCAACTGAGATTCAAAGAAAAATTATCTAATGAACCAGACTTACATATACCCTCACCCTCAGAAAAACATCAAATTTTCTATTATATTAATATTATTGCTCGATTTCTAAAGTGGGCGGAGTGGTATAATTGTATGGGAGGTACCTCATGTGTGTGTCGTATCAAATGATATATACCCTCCTACCCGTAATGTGAGGATATAATGATACATAAGTTATTCGACCATTTGTATGGGTGGTATCAGAAGGGGCGTGGCATAGTTTTCGGTTGTTTTAGGATTTATATTTCATAAAGATAATTTAACGTACCAAATTAAATATCCTCCACTTGTGTGTTTAGAAATTTTGATGGAAATATTAGTTTTCCAAAATCGGTAATTTTGTATGGGAGGTACCAGAACGGGTCAGTCAATATAGACCATATTTATTCCAGATTCAAGTTTTCATAAAAATATACTTATGTAAAACTATTAGGGTGTATTTGGTTATTGTATGGGAGGTACCAGAAGGGTCATTTCAAAGGTTTCGGGATTTTCAGGGGTTTGTCTTCTATCACAAGATAAATAAACTGACCAAATTCTAATATTCTCCAGTTGTCCGTTTGAAAGTAATGTAAGATATATTAATTATTCATAAATCAAATAATGTCAGCCTAGAAATCCGGAGAAGAATCCTGTTTGCAAATAAATGCTACTACGGACTAAGCAAGCGATTCAATAGAGCCCTTGCTCGACGAGCAAAACTCCAGCTATACCAGATACTGGTTCTACCTGTCTTAATGTATGGCTCAGAATCCTGGGTTATGACACAAGCGGATGAATCGGTTCTGGCGGTATTCGAGAGAAAAATACTCCGCAAAATATATGGCTCATCATCGTTAACGGAGAGTGTCGGCGTCGTATGAATCATGAGCTCTACGAGCTGTACACTGACATTGACGTGGTCAGACGCATTAAGGTGCAACGGTTGCGATGGCTAGGTCATGTTGTACGCATGGACGAAAATGCTCCAGCTCGAAAAGTCTTCGACAATGAACTCGATGTACGGCGCAGAAGAGGGCGACCAAAATTCCGTTGGAAAGACCAGGTTACTGAGAACCTTACAGAACTCGGTGTGACTAACTGGAGAATAAGCGCAGAAAATCGAGGCGCTTATGATATTTCTCTACGTGCGGTATATAATCCACTGGGATTGCATAGAAGTACCAGCTAAGTAAGTAAGTAAGGTAATTTTGTATGGGAGGTACCAGAAGGCGTAGCGCTACTGGGGCTAAAACTGGTAAAATTCATACGGATCAGATAAGTTTCACTCGAGTAATCGTGCCTACCAGCCATCCAGCCAGTCTGCGATCAAGCCAGACAGACGGCCGTAGCTCAATCGTCTTAATAAGTCCGGAAACTCTTTCGTATCAATTGATATATACCATCATCCCTAAAGGTGATGGTATAAAAACACCCGATACATGTTTTATATCGGAATCCCTTTAATATGATATTGTAGTTTTTACTATCTATATATATAAAAGGCTTGGGTGACTGACTGATCACTCCCCAGCCCAAACGACTAAAGCTAGAACCGTGAAATTTAGAATGTAGGTTACTTTTATGACGTAGGCGCGCACTAAGAAAGGATTTTTGGAAATTCGGACTGAAAGGGGATAAAATGGGCGTAGCACTGCTCCATACAACTGGATTTTTAAAATGACTGTATCTTTTGAACTATTTTAAGTACGAAGTCGAGATTTGGTACCTATATCGGTCGCTTAAGAACAAATACTTTGTTTGTGGAAAGTGGGCGATGCCACACCCCTTTTTTAAAAATAGTAATATTGGCTAAATAAATGGACCGATCTCAATTGATTTTTCTATGTGTGATACTGTCCATAGGGCCTCTATCATAGGTTACATGGAATCATAATTAGACAAAGGGGCGTGGCACCGCCCACAAAAACCGAAATTTCAACCGGTCTTATTTCAAGAGCTATTAGAGGTATGAAGTTGAGATTTTCTACATATGTTACGGATATAAAGAGAATTACGTCTCGCTGGAAAATGGGCGGTGCCACGCCCCTTTCGTTATCTGGGCTAAATAAATGAACCGATTGCAATGAAATTTTCACTGTGTAGTGCGATCCATAGGATAGCATAGGCTACATGAAAACATACTTAGACATAGGGGCGTGGCACCGCCCACACAAACCAAAATTGCAATCGGTCATATTTTATGAGCCATGTAAGGTATGAAGATGAGATTTGCTACATATAGAAAAGGTACTTGGGGGATTACGTTTCGCTGGGAATTGGGCGGTACTACGCCTCTTTTGGAATAACTGTTATGTCGGTCATATTAATATAAATTCCTTGACTATGTGTTTGGGTGAAATGGTTGTAGATAGGATGATGAAATTTGGGGTGATTGTTCCTTTTTTCAAGTAAATGTCTGCTAAGAATAGATTTTTAGAATTTGTACTTTTAGGGAAAAAAAATACCAATAAAAGACAAAACTTACGCAATCGCGAAATTGCTAGCAAATTCTAATGACATAATATAATAATATGATTAAAACTGGTACTAAACGGCTAAAGCTATAGTCGCAAAAATTGAAGTGCATTTTTTAAAGTTATTATTCGAAATTCGTTAAGGTGTAAAAATACTGAAAAAGGCTTTAAACTGGTACGATCGCCCAGATCAAATGACTAAAAGTTACGAAAATGTATATTGAATTAGTCCCTTTAGAATAAGATAACCGCCAGAGGGGTATTTTAGATATTCGAACATTTAGGGGTAAAAAGACCGAAAAGGGAAAAACTGGTGCCATCACCCAGACCAAGCAGCTAATGCTTTAGTCGTATTCGTGCATGTTTTCTATAGAATGAGAGGGGGTACCAGTCCATTTTAGTTGTGCGATACGAAAGTATATTTTGAAATTCGTACTTTTAAGATGTTGTTCGTTCCTTTGCAGTTTACCTGTACTGCCTAAATTCTTACGAAGATCGGGTGAAGCAACGCGAGCCGGGAAAGCTAGTTATATATATATAAGTTATAGTATACACGAAAACTTAGTTGTGAATAAAATTTATTTCCTTGAAATTTTTTTCACTAAAGTCCTTAAGGACTTATTTCAGCACATGTGTTTCCCGAAGAATCCAGCCAGAAAGTTAAAATATTTTTTTAAGAGTTTTAAAGTTTATTTTACTGCAGTGAATTATTGTAAACAATTTAATACTTATAACACCTTTCGCCTAAATTTCCTTTCACCTAGATTTCCTAATCATACCTCCATCGTACTTCGAGCATCTCTACCACTTTTGGTAATGTTTCTGTACTGAACTGTGAGCTATGAAATTACATTTCCCGAACTATAAATGACTGCAAACCAACAGACCTAGACAGACATCCAGTCAACCAGCCAGTCAAAGTACCGGCGTGACACTAAAGGCTGCACAGTTTGCGTCTCGCCAAAAAAAAAAAAACAAAAATACAAAAACTAGAGAAACGACAACCAAAACCCCAGACCAAAGCCAAAGCCAAGGCAATGCCATTTATTTTGTATAAAATTGCTCCATAAATTTTCACATCGTATTGCCATTTAGTAATTTTTATGGTTTTGGTCTCAAAATATTACCATGATGACATTTTTAGTTGTTGCAAAGTATTTTCCTGAATTATCTTCATTTTATTACGGAGCGGAATACAAGGGATGCCCTCTCACCCAACCATTTGGGAGAAATGAGTAAGAGCAAAAGGAAACCTGTGTCACTGGGATGTTTCGTTTGTTTGTTTGTGGCATGTTGTGGCGGCTGTACTCACTGTGGCGACTGACTCATGGGGGGTTAGATTAATTGTTGTGAAGAGGTTTTGTGTATTTCCACGATCCAACTCTGGCCTCTCCGGGCACTGTTTATATGTCTATTAGTGGTGCCTTTATATAGTTTATTAGATGATAGTGGGTTTCCTTTGGACAACAACATTTGTTAATTTATATGTTATTTATATTTACACTTTGTACAATAATGTTAAGATTTACGAGCAGATAGGCTGTGGTATAGGACAATGAGTGTAAGTAATTGTGGCACATCTAGAGTAGAATAATTCTTTGGAGAGTAACGGTGTTTTATTAAAATTATTAATTAAATTACATGTTAATTTCATATTGTTATGTAGAGACAGCTTGTATAATAGCTAGAGTTTCACTCCCGGCATTCCCAGTCATTTTCAATTTCAAGTTTCCCGGGAAATTCGTCCGGGCTTCCCGGGAAATTGAAACACCTTTGGCAGAGTAAATTTTAGATGCTTTAAAGAAGTGAATTGAACAAAGAAGGGACAAGCGACTTTATACTTTAGTGAAGTATCGTAAAGATCCAACAGTATTTGATAAGAATGCTAATAACTTATTTCAAACTGCTCGGACGAAATTCCTATTTGTGACATTAGTACCGAAAGACCATTTGAGGATATATGTATTAATCGATGCCATAACAAATACAAATGTTGCATCAAGTAATAGACTACTTAATAACTCGATAAAAAAGGATTTAAAATTTTACGAAGCAAGTGAAAAAGCAACGGAAAATTTCACCATTTAATTGAATGATTTTCTGACAATAATGCCAACACCAGTTGAAAGCGAGAGAATATTTTCAACAACAGGGCAATTTGTAAATTGAATAAGAAACAGACTGTCTAAAAAAACGTATTTTCAAAATGACAAAGTAACTTTTATTGGTTAAGTAATTTTTTTTATATATACATTAAAATTAATGTTTTTCGTTGGTTATGTATTATGTTATATGTTATATGTGTGTAGATACTGAAAAATTTAAAAAATTAACATAGTTTGTCTTGTTTTTCTATTGCGCGAAAATTTCCGGGAATCCCGGGAAAGGCAAATTTTTTCCCGGTTTCCCGGGAAATGAAAAGTCCGGAAAAAAGAGAAACTCTAATAATAGCGTAACTGACAATTAACTACAAAGTTAGAATTATCACATCGTTTTGATAGGTAGATGGATTTTAGATAGTGCTGATTTAGTACATTATGTAATATGGCATCATACCGAAGAATTATTGTATAGGAGGTGTATTCCCAATTTAAGTAACTTAACATCGGCGAAGTCAACTCCTCTCAGGATGTGTACCAAAACAGTTTAAAAAACCCCCAAAGAAAAACTTCAGTGAGAATCTGTATACCCTCAACCTACGGGTAGGAGGGTATATATCATTTGATACGACCCATAAGTGTACACAAAGCAGAAGTCACATTAGACCCTAAGTTTCTTTGAACCAAATTCGATTCATGACTTTTTAAGTCGTTCGAGCCATGTCCGTCTGTCTGTCTGGCTTGTACGCACAATAACTTTCGAAAGACGAAACCAAATTTATTGAAACTTTGCACAAGAAACTTTACAAAACTACTGACGTTATTGAAAATGGGCTACATGGCCACGCCCCTTCTGGTATCTCCCATACAAATATACCATTCCGACCACTTTAGAAATCGAGTAATAATATCAAAATAACCAACGTGATCGCGCCCAAATTCTGTATTTAGTAAAACTAAATGAAGATAAAGTTTTTGAAAAAAAATCTGGTAGTCTAGTCACGCCCCATCTGGTACCTCCCATAAAAATATATTATTCCGCCCACTTTAGAAATGTAGTAATAATATCAATCTATATATATAAAAGGCTTGGGTGACTCACTGATCCGTCCCCAGCCGAAACGGCTTAAGCTAGAACCGTGGAATTTAAAATGTAGGTTTCTTTTATGACGTAGGCGTGCACTAAGAAGGGATTTTTGGAAATTCGGACTGAAAGGGGGTAAAATGGGCGTGGCACCGCCCCATACAACTGGAATTTTAAAATGACTGTATCTTTTGAAGCATTATAGGTACGAAGTTGAGATTTGGTACCTTTACGGTCGTATAAGAAAAAAAACTTTGTTTTTGGAAAATGGGCGGTGCCACACCTCCTTTTTATATATAGTTTTATTGGCCAAATAAATGGGCCGATTGTAATTATATTTGCTTTATGTGATAGGGCCTCTATAATAGGCTACATGAAACATAATTAGACATAGGGATGTGGCACCGCCCACACAAACCGAAATTTCAATCAATCATATCTCAGGAGCCATTATAGGTATGAATATGATATTTGCTACATATGTAAATGATATATGGGGGATTACGTCTCGCTGGGAAATAGGCGGTGCCACAACCCTTTTGATTAAATCGTTTTCTTTGCGAAATAAATGGACAGATTGCAATAGAATTTTCACAGTATAGTACTATCCGTAGGGCCTCAGTCATAGGCTACATATAAAAACATAATTAGACAAAGGGGCGTGGCACCGCCCACAGAAACCAAAGTTTTAATCGTTTATGTTTTACGATCCATGTAAGGTATGAAGATAAGATTTCCTACATATGTAAATGATACATGGGAGATTACGTCTCGTTGGGATAAGGGCGGTGCCACACCCTTTTTGGAAATATTGTTATGACTATCATATTAATAGAACGTTTGTAATAAAATTTCATAAAATATATATTTAAAATTTCTTACTGGGTGTAGGTAGGATGATGAAATTTGCAGGGGTTGTAACCTTTTCGAGTAAAATTCAGCTGAGAATGGATTTTTGGAAATTCGTAGTTTTAGGGGTAAAAATGAGCAATAAGGGATAAAACTTGTGCCATCACCCAGACCAAGCGGCAAAAGCAATAACAGATATGGAAAAATTGATATGGGAATGCTCACAATCAAATTGGATTGAAGGTTTTTTTTGAAATCCGATATTTCTGGGTAAAAATAAACTAGAAAAGGGAATAAAAATATTTATATCGCCCAGACCAATAACACTATGACACAAAATCAAACTATTTGAAAAACACCCGAACGTGACTATATAGGTTCGATAGTACAACCGAAGCTGAGTAAAACCCTAGCTCAGTTTGGCTAGATTGGCTACCAAATTTTTTTTTGGCCCCCTAAACTTTTTGAAATCCCTTGGACCCCTTGAAAAAAGGTGACATCAATTGTTGGCCAACAGTTTCTACAGTTTTTAATCTAGCTCTTTCTCTTCTTCAACAAAGTTTTAGCTAACAGGCCGCTTAAGAAACTGATCTAATAAAATTTCCCAAAAAAGTTAGACTTCCCTCGTTTATTTTCAAAAAACTTCGATAACAATTTTAATTTTTTTACTATTTTTTGTATAAGTCGTAGGGAATTCAGATTTTTTGCATACTCTATTCAGTGAAATTATAGTTTAGGTAACACCGAATAACTTCTCTGAACAAACCTGTGCAGAACATAGAACAAATGCATACTTTAACCTCATTGCGGCACACCATAATGTCCAACTATCGATACAAAATTTCTCACAATACATTCCTAATAATGGCAAAACGAAACGTAAGGTGAAGACAGATGACCAACATCGCGATTAATACATATTTTTAACAAAATTCGAAAAACTGCGATATAAGGAACACAATAATGCTCTTTGTGAACAATTAAGGGGGTGGAGTATTCCGATCATACTGGTTGTTTACAGAAGTTATTCAGTTCTACAATAAGTACGTTTTTGGTAAAGATAGCAAGTAAAAACATTGCACAATGGCCCAAAACTCCTAAAAAACTGATTTGTTTAAAGTAGATAGTGTGTTTTGAGAGCTATTTAATATCCATAGACTTGTTCAGATTGCATAGGTTTGTTCAGAGAAGTTATTCGGTGTTACCTAAACTACAATTTCAATGAATAGAGTATGCAAAAAATCTGGATTCCCTACGACATATAAAAAATAGTGAAAAAATTAGAATTTTTATCGAAGTTTTTTGAAAATAAACGAGGGAAGTCTAATTTTTTTGGGAAATTTTATTATATCAGTTTCTTAAGCGGACTATTAGCTAAAACTTTGTTGAAGAAGAGAAAGAGCTAGATTAAAAACTGTAGAAACTGTTAGCCAACAATTGATGTCACCTTTTTTCAACGGGTCTAAGGGATTTCAAAAAGTTTAGGGGGCCAAAAAAAAATTTGGTAGCCAATCTAGCCAAACTGAGCTAGGGTTTTACTCAGCTCCGGTTGTACTATCGTACCTATATAGTCTCGTTCGGGTGTTTTTTTCACTGTTGCACTGTGTAATTATTCGCAAGGAGGATTTTTAAATTTTTACCTTTTAGGGGTACAAAACGACCGAATAGGGTTAAAACTGGTACTAAACGGCTAAAGGTATAGTGTCAAAAATTGAAAATTTTTCGAAATGCGTTCTTTAGTTGTAAAAATATCGAAAAATCGCCCAGACCAAACGGCTAAGCTAATCGTATATGGGCATGATTCCTATAGATTTATAGAGGGTACCAGTGCATTTTAGTTATGCGATACGAATTTATCTTGAAATTCCTACTTTTAGGAATAAAAAGGGACTAAAGAGGTACAATCACTTAGACCAATGGGATAGAGCTACAATCACATAAATGGGGTGTTCGTTCGTGTTATGAAGCGTTTGCGTATTACCTGTATTGCTTAAATTCATAAGAAGATTCATTGTATGTACGTGCGAAGCAACACAAGCCGGGAAAGCTAGTATACAATAAAATTTTATGTTTTACTGAGGGTGAGAGTATATGTAAGTCGTTTTTCCCGACTGAAGCTTTCTTACTGATTTTTTAATAACTAGTTTATTTATAAAAATTACTTTTTGTTAAATTCAAGATATGAAAGTCGTAGCAATGGCTTTAATAGTTTTTATCACATCGGACTGTCGAAGAAACCATTTCTTTGGTCTTCGCAATTCTAGATATTAACAATTGCAAGTATAAATAATTGTTTTTAACAATAATGTTCTAAATAATCTCATTGATCAGACAAATGAGAAAATATCTGCCAATACTACTATTATACTACCTCTTTGCCTGATATGCGTATTATGCCGCCCAAATGCTCCTACCGAAGGAAATTTCATGTGTGGTATTTTGTCATACAAACAAGAAAATTTACACATTTTTACGCCGTCATAAACTAACTCGAAATCTTCGCTATGTAATGTTTTATCCATCTGTATATGTTAAGATTTCACACATTACGAAATTTATGAAATTCCACACTTATCACGCTGACAGATGGATAAGCAGGACGGACATTATCAAATTCTTGCAGTGGGATTTACGTACACCAAAATGATTGTTTGTATAACACTTTGCTAACATATGCGAAATACAACAGCGGAGAATACTTCAAAGTAAAACAATCAGCAGACAAACATAATGAAAATTTTTCGTTGTGTGATTTATGATGAGCATCAATGTCTTCAGAAACCGCCATCGCACAAAGATATTAAAGAAGTCCATGCGTTTCCTGACCGATATTACTACTGTTGTCATAAGTTGGCAAAACTGAAAAAAATGATAAGACCCAAAATATTATTTTATGTCAGCTTAATACAATTCTATGATCGTATAGATGTAAGGAGGACCTTTTTACACTTTTTTTTTGTCAAAGAGTCTGCCTATTTAAGCGGAAAAATGGAAGCAACGAGGTAGCGAGGATAAAGAGAGGTATAGGGATATATGTAAAGTCCGCAATTTCTACCAAGGTTAAGGAAAAAGGTCATGGTAATGAGCTCACCTTATGTAAGGACAAGGAAGGAAATTTGAATACCTATACAAAGAGGGTGCAGCATATAGGAGTACTTACATACTGAGCTGGCACTTCTTTGCAATCCAGCCATGGCTTCGAGTAATTTCAGCCGTATCGGGCTGTCAAAGGCAGCTTTATAGTCGACGAAAATATGGTACTTGTCGATCTGTTTCTATTGCCTAAGAATGAATATCTAGTCAATTGCTTATTTACCAGGTCTAAAGCCAGACTGAAGAGTGCCTATAAGGTTGGATAACACTGACTTTTGTCTTTCACATAGCACAATCGACAGGACCTTACACGCGAGGGTAAAAAGCTGATCCCGCGGTAGTTGGATACTCGTTAAGCCAAATAGTGCGTAGATTGGCGAGCAATCTAAGCCGCCATCGACAATTGGCCTGATTCCTAGGCTAAGTAAATCAACAACTGACCAGATATTCACACTTAGGTAAATCCTAGGAAAGACCCAAGAGAAACAGCTCGACACGCTGCCTTCTGGAACCAGTAAAGTGTGGAAGTGTTCTCTCCATATATGCAGCACACTCTGCGTATCTGTAACCACATTTTCATCCTTATCCTTCCAGGAGGGGAGCCCATTATCGTAGCCTTTTGCTTTCACTTTCTGGTAAAATTTTTTGGCCTCACCCGGGAACGTCAGAAGTAGAAGCGTTGTGTCGTAGTATTTGGGAGATCTGGTTGGAGTAGGCAGTGGCTATCTCTGGGGTTTGCAGCTTCGCGATGTCCAGCTTTCCTCCTGTTTGGTTACGTGAGTTTTTTGCTCACACAATAAAAAAATTTGCAACGAGTTTTTGTTTCATACTTATAACAAATACCGAATTCAAATTTATCTGTAAGAGAGGAACATCTTACCCTTTTGTTCCACCCGTCTCTGACTAAAACCATATCCAACACCGCAATAAAAAATCCTGTTGATTCAGTCATGTTCAGCATTTTGATGAGTGAATACTTGAAGGGAATGAAAAAGTGAACACAACAATTGTAATAAAAACTAAATTATATCCTTGAAGGGTATAAAAAAAAGCGGTGCCGCTCTCAAGTCGAGTTTAAATGCAATACCTCAATGTGTTGTTTGTTGAATGTTATGTGTTTGTTTGTATGACGGCCTTTTTGAACAACAAATGATTATTATGATGCATTTACTTAACCTTCATGTGCTCGGGATTGTAAACTTACGTGGACGGTCGGATGACTACAAATGTAGCAAACATGAAATATTAAGTAATAAATACAAATTTGCTTTTTTTATGGTTAATTTATTTTGTTTGAAGACAAAATAATATATCTTACCACAAAACTAAATAGTTCTGGAAAACTAGCATCTTTTGCCATGTTTTTATCTAGAAAAATGGATAACGCACACCAGGATTGGGCTAGGTGAATTGGGTTTATATATGTCATTAGTAACATCAGCAAAGCTTCCAAAGTTGTATATTCAGGACAGTTATCATATTTCAGATGTATATCCCAATATTTTTAGAATGTACATGCGTTGCTTCATTAGATACATGAAAAGCTATTATGCCCAGCTCCGCCAGAAGTTTCGCTTCATGCTTTTGTCTTGAACATGGCTATGATTTTTCAAATATATAACGACTAATACGCTTATATCAATCATATTGTAGAACATTGCCAAAGGCAACGACAACGTTGTGTGGCGGAAACCATTTTGTGCATCTCTTCTACGCATACTTTGGTTTTTTTTTGCAATCTAATATGTATTTTGAATTGTTTTTTCGGAACTTCAGACTTTGTTAGAGGAACACTTGAAAGTATTATAACTGACCTTCCATTTTTTATATCACACCTTGCTGCTTTGGTGGTATGGTCTAAGTAAATATAGTTCGGCTTTATTTCTGTCTAGTCAAACTGCTCATGTATGGTAATTGTCAAACCAAGAGGCGTCCCTTCTCCATACTCTTCCGATTATATCGTTTCGCCACAGCACTAAATTCCATCATTTGTATGGGAGAAGGGTGGGGCGTTCTGACGCTTTGTCTAACTAAAAGGGTAAAATTGTATGGGAATTATCAGAAGGGATAGCTTCATTTGGAAATTGTAGCACAGCAATAATACACATCGTTTAAACTGCACAATGCATCTTATCCCATCGATTGATTTATTGACGCTTGCTTGCAATAGAAGTTCAACGAACGCTCTCAGTTCTATATAGGTTAGATACCTGATTTCACATCGTCTGCTTTGCAGTATTGCAGTATATAGTTCTTTATACGACATTTGGAATAATTTGATGAATTTTTATACTTTGCAACCATTGCACCATGACTCTGGCGTGTAACGGCCTCCTGCTCTGCAACCAAGTCGTTCTAAAAATGTTATAATTTAGCTACGTCGTTCTCTTGCGTTATTCTCTAATATCGTACCCAGCAAGTATAATTTCGTATTTCGTGTTAATTCTTTAGAAATGATTGTGAAGAAACAAAATCAATACTAAAAGCACACGATTCAACAAACGTAAACCAAAAACCAGTACAGAAATTTCAGTCAGGTAAACTGACTGATAAATACCACCACCCAATAATAATTCCTATTACAATATAATAAATTACCAAATTTGATTATCCTCCAAGTGCCGGTTTTGAAATTATGGGAGAAATATTAATTTTCCAAACAAGGTCATTTTGTATGGGAGGTGCCAGAGGGTGATCCGGTATAATCCATATTCATTCCTGATTCAAATTATCATAACTGTACAACTTACGAAAAATTCGACTGTATTCACTGTACTTACAAAAATATATGTATTTAAAACTATGGGGGTATGTTCGGTATTTTGTATGGGAGGTACCAGAAGGGGTGCGTCAAATAGTAAGGTTTTCTGAGGTTTTGCTTCCTATTTCAAGATAAATTAACCGACCATTTGTCATTATCCTCCAAGTGTCCGTTTGGAAGTTATGGGAGAAATATTAAATTTGCAAAAATAGGCAATTTTGTATGGGAGGTACCAGAAAGCGTGAACCGATATAGTTCATATTCATTGCTGAGCCCAGTTTTCATATGCAAACATCATATGCAAAATTTGAGTGAATTCAGTTTAGTTACAAAAAAGATATGTATGTAAAACTATGAGGGTCAATTAGGTCATTTGTATGGGAGGTACCAGAAGGGGTATGGCAAAGGTTTCGGTTTTCTTAGGGTTTGTCTACTTTTGCAAGATAAATAAACTGACCAAATTTAAATATCCTACGATCGTCCGTTGGGAAGTTATGAAAGAAATATAAATTATCCAAAAATAGGTAATTTTGTATGGGAGGTACCAGAAGGGGTTTACTCAAGTTATCCTGCTGACCAGCCAGCCAGCCAGCCAGACAGACGGACATAGCTCAATCGTCTTAAAAAGTCCTGAAACGAATTTGGTCTTAAGATACTTGGGGTCTAACTCGTCTCCTTTAATGCGTTACACTTTTTTTCGTATCAAATGATATATACCCTCATCCCTAAGGGTGATGGTATAAAAATTGATTTCAGTTGAAAATAAGGTGAATTTCCATACATTTTATATGTTGACTACATTTGTAGTCAGCCGGCCAGGGGATGGTCATTTTAAAATTTTGATGTGGAGGCAGCAAAAGTATTTTTTATTGATGGTTTTATAAGTTGAATCTTGTAAAAACACTTTTTTAGGAAGCTACTGAAAATTTCGTACCATTCCCTTTTGTAACAAAAAAGTTACAAGAGTTATACTTCGAAATTACTACAAATGTAGTCATCCGAGCACATAAAGGTTAAGCATTTTATGTATGACAAGCATACGCTCACGCGCAGACGCACTCACGCACATGCACTTAAGGCACACATGTCAAATGCAGTAGAACGTCGTACCCCCTCCGACGTTGCAGGGATATGATGGTAATGGCGTTGCCGTTTTTGTGGATGAAACGTTGTGCTGGCGTACACCGACAAAACCCACGCATTATTTAATTTAGTCTACACAATCCGACATACAGACAGTCAGCCAGGAAGAACAGAGGGCCAAACATTCAGACATTATAATTCCGCATAACATTAGCACATCAAATTATCGTCATCGTTGGAATCATTGAACACACCGAAACGACCAAGTAAAGACAGGCAAATAAAAAAAAGAACAGAAACGATAACTGAAAAGGAAATTAAGTGTGAATATCTGTCTGACAGGAGGTCGTATATTTTAACTCTTGATATTTTGTATAGCATAAGCTACACAGCGGCACAGCGTACAATAAGTTGGAGCTGGCGTAAGTAACTCTCTATGGAATGGGACTTGCTATAACTTTAAGCCGATACAGCATATACAACTTGATCTTGTCTTGACATGTCCAACTCAAATTGGCAGTGAACAAGTGGGGATAATACTGTTAACAAAATCGTATATTGTATTTAAGGTCTACTTTAAACTACTAAAATTGTGAATGGGTTGTGAGACATTATTTGGACAAAGAATAGAGCGCTTACCTTTAACATTCGGTAAATGGGTAAAGGATCCTTGCCTGAGCATGAGGTTGTTCCAGACAGAAATGTACGATTATGCTTTGGTTGTTTTCCTAGGTGCGACGATTGTATACCCTTCTAAAAAGATTTATTCGGGTAATAATATACCTCGTTTTTTTCAGATGAGATCATTAAATTTAAAGACAAAAAGTTACGATTCTTGGCTGATTCAATTTGAATATTGCTATAGCTGATGTTAAGAAGACGGGACGGCAATGTTATTGAAAAAGACTGATGCGTACTTTCGTAGAGAAGATATAGGATACCACTTAAAATGCAGATCCCCTGCTAATGACGATGCCCGGATTTCTTTCATAAGAAAACAGAAAAGATTTTGTTAATAGGGACACTACTGATCGTTGCCCTATTTCCGGAGGCATGGAAGACCAAATTTACATTTTATGACGGCAATAAGTGTTCAGTTAAGTACATCTGTCGTAAAGTCAAATCTGTTATGAAGAAATTTTGATATTATTCAAAATTAAGTAAAGGTATCAAGATTTGGCTGCCAATGGTAAGGCGTGGGGTGATGGAACGACATAATGAGAAGAGGAGGGAGATGACACGCCGCTTCAGGCGAAAAAGAGCATCTATAAAAAAAGAGAAAACCAGGATTTCGAAAATTACAGATATAGAGGTGAAGTTCGGAAGTATTATCAAAAGGTAAAAAGCAAAGATTTTGGAACAGGGATTCCCTGTCCTTAGAAGAGTTGGAAGTCAGGTCAAGAACACGCAAAGTGTGCTGCAAGGTGGTAACACTATCGTAGTCCGCTCGTTTCCAAAGGCAGCTTAAATGACGAAATCACCCCAGTCTTCAAAGATGGAATAGATTGTTCACAACTGAGACAAAACGAGACCAGCACGGCAATTGCACGGCTTAAAACCAATAAAGCTGCGGGAGTCGATAGACTTCTGGCCACATCCTTGCACCAACTCATAACAACAATTGGGATTAAGGAATGCATGCCAAATGATTTGAATCTGAATGTTCTATATCATGTGCTTACGAAGGCCGATCCAAATGTGTGCCCCAACAACTACCGCGGGATTAGCCTTTTACCCATCGCATACAAGGTTCAGTCTAATGTGTTATGTGAAAGACTTAAACACATCCTAGCGAACCTGATTATACCTTATTAGTGTGGCTTTAAGCCGACAAATTCTGGAAATGCTGATCGATACCTACCATCTGATGCGATCTTGCGGGATGACTATGACAGACACGAAGTTTTCTGTGAAAATAGGTAAAAATCTGACAGAGTAATTTTCTACCAAGAATGGCCTTAGACAAGGCGATAAACTATCTTGCGATCTCGTTAACATCATAATTGCGATGATCGTGCGAAATTCTGCAGTTTACACGACTGGTACCATCTTTAACAAAAGACATCATTGGCATATGCGAGCGGCATGTGTATGCCTATGATATAAATAGATATCATTGACCGAGGACTGCGGGATGTTACTGCTGCCTTTTCAAGCATAGAGAAGCAGTCGGCAGAAGTGGGTCTGGTGATAAATGAGAACAAAACAAAGTTATTTGTTTCAACGAACAAATCATCTTCTTGTTTGGGGTGCTGCGTAAATGTTGACAGCTATAACTTTGATGTGGTAAATGATTTTGCCTATCTTGGCTCCGTCCAGTTCATATGCGCTCAGCAATCGGTTTAATAAGAAAGCCTTCTCTCGGCGAACAAATATCCAATCCTACCACAAACTAATCCTACGTATTTTGCCCCTGCACAATGCCACAAACGTATCAATCTTTTCTGGGATTCTTCGAGAGAAAAATACTCCGCAAATTATTTGGACCTAGCATCTTTGAATGAACCAAGAGCTGTGTGATCTGTATACGACACTGAAGTAGTCAAGTGTGTTCAAATAGACCAAATGCGCTGGCTTGGACACGTTGTACGAATGAAAAATGCTCCAGATAGTAAAGTCATTGGCAATAAACTCGATGGGCGGCACAGTAGATGGCGACCAAAACGATAGACTAGATGGAAAAGCTCTTGTCTAAACTTGGTGTGACGAACATACTACTGACCGCAAAAGATCGAAGCTCTTGGCATTCATTTCAAAGTTTGGCTACTGATTGATGAATTTCTGGTGCTGCCGCCAAATAAGAAGATGTTTTTATACCATCACCCTTAGGAATGGTGGTATATATTATTTGAAAATATTTCTACGTCACACTGATATGTGCTCATGCCCCGACGGAAGATAAAGACGATGAGATTACAAATGCATTTTATGAACGTCTAAAGGAGACATACGACCACTGCCCTGGCCACGACATTAAAATTGTTCTGGGAGACTTTAATGCAAAAATAGGAAGGGAAGATGTTCTTGGTCTATCGATCGGTAAATTCAGCCAGCATACCGACACGTCAGACAGATTCCAGCAAGGCAACTTGGCTATCCCCTGATCAAAACACCAAAAATCAAATTGATCATGTGGAATATAATGGCAGGCTTGAATCTAGTGTCATGAACATGCGTGTGTTCCGTGGTGCTAATATTGGCTCGGATAATTACCTGGTTGCAGCCAAGGAGCGCACAAGATTGAGCCGAGAGAAAAACGCACTAACCAACCACAAAGAAAGCTGGACATCGCAAAGCTGCAAACCCCAGAGATAGCCACTGCCTACTCCAACCAGATCTCCCAACTACTACGACACAACGCCTCAACTTCTATACCTTCCCGATATCCAGTGGTGGCATATTGCGTGCTAAGGCTACGGCAATGGGTTCCCTCCAGTAAGGACAAGTAAGAAAATCTGGATACAGATACTCAGAGTGTACTGGACATATGGACATAACACTTCCAGCAACTGCTGGTTCCAGAAGGCAGCGCACGTGAAGGTATCACGTCAATTGTCGACGATGGCTAAGATTGCCCACCACAAGATCAGCCTTTTACCCATCGCATATAGGGTCCTGCCGAGTGTGCTATATGAAAGACTGATCGGGCCATATCAGTGTGGCTTTAGACCTGGTAAATCAACAACTGACCAGATATTCACACTTCTGCAAATCCTGGAAAAGACCCAAGAGAAACAAATCGACACGTACCGTATTTTAGTTGACTATAAAGCTGCAGCTAAGTAAGTAAGTAAGTACAATCTTTATAAGGCTCCACTTCAGCCCGACAAATCACTGTTTGGTGAAATTTACATGCCAAAGGCGTTAACGGTCCCTTTGTCTTTAAATTCTAAACCGGTGCCCATACTACATTGCTTGGAGAACACTACAGGCAAATGATACGTGACTTTTTTATTCCTCATGCAATTGCAAATCAATTTGAAGGTAAATGGTTCAACATTTCATACAGCAGGTGCCACCATCACTTTGTTGAGCTAAACGTTTGGTGGCCGAATGATCTCAAGAAATGGACCTATGGCCACCTCGATGGTGTGATTTTACACTTTTGGACTACTATTTGTGGGGCACATCAAATCTCTGGGCTATGAAGATAAACCAGCGACAATGAATCATTTAGAAGGCAATATTCGACGCACTATTGACGGAGTAAGAGCGGGCATTATGAAAAATCGGTTCAACAGGATGGTGTTGATAAGGCGCCATGGTCATTTAGATGTCTTATATTCTACTTTTACGAAAAGTTGTAGGCACCTTCAAAAACCACGCTATATAAGATTGAGTGAAGTCTTAGATTTCCAATAATTTGGACAGCCTTAAGTAGGGCTTTATCTAATTTAGAAGTTTGTTACTTCGAGCTGGAAAAGCTGTTTTCTTTCACTTTTTCTTAAAAAGTATGCCGTAGTTTTAAGTGAGCCATACGGTCGGCTGTTGAAGGCTCTCGGTTATAAACGAAAGACCCATTCATCCATGGCCTCCTCTTGAAACACGATCGATTTACTCTGCTGCAATCCCCAAACAGCATTTTCCATAGTACCATAAAGTAGAACTTCACTTAGTCGACTAAACCTAACTCCCATATGTTTCACCCCCTTCTAAACCGCCTTGAAAACGTTCTTTTTCCATCTCGTTTAAAGAGCCAAACGAATGGCTTGTCGAGTAATTGCAAGCAAACAAAACCGTCAGGAGCTCTGAAATACAACTGAATTGCGCTTAACAGAAAAACTACAACAACAGCAACAAAAACGCCACATCAGCCAAGTTTTAAATGATGTCGGCTTATTTGTTTTAATGTCGCTTTACTCTTCTTTTTCTTTTCCACCGACCGATTTTCTAAAAGAAACATTCAAGCCGGAGGAGCTAAGCGAAGTTAAAGTAAAAAATAAAGGATTTTTATTTATTGCCCCATAAATTTAGTATTAAATCATTAGGATTTACTTTAGCGTTCAGTTTAAGCGAAGACGGTTTAGCTTGAACCGCGTAACAACTGCAATAGCATTTAAACATATCGCTCGTTCGTCTGTCGAGCTGTCTGAAATTATTTTGTATTTGCTGGAACGTCTTTGCGACCATTTGCTGCAACTGTGGGGAGGAAGGATTTTGGATTTTATTGCGTCTCCTCTGACTTGTTTGGAGATTTATTTAACGTACGTGAGTGATAATTAATGTGTATTTAACGTTAACTGTGTAGCGAGAAAAAATCGTCCGTAAGTTGTGAGGATATGTTAATTCGAATTCAGTTGAAAGGTTTGTTATTCAAGGTGTAATTTAGTTGCGGGATTTATTTATGCATTAGATGTGGCATTTGTAATGGGTTGCTAGTTGAACCCGATAGTTGGTAGAATTCTTGTGTGATGTACACATTGTTTGCCATGAGATGAATTCTGGATTTTGTGTGAAACGTTGGGTTTACATGCGTTTCTTAAAGTTGAATTTTTGTGTAGATAGTTCGTAAAGGCTTCATTGCCTAGGTGTGAATTGGTTGGTGTTAACTAGTACTTGCTGGAGATAATATGAAACTCATATAAAAATTATTTCATATACATTTAGGGTAAAGCGATACGAAAAATCAATGTTATGCTACCAGTGCAGAAATTTCAGTCAGATAAACTGACTGACAAATACCATCACCAACTGTAAGATATTGTTTAAGTCTTGAGTTATTGTAATTAACCGATTTGTAATTAAAACCAGTTAGAAAGTTTCAGTCGGGCAACCCGACTTACATTTACCCTTACCCTCAGTAAAACAAATAATTTTCTTTTATATGGGTATTTCAAGTGGAAGGACGGACGATTTCATAGTAAATAATTGCTATATTTTTTACGTTTTGTTATTGTAATCATATCATGAATTTGTTGAACTTTAACAAAACAAACTCTATGTATCGTTGAAAAGTCACTTCTTTCCAAATCCGCTGAGAAACTTAAAATCGGTTTATATTTATCCGCACCACTGACTTATAAGTGCGTAAAAGTTCGAACAACCGGGTTTTTACCCGTAACTCAAGATTTTAGGGGTTTTGGGAATTTGAAGAACAGATTCTTGTAGTGCTCAGCAGCACCTACCAGCAAAATAGTATAATTTCCCAGGTATTGATCTTTTTGTCGCTCTGTGCTATGTATAGAAAAATGCGTGTGTCCGCAACGTGTGTCCGCAATGCAAATTTAGATTGAAGTAGCATTAAAGGTAAAAGTATTTTAAATGTGAAGTAAGTTGTTTATAAAACCCCAATATGTCTTCTTTATTTCGCAAAAAAATTATATACTAGCCACATAAGAAATTTCGCTAAATTTCACAAATTTTCGTAGATACTTCAAGTTGCTGTGGAAAATTGTGTGTGTCCGGAACGCACTTTGTGTTAGTCATAATTTTGAATACAACATTTTAACTAAAGTTTCATTAAAAGAACATTATGGTACTGTCCAAAATCTACATTTTTTAATATGAACATAATCTTCAAAATATTTCAACTCTTCCAGAAAACTACAAAATAAGAAAAAAAAAGGTTCGTCCGCAACGCCAGGAAAAACCCATATTGATATTATTACTCGATTTCGAAATTGGGCTGAGTGGTACATTTGTATGGGAGGTACGAGAAGGGGTGTGTTTAGGCTTTCAGATTTATTATCCATAACTTTATCCTGTTATAGCTTTACTAAATACAGAATTTGGGTACGATCCCGTTGGGTTTATTGATATTATTACTCGATTTCTAAAGTGGGCGGAATGATGTATTTGTATGGGTGGTACCAAAAAGGGCGGGGCCATGTAGCCCAATTTCACAAATTTTCATAGATACTTTTCACTTTGTGTTAGTCATAATTTTGAATACAACATTTTAACTAAAGTTTCATTAAAAGAACATTATGGTACTGTCCAAAATCTACATTTTTTAATATGAACATAATCTTCAAAATATTTCAACTCTTCCAGAAAACTACAAAATAAGAAAAAAAAGGTTCGTCCGCAACGCCAGGAAAAACCCATATTGATATTATTACTCGATTTCGAAATTGGGCTGAGTGGTACATTTGTATGGGAGGTACGAGAAGTGGTGTGTTTAGGCTTTCAGATTTATTATCCATAACTTTATCCTGTTATAGCTTTACTAAATACAGAATTTGGGCACGATTGCGTTGGGTGTACTGATAATATTACTACATACCTAAAGTGGGCGGAATGGTGAATTTTTATGGGAATTCCAGAAGGGGCGTGTCTAGACTTCCAATTTTTTCTACAAAACTTATTCCTATTATAACGTAACAAAATACAGAATTTTGGCAAGATCGAGTCGAGTGTATTGATATTATTACTCCATTTCTAAAGTGAGCGGAGTGATACATTTGTATGGGAGGTACCAGAAGGGGCGTGTCTAGACTTCCAGATGTTGTCTCCAAAACTTTATCCCGCTCGAACTTTAGCAAATACAGAATTTGGGCACGATCGCGTTAGGTCTTTTAATAATATTAATCGATTTCTAAAGTTTGCGGTACCAGATGGGACGTGGATAGACTTCGAATTTTTTCTCCAAAACTTTATCCTGTTATAGCCTTACTAAAAATAGAATTTGGGTACGATCACGTTTGATTTATTGATATTATTCCTCCATCTCTATTGTGGGCGGAAAGGTAGATCTGAATGGGAGGTACCAGAAGGGGCGTGGCTAGGCTTTCAAAATTTTTTCCGAAACTTTATCCTGTTATAGCTTTACTAAATACAGAGTTTGGGTACGATCCCGTTGGGTTTATTGATATTATTACTCGATTTCTAAAGTGGGCGTAATGATGTATTTGTATGGGTGGTACAAAAAGGGGCGGGGCCATGTAGCCCATTTACAATACCGTAAGTAGTTTTAAGGAAATAATAACTCGTGCAAAATGTCAAAACATTTGGTTTTTCGAAAGTTATCGTGCGAACCAGCCGGACAGCCAGACAGACGGACATGGCTCAAACGACTTAAAAAGTCATGAATCGAATTTGGTTCAAAGAAACCTAGGGTCTAAAGTGACTCCATCTATGTGTCACACTTTTGGGTCGTATCAAATGATACATACCCTCATCCCTAAGGGTGATGGTATAAAAAGGATGCCGACTACGATTTATATAACACTTTCGTTTCAGTTTAAAATTTTCGAAAAAAAACTGAACAATATCGGTTACCTCTGTTTTTTTTTTTTTGTTGCTAAATCAGGTATTCGAAAACCGAATTATTGGAGAAAGGTATTTTTCGAATAAAACCAAAACCGGTTATCTTAAAAAGTCAGGGGTGTTTTAACACTATAATCAAGAGGTTTAAAAGTTAGGGTAAATTTCTTAGGATGTATTATACGGAGTCAGTTTTATATACTCTCTAGCAATAGAGAAACAAATTGGGCTACTAGTTAAACATCTACCGGGAAAGAGAGTAACTGCATTAGTATTATATCAGAACAACAACCCAGCAGCGGAAAAGACGAGGCATTGTAAAAATATGCCTGCAAACATGCCTTCAAAGATATTTTGTTGACATTCAAATACGCCTTCCTTTTCCAGGCATGTATACTTCACTAAGCCTTATAAAAAATTCCATACCCATGCACATTTCGCTTCTCAAATGAGACCTGCAATGAGGCCTCTTACTAGGATGAGAATAGATCCCGCAGACATGCCTCTTTCCCTTCTTAAAACTGGCCTGTGAGCAGCCCTACTGTGTACCCCACAAAAATACCATAGATGTTCTCAAAGGGCATGCAAACTTTCTTGCCTTAAACAGGCCTGTTGACAGTCCTATTAGTAGAAGGCAGAATTGACGTTCATAGCCATGCACTTGTCACTTCTCCGATTAGGCCTGTTGGCAGGCCTCTTAAGGGAAGGTAAGACAGATGCTGTTGTTAATGAAAACCACATGTATGTTAATTATCGTACAACAACTATATCACGTGATAGCCGAGTAGGTAGCATGCCCAACTATGAGTACTGAGGTCGCGAGTTCGATTCCCGCTGCTGGAGTTTAAAAAAACATTGTAATTGTAATAAATATTGTATTAAAAATTTATAAAAAGTAGGAAATCATTTAATATGGAAATAATTCGCATATGTTTTTTTTTATTTAAGTCCTTCTATAAATGCTCTTTTGCAGGCCTGCAAGCTGCCCTGCAGTAGCAATGCCTCATAGAAGGCCCTTGTTATTAGGACTCCAAGCAGGCCATACTAGGCATGCCTACTGAAACGCCTTCAATGAGAAAGGGAAAGTGCAGGCCTTGCCTGCCTATGACACCCTATGTTAATTTGAAATGAAAACTGCGTTTGAAGGGTAGGGCTTCTGACTGCCTTTGCAGGCCTGTAAGAAGGCATGCAAAGCCCCATTTTTTGCTGCTGCGAAAGTATTATATCAGAACAAATTTAGAATATTGTTACTTGTATTTGTCTTTCGGAATGCAAAACCCTGTTGTATACACATTATTTTACTCGTAACAACTCACACACTCAAATGCAGCCTCCTAATGAAAAATATGTTATTAAAACTAAAATAAAGTAATGAAAATAAATTCATTTTCAATGTGTCATTTTTACACGGAGAGTCACAAATAACACTCAAATATCTCTAAGTTGGGTTAGTTGGGCGTTACAGAACGCTCTAGTCGATCTATCTGCATTTCAACATACATATAGGGACACACACAGTTATGTACATTGTACACCTAGATACTGTACAATTGTTATTTGTGGACATTTTGTTAACGAAATTGACATCTTTATTATCACAATACCCAAAGCAACTGAAAGAAATAAATAAAATATGGCTATCTAAGCGAAGACCGTCTGTCCATTCTTCCGTCTGTCATGCTGCTTGCTAACACAAATGTTTGTATTTCTGATTGTGGGATGTAAAGCATAAGATGTATGGTTTTTTTTTCTAAGATTGTTTGTGGCTGCTGCTGATGTTGCTGCTACACAATGTTTTTTTTAGACTGACACTTGAAAACAATTTGTTGTCAATGTAATTTATAAGTTGGTTTATATTTCCTTCGAATGACCCTTGACACTGGAAATGAGAGTGTGACCGGGTGGTGGTGGATGTGGTACATGTCTCCGATCTGTTATCGCTCCATATGTTTGGAATGACGTTTCTTTATTAATTCTGTGCATTGTTTTCTTTGCTCCGGATAAGATTTAAGATTTCCTAAGAGATTTCTTTGAAATGACTCGTAAATAACACTTTGCCGGAAATGGTGAGTTTACTTAGGGAATTTTGTGGAGGGAATTATTTTTTAAAGGGATTATAAATAATAAAACAGGTAGAGTTTATAAATGATGTGGTTTTAGAAGTGATTTACCCTAAAACATGATGCGATAAAAAATTCTAAGATAATTATGATGTCTGGCATCATAGTCATATGTAATTTATCTTAAAAAATTTGATATTGGTAAATTTCTATAGCTGAATTAATTTCCGCAACATTTTTCAATATCCGTAATTATTAAAGATATTTTTGTATTAAACGATTTAGTTTCGATTTATAATACACAGATGTTTTTTTATTTAGCATATGAAAGAATTTTATTGCAAATCAAAATGTTTTTATTGGAACAACAATTTCGTCACCGATAGTGAAGGACGAACAAAATCCGGGGTAAAGTTAAGACATATCGTAGCTGCGTCGACCAAAACAGTCAACAGTTTTTCAATTACTTTTCAAGAGAGCAAAAAAAATTATTTTATTTTGTAACATTTTTCATATATTCTACATTTTACTAATATTAATAACTTTTAAACTAATTAAGATACCGCGAAAGGGGGTTAAAGGGTTGACGGACAACTAAAAGAGCCTAAACAAAATTCAGTAAAAAAAATGTTAAAATTACAAATTACTGATTTGGACGGCGCAGCGATGATATATAAATTACAAACAAGCCTTAGAAACAAATTGACAACATATACATATATTTACATCTGCTAATAAAAAGAGTTTTCCATACGCTTCGATCTTGTTTCAGTCAGTGCTACCAAACAGCGTCAGTGATTCCTCTGCCAGGTCCCACCAACGTAGTCGCGGTCTCCCTCTTTTTTGCCATCTTTCGAGGTCGTGATAGAATACCTATCGCGTTAGAGTTTCCTCATCCATCCTCACGACATGGCCTAGCCAGCGTAATCGTTACACTTTGATTCGCTTGACCATATCAATGCCGTGGTATGTTATATCTCGTACAGCTCGTGGTTCATCCGAATCCGTTTACGCAAATGGGTCGATATATTTAGCGAAATATTTTTCTCTCAAACACCGCCAGATGAGCTGCAACCGCCTGTGTAAGCATCCAAGATTCGGAGGCATACAGCAGGACCGGTAAAATGAGTACCTGGTGCAGTTGGACTTTGGTGGTTCGAGAAAGGGTGGTTTGTACGAAGTGCTCTCGTAACCCAAAGAAACACCTGTTGGCGAGCACTTTTCTCCGTTTAATTTCTAGGCGGACACTGTTATTTATGTCCATGGCGGATCCGAGGTAGATGAATTCATCCACTACCTCAGAGCAATAGTTCTCAACGTTCCAGCTGAGTAGCCATCGATAGTCCATAATACCATAATCTTTATCTTGTCCTCATTCACTGCCAAACCCATTTTCGCTGACTTCCTTTCAACAGATGAGAAGACAGCTGTTACCTCTCGTATCGTCCGACCGATAATGTCAATATCATCGGCATATGCGAGCAGCATGTGTCTCTTATCCATCACTATGTTGAACAGTATGCATAGCAAACCATCACCCTGTCTAAGACCTCTCGTCGTATCGAATGGTGAAGATAGATCCTTGCCGATCCGAACAGAGGATTTGGCACCGGCAGAGACGAATTATTTTCGCAGCCGAACTCAGACATGGCTTCGTATAGTCGATGTCTGATGGGTCGAAGGTTTTGTAGTCGACTAAGATGTGGTGTCAATTTGCTGCTCATGGGTTTTCTCAAGAATCTGCCGATCGTGGATTTGCTGGTCTAAATCCGCAGTGATAAGGTCCAATCAGGTTTTCCACAATTGGCTTTAGACGTTTTCACAGTATGTTAGAGAGGACCTCATACGAAATCGGTAAGACACTCAGTACGGTCACTTTTTTTGTAAATAGGACAACACACTGAGATTTCAATCATCTGGCATGGCCTCCTGAAGCCAAATATTCTCTATGAGCTGTTGCATGTTAAAATAAGCTCATATGCACCCACCTTAAACAACTCAGCTAGAAGACCTTCAGCCCCAGCGGCTTTATTGTTCTTTAGGCGGGTAATGACAGTTTTTATCTCAGCTTGGCTCGGGGCTGGACACTCGATGTTGTCGTCTCGGATTGGTACACAGTCTTCATCAGCCGACATCAATAGGCTACATAAGTGATCATTCCATATTGTCAGTACGCTGTCGGTGTCAGTAACGAAATGACCATCCTTGTCTTTATATGAGGGAAGACCTGTTCCATGTATCCTACCAATTATCTTCTGGTAGAATTTTCGGGCTTCACCTCTGTTCCTGTATGCTTCAATACACACATTATTCCGCTCCTTCAGCTCTCGTTTTTTCGCCTGAAAAGTCGAGTCGCCTTCCGCCTCTTCTCCCTGTACTTTTCATGAACAGCTTGCGTTGCCATTGGCTGCACTTTGGCCCTGTATGCAGCATCTTGTTCCCGGGTTGCATTGCGGCATTGCGGCATTCGTCATAGTACCAGGTATTATTGTTTAAGGGCTTCACATACCCCAGCACGTACCGCTCAGTCCTTGCCATTGCGCGCTATTATTTTCGGGAGTTATAACATCACGAAGTAGTTCAGAGAGTTGGTTGGAATAGCGTTGGCTATCTTCGTGGTCTGCAGTTTAGCGATGTCCAGCTAACGTTGTGCCTGGTTACGTACGATTTTTGCAATGCTTAGCCTTGTGCGTACCTGAGCTGCGGTAAGGTAGTGATCGGAGTCAATGTTCGCACCGCTGATCTCTCTTAGGTCTACGACACATGTCGCGTGCCTTCCATCGATTACCACGTGATCAATTTGGTTTCTCTTTACTTGATCGGAAGATATCCACGTTGCCTTGTGAATGTTTTTGTGGTCAAATCGTGTGCTGCTGCTAATTACCATGTTCCTTGCCGCAGAGAAATCAATCAGTCTGATTCCGCTTGGCGATGTGTCAGTATGCATACTAAATTTTCCGAATGTAGGTCTAAAGACATTCTCCCGGCCTATTTTGACATTAAAAACTCCCAGCACGATTTTAACATCCTGGACCGAGCTACATATACATACGTACTTTTCAGTCAAATCGCTTCCCAGCAACGGAATTTGGTAGGCCTTACCAAAAATAGACCTTCTGTAGGTCTTATATTGGATTTTCTACACCTACCAGAAGACCTACTTTAATGAGTAATGCAAAAATCCCTACCTCTTCCTTTCAAAAAAACGTTGTTACTAATCCTTTCACGTTTCCTATGGGTACAATCGAGAAGGTCTTCTAATCACAGCGAAAGAGCATGTGTTACAACTTCTCATTCGCAACTTTTAAGAGAGATCTAGCAGTTCTGCTAAGAGGAAATCAAGTAGGACTTCTATTATTTGCAACAAAACACCTGCTACACGGTCTTATTCCTTGCTTTTAAGAGAGATCTAGTAGTTATTCTTTAGGAGAGTAAATAAGTATGCAATATTCGATAGTTGAAGCTTTGAAGTCCTATTGTTCGAATCCAAAAAGATACAAAGAAGCATTTGCAACACATTTCCTTCATTGCTGATGGAAGATCTAAAGAAGGAATAAGGGGCAAAGTAACACGAGGTACACAGTCGCAACAACAAAAAAATTTTGTCAGTTATATTCCCGTTAAACGAAATTCCATCAAGTTTTTATGTTTACATTGTTTTGTCTGCTCCCTTGATCTCTAGTTTGCATTTAGTTGTTTTGTGTTTGTCAAAGAAGCCACAATTGTTGTAAGTAATGTGGATAATTATCTTTATGACTTCATAAGTGAAATTAAGAATTTAAGAGAATTTTTAAATAAAGAATTGTAAAAAAACTGAAAATTTACCACGACTTTTTTTGATGAATAGATCCTAAGGCCTTTTTTTTTGCTTTCTGGGGAAAACAATCTGATGGATGTTTTTTTATGGCCTTTTGAAGGCCTTCCACAGGAGAACTTCTGAAGGTAGCCTATTTATTACATTGCAGAGGTCTTTCTAATAAGGCCTTAGGAATGACTAATTTATGAGACCTAATGAAGCTATTAATCTGAGAACCCTTCAGCAGGTCTCTTTTGAGCAGCGAGAGGGAAGACCTAGCTCACCAATCTCACACTATGTAATTTAGAAATGAAGATGGTATGGGGCGAGAAGTAATAACATCTCCAAAAAAAGGCCTGCTAGGAGGCCTCCAAACTGAATATTTCCGTTGCTGGGTTATATTAACAATGATTTTTATAATACCCTTACTTTACGCTACTGTAGAACTATATGTTACTAAGCTACTGTAGCACTTACCACTTAAAGTACCAGTAGAGTTTTCCCCCTACCCAGAACTTTTAATACCATCACCCTTAGGGATGAAGGTATATATCATTTGATACGACCCAAAAGTGTAACACATAGAAGGAGTGACTTTAGACCCTAGGTTTCTTTGAACCAAATTCGATTCATGACTTTTTAAGTCGTTTGAGCCATGTCCGTCTGTCTGTCTGTCTGTCTGTCTGTCTGTCTGTCTGTCTGTCTGGTGGCTGTCCGGCTGGTTCGCACGATAACTTTCGAAAGACGCAACCAAATTTCTTGAAATTTTGCACGAGTTAATATTTCCCCAAAACTACTTACGGTATTGCAAATGGGCAACATGGCGCCGCCCCTTCTGGTACCTCCCATACAAATACATCATTCCGCCCACTTTAGAAATCAAGTTATAATATCAATACACCCAACGGGATCGTACCCAAATTCTGTACTTAGTAAAGCTATTACAGGATAAAGTTTTGGAAAAAAAATTGGAAGTCTAGCCACGCCCCTTCTGGTACCTCCCATACAAATGCACCTTTCCGCCCACTTTAGATATGGAGTAATTATATCAATAAATCCATCGCGCTCGTACACGAATTCTTAATTTAGTAAAGCTATAGCAGGATACAGTTTTTGAGAAAAAAACTGAAGTGTACCAACGCCCCATCTGGTACCTCCCACACACATCTGGTACCGCCCACTCTAGAAATCAATTAATATTATTATTAGAACTACCGCGATCGTGACCAAATTCTGTATTTAGTAAAGTTTAAACAGGATAAAGTTTTGAAGAAAAAATCTGGAAGTCTAGACACGCCCATTCTGGTACCTCCCATCCAAACGTACCTTTCCGCCCACTTTAGAGATGGAATAATAATATCAATACACTTGAAACGATCGTGCCCAAATTCTGTTTTTAGTAAAGCTATAACAGGATAAAATTTTGAAGAAAAGATCTGGATGTCTAAACACGCCCCTTCTGGTACCTCCCATACAAATGTACCTTTCCGCCCACTTCAGAGATGGAGTAATAATATCATTACATCTAACGCTATCGTGCCCAAACTCTGTATTTAGTAAAGCTATAACAGGATAAAGTTTTGGAGGATAAACCTAGAAGTCTAGACACGCCCCTTCTAGTACCTCCCATACAAATTTACCCTTTAGAAATCGAGTAATAATATCAATATAATAGCAATTTTTTTTATTTTACTGAGGGTGATGGTATATGTAAGTCGGGTCGCCCGACTGAAACTTTCTTACTGGTTTTAATGAATTCTGACACTAACTGTTTGCAAATTTGATAAATGACATTTCAAATTAAACAAAAAGTTTCCCTTCCCCTGCTTAAGAATAACACATTGTTAAGTCCGACATTGTTTCATATCGTAAATTTAACGTACCATAACAAATTACAACAACTTCACACAATTCCAAACCAAAACCCGCAAAAGTGAAACAAATAATGTCTGAACAAATCCTGAAGTAAGTAAATGTATGAACGAACATATAATAGTGCCAGAATTCAGTCGCAGTAAATGAAAAGTTGAAATTATTAATGGCATTAAAATTAACATATCAATTGAAAGCCAAACAAATGAAACAAATTTATACATAATTTTTTTTGCTCTACGACTTCACGTGAGTTTGAATGGGAATGTTAACAATGCAAGAGTAGTCAACATTGTTCACAACTGAATGAATGACGGCAAAATAAATCATAAATTGCAAATGGACACGCAAACATACACAATCAAGGGGTGAATTCTCTGATTTGTGTAATAGCATTAAGGCTGCAAAGCGTCGATCGTGCGTCGAAAAAGTTATGTTGCATGAGGGTGGAACATTTCGCCAGAAACTTTATTTTAGTATTAGATATTAATATAGTTTATTAAACATAAAACGGAACATACAAATTAAATTTAAAAGAAAATTTTTGATAATTTTGATTTTTTAGACAAATATTTATAAAGTGTTATTTAAGTTTTTATTTCAGAAAGATTATCTTATATATAAAAATGAATTGCTGTGCAGTTGTCTCGCTAAAACTCAAAAACGGCTGGACCGATTTTCAAATTTTTTTTTTGTTTTGTTCGCTATAGCTTCCGGATGGTTTAAAAGGTTTTATTTTTTCAAAAAGTGGGCGGCGCCACGCCCCTTTTTTTCAAATATCGCTCAGACGGCTTTTCTAATAGACCGATTGATACAAAAATTTTACCATGAAATACTGTTGACCTGTAGATAGTTCCTGACTACATTTGGTTGTAATTGGATAAAGGGGCGTGGCACCGCCCATACAACTTGAAAATTAAAAAGGCTATATTTCATGAACTATCAGAGGTATGAAGATGAGATTTGGTATATATGTTGTTCGTACAGTTAGAATTACAGCCAGGGTGCAAGTGGGCGGTGCCACGCCCTCTTTTCAAAAATCGCTCTAACGGCTTTTCTAATAGACCGATATATACGATAATTTTAGAAAGTGACACTGATGACCTGTTGATAATCTCTACTTGCATGTTAGGGAGTTACTTCAAATTAGTTATATATGTTAATAAACTCAACATATTATTGTCGAGCTTAAGTACCGTTTTCAAAGTACTTTGTAGACCTAAATGTGAAATATATTACAAGTTAATATGCAATAGCGAAGCATTGCCGGGCCCACTAGTAGATTTATAAAAGCTCACATTTATAATCAAATGCTCACGAATTTTTTCTACGATCTCATAAAATATTATACCTTATTTACTTAATTTCCTTTACACCCCGAGAATGAGGTTTGGAACATGTTCTCGCATTAATCTTAGTTAACACTCTTCTATTTTTAGGCTTATACAACGGGACTTACATTTTATAGACGAACTCGAACGTCAGCTGGTTGATTAGCTTTTACGAGACTTGTTTAAAGAAATGTAGAAGACTGATGAAGGAATGGATCATTGATCCCCAGCAGGTCACGTATTCTAACCATCATGTCATGATCGGTCCCAAATAAAATATATATCTTTGATATATAACCTTATTTCGGTCATGGAAAACAGAATATTGGAAAATTTCCTAGAAACTTCTTATAAATTGTAGAATTTAAAATTCAAATTTTCACATTCCTGATATATATGTAGACGAAATCGTACTGCAAATTCGTGGTGTCGAATACACATTTCTAAAATGCAGTTTTCATATTGTCCTCGTACATACGAATAATTGCACTAAATATGCCAACAATATTTAAATAAGCAATTAGTATAAAACAAGACTAAAGGTGATGAATGACTTGTTTTAATATAAAGTAATCACCATATTTTACATTACAAACAAAAAAACACGTTACATAAATGGCTCCAGCCCGAAGGGGGAAGTTATGACAGTTACCAACAGACCCGACAACCAAACAACAGCAAATATAACATAACGACAGCTTTGGTGGCATGACTCTCAAATTACGATTAGTTTTTTTTTTATTGTTGATTACCATTGTTGTCACTGTTGTTGTTGCTGTTGTGGCTGCCGGTATACTTCATAGGCATATAAAACAATATAAATTTAGTAAATGCATGTTAAAAAGCAGTTAAGTCGACAGTTTAGCCCCGAATGCGAGAAGTATTGCTGAATGAATGTGTGAGGCAGTTGTGCTCCTTTGCGCTCTTTATAGAGCCTCAATTTCTATTGAAATTTATTTAATGCGACACGACATAACAATTGAGTTAAAGTGACAAACAACTAAAGCTTATGAACTCTTGTTAAAGGGCCCTGGTAGGTCAAACCTTAAATCATAGTTAAAGAAGTTAGGGTAATTTGGTAGAAAATTATAAAAATGATAAATGGTTTAACACTGTTTCCATTAAAGATACATTATCTATACTGATAAGAGCTATGGGTGTTCACACCAACAACTATAATGTTGGGCTTTTGATTTTTTTTATATATACATAATTTTGTAGTACTACTTTTGGAGATATATTTAACTAAAAACAATTGAAGTCTTAAAAAAACTTAATTTTCCTTTACACCCCATGAATGAGGTATGGGATAGCTTCTCGCGTTGTTGTGAATTAACACGCTTTGTGTTTTTAGATTCACAACTAACGGCACCTACTTGTTTATCGACGATTGCGAACGTCACTGTTTGAGAAGCTCTTACTAGACATGCGATTGACTCGACACTAATACTGCGAAGTTGCTGTTGACAACATTCGAGGGGAGCCAACAATGAAAGAAATTTTGTTTCCTTTTTTTTAAGATGACTAAAGCCAGGTGTTGAACCTGTGATCTCCCGCATGGTAGTCGCGTGTTCTAACCACTATGCCACGACCGGTCTCAATAATTGCAATCAGTGTGAAAAATAATAAATGCGAAAAATGTAGGTTCTGTAAAATTTTTGCGAATTACAATAAGGTAATAAAGAAAAATAAATGTAAAAAAATTCCAAAGTCGAGGGCAAATATTAAAGACAACCTTGAGCCAATTTTTTTTACCTCCACCACCCCCCGAAAATATTTTTCTTGGATTAAAGCCCTTTAAAAACCAAGAATTTTTGCTTTGGAAATATAAAGTTTTATACAAAAACAACAAAGTTACGTATGACAAGATGTATTTACAGCATCTCATATAAGAGACAAGAAATTTGGTTTCAACCGCTTTTAGAAACTATTTTTTGTGTTATCGCTATTTTAATCGTGGTTTTTGCATGACACTTAACATAATTCAACGATTTTTTAAAGAAGTTATTAAATTCCTAGATAACATTTATTCGCTTGCGTCATTACAAACGATTCTGCCCTGTAGGGCAGGTTAGGTATGTAGTACCAGTGTTCGGCAGAGTTGGATCTTTGTTTGTTTAGAGAAGGCTTAGTCATTAAATCTCTTGCTTAGCATATAATAGCAGAGGTTTGCGATCAATACTAATATCGTGATTTTTCTAAAGATGGTACCAGTCGTGTTTTATGCGCCCATCTTTATGATAATTTCCATTATGATGTTAAAGAGATTGCATGACAGACTATCGCCTTGTCTAAATCTCGCATGGTAGAAAATGGCTCTGACAGATTTTTGCATATTTTCACTGAAAACTTTGTGTCAGCTAGTGTTAACCCACAAAGTCGTATCAGCTTCGCGGGGATACCAAACTCAGCCATAGCAAACTCCGCTTTGTAAACGATAAACAGATAGTAGGTGTCGATCTGAATTTCTTGGTTCTTCTCCAGGATATGTCATAGTTTAAATATCTGTTCGGTCTAAGGACACACTGATAACGTACAATCAGGTTCTCTAGGATGGGCTTAAGTCTTTCACATAACATACTAGACAGGAACTTGTATGCGGTGGGTAAAAAGCGTGATAGTTGGTCAACATACTTGGATCGCCTTTCTTCAGCACAAGACAGAGAACATAAAGATTTCAATCATCGGGCATGATTTCCTTTAGCCAAATCGTGTTTATGTGCTGGTGCATGCATATTGCCAGCTAATCGCCGCCGGCCTTAAACAGCTCTGCAGCACAGTGGCGCCATTTGAATTTTTTCGTTTCGAAAATCATAACTTTTGAACCAAATGAGATAATCAACAAATTTAAAAGGCATATGATAGATAACACTATGTGACAGTCATTTAAGACTTGGGGATTGACCTAGTGCATGTTGTAGGTCTGGTCGAGTACAACATGAATCTTGACTTTCGGTTCAAAAAACGTGTTTTCGGGACTTTCCTGATATAAGAGCTGATATTATCCGTTTTGAAAAGAAGAATCTCAAACCTATTAACGGTTTGTACAGTTCTACAAGTAATTTCTCACATGTCTTTAGCCACTATTTCATTGTTTTTTTTTTGTCGTATTCAGAAACTGAATGCTTTCACGAATCAACGCATATTTGCTTGCAAAAATTTGTTAACCACTGGTTAAGCTATTCAAGTTTTTCGAGGAAATCAATTTTCATAAAATCAAGATCCGTACACAGAAATTCAAAACGATGGCTACACAAGTCACTTATTTTGACTTCGACTTCTATGGCACATTTCAAACTTTCTTCATGTTACCTGTTAATTTTGTAGCAATGATGAAGTAAGCAGTACATAAACTATAAAAGTATTGGGCAAAACTTAATTTTTCGGATTGATTCTTTAATTGCACTTGTGTTTTAAAAAGGCAACATTTTTAAAATCTCCACGCCTCACCACCAAGTATGAGTCCCCACAGGAAGGCGTGCACCCCGGTTGAGAACGTCAAACCCCCTTAAAATCCTGTCCAGGTTTTGCTAATCTTTTCTCATTTTTTAGTGGGTTTGGAAAGAAGAATCTTAGACCTTTCCAATGATATATCCATTTATATAGATAACTTGTCGAATCTGTCTGTTTTTGCCTCAAATTCGTAAATTTTTGTGATTTTATTCACTATTTTTTAAACTATGTCTTCTGAACCAAACATCTGATTTTTGTATGAGTAGCATATTTGAAATCGTTGGATAATTTGCTGTAAAAAATGGTTTATTCAATATTCTACAGGCACCACTGTGTGCCGGCAGTCCATCAGCTCCCGCAGCTTTGATGTTATTAAGCAGTGCAATTGCCGACCTGATCTCATTTTGGCTCTATGGTGGATAATCTGCCACGTCGTCAATGTTTGGTGTGAGTTCACCGATAACGCTACCGTCAGGAACGTGCAGAGTGCGAAAGTGTTCCCTCCATATTCCTTTGGTTTTGTTTGGAATTGCTTAACCGTCTGCGTACCTAGGCTGCAACTAAGCGGTGATCCGAGTCAACATTTGCAGCGCATCACATTCACGTCCATCACGCTTGAGACATGCCTTCTATCAATTACCACGTGCTCAATCTGGTTTCTTGTCTTTTGATCAGTGGATATCTTTATGCGGGTATCAGGTTCTATTGACTACCATAATTCTTGGCTACGCGAATCTAAAAAACATCTACCCTTTCTATTTTAGCATTAAAATCTCCCAGAACAATTTTTATGGCATGGGCAGGGCAGCGATTTTATATTTCCTCCAGGAGCTAATACAGTGTATCTTTAAAGTCCTCTTCCTTGTCTTCTGTCGGTACTTGTACTAAAATAGTGGCTAATCGGTCACTTACAGGATTAAACCGCTAGACCAGAAGTCGAAGTCTCTTACGGGCATGAATCTGCATCCAAATCAGTGTTCTTCTGAATGTCACCTGTAATCCATGTCATAGTTATCTTGTCGTCCTGTCCCGTCCATCCTATTTCCTGTATGGAGGTGATGTCAGTCTTGTATTTGTGGAGGACAACCGTCAATTGGATAGGGGCACCATCTCTGTAAAGAGATCGAACATTCTAGTTGCATATCCTTAAATTATGGACCTTAAATGTTTGCGTTGAGCATCAAAATATAGTTATTTTATATGCGCCCGATGCTAGTTTCTTGGGGCTGCCAAAACCACAAAGAAAGCGTCTGTGTTGAGCCTTACTTCCTAGGATACATCAGTGGTAGCATGTCATATAGGTTTCTCAGCAGCAATAAAATGGTTCCACGAAATTACCCCTAATAAAATAAACCCCATACCAAGGAAGAAAAAAATACTCGATGAAATAATCCTTAAAATCAAAGATATAACTCCTAAGAAGAAAACTGATACCTTCAAAGCCCAAAGGAGAGGAAGAAAAACTTTTCATTTGGGGATTGGTGCATTATAATCCCCAAATTAAATAAGAAATAAATCCCGAAAAATCCGTTTTTTACTTTTGTATCCTCGCTATACTTTCAGGAGGGTATATATCATTTAATACGACCCAAAAGAGTAACACATAGAAGGAATCACTTTTGACCCCAAGTTTCTTTAAGCCAAATTCGATTCATGACTTTTCAAGTCGTTTGAGAAATGTCCGTCTGGCTGTCCGGCTGGTACGCACGATAACTTTCGATAGACGAAACCAAATGTTTCAAAACTTTGCACAAGTTAATATTTCCTCAAAACTACTTACGGTATTGAAAATTGGCTACATGACCAAGCCCCTTCTGGTACCTCCCATACAAATGTACCATTCCGACCACTTTAGAAATTGAGTAATAATATCAATACACCCAACGCGTTCTTGTCCAAATTCTGTATATGGTTAAGCTATAAGAAGATAAAGTTTTGAAGTAAAAACTGGAGGTCTAGCCACGCCCCTTCTGGTACCTGTTATACAAATGTACCCTTCCGTTCACTTTAGAAAACGAAGAAATTAACAGTATAATATTTTTGCCAAATGCGTCAATTTGTAAGAGTGGTATTAAAAAAGGATGGGGTTGTGTCCCCGATATGTAGTAATAAGTTACAAATAAGACAGTGGTTAGTTGAACTATTTTGGATACAAATTGTACCTTTATCCCTGTGTGAGCGTACAGCAACTTCCCCAGAGCCCGTACCAATGCTTAATGTTGGACCTTTAGTTATTACACCCATAAAACAACAGTTGTTGTTTATGACACCGGCACTCGTGAGTACTTATTCATACGTTGTTATATGTAAGGTTTTTCCTTCTTTCAAATCGTGTGTCATGGCTCGACTCTAACCACCACATACATATGAGCTATAGTCGGCCTAGCACTGTTATTATAATAACTACCACCAGTTTTTACTCGTTTTCGCTTTTGTGTTTGTAAATTATTCATATAAATTGTGGTCATAATCGTGTTGTATACTTAAATATTATTTTTTCTTTGGCCATTCATTTACCTTTGGTGTTTTCCCTATTTAACTCTTACACTGGGTTAATATTTATGATCCCCTTTCATTTGTTTTACCACACTTTTCATATGAACAGTAAACGTTAAAACGGGGGACGGACCGAACCGTCCATGCGTTCCATAATGCTGTTTTAGTCCGATACAATCAGCCAAAATACTTTAGTGTTATTGTTATTATAACATGATAATAACTCACTTTGAGCTTAGACCTCTAAAAAAAACACACAAAATATTAAATAAGTGACCACCATCTTTTTGGTGTTTCCCCCAACCGGGGGTTATCTGCTTCATTCAGTCTGTGTTCAAACTTTATGTTTGTCATTATATTAAGTCGTACGTATGTTATGGAAAAATGGCTACCGTTTTGTCACTGTTGAGTGGATGAGTAAGTGGGGTCAAGTAATTTTGGGCAAGTGTGTGAATAATTATGTGGCATGGAAGAACCCTTTTTTAGGTTAGATTTTCTTTTTGCTAACCTAACAAACGAGCTTGAAGAACCATGTGTAAGAAGTTTTTAAGTTTGGGATGATAAGAATTACTCTTTGATTTGGGACTCAATTCTGAGAACTGCACGTGAAGGTAGCCCCAAAAACGGGAGGTTCTGTATCATTCATTTTGTCAAGTTACATGCCATAATCGTATAGGGGATTTTGTCAGGTTTAAGGCTCTTTTGTTCGACATAACTCGAGAACCACTAACGTCTCCCCACATAAGCAACAGTTTCACTTTTCTATCAGTTACAATGAAACTGTTGCGTATGATTTACGTGGCGTATGATTTACGTGGAATATTACTTATGATAATCATACGCCACCATATTGTATTTATGTTATGTCAAACAAAATAGCCTAAAACGTGACAAATTCCCCTATACGATTCTTACTAACTTCAAATCGATATTAAATTAATATGGCATATAACTTGACAAAACGAATGATGCCAAACTTTTTCTTTTTGGGGCTACTTTAACGTACAGTTCTTAGAATTGAGTCCCAAAATCATGTGTTGTACTGTGTTAAGTAAACGATCATGCTCAGTAAATTTTGGCAATGACGATCTTACATTTGTCGCTGACATCCGGCAATTGAATATTTTTTTTCTGTAAAGTTTTACAGTGGAGCATTCATTCAACAATTCCAAACAAATAGGTAAATTCTGTCTTGATTGACATATGTCATATTGTAACATATCTGAAGCATTTCAATCGTTTTGCTTTGAAACATATCCCGCTTCTATTTAAAGTAAAAACTATATTCTACCAACAAGTTTATCACAAATTCACAACAAAATAGTATTAGTGACAACTTACTTAAAACATATCATTCGATTCGATGGGTACCCTTTAAAGTAACAAGTCATAATGCTATGTTACCTCACAACTACTCCCCATGGTTAGATTGTTATGTTTTCACATACTATTTTATTTTTTGCTTAGTAATTCATAAAATTTTTGACATTTCTTCTGTCATTTCGCCCCTACACTAAACTAAGTATATGTGCGCGTCTACTCTCCATTATAATTAATCGTTTTATTATTCCACAAATATACCTATGATTACATTTAGTTTTATATTGTTAAAATGGTTATTGTTGCTGCTGTCAAAGTTATATAGTAGCTGAAGTTGGAGACGGCTTATAATGATGGTGAGTGGTGTTTTTCACTGTGAGCGTTCACAAGTTCTTGGGTACGACAGAGTGTACGAGCAACCAACCGGTTGTCATAATTTTTCTACGGTTGTCACTTTTTTGTCGGCAACTCTTAATTATGTATGATTTTCTTGTAATATGACAGTTTTTATTTCTACTAGTTTTCCTTACAATGTGTTGTTGCTGTTGTTTTGTGTTTTTTGTGTTGCGGCGTTTTTGATTATTCATGAGTATGTCATTAGTAGGGGTATAGAAAATTATATAGAAGACAATGTAATTTGGGCGAGTTCGTCATAAATAACTAACCAACTGCTAGTTGATAAAGTCAAATGTCGTAGAAAATTTAATGTAACCTGATAGAAACTTTTCAATAAAATAAATAATAAACGAGAGATTTTAATTACATATACCTATAATGTAACTCTTTGGTCAGGGAAGAAAACATACATAGAGTGGTAAATTTAAGCAATTTTAGCTTATTTGTAGTAATTATTTAATAATGGCGGCTAAAAGTCAAGTTAAACAACCTTAACTAATCATATGTTTACTATACAGCCTTACAGTGAACATCCTGCAATATATCCGAACAATTAGAAATCTTTTCACCATTTGCAAACATTTCAACATCTATGTCAGACTCGGTCATCTTGTTAGACCCTGTGGTCATGATAACATTCTTCTGCGTTATTTCTGTGTTGTCATTTATTTAAAATTAATACAGAAAACAAGGACACCATTGTCATACCCATACACCATACACTGTAAGAAGACAACAATAGTCCTACCCACTGGTCACTGTCTATGAAGCAAGCTGTAGTCAAGCACAACCATACACACTGTATAAAGGACAACAAGCAAATAAACAAGATATAAAACAAAACTACAAGACAGTAAAAGGAAAACAAAAAGGAAATACGGACAAAACAACAACAATGACAGCAGTAGGGAAATCGCAATTTATAAAATGTGGCAGAATATACAACAGCAGTTGACAACTGTCAGTGTCGGTGTCATACTGTCACAAATGTTGATGCCATTTGCAAAATACGAGTCCACAAGTCGGAGGACTAAGAGCCACCCAAAAAAAAAAACGGTGTAGTAGAAAGGAATACCAAATATGCAGTACCATTTTATTTTAAGAATATGTAAAGGATGAAATCTTTGCAGCCCAAAGCAAACATAATTATTTTCTGCAGCCAGTAGTATAAACATAAAATGTACATGAACTAATAAACCTTAATAAGTAAATGTATTTATGATCATAATTAGTGATTATTTTTATTCAAACAATATTTGTCCTGTATGATTTTACTGTATTTTTCTTTTTGTCAGAGAGATAAAATTATTTTAACAATTTCTTTTATTCTCTAATCTGCTATTTGAAAGCAAATATTTGAAAGCTAATAACGATTCATTCATTATTTTGGCCTCTAAAATATTTCAAGGTGTTTCCCAGTTTTTCTCAGGCAGAGTCAAAACTTTTTTTATGTATCTACAAGATTATAAGATGTTCTTGTTAGAATTGGTTAAATGTGTTAGCAATACCAGGTCTATACTGTGACGAAAACTTACCTATTGATAAGCATATACTCTAGAAACATATTTAAAAACTGACTGACTACTAAATAACTTTCTTCGTTGGTGTACTGGGAAATACAGAAGTTTATTTTGTAAGCGTTTGATTCTAAAGGCACATTAATTTAAAGTCTCTACATTTTTATAGGTTCGAGATAGAGCGTAGGATTATTACACAGAAAAAAATTACGACAAACTAGTTGTCATATTGAATACCAATTCATCAATACAATTAAATATTTAATTAAAAAGGCGCCAACAACCAAAATTGTAAATACAATAAACAGTTTTGTTATAGATAAAACTAGCTGACCCGGCAAACGTTGTTCTGCCATACAAATTCTGACTCGGCGAACTTCGTCTCGCTCCAAGTTAACGCCTTTATATAAGCTCTAGCGTAATATTAAAACACATATAGTTCAAATTTTAATGTGACTAATTTGAATTTAATCGAAATCAGTGAAGAGAGGTCTGATAAACAATGTTTTTCGATTTGTTTTCCGGCGCTAAAACAAACAATGAAGACACGCGAAAAACTGAAAAATTCGGGGTTGATCCCACAAACTTCCAATGATTGGCCTTGCGATTTATTGATTGTCATCGCAAAAGCCAATCGAATGGGGAATAGAATTTGCTAGAATTAGAAGGGAAAATCGGTTGGAATAATAGAAATTCGAGGTAAAAGGACTTCCTCTCCTATGAAAAAAATTTGATGAAAATCTTGCGAGAGATATATTATAGCCCCATCAAATCGTATCGAATCACCTCATAAATCCTTCATCCTTCTCGTTGACGCGCTATCCCAAATGATAATTTTGCATTCTCGCAACAATTTCGCTATAGCCGAACTTCTGGATATTGTGCCCAATGGCTTGTCAACTGTGAGAAGATTCATCGGCAACTTCAAAGCGGAGTGTGCAGTTCACCCGCCTTTCAACAAAATGGCAGCAGATGGTGCAACAGCTAACGCAATTTGCGATCGAATAAAAATTATTTAAGCTAACCTTTTTATTCGTTTCTTTTCCTGATGACTTGTAAACAAACCTGTCGTTGTATTGCTTTACTTACTTAGCTGGTACTTCTATGCAATCCCAGTGGATTATATACCGCACGTAGAAAAATATTATATGCGCCTCGATCTTCTGCGGTTCTTCTCCAGTTAGTCACACCGATTTCTGTAAGGTTCTCAGTAACCTGGTCTTTCCAACGGAGTTTTGGTCGCCCTCTTCTGCGCCGTCCATCGAGTTCATTGTCGAAGACTTTTCGAGCCGGAGCATTTTCGTCCATGCGTACAACATGACCTAGCCAACGCAACGTTGTATTGACCATCTTTAAATTGTGGTGATATTCACCCTCTCCACGGCAGAACATCATTGAAGTGCATCATATGACCGATGAGTCTCCCGACGCATGAGAACCATATCGTGTGATTCCACATTCTCACCCTGCAATAGCTGTGATGCCGTCGATATTCATATCAACAACTTTAAATGCAGTTATCTCCTAACAAAAATGTTCGATCGCAAAAAGGATACTGTTGGGATCTCATCTTTAAATAGATTGGGATCTCACCTCGAAATGAGTAGCAGCATAAGCCGGGAGTTTCCGATTGTAACTTCAGTGCATTGCTATGCTGGCATACGACAGACAATGAACCGATATCAACGCAGCGAAGATCTTTGTAGGCGATTGTGGAATCGTATTCAAAAGCATCGCGATTCTAGTCTATATTTACGACTGGTCTTCTTCTAGAAACATTCTGTCAAATTTGAGGTGGTGATTGTGCAGCGCGAAACTGTGCAATATGGGCACGTCTTCATTAATTTTTTTGGCACGTTCCTTTTGGGTTTGATTATTACGGACGTTCTGACTAATTATAGCACGACGCGTACGTCGTGCAAAGTTTGATTGTCTAATAGTAGGCATTACTCTAGTAAATAACTATCCCTAAAAACAACCATGTCCTATTCGAAAAATCCAAATTTTTCGAGTTTTCCACCAAGACTTTATCTATTTTTCCATTCGGAAAGTCATGTCGGAATAATAATCTTAAATTTTTCGCAGTTACATCGTCCAAAACTATCAAATCATACGACAAAAAGCTAAATTTCGTTGAATAAAAAATTTTCTGGAATTTTCCAACAAACAGGACCACAGAAATATTCATAAGGCAACATATTTATCTCTAGATCAATAGACGTGAAATCAGATAGATCATGTGGTAATTGATGGAAGGCACGCATCAAGTGTCCTGGACGTGCGAGTTATCAGGGGTCCGAACATTGAATCCGATCGCTACCTTACCGCAGTTAAGGTACGCACAAGGCTAAGCATGGCGAAAATCGTACATTGCCTGGTACAACGAAAGCTGGTAAACTGTGGACCACAGAGGTAGCAGACGCCTACTTTAACCACCTTTCTCAACTACTACGGAATGCTCCAACCTCTGATATTATTACCTCGCAGTGGCAATATATAGCCGACTCCATAGAAAGGACTACTTGAGTACTCAAAGCCGTCTCAAGAATATGCCTGGTACGATGATAAATGTCGTAATGCCACGAAAGAGACGGATGCTGCATACAGGGCGAAACTGCAGCAAATGGCAACGCGAGCTGTTCATAAACGGCATGGGGAGAAGAGACGAAAGACAACTCCTCTTTTTAGACGGAAAATAAAGAAGAGACAGGACGCGTGCACAGAGTTGCCCCGAAATAGAGGAGAAGCCTGAAAATTCGACCATAGAGTTAAGGCAAGAATGCGTGGAACAGGGTTGCCCTCCTGCAAGGACAGTGATGGCCAGTTAGTGACGGACCCGGATAACGTTCTGAAGATATGGAGGTAACATTTCAGAAATCTGCTGGATGCGGACGAAGAAGACCCTGCTCCAATGCATGACAATGGTATTACTGTTGATGTAGACATCTTCGGTCGAAATCTGTATGATGTTGCTGCAATTTTCAAATGGCTAGAAAAGGAGTCAACAAAAATGGGTTTAGCGGTCAACGAGGACAAAACAAAAATAATGATTTCGACGAACAAAGGGTCCTCTTGTTGGGGACGCACAGTCAACGTTGAAAATTATTGTTTTGAGGTAGTATATGAATTTACCTACCTCGGATCTTCCGTCAACAAGAAAAGTGATGTCAGCTAAGAAATAAAGCGGAGAATAGTACTCACCAATAGATATTTTTACTGATTTTGGCAGCACTTTAGTAACACCACCTTATCGAGGGATACTAATAAACAGCTGTACCAGGTGCTAAGTTTACTCGTTCTGTTGTATGAAGCCGAATCGTGGGTGCTTACGAAAACGGACATACAAAACCTAGGAGTATTCGAGAGAAAAGTACTCCGAAAAATATATTGTTATATCTGTGTAGACGGCGAGTTTCGCCATCGGATGAACCATGACCTTTTCCACAACATCGAAGCTAAAAGAGTGAGAATCCAACGACTTCGATGGCTGGGACATGTTGCCAGGATGGATGTAAATGCTCCAGCGGGAAAGGTGTTTGAAGACGAACCTGAATGGCGTAATGGTAAGTAATTTAGTAAGTAGATTTTGATGTAGTGGAAAGAATTTGAAACTGGTCACAAAACTTGAACCCCCCAAATGTTGACGACCCCACGAAGACGTTACAAGGACCTTGATTTAAGGATATGTACATGGAATGTCTGAATTCTTTCATCCAATGGTAGGATGTCATCGACAAACACATAGCTGACATAACCGCCATATAGGAAATACGTTTGACGGGATAGGATTACACACGGCGAAATAACTAGTCATATTATACAGTTGCTATGCAGGAAGACACGAAGTGTTGGCAGGAGACTTCGAAATCTGGCCCACCATCTGCATCAAAGCGAAATATTTTAACATTACGCTGATGTGTGTACACTGTACACGATCCGACGGAAGAAATTGACGGGAACATTAAATATGTATTCTATGACTGTCTGAAAGAAATATTTGACAGTTGCCCAGCCCATGCCATTAAAATAATTATGGTAGATTTTAATGATAAAATAGGAAACGTAGACACTCTTGATTCAGCAGTCTACGGTCTACACAATATCACCTCATATAGGAAAGGATTCAGACTGTTAAGTTTCGGGTCGGCAAGAAATTGAGTAGTAAGTTGAAAAAGATTGCCGCAAAAAGATTTCCACAATTCAACCTGGATATCAAAAGACAAGAAACCAGATTGGTTTCGTGGTAATCGATGGAAGGCATGTTTCAAGCGTTATAGACGTATGTGTGATGCGCAGTGCAAATATTGACTCGGCTCACCACATAGCTGCGGCCAAGGTACTTACGCGATTAAGTAGTGTTGAAAACGCTCATAACCAAACGCAAATGCGTACCACAGAGGTACTCAATGCTTACTATAGCCAACTTTATCTCAATTACTTCATACAAACCCCCCAATTTTGATATTTCCGATGCACAGAGACAGCACATTGACAATTCTATTACCGTTGCCGCAACGACCATCTGGGTTTTGGTGAACCATGCTCAGGCGAGTCCTGGGAGGTATGTCCCTCAATGTCTGAAGAAAAGATGCTGCATACAACTCAAAACTGCATGCCAATGGCTACGCGTGCTGTGACGGAACGATATAATGAGGAGAGGAGGGAGATGAAACGCCTTATCAGGCGGAAAAACGTCTATGGAAGAAAAAACAGAGCCAGGTCACTAACACGCAGAGTGTGCTGCATACATGGAGGGAACACTTTCGTACTCTGCTCGTTCCCGTAGACAGCATATGTGACGAAATCAGGCCAATTACCAACGATTGTGCAACACAAAGCCAAAACGAGATCACCACGGCTTAAAAACAACAAAGCTGCGGGAGTCGTGGACTGCCAGCAAAGCTTTTTAGGCCGGCAGGGATGATAAATAGAATCTGAGTGTTCATATAATATCTTGTCTAGTAAGTTGTGTGAAAGACATAAGCCCATCCAGCGAGCTCGATTGGACGTTTTCAGTGTGGCTTAATTCCTAGTTAATCCACAACCGAACATATATTTACACTGCGACATATCCTGTAGAAGACCCAAGACACCTTCCATCTGTTTATCGATTAAAAATCTTATATTATTTGATTCTATGGCTTGAACCGGTCGTTGCATAGTAGTTCGAATCCCGACTCCAGTGATCTAAATTTTTCTTCATGACCGGCCCGCTCGATATTATCGACAGCAACTTCGCGGTATGTGTCGAATCAATCGGCATGTCTATTGTAATCTTCTAAAACAGTGAGGCTCGCATTCGTCGATAAACAAGTAGGTAGCGTTTGTTGCGAATTTAAAATAGAAAGCGTGTTAATTCACAACAACGCGAGAAGCTATCCCATACCTCATTCATGGGGTGTAAAGGGTCCAAAGCCAAAATTTGATAAAATCGCGGTATTTTAAGCATAAAAAGTAGCTTCCTTTAACTTGATTTTCTAAGGAAGAGCGCTTCCGAAATCTCTATCGGTGTGGAAACTTTTTAACGGAATCAACCTTAAAACCGGTTTTTTATTATTACAACAATATTCAACACATGGTACTGAAGTGGGATTTTGTTCTCAAAAAAAGTTTTATCCCTACTGCACATAATGTGCCTCCCTTTTACATAATAGCCCACATATTTTCCAACCTCCACCTTGATAACCGTTTCACAAGAAAATCACATTTGTATTTGCATTATACACCAATTCATATCTTTGATGTTTTATGTTCTTCTAACCATAAATTTCAATATTTATGGCCATCAAAATATCTCGAAAACAATAAAATATAACAAAGAGAACGGTATCATTATTTTACGAGTCATTTTTATGACAATTGCAAATATGAGTTCTCTAATGATAAGTCAAAAAGCATGGAAAGTAAGTGCTGTGAATACATTGGAAATCCCCAGCAAAACGCAACTAAATATTGCCATAACATTTTTTTATCGCATTTTATTTTTTTTGGTGAATGAATGAGTAAGTACCGATATATCTGTGTTTAAGCCATTAACATAAGTTATCCTTCACCGTTTTTATTATCCTCAGTAACAATAGCGCAACATTATCCATCATACTTTGTTAACAATGATCTTTTATCTAGATATCACATAGAGTTATCGTTGATATACGATCTCAAAGTGATTAATGGCCACTTTTTTTCTATATGCTCAGAAGCAGCACTTAAACATTTCTCCATAGTTTATGGTAGCATGGCTTGTCATAGATAATACTTAATTATAATTTATTATTTGAATATGGCAGCCAGTGTGCACCTTTCCCAGTACCACCACAAACCCGTACAAATTTGCCGGGGTGGTGTGTGAAACGCTGTTGGAAGACGCGGAAGGACTGCCTGTGTGTGTGTGTGTGTGAGTTTCGGTCGTTAAACAACAGTTTCTTTTTCGGGGGTTGCAAAATTAACAAAGCTATTATTTTGCATTTGCTGCGTTGCGTTGTGTAGACTATATATTTAAATTAATTGTTATTTTTATATTTATGACATCATATAAATTTTCCTTTATTGCAATTTAAATGTTACGTGTTTATGGTGGTAATACGACCCTCTCTCCCCTTTGCCTTTATGTCACTACTAAATGTTTACACATTTCACCTTTTTAAAGTTTTTCTTTTCAATTCCATAGCCTTGACATATGTTACGTGAATATGTTTGTTCCTTTAATATTATTTCACTTGGTCAAAATATGTGAAATTTTAAGCTGTATCTAAGTGCAGCGCTTTTTTTCGATAAGATGCTATAAGTTTTAGGGGAAAATATATAAATCGCCTCTTAAAACAATAACAAATTGTTGTGACAATGGCAAGCAGGATTGGATTTTTTCCGGAAAATTGTCCTTTTTCAAATTCCTGGTCAGGGATTGATAAACATATAAGTTGATAAATAAGACTGCACAAGCGTTCATCTACTAAAAACCAAAATTTTTGTAAATAAGCATTTTTTTTATTAAAAATGCTTTGATTATTCCTTGTGCCGTTTAACGCAACATTTCATTTTGTTTCTATACATAAATCACATGCACTCTATGCCAACGCACATTTCCAAATGATCAAAATGTTAAATATGTACATCAATTGGCGAAAGTAAATATAAAAGTCATAATGCGCAATAAATTTTCTCACAATCTCATTCAATAACACTACTAACAACTTATTGCAGTTCTGCTGTGGGGAAAATTGTGAAGAGAATTTGTGCCAAGAAAATATTATTTTACACCATTTTCCGTTTTACTCTATTCATCTTCTGAACAACAACAGCTCGATTATCCCACACCCACACATGATGTCTGCAGCTATAACCAGAAGCAAAGCCAAGCCAATGGCAACTATAGCAGCAGCAGCACTAAAACGCCAACACAACTTCAGGATACGCTCTGTAATGCTCAACATATATAAATTGTAAGGATATATTTTATTATAGTGAAACTCCCAATTGTATTGCATTTGACAAATGATCTGAATGTTAGCTAGCAGAGCATAATAGTGAAGGAAGAAATATATCGTTAAGCGTAAACTAGAACAGACTGTCGTTTTGGTGAGACAAATATTACAGAGGATTAGGAATAGATGTGGAAGTTTTGGCTCCTACGGAACTATAGAATAGCACGTATGTTTCAAATGTACAAATTTCCTAATGAAACGTGGACATATGTACCTATAAGGAGCTGGTGGTAATATGACTGAGCACTATGGTTCGGATAGTGCACGACTTTTTAATTTCGATACGGCTAGCCCCCAACTATATGAGGTTGGGGCATACAAATTATGAGCCCAAAAATGGGGAGGGTGGCGGCAAATGGCTGTGCATCCGGGTTAAAAGGCCCCCAAATGGCCCGGAGTAGCGCCTTTAGTAATAAAATGTATGTCCGACCCACAGTAATTTTTCTCTCCTATCATTTTTCTCAAACATAACAACCCCCAATCTTTAGGCGCCACCATACAAATGTATGACCGACAACCAAATATTTTTCAACTCCAAAAGCTCTGAGAACATATATACTCTCTATCTTCAACCTTTAAGGTGGTGGTTTAAGGTAATGTCGAAATGACGTCATACGCCTAACCTGTTGTCACATAATACATTTCACAACTCTTGAATAAAAGCCTACTGGCAATATTAAATAATTGCCAATAGAAATGATCTTAAACTGAACTATGACAATATCATAATTTAATACAGATCAACAAAAAACAAAATCAAGAACGACCAAATACTGAAGGAACAACAAAACTCCTGGGCATTTGTGTGCGATGGAAACATATATATGCAAGGGCTTGTGTGTGCATTATGCTGGCATATTGTACGTTTCGACGATGCTTTCTTTGCAGCGTTGGGTAAAGTTTTCATTAGTTTGAGATGCTTTCATCCCTTATCCTGCGATAGCAAGTCGACGATATCTAAATAGGAATAAATAGGAATTTGTGAAATTTCGTCAGATATTGGAAAATGTCATCATTGATGATATGATACATTTCAGCGACTTTGTTAGATGAAACAAATAACTTAGTTTATTCCTCAGTTAGCACACGACCCAATTCCGCTGACTGCCTCTCAATGCTGGAAAAGGCTGCAGTAACATCCCGCAGTCCTCAACCAATTATACTTGGTGGCTACCTCTCAATACTGAAAAAGGCTGCAGTAATATCCCGCAGTCCTTGGCCATAATTAAAGATGGTGACATGTCATGTTTTACGGCCTTAAGCATAAAAATCTCCATTATGACGTGAAAAAGATCCGTTAAGTTTTTTAATCTTTTCAATGAAGACTTCGTGTCGGTCAGTGTCATCCTACAAAGTTGTTTCAGCTTCGCGAGTATACCAAATTCACCCATTGCATCTAATAGTTTCTGTCTTATCTGAAGCTGCGATCAAGCTTTATATAAGATAAAAAGATTTTAGGTGGCGATCTGCGTTTATTGGGTCTTCTCCAGGATTTTTTAATATCTGATCGATTGTGAATTTAACAGGTCTAAAGCCATACTAATTGGTCCAATCATGTTTGCAAGGATAGGCTTTGGTATATTTGTATGGGAAGTACCAGAAGTGGTGGGGCCAAGTAGGCCATTTACCGTAAGTAGTTTTGGGGAAATATTAACTCGTGCAAAGTTTCAACACATTGGTTGCTTCTTTCAAAAGTTATCGTTCCAGAGACAGACAGACGCATGGCTCAAACGACTTAAAAATTCATGAATAGAATTTGGTTCAAAGAAACCTAGGGTCTACCCGTTGGATGATAATAATATAATAATCTCCCACCGCTGTAACTGCCTCAAAGGTGCCACTACAGGTATTTGGTGCACACATTTGGACCACCTTTCTTAAGCACTGGAAGTAGAATACTCAGATTCCAATCATCAGGCATGCATTACTTTAACCAAAACGTATTGAGCTGGTTCAATTATATTGCCAGATCATCGCCGCCGCTCTGTGGTCGATTTCCTTTAACTATGTCTACTAGTCCAAAACCAAATTTTTGCAACCCCATAGCTAAATATTAACCCATAATCCGCGGTCGAATGTTTGATGGAAGCTTTTTCCGGCGTAAATTCGGTGAACCACACTAACTGGTCACTTTCGATCTTCTAGATTGTTTTCCTACTTCTTTAAACATTCCTCAAAGATGATTCCACTGTTTGGAGGATCGATTTTTATTTTGCAATCCGAAAATCCCCGATATTATTCGTCAAAGAATGACAAATCCAGTGTGAAAATTTTCAAACATGTGTCACTATTTTGGAACATCTCGGAACAATCTGAAACCAATTTCATCTTAAAGGTAGATCCATTGGTTACTTTTTGTCACTTCTTCTGTCACTTTTTGTCACTTTAATGGAAATCCTTTTTTATTTACAAAAACGTATTTATTACACTGTGACACAATTTGATGGTCATTGTCTCGGGGGTAGGGTGATCAGTTCGGTTTTCAAAAACCGGCTACTCGGTTTTTTCACTCATAAAAACCGTCGGTTTTTTGTAAATCCCTATTTTTCGAATATCGAATAATCCGGTTATTTTTTGTCGAATCTCGGTTTTTTGGCGTTCGATATTTTTTATTTAAATTTATTCATAATTGTGTTAAATGTGTTCTCGTACTTGTTTTTTTCCAGTGTTTCGGAAGAACAACCTAATTGTTAGTTTTATAAATCTTCAATGTTTAATAAGTCGGCTGAAAAGCGAAAGAAATTACAAATGTTTGTAAAAGACCAATTTAATAAGGAGCTTCAACTTATCCCTGATGTTAAGCACCACTGGAATTCTATAACCAATATGGTTTCTCAATTTTTAAAATTGCACAAATGTGTGAATCATACTTTATTGGAGTTAGGACTCACTCCATTTAGTGAAAATGATATCGCTTAGTGACACCCTTAAATCTTTGGAAATGTCTATACAAAAACTTTCTGCAAACTCTTCAACTTTAGCTGATGCTGAAGGTATTTTTAAATTTTTACTTTAACACTTTTCAACAATTCAAAACCAATTATCAATAAATGTATATGCAATTTTCAAAAGACGTATATCAGAACGATATACCCTGAATACTCTCATTTTGTATTTAAGTACGAGTAAACTCCCAATTAGTGACGCATTTCTAAAATATTCAATATTAAACGCCTTGTACACTATAAGTCCAAATAGTACACTGAGTGAAAGGGCATTTTCAATGTCAAGTTTTATAAAAACCAAAGAAAAAAATAGGTGTACACCCAAGCACTTAAATTGTATCTTATTTCTTAAATGTTACTTTAAGTAAAACTAAAGATTAAATTAAATATATTTATATATAATCAATTATTTACAAATGAATTGTTTTGTTTCGTTTGTCTTTGTTAAAATAACAAACTGATCTCACTAATGTTTTGCATTGTAATTTTAATTAAACTAAAAGTTTACTTTTTATAGGTATAATTGATTTGTTTTCTGTTATTTTTTAATAAAATTTTTTGTCAAAAATTGTGTTTTAATTTGTTATTTGGCATAATTTTGAAAACCGGATTATCCGGTTTTTTGTGAATTTCAAAAAAAGCAACCGGTTTTTTTTAAATGTCATTTTTCGAATAATTCGAAAACCGGTTTTCGCAAAAACCCGAATAATTGATCACCCTACTCGGGGGTGAACCAAACCAATGTCAAACGATAGCATTTGACCTGAGTAACAAAACCCTAAACTCAATTTTGCTCCACTACGTCACAAATTTTTTTTACAGTGGTTTGAAGTTTGATTTTTTTGGTCAAAAGTTGAATCAATGAATATGAAAAATCTTCTGTAAAAATACGTTTGGGGTATTTCATGTCTTCGGAGACCTATATTAAAACAATCAGGGGAATATTTTCTCGGAACATTTTAACCCTCTAGCTCCCACCCGTATGGGACATTTTTCGCCCAATTTTGAAAAACTGTTTAAAAGTCAACTTTGGACGGAAGTCAAGGATTAGAATCTTCGATAGAAATATTCTCCAGAAAATTTCACTAAGAGTCACCGAAGACAAATAACCTCTATGAGTCAAAGGTTCCAAAATAAAACCAAAATTAAATGTTAAAGAAATGTTAAATAATCTATTTTTGAGCAAACTGTGCAACGCACTTTCTCGGGAGTGAATTAAACCAATATCAAACGATAGCATTTGACCTCTGTAATAAAACCCTAAACTCCATTTTGCTCCACTACGTCACAATTTTTGTATACAGTGGGTTAAAGTTGGATTTTTTTAGACAAAAGTCAAATAAAAGATAATGAAAAATCATTTTAAAAAAAAGGTTTGGGATAGTCCATGTCTGCGGAGATATACATTAAAATTTTTAGAGGAACATTTCATCAGAACATTTGAACCCTCCAGCTCTAACCCTTAGGATGAATTTTGAAAAACAGCTTAAAAGTCAAATTTCGCAAAATGTTCAAAATGGGTGGCAGATAGAGGGTTAAAATGTTTCGAGGAAATATTCCCCGGAAAATTTTAATGTAGGTCTCCGAAGAAATGAACTATCCCAAATCTATTTTTACACATGATTTTTCATTTTCTTTTATTTGACCTTTGTATAAAAAAAATCTAACTTTAACCCACTGTATATAAAAATTGTGACGTAGTGGAGCAAAATGGAGTTTAGGGTTTTATTACAGAGGTCAAATGCTATCGTTTGATATTGGTTTAATTCACTCCCGAAAAAGTGCGTTGCACTGTTTGCTCAAAAATAGACTTTTTAACATTTCTTTAACATTTCATTTTGATTTTATTTTGGAACATTTGACTCGTAGAGGTTATTTGTCTTCGGTGACTCTTAGTGAAATTTTCTGGAGAATATTTCTATCGAAGATTCTAATCCTTGACCTCCGTCCAAAGTTGACTTTTAAACGGTTTTTCAAAATTGGGCCAAAAATGTCCCATACGGGTGGGAGCTAGAGGGTTAAAATGTTCCGAGAAAATATTCCCCTGATGGTTTTAATATAGGTCTCCGAAGACATGAAGTACCCCAAACGTATTTTTACAGATGATTTTTCATATTCTTTGATTCGACTTTTGACCAAAAAAATCAAACTTTAAACCACTGTAAAAAAAATTTGTGACGTAGTGGAGCAAAATTGAGTTTAGGGTTTTGTTACTGAGGTCAAATGCTATCGTTTGATATAGGTTTGATTCACCCCCGAAAAAGTGTGTTGCACTGTGTTATTCACAATTCAGGCAGAGAGTGAAAAAATATTATACATTTTTATTTTACAAAAACAGAAAAAATATTCCTAGGTAAATTGATAATAAAGCAAATGTTCTAGAAAGTTTAACTAAAGTAGAAATTCAACACTCCCCCTCATTTGCGTATTATACCAGTTTTATCCCGTAAATATTGTAGCTTGTTTCCAGTTAATGGTTTTGTCAGCATATCAGCTACCATATCTTCTGTTGGACAATACTGACAGATTATAACACTCTTCTCCACGTAATCTTTAACAAAATGTAGTTTAGAATTTATGTGCTTCGAGCGATTACTCAAACGTTCGTTCTTGATAAGGTTTAGGCAGCTCTGATTATCTTCATAGATAATAGTTGGTATCGTTTCAATACGTTGCAAATCGGTCAGCTTCCGTTGTTGACAGAGCGACGCAAGTTTGCTTCCTGCAAGCCCAGCTAACACTTCCCCCGTTCATCAAAAACACGTACCCAGAGTTTGACTTTCTGTCGATTCTGTTTTCAGCCCAATTAGCATCAGCAAACCCGACGAGACGACCATCTGCTGAGTTATTATTCAATTTTAGATACATATCTGCAGTTCCTTTAAGATACTTTGCAACCCTTTTTAACTCGCTCCAATCCTCTTGATTTGGGTTGCAAGTATTTTGTGCTAATATTGCAACACTCGCTGCAATATCAAGGCGTGTATTGACTGCAATATACAACAAAGATCCTAATAAACTCTGGTATTCCTTATTGTTTTCTAAAGGTACTGATTCGGATTTTCCATACGAAGTTTCAAGTGGTTATTTTGCAGGTTTTACGTCTTGAAGTCCATATTTTTCCAAAACCTTGTCAATAAACTGCTTCTGTCGAATCAGGAAACCATCGTTGTCTCTCATTACTTCCATGCCAAGATAATAAGATATTGGACCGAGATTATTAATTTCAAACTTTGAATTAAGAAGATTCTCCACAAAACGATTTAAATTCTTATTTGTAGAAGCCACGACTAAGTCATCAACATACACCAAAACATAAACACCTTCCCCATTGATGACTTTAGTGTACAAACACGGATCGGCTTTACTCTGTGAGAAACCTCCTTCGACCATAACATGTGTCAGGGTATTGTTCCAAACGTTAGCAGCTTGCTTTAGGCCATACAAGCTTCTGTTGAGCTTACACACAAGTTTTCCATCACCATCAGCAAATCCAGGAGGTTGTTTCATATATATTGTCTCCTTGAGTGTTCCATTCAAAAAAGCACACTTGACATCCAAATGCTCAACATGCATCTTTCGTTCACCAGCTACAGACAACAATATACGAAATGTGGCTTGACGGACAACAGGAGCGAAGACATCATAGTAATCATAACCATATTTCTGATTAAAACCTTGTGCAACTAAACGAGCTTTATAACGTTTAACGCTACCATCAGCACTACGTTTAACTCTGAAAGTCCATTTAGAACCAACAATGTTCGCATCTAAGGGAGCTTCCACCAAAGTCCACGCTCTATTTTGCTTCAGCGATAAAATTTCATCCTTCATAGCATCCATCCATTCACGTTGTTGTTTAGAAGACATTGCCTCCTTAAAGGATTTTGGCTCAGAAATGTAATTTATTCCCTCAAGATGAGCAGCAAATCTACTAGGAGCCTTCCCCTTGTTTTCCCTTGAAGACCTACGAGGTTGTAATGCGCAAGGTTCCTCGGATCTTATTTCATCCTGGTCCCGTTCAGCATCGTTTTCACTTATACTGCAAAACGAATCATCGGAATCACCAGTTAAACCGTTATCTTCTGATATATCTACGATTTTTGGAAATAGGCTAACTTCAAACTGTCCATTTTCAGACTTAGTTTCACCAACAACTTCAGACGTAGGCGTATCCGTAAATTTGTAATCTCTGCTTATGACAACTTTGTTCGTGTTAGTGTTGACAAAACCCATAAAGGTCAGCAATTCAGATTTATTATCGAGCTTCCTCCTTTTCTCCTTGGGCACCAATATATATGCTTTTGACCCGAACACACGCAGATTTGAAATATCAGGTTTAGCACCATTCCATCTTTCAAAAGGAGTACAGGTAATTGACCTAGAAACGATACGGTTTTGTAAATAATTTGCCATAACAATGGCTTCTCCCCAATACTTTTGTGGCAAATCAGCTTCTTCAAGCATACACCGGGCCATTTCTACAAGATAACGATTTTTTCGTTCCGCCACACCATTCTGTTGCGGGCAATATGGAACAGTGTACTGACACGTAATACCATTCTCTTGAAGATAGCTAACCAACCTCTTACATTTGTATTCAGTTCCGTTGTCCGAACGGAAACATTTGGGAAAACGGCCAAATTTGTTCTTCACCATTTCAATATATATTTTAAACTTCTCGAACACTTCGGACTTTTCATGGAGCAAGAATATAACCGTATAACGGCTGTAATCGTCGATGAAAGTTAAGAAATATCGCTTTCCTCCAGGGGTAACAGTTTGCATAGGGCCGCAAACATCAGAGTGAATTAACTCAAGCACCTCCTTAGTACTGGTTTCGGATTTCTTTGGAAATGGCTTTCGGGCGAGTTTACACTTTATGCAAATGTCACAGTTCTTGCGAACTCCACAATCGGTAACTTTAAAATCTGATGCTAATACACCAACTTGCATAGATTTTAGGGCGTTGATGTCCCTATGACCAAGCAATTTATGCCAGTAGTGTTGACAATTATTCATGTTGCATGTGACTTGCATTGCTTGATTTGTGTTGATACGTAGGCGGTACAGATTGTCAATTTTATCGGCCAAACCAACGATTTTATTTTCGGAAGAAAATATTTGACACAAAGTTCCATTAAAGAGTACAGTAAACCCCTTTTCAGTCAAGCTCTTCACCGAGAGAAGATTTCCTTTAAAAGAAGGAATATATAGTACATTTTCAACTAAAACATGTACCTCTTTCCCGGAATCATCCAAAAGATGCAGCTTGCACATGCCTTTTCCAGAAGATTTAACAACTTCCCCATTAGCAACTGTCACTTTGTCCTGACATGATCGTTCCAACGATATAAATGCATTATATTGCTACAAATATGACAAGTAGCACCCGAATCCACACATTGTAAATCACTGACTATGAAACAAAAGTTATTTGAAGTAGGATCCTTTTCAGCAACGTTGGCACTCTGATTATTTTTAGACTTGCTGTTTTTGAACTTGATACAATTCTTGCGAATATGTCCTACACCATGGCAGAAAAGACAAATGATTTTCTTTTTACCTGTGTTGTTACTTCTAACATTTAGTATAGCTTCTTCAGGAGTACTGCGCTGCCTCTGTTTTTCATACTCCTCTAACAACTTATTTTCCACAATAGTTAATGTCAAATCTTTCTCATTTCGCACTTCAAGAGCAGTTATGAGTGTATCGTATGTACTTGGCAAACTACTCAGCAACATTGATATTAGCCACGACTCACTCATGGTCTCACCCAATGACTTCAACCGTGAAAACAATGATTTCATTTCGGTAATATGTTTGTCCATGTCTCCACCAGGCACCAGCTTAAGGTCACAAATTGAATGCATCAGTTTAACCTTGTTGCTCAATGTGGATTTTTCGTGGTACGCCTTTAAAACATTCCAGGCATCTCTGGCATGTTTACAGCTAATAATGCGAAATATCTCAGACTCTTCTACTGCCAAACCAATGATAATCAAAGCATCCGTGTCCCGTTGTTTCCAAGGTGCATCTGGAGTTTCTGGCATAGGAGTTTCAATTACATCCCACACTTTCTCCTTTTTCAGTAAAAGCTCCATGCTGTATTTCCAAACTTCATAGTTCTCCCGATTAAGCTTCACTACCAGCAACTTAGGATCAGCCATAATTATACCATCACCCTTAGGGATGAGGGTATATATCATTTGATACGACCCAAAAGTGTAACACATAGAAGGAGTCACTTCAGACCCTAGGTTTCTTTGAACCAAATGCGATTCATGACTTTTAAGTCGTTTGAGCCATGTCCGTCTGTCTGTCTGTCTGTCTGGTGGCTGTCCGGCTGGTTCGCACGATAACTTTCGAAAGACGCACCAAATCTTTTGAAATTTTGCACGAGTTATTATTTTCTCAAAACTACTTACGGTATTGCAAATGGGCTACATGGCCCCGCCCCTTCTGGTACCTCCCATACAAATACATCATTCCGCCCACTTTAGAAATCGAGTAATAATATCAATACACCATACGGGATCGTCCCCAAATTCTGTATTTAGTAAAGCTATAACAGGATAAAGTTTTGGAAAATATTTTGAAAGCCTAGCCACGCCCCTTCTGGTACCTCCCATACAAACCTACCTTTCCGCCCACTATGGAGATGGAGAAATAATATCAATAAATCAAACGTGATCGTAGCCAAATTCTATTTTTAGTAAAGCAATAACAGGATAAAGTTTTGGAGAAAAAAAGAGGAAGTCTATCCACGCCCCATCTGGTACCTCCCATACACATCTGGTACCGCCCACTTTAGAAATCGATTATTATTATTAAAAGACCTCACGCGATCGTGCCCAAATTCTGTATTTGGTAAAGTTCAAGCAGGATAAAGTTTTGGAGAAAAAATTTGGAAGTCTAGACACGCCCCTTCTGGTACCTCTCATACAAATGTACCACTCCGCCCACTTTAGAAATAGGGTAATAATATCGGATCCCATTGTTGTGTAGACTTAATGTTGAACCAAGAACAGTAAAATCTCCCAGATGTTAACCAATTTTGAATTAAAGCTAAAGACTTTAACATGGATAAATGTTGCCATTTATGAGGACTTTTTACTACTTCTGAATTTGTGCTCATCTATATATATAAAAGGCTTGGGTGACTGACTGATCACTCCCCAGCCCAAACGGCTAAAGCGAGAACCGTGAAATTTAAAATGTAGTTTTCTTTTATGACGTATGCGCGCACTAAGAAGGGATTTTTGAAAATTCGAACTGAAAGGGGGTAAAATGGGGGTGGCACCGCCTCATACAACTGGAATTTTAAAATGACTGTAACTTTTGAACCATTATAGGTACGAAGTCGAGATTTGGTATATGTATCAGTCGTATAAGAATAAATACTTTGTTTGTGGAAAGTCGGCGGTGCCACTCCCCTTTTTTAAAATAGTTGTATTGGCTAAATAAATGGACCGATTGCAATTGAATTTTCTCTGTGTGATACTGTCCATAGGGCCTCTATCTTAGGCTACATGAAAACATAATTAGACAAAGGGGCGTGGCACCGCCCACACAAACCGAAATTCAATCGGTCTTATCTCAAGAGCCATTAGAGGTATGAAGATGAGATTTGCTACATACGTTACTGATATAAAGAGGATTACGTCTCGCTGGAAAATGGGCGGTGCCACGCCCCTTTTGATTAAATCTTTATCCGGGCGAAATAAATGGACCGATTGAAATGAAACTTTCACTGTGTAGTACTAACCGTAGGGTCTCTATCATAGGGTAATTTGCTACATTTGTAAATGGTACATGGGGGATTACGTCTCTCTGGGAAATGGGCAGTGCCACGCCCCTTTTGAAACAATTGTTACGTCGGTCATATTAATAGAACGATTGTAATAACATTATCATAATCTATATATTAAAGATTGCTTAACTAACTGATTGGGTGAAATTGCTGTAGAGAGGATGATGAAATTAGGGGTGGTTGTTCCCCTTATCCAGTAATCGTCAACTAAGAATAGATTTTTAAAAATTCGTACTTTTAGGGGTAAAAATTACCAATAAGGTATAAAACTTATACCATCACCCAGATAATGCCCAGACCAAACAGCTAATAATACAATCATGATAATTTATATGGGCTTGCTCCCTATAAAATTGGAACGAAGCAAGCAGGGTTTTCGAAATTCGCACATTTTAGGAGTAAAAAAGGTCGAAATGGGATAAAATTTACTTAAAAGTATAGTCGCAAAAATTTAAGTGAATATTTTAGTTGTGCGGTGTGAAGAAATTTTTCAAAATTTGTTCTTTAGTTGTAAAAATAAAAGGGAGAAAACTGGTACTATCACCCAGACCAAATGTCTGAAGGAAGAATTACGAAAATTTATATAGAATTTCTCCCTATAGAATTAGGGAGCCGTCAGATGGGGTTTTTAAAAACCTTTAGGGGTAAAAAGGCAGAAGAGGGAATTAGTGGGGGTACCAGTCCATTTCAGTTGTGCGATACGAATGTATATAGGGAATGTAGGGATATTAAGAGACTAAAGCGTTACAATCACTCAGACTAATAGGATAAAGCTACAATCACATAAATGGGGTGATCGTTCGTCTAACGAAGCGTTTATATTTAACCTGTAGTGCCTAAATTCATAAGAAGATTCATTGTAAGTACGGGTGAAGCAACGCGAGCCGGGAAAGCTAGTTAAATAATAAAAATGTGATATAATAATGAGCAAGACTCAAAGGAAATCCAATTCACCAAAAAACTGTGTAAAAGTTCAAAATTTTTATATATTGTTGAGTTAATGTCAGAACACAGCCATTAATCGCACCTTCTTTCTCCGAAAATTATATACCTTGTCTATTTACTTGCTCTGAACTTGCACCAGTACGTGCTAAAATTAAATACCAGAAAGAAGAAGTGCAGATAAAATAAAGGATGAATAAGTAAATGAATTGCATGAATAAATATCTCCTATGAAGATGAAGAGGAAACATTCGGGGGGAAAAATAATAGATGGCGGTCGGAGTTAACAAAGTGAATGAATGAGCGAACTAAGCTGTTTCTCTGTCTTTCCGCTTTGCTCCTGAATCCTGTCCTATCCTCTAGTGCAGCAGCAGCAGCAGCAGAGGCAGCCATCAAAATAACAAATAACATCGTCTCACAAAATTGATTGCATGTCATTAATTTTCATTTCAAATTACACTACCACTATGTCTTCCGGCGCGCCAAGTTAACGCGCGCGCTTACTCTTATGTTCACACAGAATCTTTAAAATCGACATTGAAATAAGCCACGGCACAACCACACTGCTAATACCAACGCAAAGTACCAACTGGGGCCAAGAACTACTGCCACAAATGCAGCAGCACCATCACTTTATGTCATCTGCAAAATTGAATATACATACTATGTGTATATATATGTAAGAGTATTTGCTCTACTTTACTCTTTCAGTTGTAAGTTATGTGCTATTGGAGGGAGGTATGTTAAGTACTTTTGAAAGTACTTACTTTCGATGTACGATGAAAGAAAATGTAGATGGCTGGAGACAGGAATTGCACTATGAATCTTGTAACCATCCTGCCACTGCCGGCTCCACTTTCAAAAGAGCAAGCTTGTTAAAGGTCATAGTGATCCACCCGTTGACTTTTTCGTAAGTTAGTTGGAGGCAGAATGAATTGTTGTTATTACTTTTGAATGATTTTTGAGTTTGACGTCAATCAGTGTCATTGTATGAGTTATTTTATACTTTTCCCTAAATATTTTTTAAGATTTTAAGTAATTTTTAGTTAAATGCGAATTTATACAACTAACTATTGTCGTCCATACCTTTCGAATAGTTGACCATATATGCATTCGTTGCCTACACAATGCTAAGTGTTCACATCATATTAAAATTAAGACATGTGTTAACTTAAAACCATTTTCCAAGTCTCATCATACCGCACCTTGATAATGTGACGAAATTTAGTAACGACTTGCATCCCAGTCAACTAAGAAGAAGAGCGTTAGAGCGCATCCGACCAAATCCAGCAAACATAATGTTGCTTAAGGCAGCAACACGCTCTGCTTTCTTTGCCAAGAAGATTTATGTTGTGTTACTGCTGAATCGTTATTGCTGAATCGTCTGTTTCTGCGCTACGCTATTATCCCATTTTTCCTCATTTTCCAAGACCAGCCAACAAACAATATTGCATTGAAAGAAAATCTATGGCCTTTTGTACTTGCTCCAATCGTTAACAACCACATTCACGTCATTTGTCTGGCATTTGCCTCCATGCATTTTGGGATGATGTTGATGATGCTGCTCCTCCTTCTGATGATGTTGTTGTGTTGCTTTTCAGCTGCCATATATCTTCTTTCACTTCTTCGCTTTCTTTTTTATTCCAGACAGATAGACAGCAGTCTGATTTTGGTCTCGCATTTATCCTGGTTTATTGTTGTTTATATGGCAAGGAGTTCCAGCCGTGGCCAGTGGAAGAGGCGAGGAAAGTAATAACACGACATGGTTAATGGCTGACAGCGTTCTTCTGTTTAGATTTGTTGTGGGCTACAAAGTTTGCCATTTGAAATAATTTATTCGTTTTCTTCAACTTGTTACTATCGTCCGATTTGAAAATTAGTCCGGGGGATTAGCATTTGGTATATGACAGCAATTTTTAACTAAGTTAAAAGCAAATGATAATAGTGGCGGGATTATAAAAGGATAATGTGTAAAATGCAGATGGCGTCAAATATATAGATGTGAGCTTAACCAATTATGACAATTTGTACACAAATAATTGAGCCTTATCGAGAAATCCAACAATGATGGTGATAACCAGGGCAACCGGAAATATGCTACAGCATGTTTTTTTTTACAACGAGATATTAACAAATGGGTAATGTATTTACACGTTTCATGATCCTACAAGTGTTTTGAGACCTATTTGTTAGAGCATATTTTGTCATATTTTACCCATAACGTCATATTTCGGGAAATTTTAGTTTTAGGAGCATAATTTATAAAAAACTTCCTTTTTTAAAGCATAATTTATATTTTTTAAGCAATTTTTTTTCAAAAATATCCCTTTAAGCATATTTTATGTTTTTGAAATTATATTTTTTGTTCGTATAAACAAGCGTCTTTGCAACTTTGGTTTTTTAAAATGTAACAGCCAAATCATGTTTTACACAACTGTGAAATGTTAAACGTTTATTAATCTTTTTTCGCGCTTTCTTATTCAATAAGTAAACAAAACATAAAAAAGAGGTGCTTTTCAACCACCACCGATTACGACCCTGGACATAATGCCTAAAGCTAATCCGATAAAAGCAGCAAATCTAAAGTCGGTTGTAGAAAAGTTTTCTGACTCTATTCTAAAATCTGCAGCAAAGTTATTGCAGCAGATCGCAGATTTCAAGTGAAGCAACATGCGGAAAGCGGCAAACTTCTTCAACTAAGTCATAGAAGTGAAAATAAGCAGACCAAACAATTATTTTCGCCAGAATGTTCCGGTAGACTTTAAAAAGAACATGATTTTCAAGAAAAAACTGTGCCGAACTTTTGGGTCTGCTGACATTCTACTTTACAAAATGAGAAAACAAAATGTAAGAACACGATTTAAGGAATACACGGACTACCAAGTGCCATCCGAAACAGTTTTTTGAACTAAACATTTAAAAATATTAGACAACGACTGCATGGACAATATACGAGCAAAACTAAAAAATCAATTTATATGAATGTCAATCGATGAAACTACAGATGCAACAGGCAGAAATGTGTCAAACATTTTAGCAGGTGTATTAAGGTAATTGCAAGTGAGAAATTTTTACTAAATACAGCAGCCTTGGAAAGGCCTAATAACTCAACAATTGCTAGACTGTGTGACGACGGCATCAAAAATCTGGACGTCAACTTCAATAAGAATAATGTTTAGCTTTTTGTGACGGATGCAGATGTATGAAACTGCATCCTTCACAAAAAGGTAAAGGCTGAACCAAACCAATATCAAACAAAACCCTAAACTCCATTTTGCTCCAATACGTCGCAAATTTTTTTACAGTGGTTTAAAGTTTGATTTTTTTGGTCAAAAGTCGAATCAAAGAATATGAAAACTCATCTGTACAAATACGTTTGGGGTATTTCATGTCTTCAGAGACCTATATTAAAACAATCAGGGGAATATTTTCTCGGAACATTTTATCCCTCCAATATTCTCCGGAAAACTTCACTAGGAGCCACCGAAGACAAATAACCTCTATGAGTCAAAGGTTCCAAAATAAAATCAAAATGAAATGTTAAATAAGTCTATTTTCAGACAAACAGTCTAACGCACTTTTTCGGGAGTAAACCAAAAATCAAACCAAAATTTTACAAAAAGTGTGAATTTAAAATAATATTGTTTTTGTTTTTTAATTTTTAAGCTGTTTTTTTATTTTTAATAAAAATATGTATTTCTAATTCATATGAAAACAATTGTGTGACTTTAATTTTTTAGGGCATGTTTTGGTTGATTTTTAGGTCATATTTTGCCATTTTTTATGTCATATTTTATGCGCATAAAACACGATTTCTAGGGCATATTTCCGGTTACCCTGGTGATAACATAGAATAATAATGTGAAGACTTTTCGTGCTAGAGCATTTTCATACATTCGTACAACGTGTCCAAGGCAGCTCATTCGGTCAGTTTGACTATGTTGATGCAGTTATGCAGCTATGGTTCATTCGTCGACAGTACTCGCTGTTAACGATCAAAGACTCTCAGAAAAGATTGATCCGCTTATGTCAATACCCAGGATTCTGTGCTGTAGAGCAAGGCAGGATCGGTGTCTGGTAGTTTTGGATCTTTGTTCGTCGAGAGACGGCAGAGTCACGGTAGATAATATCATCTACCATTTCAAAGTTATTGTTGTCAACGTTCACGTAGCGTCTTAAACGAGAAGACTCTTTGTTCGTTAAAACAAATAACTGCCAACTGCTTCTCAATGCTGGTCTCAATGCCCGCAGTCCTCGGTCAATGACATATATATCAACGGCATACGCGAGCAGCATGCGACTTCTACTGTATCGTGTTTACTGCAGCATTCCGCATGATCATCTTCATTATAATATTAAAGAGATCGCATGACAGTAAAAATTACTGTCAGATTTTTGCCTACTTCCACTAAATACTTCGTGTCAGTCAGTGTCATCCCGCAAAGTCGTATCAACTTCGCGGTTGGTATACCCCATAGTCATATCATCTAATAATTTTTGACGTATCAGACTGTCGAATGTAGCGAATGACCATATGGTTTCATTGCATTTCTTGGGTCTTCTCCAGGATTTGTCGTTGTGTGAATATCTGGTCGGTCGTGGATTTTCCCAGTATAAAGCCGCACTGATAAAGTTTAATCTGGTTCGACAGGTTGTGCTTGACAGGATCTTGTATGTGACGGGTAAAAATCAAATTCCGCAATAGATGGTACACACGCTTGTGTCGAAATTTTTGACTACAGGACATACACTCAGATTCCAATCATCGGGAATGCATTGTCGTGTTTATGAGCTGGGGCATGCACGTTGCCAGCTCACCGCCGGCAGTCTTAAAAAGCAATGCCCGGCAGTCCATCGGCTCCTGCAGCTTTATTGTTTTTATGGCATGCAATTGCCGTGTTGACATCGTCTTTTGACAATCTAATTCGTCTTCGATGATTGGAGTGTTTGCGTAACATATGCTGCCTTCGGCAACGAGCAGAGTACGAATGTGTGCCTTCCATATTTGCAGCACACTCAGCGTATCTGTCACAAGATTTCCATGACTGCCTATACAATACCTTTGCTTTTTACCTTCTGGTAGAACTTTCGGGCTTCACCTCTATCCCTGTAATTTTTAATATCCTGGTTGTCTTTTTTTTGCATAGACGATATTTTCCGTCTGAGAAGTCGTTTCTTCTCCATCCTCTCCTCATTATATCGTTTTGTACACGTTGCAATTGGTTGAAGTTTTGGCTTGTATGCAGCATTCTTTCCTCAGCCAATACGCAACAGTCCTAATCGAACCTGGGCTTGTCTGAGCGTAGTTTTTCATAACCCAGTAAGTTTGTTGCCGCAGTGGTCATATAATACGCAATATGCTGTCACTGTGTGTCGTTAAGGTGTTGATGTAATTGAGAGGGTTAGTTGAAGTAGGCATTGGCTATCCCGGTGGTATGCAGCTCTGTGCTGCCCTCCCTTCCTTTGCGCTTAGTAACGAGCGCAACTTAGCACTACTTAATCGGATGCGTATCTTAAACGCAACTATGTGGCGTTCCGAATCAATATTTGCACCACTCACATCCATAACCAAATCTGGTGTCTTAGCTTTTGATCAAGAGGTATCCAAATGGCCTTGTGGGTATATTTAGGCGGTATCTGTTTCCACTCTCTACCATGTTTCTTGTCGACGTGAAGCTAACCTGTCTGAATTCGTTATCGCTGGTGTGGTTGTGTAGGCTGAATTTTCCAACTGCTGAACCAAGAGCATCTTCCCTTCTTATTTTATCATTTAAAACTCCCAGAATAATGTTAATGTCATGAAAAAGGCAGTGGTCATATATTTCTTCCAGGCGCTCGCAGAATGCATCTTTAAAATCCTCGTCTTTGTCTATTTGCTTTTAAAACAACTTGACAACATATATATTTATATCTTAGTGTCTAAGTCAGAGGCCGAAATGATTAGAGATTTCCATTCGCTTCGTTCTTGTGCGCACTGTCTCCAGTCAGTCCTACCAAGCAGCGTCAGTGATTCCTCCATCTGGTCCTTCCAACGTAGTCGCGGTCTCCCTCTCTTGCGCCGTCCTTCTAGGTCTTGATAGAATACAAAAGGTATTCTATCAATCACTTTGATTCGCTTGACCACATCAATGTCGTGGTATAACTCGTACAGCTCATGGTTCATCCGAATCCTTATCTCGCCGTTTACGCAAATCTGTCCATATATTTTGCGGTGTATTTTTCTCTCAAACACCGAAAGATGAGCTGCATCTCCCTGTGTAAGCACCCAAGATTCGGAGGCATACAACAGGACCGGTAAAATTAGTACCTTGTACAGCTGGACTTTGGTGGTTCGAGATAGGGTGGTGTTTATGAAGTGCTCGCGTAGCCTAAAGAAACACCTGTTGGTGAGCACTGTTCTCCGTTCTATTCCAAGGCTGACACTGTTGTTTTTATTGATGGCTGATCCGAGGTCGATAAATTCAAAGCATTATTGCTATTATTAGTTAAATAGTTTTCAAAGTTCACGCTGCGTCCCCAACGGGTGGACACTTTGTTCGATGATACTATTAACTTCGTCTTGTCCTCATTCACTGCCAAACTCATTTTCGCTGACTCCCTTTCAACTGATGAGAAAACAGCTGTTACCTCGCGCATCGTTCGACCGATAATGTCGATATCATCGGCATATGCGAGCAGCATGTGGCTCTTATTAAATATGGTGCCTGACATATTAACCGCTGTTTTCCTTAACACTTTCTCAATCACTATGTTGAACAGTATACATGACAAACCGTCACCTTGTCTAAGACCTCTCGTCGTATCGAATGGTGCAGGTAGATCCTTGCCAATCCGAACAGAGGATTTGGTATTCGTGAGGGTACACCGGCAAATACGAATTATCTTCGCAGGAATACCGAACTCAGACCTGGCTTCGTATAGTCGATGCCTGATGGGACTATCGACGGCAGCTTTGTAATCGACAAAGAGGGTGTAAGTGTCGATTTGCATCTCATGGGTTTTCTCCAGAATCTGCCGTAATGTAAATATCTGATCCTTCGTGGATTTGCCTGGTGTAAAGCCGCACTAACCAAGATTTTTTGTGCGGCTTCACTAACTTTTGTAAAATACTCCCTAAGTCATATCAGTGGTAGCATGCCATTTAGGTTGCTCAACATTGCGCCTTCTTATATGTACTACCACTGATAAGATATTCTGTGGCATGCCAAGAAACACGAGATCTATCGGACATTGTAAACTGCTCGAAGACCTCCAAAGACAGATACTGGTTATTCCCAAGTAAATAACGATCAAAAATCTCATACTATTTATCCCCCATTCCCCACAAAAGACTGTTGATCATTGTAGGACAAACAAAAACTCTATAACACTTCAATAAAATTTATAAATATGTTCATCAGCTGCCTGCCTTGTTTTCAATTCTCAAATATTTGTAGAACATCAACCTCATGCGCCATATTAAATTTCAATTTTAATTGAAAATCCATCACTATTATTCCACATACTAAGTCATTTATAAGCATGTGTGCAAAATTTATAGAACACATTAACAAACCTAACCGAAAACTTGAAAATGTGTTAAGTGTAAACCTGTCAATCGTTTAAACTTGTCAACAATCTCGTTTACTGTGCAGACGTATTCAAACGGAAGGAAATACTTGCGGTTATGCCACCTTAATCGACACTCGATTTACTTGTTTTGCCAACTCTGAAAACTAACTTACACTCACTTGCATATCCGTGCACACCATCGTTGACTGGGCGAACGTTGACTGTTTATGTATTTGTGTGAAAGGGCAGAATATTTTAACAACTTGTGCAAATGTAGTCGTCTGATGGCAGTAGTAGTAGTATTAGTACGAGTATAAAAGTGTTGAATGCATAAAGTAGTATGCAAATATTTGCAAAGGACTGAAATGGTGGTTTCATACAATTAAGGTGACCACTCGTACTAGTATATCCTTAAATCCTTTCTAACATGATCGGGAAGTTTTCGTGATGCTCGAAATACAGTAACAGCTATATAAAAGCGTGATATATACTTGTGATTTAAGAGTAGTACTCAGATTGTCGAACAACGGTAGTGATATTCTTTGTTTTAACATTATTCGCTGAATCAGAATTGGTTATGGGGGATTTTCTAGTTTGAGTTTTCTGATTGCTATTGACTTTGGAATAACCAGGTAATTTTGTGAGGGTATATAACAGCATACGACGTCCGATATATCACCAAGTTACCAAAGAATTAAAATTTCAGATGTCGCAATGTTGAGTAACGTAAATGTGGCAGATGTTACGGAGGCTGAACACAAATGCCCTCTTAGTTTCATCCCCATAGAAAATAATGCGGGGCTACTAAACAGCTTACGACGTCCGATATATCACGAAGTTACCGGGCAATTAAAATTTGAGATGTCGCAATGTTGAGTAACGTAAATGTGGCAGAAGTTACTGAGGCTGAACACAAATGCACTCTTAGTGGCGTTTCATCCCCATAGAAAATAAGGCGCGGGGTCCTAATAAGTCACTCTTCTAAAAAACCACATATTATGAAATCACAATGAAAATACAAGCCAAAACCAAAACAATATCTCAAGAGACACTATAAAGTTTATTTTGAGGGTATTCCAGAGGAAAACCTCCATTGAGGATAAGTATGGTCAACAAGGTGTCCAGCCTCTTTTGAAAATCACTTCCTGCACGAAAAAGTAGCGAACTGCGCCCATTGAGTCGTTGGAGGTGCTTCATGTTGCCTCTACTTGTATTCACTGTAACAGTATGTCCTCATATTAGAGCTCTACGTTTTCTTGATCCCTTGTAGATCTAGGTTGGCAGGATCATGGTTGAGTTATTGTTTAACCCATGTCCTCGAAATGTTCCCTGATAAAAAAAGACAAGAAACCAAATTTATTACTTGGCCATCGATTTAGGATCTGCTTTGGGATCTAACGCAACAAAACCTGGATTAATATAGCCACAGCGTGTACAGACACAGCTACTACCGTACTAGGCTCTGCCAAACGAAGTTCTAAGCCTGGAATAAGCAATGAGACACACAAAAAAAAACATCAAACGACTACGCAATGCTTTCCTACGGATAAAATTGAATGAATCGACATATATAGCCAAAACTGAATGCAGTACTTCTGCTTCTCTGGTTAAGCTCTGAGTTCGCAGAGATAAGCGACTCTACTGCAATAAGTTAAGATGTAAAAATTTAAGATGTAAACGAAGGCGAATTAACAGATCACGTACATCGATTAAATTGTAGGCGCTTATTTTTCAGTACTGATGGACCAGATAACAACCCCTTGGAACTCTTGTTCCAACAGGAGTGCAACCTGTTGCATATGCCATCTTACTCACTTACTTATGTGGCTCATTACAACTTATGAACGAGGTTCATAAATTTTTGGCCAGAAGTATTAAAGAATTCCACACCCTTCGGTCTTCTGCGTTCCCAAGTTAGTCCTACCAGATGTTGGCACGTCGCCAACCACTTGGTCCTTTCATCGAAGTTTGGGTCTCCCTGCATTGCGCCGTCCTTCAGGTTCGCCTTCAAACACCTTTCTCGCTGGAGCATTTACAACCATCCTGGCAACATGTCCCAGCCATCATAGTCGTTGAATTTTGACTCTTTTAGCTACGTCGATGTCGTGGTAAAGCTCATACAGCGCATGGTTCATCCGATGGCGAAACTCGCATTTCGATGATGAGAAAACAGCAGTGACATCCCGCAGAATTCGGCCAATGATGTATATATCGTCGGTATAAGTTAGTTGCATGTGGCTCTTGTGGAATATGGTGCCAGACATCTTGACACCAGCCTCCACCTCATCACCTTCTCCATAACTATATAAAATAGTGTACAGGACAACATATCACCCTACCTGAGACCTCTTTCCGTGTTGAATGATTCAGAGTGATTCTAATCAATCTTAACAGAGGGTATGGTGGTTTCCAAGGTACATTTGCAAAGTCGAATCAGCTTCGCAGGAATACCCAACTCAGACATGGTATCATACAGCATATTCCTTATCGGAGGGTCGAAGGCAGCTTTGTAGTTGACAAAGAGGTGGTAGGTGTCGATCTGCTTTTCATGATTTTTTTCCTGGATTTGTTGTAAGGTGAATAGTTGATCCGTCGTAGATTTACCAGGTCTACAACTGCACTGATAAGGTGTACATTCACTACGATGTCTGTTATGGGACATAACAGACTGAGACTCCAATCCCCGGGCATGCTCTCCTCTAGCCAGATGTTCTCCATGAGCTGATGCTTCCACCTAATCAGATCCTCCCCGCCTGCCATAAGCAATTCAGCAGGGAGCCCATCGGCTACGGCTACTTCGTTATTTTAAAGGAGGGATATTGCCACACGTATCTCGCTCTGGCTCGGAGGTAGACAGTTAGTACCATCGTCATCCATATGCAGCAAATTTCAGAAATGATCTCTCCATATCTTTAGGACGTTATCCGTCACTTGCTGCAACCCTGGTCCACACATTCTCTCCTTAACTCTCTGGTAGAATTTTCAGGCTTCCTCTCTACTTCGGAGCAACTCTGTGCGCTCATCCTGTCTCTTCTTCAGCTCCTTCTCTTTCCGACCTAAAAGATGACTTGCCTCTCGTCTCTTCTTCCTGTGCCGTTCAGGAACAGCTCGCGTTGCTATTGGCTGCAGTTTCGCCCTGTATGTAGCAACCGTCTCTCTCGTGGCATTGCGACATTCATCAACGTACTAGGCATCTTCTTGAGACGGCTTTGAGTACCCAAGTACGCTTCTCGCAGCCCGTTCTAAGGAGTCGGCTATATATTGCCACAGCGAGGTAATATTATCAGGGGTTGGAGCATTCCGCAGCAGTTGGGTTAGGTGGTTGGAAGAGGGCGCTACCTCTGTGGTCCGCAGTTTCCCGATGTCCAGCTTTCGTTGTGCCTGGTTACTTAGGTTTTTTGCCACGCTTAGCCTTGTGAGTACCTTGACTGCGGTATGGTAGTAATCTGATTCAATGTTCGCACCCCTGTATGCCTTCCATCGGCTACCACGTGATCTAGCTGATTCCCTGTCAATTGATCTAGATATAACCATGTTGCCTTATGAATTTTTTTATGGTCAAATCTTGTGCTGCTAACTACCATATTTCATGCCGCAGAGAAATTAATCAGTCAGATGCTATTGTTCCACGTTTCGGTGTGCAGACTGAATTTTCCGATGGTAGGCTCAAATGCGGTCTCCCTGCCTATTTTAGCATTAAAATCGCCTTGTACAATTTTAATGTCATGGCTCGGGCTACGGTCATATACATTTTCTAGGCTCTCGTGGAACTCGTCTTTGTCCTCATCGCTTTTCTCTTCTGTCGGAGCATGGGTCACGCCAACCATCGATGACGAAGTGGATCCAAGAAGCCAAAACTAAGTCAACACGGCATTTACACGACTAGTTCTTCTTTATTTCCCTTTACACCCCACGAATGAGGTATGGGGTAGCTTCTCGCGTTGTTGTGAATTAACACGCTTGCTACTTTTATATTCACAACTAACGGCACCTACTTGTTTATCGACGAATGCGAACGTCACTGCTTGAGAAGCTTTTACTAGACATGCCGATTGACCCGACACTTATACTGCGACGTTGCTGTCGACAACATCGAGGGGGCCGGCAATGAAAGAAAAAGGTTGATGACTGGAGGCGGGAATCAAACCCGGAATCTCCCGCATGGTAGTCGCGTGTTCTAACCACTATGCCATGGCCCTCCCGAAGAAGTAATAAAACGGCGGATGACGACGGGTTTCCGGCTCAGCTTTTAATAGAGGGAGGCAATAAACTGGTAAAGCGCACTGCCCAATACAGTTTGCCTTTGGTCACCTGTTTAACGCTTTAACAGCTGCACGCTAGTATATTCTAGTGGGGTTGAGCACACCATCAAGGTGATAGAAGTTGTAAAACAGACACAGAATGCTCTCTGCCCTGTAATTAAAAACGGCGATTCAACTGTCATGGGATCATCCTTTTACCCATCACATACATGATTCAGTTGAGTGGGTTATGAAACACTAAAACCCATCTTATCGAACATGACTGTACCTTATGAGTGTGGCTTTAGACCTGGTAAATCCACGACCGACCTGATATTCACACTACGACAAATTCTGAAGATTTCTTGTCTTAGAACACTCTGTTAAAAATTTAAATGTTCGAAGTCAAATTTTAAGGTCCTTTTCTGACTTAAAAAACTAAATTTCCCTTTACGCCTCATGAATGTGGTTTGGGATAGCTTCTTGAGTTGTTGTGAATTAATACGCTTTCTAGTTTTAGATTCACAACTAACGGCACCTACTTGTTTATCGACGACTGCGAACGTCATGTTTGAGAAGCTTTTACTAGACATACCGATTGACTAGACACTATACTGTAAAGTTGCTGTCGACAACATCGATGAAAGATAAACGTAGATGACTGGAGACATAATTTGCACCTGGAATATCCCGCATGGTAGTTGCGTGTTCGGACTTTCATACCACGGCCGATCCCGCTTTTTCACGAAATAAGGGCGAAAAGGACACGTACGGAGTCGAGATAGAGAGGTTAAATTTTCCACAAGAAAATTTCATTTAATTTTATTGAAGACGTCTGGATTGCAAAGAAAAATAAGGTTTGTTTAAGTAAGATAGTTATTAAAAATACGATACAATATGTATATCAATTTCTATTAAATAAATGAAATGTTATGTGGTTAACATTAGACTGGTCACCTCAGATGTTTTTCTCTTTCATGCTCATCAACTTGCATGCTCTATCCATACGTATATATTCAAACTTGACAAGCATATAAATTGAAGCAAGAAATCACAATGGTTTAACTCTTACATTACACTCGTACCGCTGACGTCTTGCATCCTGTTTGGCTCTAACCAACTCAACGTCTATTATTTGCAAAGTGTCTGTGTGTATATGTGTGAGTTGTATGTGCAATGAGTGTGAATATTTTCAATTAAACGTCAAATCATGGTGGTGGTTCTTGACGTTGATGTCGTGTTACTTGACTTGGCCACGGGCTTTGTGGAAGGCAGGGAACGATGAGGTTTGAGATGAAAGGCGTAGTTGATGGTGTTAGAAGCGGTGGTTAGCTGTCAATTGTTATTTGCATAAAAATGACTGAATCCAATATGAAGCACTGAAGGCAAAGACATAAAAAATTAAGCTTTCAAATGTGACTAAAGCAACAATTAATGCAATTGACAGGTACAACAACTTAACAATAAGTTTTCATTAGATTTTCTTTTAAAGGCAATAATGAAAGGGCACTGGCAAATTATAGGGTTGCCGGCGATGATATATAAGTAAGGACAGAATAAGATTCCCATTTCGTTAAGAAATCACAGTACTACCCCAAGGGTGTCATAACCTGTACATAAAATTGAATACATGCATTCGTTTTGTCGTTGTTTAAGATTTTCTTTTAAAGGCAATAATGAAAGGGCACTGGCAAATTATAGGGTTGCCGGCGATGATATATAAGTAAGGACAGAATAAGATTCCCATTTCGTTAAGAAATCACAGTACTACCCCAAGGGTGTCATAACCTGTACATAAAATTGAATACATGCATTCGTTTTGTAGGAAAGTAATTACATATTTGGATATTTAAATTAATTTTCCAAAGTCTTTTTCAAAGTGCTATGGCAACCCCAGAGGTTGTCATAGAACAATGCTCAGACAAGGCACATTCAAGTCATCGGTTAGCAATTGAACTTTAAGCGTTGAAGTTAAACCTCCTACTCTTCAATTTCTTAGTGTACAACAATTTAAAAGTTTTGCACAGTGATTTGCTTACAATGTGTAAACAAGTTTTTGTGAAAAGTGCTCAGATTTATACTCTTGAAGTGTTAATTTGTGTAACCATTTTTGTGTGTGGGTATTAATTTATACCCTCACCCTACGGGTAGAAGGATATATATAATTTGATGACTTTTAATGTTGTTTGAGCCATGTCCAGCTGTCTGTCAGTCCGGCTGATACGAACGATAACTTTCGAAAGACGCAACCAATTGTTTTGAAACTTTGCTATTAATATTTTTCCAAAACTGCTTACGGTATTGCAAATGGGCTACATGGCCACTACCCTTCTGGTACCCCTCATACAAATGTACCATTCCGCCCACATTTGAAATCATGTAATAATAACAATACACCCAACGCGATCGTGCCCAAATTCTATATTTTGCAAAACTATAGCAGGATTAAGATTTTTTGAATAAAACTGGAAGTCTAGCCACGCCCCTTCTAGTACATCCCATACAAATGTATCACTCCGCCCACTTTAGAAATCGAGTAATAATATCAATATACTAAAAAATTTTATGTTTTACTGAGGGTGGGGGTATATGTAAGTCGGTTTTCCCAACTGAAACTATATTACTGGTTTCAATTCGGTTATTTCCTTTTGTACTTAATATAGACACATCACGATGGGACCATACAAGAGAATTTGCAATGTTCTGGACGTTAGGGATTGTCTGAATAGTTTATCTCATTGTTAGGCATTTCAAAGCCTCGCGAGGCCGGCGATAAATGTTAATAATAAACGTACGCGAAGCTGTGTTTGATTCAAAGTAGTGTGATGGTCAGTCTCTGCTTGAGTGTTTTGAAAGCAACACTACGCACTCTTGCTTCACATTCACGTATAGAAACACATAATATTTGTGGGTTCGTACGTTCGATTTTGCCAGACACTGGTCTAAGTCAGCGATTGCAATTAATGCATCTCTAACCACTGTGAGACATTCCCCGTGTTATTGACTTACAAAAGCATTTGAAATATAAACTTCCGAATTGTTTGGCTTCAAAACTTTTTATTCGTTTTCATCGCCATCTTGAAATAAAAATCATTTCATTTTCACGCTGTGGTTCTTCGTTATATTATAAACGTGTTCGTTATTTGCTTTTGGCAAATTTGATTGTTCGCCAAACAAAAATTGTGGTATTACGACAGAATGAATCGTCCTTTCATTGGCTTCTATGGGTTCAGTTCAATGTGACAAGAGCATTGGGGGCACATTACTACTTCACGTCATCTTTGGAATGAAATTACATGAAATCGTTTGGAAATCGTAATTGCTGGTGTCATGACTCTTGACACTTAAGTTGTCAGCCGGCATTTGACATGGCAATAGTGCAATGTATATTAGTTAATTTTCAAAGTTGATTATTGTATTTTATCGGTTTTGTGAAATTTCGGTGAAAGGTTAATTGAGTAATAGGAAAAGGAAAGAAGAAGTATTTGTGTGAATGTCTAACATTAAATAGTAGTTTATAAATTAAAATTTCAAAAAGGTAGACAACAGGTTAAGGACTTATTTAGAAGCGTTAGATTTTCTAGCAGTATAGAAAATAAAGCAATGTTTGTAATGGGACATTCAATACATACATATATATCTTATATATTAATTCGCATTGTTAGTTATACATGATTTTTCTTCACACTCAATTTGTGAAAATTGCGAAACATAAAACACTTACGACCTAACAAATTTGTATGACACGGCCTCCGTCGCGACTAAATATGTAACGTAAAACTTCTCATGCCATTTTGCGTGTGATTACAACATCAGTTTTAAATATATTTGATAGCTGTCAACACCGGATACTATTATTTGTTTGGCATTTATTAAGAAGAGTAATACAATCCCCTCTTTTCCAACAATTTCTTTGCCCAGAAAACCTAACACATAGACATTTAGCAATCAAACATGACATAAGAATGATTATTATATCCTTTATCTATCCATCAATTTGAATGCAAACAAACTCAAACTCTTCTAAAGGTTGTTTAGCACAAGGCCATGACTGAGTATAGAAAAAGGATTTTTTTCTATCCTAAATAAATAAAACGTTGTGCGATACAACCCTCCACCTTGCTTACCATCGTCATGGCCACAAATAGGAACACAGATCAATGTTTATGTATACACAGAGAACATCGACAGCAAAACGTCATTAAAGATTGATTGCATTCTTGGAAGTTTGTGTAGAAATTGTAAATAAGTTTTAGCAATTCCACCCTCTTGAAAGGATTTGTAGGAGAATAACAAATATAGATAAATATTCTTAGTTGTATACATTAATCTTTGTATATTCTGTACATGGAATATATGATTGCGTGCAAAAGTTAACAAATTAACATAGTATAACAAGAGTGGCAGCGTTGAGCTAAAATAAGTTATATTTCAATATAGTTTCTCCGGTACATCATCCTAATAATCATTTTCTGGCAATAACAAAAATAGGTAAAACAAACTTTGTGTTTGAGTGTGCAGAAACACATTGGATGAAATTAGTCCAACTTGATTTTTACATGGACATATTAATATAAATTATTTGTTTAAGCCTTAGGTACAATTTTGAAAAAAAAACCATAAATGGTTCTTGAGTTATAGCTGAAAAACTAAGTGAAAACATATTAAAAGCAAAAATAAAAGAGGTCATAAAAAGTTCGGCCTGAGAACGCCAAACCCGTTTTACTATACTGACCTAGTATCTTCACCCTGAATATTTTTATAGTATTTTGTAAAAAAAAAAATGTTTTAGAAAAACTTTTACGGCCTTATTCATAAAAACTTGTAAGAGGTTTATAAACCATTTTTAAGCAATTTTCGAGAAAACAATATTTATAAACGATTCACATCTTCAATAAGTTAAAGTAGGGTTGTCTCTACTTTAAGCATGCTATAACTTGACATTTGTACAATTTATTGCTTATTTATGAATTTGAGATCTTTATTTTGCGTTTTTCGGCATTTTTCCTATTGGAAAAAGTTGTTGCATGCATTCATTGTTTAGGAAATTTTCTTCTTAATCATTGCGCACATAGAAAAGTATCTTAATAGACACTTTTCATTCATGAATACCATTTTGAAAAATATTTCTCCAAAATTCTTCAAAAATAATTTGTAAATAATGAAATAATATTCGTGATGTATAAACAATCAAAACAAGGAAACAATGTAATCGGTATCCGATTATAATTTTAACATGAGGAAAAGAAAATCAATTTTTTTAATATAATTTTTACTTTAACGTCTTTCTTATCATCATGACAATCGTAGTCAATGAAAAATTGTGCTACAATAATGTTCACAGTTATGATAAGTGCAAATACATATTTGGTATCCGATTATAAAGCTTTTGTATCCGATTATAAAGCTGTTTTTGTACATCATTAACGACCAATAACAGTCGTCATTGCCACCTGTACACATAAAGCTAAAGTACTGATAAAAAACGTTTATGAATACAATTTCTTATTAAAGGTTTGTTAGAGCTAAATAATACTTTAGCTTGAGAACGCTTCATACCTACTTTAGAAATTTTTTATGAATATGGCCGTTAATTTTTAAATAGGTTGTTTCGCAGATTTAAGCATAACTTAAGAACCATTTGTCATACCCTTCACCACGAGCATGCTCAGGTCGAATATCATTTTGTTATACCATATACAAAACAGAACAACATTTTCAGCTCATTGATTTGGGGCTCAATTCTGTGAACTGCACGTGAAAGAAAGTAGTAAAAAAGAAGTTCTGCATCATTCGTTTTATCAAGTTACATGCCACGTTTTAGGCTCTTTTGTTTGACATAACTCGAGAACTACTTGTCCGATTTAGCTGAAACAAATTTAAGAAAAGAATTATAATTCCTTTAATCTGTTCATAGAACGTTTCCCGTCATAAGCAACAGTTTTGTTTATTGTTTATTTTGTAGCAGTTACTGTTGTACTCTCTGACGTATGCTTAACGTGGAATATTACTTATGATAATCATACGCCACCATATAACAATATATCAAAAGAGACTAAAACGTGACAAATACCCCTTATACGATACTTATTAACTTCAAATCGATATTAAATTATTATGGCATGTATTGAGAATTGTTGTACTGTGTAAGTAGGCGTGGTGGGTACGACAATCCTATCCTATTAATATTATCAATGTGAATGTCTGTCTGTTTGTTTGTTTGTATGTTTGTTGCTCAATCACGCCTAAACAGCTGAACCGATTTCAATGAAATTTGGAAGACAGTGTAATATATAGAAATTACTATAGGCTATATATTTTGTAATTTTTTTCTCTATGGGCGGAGTGGGCGTGGCAAAACTTTTTTTTAGAGCTAGAGAGATAAAATTTGATACCCAGATAGTACTCGACAACACGAATATGAATATGCAGACGAAATTTAAATTTTGAACCCAATGAGCGGAGTGGGCATGGCAAAACATTTTTTAGAGCTAGAGATATAAAATTTGATACCCATATAGTACTCGACAACACGAATATGAATATGCTGACGAAATTGTTATTTTGGACCAGTTGGCGGAGTGGGCGTGGCAAAACTTTCTTAGAGCTAGATAGATACAACCTGATACCCTGACAGTGCTCGACAACACGACTTTGAATTTGCTGACAAAATTTTAATTTTGGGCAAAAGGGCGGAGTGGGCGTGGCAACATTTTTTTAGAGCTAGATATATAAAATTTGATACCCAGATAGTACTCAACAACGCGAATATGAAGATTCAGACTAAATTTTATTTTTGGATCCGATGGGCATAGTGGGCGTGACAAAACATTTTTTTAGAGCTAGAGAGATACAATTTGATACACAGATAGTGCTCGGCAACATGAATATGATTATCCAGACAAAATTTTAATTTTAGGTCAATTGGCGGAGGGGTGTGGAAAAACTGTATTTTAGCCCTAGAGAAATCAAATTTGGTACATAGATAGTACTCGGCTAAAGAATATGAATATGCTGACGAAATTAAAATTGTGTATCAGTTGGCGGAGAGGGCGTGACCAAACGGTATTTTAGCCCCACAGAAATAAAATTCGGTATACAAATAGTAATCGACAATATGAATATGAATATACAGACGGAATTTAAATATTCGATCAGTGAGCGAGTGGGCGAAGGGGGCGTGAATTTTGGGTCAGTAGGGGGAGTGGACGTGGCAAAACTGTATTTAAGCCCTAGAGAGATACAATTTAGCACCCAGATAGTACACTACAACACGAATATGAATATGTAGACGATATTTTAGTTTTCCATTATTGTGGGAAGGGGGTGTGGCAAAACTGTATTTTAGTCCTAGAGACATAAAATGAAATATACAGGTAGTATTCGACTACACGCATATAAATAAACAAACGAAATTAATATTGCAAAAAAAAATATCGCTAACTGTACCCAATTAGTTATTTTATGTGTTATCTGTTGCCCATCTTGCTGAAACCACGCTTGTTGATGATACAATTGAGATTCAGTAGCTATGGTTTCGACACTGGATGGCATGCACCCAGTTAAGGCAGACGAGTTTAAATCAATTGTAAACCATGACCACTAAATATGTTTTCGTAGTTATTTTTTTCTTCAATAGCCTTCTTCCACCAGATCATACTGTAATATATTTTTGAAAATTGTGTTTAAAAACTTCTAACTAATATTGTAATTATAAAAATGATTTCATTAAATAACAACCAAGTCTAACTATACACCTGCCATTTTGAGCTGATTACAAGAGAATATATTTAGTCTTTGTCTGGACACACGCTTCTCATGATGGTTTTATTTAAATTTATGAACACGGTACAGTATTTCTCAAAGCAATGAGGGATTTCTTTCATTTCTATTCATTTTTCATCACATTTCACTTAAGGGTATAAATATAATAACATTAAAAGTAATCATTTTCAATTTTTCTCCTCCATGCGCTTACACATACAGACAGCTGAAGCGAAATTCTTTATCAGAGACGATGAAAAAATATGTTGCTTTTTTTCATCATTTCTCTGCTTTGGCATAATGACAGCATGACAGGATAAATTACTGGCAAAATGAATAGCAAGCAGCAATAGGAGGTGGAGCAGCAGGAAGAATCATAAAATGAAATATGACAAAGTGAAAAAATAAGGCTGAATCATTTCCACCGCAGGACTACATACCTTTAACCATTACGTTTAGAGTACGCGTCAAGGGGCAACGTCATCATCAGTTCCACTCATATAACCCAAGAAAATCTACTCCTCCCTGGTCTGGCAGACCACAGCTAACATGAATTATAACAATTTTTTTTTCTTCTCTTCTTTCCTTTGAGCACATAATGTGTATTTATGTTATAGTCTACGTTTTTAAGTCATTCGTTATCCTGACGGCTTTGTTTTACCCTTATACTCCTTGTTATCCTCCAACACTGACTGCAACCAGGACATTACTGTTCCTGCTGCTTGTGCTAAATTAATAGGCATAATAATTTTTTGACAGCCCAAGGATAATACTTAAGGCATTTTTCGGGGAGTGTCAGTGACAGCCCTTCAATCTTAGGAACGAAAACCATGAAAAAAACACACAAAAATGATTGAGTGAATTAGAGAGTGAGTGTATGCGTATGTCATCGTGATTGAGAATGACTGAGTACTGTCAGTCAGTTCGTTTTTGGTTTTCTGGAAGTAAAATGAGAAATTTTTCTGTTTTTGTATTACTGACAGACAGGTTGATGATAAATGATGTCGTCAACAGTTGGTGGTGATGGTTGTCGGTTCGGATATGTGTCTTGTTGTTCTCATAATAGCAAAGTCAGTGGGGTTTATTTTTTGCAGAATGAGGAACGCAATTGAATTTGCACTCAGAAACTAGTTAAATATTTCTTTGATTTCAGTTAATAGTATATTGCTAGTGTTATGTGATTAGATGATTTGATTAATTAGTTAAATTAGGAAACAAAATTTTAGTTTTGTCCACTTGATCTGCTGTTAGCAGCTGTCTAAAAATTGAATATTGTAACAGGGTATGTTTAACTGTAGATACTTTAAAAACGAACAAGTGTATGATTGAGTTATGTTTACATCCTTGATGGCCTTTTTACCTCCACAAAGGGGTCTAAAATGATTAGATGGATCAATAGTTTAGCATGCGGAACGTGCCTAGTGATGGGATCGTTTTTTGAAGAACAAGCTTAGTATCAGACTTAGTATAGCGGAAAAGGGTAGTTAATTAACAATAGCTTTGTACAGGGTGTCCCAACAAGAACGCAATTTTTAAATCTGGCAACATTCGAAGTGTCATTGTTTGACATTTGAACAATTGTTATTGTTTGCTAGTAGAAGGTACGAGATTAGTAAAAATGGAGCGCTACACGAATGAACAACGCATTCTCATTGTGAAATGAATTGAATTGTCGCATTTGGGGTGAGGAGTGATTCCTCGAGTGATTCACGAGAAGCAAATGCATCCTCAACGTAACACTGGTGTGGTTTTTGGGCTGGAGGAATCATTGGACCCTTTTTTTATGAAAATGAGGCAGGTCAAGTACAAACAATCAATGATTTTCGGTATCGTGAAATGATAACCAGTTTTTTCTTACCTCGAATTGAAGAAATTAATGTGGAGGGCATGTGGTTCCAACAAGACGGTGCCACATGCCATACAGCCAGAGAAACAATTCAATTGCTGCCTCAGTCATTTCTCGGTCGTGTTATTTTGGAGATCAGAATTGGCCGCCTAGATCGTGCGATTTAACACCATTAGGTTTTTTTTTCGGTTTTTTGAAGTCGATGGTTTAGCGAATAAGCCGACGACGACTCAAGCTTAAAAAAAGGAAATTGGATGCTGCATTAATGAAATACCGCAGTATTTATGCGAAACGGTCATAGAAAATTTCATTAAAAGATCGCGTGCATGCCAGCAAAGCCGCGGCGGCCATCTGCACGATATATTGTACCATACATAACCTCATTCTGTCTACTTCACCATGTAATAAAATTTCACGATTTTTTTAAAATATCTGTGTTTTTTATTTAAAACTTAAAAATTGCGCTCTTGTTGGGACACCCTTTACATGTACCAGAGGACTTTCTGAAGCGAATAAGGACTTTCCCCATCATTAGTTCACTACATTACTGCCAAGTGTTTAAATAATAGTGATGAATTGCATTACGTGTGCTAAACGAACCACACCTTAATTTCATGTTATATCTGTTACCGGTTGACATTTTAGCAAAGCAGATTGTTACCACATCCGCTATAAGATTAAGACAACTGTCTCAGTGGGGACTGGGAACAATAGACATTTCAGCATGTGTAGATTTATCGCAAGCACTATTCTATAGAGACTTTGGGAATAATGAGTACCCCTTATGGGTGGGATACGTTAATTTCTACTCAGAATGGTCGAGAACACATGTTAACTCTAGACGAATTCTTCTTCTTCTTCTTTAATGGCAGCAACAACAGAAATGTATCCATTAATAGACGCACATACAAAAGTATTCCAAGCGCTTCGGTGTTTTGAACTCCGTAGATAGTTCGTCACACTAAGCCTAGTTAACAGCTCTTTCACCTGGTCCATCCATCTGAGTTTTGGTCGCCCCCTCCTGCGCCCATCGCCCATCGATTTTATTGCCGAAGACTTTTTGAGCCGGAGCGTTTTCGTACATTCATACAACGTGTCCAAGCCAGCGCATTCGGTCTATTTGAACGCGCTTGACTACGTCGATGTCGTTGTATAGCTCATACAGCTCATGATTCATTCGACGACGGTACTCGTCGTTAACAATGATGGGTCCAAATATTTTTCGGAGTATTTTTCTCTCGAAGACTCCCAGAATACCCAGGATTCTGCGCTGTAGAGCAAGACAGGTAGGACCAGAGACTAGTAGAGCCGGATCTTTGTTCTTCGAGAGAGCGCTTTGTCGTTAAATCGCTTGCTTAGCGCATAGTAACAGCGGTTTGCGATCAATACTAGCCTTTTGATTTCCAGGCTGATATTTATACCATCACCCTTAGGGATGAGGGTACCTCTGGTACCTCCCATACAAATGTACCACTCCGCCCACTTAAGAAATAGGGTAATAATATCAATACACTCGACACGATCGTGCCCAAATTCTGTATTTTGTTATGTTATAACAGGACAAAGTTTTGGAGAAAAAATTGGAAGTCTAGCGACGCCCCTTATGGTACCTCCCATACAAATGTACCTTTCCGCACACTTTAGGGATGTACTAATAATATCAGTACACCCAAGGCAATCGTGCCCAAATTCTGTAATTAGTAAAGCTATAACAGGATAAAGTAATGGAGAATAAATCTGGAAGCCTAACCACACCCCTTCTCGTACCTCCCATACAAATGTACCACTCCGCCCACTTTAGAAATCGAGTAATAATATCAATATAATAGAAAATTATTTGTTTTACTGAGGGTAAGGGTAAGTGTAAGTTGGGTTGCCCGACTGAAACTTTCTAACTGGTTTAAATTACAAATCAGTTAATTTCAATAACTCAAGACTTAAACAATATCTTATATTGGGTGATGGTATTTATCAGTCAGTTCAACTGACTGAAATTTCTGTACTGGTTTTATTTTTGTTTATGGCGGAGCCAAGGTAGACAAAATCATCTACCACTTCAAAGCTATAGTTGTCAACGTTCGTTGAAACAAATAACTTGGTTTTGTCCTCGTTTATCACCAGACCCATCTCAGCCGACTGCTTTTCAATGCTCGAAAAGCCGCAGTAAGTTCTCGCAATCCACGTCCATTGATATCTATATCATCAGCATACGCGAGCAACATGTGATTTTTGTTGAATATGGTACCATTACTGTTTACTGTAGCTTTCCACATGATCATTTCCACATAAAGCTTCGCTTGGTGGAAAATGGCTCTGACAGATTTTTTCCAATTTTCACTGAAAACTTCGTGTCAGTCAGTGTTATTCCGCAAAGTCGTATTAGCTTCGCGGGGATACCAAACTCTGTCATAGCATCTAACAATTTCTGTCGTATCGGACTGTCGAATGCAGCTTTGTAGTCGATGAACAGATGGTAGGTGCCGATCTGCATTTCTTGGGTCTTCCCCAGTATTTGTCTCAGGGTGAATATCTGGTTGTTCGTGGATTTATCAGGTCTTAAGCCACACTGATAAGGTCATATCAGGTTTGCCAGAATGGACCTTAGTCTTTCACATAACAATCGACAGGACCTTGTATGCGACGGGTAAAAGGCTAATCCTGCTATAGTTGCTACACACACTTGGGTCGCCTTTATTAAGCACAGGACATTGAACACTCAGATTCCAAACATCGGGCATGAGTTCCTTGAACCAAATAGTGTTTATGAACTGGTGCATGCATGTTGCGAGATCATCGCCGCCGGTTTTAAAAAGCTTTGCCGGTAGTCCATCGGCTCCCGCAGCTTTATTATTTTTAAGCCTTGCGATCGCCATGCTGATCTCGTTTTGGCTCGGTGGTGGACAATCTACTCCGTCGTCTATGATTGGTGTAATTTCGTCACTTATGGTGCCTTCGGGAACGAGTAGAGATCGAAAGTGGTCCCTCCATATTTGCAGTACATTTTGAGTGTCCGTGACCAGATTTCAGTCTCTGTCGTTACAGGTGGGAATCCATGTTCTAAAAACCCACTGTATACAAAAATTGTGACGTAGTAGATCAAAATGGAGTTTTGGGTTTTATTACTGGGGTCAAACGCTATCGTTTGATATTGGTTTAGTTCACTCCCAAAAAAGTGCGATGCACTGTTTGCTCAAAAATAGACTTTTTAACATTTCATTAACATGTTATTTTGATTTTATTTTGGAACCTTTGACTCGTAGAGGCTATTAGTCTTCGGTGACTCTTAGTGAAATTTTCCGGAGAATATTTCTATCGAAGATTCGAATCCTTGACCTCCGTTCAAAGTTGAATTTTAAACAGTTTTTCAAAATTGGGCCAAAAATGTCCCATACGGGTGGGAGCTGGAGGGTTAAAATGTTCCGAGAAAATATTCCCCTGATGGTTTTAATATAGGTCTCCGAAGACATGAAATACCCCAAACGTATTTTTAAAGATGATTTTTCATATTCTTTGATTCAACTTTTGACCAAAAAAATCAAACTTTAAACCACTGTAAAAAAAAATTGTGACGTAGTGGAGCAAAATGGAGTTTAGGGTTTTGTTACTGAGGTCAAATGCTATCGTTTGATATTGGTTTGGTTCACCCCCGAGACAATGACCATCAAATTGTGTCATAGTGTTATTGATTGAGTCTGACGAATTACCTAACATAAGTAATCTGGTGGTCATTAGATAGGGTCGCTCTATATGGCGGTAAAAAAAGTTTATGTTTTCTCCCCCCAGTTTTGTAGTTTGACTAAAGCCAATTAGAGGACATCAAATTTTTTTCGAATCCGTGCACCCTACGACCCCCTAATAAAATTTATTATGTTATATCGCCATTTGATAATTGCTCGAAACGAGGCCCATATCGTTATACATGGTTAAGCAAGGGCGACATTTAGCTTATTGGACATTTTTGACCACCAACTCAATTTTAGTTTTTGAGTTTTTGGCCATCACTGAAACAAAGTCCTATTGAGAGAACATTTAAGAAACATATCATATCAAGGAATACACAAATTAAACATGAAGTACTAAATTTATCGACCAAAAAGAATTGTATGTTGATAATACATATGGGCATTTCCACAGAAAGGCCCACGGTAATCAAAAAAGAAAAAGTGGACAAAAAATGTCTCTGTCTGTCCCCTCGATTATACCCGTAGTTAAGAAATATTTGGACTGCGAGCTTATATCCTGAGAGTAGACGTTAAGTTCTAAGATGAACAAGATTGGTCAAAAACTACTTCCACCTCCCATACAAATTTTCTTTTTGGGATCAGTTCCGAAAGCTACGTTCTAAGATGAGCAAGATCGGACAAAATCTAACCGTACCTCCAATACAAATTTCCCCGATTTGGGCGTGTCCTCCTTTCATTCCTCGCGATTACAGCCGTAGTTTATGAAATATAAAACTAAAATTTGCGGTGGTTAAGTTCTAAGTTGAGAAAAACCGGACAAAGTCTATTACATATGTTTTCCATATTCTAAATATTCCTTTTTATCTGGATATCGTGACAAGTATTTTAGTGATGTATATGAAAATAACTAACTATAATAACTTCCATTATTAACTTAATGTTTTTCATGTGTTGAGACATGTCAATGGCAAATACTTACTGAAGTGATTGCATGTGACATTGTGTCATTTAACTTAAACATTTTCTAGGCTTTGGTCGTTATCTAGGGATTAGTAAGCGAATTCATCACGATTCACTTTCTCACACTTTTCCACACGAAATTGACTTATCATTTCAAAAACACATTACACACAATATGAATGGAAAAATACTAAAATGTCTAAAAGTAATATTCATATCGATGATAAATTATGCCCTAATGACGCTGTACAAATTTTTTTCCTTCTTTATTTTGATATCGTCCTAAAGCAAATGTTAAGGGGAAATACATATATCGATAAACAGCCATCCACAAAAAGAAAACGATATGAGAAAATATAATAAATAATTCCAACAACTCATTCTGATATTAATCCCCTATTTAGTCAATCGGTGTCGTCGTCGTCGACGTTGGTCACACGGGATACTAAACATCAGTTTCCAATCCGTCATTGTCAACAGATATATTTAACGTTGTCATAATCCATTTCATCAATTAATTATTCAATGTTCCCCCCAAAATATCCATGTCATAATTGTCGACGCAACAAAATTAAATAAAGAGCATAAAGAGTGAAGCACAAGTGAAACAGATAAGAAATGTTACGTCTGAAAGAAATATATTTATAGTTTGTCATCACGATGTTTTTTTTTTATAAATAAATCATGAAGGGAAAAGACTTTTAAATTCATTTTACTATGTTCTTTAACTTTTTTATGCGTTGTAGATGAGTGTCGGCGGTGCTTTACCGAAAGTGAAATGAATGTGAATAACCTGAAACCAACTAAGATCTACTGCATAAAATCGGGTCTGACGGCCGACGGATGTAATTCACTCCATATGCTCCAAAGGGAGTTAGAGGAACACATATATAATACCTCCAGTAAAGAAATTTTAGTCACCATCCATCCATATCCCCTACTAAAGAAAAAAAAGGAAATTTTGATTATGTTTCCACTATTCTAAAATTCAATATCTATTTTCCTATAAATTTGTAGTATGTGTCTCCGCTTATTCCTCTTTAGACCAAATTAGTTTCAGGTCTTTTTAAACGACTGAGCCATGTCCGTAAATCTGAACCGATCCGTATGAAAATTTACCAGTATTGATATTTCCCAAAACGAAGTAATCCCATTATATGTGCAGTATAGCCCCCTTGTGGTACCTCCCATACAAAATGACCTATTGTTGAAAAATTAATATTTCTACCATAACTTCCAAACGGATTACAGTAGGCGTGCCTCCACCGCATATGTCTGGCGCTGCAGAGAGAGAGAGAGAAAGTAGCGAGACTGAATACACAACGAAATTAATTACGGAGTATAAGTGGATATGGATATAGTCTATATCGGACGACTCCTTCTGATGCCTCGCATTCAACATAACATATTCTTGGAAACTTCAGTATAAACATTTTGCCATATCTATTCTGGAACCTCTCGTACAAATTACCGAAATCATCTCCGTAGTAGCAATTTTTGCAAATATCACAAATCCCACGCCACGGGCATGAAAAAAATATTGAGAAATATGTTGTCACTTTTCCTCTATCATGAAATAAAATGTCTGGTTCGATGATGAATGTCGCAATGCCACGAGAGAGACGGATGCTGCATACAGAGCGAAACTGTAGCCAATGGCAACGCGAGCCGTTCGTGAACGGCACAGGGAGAAGAGACGAGAGACAACTCGTCTTTTTAGACGGTAAAAGAAGGAGCTAAAGAAGACACAGGTTAAGTGCACTGAGTTGCTCCGATGTAGAGGGGAAGCCCGAAAATTCTACAAGAAAGTTAAGGCGAGAATGCGTGGAACAGGGTTGCCCTCCTGCAAGGACAGCGATGGCCAGCTGGTCCACCCCCGAGCCAAAGCGAGATACGTGTGCCAATATCCTGTCATAAAAACAACAAAGCAGCTGGAGCTTAGGGTCTCACAACATACGACAAATCCTGGAAAAAAACTCATGAAAAGCAGATCAACACCTACCACCTTTTTGTCGATTACAAGGCTGCCTTCGACTCTCCGATAAGGAATAGGCTATATGAGGCCATGTCTGAGCTTGGTATTCCTGCAAATTTAATTGGACTTTGCAGATGTACCTTGGAGAAACCAAATCCTCGGTTAAGATTGGTAACGATCACTCTGAACCATTCCAAGCAGAAAGAGCTCTCAGGCAGGGCGATATCTTGTCCTATACACTGTTTAATATAGTTATGGAGAAGGTGATGAGAAAGGCTGGTGTCAACATGTCTGGCACCATATTCCACAAGAGCCACATGCCACTAGCCTATGCCGATGATATAGACATCATTGGCCGCAATATGCGGGATGTTACTGCAGTTTTCTCATCGCTAGAAAAAGAGTCAGCAAAATGTGTTAAGCGTCAACGAGGACAAAACAAAAATAATGATTTCTACGAACAAAGAGTCCTCTCGATGGGGACGCATTGTCAACGTTGGAAATTATTGTTTTGAGATAGTACATGAGTTTATCTACCTCGGATCCTCTGTCAACAAGGGAAAATAATGTCAGCCAAGAAATTAAGCGGAGAATAGTGCTAGGCAATATATGTTTCTAACGCCTTCGGCAACTTTAGTAACACCACCTTATCTAGAGATATGAAGAAACAGCTGTTACAGGGTTAATTTTACCTGTTCTGTTGTATGCAGCCGATTCGTGGGTGCTTACGACAACGGACATATCAACCATAGTATTGGCTCCTGGTCGTAAACTAGGAGGCCTTATTTTACTTATAATTTTTTTTCTCCAAAAACGAATAAGCATTCCTCTTGAATTCTTCAACTTCTTTTGTTGAAGTTCAATGTGAAACTTAAAAACTAACAAAAAGCAAAATCCGCTTCTTGCGGTAATACCAAAGAATGAGAGATCAATGAGTGAAAACAAAAACTACTCAATTAATGACAAATATTCTCTTAAAAAGGTACCAAATATGATGAGTTGAATTGAGATATAAAAAGAGCTTAAAACTAATGTTGACACTGAGGCCTGGTTGAACGGTGCGTTCAACACACAGAGTATTCGAGAGAAAAGTACTAAGAAAAATATATGGCCCTATTTGTGTCCACTGCGAGATTCGCCATCGTATGAACCACGAGCTGTATAAGCCTTACCACGACATCGGCTAAAAGCGTTAGAATTAGGGTGATCAGTTCGGTTTTCAAAAACCGGCTACTCGGTTTTTTTCACTCATAAAAACCGGCGGTTTTTTTTAAATCCCTATTTTTCGAATATCGAATAATCCGGTTATTTTTTGTCGAATCTCGGTTTTTTAGCGTTCGATATTTTTTATTTAAATTTATTCATAATTGTGTTAAATGTGTTCTCGTACTTGTTTTTTTCCAGTGTTTCGGAAGAACAACCTAATTGTTAGTTTTATAAATCTTCAATGTTTAATAAGTCGGCTGAAAAGCGAAAGAAATTACAAATGTTTGTAAAAGACCAATTTAATAAGGAGCTTCAGCTTATCCATGATGTTAAGCACCACTGGAATTCTATAACCAATATGGTTTCTCAATTTTTAAAATTACACAAATGTGTGAATCATACTTTATTGGAGTAAGGACTGACACCATTTAGTGAAAATGATATCGCAACTTTGTCTGTGCTTAGTGACACCCTTAAACCTTTGGAAATGTCTATACAAAAACTTTCTGCAAACTCTTCGACTTTAGCTGATGCTTGAAGGTATTTTTAAATTTTTACTTTAACACTTTTCAACAATTCAGAACGACGTGTTCAAACCCTGAATACTCTCATTTTGAATTTAAGTAGGAGTAAACTCCCAATTAGTGACGCATTTCTAAAATATTCAATATTAAACGCCTTGTACACTATAAGTCCAAACAGTACACTGAGTGAAAGGGCATTTTCAATGTCAAGTTTTATAAAAACCAAAGAAAAAAATAGGTTGCTTTAGGTAAAACTAAAGATTATATTAAATATCTTATATATAAAAATGAATTGCTGTGCAGTTGTCTCGCTAAAACTCAAAAACGGCCGGACCGATTTTCAAAATTTTTTTTTTGTTTTGTTCGCTATAGCTTCCGGATGGTTTAAAAGGTTTTATTTTTTCAAAAAGTGGGCGGGGCCACGCCCCTTTTTTCAAATATTGCTCTGACGGCTTTTCTTATAGACCGATTGATACAAAAATTTTACCATGAGGTACTGTTGACCTGTAGATAGTTCCTGACTACATTTGGTTGTAATTGGATAAAGGGGCGTGGCACCGCCCATACACCTGAAAATTAAAAAGGCTATATTTCATGAACTATCAGAGGTAAGAAGTAGAGATTTGGTATATATGTTGTTTGAGCAGTATTAATTACATCCAGGATGGAAGTGGGTGGTGCCACGCCCCCTTTTCAAAAATCGCTCTAACGGCTTTTCTAATAGACCGATTGATACGAAAATTTTACCAAGTGGTACTGTTTATAGTCCCTGTCTATATTTGGTTGTAATTGGATAAAGGGGCGTGGCACCGCCCATACAACTTGAAAATTAAAAAGGCTATATTTCATGAACTTTCAGAGGTATGAAGATAAGATTGGGTATATATGTTGTTTGTACAGTTAGAATTACAGCCAGGGTGCAAGTGGGCGGTGCCACGCCCTTTTTTCAAATATCGCTCAGACGGCTTTTCTAATAGACCGATTGATACAAAAATTTTACCAAGTGGTACTGTTGACCTGTTGATAGTCCCTGGCTATATTTGGTTGTAATTGGATAAAGGGGCGTGGCACCGCCCATACAACTTGAAAATCAAAAGGGCTATATCTCATGAACTATCAGAGGTATGAAGATGAGATTTTGTATATATGTTGTTCGTACAGTTAGAATTACAGACGAGGTGCAAGTGGGCGGTGCCACGCCCTCTTTTAAAGAATCACTCGAACTGCTTTTCTAATAGACCGATTGATACGAAAATTTTACCAAGTGGTACTGTTGACCTGTTGATAGTCCCTGGCTATATTTGGTTGTGATTGGATAAAGGGGCGTGGCACCGCCCATACAACTTGAAAATTAAAACGGCTTCAGGGGTATGAAGATGAGATTTGGTATATATGTTATTGGAGCAGTATTAATTACTGCCAGGGAGGAAGAAGGCGGTGCCACACCACATTTTCAAAAATCGCTCTGACGGCTTTTCTAATTGACTGATTTATAAGATAATTTTAAAAAGTGGTACTAATGACCTGTTGTAAGTCACTGGCTGTACTTAGTTGTGATTGGATAAAGGAGCGTGGCACCGCCCATACAACATGAAAATAAAAAGGGCTATATCTCATGAACTATAAGAGGTATGAAGATGAGATTTGTTACATATGTTGTTGTTGCAGTATGAATTGCAGTAAGGGTGAAAATGGGCTGTTCCACACCCTTTTTAAAACAAACGGTTAAAACTGTCAAAATTCCACAGTATATTGGTGTTCGCCTAGAGATATGAACAGTAAGGTGGGCCAATTTTTTTATTCGCAAAAATCGTAACCAAAATCGGGAACCTACGATGAATTTTAAGAAAATTTCACCAAAAAAATTTGTGTCTAAAATCAATTTCTAGCTCGCGTTGGGAAGCATGAAGATTTCAGATGAAAATTTTTTTGGTTTTTAAATGAGCACAAACCGAATACTTCAGATATATATTTTTTGAGACCTTCTGTGTAAAACTAATTTCCCAACAAACTAAATGAGGTATTACAGAAGCAAATCTATGTATTGGTTAAAAAGTTATGGCCTCTGAGAGTTGGCATACAGAAATTAAATTTTTAAAAATCATTTTTCAGAATATTCGTTTCGTCTTGGTCTCCAAACATTGGAATGGTAGGTAAAAATTAGAGCCGGGGCCCATAGGTCTGAAGTAACTGAATAATTGCTTATTGCTAAAAAAAATATCTTTAGTTTCTTAGTGAAATTTTCTAAGAATTCTTCCTACATTCCAATACCGATAAGTGCCGAGTGCCGAAAATGCCTTTTTAACTGTATGGTCCGTACACCAGGCAGTTGAGGATGCGCAGACTAAAATAGTGATTTTTTTTTAATTTACTTTATAGGTATGTATTTTTCAATTACTTTTCAGGAGAGCGAATAGGTAATAAATCATATAGATAGAAAAATTAAGCAATATTCATTGTAGTTATACTACAATGGTTAAATTTTTATAGTATATCAGAGGTAACATTAGCAAACAATTGTAAATAACCTATGCATGGGGTATTTTTCTTGACATATAGAACTTCTGATAGGTATAAGTGTAAATCTAGCTGTCATACTAATGAAGTGTGATAGACTTTCTTTTAGTATACTTTGCAAAATCACCATGCAAAAACTAAACAAGAACAACGTTTACAAATCTTGCAAATTTATTTTCAAAATGCATGTTCTGTTCGCCTAACTTATGGAGCCCTTTGTGAAGTTGGGGGTGCATATAATGATCCATCTGAGCAGCTAATAGAAGCCATCGACGCTGTAGACGTTAGTGTGTCAGGGGACTCGAATTTATCGAACCGACGTCTTTCTTATCAACTCGGTCTCTGCAAATGCTGAGGAAAGATCTTGGCCCACATTCATATAAAATCCAACTGGTAGAAGAACTAGAGCCAGTGGGCGTTCAATTGATTTTTTTATTTATCATGTCATTGCACATTATTTGAAGGAGAAATGGTTCCAACACGACGGTGTAAAATGCCATATAGCACGTGAGACCATCACTTTGTTAAGCCAAACATTGGTGATCGAATTATCCCAAAAAATTGTAATACGAGTTCAATACAAAGATAGTATTCGGGAATATTATTGATCCGTGTGAGAAGAAGCCATGACAAAAGAAGTTCTTATGGCCAAAGGCATGAAGCTTCAAACGGAATTTTCATTTGCGGTCAATAGGAGAAGGCATAACAAAAATGTTTTTTATGACCAAAGAAATAGTTAGTATACAGATGGTTCACGCTACTACAGATCAAAATAAATAATCTTGATCTTTAGAGGAATGTCTGTTTCCGATTTGTGGAAGAAGTGGTTTTTCGCCCTACATACAGAAAAAACTTAATCTACATGTCGGCACTATAGATATGACTTTGCTGATGAACTTTTTATTAGCATTTACAACAATAAAACTTAATTGGTTAACTTTAATGTTAAGTAGTTACTTTAAATAAGTTACATAAGTAAATAAACTCAACATATTATTGTCGAGCTTAAGTACCGTTTTCAAAGTACTTTGTAGACCTAAATGTGAAATATATTACAAATTAATATGCAATAGCGAAGCATTGCCGGGCCCACTAGTATTTATATATAATCAATTATTTACAAATGAATTGTTTTGTTTCGTTTGTCTTTGTTAAAATAACAAACTGATCTCACTAATGTTTTGCATTGTAATTATAATTAAACTAAAAGTTTACTTTTTATAGGTATAATTGATTTGTTTTCTGTTATTTTTTAATAAAATTTTTTGTCAAAAATTGTGGTTTAATTTGTTATTTGGCATAATTTTGAAAACCGGATTATCCGGTTTTTTGTGAATTTCAAAAAAAGTAACCGGTTTTTTTTAAACGTAATTTTTCGAATAATTCGAAAACCGGTTTTCGCAAAAACCCGAATAATTGATCACCCTAGTTAGAATCCAACGACTACGATGACTGGGACATTTTGCCAGGATGGATGTAAATGCTCCAGCGAGAAAGGTATTTGAAGGCGAACCTGAATGTCGACGCAGAGCAGGGGACCTAACCTACGTTGGAAGGACCAAGTGGTAGGCGACATGCCACCATCTGATAGGACTAACTGAAGAACACACGCAGAAGACCGAAGAGTGCGGAATTCTTTAATACTTTAGGCCTCTAATTTAAGAACCACGTTCGTAATTTGCAACGGGACAATTACGTAAGTAAGATACAACTTTCCCCGGTATTTTAAACATATTTCAAACACTGACCCATACCATTTGTCACAGTTATTATTTGGTACCGTAACTTTCGGTACGCCCATATATGCCCAGAGATATTGAATTTAACATTTTACATTTGTTTGCCTTTTCTACAGAATATGTATACGTTTCGCCTGTCCATGCGACTGTAAGTCATATTGGTAATGGTATTAATCAGTCAGTTCACCTGACTGAAATGTTAGTAATGGTTTTTTATTAATATTTTTGTTAAGAGTAATACAAAAATACAAAGACTTTACGTCCTTTGTGCTCAACATCACAATTAAAAACAACATTTGGAATCTAGAAAGTTATTTTTAAATTGCAATATAAATAATATGCTAATTACCGTATATTATGTCGAGGGCCTATTTACTATAAACTATGGAAATTTAGCTTAATTTGTCACTAAAGACCACGTGCTGAGTTACGTATAACTTATACTCTGAAGACCGCCTTCAATAACTTCAAAAATTTCCAGGTGCAGTTAACTTCTTTATGCGTGAAATTAAAACAGAAATTTCTTAACAAATTTAACACCCATTTAATAATTTAGATTTTATGATCAAAGATCAAATGTTAAAACGCCGCTGCCACCCTGCCATGATGTTAACAAATTTATCTATACCTTTAATGTAATGACCATAGTACTTGATCGTGTTTGGATAGGGCGGGACATATAGAGAAAAATTATTGTATAAAATTTCTAATCAAATAAATCGTGTTAAAGACACGTTTTCATAAATTCATTGACAAAACAATAAAATTTATAATACATATACCAATGCCGCTAATAAATGAATCAAGCAACCGAACTGGCGGCCTTCTCCCAGTGTGTCCAGAGCAATTGGTTAAGGGTCTTCCTGTCTCACTGCCGGCCGGGCACAGTGTGTGCGTGTGCGTTGGGCATATTTACGATATTTTGCAGGTCATTTAAAACATAACGTGAAGAGATTAAAATGGGCTTAAGAATTGTGTTTTACATGTCGGTGCGCTTTGAAGTGTCAGCGGCGCGTATTTACTTTTAGCTCGGGATCCAGGCGCTTTATTCACATTTTCAGTCTCATTCACATCTACACGTTATGTTTATAAAGTGGCCATAGCACTGGCGGTGGCGGTATCAGTAGTGTCGATGGCGTTGTCGGCGGTATCTTTGAGATTCATTTTTATGTTGCTGTTGCCTTTGTGCATTCTTCATTGCATTGATTGGTGGCTTGTCTGGCCATGGTAAATGCATTTTTAATTAGGTATCAAAATAATTTTGTTTAATCAGTGAATTTATGTTGTCTTTTTAGAAGTAAATTACTGTACACACGAAGAACTCAACAAACGATTTATGTAACATATATGCTTCGTGAATTCATATGTTAATTAGGGGTGGGATAAGGTGTTAAAATGAGTTTAAATTCTGTTCGAAATTTGAAATGGGTTATAAATTACAGCCTGCTGGTGGGTTAAATATAAATTAAAGATTTTAGTAGGAGACTTTATACAGTAACATTTAGTGGTGGTTATCTTGTGTAAAGAGCTAACAATAATTTGTGAAAGGCCACATGTTGTTATGGAAAGATGTTGAGAATTTGCAGATATACCGCCACACAATCAGAAAAATTCCAAACATGGGTTGTAGGAAAGAACAAAATTTGATTGTGTCTTTTATAACTATATACAAAATTAATTATATGTAATTATATATATTATATGTAATCCGTATTAAAATATGACGTCAAATAAAAGTTATTATATTTATGCAGAAACCCTGAAGTTGATTAGAGGTTATAATCGAAATATTGGGTAAACATATAAATCATGACCTCAGGCCGAACCATATTAACAAAATTAGGTTATAGTTTAATAAGAAAGTCGAACAATTTGAAAACTCTGGAGGATTATGGTGGCACCTAGGTGACTTTGCTTCGTGATATTTTTCTCTCACGAGAAGCGGCAGATAGTGAGCGGCGATGGCTAGGGCTAGCCACACGTCTTTAGGTCGTATATTGGTTATGAAAACACGAAGAAGAAAATGTTGCAAAACGAACCTCCCCAAATGATGACGACCCCCGCAAACGTTATAAGGACAATGATTTAAGGATGTACTCACACGATGGCGGATGTCCTCAAAAAATACAGGGCTGACATCATCGCCATCCAGGAGATGAGATAGGCAGTACAGGGATCCTCGCGACGTAAAAATTGCGACATCTATTACAGCTGCCATAAAAAGCACGAATTTGACCAAAGACTCAGAAATGTAGTCCCATGGTCCAATCTGGTTAGTGATCGAAAAGCCACAATTCTCATCAAATCAAAATATTTCTATATCACCCTGATTTGCACGTGCACCGAAGGAAGATAAATACAGTGAGGTTAAAAATGCATTCTACGAGTGCCTAGAGAAAACATACGACCGCTGCCCAGTACACGACATTAAAATTGTCTTGGAAGATTTTAATGTAAAAATATGAAGGGAGGTTGTTCTTGGCCCATCGATCGATGAATACTGCCTACATACTAACACGACCGAAAATGGAGTAGGTACGCATGTAACCAATCGCAAATAAAATTGTAAATCGCAAAACTGTCGCAATGGCACGAGAGAGACGAATGCTGCATACAGGACTAAACGGCAGCCAATGCCAACGCGAGCTGTTCGTGAATGACACGGGAAGAAGGAACGAGAGGCAACTCGTGTTTTTAGACGGGACAAGAAGGAGCTGTAGAGGGGCAGGATGAGTACACAGAGTTGTTCCGAAGTAGAGAGGAAGCCCGAAATTTCTGCCAGAGAGTTAAGGCAAGAATGCGATGAACAGGGTTGTCCTTCTGCAAGGTCAGCGATGGCCAGCTAGTGACTGACCCGTATAGCTTACTGAAGATATGGAGACATCATTTCAGAAATTTACTGGACACGGACAGCTCTCCAGAAGACTCCGATCCAATCCATGACGATGATTTTAACAGTCCACATCCGAGCCAGAGCGTGATATGTGTGGAAATCTCATGCCTTAACCAGTAAGAAAGTTTCAGTCGGGCGACCCGACTTACATATAGCATCACCCTCAGTAAAATAAAAAAAATTGCTATTATATTGATATTATTATTCGATTTCTAAAGTGGGTGGAGTGGTACATTTTTATGGGAGTTCCCATAAGTGGCGCCTCTAGACTTCCAATTTTTTCTCCAAAACTTTATCCTGTTATAACTTAACAAAATACAGAATTGGGGCACGATCGTGTCGAGAATATTGATATTATTACTCCATCTCTAAAGTGGGCGGCGTGGTACATTTGTATGGGAGGTACCAGAATGGGCGTGTCTAGACTTCCAGATTTTTTCTCCAAAACTTTATCCTGCTTGAGCTTTACTAAATACAGATTTTGGTCACGATCGCGGTAGTTCTAATAATAATATTAATCAATTTCTAAAGTGGGCGGTACCAGATGTGTGTGGGAGGTACCAGATGGGGCGTTGGTAGACTTCAGTTTTTTTTCTCAAAAACTGTATCCTGCTTTAGCTTTACTAAATTAAGAATTAGGGTACGAGCGCGATGGAATTATTGATATTATTATTCCATATCTAAAGTGGGTGGAAAGGTGAATTTGTATGGGAGGTACCAGAAGGGGCGTGGCTAGACTTCCAATTTTTTTCCAAAACTTTATCCTGTAATAGCTTTACTAAGTACAGAATTTGGGTACGATCCCGTTGGGTGTATTGATATTATAGCTCGATTGCTAAAGTGGGCGGAATGATGTATTTGTATGGGAGGTACCAGAAGGGGCGGATCCATCTAGCCCATTTGAAATGCTGTAAGTAGTTTTGGGGAAATATTAGCTCGTGCAAAATTGGTTGTGTCTTTCGAAATTTATCGTGCGAACCAGCCGGACAGCCACCAGACAGACAGACAGACTGACATGGCTCAAATGACTTAAAAAGTCATGAACCGAATTTGGTTCTAAGAAACCTAGGGTCTAAAGTCACTCTTTCTATTTGTTACACTTTTGGGTCGTATCAAATGATATATACCCTCATCCCTAAGGGTGATGGTATAAAAACAACAAATCGACTGAAGCCGATGGTCTCCCAGCTGACTTGTTTAAGACAGGCGGGGATGAGCTGATTAGGACCATGCATCAACTCATGGAGAACATCTGGCTAGAGGAGAGCATGCCCGGGGTCTAGAGGTTCAGTCTGTTATGTCCCATGTACAAGAAAGGATATCGTAGAGAATGTAATAACTACCGTGGAATAAGCCTATAATCAATTGCGTCTAAAGCTAATTGTAGAAAAACTAATTAGGACAAATCCTGGAAAAAACTCATGAAAAGCAGATCGACACCTACGACCTCTTTGTCGACCATAAAGCTGCCTTCGACTCTTCGATAAGGAATAGGCTATATGAGGCCATGTCTGAGTTTGGTATTCCTGCAAAGCTGATTCGACTTTGCAGGTTTACCTTGCAAAACACAAATCGTTGGTAAGGATCACTCTGAACCATTCAACATGGTAAGATGTCTCAGGCAGGGTGAAAACCTGTCCAGAACACTACTTAATATAGTTATGGAGAAGGTGAACATGTCTGGCGCCATATTTCACAACAGCTACATGCCACTAGCATATGCCGATGATCTAGACGTCATTGGCCAAAATCTGCGGTATGTTACTGCAGTTTTATCATCACAAGAAAAGGAGTCAGCAAAAATGAGTTTAGCGGTCAACGGCGACAAAACAAATATAATAATTTCAGCGAACAAAGAGTCCTCTCAATGGCGATGCACCGTGAACGTTGACAATTATTGTTTTGAGGTTGTTGATGATTTTACCTACATCGGATCTTCCGTCAATAAGAAAAATAGTATCAGCCAAGAAATCAAGCGGAGAATAGTGCTCGCCAATAGATGTTTTTACGGATTTCGGCAGCACTTTAGTAACACAACCTTATCTCGGGATACTAAGAAACATCTATACCAGGTGCTAATTTTGAGAGAAAATTACTGCGAAAAATATATGGGCCTATCTGTGTCGACAGGGAGTATCGCCATCGGATGAACCATGAGCTGTGCTGGTGCTCGCCAATAGATGTTTTTACGGATTTCGGCAGCACTTTAGTAGCACAACCTTATCTCGGGATACTAAGAAACATCTATACCAAGTGCTAATTTTGAGAGAAAAGAACTCCGAAAAATATATGGGCTATCTGTGTCGACGGCGAGTTTTGCCATCGGATGAACCATGAGCTGTATGATCTTTACCACGACATCGAGGTAGCTAAAAGAGTCAGAATCCAATGACTTCGATGGCTGGGACATGTTGCCAGGATAGATGTAAATGCTCCAGTGAGAAAGGAGTTCGAAGGTGAACCTGAAGGACGGCGCAGAACAGGAAGAACCAAACTTCGTTGGAAAAACCAATTGGTTGGCAACGTGCCACCATCTGGTATGAACCACTTTCGTAAGTTGTAATGTTCCACTTAGTAAGTAAGTAAGTAATGCATATATGCAGTAAACACTTCTACCAATTGCTGGTTCCGAAAGGCATTGCACGTGAAGGAATCACGCCAATTGCCGACAACGGCTTAAATTGCCTGCCTCCAAGTCAAACCGATGTAAAAAGAGCAATATCGCGGCTGAAAAATAATAAAGAAGCGGGTGGTGATCTACTTCTAGTAGAGCTCTTTAAGTTAGTAGGCGATGAGCTGGTAGCAAAAGTGAATCAGGTCCTACGCAAGGTATGGTTTCAATAGTGCATGCCGATAATTGGAATCTAAGTGTATTATGTCCTGTACTGAAAAAGGTGAGAAAAGTGTTCCATCAACTGCGGGATTAGCCTCTTACACATTATACCTAAGGTCCTGTCGAGTATGCTATGTGAAATACTATGTGTTATCCAACCTGATAACAGGATTATCAGTGTCCCTTTAGACCAGGTTAATTAACAACTGACCGGAAATTCAGAGTGGAAAAGACTGGAAAAGAAAACAGATCGACACGGACCATCTTTAAATCGACTACAAAGCCGCCTGCGATTGCCCATTTCATCAGAAATTACTCGAAGCTATAGCAGACTCCTTTGCGTGATGACGCTAAGGACCTTACTGAACCATTTTATGCCAGACGAGTCCTTGAACAAGGCGACAGGTGCGATCTCTTCAACATTGCGTTGGAGATGATAATGATAATAAAAAACGTTGCAGTAAACGGGAATTGCACGACATTCAACAAATGCCATATGCTACTTGCGTGCGCGGACGACATAGACATAATCTGCCGACAATTGTGAGATGTAACTCCAGCTTTCACTGTAATACCGAAGGAATCAGCTAAAATGGGCCTAACGATGAATGAGGCGTTTGGGACGCTGCGTGAACGTTGAGAACTACATCATAGTCTCCGGCATCAATTAAACAAATAACGGCAGTCATAAAATCCGGAAAAGAATCCTGCATGCGAAAAGATGCTTATACGGAAGCAGCAAACGATTTAATGACAGAGCCGTCTCTCGACGAACGAAAGCCAGCTATACCAAATACTCGTTTTACCTATATTGATATATGGTTCAGAATCCTGGGTTATGACACAAGCGGATGAATCGGTTCTGGCAGAATTCGCGACGAAAACACTTTGTTTGTGGCACAGTGGTTAGCACACGCGACTACAATGCGGGAGATCGCAGGTTCAAACCTGGATCCAGTCATCTTTAACAAAAAAAAAATTGTTCTTTCATTGTCGGCTCACCTCGAATGTTGTTGACAGCAACTTCGCAGTATAAGCGTCGAATCAATCGGCGTGTCTAGTAAGAGCTTCTCAAACAGTGACGTTCGCATTCGTCGATAAACAAGAAGATGCCGTTAGTTGTGAATCTAAAAATACCATACCTCGTTCATGGGGTGCAAAGGGAAATTAAGTTTTTCTTCTTTTTATCATCCATAACTGAGAGTATTGACGTCGTATGAATCATGAGCTGTACCAAGAGGCCAGACGTATTATGGTACAGCGATTGCGTTGGCTAGGTCATGAAAATGCTCCAGTTCGAAAAACCTTCGACAATGAACTCGATGGGCGGCCCAGAGGTGGGCACAAAAAATCCGTTGGAAAGAAAACGTTACTGAAAACCTTGCAGAACTTGGTGTGACGAACTGGAGAAGAAGACCTCGTATAATATTTTTCTACGTGCGGTCTACGATTGTAAGAAATTCTAAAGGGGTTACGTTTGATATATATAATCTAACATACCGTTTCAAATAGTCTAATTCCGATCAATCGAGCCGCATGTTGAATATTTCCGATATTGCATACTTATCCACTATATTTTAGTACCCTTAGAAAATATTAACGAAATAATTAACCTCTCTCCTCTCTTAAATGCAAATGTATCCATGTGGTCAATTCGTTTGGTACATGTCTGTTTTGTTTCACAATATTCTTCCTGAATATCTCCCTTTGTGCTTATACAAAAATTTGTTCTCCTACAAATTATTTATTATAAATTTCTATACTCGATTAAAACATTTCCCTCCTACCCACGGGACATGATAATTAGCTGCTTTATGATTTCAGCACACACAGGCGTAAACTGTGAAAGTGAGAATGCGTTTGTGTGTACTTCAATAAAAACTTATTAAAAACAATTTAAACAAAAACCATTATAGCACATAATACTTATTGTACAGCCGGTATACGAAAACCCACTACAACATGATACTCTACATGTTTCCAGAACCACTAACCACAGCGCCACCAACACACCAGGATACCTCCCAGGACACAAAGGCCACAATACACAAACACAATCGCAAACCCTCCCGCCTCCACCCTGCAAACACAACCATATAATTTTAATTTGTTGTCTCGAAAGTTTTGTTAAGCCTCGGCAACATTGTATAAATATGAAATTGTTGTTGCTACATTTGTACAGAATTTTAGCCTGTAAGTATGGAAAACTCGTACGGGGGCAGTAAAACAACAGTATTATATCGTAGCTGGAGAGCAAAAGCCTTAGCATCATCATATAAAAGTTAAACAAGTGGAACAAAAAAGTCTGTCTTTTTTCTATTTTGTTTTGTTTGAGAGTTCCTTTTTTTTGTTGTTTCCTTTTTCAGTTTGTTATTTTAACTGAAAAGCGCACATCTGTGCGAATACCAAATTAACCATAATGAAAACAATGTTTTTATAGGTTTTTATAGACTTAACAACAAAAGGATCTTAGCAAAACACACACATAAATACGTGCTAACACACACAGATGTTATAACACTGCAACAATGGAGAGTATGGTATGTTAATTAAAGGATGATTTTAGGATACAATTTGAATGGTTATAAGTGACGGGCACTAATTGGCACAGTTGTTACAAAAGGTTGGGTGTAGAATTGCAAAACAAAAACTTGTTTTAGTGTCTAAATGAAAAAAGCTTCATGTGTAAATAGTTTTACTCTCTGCCTTGATTCAACTACCACTGTACGAGTATGTCACATGTCGGTCTAGCTTTATCGGTCTAAGCACAGCATCTATGATTTCCGGCAAAACGACCGATGTTGGAACATCACGAAATTCTTTCTGAAGCAAAATTGCATTTTAATGATCTGGTCATCTCATTGAATTTTTAATAACATATTTACTTATGATACTTACTTACTTACTTAAGTGGCCAATTACAATTTACGAAACGTAGTTCATAAATTTGAGGCCTGAAGTAATAAAGAATTCCACACGCTTCGATCTTCTGCGTGTGTTCTCCAGTTAGTCTTACCAGATGATTGGACATCGCCTACCACTTGGCCCTTCCAACGGAGTTTGGGTCTCCCTGCTCTGCGCCGTCCTTCAGGTTCGGCTTCAAACACCTTTCTCGCTGGAGCATTTACATCCATCCTGGCAACATGTCCCAGCCATCGAAGTCGTTGGATTCTGACTCTTTTAGCTACGTCGATGTCGTGGTAAAGCTCATACAGCTCATGGTTCATCCGATGGCGAAACTGGCCTTCGACACAGATAGGTCCATATATTTTTCGGAGTACTTTTCTCTCGAATACTCCCAGGTTTTGTATGTCCGTTGTAGTAAGCACCCATGATTCGGCACCATACAACAGAACAGGTAAGATAAGCACCTGGTATAGCTGTTTCTTAGTATTCCGGGAGAAGGTGGTGTTACTAAAGTGCTGCCGAAGTCCGTAGAAACATCTAGTGGCTAGCACTATTCTCCGTTTAATTTCTTGGCTGACATTATTCATCTTGTTGACGGAAGATCCGAGGTAGGTAAATTCGTCGACTACCTCAAAACAATAATTGTTAACGTTCACGTTGCGTCCCCATCGAGAGGACTCTTTGTTCGTCGAAATCATTATTTTTGTTTTGTCCTCGTTGACCGCCAAACCCATTTTTGCTGACTCCTTTTCTAGTGATGAGAAAACTGCAGTAACATCCCGCAGATTTCGGCCACTGATGTCTATATCATCGGCATAGGTTAGTGGCATGTGGCTCTTGTGGAATATGGTGCCAGACATGTTGACACCGGCCTTTCTCCTCACCTTCTCCATAACTATATTAAATAGTGTACAGGACAGGCTATCGCCCTGCCTGAGACCTCTTTCCGTGTTGAATGGTTCAGACTGATCCTTACCAATCTTAACCGAGGATTTGGTGTTGTCTAAGGTACATTTGCAAAGTCGAATCAGCTTTGCAGGAATACCAAACTCAGACATGGCCTCATAAAGCCTATTCCTTATCGGAGAGTCGAAGGCAGCTTTGTAGTCGACAAAGAGGTGGTAGGTGTCGATCTGCTTTTCATGGGGTTTATCCCGGATTTGTCGTAAGGTGAATATTTGATCCGTCGTAGATTTGCCAGGTCTAAAGCCGCACTGATATGGTCCAATTAGTTTTTCTACAATTGGCTTTAGACGTTCACACAATATGCTTGAAAGGACCTTGTACGCAATTGGTAATAGGCTTATTCCACGGTAGTTCTTACATTCACTACGATCTCCTTTCTTGTATATGGGACATAACAGACTGAGACTCCAATCCCCGGGCATGCTCTCCTCTTGCCAGATGTTCTCCATGAGCTGATGCATGCTCCTAATCAGCTCCTCCCCGCCAGCCTTAAACAATTCAGCAGGGAGACCATCGGCTCCAGCAGCTTTGTTGTTTTTAAGGCGGGAGATGGCCATACGTATCTTGCTCTGGCTCGGAGGTGGACAGTTAATACCATCGTCATGAATTGGAGCGGGGTCTTCTGGAGTGGTGTCAGTATCCAGTAAATTTCTAAAGTGATCTCTCCATATCTTCAGAACGTTATCCGGGTCCGTCACTAGCTGACCATCGCTGTCCTTGCAGGAGGGCAACCCTGTTCCACGCATTCTCGCTTTCACTCTCTTGTAGAATTTTCGGGCTTCCCCTCTACTTCGGAGCAACTCAGTGCACTCGTCCTGCCTCTTCTTCAGCTCCTTCTTTTTTCTTCTAAAAAGACGAGTTGCCTCTCGTCTCTTCTCCCTGTGCCGTTCACGAACAGCTCGCGTTGCCATTGGCTGCATTTTCGCTGTATGCAGCAACCGTCTCTCTCGTGGCTGTGCGACATTCATCATCGTACCAGGCATCTTCTTGAGACGGCTTTGAGTACCCAAGTACGCTTCTCGCAGCCAGTTCTAAGCAGTCGGCTATATTTTGCCACTGCGAGGTTATATTGTCAGGGGTTGGAGCATTCCGCAGCAGTTGAGTTAGGTGGTTGAAGTAAGCGTTTGCTACCTCTGTGGTCCGCAGTTTACCGATGTCCAGCTTTCGTTGTGTCTGGTTACGTACGTTTTTCGCCATGCTTAGCCTTGTGCGTACCTTAACTGCGGTAAGGAAGTGTTTAGAGTCAATGTTCGCACCCCTAATCACTCGTACGTCCAGAACACTCGATGCGTGCCGTCCATCGACTACCACATGATCAATCTCATTACTCGTCAATTGATCTGGAGATAACCATGTTGCCTTATGAATATTTTTATGGTAAAATCTAGTGCTGCTAACTACCATATTTCTTGCCGCAGAGAAATCAAGCAGTCTGATGCCATTGTTCGACTTTTCGGTGTGCAGACTGAATTTTCCGATGGTAGGCTCAAATGCGGTTTCCCTGCCTATTTTAGCATTAAAATCGCCTAGTACAATTTTAATGTCATGGCTCGGGCTACGGTCATATACATTTTCTAGGCTCTCGTAGAACTCGTCTTTGTCCTCATCGCTTTTCTCTTCTGTCGGAGCATGGGCACATATAAGTGTTATGTGGAAAAACTTAGTTTTGACTCTTATGGTGGCTATACGTTCACACACCGGGTTGAACCTTGAGACTAGGTGTCGCAGTCTCTTGCCAACCACAAATCCACATCCAAACTCGTGCTTGTCCGCATGGCCACTATAGTAGATGTCGCACGTCTTCATGCGCGAGCACCCGTGTCCCGTCCACCGGATTTCCTGTAAAGCGGTTATGTCAGCCTTGTATTCTTCGAGGACTTCCGCCAGTTGGATAGAGGCACCTGGTCTATATATATCCTTAAATCATGGTCCTTAATTCGATTGCGGTGGTCGTCAACATTTTGGGTGGTCCATTTTATTCTTTTCTTACTTCTTTTCATTGCAATAGTTTATACGTCGGTGGCGGGTTGCAAGCCCAGCGCACCACGTCGCAGTTTTCCCTCCTGCCAGGATTTTATTACAGCAGCCCACTCTGGGTCAGACGCTGACCAGGGTACCGCTCACTCTGAGCAGACGTGCCTGGGTTTTAGGTTTCTCCCCTCACAGTTAGTCGTGCACTGACGGGTGTCAGAGGCACGCTTCCAGGCGTCACCACGTGGAGGTACTCCGTCCGCAGTAGTACTACGAATACGGAGCTCTGTGAGTAGACTTGAAGTGCAATTGGCAAGGATCACTCTGGGTTTGCCAAGTTAAACCGATCAGAAGCTTTACCTTGCATCACACTCCCGACGCCCTTACTTATGATACAAGTGCACTTTTTTCATAAAATATTTGTAACAACACTAAATAACTTCAATAATAGTAAAAAATTATCAGTTATCTGCAAAATTATTATTATATTTTATTGGCGTTCTAATGTAGCATTTGGCATATAAACTTTATAATAGTCCCTTATTTCGTAAATAATTTTTTTTTAAATAGTTTTATCATAAATTATTAAAAGGGATATTTATGTCACATCACGCAACGTCACGTCACGTTTCACAAAATAGGTTGTACAAAGAAATTAAAAAAACTTTTTAAAGTTCAGCAAATTTTATAATATTCCAAATCATATTAAATATGGTTTTATTACAAAAGTCCGACTCAATTCGAACTAGTTTGTGTTATTGTAAAAAAATAAAAAAATTACTTCTACTTTTGTCACGTAACGTCACCCTCTTTATTTGCTTATATTAAAGACCCATCAGTTCAGAGGATTTCGCCTCTCTTACTAAATATAGGGCTTCCTAAGTATTACATAAAAAGATGAAGAAGTAATAAAAAGATCTGGTTGTTCATTATTTTTCATCCCATTGAAACGTACGACCTGTCACATATGTGACTATGGAATCGCTCATATGCGGGTTTATATATTAAAATATGTTCTTACATCCGATAACTAAGGTATAATATTATTCCAAATAGGTGTTGATCACTTTTCAGGAATATCGGCTGAGAGGTTTAGCATCCTAAATAGTTCGAGCAATCAAACCACAAAAAACAGACGCCATCTATCGGGTCCAGTTGTGAATCTAAACCACCAGAGGATCTACACGAATATTAAATACATAGAAGCTTAAGGTTAAGTTTGGTTGAAATCAGAAGTCAGGATAGCAAAAATTCATTGTTTTGACTTATAAATTTGTTCCTTTACTATAGCTTCTTTAAAGCCTTAACAAAACGGCTGTATATTAGGGGTATAACCAATTTTTTGGCATAGTACCATGAGGTCAACCATGTCCTAGTAATCACGAAAATCATAATCTTTTGTAATTTTTCTGGAAAAAGTTCACGCACCAATTGATTTTTCTAAACAGGTGTATAAAAAATTATTTAAAAATTAATATTAATAATTTTTCTTAACCAAAAAGAAAATTAAAAATTTTCAAAACTTCATCGCGGTTGGTGCGTGAACTTTTTTGACCTTACCGAAAAAATAAATATATGTTCTCTTATAGTTTTTTATGCTCTATTGGACTGTGCTATGCCAATTTTGATATTTTAAAAAATTGTTAAAAAGTTATATCCCTACTGTATATATGAAAATGAAATTTGAAAAGGTTGTTCCCCTTATCGAGTGGATTTCAGCTATAAAGGGATTTTTCAAAATTCATACTTTGGGGGTGAAAAAGACCTAAAAAAGGCATACAACTCTTGCAATCACCCATACCAAACGCATTAAGTTAGAATCACGCACAATAACTTTCGAAAGACGTAAACAATTGTTTTGGAACTTTGTATAGATTAATATTTCCCCAAAACTCCAATACAAATGTACCATTCTGGCCACATTAGAAAGGAATAATATCAATACACCCAACGCGATCGTGCCCAAATTCGGAATTTAGTAAAGTTACAGCTGGATAAAGTTTTGGAAAAAAATTGGAAGTCTAACCAAGCCCCTTCTGGTACCTCCTATAATGTACCTCTCCTCCCACTTCAGAAATAGCCTACCTCACATATCAAAATTGTAAATAGGCGAATTTATCCCCATAATTGGCAGTTAACTCTAAAAATTTCTGGAATATCGGCTGAGAAATTTAGCATAGTACTTAGTACGAACAACCAAACGATAAAAACCGAATGATTGCATCGCCAACTATGGGTGTCAGTTGTGAATCTAAACCACCAGCAGACATACACCAATGCTTAATGTTAAGTTTGGTTGAAAGCAGGAGTAAGGATACCAAAAATTCACTGTTTTCACTAAAAGACCAAATATACTTTATTTTCATCAGCGCCAACCAACCAAACGTCTATATATAGGATGATGAAATTTGGAAAGGTTGTTTCCCTTATCGAGTAGACGTAAGCTTAGAAGGGATAATTCAAAATGGTGCCCGGACTTTGCACCCACGGACTTAAGACCCAAAATATAATGACCTCCCCCAAAAGGGTCATAATGCCCATTTTTATTTTAGGCCTTTATGGTCGAAAAATCAAATGCATATTTCCTCCACAGCGCCTACAATTTGCCTGCAAAATGGACACAACGTCAAATTTGATCGTTTATTATACGCTGCTTGAATTTCATTGAAACAAGGTCGACATAGTTTGGCATGCCTACATATTCTTCTTATTTTTAAAGCAAATTTCGCACAAAACGCCCTCTGGATGAGGAAATTCACATTCTGATTCAGACGAAGAATCATTATTATCCTTTATTATTGCATTTTAGTCTGTCGGTTGTAAAAGGTCACTTGTTTTATTTGTCGTCATATGAAGAAACGTGTTAAGCGAAATTTCTACAAGATTTAACTTTTCAGTTATTTTTTTAATTTGTGTTCTTCGATCTCGAATTCGTTTCTTGGGTCTTTCGTTCGGCTGATACGCACGATAGCTTTCGAAAGACGTAACCAATTGATTTGAAACTTTGCATAGATTAATATTTCCCCAAAACTAATTACTGTGGAAATGGGCTACCCTTCTGCTATCTCCCATACAAATGTACCATTCCGCCCACATTAGAAATCAAGTACAGTCGAGTACGGTTATAGCGAACTCCCAGGGACTAGGCATTTAAGTTCGTTATATGCGAAGTTCGTTATATCCGAGGTATTAAACAATAGACTCAATATAATTTGTATTATTTTTAACAGTATTTTATTACATTAAAAAATTGAGATCAATCAACTTTAAAAAAAAAATCATACAAATCTTCAGGAATAAGAACAAAGGAATCACATTTCAGTATTTGTTTGAAAGAAATTACTTTACCGTTGCTGACGTATTTAAACATATTGTAGGGAGTTCGTTATAACCGTCAAAAAAATGTATGAACACTGGAAAATGGGACAACAAAATATTGTTCGTTATACGTAAAGTTAGCTATAAACGATGTTCGCTATAGCAGGTAAAAATTAATATGAAGAAATGAAGCAAAACCGTTGGGACCGGAAAAAGTGTTTGTTATAACTGAAAGTTCGTTATAAACGTACTCGACTGTAATAAATTCCGTATTTACTAAAACTGTAGCGGATAAATTTACGAGACGAAACTGGAAGACTATCCTCGCCCCTTCTGGCACCTCCCATACAAATGTACCACTCCGCCCGCTTTAGATATTGAGTAATAATATCAATACACCCAACGCGATCGGGCACAAATTCTGTATTTTGTTAAGTTATTATAGGATAACGTTTCTGAGAAATAATTGGAAGTCTAGCCACACTCCTTCTGGTACCTGCCATACAAATGTACCACTCCGCCCACTTTAGAAATCGAGTAACAATATCAACACATCCAACGCGATCTTGTCCAATTCTGTATTTAGTAAAGCTATAACAGGCTAAAGTTTTTGAGAAAAATTTGAAGTCTAGCCACATCCCTTTTAGTACGTCCCACACTTCATTTTCCTGTACACACTATGAAAGAGGATAGCTTCTCGCGATGTTATGAATTAGATTCACAACTAGATTCACAACTTACTGCACCTACTTGTTTATCGACGAATGCGAACGCCACTGTTTGAGAAACTTTTACTAGACATGCCGATTGACTGCGAGGTTACTGTCGACAACATCGAGGAGGTCGGGAATCAATGAAAGAAAATTTATATATTTTTTTTATTTTTTAGATGATTGGAGCTAGGAGTTGAACCTGGGATCTACCGCATGGTGGCCGAGTGTTCTAACCATCATGCCACGGCCGGTCCCATACATACAATAATTTAATTTTAGCCCTCTTTAGAAATCTAGTAATAATACCAATACACCCATCGCGATCTTGCCCAAATTTAGTATTTTGTTAAGCTATACCAGGATAAAGTTTTGGTGAAACATTAGAAGTCTAGCAGATTTGGAGAAAAAATCGAAAGTCTAGCCACGCCCTTTCTGATACTTCTCATTCAAATGTACCATTTCGCCCACTTTCGAAATCAAGTAATAATATTACTACACCCAACGCAATGTTTTTTAATGAGGGTGAGGGTATATGTAAGTCGGTTTACACGACTGGAATTTTTTCACTTGTTTTATTTTTCAAAATGAAGTAATGGTACCTCTCACAAAAAATGACCTACTTTTGTAAAAGTATTATTTCTTCAAACACCTCCAAATGGACAGCTGGAGGACATTAAAATTTGATTAGGTTCAATAACCTTATACTAGCAGACAAACCCTCAGAAAACCATAACCTTTGCGACACCCCTTCTGGTAGCTCCTATACAAATGACCGAATTTACCATCATCGTTTTACATACATATCTTTTTGGAAAGCACATTGAATAAAGTTTTATTTTGGGAAAGAAGTACGCTTATGAAAATTTCACTCTGGAATGAATACAGACAATATCGGCCGACCCGTTCTGGTACCTCCCCTACAAAATTACCTATTTTTGTAAAATTAATATTTCTTCCATAGCTTCCAAACGGACAACTGGAGAATTTTTGAATTTAGTCCATTTAACTATCTTCTAATAACAGACAAATACTGAAAAAACCGAAGCATTTGCCACACTTCTTCTGGTTCCTCCCATACAAATGACCGAACTCACCCTCAAAGCGTAAACAATTTTTTTTTGTGGGTACGCTTAACTCGGACATATTTTGTGCAAGTACTAATAAGCTTATTGAAATATGACTCAGGAATAAATATAGACTATATCGGGCGACGCCTTCTGGTACCTCCCATACAAAATAACCCGTTATAGAAAAATTAATATTCCCCCATCTAAATACTTTCAAACCGCAGCATCTTCGCATTTGGTCATTATTTTGTTGCAGTAGGCAAAACCGCTAAGAACCGAAACATTTTCCACACCTATTCTGGAACGTCCCATACAAAAACCTATAATCACACGCATAATGATCATTATCTGTTTTGTAAGTACGCTGAAGTCATAAAAATTGAGCACGAGGTAAACGGATAATATCTAAAAGAAACCGCTCATGACTTCTAATATTTTTTATTATCAGGTGAAACCTGAAAAACCGGGATGTTTACCACTCTCATTAGAAATGATGATTTGAAATTAAATTGAAACTCAGTAGGTAATTACTACATACACTTACATAAGTTAATAAAATATGTTACGAATTAGTTTCTTAATCTACACCTAAATTTAGTAAGCACTTAATTTAAGGTGAAATACTTATGAGTTTAATTTAAAACTTTTTATCGCATTTAACTTTGGTGCCATACCTCGTTGTAACATCATCACACATCACAATTTAAACTGATGATGAAATAAATGCAGAGGAGTCACTGTGATGATACTTTGTGATTATATTCTACTATATATATATCCTTATACATGACATAGTATCGCAAAAGCAAAAAAAAAAACACAAAATATAAACAAACAGAAAGCGAAGAAGAGAACTTAAAACTTGTTACTGCCGCTGTCACTACTACAACTACATTAACAACGAAGACAGCAACGACAACCAGTGTTTGTTGTGTGATGTTTGTGTTGTTAATCCCTTAATCACATTTGTGACATTTAATTTGGTGTGATGGTTGTAAGCGTTTTCACTCTGTCTTACTACTACTCCGACAACTAGAAGCAACAACATTCACACATCAGCACAAAAGGATACGTATACGTATTTACGGATGTACTACATATATACAACAACGCTGGCAATGATGATGTCTAAAGTTGAGTCGGTAATGCCACAGGCATTTTGTACACGCACACAAGGCAACATTTTCATGTTGGTATTGTGTTGACGCTTATGTAAAGAGATTTTCACACAAACACATACTATACAATGTTGGTGAAATAGTATGGCGAAAAAGCTTATATTATATATACACATTAGGATGTCTCGTTTTTAAAAAAAACGTTTTTTTTTTTAAATTTAGTAAAAAAGTAGAAAACAAGCAAAAAGCTACCATTGGCATTATGCTGTCCTGCACAGGTTTGATATATAATATATATATATACTAGCTGACCCGGCAAACGTTGTTCTGCCATACAACTTCGGAACCAGCAAACTTCGTCTCACTCCTAAGGTAACGCCTTCATATAAGATCCAGGGTAAAAGTGAAACACAATGTGTTTAACGTGTTTTATTTCAATATAATCGAAATCAATGAAGATTGATCTGATAAACAATGTTTTTCGATTTGTTTTTCAACGTAAAAAAACCAATGAAGACGGTGTACCAACACGCGAACGGGCAACGTACAGCTGACCTTGTGAAAAGCAGGATATTCGCGACTGATCTCGAAAACTTCCAAAGATTGGTCTTGCGACTAATTGATTGTCTTCGCAAAAGCTAATCGAATGGGGAGTTGAATTCGCTTAAATTTGGATGGGAAGATCGGTTAGAATAATAGGTATACGTGGGAAAGGACTTCCTCTCCTTTGAATTTGACCTTGATGGACGTCGCTTTAATCACATTGATCTTGATGGACAACCACGTACCGTTGCTCAATTTCGGATGATTCAGATTCCGAAAAATGCTTAGGATCAGCTGTAAATTACGCCGCTGAATTCCTGGCACATCTAGGGATTGAAAAAATTCTGTCGGATAGTTGGTCGCCTCATTCTCGTTGGTCACGCTAGCAACGGATTTTTAGTTCTCCATCGATTCTACTTTGAATTATAACATTAGAGCTATCGACGTTCTTATTCTTCGCTGGTAGTATGGCTCGCTCCCTAATCCAATATAGATTTTTATAATTTTGTGCAATGCCGGGAAAACTTTATTAAATTTTCCGGGAACGCCTTCAATACAGTTGAAACATCAACAGGAATTTGCCCATTGCCAAGCGCAGATGGGTCGTTTTGCAACATGACGCAACGTAGTCAATTTCAACTTCATGACATGCCGCCACAAAGACGACGAATTCAGGCATGAATTTTCGACCGATGCAACAGCTAACGCAATTTGCGATTTTGATCGAATTGTTGCCAGTATCAAAGAAATTACCAACGTTTTGCCTGTCCCACCGGGTGCATCGAGAAAGTAAATGGCTCCCATTCCATCGTCAACAACCGTCATCAGCGAGTCGATCACGTTCGTTTGCTCTGCATTCAATGGCGGCACTTTTGTTCGGACTCTTTTAGTCCGATCATCTCGATCAAAGTCTTGATCTCGTTGCAATTCGCGATTGAATGCATCGTGCATCGAACGATTTGGCGCTGGTATTCCCAATTTCGACAGTAGACTGCCGCACATGAGCACGCACATGTCTTCAATCTGAACTCAATTTCAAGATCGAAATTCGCTGCTGTCGTGCGAACTCTGTACAAAATGTCGTCAGCCATCTCGTCCTCGGCAGATCATACATGGCTATGATGATCGCAAACAATGTACGAATTTGATTCGCTAGAGCAGAAACAGTTGCCTCCCAATGCGTATCGTTTTCGAGTGAATGCAAACGTTGGCGAGCTTCTCGAAATGTGGCGACTGATTGAAACGAATAAAATTTAAACAATCCGTTTCGACCTTGACGTACATGTCAACGGAGTACTATTGAAATAACCGGCGATTTCTTAACAGATGTTAGATAATTTCGCGTTTAATGTTTTAACATAATAAATTTCACAATAATCCGAAATTTTTCAAACATCATAACGAATTTTCCACCTTTACGTCGACTGAAATCATCAAATCAAGCGATACAATGAAAAATGTCGTCGCAAAATCCAACTTTTTACAGTTATACCGGAATTTTTCGAGTTAAAGAATTTTTCTATTATCCGAAATTTTTTAAAATAATTTCTTTTAAATCAAGCGATGCAATGCAAAATTTTGTAGTAAAAATCCAAGTTTTTCCGGAATTTTCCGAGTTTTTCACCAAGAATATTTCTATTTTTCCATTCGAAGAGTCATTTTTTTTTGAATAACACAGTGCAACACACTTTTTCGGGGGTGAACCAAACCAATATCAAACGATAGCATTTGACCTCAGTAAGAAAACTCTAAACTCCATTTTGCTCCACTACGTCTCAATTTTTTTTACAGATATTTGTCGGTTATTTGTCGGTTATTTGTCTTCGGTGACTCTTAGTGAAATTTTCCGGAGAATATTTCTATCGAAGATTCTAATCCTTGACCTCCGTCCAAAGTTGACTTTTAAACAGTTTTTTAAAATTTGACCAAAAATGTCCCATACGGGTGGGAGCTAGAGGGTTAAAATGTTCCGAGAAAATATTCCCCTGATTGTTTTAATATAGGTCTCCGAAGACATGAAATACCCCAAACGTATTTTTACAGATGATTTTTCATATTCTTTGATTCGACTTTTGACCAAAAAAATCAAACTTTAAACCACTGTAAAAAAAAATTGTGACGTAGTGGAGCAAAATGGAGTTTAGGGTTTTGTTACCGAGGGCAAATGCTATCGTTTGAAATTGGTTTGGTTCACCCCCGAGACAATGACCATCAAATTGTGTCATAGTGTAATTATCCGAAAATGTTCACAGTTACACCAAATTTATTAATTCGTACCAAAAAATGCCAAATTTCGCGGAAACAAATTTTTCATATTTTTTCATTTTTCCGGAATTTTCCGAATTTTTTAACAAAATGTTTCTCTTTTTCTATTCAAAAAGCCATTATGTAACAATTGCATACAAAATTCTATACAAAAAGGCAATTTAGATTTTTCCAATTTTCCGACTTTTCCGGAAGATTTTCCCAAAATTTTCTTTCACATAAACTTTCTCCTGGCAATAACGAACAATTGCAAAAAAACTTTGAGCAAAATCGGCCCAGCCGTTCTTAATTGATGAATTACTATACATTTTTGCCACCATTTTTATATATACAGATATTGTCTAAATCAATGTCTCCAGTAGTCGCAGATATTTCAGTCAGATAAACTGACAGATAAATACCTTCAACCTATAAATGATATGGTTTATTATCATATCATCCTTAAGGGTGGTAGTATAAAAATTCAAAATAATTTTCTATTCACGCCTGAACTGATCAAATTCATACATGTTTGTGGGCACAACTTCGCAGTATAAGTTTTGGGTCAATCGGAATGTCTACTAAAAGCTTCTCAAGCAGTCGTCAATGAACAAGTAGGCCGTTTGTTGTGAATCTAAAATAGAAAGAGAGTTAATTCACAAAAACGCGATAAGCTGTCCCATACCTTATACATGGGTTGTAAAGGGAAATTAAGTTAAGTTTAAGTACCCTTATAACCAGTACAGAAATTTCAGTCAGTTAAACTGACTGATAAATACCATCACCCAATATAAGATGTTGTTTAAGTCTTGAGTTATTGAAATTAACCGATTTGTAATTAAAACCAGTTAGAAAGTGTCAGTCGGGCAACCCAACTTACATTTACCCTTACCCTCAGTAAAACAAATAATTTTCTATTATATTCATATTATTACTCGATTTCTACATTTGTATGGGAGGTACGAGAAGGGGTGTGGTTAGGCTTCCTGATTTATTCTCCATTACTTTATCCTGTTATAGCTTTACTAATTACAGAATTTGGGCACGATTGCCTTGGGTGTACTGATATTATTAGTACATCCCTAAAGTGGGCGGAAAGGTACATTTGTATGGGAGGTACCATAAGGGGCGTCGCTAGACTTCCAATTTTTTCTTCAAAACTTTGACCTGTTAAAACATAACAAAATACAGAATTTGGGCACGATCGTGTGGAGTGTATTGATATTATTACCCTATTTCTAAAGTGGGCGGAGTTGTACATTTGTATGGGAGGTACCAGAAGGGGCGTGTCTAGACTTCCAGAATTTTTCTCCAAAACTTTATCCTGCTTAAGCTTTACCAAATGCAGAATTTGGGCACGATCGCGTTAGGTCTTTTAATTATATTAATCGATTTCCAAAGTGGGCGGTACCAGATGTGTATGGGAGGTACCAGAGGGGGCGTGAATAGACTTCGAATTTTTTCTCCAAAACTTTATCCTGTTATAGCTTTACTAAAAATAGAATTTGGGTACGATCACGTTTAATTTATTGATATTATTTCTCCATCTCTAAAGTGGGCGGAAAGGTAGATTTGTATGGGAGGTACCAGAAGGGGCGTGGCTAGGCTTTCAAAATTTTTTCCAAAACTTTATTCTGTTATAGCTTTACTAAATACAGAATTTGGGGACGGTCCCGTAGGGTGTATTGATATTATTACTCGATTTCTAAAGTGGGCGGAATGATGTATTTGTATGGGAGGTACCAGAAGGGGCGGGGCCATGTATACCATTTGCAATACCGTAAGTAGTTTTGAGAAAATAATAACTCGTGCAAAATTTCAAAAGATTTGGTTGTGTCTTTCGAAAGTTATCGTGCGAACCAGCCGGACAGCCACCAGACAGACAGACGGACATGGCTCAAACGACTTAAAAAGTCATGAATCGAATTTGGTTCAAAGGAACCTAGGGTCTAAAGTCACTCCTTCTATGTGTTACACTTTTGGGTCGTATCAAATGATATATACCCTCATCCCTAAGGGTGATGGTATAAAAATGGGTATAAATATGGACTATATCGGCCGACCCCTTCTGGCTTTCATCGCAACAAGCGAAATTGTATGGGTGATTTTTAAGTGGATTTGTTCCTTCCTGACCAGTAGTCTCAGCTCCGCTATATTTCCGCTTTTCTTTATAAAACTCTTTTTCTTTACTTCCCATGCCTTCTCATCTATGTACTATGTATTTGCTTTTTTTCTTTAATACTTAATGTTAATGTTTTACTTTTTTTTTGTTTGTGTTTTTTTTTTGTTGCGCCTTCAACTCACACCTTTGGCATGTTCCACTTCTTTCTACTTTTCAATGCAGTTGACATTCTTAAGCTTATTCTTTGTCATTCACTGGATTAAATAGACTTTGCTCCACAAACATCGAAACACAGACAGACGGACACAAGAGGGGTACAGGTACCCAAACAAACTGACAGAGGAGCCCGGTAGACATACAAGCGGACAGACTTAATACTGCTGGATGGTTGAAAATGTAGTAATGTCATGACACTTTATTTAGCTCTTGTTCACAAGTTGTTTTTCTAAACGATTTCATCTACTAACTTTGCTATCTTTCTTTGCCAGTTTTTATGTGTACTCTGAACAGTTGCGCTACCCAAAATGAGGTGTGTTTAGTAAATCGGGTAATGCAAACTATGTTATGTATTAACGAGAAATAACAGTCCAAATTTAAAGATGGGAAGCAACTGCAAACTCCCGGTATTATGTAAAAATTGCAAACAAGATTTAATTCATTCCAAAATTTACAGAAAAATAACCGAAATCATGTTGACATAATGTCACAAAGGCATGCTACCACCTATCATAGGGAATAGGCAACGCAAGTGAGTGATCTACGCAACTGCTCTCATAATGGTGGTGTTAGCCCAAAAAAAAAAAAACAACTGGGATCTTGCCTTATACGATACTCACCTTAGAAACCCAACTTTTAGGAAATCATCAAAGAATTAGAACATAAGAATACTACCAATGCACATCAGTCTCTAATTGCGGGATGGCCTGAAGTATATATTCATTCCTTAGTCAAATTTTTATTATCTTACATATTATGCAAAATATGACTAAATCCAATGTACTTGCAAAAAAGATAGTATGCGGAACTATGAAAGTGAATTCGGGAGCTACTAGAACGGGAGTGTCAACGGAAAAATAGCACAGTACGACAAAATCTTGAGTTTCTGTTACAATAACGTGATTGAATAAGAGTCGTTTGTCACAAAGCACATCAATGATTTAGGAATTTAATTGTATTGAGTTATTATAGTTTTCAATTTTAATCTCTACAAAAGATTTTGCTGTTCTAAAATTTATCGTTAAACCCTAAAACAAGTCAGCTGATATATTTAAAAACAGTTTTGTAACCTTAAACTTATTTAGCCCTTGAAAGATATTGTTTTCGAAGGTTGCAATTTTCGGCGCTAGCTTTATATTTATCTTGTCGTCGTTATTGATATCGGAAACCAGTAAGAAAGTTTTAGTCGGGCAACCCGACATACATATACCATCACCCTCAGTAAAACAAAAAATTTTCTATTATATTGATATTATTACTTGATTTCTTAAGTGGGCAGAGTGGTACATTTATATGGGATGTACTAGAAGGGGCATGTCTAGACTTCAAGATTTTGTATTGATATTATTACCACATCTCTAAAGTGGGCGGAGTGGTACATTAGTATGGGAGGCACCAGAAGGGGCGTGGCTAGACTTCCAGATTTTTTCTCAAAAACTGTATCCTGCTATAGCTTTACTAAATAAAGAATTTGGGTACGATTGCGTTTAATTTATTGATATTTTTACTCCATCTCTAATGTGGGCGGAAAGGTACATTTGTATGGGAGGTACCAGAAGGGGCATGGCTAGACTTCCATTTTTTTTTCATAACTTTATCCTGTTATAGCTTTGCTAAGTACAGTATTTGGGCACAATCGCGTTAGGTCTTTTAATACTATTAATCGATTTCTAAAGTGGGCGGTACCAGATGTGTATGGGAGGTACCAGATGGGGCGTGGCTAGGCTTCCAGTTTTTTTTTCTCAAAAACTGTATCCTGCTATAGCTTTACTAAATAAAGAATTTGGGTACGATCTGGTTGGATTTATTGATATTACTACTCTATTTCTAAAGTGGGCGAAATGATGTATTTGTATAGGAGGTACCAGAAGGGCTTGGGCCATGTAGTCCATTTGCAATACCGTAAGTAGGTTTGGGGAAATATTAACTCGTGTAAAATTTCAAAACATTTGGTTGCGTCTTTCGAAAGTTATCGTACGAACCAGCCGGACAGCCAGACAGACAGACGGACATGGCTCAAACGTCTTAAAAAATCATGGATCGAATTTAGTTTAAAGAAACCTAGGGTCTAAAGTGATTCCTTCTGTGTGTTACTCTTTTGGGTCGTATCAAATGATATATACCCTCATCCCTAAGGGTGATGGTATAAAAATACTCTTATTGCGTTCTTAAATTTGCTATCGTTGCCGTCCAAACGGAGATTAATTGAAAAATTAAAATTGCGATTTCCAATTAAAGTTTAGTAGTTAATAATTGTACACAGGATACTGATTCAATAGATACTAGAATTAATTACATATGTTTTTTATTTAAAGTTCTATGTTCTCTCAAACATCGGAAATTTTTTCGATTTTTCTAAGTGTTAGCAAAAAGTGAAATATCGGTATTTTGGAGTGAAAGTTTTGCCTTTTAGTCATTTAAAAACGTATTTGTTGTTATGGATCATTCAACGTCAGCTATTGAAGAACAGGAATAACAATTAGCTGTATACAATAAATATGTTTAATTATTTTTAATTATTTTTGGAACAATGGTCTAAATTTAAGGTATTTTTGAAATGTATGTAGATTTTTAACATGGTTCCGGGTAAAACCCTGTTGGAAAATTAACATAATTGTAAAATATAACATCTGTACTTACAAAATCAAGAAAAACATTTTGCGCGTTTTTGCGCCGATGTGTTTTATTAAATAAATTGTGATGTTGGACACTCCTGCGAAAACAATTGAAAATTCGTTTGGTTTGATTTGGCCTCATTTTCTTTGTTTATGCTGTATTGCTATTTGTAGCTGAGCGTTAATTTTTAATTATACCCTACATAAGGCAATATATGCTGATTTACCTTGATAATATTATTTCACAACAACTCTAGAGTTTATAGCCGTCACAGAAACTTTTTTCAAAACTTTAAAATATCAACATATTTGGAAAAATTATTTCAGAACAGATTAATTACAAGCACTAAAACTAGTTGTTCATGCAAAATTCAGAGAAATACCTCATAACTAGTACAAGTTTCTTTAATAAAATGTGATTCATTTCGAGGTTTGTTTTTTAAATGACACGAGTGACTGATTGCAAATTGTTATTTGACTGGTATTAAATATTGTATGACATTTTGTCATCAAGTAACTAAAATGGAAACAGCGCCTCCAAAAATTATTTTTTTTTAAATATGTTTTTCGAGCCCTTTCGAGCCACTATTGTCAAATTTTTTCCTCAGTGGACGTTATTGGATAGTACGCAACCAAAATTACCACTTCCATTCAACAGAGAGGAGAATGCTCAGCCTGTAGCGGAGAACTTTACTAAAGATACCAACCAGTCGATTAGACACCGTGAGCATTCTGTGCACGATTTACATAAGATATGCAAAAACTTGAAATGACGCTGTAATGATGATTTCCCATTGGAAGTTCTTTCCTTTCCCAACGCCTTCGCTCCACTCTGCCGAGATTGCACTATGCAGATACTTATTCAAATGTATACAGCCTTTTGGTCCACCCTGTATATAAATTCATAAGTGTGTATACATATGTACATAAGCATTTATATATATTTAAAAAATAAACCTATATCAAATTTCAAAGAGATTGGACACAAACCGTAGTTTTTATAAAGGTTTGATTCTGCTACGGTATATATACATATAAGTATATATATGGGGACTATATGTAAATAAGGACCGATTTCTTAAAAACTTCAAACCAATCGATATTATAGCAAAAGGATCCTCTGTGCCAAATTTGGTTAAGATCGGACTCTTCCTTGAATTAATCTCCGTTTTGGGTGTTCAATACCCCACTGTGCGTTGTGAAATGCGTATTTACCGTTATTGCGGATTTGTTTGTTTGTTCATTGTCGAACACTTTTTGTCTGACCACGTCAATGTCAGTGTACAGCTCGTACAGGACGTGGTTCTTTCAATGTCGATATTCTCTGTTAACGAAGATGGGACCATTCATTTTACGGAGTATTTGTCTCTCGACTTCGCCAGAACCGATTCATCCGCTTTTGTCATAACACAGGATTCAGAACATTGCATCAAGACAGGTAAAACCAGTAACTGGTATAGCCGGATTTTTGTTCGTCGGGAGTAGGCTCTGCATTAAATAGCTTGCTTAGTCCGTAGTAGCATTTATTAGCGGATTTCGAGGCTGACATTATTTGAGTCATTGATGGCGACTTCCTAGGTAGATACAATTATTTACCACCTCGATATTATAGTTTTCAACGTTCACGCAGTTTCCCAAACGAGTAGATTCTTTGCTCGTTGAAACTAATAACTTCGTTTTGTCCTCGTACACCTTTGGACCCATTTTCGCTGATTCTTTCTGTATACCTGAGAAGGCTGCAGTCACATACCGCAGTTTTCGACCGATGACGTCTACGTCATCAGTGTACGCGAGTAGCTTGTGGCTTTTGCTGAATATAGTGCCACTCATGTCTACTGCAGCTTTCCTCATTATCATATTCATCAAGAAAGTCCATCTCTTTGTTTTAGGCACAGTCTGCTATATAATGGCTCGGTAAGGTCCTTGCCAATCTTCACTGAAGACTTCGTGTCAGTCAGCATCATTCCACAAAGGCGTATCAAGTTGTCTGGAATAACAAACTCGGCCATGGTTTCGAGTAATTTCTACCATATCGGGATGTCGAAAGCAGCTTTATAGTCGACGAATAGATGGTACGTGTCGATGTGTTTCTCTTGGGTATTTTCCAAGACTTGCCGAAGTGTGAATATCTGGTCAGTTGTTGATTTAGCTGGTCTAAAGCCACACTGATAAGGCCCGATTAGGTTGGATAACACTGTCTTTAGTCTTTCACATAGCACACTCAACAGGACGTTGTATGCATATGGGTAAAAGGCTGATCCCGCAGTGGTTGGAGCACACATATATTCAGCACTGGACATATCCTTAAATTCCAATCATCGGGAATTAAGCCACACCGTGCGTAGAAGCTGGTGCATGCTCGTTGTCAGCTCCTCGAAACCGAACTTGAAGAATTCTGCCGGAACTCCGTCGGCACCGGCTGCTTTTTTATTTTTCAGCCGCGATTTTGCTCTTCTTACCTCGGCTTGACTTGGTGGTGGGCAATCTAAGCCGTCTTCGACAATTGGAGTGAAACATTCACGTGCGCTGCCTTCTGGAACCAGAAGTTGCTAGAAGTGTTCCCTCCATATATGCAGCAAACTCCGCGTATCTGTAACCAGATTTCCATCCTTGTCCTTACAGGAGGGGAACCTATTACCGCAACATTTTGCTTTAGCTTCCAGGTAAAATTTACGGGCCCCACCTCTATGTCTGTATCGCTATATATTCTCGTTCTCCCGTTGCCTTATCTTACGTTTTTTTTCACTTAAAAGCTGTCTCGCCTGTTTTACTGGTTCCCTGTCACCTTCCCTAACAGTCGGGGTTACAATTGGCTGTTGCGTTGCCCTATAAGCAGCATTCTGTTCCTCATACGCTAAGCGACATCCTTCATCGTAACAGGATTCGTCTAAGCGCCGATTTTTATATCCTACCACTGTTGTTGCGGTGATTGCCATGGAATGTGCAATATACTGCCACTGTGTAAAATAGAGTAAAAGTAGAGGCGTTGTGTGGTAGAAGTTTGGAGAGCTGGTTGGAGTAGGCAGTGGCTATCTCTGGGTTTTGCAGCTTCGCGATATCCAGCTTTCTTTGTGTTTGGTTACATGCGTTTTTAGCTCAGCTCAATCTTGTGCGCTCCTTGGCTGCAACCAGGTAATGATCCGAGCCAATAAACAAACGCACGGTCATGACACTAGATGCATGCCTTCCATCAAATACCACATGATCAATTTGATGGGGATTGTGGCTATTCGATCACTGACAGGATTGAATCTGAGACTCTAGCCTACTACAAATCCACATTCAAATTAGTGCTTTTCGGCTGTAATAGATGCCACAAATTTTTAAGTCGCAAGTATCCTTGTACTTCCCATCTATCTCCTGGATGACGTTGACGTCAGCCTTACATTTTTTTAGAACATCCGCCAGTCGGATAATGGCTCCTTCTCTATAGATAGTCCGGACGTTCTAGTTGCATATCTTTAAATCATGGTCCTTATTACTTTTTCGGGGGTCGTCAACTTTTGGAGGGTTCCGTTTCTTACTTTTCCTTTCTCGAGATTTCATAACCAGTAAAGGACCTGAAGGCGGGTGGCTAACCCGAACAACGTTGCCCAGGTGCCACCACGAAGGAAGTTGTAAGTCGGCTTGAGATGCAAAATGCACTTTATATCCCCAACGGCTCCCGATTTTGCTGATGTTTTCCCGTTAAAATACAAAGGAAATTGCTTTTTTCATTTTTTATATTTATGCAAAGGAATTAATTTGTAATACGAACTACAACTACAATTTATTTCATAATACTTTCCATAATAAATACAGTGCAACTAGTGCATGAAAAGTGTATTTAAAAAGTATTTCCGTATAGCTGTAGAATAAATCCCTTTACCTGCAGTGCTATCCATTTGGTCGACCGTATCATTCATTACAGTCGTTGTTGGTGTCATGAAATTACCCACGAAAGGTGCTGATTTTACGAACCATAGCGTATAGCTACAGCACGCTAATGTACAAGTATGAACATGTAGGGATTTTTTACATTTTATGCATTTGTGGAATTTTCATTGTAATGGTTAAAATATTTCGCTTTCTATGTTCCCTCGTTTTGCAAAATGTTGTCAGTGGTGGCGGCGGCGGAGGTGCATTAAAGGTCTAGGGGCGATAATTCCATGAAACAGTGGCTGTGGTATTGGTGACTGCCAATGCTGCCGGAGGACATCACGGACAACTGGCAACAGTGACATCAACGGCAACCTCTTGTGTTCCGTGTGTGTGTGTGTGTGTGTGTAGTAACAACAATAATTTTGTGGAATGTTATTGGGTTTAGCAATTTGTGGCTTCATCCTGACTAGGTATAACGATACCTACAATGACTATGACTATTGCAACATTACTACAAATTGTAATTTGAAATTGGAATTTTCCTAATCGTAATTGACACTTAACATTGCACTTTCTCTGCCTCTCATTTCATCGTAGTTGACTGCATTAGACTGAATGCGGTAAATGTACTATAAATATGTGCATTAAAATAAAATTATTTCCTTTTTATAGACTTAACAATGAAGAGTGTTTAAAGGCTAATTTGCTCGGTTATATTAAGCAAAACTGTGAATTAGAAGGCGAATTCTGTGGTCTGTTTGATTTATATTTCAAGTTTTTATATTATTGAATTTGATTGTTTGATGATATTTTATCGTGTAGGTAGACGTGCGATTGCTTGTGAGATTGTAATATGAACTGACTATATTTTCCATACCTCCTTAAAGCCATATCACAAAAGAGCCTAAAACGTGACTAATTCCCCTATACGATACTTACTAACTTCAAATCGATTTAAAATTATTATGGCATGTAACTTGACAAAACGAATAATGCAGAACTTTTTCTTTTTGGGGCTACTTTCACTTGCAGTTCTCAGAATTGAGTCCCAAAATCATGTGTTGCACTATGTAATTTAGTAAGTATAAGTAAATAACCTACGAAAGGTACATCCCCTGATCGGTTTAACTTGGCTAACCTAGGGTGATCATTGCCAGTTACACCTCAAGCCTACTCACAGAGCCCCGTATTCGTGGTACTACTGAGCCTAAAACGTGAAAAATTCCCCTATACGACAATTACTAACTTCAAATCGATATTAAATTATTATGGCATGTAACTTGACAAAACGATTGTTGCAGAACTTTTTCTTTTTGGGGCTACTTTCACGTGCAGTTCTCAGAATTGAGTCCCAAAATTGTGTTGTCGTGCGTTTTTTATAATAAGGAAATAACCTATGAGTTGGAAGTGTGATGCAAGGTAAATCCCGTGATCGGTTTAACTTAGCAAACCTAGGCTGATCACTGTCAGTTACACTTCAAGCCTACTCACAGGGCCTTGTATTCGTGGTACTACTGCGGACGGAGTACTTCTACATTGTGGCCCCTGGAAACGTTGATTCTAACACCCTTCAGATCTCGGCTATCTGTGAGAAGCGAAACTCAAAATTCAGGCACATTGACTCAGAGTGAGCAGTAGCTTAGTCAGTGTGTGCCCCAGAATTGCCGACTGTTATAAAATCCTAGCATGAGGAAAAACTAAGATATGGTGAGCTGGGCTTGCAACCCGCTACCGTCGCACATTGGTTCTATCTGTGAAAAATTTTGCCATTATATAAGGGGGACTTCCAAAGGGCATAAAACATGGTACTAAGGGAGTTGTTGAGGTCAAATCTTGAAAAAAAAACAAAATGGCGGATACAATATGGGGGACATTTTGTTCAGTGGAATTCCAGCTTTTTTTTGAAAATAATGTCCGACATTTAGGATCCGCCATTTTGTTTTTTTTACGACTGACTCCGGGTTCGAAATCAGCGATCCCAAAATTTTTCAAAATTTTTATTGAGGGATGGGTGTCACTACAAACTACATACATATGTAATGTATTGAAAGCCATATAAATAGTTCATAGTTGAATCTATTTCAACGCCTTAATGTTTGCGCATGACCCTTAATTGAATATTCATCATTGTACAAAATAAAATAATCTTCGATAAATACAGACATAGATACACTTTTCTCCATTAACACCAAACTCCGTTTAGACAAATCTAAATGTCTATATAATCCCAACACGTATTCCCAGAGCATTAACTCTACGATATTGACACACACTCACATACGCTGATAAATCCAAGAGACCTTTTGAACAATTAGTGGTTCCACATAAAATACCCACTCCATGGTGATGTCTGCGTGCCACACGTGTAATCAACTGTTTAAAATAAATGCATTTCAATAAAATCGCAGAGGCCCTTCATCCATTTTACGAAAAACCACAGACACACAAGAGCATTAATTTCATTAATTTATCACCCGACTAAATACTCGATATCTGAAAGTGTCACATAAAATTGATTTGTACACAACAACAAAATGACAACATCTACAACAGCAACAACAAACTACAACACTGACAACATCACATCCAGAAGCAGGAATGAAAAGACATACGGATTGCCTTTAACACGGTCGCTGTGAGAGAGAGGGTGAGCGGCGAAGGAGTCCAAAATGAATGAATGAACGAATCCCGCAAAAGTAATCAGCACTGGAGTAAATTACTGTCAACTTTTCTGGAGGTGATTTGTTATAAACAATGTGTGAGCATTACTCTTGGAATGGTTGTCCCCTGGTGTTGTTGGTTTTGTTGTCTTTGTCAATGATGAAGCTGCTGCTGCTGCTGGTTCTGAGGAGAATGATGATGCCACTGCTGTTGCTGGTAATACATAAACAGTTGTTGGTGTTTTATAAAAGCAAACATTTATCATTTGGATACCTTGACTGCACAGTGGGCTGGAAATTATTTTTTTTGGATAACTAAATCTGCTGTTTCTGATTAGAGATATGAAGCAATGAAATTAAAGTTCTCCATATGCTTCAATTTTGTTAAAATGCTCGGTTTTGCCCTATCACGTACCTTCTTCTCTGGAGGCGTACATGGTCTCTAGTGTTCAAAATAAACCTTATAGTGAGCTTATCGCCACCAAACTAGTAAAGGGGTTTCCAATGAGAGGTGCTATTGTAAATGGCCCGCTATTTCGGAAGCTGTCACTTTTGAAGCTTTTATTCTTTGATATTTGACAAGTAGAAACTAAAAATGGAACGATACACGCTTCTACAAGGCACTGAAATTATTAAAATTAACTACAAAAATGGTGAAAATCTTGCAGTCACAGTTCGCAAAACAAAAACATTTTTTGCTTGTCGTGAAGCACCTTGTCGGTCCGCAATACAGAAATTGGTGGAAAAATTCGAGCTGTTGGGACAAGTTAGTAATATAAAGAGTAAAACCCGTGCACGACGCTCAAGAACAACTGCGAATATTGCTGCTGTAGCCCAAAGTGTTGAAGAAAAAACAGGTTTGTATATTCCTCGTCGCTCTTTGAAATTGGGCTTTCCACAAACGTCATTACACCGTATTTTGCATAAAAACTTGGGTCTTAAGGCTTATAAAGTTCAGTTAACACAAGAACTCAAGCCGGCAGATCATCAACAACGTCGTGCCTTTGCTGATTGGGTCCTTGAAATGCATGAAAATGATCCGGAATTCCATCGAAAAATCATCTGGACTGATGAGGCCCACTTCCACCTCGGTGGCTACGTCAACAAGCTAAATTGTTCCATCTGGGGCTCGAAAAACCCAAGAGTTATTGTTGAGAAGCCTCACCATCCACAACGTGTGACTGTTTGGTGCGGTTTATAGTCCGGCGGGGTCATTGGACCTTACTTTTTCGACAATGCGGTTGGATCAACAGTTACGGTTAATGGATTGCGCTAGCGAGAGATTATTAATGATTTTTTATGGTCGGAATTGGATGGTATTGATCTGGACAACGTTTAATTTCAACAAGACGGCGCTACGTGCCACACAAGCAACGAAACCATTGATATTTTACGGGAAAAGTTTCCGAACAGTGTTATCTCTCGAAGAGGTGATCACAATTGGCCACCGAGTTCTTGTAATCTAACACCTTGCGACTTCATCCTTCTGGGCTACGTGAAAGATAATGTCTACGCCAAAATTCGTGAGGCGATCGTGGACATACGGCAGCCACTTTGCGTTTTGGTTATGAAAAATTTCATAAGAAGTATATCGTCCTGTAAGCGTTTTCGTGGTAGCCATTTGATTGATGTTGTTTTTCATTATTATCGTCATACCTTACTTTTTATTATTAAACAAGTGTTAATTGAGAGCGGAGTGGACTGCAAGCGCGATTTCTTATTAGCTTTGGTGCAGAGCGGGCGAATAAAGTTACCAAACCTAAGAAGAGTTATTTTAAACTTTAATCAACGAGTAATTTCACGCGATGAGAAATTATGGATAATTAATTTAGCGGGAGGAATGAAAAATCACTAAGATTTTATGTGGTTAGACAAGAGTAAAGATTTTATTAAGCGGGTAAAGGGCTGATGCGCACCTTTTGACTTCTGCTGCGAGACTAACAATTTATACTTGGTTCAAGCAGTTTTAGTACAAACGACAAATGTTCTGACATTGATTTTTTGGTAAAAATAAACCGTTTTAGAACATATCGATAATTGTTGATAATCGATAAATATAATTAAAAAATTTACAATTTATAATTCATGTAGATTCATATAGATTCAAAATAATTAATTTTCTTAAAATAAATTAAGTCTAAATGCAAGTTTAAACATGCTCCCGGCTCAGAATTAGCGCTTAGACGCTTGGGATGATGTCGAAGCACACAAAACTACGGCCAGTGACCGAATGGCTTTGGAAATGACAGTCTGGTCTGGCGTGATAACTCTCGTCTTCTTAGGTGTCTTTGGCTTCCGTTGTGGTTGTCTCCGCATTGCCAATCTTGATGTTGCTGGTCCTCTAACCCGTGGATGGCTTGGGTGTAGTAGCGTGTTATGAGGTCTGTCGCACTTCCGGCATCTATCCATCGATTAGCAAGCTCGCATTGTATGGCTCTTGGCTAAACAATTCACGCAGTAATTGTATCGACTTGCAGCTGACATCCTTTCTCGGGGGTTCATGCGAAGAAACCTTCAGCAAAATCTGACGGAGTGCAAGTGGCTTCACAACTCGCATCTATAGTTGTCAGAATCGGGTCTTCGTCTGGCTACGCTGAGCTCGCGGATTGGACTTAACCTACTGGGTCTAAAGGGACGAAAAAATGCAAATAAGGAAAAAAGAGAAAGAAAAGGAAGAAATGTGATATGAGAGAGTGTGAGATATATTGTAAAGGGTAGGCTTTATTGTACAGCATAATTTTCTTGTTGAAGTGGTTAATAACATAGTTTTACAATATATCTCACACTCTCTTATATCACATTTCTTCCTTTTCTTACTCTTTTTCTTGGCATTTTTTGGTCTCTTTAGACCCAGCATTTTAAGTACAATCCGCGAGCTCAGATCCGATCATTAATCTCAAAAATTGCATTTTTCTTAGAATACCAAAATAACACCTCTTATTGGAAAACCCTTTATTAAGCTGGATTATAACGGCAAGGTTCCTAACTAGGCTTGCCAGATTCAAAATTGTAAAATTCTTGACAATCACTAAAAAATTTCTTGATTGTGAAAAAAAATCTTGACAAATGAAAATACTCATACGTTAAAAGTTGTTAATATTTCAATATCAATTATTTTTTTTTATAAAAATATAACTTTCATATAAAAAGTATACAAAACATTAAACAAATCAAATACAGATCAACTACCTAATAAATACCCTCACCTTATGTATGATATTATTCAAGCTTGTAGAGAGTAAACGGTTAAGGAAAGGACTCTCGATTTTATGGCCAGCCTTTTATTGACACGTAAGTTAGTTACATCGTTGTAAGGGTTACTGTGTAAAAGTTTTAATAAATTTGCCAACAAATATAGAAATTTTAATTCTATACCTCCGGCCATAAGTATGATAATATTGTATGGGGTTACCCAAAAAGTCTTTTTCGCACAAAAATCTAGTGAGTTGGGTAAAACACCCAGTTTCTTAAGTTTCACCTATACATGCAAAATATTAAAAGCAAACTATTTTTAACGTCTTGACAAATTTCTTTCAGAAATTATTGGAAATATATAAATTTTCGGGTAATTGCCATATTTTCCGGCAATGTGGGTTTGAATGTAATGGAAGAAATATAAATTTTAAAAAAATAGGCCATTTCGTATATGAGGAATAATTTGGGTCCGCCCGTTATAGTCCATATTCATTCCGGAGTCAAATTTTAATTATATTTTCGAATTTAGTGTACTAACAAAATGATATGTATGTAAAATTGTGAAGGTGAATTTGTTATTTGTTTATACGAGCTTCTGCTTCAAATTGGCTGTTTAATATTGTCAAATTATATAAAGCGTTGATAGATTTTCGAACAAATACACTAAAAGAAAACTTTTTACAATAATATTTTTATGAACTGCTAATATTATTTGAACAAAACTACGTTCTTTTTAGGTTGGTCTGTAAAAATCTTGACAAAACTTATTTTTTCTTGATTCTTGACGAGCATTAAAAATTCTTGTAAATCAAGAAAAATCAAGACCGTCTGGCAACCCTATTCCTAACACACATGTTTAACATAACATTTCTGCATATGCTCGCCAAAAAATGCAGAGAAAATTCTCTAACTGTCAAAGGCCTAACCTTATAAAAGATTTCGTCACAATAATTTTGAGAATTCTGGAATCCGAGGAGGACCAGTAGAGATTTTGCTCTACTCCCTTAACGTAACCACCCGTAGAATGTTATGTAAGGTGCGTTCCCAAGGCGGGGGGCCTAGGTACCCCGTTTAGGTGCCAAATTGTGGCAGATCTTACCCGACCTCAATTTCGCTTACCGTAGCTTTAGGAAATTGTTTGAAAGCGTAGCTTCATAATTCCATTATGAACACGCTATTAATAACCCCTAGACTCCGATCAGATGGTACGCTTGTTCGTAGATATAACAATCCCTAAAGGTTAGTTTTCTAACCAAACCACGAATTTTTACTTGTGCCCCGTTAGCTTTTGATAAGCACATGTTTCCATCTCGCATTTATGAGTCGGTTTGGTGCTGATGTTCGTGTTTCACCTCCGACACCTCCGTATATTGCCGTTGAAACATCTAGATTATGGATCCATGTGTATTTATTTCAGAAAACATAATTTAGATTTCCACATATATATCGTGCTGTACTTAGTCCATTCTTCGTGTTTGGGGCCAAGTCTAGCTCTTGGTTGCCCTGCTATATTACAATCCTTGTAATTATATGTTGATATACTTATTTTCACAGGTCACCCCTATTATATTTATAATGAAGAATGAAAAGAAAATCAGTACAGAAATTACAAACAGGTAAACTGACTGATAAATACCTTCACCTAATATAAGATATTGTTTAAGTCTTGAGGTATTGAAATTAATAGATTTTTAATTAAAATAAAATGCCCTTATGTATAATTTTTTGCCTGCTTGTGGTGCAAAAACCGTCAAAAATGTGACTTATTTGTGTTGAAGAAATAATAATTTTCCAAAAAATTTTATTTTGTATAAACGTACCAGAAGGGGTAAACCAATATAGTCCATATTCATTCCTGATTCAAATTTTCATAACGCAGCATTTGGCAGAATTCAGTGTACATACAAGAAAGGGGTGTATGTAAGACTATGAGGGTGAATTCAGTCATTTGTCTGGAAGGTACCAGAAGGGGAGTGTGGCAAAGGTTTCGGTTTTCTTACGGTTTATCTACTTTTGCAAGGTAAAAAAAATTAACCAAATTTAAATATCCTCCGGTCGTCTGTTTGGAAGTTATGAAAGAAATATTATTTACGTAGAAAATATTATAGGCACCACGTAGAAAAATATTATAGGCAATACGATCTTCTCCAGTTAGTCACACCAAGTTCTGTAAGGTTCTCTGTAACCTGGTCTATCAAACGGAGTTTTGGTCGCCCTCTTTTGTGCCGTCCATCGAGTTCATTGTCGAAGACTTTTCGAGCTGGATCATTTTCGTCCATGCGTCCATCCATGACCTAGCCAAGGCAACCGCTGCACCTTAATGCGTCTGACCACGTCAATGTCAGTGTACAGCTCGTACAGCTCATGATTCATACGACGCCGATACTCTCCGTTAACGAAGATGGGTCCATATATTTTACGGAGTATATTCCTCTTGCATACCGCCAGAACCGATTCATCCGCTTGTGTCATAACCCAGGATTCTGAACCATATAGTGGTAGAACCAGTATCTGATATAGCTGGATTTTTGTTCGTCGAGAGGACTCTGTCATTGAATCGCTTGCTTAGTCCGTAGTAGCATCTATTAGCAAGCAGGCTTCTCCTCCAGATTTCTAGGCTAGTTGAATTTGTTGATTAACCAGGTCTAAAGCCACACTGATAAGGTTCGATCAGGTTTGATAACACTGCCTTTAGTCTTTCACATAGCACATTCGACAGGGCCTTATATGCGATGGGTAAAATGCTGATCCCGCGGTAGTTGGAGCACACACTTGGCATGAAAGAATTATTATTTATCCAAAAATAGGTAATTTTGTATGGGAGGTACCAGAAGGAGTGGTGCTATTTTTCCCATTTACAATCTTATTACTTCATTTTTGAAAATAGTAATACTGGTAAATTTTCATACTTATCAGTTAAGGTCTACTCGAGTTATTGTGCCCACCAGCCAACATGCCAGCCTGACAGACGGACATAGTTCAATAGTCTTAAAAAGTCCTGAAGTCCTGGTCTTAAGATACTTGGGGTCTAACTCGTCTCCTTTAATGCGTACCACTTTTTTTTCCTATTTTTTTCCTATCAAATGATATACAGTGAAATTCCTCATTACGGACAGTCCTTATAACCGGAGAGCTGCAATAGTCGCACAAAAATTACGGACAGAGCTATTGCATTAATGTTTCCATACAAATATCATTCCAATAACCGGACGCTCTAATAACCGGTCGCGACCACCATTTCTCAAACCATATTGAGCAAAAAGTCTCTCATAAACGGACAGAATTGAAGTTCCCCATACAACAAATTCCTTTCGTACTTGTCAAAATGCATTTAAAGCAAGTGGTAGCACTAGCACAGCTGATTTCAATGTTTCGGTTCATTCTGACCTGTTGTTCTGTGCCTCCAAGTACAACAAACGTCCTTCTATAACGAAATTGGTGATTACCCGTTTATCATGTATATATGCCCATATTAATACCGTGTGTGTCAAATAGAGGGAGGCATTTCCATTCTTACTTACTTACTTAAGTGGCCAATTACAATTTACGAAATGTAGTTCATAAATTTGAGGCCTGAAGTAATAAAGAATTCCACACGCTTCGGTCTTCTGCGTGTGTTCTCCAGTTAGTTCTACCAGATGATGCCACATCGCCTACCACTTGGTCCTTCCAACGGAGTTTGGGTCTCCCTGCACCATTCTTGCTGGAGCATTTACATCCATCCTGGCAACATGACCCAGCCATCGTTGGATTCTGACTCTTTTAGCTACGTCGATGTCGTGGTAAAGCTCATACAGCTCATGATTCATCCGATGGCGAAACTGGCCTTCGACACAGATAGGTTCATATATTTATACCATCACCCTTAGGGATGAGGGTATATATCATTTGATACGATAAAAAGTGTAACGCATTAAAGGAGGCGAGTTAGACCCCAAGTATCTTAAGACCAAATTCGTTTCGGGACTTTTTAAGACGATTGAGCTATGTCCGTCTGTCTGGCTGGCTGGCTGGCTGGTCAGCAGGATAACTCGAGTAATCCTTAACGGATCGGTATGAAAATTTACCAGTATTAATATTTTTCAAAACGAACTTATGGGATTGTAAATGGGCTGAATAGCCCCACCCCTTCTGGTACCTCCCATAAAAAATTACCTATTTTTGGAAAATTAATATTTCTTCCATAACTTCCAAACGGACAACTGGAGGATGTTTGAATTTGGTCAGTTTATTTATCTTGCAAAAGTAGACAAACCCTAAGAAAACCCAAACCTTTGCCCCACCCATTCTGGTACCTCCCATACAAATGACCGAAGTGACCCTCATATTTTTACATACATATCTTTTTTGTAAGTAAAGTGAATTCACTCAAATTTTGCGTATGATGTTCGCTTGCGAAATATAGACTCAGGGATGAAAATGGACTATATCGGTTCACGCCTTCTGGTACCTCCCATACAAAATTACCTATTTTTGGAAAATTAATATTTCTCCAATAACTTCCAAACGAACACTTGGGGGGTAATGAATATTCGTCGATACATTTTTGTCGTTATAGGAGGCGAAACCTCAGACAGCCTAACTATTTGACACACCCCTTCTGGTACCTCCCATACAAATGACCGAACCCACCCCCATAGTGTTACATACATATCTTTTTTGTTAGTAAAATGAATTCACTCAAATTTTGCGTATGATGTTTGCTTGTAAAAATTAGACTCAGGAATTAACATCGACTATATCGGTTCACGCCTTCTGGTACCTCCCATACAAAATTACCTATTTTTGAAAAATTAACATTTATCCCATAATTTCCAAACGGACACTTGGGGGGTAATGAAAGTTGGTCAATTAATTTATTTTGTGATAGGAAGCAAAACCTTACAAAACATAACTATTTGACGTACCCCTTCTGGTACCTCCCATACAAAATACCGAACATACCCCCATAGTTTTAAATACATATATTTTTGTAAGTACAGTGAATACAGTCGAATTTTGCGTAAGTTGTACAGTTATGATAATTTGAATCAGGAATGAATATGGATTATACCGGATCACCCTCTGGTACCTCCCATACAAAATGACCTTTTTTGGAAAATTAATATTTCTCCCATAATTTCTAAACCGGCACTTGGAGGATAATCAAATTTGGTAATTAATTATCATGTAATAGGAATTATTATTGGGTGATGGTATTTATCAGTCAGTTTACCTGACTGAAATTTCTGTACTGGTTTTCGGAGTACTTTTCTCTCGAATACTCCCAGGTTTTGTATGTCCGTTGTAGTAAGCACCCATGATTCGGCAGCATACAAAAGAACAGGAAAGAGAAGCACCTGGTATAGCTGCTTCTTAGTATTCCGAGAGAAGGTGGTGTTACTAAAGTGCTGCCGAAGTCCGTAGAAACATCTATTGGCTAGCACTATTCTCCGTTTAATTTCTTGGCTGACATTATTTTTCTTGTTGACGGAAGATCCGAGGTAGGTAAATTCGTCGACTACCTCAAAACAATAATTGTCAACGTTCACGGTGCGTCCCCATCGAGAGGACTCTTTGTTCGTCGAAATCATTTTTTTTGTTTTGTTCTCGTTGACCGCTAAACCCATTTTTGCTGACTCCTTTTCTAGTGATGAGAAAACTGCAGTAACATCCCGCAGATTTCGGGCATAGGCTAGTGACATGTGGCTCTTGTGGAATATGGTGCCAGACATGTTGACATCAGCCTTTCTCATCACCTTCTCCATAACTATATTAAATAGTGTACAGGGCAGGCTATCGCCCTGCCTGAGACATCTTTCCGTGTTGAATGGTTCAGACTGATCCATACCAATCTTAACCGAGGATTTGGTGTTGTCTAAGGTACATTTGCAAAGTCGAATCAGCTTTGCAGGAATACCAAACTCAGACATGGCCTCATAAAGCCTATTCCTTATCGGAGAGTCGAAGGCAGCTTTGAAGTCGACAAAGAGGGTTTTTCCAGGATTTGTCGTAAGGTGAATATTTGATCCGTCGTAGATTTGCCAGGTCTAAAGCCGCACTGATATGGTCCAATTAGTTTTTCTACAGTTGGCTTTAGACGTTCACACAATATGCTTGAAAGGTCCTTGTACGCAATTGGTAATAGGCTTATTCCACGATAGTTCTTACATTCACTACGATCTCCTTTCTTGTATATGGGGCATAACAGACTGAGACTCCAATCCCCGGGCATGCTCTCCTCTTGCCAGAAGTTCTCCATGAGTTGATGCATGCTCCTAATCATGGAGATGGCTATACGTATCTCGCTCTGGCTCAGAGGTGGACAGTTATACCATCGTCATGGATTGGAGCGGCATTTCCATTCAGTTTGTTAAATAAGTTGCATGTGAATCGTACTTGTTATAAACTCGTAACAACATGCCACCCAAAAAAAAACGTACTGTCCATTAAAGAAAAAATGGAAATAATTGATATTTACATATTATTAAATATTCATAAATTTGTACAAAATATAAAATATACTAAAACTTCTGATCATTTCCACATAATTTTTTGTGCTCTCCCTATAAGCGGACAGCTTCCATAACCGGAAAAAAACACTGCGACGGTGAGTGTCCGGTTATGAGGAATTTCACTGTATACTCAGTAGGATTTTTAGGAATTTCGTTAAAATAAAGGAATTAGTTGCAAAGTTGGCCATCTTTAGCCCACTGTGATACACCACAAGTATCTGCGGGGAGAATTTTGTTATAATTTTTCTTGCCCAATGAAGCAAATAACCCACACATTTGTTACAGAAGTTGTAAAAGACACTGGAAAATATATGCAGAGTATTCGTTCGTGTTGTCGTGATTGTCGCATTTGCTGTATTTGGTTGTATCTCGCCAGGTTGACAAGACATTAAGTTAAAACAATCTGAAGACATTCACAAGAAATATTTGGCCCATTGAGCGTATCATGAGTTATGGGTCGCGTGAAAATGTTAAAAATGCGTTGAACACTTATACTTCATCTTGTGCCCTTCATCCTCTGAATTGCAGCTTATGCTAAATGGCGGGTGTTTCTTTTATTTTTGTTTTTTGATAAAATAATTTATGCGGCAAATGACATTTCGTTGCTACCTCGTTATCGGCTGATAGAACACTCGGCTATATGTTTTAATGAAGGGTTTATTTATGAAAGTTGTTATTTATTTTTCCTTGTGGCCACATATCTTTAATTTTCCATAATGGATTTGAGTTTTGAACTATTATAAATGTGATAGAGGTTTAGGAAGAATTTGACGAAAATTTTAAGCTATGGCCAAAATGGTTCACAATAAATCGAATTGATATACCTTATATGACATAGAAATATATTGTAGATAATATGGAAAAGTGCATGTTACAATTGGAAGGTCTATAATTCAAAATAAATGGGATTTACCCATATAAAATAGTTCTGCAAGGTCCATAAGCTTTTCCTTGGTCTAGAATAAAATTCGAAGTATGTTTTTTTCTCCTGATTAACATCAATTTGTCGGCTTTTTTGTTGGTAGCTAGTAAATCTAAAACTTTTTTAAATCTACTAAAATATGATAAGGAAATCGAATAATAAATGCTCCATTAATAATTTTATGTATAGTCGTCCTCTGCCAAATGATTTGTAAACCTGCGAGAAATTGTTCTAAATTAAAAAACAATTAGGGCACTAAGGCACCAGAGATGTCTGTCAAAACCCCTTAACATAGTTACATATACTCCTATGACGTTTGAGTCATTCTACCAAAGATGCCGAGACATCTCATTAAAGATCACTTAAGTGTGATCATTGTCTTGATGATGGAAATGTCTTGCAACTATACCAGCATAGAAAATAATAGATTACGGATTTACATAACTTAACATCAATATAAAATCTTAAGGCATATTTCCCATTACTCATAGTTTAAGTGAAACCCTCATACCCAACCGGTAAAAAAATAGGGGAAGAAATTTTGTGTTCACATAACACTTAGGATGTCATCATCAGTGAACCATTGAATAAATCCAAAAAAGCAATTATAATGAAACCACTTCAGAAACATTTTGGTTTTTTATACTCTTTATGAAATTCGAAACCTTTATGGATGGTTACATTATATCACAATCAAGATACAAAAAAATCTCATTCATAAAGTTTTTTGACATTTCGAAGCACAAAAAGAGAGTTGCATGTCAGGGATTTTGAAAACTGTAACCATTGCAAAACAACCCCTTATCAAGCATTGGCAATGTTTATGATAAAATTGCAGACTGAGAAGTAGGTCTCCGCTGCTTCCTTAGTCAACATCCTTTTAATCCTTAAAACGGTTACTTGAGCATTACAACAAGAAGAAAGCCCTTTAAGGCAAACGACAGTGAAAATTTACAATTTGATTTGCTTGTTATATTGTGACAAAGAGGGAACAGAAGTCTAAAGCCGTGAAAAAGGATATGTTCTTAGAGGGTTTTAAATAAGGGACGAATAATCATTATGACGAGGCGATATTATATGAAGAAAAGTTATAGCATATTGAGGCAATCTAATTAGTAAAGTGGAGAGAAAAACTTAAAATTCAGCAAGAGATTCAGACAAATCGAAATGTTTTAAATGTTTTACGAAACGCTGGATAAAAAAAACTTCATTAATATGACACAATAAAGAGTTTAACAATGTTTATTTCAAAAAAATAATCACTTTTTTACCACCAACCACTATTGCTTGACTTCCTTGTATTCAATATATCTGCAGCCGTTTTATTAATGCACATCTATACATAAAATTTGTAATTTTATACAGTACCTCATGGCAAACCCTTTAGCTATATGTTAGTGTATATAAATCAACAACATTTCACATTAACATTAACCGTCATTCCCCAAGTGCCACTTGAAATAATGACGCGTTTACTCCAGGCTTTATTGTTTTGTTTCGTTTTTCTGGGTTCTTCTCACTGCTGCTTCTGTCGTTTTGAGATTCCCCTACCCGCCCTTAGTCCTTTACAATATATCCTTTTATATTCTCTGTGCCTCTCTTGTGTGTGTGAACAAACGAAGCCTTTAGGCTGTGCTGTGCTGTTTTCATTTCCTATATTTGCCACAAGTGGCATTCAACCAACCAAGCAAGCAAACTTCTCTGTCAACGTGTCTCATCCCGTAACAGGATGAGAAGCGTTTCCAGAAAGTTGACAGACCATCTGAAAAAACAATTAAAGTGCCATTTTTAATGTTATTATTGTTTATTTATTCACGTTTCAGTTACTTTCGTTACAGCTTTAAAACAATTTGTAAGTGTGTTCCTTTCTTACTAATTTAATGGGTATGCGACCAAAAGTTTGGGAAGAGTTATAAAAATTTGTAATGGGCATAATTATTTTTTTTCTTTGCATTATTTATGCAAATGGAGAACGGGGTTTTGTTAACATGATGCGGTGTTATTAAATATAATGAGTGCTAGTAATACAACGATTTGTGTACGATAAAAGAACTTTCGTTATGGGCGAAAATGTCAAAGCATTTGAATTTTCAACTTTAATTACACAAAATATGACGGAATAATATTGACATTTTATCTCAGATATTTAGATTTTTATTAATCCTGTTTATTTGAGTTTTGCAGATTGTATCACATTAATTCATACGATTCATTCTATGGATATGGTAGAAGCTAAAAGACATAACTCCACTTTTCGAAAGTTTCTCAATTTTGTTATGTTATTACTAAATCGTTGCGAACTCCATATAATTACTTTGTCTTCTATTATTTGAAAGATGTCAATTAAAAAATATAAAATTATTTCCAATTAATTCCATTTTAAGTAAACTCATTGGTATATTAAAGTAAATCTTCACATTTACTTTTTACATTTTCTGAAACTCAACAACACATCTGTTTTTCGGGAATCCCTTTCCCAATTATTTTTTCTGTTTAATACCACAAAAATGTATTGTAGAAATAAAATTAACATCATTAATTATACCCTCAACCTACCGGAGGAAGGATTTAAAGGATTTACTTTAAACCAGTTAACGGCGAAAGGTAGCCCGTGGGCGCGCCCACTTTAAAAATCGAGCAATAAAATCTCTCTCTTTTTGGAGGTTCTCAAGCAGCTCGAAACGTCCGATATATCACGCGCCCACCACAACAAGCTACATTACATCCGTTTAGTTGTAGCAAATGTGAGAACGCGCAATGTTAAGTAATTAAAATTGCCTCATCGATGGGTCTTAGGCAGTAGGTAACAGAAGTCACTGAAGATCAACACGAAGACTCTCCTAGCGACTTTGACTAACCACAACAAGGCGAACTATTTTTACATTACTCTGATTTGTGTACACTACTTGACGGAAGACAGTGACAAGGGTACTTCAGATGCACTATATGAGAGCCTGGAAGAAATAGAAGTCCGATATTAAAAATATTCTGAGAGATTTTACAGCGATTTACAGATACCCGCATAAAGATATCCTTGATATCCCCAGGTTAAAAAACAAGGAATCAGATAGATCGAGTGGTAATCGATGGAAGGCATGTATCAAGCATGTGATTCGCGATGCAAATATTACCACGGATCAAAGTACGCAAGCGATTAAATAGTGCTAAAAACACTTGTAGTCAAACGCAAATGAAGCTAGACGACACAAAGCTGCATACTACCGATATAGCCAATGCCTACTCCAACCAATCCACTAAGTTACTTAAAACAAACCTCACTTATTCCGACACACAGTGGCAGCATATTTCGAATTCTTTGACCAATGCCACAACGACCGCTCTGGGTTATAAAAAAACACAATCAGACAAGCCCTGATGCGATGAGAAATGTCGCGTAAAGTCTGTATACAAGGCAAAACGGAAGCTAATGGTAACGCATGCTGTGGCCGAACGATATAATGAGAATTGGAGGGAGATAAAATGCCTTTTCAGGGGGAAAGCCTTTTACCTAACGCATACAAGGTCCAGTCTAGTCTATTATGTGAAATAATAAAGCCCATAGTGGCGAAGCTGATTGGACATTTCAGTGTGGTTTTAGACCTGGAAAATCGGCCGCAGCCAGATATTCGCACTTAGTGAAATCCTGTTGAAGACTCAAGTAATGCAGATCGACACCTACTAATATGTTTTTCAAAAACTAAGCTATAGTCGACAGTCCGATAAGACATAAACTTTTAAAAGCAATGCCTGAGTTTCTTATCCCCCTGAAGCTGATACGATTTTGTAACTTAGACGCTGACTGACACGAAGTCTTCAGTGAAAATTGGCAAAAACCTGACAGAGTCATTTTTTATCATGCTGGGGATAGTCATGCGAAAGCCTGCGGTAAACACGACTAGTAATCATCAATAAAAGTCATATGCTGCTACCGTATGCCTTTGATATATATATATATCATTGGCCGAGCACTGTGGCATTTTACATCGGCCTTTTCAGAATTTTTTTTTTTTTCAGTTAACTTTATTGAAGAAAGCCTTACGAGCTGGAGAATTTGCATCCATTCGTGCAACGAATTCAAGCCAGCACATTCTGTACATTTCAGCGCGGCTGACTATGTCGATATCGTTTTACAGCTCATATAGCTCGTGGTTCATTCGACGACGATAATCGCCGTTAACGATGATGGGTCCAAATATTTTGCCAAGTATTTTTCTCACGAAGGCTCCCGTAATAGATTGATCCGCTTGCCATTAACCAGGATTCTGCGCTGTAGAGCAAGGCAGGTAGGATCAGAGTCTAGTAGAGATGGATCTTTGTTCTTTAAAAGAGCATTTTGTCATAAAATCGCTTGCTTAGCGCATAGTAGCAGCGGTTTGCGATCAATACTCGTCTTTTGATTTCCAGGCTGACATTATTATTTTTGTTGTTGGCGGAGCCAAGATAGACAAAATCATCTACAACTTCAATGTTATAGATGTCAACGTTAACGCAGCGTCCCAGACGAGTGGACTCCTCAATGAAACAAATAACTTGGTTTTGTCCTCATTTATCACCAGACCCACTTCCGCTGACTGCTTTTCAATGCTCGAAAAAGCTGCAGTAACAACCCACAAGCCAGGGCCAATGATATCTATATCATCAGCATACGCGAGCAACATGTGCCTTTTTTTAAGATTACACCATTCCTGTTTACTGCCTCGCTTGCTTTAATTATTCACAAAATACACATAGAAGGAGCGACTTCAGACCCTAGGTTTCTTTCAACCAAATTCGATTCATGACTTTTTAAGTCGTTTGAGCCATGTCTGTCTGTCTGTCTGTCTGGTGGCTGTCCGGCTGGTTCGCACGATAACTTTCGAAAGACGCAACTAAATGTTTTGAAATTTTGCACGAGTTAATATTTCCCCAAAACTACTTACGGTATTGAAAATGGGCTACATGGTCATGCCCCTTCTGGTACCTTCCATACAAACGTACAATTCCGCCCTCTTTAAAAATCGAATAATAATATCAATACATCGAACTCAATCATTCCCAAATTCTATATTTAGTAATGCTATAACAGGATAATGTTTTGGAAAAATATTGGAAGTCTAGCCACACAAGTCTAGTCATACAAATGTACTTTTCCGCCCACTTTAGATATGGAGTAGTAATATCAATAAATCCAAGGCGATCTTTATTTTAGTAAAGCCATAGCAGGATAAAATTTTTGAGAAAAAAATGGAAGTCTATCCACGCCCCATCTGGTACCTCCCATCCACATCTGGTACCGCCCACTTTAGAAATCATTTAATATTATTAATAAAAATAACGCGATCGAGCCCAAATTCTGTATTTAGTAAAGTTCAAGCAGGATAAAGTTTTGGAGAAAAAATCTGGAAGTCTAGACACGCCCCATCTGGGACCTCCCATACAAATGTACCACTCCGCCCACTTTAGAGATGGAGTTATAATATCAATATACTCAACAGGATCATGCCCAATTTATGCATTTTGTTAAGTTATAACAGGATAAAATTTTGGAAAAAATATTGGAAGTCTAGCCACGCCCCTTCTGGTACCTTCCATACAAATGTACCTTTCCGCCCACAACAGAGATGGAGTAATAATATCAATACATCCAACGCTATCGTGCCCAAACTCTGTATTTAGTAAAGCTATAACAGGATTAAGTTATGGAGGGTAAACCTAGAAGTCTAGACACGCCCCTTCTAGTACCTCCCATACAAATTTACCACTCCGCTCACTTTAGACATCGAGTAATAATATCAATATAACAGAATTTTTTTGTTTTACTGAGGGTGATGGTATATGTAAGTCAGGTGGCCCGACTGAAACTTTCTTACTGGTTTGTTTTTAAACCGTGCAATTGACGTGTTGATCTCGTTTTGGCTTGGTGGTTGACAACTAATTACGTCGTCCATTCTCCACTTATACTGCTTTCGGGAACGGGCAGGGTACGAAAGTGTTCCCTCCATATACATATGTAGGACACTCTGAATTTCCGTGACTAGATTTCTATCTCTCTCCCCTCCTGACTGGTGACATAGTGGTTAGAACACGCGACTACCATACGGGAGATCCCGGGTTCGATTCCCGCATCCAGTCATCTACATTTTTCTTTCATTGCCGGCCCCCTCGTTGTTGTCGACAGCAACGTCGCAGTATATTGTCGAGTCAATCGGCCTATCTAGTAAAAGCTTCTCAAACAGTGACGTTCGCATTCGTCGATAAACAAGTAGGTGCCGTTAGTTGTGAATCTAAAAATAGAAAACGTGTTAATTCAAAACAACGCGAGCTATCCCATACCTAATTCATGGGGTGCAAAGGAAAATTATGTTTTAAGTTAAGAATAATGACATACATACTCCAACCGGAATAAACGTTTTCCCATATATACATGCCGTTTACTTTTATAGAACCAAAAAGATTCTACGAATGTAGACTTCAACAGAATTATTTATACGAGTACCATAGTTCTAATTAGTTACACTTGTAATAAACACAATTTAATCTTCCGTCACTAACTGTTCTCACGAAGAAGTCGTTATAAAATTCGCACAATCTAATGCATACATTGTACATGAAAAACCAGCAATAATTTCTTAGAATTTTAATACTGACTTCGGTTTGCAAAATAAATGAATGACGAAAACAAACAACACCCAAACCATAACATAAAACAATACCAAAGTAATTTGCTAATAAAAAGGTAAAGAAAAACTGAATATTTTTTCTCTGCAGATCTGCTATGTGAATTGTTTTAGGACGAAAAAGAAAAAGTCATAAATCGTTTTGGTGTCTCTTTAATAATGTCTCTTTGATCTCCATGCCGACTTTTTCAATTTAACTGTTCTTTGACTCAGTTCTAAAACAATGCCAACGAACGCCGACAAAAAGTAACACACAAACACGAACTCACAAAAATGACAAAAGTTATTTATTTCATTCAATATTTGCTAAAGTCAGCAAATATTATATTGTTTTTAGTTTCATCGATGTTTTCCTACTTTAAGATTTTTTAAATTTCTCAATAAAATTTGCGGCATCTTTGCACAAATCATCCGGACTGTGGCTAGAGGCACAGGAAAACAGAACAAAGTCCTTTTGTCTGTTTATCGAGGCATGACCATGACAAAGGATAGCAACCATATCTCACTATTTTACTGTGTCGGCTGCTGGGAATTCGGTAGCTAACAAATGAAACAGCCCATGATTAGTTTGTCGTTTTAAATGGCATACATGGGTATTAGGGGTCAGAAATAAATGACTAAACATTGTCATGTCTCACAAACATTCATAGCTATTTCATTTGTTTGACAATTGTCGGAGGTCTTTGATTCGTTTTTGGTGGCATTGTGCCTGCTTCATTGTAATGTCACTTTAAATAATAACAACTGAACCTCCTATACTTTTCCAAGATTTCTAATAAATTCTTATTGAGTGATTCCTAAGAAGTTTTTTTTCTTTTTTTTTTTGTTAATTGTTTGAGGTGAAAGCAAAAAAAGCTGTTTTTTGTTTTATGTGACAATTTTGTGATGAAGGCCTCTGCAACGTGAGTTCATCAATGCAGAGAAGAAATACCTTTTCGGGCACATGAAAGATAAAACGCTTCGTTAATTTAGGTTTATGCTCAGTTATGTGCCACTTCCTACTGACCTGTTAAATTTCAGGTGATTTGTTTTGAGAGGAAACCAAATGTTAGAAGTATGCGCAAAATTTCGGAGAATATGATAATTTGTTTGGTCAATTGTTAGCAGTACTCCTGCGGGCTAACTTTCTGTGATGAATTCGCAAAACCAAATTTAAGCGGAAACTGTGGATGTAAAACTAAGCATTGTTTTTAAGATGCACATTCAGGCTATAGACCATTATTATTTTTGATAATCTATTTGGGATTCTGCAATGACGAAAATAACCAAATAGGAAAAGTATGGTCGCTATGTGCATGATTTGAGCTAAATTTTCTGTGATGTCAGCGATTTCGACCAAACGTGACATTATTTCGAAAGATACTATCTATCAAACTGCATAATGTATTGGATGATGACTAGAGTATTCAAAATCGAAACCGAAAACCGTCCAACCGGTTTTTTCTCCGAAGCCGTATTCCGGTTTCTTCAAAAATGCCAATTTCGAATACCCGGTTTAACTGGTTTTTTGATGTCGGTTAACCTGTTTTCCAAAAAGCAGTGTTTCACAGAACATTGCAAGATGAATTATAGGTAAATCGGCAAAGAAGTTTGTTTATGCTCATCCCATATTTCGCAGGCAAATCTCAAAGGATACTTTTATTGATATTTCCTTATGCAATACGAAAATTTGTTTGGAAAATGCTGTTAGATGACTGTTTCCTATCGTCTTTAAATGGGTGGGATGATTTCCGTATTCATATAAAAAACGTTCAGTTGTCGCTATGTCCTCAACTAAGCATCCAATCGCTAAAAAGGACTATGTCACTAAGATATAGTTTGGAACTCATCTTGTAATGGCTAGTAATCCGTCCATATTTAGATGAACAAGTTTACATGCAGTTATCTCTTAAACTAATTGTCCGATCGCAAAAGGAGCTTAAGTTATGATTACCATACTCTAGTTGGGAAATAACCCAGTTACAGTTGGGATCTAATTTTGAAATAGATTGGGATCTCACCTTCATACCTTCATACCTTCATATTCATATGAAAAACTGTGCCTTTGGTAGAAAGGAGGTTAATTTGTGGTCATATTGATACCATAATTCCAAACCATGCTAATTGTGAAATGTATTTAAAGTTTGTGAGTAATATAAATTCCACTTATACTGCCATGTTCTGGAAAACCTTTTTACCGATTTTGCTCTGTTTTTAAATCGAATTGTTTTCCAGAACATGGCTGGTATACTAAGTTAAGATTCCCTAATAATTTCTGTTTGGATGAACTGGATATACATTGAATGGATTAATGTATCGATATTCATATCTTGTCATATTTAATTGCATATTTGGTTCTATTTAACAATTTCCGAAAAACCGAACGAAATCGGTTAACCCGGTTTTTTAGTAAATCATGTATTCGACAACCGACTTGTTGGAAAAATTCATTTTTTGAATAAACCGGAAACCGGTTTTCTACAAAATTCAAGTATTTGAACACTATAATGATGACCCTCTCTGGTATTCGATATCCTATCCTATCCTATCCTATCCTATCCTATCCTATCCTATCCTATCCTATCCTATCCTATCCTATCCTATCCTATCCTATCCTATCCTATCCTATCCTATCCTATCCTATCCTATCCTATCCTATCCTATCCTATCCTATCCTATCCTATCCTATCCTATCCTATCCTATCCTATCCTATCCTATCCTATCCTATCCTATCCTATCCTATCCTATCCTATCCTATCCTATCCTATCCTATCCTATCCTATCCTATCCTATCCTATCCTATCCTATCCTATCCTATCCTATCCTATCCTATCCTATCCTATCCTATCCTATCCTATCCTATCCTATCCTATCCTATCCTATCCTATCCTATCCTATCCTATCCTATCCTATCCTATCCTATCCTATCCTATCCTATCCTATCCTATCCTATCCTATCCTATCCTATCCTATCCTATCCTATCCTATCCTATCCTATCCTATCCTATCCTATCCTATCCTATCCTATCCTATCCTATCCTATCCTATCCTATCCTATCCTATCCTATCCTATCCTATCCTATCCTATCCTATCCTATCCTATCCTATCCTATCCTATCCTATCCTATCCTATCCTATCCTATCCTATCCTATCCTATCCTATCCTATCCTATCCTATCCTATCCTATCCTATCCTATCCTATCCTATCCTATCCTATCCTATCCTATCCTATCCTATCCTATCCTATCCTATCCTATCCTATCCTATCCTATCCTATCCTATCCTATCCTATCCTATCCTATCCTATCCTATCCTATCCTATCCTATCCTATCCTATCCTATCCTATCCTATCCTATCCTATCCTATCCTATCCTATCCTATCCTATCCTATCCTATCCTATCCTATCCTATCCTATCCTATCCTATCCTATCCTATCCTATCCTATCCTATCCTATCCTATCCTATCCTATCCTATCCTATCCTATCCTATCCTATCCTATCCTATCCTATCCTATCCTATCCTATCCTATCCTATCCTATCCTATCCTATCCTATCCTATCCTATCCTATCCTATCCTATCCTATCCTATCCTATCCTATCCTATCCTATCCTATCCTATCCTATCCTATCCTATCCTATCCTATCCTATCCTATCCTATCCTATCCTATCCTATCCTATCCTATCCTATCCTATCCTATCCTATCCTATCCTATCCTATCCTATCCTATCCTATCCTATCCTATCCTATCCTATCCTATCCTATCCTATCCTATCCTATTAATATTATAAATGTAAATGTCTGTCTGTACTCGCCTAATCGGCTGTACCGGTTTCAATAAAATTTGGAAGCCAGTTAGTGTACTATATGAAAATTGCCGTAGGCTACAATTTTTTTATTTTATATTTTTTTTGAGTGGGCGTGGCAAAACTTTTTTTTCGAGCTAGGGAGATACAATTTGAGACACCGATAGAACTCGCCAACACGAATATGAATATGCAGACGAAATTTTAATTTTGGACCCAATGGGCGGAGTGGGAGTGGCAAAACTTTTTTTTTAGAACTAAAGAAAAAAAATTTGATACATACAGGAGCCGTTAGTGTACTATATGAAAATTACCGTAGGCTATAATTTTTTTATTTTATATTTTTTTTGAGTGGGAGGGGCAAAACTTTTTTTTAGAGCTAGAGAGATAAAATTTGATACCCAGACAGTACTCGACAGCACGAATATGAATATGCAGACGAAATTTTATTTTTGGATCCAATGGGCATAGTGGTTGTGGCAAACCTTTTTTAGAGCTGGAGAGATATAATTTGATACCCAGATAGTACTCGACAACACGAATATGAATATGCAGACGATTTTTTAATTGTTGACCTAATTGGCGGAGTGGCCGTGGCAAAACTTTTTTTTAGAGCTTGAGAAATAAAATTTGATTCGCAGATAGTACTCGACAACACGAGTACTATGAAGACGAAATTTTAATTTTGGACCCAATGGGCAGAGTGGGCGTGGCAAAATTTTTTTTAGAACTAGAGAGATAAAATTTGCTACCCAGATAGTACCCGACAACGTGAATATGAATATGCAGACGAAATTTTATTTTTTGGATCCGATGGACATAGTGGTTGTGGCAAAACTTTTTTAGAGCTACAGAGATATAATTTGATACCCAGATAGTAGGTAGTACTCGACAGCACAAATATGAATATGCAGACGAAATTTTAGTTTTGGACCCTATAGGCATATTGGTTAAGGCAAAACTTTATGATATATACAATATGATACAAACATCCAATATGATGTTGTATGACAACACAAATTTGAATATGCAAACAAAATTTTAATTTTCGATCAATGGGCAGATTTGATGTAGCCAATTTGTATTTTATTGAGTGGGTGGAGGGCTCGGCAAAACTGTATTTCAGCCCTAAAAAGATAACATTTGATACACATATAGTACTTGGCACTACAATTACAAATTTGCGGAGGAAATTTTATTTGTATTTTAGCCCTCGAGAGATGCAACACAAAAAATAGATAATACTATGCGCAACAATTACAAAAATTCAATCAGTTAGCGGAGAGGCATGCCTAAATCGAATATAAGCCCTAGAAAAATAAAATTTGTTACAAAGATAGTATTCGGCACTACAATTATAATATTGTAGACATAAAATTATTCCATTTAGAAAGCAAGCCAAACATATTATTATCGAGTTAAGGAAACGTAGCCAAAGTATGTTTTAAAGTGGCATATGCACAGCTTTTTTTTATTATATAAACTTAATTTTGTAATATTAGTCAAATGTGCAATAGCGAAGCATTGCCGGGTCCACTAGTAATATTATAAAGAACGAAATAAACAACTATGCAATACTACATTTGAAATTTCGAACTATTTTAATATAATTTATAACCAAATGTTTTGAAATTTTGCACGAGTAAATATTTCTTTAAAACTACCTACGGTATTGCAAATGGCTACATGGCGCCGACCCTTCTGGTACCTCCCATACAAATACATAATTTTGCCCACTTTAGAAATCGAGTAATAATATCAATACTCCCAACGGGATCGTACCCAATTTCTGTACTTAGTAAAGCTATAACAGGATAAAGTTTTTGAAAAAAATTGGAAGTCTAGCCACGCCCTTTCTTGTACCTCCCATACAAATGTACTTTCCCGCCCACTTTATAGATGAAGTAAAAACATCAAATAAACGCTATCGTTCCCAAATTCTTTATTTGGTAAAGCAATAGCAGAATAGAGTTTTGGAGAAAAAACTGGAAGTCGAGCCACTCCCCATCTAATAACTCCCATACCCATCTGGTACCGCTTACTTTAGAAATAGATTAATATAATTAAAAGATTTAATGTGGTCGTGCCCAAATTCTGTATTTAGTAAAGCTTAAGCAGGGTAAAGTTTTGGAGAAAAAAACTGGAAGTCTAGCCACGCCCCTTCAGGGTATATGTAACACTTCGTTCAATAATGTGTGTGACTGACACATAGATGGCGGCACTAGTACCAAATCAATATTTTTTTCTCGAAAGTGGCAATCTTTTTAGGCTTACTGTCAAAATCATATGTTAAGTCGACCATTTGTTTACAAGTTACAGTGCTTTAAAAATAAATTAATTCAAAGCAATTCCGTGTGCTGATTTATCATTGTTTTTTAATGAAGAAAAATACTTTTCAATACCAGGAATGGCTTGAAAAACATTATTCGGACTCTGCTCCATCAAAAAGAAGCATTTGTTATTGGTATGCCGAATTCAAACGTGGTCGTACAGACACTGATGACATTCCATCTACTGGAAGGCCAAATGGCGCTGTTATTCCGGAAAACGTTGAAAAAACACTGAAAATCATTATGTCCGACCGTAAAGTGAAAGTGAGGGAGATTGCTGACATCCTAAAGATATCAGCAGGCAGTATACTCACCATAATACACGAACATTTTGGTATGAAAAAGGTGTTTTCCAAATGGGTGCCGCGCTTGTTCACACCTGAGCAAAAAACAACAACGAATCGATGAATCAAAGAGCTGTTTGGACATGTTTACGTGCAATAAGTCGGAGTTTTTGCGTCGGTACATCACAATGGATGAAACATGGATCCACCATTTTACTCCAGAGTCAAATCAGCAGTCTGCTGAGTGGCATGCAGCCGGAGGACCAAAATCGCAGCAGTTGGCTGGCAAGGCTATGGCGTATGTATTTTGGGATGCGCATGGAATAATATTCATCGACTATCTCCAGAAGGGGCAGACCATCAACAGCGACTGTTATATAGCGTTATTGGAGCGTTTGAAAGACGAAATCGCAAAGAAACGGCCTCATATGGCGAAGAAAAAAGTGTTGTTCCACCAAGAATATGCACCGTGTCAGAAATCAATGAAAACGATGGAAAAATTGAAAAATTGGGCTTCGAATTGCTTCCCCATTTACCGTATTCTCCAGATTTGGTCCCCAGCGACTACTGGCTCTTCGCAGACCTCAAAAAGATGCTGCGTGGTAAGAGATTTCGCTCAAATGATGAAGTAATCGCCGAAACTAACGCCTATTTTGAAGGCACAGAAAAATCGTTTTACAAAGGCGGTATCGAAAGATTGGAAAAGCGTTGGAATGATTGCATCTCCCTAAAAGGGGACTATGTTGATGAATAAAAACGAATCTTGGGAAAAAATTTGTTTTAATTAATTAGTCACACACATTATTGAACGATGTGTTAAGTCGGGTTGCCCGACTGAAACTTTCTTACTGGTTTTAATTAAAAATCGATTGACTTCAATAGCTCAAGACTGCTATTATCCTATATTGGGTGATGGTAATTATCAGTCAGTTTATCTGACTGAAATTTCTTTACTGGTTTAATGTGTGCTGTGAGATATTAATATAAGGAGGATGGTACACAGACGAAACGCCTCTGCAAGCTGAAAAGCTGTTTTTGGAGCAGAAGAGAGAGCGTGATGAAACCGAAAAGTACGGGGATGGAGGTGAAGCCCGAAAGTTATAATAAAAGGTAGTATGCTAATGATATGGTGCATGGTTCTCCGCCCGAAAGAACAGAGATGGAAATCTGGTCACATACACGCAGAGTAATCTGATCGTTCCCGAAGGCAGAAAAAGTAACGAAACTTCGCCAATCATCGATGTCGGAGTATATTATCCACCACCGAGCCAAAACGAGGTCAGCTCGGCAATTATACCACTTAAAATAATAAAGCTGCGTGTGCCGGAAATTAAGGCACTGTGTGCCGGCAGACATTTGTAGGCCGGCGGCGATGAGCTGGAAACTTGAATGCACCATCCTTTAAACATGACTTGGTTAAATAACCAGTAAAGAAATTTCAGTCAGATAAACTGACTGATAAATACCATCACCCACTATAAGATACTGTTTTAGCCTTGAGTTATTGAAATTAACCGATTTGTAATTCAAACCAGTTAGAAAGTTTCAGTCGGGCAACCCGACTTACACAGTGGTACATTTGTATGGGAGGTACGAGAAGGGGTGTGTTTAGGCTTCCAGATTTATTCTGCATAACTTTATCCTGTTATAGCTTTACTAAATACAGAATTTGGGCACGATTGCGTTGGGTGTATTCATATTATTACTACATCCCTAAAGTGGGTGAAAAGGTACATATGTATGGGAGGTACCATCAGGGGCGTGTCTAGACTTCCAAAGTTTTTTCCAAAACTTTGTCCTATTATAACATAACAAAATTCAGAATTTGGGCACGATCGTGTCTAGTGTATTGATATTATTACCCTATTTCTAAAGTGGGCGGAGTGGTACATTTGTATGGGAGGTACCAGAAGGGGCGTGTCTAGACTACCAGATTTTTTCTCCAAAACTTTATCCTGTTATAGCTTTACTAAATACAGAATTTGGGCACGATTGCGTTGGTGTACTGATATTATTACTACATCCCAAAAGTGGGCGGAAAGGTACATTTGTATGGGAGGTACCATCAGGGGCGTGTCTAGACTTCCAAAGTTTTTTCCAAAACTTTGTCCTATTATAATATAACAAAATACAGAATTTGGGCACGATCGCGTTAGGTCTTTTAATAATATTAATCGATTTCTAAAGTGGGCGGTACCAGATGTGTATGGGAGGTACCAGATGGGGCGGAGATAGACTTCCAATTTTTTTCTCCAAAACTTTATCCTGTTATAGCTTTACTAAATATAGCATTTGGGGACGATCCCGTTGGGTGTATTGATATTATTGCTCGATTTATAAAGTGGGCGGAATGATGTATTTGTATGGGAGGTACCAGAAGGGGCGGGGCCATGTAGCCCATTTGCAATACCGTAAGTAGTTTTGAGAAAATAATAACTCGTGCAAAATTTCAAAACATTTGGTTGCGTCTTTCGAAAGTTATCGTGCGAACCAGCCGGACAGCCACCGGACAGACAGACAGACGGACATGGCTCAAACGACTTAAAAAGTCATGAATCGAATTTGGTTCAAAGAAACCTAGGGTCTAAAGTCACTCCTTCTATGTGTTACACTTTTGGGTCGTATCAAATGATATATACCCTCATCCCTAAGGGTGATGGTATAAAAAGTGTGGATGTTATAAATATAATGCTGGCTTTTGCAGAGTTTAATAGGTGCAATTTCACTCTATATACTCATATAACCTTGCCTTTTTGCGCCACATTAAAAGCTAAATCACAACCGATTTATATATGGGTATAAGCGCTTGGGGTTAAAGAGTGTAACTCAGACATCATCAAATATTTTGGGTGTTTATATACATTTAATTTGAGATTTTTTAAAGGCAACTAGTGTATAGAGACAGACATGCAAAAATGTTAATTGCTCGACTCCTCAAAGTATCGCATCTGCACTAATCCTTAACCTAAAAAAGCTCTCAACATATAATGCCTTCCAATTATGTGATCTGCTACAAAGTAAGTCAATTTGACTTTAACATTTGAATATCACAATTCAATTTATATAGCTTTAACTTTATAATTAAATATAACTTTATCCTATAATTTGACACTTCCAGTATATACTTGAAACTAAATTACAATTTAATTATTATTACTTCAAGTGTCAAGTTCACATAACGTAAAACATTATTAACATAATCGTTCTGTCAAAAGACACGGTACGTCAATGTCAACGCCATCATTTACAGTGTGTGTATATCAATCTTTTCTTTCATAACATAAGATATTAATCCTTAAGATGTGGAATCCTGCTGGGAAATTTGCTTTTGTTCCATTCCAATTCAATATGTCGCTGTTATTGCTGTTGCCGTAAGTATGTAGTTACAATTGTTAGAAATTTGTGATGTGGAAATGTAATGATTGACATGACATTAAATGACAGCTTGACACAAAACGTCATATGACACAATCAGACAGTCAGTCAACCAAAGCCCAATGAAGGAGAAACAGCAACGTAGAATCACAAAGCATAGCGTACGTACATACTACATATCTGGCATAAAGTTTTCGTATCTGTTGTAAGTGTACGTTTCGAGTGGATTAGTTTGAGACTTACGACCAAAACTGTAACACATTTCACAGACCATAATGAATGTCAACGAATTGAAAATGAGGCACTGCCAGTCGGCTTGAAGGCAACGGTCGCATTGGCCCAGAGTGACAGCCCAGCAAACAAAAATGACAGGGTGAGATGGAATACTACTCATTCGCATTATGCTGAAGTTTAGTCCCAGAGCAGTGTTACGAGTGATTTCGATTTCAATTTTAGTTTTGTTCCAAGTACTGAATCATTGTGGTACTTCTTCCAGTTTATCCGTATGAATGTGACATTTTGAGGTTGAAATTTCGTTTGTAATTGTCATCTAGTCTGGCTATGCGTACGAAGAGGGATACGGAGAATTTCACAGTTTTCCGCAATAATAGATTCGGTGATGATGTGATTTCATTATTTCTACCCACACAGCTCAACCCCTGATCCATCTTCTTTCTGGAAAGTATTTTGAGTGACGTTTGGTTGGTATGTCAGCTGCTGCTTAAGCTTTCTGTCAATAGTTAGTTGTGTCATTAATGTTTAATACGGTTTGACAGTTGATTTTGTTAAATCTTTACACTACAGTTGTCATTTCAGTTGAAATTAAATTATTTTAATTATGTGTCACAAGTCGTTAAAAAATGCATAATGTTTTGAGCTGCTGTAGGACGCTTTCGAAAGATGTGATATATTTGTGTTTTTAAATAATAATTTCTATAATATGGGTGTAATCTCTTGTATTATCTTTCTAAATGTAACAGGATGTTCCTTTCTGTGGACGTTCCTTAATGTGGACGACTCGCAAATATTAAAAGGACCATGATTTAATGATATGCACCGGAAACGTCCGGACTCTTTATAGAGAATGTGGCACTATTCGACTGATGGATGTCGTCAAAAAATACAAGCCTCGCCATCCAGGAGATGATATAGAAAGGAAGGGCATGCTCGCGACGCAAAAATTGCGTCAGCTGCTACAGTTGCCATGCGGAAATTTACAAATTTAAATGAGGATTTGAAATTGGCCAGAGACTCAGAAATCTCTTCTCTTGTCACAATGAAAGCTGAACTTCGCAAAGCTGCAAGCCCCAGATATAGCCACTGCCTCCTCAAACTATCTCTTCCAACTACTACGACACAATTCCTCTACTTCTGATGTTCCCAATTCAACTTTTCAACGGAAACAAAAACTTCAAATGAAAGAACGGGAAATCGAGGAGGTACAGGGGTAGCGGTGGCGCCAGAAATTTCAATACTAAAGTAAAAGCAACGGGTTACGATACTGGGCTCCCCTCTTGTAACGACAGGGATAGAGACCTGGGTACAGATACGCAGAGTGTGATGCTTATATGAAGAGAACACTTCCACCAATTGCTGGTTCGGAAAATAGCGCACATGAAGGTATTACGCTAATTACACTATGCGACAGTAAAAATCATAATGGGATGAAACCAATGGGAAATGTTATATCGGTCAACAACAAGTTATACGTGGCCCGGCGTTTCGCTGGTTCACGTCTAGGAATCTCGATACATATATCGATTTGAAGTTAGTGTGGGAATATCTCACGTTTTACGCTCATTTGTTATATTGTTATATGGTGGCGTATGAATATCATAAGTAATATTCCACTTAAATCATACGCCACGGAGTACAACAATTTTATTGTAACTGTTACAAAATAAACCCAGTTCAAAATCATTTGATGAATGGAAAAAGGAAACTGTTGCTTATATAGAAAAAAGTTACATGCACAGATTAAAGGAATTGTAATTTTTAATCTTTTTTAATTTGTTTGAGCAAAATCGGACTAGTGGTTTTCGAGTTATGTCAAAAACAAGACCACCAAAGGTGACAATTTCTCTTGTATGATAGTTACTAACTTCAAATCGATATATCTCGATTCCTAGACGTGACCCAGCGAAACGCCGGGACACGTATAACTTCTTTTATACCGATATAACTCTCCCCGGTAGTTTGAACCATTTCTGATCACTGACCCCTGCCATTTGACTCACAGTGTTATCGACGATGTACAATTGCCCACCAGCAAGGGAAGGGGAATGGGACTTCGTCCAGAGGTGGAAAGTTACTGATTGTCACTCACCGGGCAATGACTTTAAAGCAACCGCTTAGAAGTTAGCTAGAGTTAGAAGATGAAATGTTGAGTAACCTAATCGGCATGCTACCACCGATGCGTCTTAGGAAGTAGGTAATATAAGTTACTGAAGCTCAAGACTGGCTCTCTTAGTGTGGTTTTGGCAGCCCCAAGAAACTAGGATCCGGAGCGGTGGCCTAATAAGCCACTCTCCTTAAACGATATAAGGACCATGATTTAAGGATATGCACCTGGAATGTCCGAACTCTATACAGAGATGGTGCCTCTATCCAACTGGAGGATTTCCTCGACAAATGCAAGGCTGACATCACCGCCATACAGGAAATGAGATGGACTGGACAGGGATGCACACGACGAAAGAACTGTGACATCTTTTACAGCTGCCATGTAGAAAGACACGAATTTGGATGTGGTTTCATAGTCGGCAAGAGACTTCGACACCTGGTCTCGCGGTTTAACCCTGTAAGTGACCTAATAGCCACCATTCGCATCCGGGCGAAATATTTTTACATTACGCTGATTTGTGTACACGCCCCGACGGAAGATAAAGACGATGAGATTAAAGATGCATTTTACGAGCGCCTAGAGCAAACATACGACCGCTGCCCTGGCCACGACATTAAAATTGTTCTGGGAGACTTTAATGCAAAAATAGGAAGGGAAGATGTTCTTGGTCCATCGATCGGTAAATTCAGCCTGCATACCGACACGTCAGACAACGGGTTTAGGCTGGTTAGTTTCGCAGCGGGAAGGAACATGGTAGTGAGTGGAACCAGATTCCAGCACAAAGATACCCACAAGGCAACTTGGCTATCCCCCGATCAAAACACCAAATTGATCATGTGGTAATTGATGGCAGGCATGCATCTAGTGTCATGGACGTGCGTATGGTCCGTGGTGCTAATATTGACTCGGATCATTACCTAGTTGCAGCCAAGGTGCGCACAAGATTGAGCAGAGCGAAAAACGCATGTAACCAAACACAAAGAAAGCTGGACATCGCGATGCTTCAAACCCCAGAGATAGCTACTGCCTACTCCAACCAGCTCTCCTAACCTCTACGACACAACGCCTCTACTTCTGACGTTCCCGATACACGGTGGCAGCATATTGCACATTTCGTGGTATCCGCCGCAACAGCCGTGTTAGGATATAAAAAAGCGGCGCTCAGACGAATCCTAGTACGATGAAAAATGTCGCATAGCGTCTGAGGAACAGGATTCTACTTATAGGGCAACGCTACAGCCAATTGTAAGTCGTGCTGTTAGGGAACGGCACAAGGAGAAAGTAAAACAGGCGAGACAGCTATTTAAGCGAAAAAAACGTCAGACGAAGGAACGGGAGAACGAGCATATAGAGGGATACAGGGATAGAGGTGAGTCCGGAAAATTTTACCAGAAAGTAAGAGCAAATGGCTACGGTAATGGCCTCCCCTCCTGTCAGGACAAGGATGGAAATCTGGTCACAGAGTGTGCTGCACATATGGAGAGAACACTTTAACCAACTGCTGGTTTCAGAAGGCAGCGCACGTGAAGTTATCACGCCAATTGTCGACGACGGCTTAGATTGCCCACCACCAAGTCAAGCCGAGGTAAGAAGAGCGATAAAACAACAAAGCAGCCGGTGCCGACGGTCTGCCGGCAGAGCTCTTCAATTCCGGTGACGAGGAGCTGATAACGAGCATGCACTAGCTCCTTAGCACGGTTTGGCTCGATTAGTGCATGCCCGATGATTGACGTCGAAGCGTTTATGTCCTGTACTAAAAAAAGGCAATCCAGGTGTGTACTTGAACTACCACTGGATGAGCCTTTTACCTATAGCATATAGGATGCTGTCGAGTGTGTTATGTCAAAGACTAAAGCCAGTATTATCCAACCTTATCGGCCCTTATCAGTGTGGATTTAGACCTGGTAAATCAACAACTAATCAGATATTTACACTGCGGCAAATCCTGGAAAAGACTCACGCAAAACAGATCGACACATACCCTCACTTTGTAGACTATGAAGCTGCCTTCGACAGTCCGATTCGGCAGAATCTACTAGAAGCTATAGCAGAATTCGGTATTCCAGCGAAGTTGATACGCTTTAAGGAATGACCCTGACTGACGCAAAGTCTTCACTGAGAATTGGCAAGGACAACAGCCTATCGTGCGATTTCTCCAACACCGTGATGGAGAAGATAGTGAGGAAAGCTGCAGTAAGCACGAGTTCCATGATATTCAACAAAAGCCACTTGCGTACGCTGATGACGTAGACATCATCGGTCGAAAATTGCGGTATGTGAATGCAGCCTTCTCATGTATACAGAAGGAATCGGCAAAAATGGATCTTACGGTAAACGAGAACAAAGCGCAGTTATTAGTTTCAACGAACAAAGAATCTACTCGTCTTAAATTAAATTAAAAAAAATATACTGATAGGAAATTAAAAGTGTCCTGGTGAGTTTGCTTATAAAAGTCATCATTTATATTTGGTCTTTTATATTTATTGAAACTTCTTTGCCATATAATCTTTGATATGAACGTAAGAATTACTACTGCCCACCTGCTACCATTTGCGCCTATTTAATTTTCTTTGTGTTGTCAAAAGAGACTTATCTGTGCTTATACGTCAAGTTTTGATAGAGTTTCTTTAAATGTAATGTTAAACTATTCTGTTAAAATAGACATTACTGAATTATCTTCCATCGTCGATTGTACATATTTCAATTAAATTTCAAAGTTGTATGATGATAAATGAACGGAGGTCTTAAGTGATGTGCGTGATGCATGAACTGCCTGAATTTAGGATGCAACTGCATTGCACCTCTCCTACATGCTCTTAATGCAGAAAGTACCACCCCATTGGTGGGCCTGACAACTGGGACGCACTAACACGTTGAGACATTACAGCTGGTTACTCTTACATGCTACCTGACAGATGCTGCAACATCACTCAAATGTTTGTACGTATATGGAAATATTCGTACTGTAGTACATATTCATATGTACATTTGCAGCGTTGTGCTCATATGATGTTTTCCCTTCGAATGCACATAATTTTGTGTTGTTTTACAACACCAATGTTACCCAAAATCATCATCATCGTCATCTTTGGCCAATCCAACGTTCTCAACCCCAGTGCAATATGTAACGAAGCACTCACATTTGTTTCTGCATCTTCTCCTCTGCATGTGCAAAAGTTTCAATATATGCTGTCTGCGTTCTACGTTGTATGTAAATTCATTCATTTACCTAGCAGTACATTTGTCTCTACTTATATTCGTACACCTGTCATGTTTATTTGCATCAAGGGTTTTATTTATTCACATCATTTGTATCTGTAGTATCTTTTGTCTCAATCCTCTTTAACATCTCGATGCATTTACTCCCAAACCGACTGTACGCTCGTCTGTCTCTCTGTCTGACTCTATATCTGTCTTCGGGTCATACATACTCGACACACTGGTGCACTGGTGTTCCAATGTTGATGTTTTTGCGTATGTTGCAAGTTCGTTGTATGAATGGATGTTTAATGTTGTGTGCAATGTTGCACAAGGGTGATATATCACATTGTGTTGACAGTTATTATGCCGCTAATTGACATATGTCAACGCAGTAAATGTCAATGTTATATGTTTGACGTTGGAATCATCTAATGCAAAAATGAAAATATACACACAGATCCATATATATGAGACAATCAACGTATTATGTTAAATTTCGATTTTGGATTTTCATAGAAAAATTTGCAGTTGTGTAAGTTTGACTATGATGTATACTCAATGTACACTTTCGCACACAGGAGAATATCTTTACAAATTCAGGTACAATTTTTAACTGCTTAAGGTTATAGAATTTATAATGGCAGGTCGATTTATATGACTAATACTAAAATATGATGGTCAATAGATCGATACATTTTGACGATTGGTTTTTGAATTTATTCTTCCTCCAAAATAAGATACTTTCTCAAGGACTTGGGTGGAGTGATTTAATATTATTTATCAAATACATTGGTAAGCATTTTGGTAATCATATGTGAAAATAAAAGAATATTATTTACACACCAAAACTGTGGTGTTATAGCTTAAACACATCCAAAAAATATTTCCTTGGGACAAATTGATTTATGACATTTCAATTCAAATTGAAAAAGTGAATTTATAATAGTGTTTCCTTTGACATGGAATGACTCATATGTCGATAGACATGTATCTTTATTACGTATTATTCATCAAATTAAAACCATGCTGTTAACTTTGTGATGTTGATTAGTTGTAAAATTGCAAGTTGGTGGTGAAAAGTTTGACAGGCTTTGTATGTACCACACACGAGCATATCGAAAAACTAATATATGATAGACGTAAGGTTAGGTGTTACACAGTTTTGAATTTAACATTATCTTTCAGTTTTTTAATCTATATTTTGAGCTGTTACAGAAAGATTCTGTGAGATGAACTAGTTTTTACCAATTCTCACCTAAATACAAAAATTCGGGTAGATTGTGTTTTCTTTTTTGTATTACAGCAAAATGAGCAATAAATAAGTTGATGTACAAAAAAATTTTAGAAAAAATAACACAGTACAGCACATGATTTTGGGACTCAATTCTGAGAACTGCACATGAAAGTAGCCCCAAAAAAAAGAAGTTCTGAATCATTCGTTTTGTGAAGTTACATGCCATAATAATTTAATAATCACGTTTTAGGCTCTTTTGATATGTTGTTATATGGTGGCGTATGATTATCATAAGTAATATTTCACGTAAATCATACGCCACGGAGTACAACAGTTTTATTGTAACTGCTACAAAATAAATAAAAACTGCTACAAATAAAGTTCAAAATCATTCGATGAATGGAATAGTAAAACTGTTGCTTGTGTAGGGAAATGTTATATGAACAGACTAGCTTTCCCGGCTCGCGTTGCTTCACCCGTACTTACAATGAACCCTCTTATGACTTTAAGCAATACAGGTAAAATGCCAACGCTTTATATGACAAACGAATACCCCATTTATGTGATTGTAGCTTTATCCCATTGGTCTGAGTGATTGTATCGCTTTAGTCAATTTTTATGAATTTAAAAAGATATATTCGCACAACTAAAATTGAATTTGGAAAAACCCCATTCGACAGTTTTTTAATTCTATAGAAAGTAGAGTTTCTCTTTTTCCCGGACTTTTCATTTCCCGGGAAACCGGGAAAAATTTTTGCATTTCCCGGGATCCCGGGAATTTTCGCGCTGTAGAAAAACAAGACAAACTATGTTAATTTTTTTCAATTTTGCAGTATGAGATTATATAGTACAAGCTGCAAGTAAAAGAAAAACATTACAAACAAAAACACAACAAACGAAAAACATTCATCTTAATGTATATGTATATAAAAATATTAGTTAAACAATAAAAGTTAATTTGTCATTTTGAAAATACGTTTTTAAAATAGAAAGAGGGTTAATAGTTTCATCAGACAGTCTGTTTCTAATTCTATTTACAAATTTCCCTGTTGTTGAAAACATTTTCTCGCTTTCAACTGATGTTGGCCTTATTGTCAGAAGAGAATTCAATAAAATGGTGAAATTTTTCGTTGCTTTTCCACTTGCTTCGTAAAATTGTAAATCCTTTTTTATCGAGTAATTTAGTAGCCCATTACTTGATGCAACATTACATTTGTTATGGCATCGGTTAAAATATCCTCAAATGGTCTTTCGGTACTAATGTCACAAATAGGAATTTCGTCCGATTCCAGAACTTCGTCGATAATGTCTTCTTTAAAAAGTCAAGTATAAATTTGTTCAGCGTACGCGATCACATTTTGTTTTGAAGCAGTTAGAAATAAGTTATTAGCTTTCTTATCAAATACTGTTGGATATTTAAGATACTTCACTAAAGTATGAAGTCGCTTGCCCCTTCTTCCTTCAATTCGCTTCTTTAAAGCTTCTAAAATTTGATCGGCCAAAGATGTTTTAATTTTCCGGGAATCCCGGACGAATTTCCCGGGAAACCGGGAATTAAAAATGACCGGGAATTCCCGCCCGGGAAATCCCGGGAGAGAAACTCTATTAGAAAGCAATTCTATAGACATTTTCGTAACTCTACATTCAGGTATTTGATCTAGGTGATATCATCAGTTTTATCCCTTTTTCGGTATTTTTACAACTTATGAACGAATTTTAAAATTACTTCACATCGCACAATTTTTGAGACTATACCTTTAGCCGTTTATTACCAGTTTTATCCCTTTTTAGTCCTTTTTACCCCAAAAAGGTAAGAATTTCGAAATCCCTCCTTGCTTCGTTCTAATTCCATAGGGAGCAAGCCTATATAACTTATCATGATTACATCATTAGCCGTTTGGTGTGGGCGATAGTAAAATTTTTATCCCTTTTTCGATTTTTTTTACACAGAAACATCGGATTTAAAAAAAAATACTTCAATCCAACTTGATAGTAAGCATTTCAATATCAATTTTCGCGATTATACCATTAGCCGATTGGTTAAGGTGATGGTACAACTTTTATTTGTAATTTTTAACCCATAAAAGTACGAGTTTCCAAAAATCAGTTCTTAGCTGACGCTTACTCGAAAAGGGGAACAACCATCTCAAATTTCATCATCCTATCTACAGACAGAAGACAATTTAAATTTATTGAATTATTTAAATTAACAATTTAAATATATATATAAATATATATGAGCAACGTAACAATTGTTTCAAAAGGGGCGTGGACCTGCCCATTTCCCAGCGAGACGTAATCCCCCATGTACCATTTACATATGTAGCAAATCTCATCTTCATACCTTTAATGACTCGATTGAATTGATATGACCGATTGAATTTTCGGTTTGTGTGGGCGGTGCCATGCCCCTTTGTCTAAGTAGCCTTCATGTAGCCTATGATAGAGACCCTACAAATAGTACTACACTGTGAAAATTTCATTGCAATCGGTTCATTTACTTTGCCCAGTAAACGATTTTTGCAAAAGGGGAGTGCCACCGCCCATTTTCCAGTGGGACGTAATCATCTTGGTATCAGTAACATATATACCAAATCTCGTCTTTCGGTTTGTGTGGGCGGTGCCACGCTCCATTGTCTAACTATGTTTTTATATAGCCTATGATAAAGGCCCTATGGACAGTAGAAAGAAAATAAATTTGCAATCGGTCCATTTATTTCTCCAATAAAACATTTATTTAAAATGGGCGTGGCACCGCCCTCTGTCTACAAACAAAGTATTTTTTGTTATACGTCCGATATACGTACCAAATTTCGACTTTGTATCTATAATGGTTTAAAAGATACAGCCATTTCAAATCTCGAGTTGTATGGGGCGGTACCACGCCTTTTTTAACCCCCTGTAGTCCGAATTTTCAAAAATCCCGTCTTAGTGCGCGCCTACGTCATATAAGGAACCTACATTCCAAATTTCACGGTTCTTGCTTTAGCCGTTTGGGCTGGGGAGTGATCAGTCAGTCACCCAAGCCTTTTATATATATAGATTAAAGGAATTGTAATTCTTAATTTTTTTATACCATCACCCATAAGGATGAGGGTATATATCATTTGATACGAAAAATAGTGTAACGCATTAAAGGAGACGAGTTAGACCACAAGCATCTTAAGACCAAATTCATTTCAGGAATTTTAAGACGATTGAGCTATGTCCGTCTGTCTGGCTGGCTGGATGGCTGGTCAGCAGGATAACTCGAGTAAACCCTAACGGATCGGTATGCAAATTTACCAGTATTAATATTTTTCAAAACGAACTAATGGGATTGTAAATGGGTAGAATAGCCCCACCCCTTCTGGTACCTCCCATACAAAATTACTTATTTTTGGATAATTAAAATTTCTTTCATAAATGCCAAACAGACTGTCCGAGGATATTTAAATTTGGTCAGATTATTTATCTTGCAATAGTAGACAAACCCTAAGAAAACCGAAACCTTTGCCACACCCCATCTGGTACCTCCCATACAAATGACCGAATTGACCCACATAGTTTTACATACATATCTTTTTTGTAAGTAAACTGAATTCCCTCAAATTTGGCGTATGATGTTCGCCTATAAAAATTGGACTCAGGAATGATTATTGGCTATATCGGTTCACGTCTTCTGGTACCTCCCATACCAAACGACCTATTTTTGGAGAATTCATATTTCTACCATAACTTCCAAAAGGACACTTGGGGGTTTATGAAAATTGGTCGGTAAATTAATCTTGTGATAGGAGGCACAACCTCAGAAAACTTAACTATTTGACACACCCCTTCTGGCACCTCCCATACAAACGACCGAACTCACCCCCATAGTCTTACATATATTTCTTTTCTGTAAGTCCACTAAATGCAGCCAAATTTTGAGTAAGTTGTACGGCTATGAAAATTTATATCAGGAATGTATATGGACTATATCGGATCACCCCTTCTGGTACCTCCCATACAAAATTACCTATTTTTCAGAAAATTAATATTTCTCCCATAACTTCCAAACGGACAATTTGGAATGAAAATTGGTCGGTAAATTTATCTTGTGATAGGAGGTGCAACCTCTTACATACATATCTTCTTTGTAAGCACACTGAATTCAGTCAAATTTTGAGTAAGTTGTACGGTTATAAAAATTAGAGTCAAGAATGAATATTAAATATATCGTTTGACCCCTTCTAGTACCTCCCATACAAAATGGCCTATTTTTGAAAAATTGATATTTCTCCCTTAACTTCCAAGCCGGCACCTGGGTAATCAAATTTAGTCAGTTAATTTTTCTTGTAATCGGAGGCAAAACCTCAGAAACCCTAACTAAACTCTAACACACACACCCCTTTTGGTACCTCCTTTGGTTGTGTAGCGCCTAATTGTACCTCCTATACAAATAAGTCAAATTTTTTACGGTTTTGCTCCACAAGCAGGCAAAAAATAATACATACATAAGTAATTTTATTTTAATTAAAAATTCAATAACCCAAGAATTAAACAATATCTTACATTGGGTTGTGGTATTTATACCAGTACATTTCTGTACTGGTTTAAATTAGTTTCAGCTAAATCGGACTAGTGGTTCTCGAGTTATTTCAAACAAAAGAGCCTAAAAAGTGACAAATTCCCCTATACGATACTTACTAACTTCAAATCGCTATTAAGCTGTTATGGCATGTAACTTGACAAAACGAATGATGCAGAATTTCTTCTTTTTTGCGCTGCTTTCACGTGCAGTTCAGAATTGAGTCCCGAATCAATATGCAGAAAAATATTGTACTGTGTAATAACACCCGGAAGCGAAAATAGTCTGGATTATTCCACGATTATAAAGTCAGTGTGTGTTCGCAGTGAATCTATCGATTAGTTAAAACAGGGGATTTTCCAATTTGAGTTTTAGTAACTACGTAACAGAATTTACTGCAGCCTAACGAAACTGCTCTCTTAGTGGCTATGGCAAACTCCAAACTCCTTACATTTAAAAAACTATGTGAAAACACGAAGAATCGGAAAAACAAGAACCCCACAAACATTGTCGCCCCCTCAAACTTTATAAGGACTATGATTTAAGGATATGCACCTGGAATGTCCGGGTTCTCTACAGACATGGTGACTCTATCTAATTGGCGGATGTCCTCGAAAAATACAAGGCTGACATCACCGCTATACAGGAAATATGATGGACGGGACAGGGATGCAAACGACGAAAAAACTGTGACACCTTTTACAGCTGACATACAGAAATTCACGAATTTGGATGTGGATTCATAGTCGGCAAGAGTCTTCCACATTTTGTCTCGCGGTTAAACCCGGTAACTGGCCAAATACCCACTATTTCAAGACGAAATATTTTTACATCACGCTGATTTGTGTGCTCGCCCCGAAAAAAGACAAAGGCGATGACATTAAAGGTATATTTTACGAGCGCTCGGAGGAAATAGGCTATCTATTTATTACGCGCGCCCTGCCAATGACATTAAAACAGTTCTGAGAGATTTTAATGCTATAATAAGCAAGAAAGATGCTCTTCGTTCGGCAGTCGGCAAATTCAGTCTGCACAGCAACACCTCCTATAACGGGTTCAGACTGGTGTGGAACAACCTGTCAACCTGAATATTACCTGATCAAAAGACAAGAAACCAGATATATCACCTGTTAATCAATGAAAGACATGTATCAAGCGCTATGGATGTGCGTGTGATGTGTGGTGCAAATATTGACTCGGATCACCACCTAGATGCAGCCAAGGTACGCATGCGATTAATAAGTGCTAAAGACGCTCGTAACCAAACCCCAAGGAAGCTAGACATCACAAAGCCGCATACCACCGAGATAGCCAATGCCTGCAAACAAACCCCTTTAATTCTGATGATCCTAACACACAGTGGCAGCATATTGCCAATTATATGACCACTGACACAACGTACGTACTGATTTAGGGAAAACCACGCTCAGACAAGCCTTGGTATGATGAGAAATGTCGCGAAATGTCGGAAGAAAAGAATGCTGCATGTTGGGCAACACTGCAGCGAATGGCAACGCGTGCGGTGACGGAAATATATGTGGGATTGGGGCATGGATAGGATAGGCCTGTACACATGATGTTGTGCACCAACGCACTCATGTTGCGCGAGAGAACTTACAAACATACACTTTGACGAACGAACATGCGAACGACACATAATTGACGAAACGCACTAAAGCGCAGTGGCAAAAGCCCAAAGTACAGTCTGTTTGAGTGAGCCAGAGTGATCGGATGTATAGAAATCTTTTAGTTTTGTGTTATGAATTCTGTTTCAGCCAATCATTATATTACCATCAAAATAAGTCATAATTTACATTTTAATAAACTTTAAAATTTAACATTAACTAAAGTGTTTCAATAATTAGAACGTGGGTAAAACACCCACATATATAATAAGAAGGTAGGTGGCCTCTCTAGGAGGAAAATTTGTCTGTGGTAGAAAAAAAGGTCAGGGATAGAGGTATTGCCCAAAAGTTCTACCAAAAGGTAAAAGGCAAAGGTTTTTGAACAAGGATCCCTCAATGGAAGGACAGAAATGGAAATTCGGTCAATGACACGCAGAGTGAGCTGTAGAAAACACTTTCGTAAACACAGTCTAAATAAAATCCAGCTCATAGTCACGGGTGAATATATATAAAAAGATTCCTAATTTTTAATATTGAATAAATTTATCAAAAAAGCTTTCAGTGTCCAAAACTTTATAGTTCTAGTAATACGACAAAGGAGTTACTTTTTACTGAATGGAAAATTTAGCCCAACAATCCTGCATGCATTAACAAATCCAAAAATGACAGAGAAGGCAACAATCCATTTTATGGAGCATTCCAGGCCTCACATAAAACCTATAAATTTCATTTCATATATTTAATGCAGACACTTTGCAACAACAACACGTACAACGGATACAAACTATCGGTTATGCCACTTCCAAAAAACCACAACGAAATATAAAGATTATGATTTCAACGAAGAACACATGCACGTTATAGTACTTACAAATGTTTCGAAATGGCAATTATGACAGCATGTGCAAACGGAACTTGTAATGCGTTCAAGGAAATAAATAATTTTTGCTTTGGTTAATAGCTAACAAAATGTGAACGTTTAGTGTAGACAAAGGGAGTACTGTGATATAGTAAACTTAACTTTCATAAATATCTCTTATTTGGAGGCAATGCGACGAAGGCAACAGGAAATCACAGAATGTGTCGCAACGTGTGTAATGTCCTGTATGCATGAAGGGCAACTTCAACATACATCTACGTATGCGACAGATATTAGACACTCGCCTTTATGTAAGGATACCATAATGACACGTCTGACACGATTTTCTCTATCTGTACTTCTTTTCTCGTGTCCAATATATTTTCATTGTCTATTTTTTTTTGTGGCTTTTCATTATGGCCATAAATTTTGCGGCGTTCGTTGTCATCGTTTTGCTTCATTGTATTTTATTTGTATATGAGGCCAAAAACCTAACATTTGCCTGTGTAATTGTGTGTGCGTGTGGCCTGTGCCAAATTTATGGTCATACGGATGTATGTATGCGTTCCCTGTTACATTAAGCACATCCTTAGACCTGACATTTGCAGTTGTACAAATGGCCATTGCACAGTGGGATATAGTTGATATGAAATAATGTTTTATTTCGCTTAAGCCGAAACACGTTGTGCGACCAAATCCATCTGTGAATATAGTGAATAGCTAGGCGTATCTATTTACATTGTAGGAGTTTTAGAGAAAGTTGTGTTTATGAGCTGTTTACATTATAGGTGTACAGCCACCCCCCTTGCGGTTCATGCTACTAAACGTAATCTCTTTAGGCAAATCTTTATAATAGCCCAAATCACGATCTTTTGTCTTTCAAATTGAAATTTTATGCAATTGCAAATATTTTCTACTAACTTTTTCTCTGCTACAATGCAAGACTATTTGCACAAGATTGTGAATTGGGTTAATGATTAAAAACGATGCTAGATCTAAAATTCATACTAATACATTACATTGTAGTAGAAGTATCAAATTGGTTCTCCGAAGTTTGAGGTGATTATAAAATTAGTCAGGTAAACTAACTTATAAATCCCTCTGCCTAGCAATAATACACAGTTTCTCGAAGTATCACTTACTCAGTTATAACGAATGTATAAGATAATTATTTCGGGACCGGCCGTGGCATAGTGGTTAGAACACGCGGTTACCATGCGGGAGATCACAGGTTCAACTCCCGGCTCCAGTCATCTTAAAAGAAAAATTTTATTTCATTGTCGGCTCCCCTCGAATGTTGTCGACAGCAACTTCGCAGTATTAGTGTCGAGCCAATCGGCATGTCTAGTAAGAGCTTCTCAAATAGTGACGTTCGCATTCGTTGATAAACATGGAGTTGCCGTTAGTTGTGAATCTAAAAATAGATAGCGTGTTAATTCACAACAACGCCATAAGCTATCCTTTACCTCATTCATGGGGTGTAAAGGGAAATTAAGTTTTTTAAGTTTTAAGTCTGAAATCTTTGTCAGTAAAATGCTTGTATAAGTCGTATCAACAGGCTATTACAAACTTGGGTGACATTCTTATTCTGTATACGTCGAATACAGGTTTGTAGACGACAAAATTACATTAAACGTCGATCTGAACTACATGGGTCTTCTTCAGGGTTTGTTGTATTGTTAGTATGAGCTTTAGTCTTCCAGATTGGGTCTTGCATACAATGGTACAAGCAAGTTACAATCTCGTCATCGCAGGCTTTATAATGCTCTGCCGGAAGTCAATCCGAAATCGCTTTGAATAGTTGGTGGTGAATCTACCCCGCCGTCGATGATTAAAAGTTCAATCCATATTTGCAGCACGCTCTAAGTGTTCATTCTAAAATTTCAAATGGGATGGGAATCCCTTTATACTTTTCGTAGAATTAGCTGTCTTTATCTCTATCCCTGTATTTTGAAATATCCTCGCTCTTTCTCTCCTCCATAATTGTTTTGTGTCCAATTATTCTTAAATCGGTTCATAACATCACAGACATCCATTGGCTGCAGTGTTACTTTGTATGCAGCATATTTTCCTGATAATTCGCGACATTTCGTTATTGTGCTACTAAATGCCTGAGCGTGGTTTTTCATACCCAAGTAAGGTCGTTAAGGCAGTTATCACACGATTGTTGACCTCGTTTTATAATGAGTTCCAGGAGATTCGGTCTTCTACGCGCCTTCTGCAGTTGGAAACTACAAGTTTGGATAATGTCTCCTCCACTGGAATTTCGTCGTCTCTTTTTCGTTGGCCCTCTGGGGCAGTATCTAGTATCTTTCTCGCTGGAACTGTGTCAGGCATTCTTACAACATGCTCTAGCCAACACAAACGTTTCACCTTTATGCGTTTTGCCACGTCGATGTCTTTGTATAGCAGGTATATCTCGTGGTTCATACAGTGTCGATTCTCGCCATTTACTTAACTCCATGGTGGGCTCAACCCCACTGGAACATACTACAATGCCGCTGTCAAGGCCCGGATATAATTCTTCTATTTGAAAGGATGTTCAATTTTTTTATATTTTTTTGTGAGAGTACCATATTGACTGACAAGTACAAGCCTAAGTCTTGAACTCCGTCCGATTGGCCCCCCACTCTTATTATTTCCTACTTTCAGTACATGAACTAAAAGTACATGTACTTATTGTTTCAATCAAACCATATCTCCTCCCTATCCAACACGCCACTAGTGACGGACACTCCGCCATCAGCTAGAAACCGAGGTTCCCCATCCGGCCGGCCTACATCTGACATGTCTTCAATCCAAATATGGACCAAATATCAAAATATACAGACCTGTATCCCTTCTGCTACCATCGGCAAGTGAATTAACACTCCGTCAGGCTAGCTCCTATCGATACCCAGCATTTCCTTCCACTACCGTCAGCAAGTGAATTAACGCATCCATCTGGTTAGTTTTCAGCTGTACCGACTTACACACTCGCATTACTTTCGAAATACAAGCATTTTACCATTCGAACAAAAACACAAACATTTAACTAGAGATTTCATATGGTTTGACATCTGTTTGGAGCTCAAAGAAGTTATAAGCAATTATATCCTCCTTTCGCATAAAGGAATTACAACCGTTGCAAAGAACATACTTTACTGTGGTATTATGTAAGCCCTTGATGGAGGTTAAAATTTATCTAAAATTCTTAGTTATGTTTTTTACCAAGAGATTGTTTGATGCGCAGTGAGAAATGCGATGCTCGTATGGTATCAAAGGACACCCAGCTCTATTTCTCTCGAACATCAAACTCTTAATCTACTCGTGCAACTTAGAGTTTTAACCGACATCCACCAGGAGACACAGAACAAGCTGTTCCATACCTATTCGGCCAGGAAGGTAGTTGTATACGTTGGGCTCCTGACCGCTCGTGGTACCATCTTTAGACTCTTTGATCGGAGCTCGTAAAGATAGTATTTGCCTTCACTTCCTCTTTTCGCCACCGTAGAGCCAGAAAGAGGTCCACTGGTGGTTCTCTAAGGTCCGTGGGGGCGATACTGACCAAAGGCCGCCCCAAGAGACTCTCTTGCAAGGCGCCAATTACAACAATTGCAGTATATATTTTGCGTAACATTTTTCTTTCAAAAACTGCCAAGACTGATTCGTCTGACTGCGCAATAATCCAGGATTCTGTGCCGTACATTACATTTTAGTAGGGGTCTTGTCCGAAAGTGTTTGCTTAACCCATAACAGCTTCTATTAGGTAACATAATTCTTCTTTTAATTTCGAGGCTGACATTGTTGTTTTCGTTTACAGCAGACCCGAAACAGCGAAACAAAAACATTCACTGTTTCGAAGTTATGGATGTCAGCATTAACGGATTGTCCCAGACTAAATATTTCTATCCGTTGAAACCATTCACTTTGTTAAGTCCTCGGTCACCTCTAAACCCATTTTCGCGGATTCTTTCTCAATTCTATACTTTTCTTACACTTCGACCTACAATATCAATATCATCGGCATACGCAAGAAGCCTGTGACTTTTATAGAAGATCGTTCCAATTACGTTTACTGCAGCTTTTCTCATTACGTCTATTATACTTACCAATTTTTACTAAAGATTTCGCGTCAGTAAGCTTCTTTTTGCAAAGGCGAATCAGTTTAGCAAGTATACCAAACTCAGACATTTGATAGCCCGATTCTTTAAAAGCTGGCAGTCCATCAGCATCTGCAGCTTTGTTGTATTTAAGCCGGGATATTGCTTTTCTGGTTAACATAAAATCGGGTGTCGGGCAGTCGATACCATCGTTTTGAATCGAGGTGTTATCGATGACATCTGGGTCCTCCGCTACTAGAAGTTTTGAAAAGTAGTCTCTCCAAATACCATCCATGGTTTGTGTGTCGGTTACAAAATTCTCGCTTTCATCCTTGCAGTATATATGACCAGTAGCAAACCCATGAGCTCTTTGACTTACTTTCTAGTAGAATTTTCGGCTGTCATTACTAGTACGGAGCTCCTCAATCTCCTCATTCTACCTTATTTCATGCTCTTGTTTCTTCCTTCTGAATAGGTTCGTCGCGTCTTTCTTTTTTTGCTTGTGTCTTTGCTCAACAGCTCGCGTTAAAAATGGCTGCAAAGTCGACATATATGCAGCATCATTTTCCATCGTTGCATGACGACATTCATCATCATACCAAGGCTTGTTCTTTAGCGGTTTTCTGAAGCCAAGTATGGATTTGCCCGTTTTAAACATGGAATGGGCTATATGTTGCCACTGTGTACTAGGAACATCCGAAGGCGGTGATAGCCCGATCCTCAAACAGCTCACGTTGCAAATGACTGCAAAGTCTTCAATTATGCAGCATCCTTTTCCATTGTTTTATGGTGACATTCATCTTCATACCAAGGCTTGTTATTTGGCAATGGCGATGAATTTTGTGTATGTGTATTTTACTAAGCCGTGTACAAATCTTTGCTCCCACAAGATAATATTATAAATTTGGTTGCTGGTGTTCTTGTTCGGTGTTATCCAGGTCGCTTAATGTATGGGTTTGTGCTGGAATCTTGTGCTGCCTCTCACCATGTTTCAAGCCGCTTCGATATCTACTAGCCTCATTTCGTTATCGGTGGTGTTTTCGTGGAGGCTGAATTTTCAATAGCCATATGTCCTATGTCTCCTCTAGGCGCTTGTAGAAGGTGTCCTTCGTCTCCTCATATTTTTCTTCTGTTTGGGCGTGGGTACAGATCAGTGTGATGTTAAAGAACTTAGCGTTTATGCGAATCGTGGCAATACGGTCGTTCACTGGTGTCAACCGAGAGATGAGATGGCGTTGTCTTTTTCCAACCACAAATCCGCATCCAAATTCATGCCCAGTGGGATCAGTAGTATACATTACAGTTATTTATCCGCCGACACCCGTTTCCCGTCCATTACAGCTCTTGCACGAATTTGATATCAGCCGAGGTGCGTATTCTTAAATCATGTTCCTTATATCTTATATGTAGGTCATCATCTTGAGGGGTGTTTCGTCTTTTCTCATTATTCTTTCGTTTCATTGCTATTTATACAGATGGAGAGGAGTAGGCACAACCACCAGTTTTTTCGTCGCTCACATTAGCCGTTGTACGCGTGGAGGAATGTGAATCGGCTTGAGAAAAAATCGATAAAGATCGCCCTGGGTTCACCAATTTAAACCAATCAGAAGCTTTACTTTATGACTTACATCCTCTTGACACCAATGTTATCACTGTACGTCAGGAATATTGGATATAATACACGTTTGTTTGCAGTAATTGAGAGATGTGGTTGAAATTGGTATTGGCTATATCGGGAGAATGCAGTCTATTATGTCATTTACCATCTATAAATCCACATTCAAGTTCGAGTCGCTCTGCGTGACAGCTGCAAAAAACGGCACAGTTCTTTTGTCGTGTGTCTCTCTGTCCCATCCACCGCATATTCTGTATTGCGGTAATGCCAGCCTTATATTTCTCGCGAACAGACGTCAATTGAAAAAAGGAATCATCGTTATAGAGCGTGCGGTCATTTCATATGCATATTCGTAAATCGTGGTACTTACTCGTATATTAACTTCTTATAACAGACTATTTATTTATAGATTCACATTTCGTCCAAAATTACCAATATAAATACACTTAAAGAAAAAACTTAATTTCCCTTTACACCCCATGTATGAGGTATGGGATAGCTTCTCGCGTTGTTGTGAATTAACACGCTTTCTATTTTTAGATTCACAACTAACGGCACATACGTGTTTATCGACGAATGCGAACGTCACTGTTTGATAATCTCTTACTAGATATGCCGATTGACTCTACTCTAATACTGCGAAGTTACTGTCGACAACATTCGAGTGGAGCCGACAATGAAATAAATATTTTTTTTTTTTAAATGACTGGAGCCGGGAGTTAAACCTGTGATCTCCCGAATGGTAGTCGCGTGTTCTAACTATCATGCCACGGCCGGTCTCAAAAATATAAATACACCATTCACTGATTAATCTAACGACATCTACAATTTCATCTTCAACATCCTGTAAAGCATATTGTATGTGCTTTTGATAACTCGTTTTATTCCTTACGCATTCATTCATACATTTTCAGCCACAGTGCGGTGTTATTATCCATTTTCAAATGACCCAGGACCCTTGTGGTTAAACGTGCAGCTACCATATGTGTTTGCTGGACATCATTTATTTTTCCTAAATACTTCATGGATACTTAGCAGTCATCATTTCTGATAAATGCGATAAAAGTGTGAATTATTTCTTGCTCATATTGTTGCTGCCGTATAATTTTGGCCATTATTTGTTCCATATTGTCTGTATACTACGGTTCGTGCGTATCCTTCTCGTCCATAATAATGCCCACGCTTGTATGTATTTGCAGGAGTTTGGGTTCGTTTCTGTTGTTTATTATTATGTTCTAAGGATTTTTATTATGATACTTACGCCCATCTTGTGAATTATGGTAAGTTATTAAAAGTGGATTAAATGAAAGGGACATTCCTAGTGTTTGAGGCTGCAACAAAAGGTGTGAGGAAAGGTTTCTCGTTATCATGCGTTTAATACAAACATTGTTTTGACCCTAATAAAGTTTTATGTTTCTGTGAATTGGGAAGTTTAGTAAAATCTTTTGAGTTTAGCAAAAAGGTGTATAATTGTAATAAAATAAGTTCACAAGTGATTGAAGGGAAATTGCTGTGCAAAAAAAATGTTTTATTGGTATTAACTAGATTGATGCCCTTGAGTTGCGAAAATTAGGAATCACAATTATCTCTAACAAGAAGCGACACGGTAGGAGAGTTATGATAGCATAATATTATTTGCAGTAAAATTTAAGGATATAAAATAATTGGTCAATTCGAAACAGGGTTAAGATTTATACAATCGCGTACCTGTGCTTTTCGAATAAAGTTCATTGCTCTGCATAGGTGTTCTTAGTCATTTAGTTAGTTACTCCGCCCACAGCCACTACAGGCGGAGCTAGGACTCATTATAAGCAAATACCTCGTCGAGGATTTCAGACTGCCTGTACTTGACGGCGTTGAACTGAAACTCACTTGTGAAACTAAGTACATAAGTGCGGGTCAATTTTTTTTCCGCAGAAATCGTATACCAGAATCGGAATCTACAATGAATTTTAAGAAAATTTCACCGAGGAACTATGTGTCTAAAACCAGCGGGGCGAGGCCGTGTTATGAGATGAACATCCTAAGCGAGGTCAACCTGTATATAAACAAATATTGCCTCATGCTTGCGGTATTTGTGGAATCCTATATATTCTTAATAAAATGTTAACTTTCACATTATTTAAAGTTTTGGTAACATTTGCTGCTGGCATATTTCACATATTTCACTCACATATTTGAAATGAGCCACGTTTAGCTATTTCGTGCGCGCATGAAGTTCATTTAAAAAGTCTACAACATCAACAATCAAATGCCAGCAGCATACCCTCCCCCTATACTATACATTTATCTAAGCATGTATTTTGAGCCACCGTGACAATCACACAGTAACACATTATTTAAGAGTCCATCTACGTAGATTACTATAAACCAAAAAGTCATAAAAAGAATCTGTGTCCTTTGTTGGCAATAATAATTGCAATACATAAAACTCACACACACACACACCCAGCTACGCTCGCAAAACATAAACGATAATAAACTATGAAAAAGCAAAACAGGCCAACGAAATAGAAGCCAAACAAAGTCAAAGTAAGAAAAAACACATACCGAGAAAATTTTATTAAAACCATAAACTTACACTAAATACACACTAAGATGACATAAATGTGGCCAACATACGGCATTTTATGATCTCAAGTAATGCAACAACACAATCACAGCAACAATAACGAATGTGGTTCAAATGAAAAAATAAAAGCTAAAATTACATATGACACAAATAGAGAGCAGGCGGCCAGGACATTTACGAGTGTTTTGTTGTTTTCTAAAAGGTTTCACGTTTGTGTGTGTTTTTACTATCCTTAAATAAGTTATATGTACGAATATAGAGAATATGCTGTGGCTGGAACCAAATGGAGAATTTATAGGTGACATTTATGGCCAAGGAAAACAAATATTAACTTTTGTGTTTGTTCTTGCGAATGCTAAGATTTAGGACGTGACAGGGTAGTTTTGACTAATGGAGTATAGCGAACAAGAATATTGGTTTATAAATGGTCGGTATTTTGTATAAGGTAAACGTGTAATTAATGCAGATGATTTAGAAATAAGGTGATATTTTCATGACAAAACGTGCTTACGAAACATGGTGGTTGGAAAATTGGTTTTCGTAGTGTATGGAAAAATATATATATGTGGATCGTACTAATCGGCGAAGTAAGTTAACTTTGGCAAGTTTAAGCTATTATGATCACAGTATAACTCGTATTACCTAGTGCATTATCTATTAGCTAATAACATATTAGTAACTTATTCTGAATACTTGTTCGCGCATCCAGGGATAAAGCTTCGTGATACTTGGAAGACTCAAAAACTAATGACGGTAAGAAGTTCGATACTAAGTTGACGCTAAAATATGAAATCTGCGTTCACATTGCACGAGAAAAAAATCAAACCAAAAATCATAACAATTTAGGGGGTTAGAAGCAAATTGACTAAAATTGAGATGAGTGCAGTTGTGTGGTTCAACTCCTGGCTACAGTCATCTTAAAAAAAATAAAAAAAACTTTTCTTTCATTGTCGGCTCCCCTCGAATGTTGTCGACAGCAACTTCGCAGTATTAAGCGTCGATTCAATCGGCATGTCTAGTAAGAGCTTCACAAAACAGTGACGTTCGCATTCTTCCATAAACAAGTAGGTGCCGTTAGTTGTGAATCTAAAAATAGAAAACGTGTTACTTCACAACAACGCCAGAAGCTATCCCATACCTCAATCATGGGGTGTAAAGGGAAATTAAGTTAGTAAGTGCAGTTGTGTTCCTTGACACTATCTCTGTCTACTAGCATGAGATGACATCATATTTGATTACTAGTGCTGATATCTAGTCGAAAAACAGATCAAGTGATACCTGCATTTGCATTAGAAAGAGAAACTTTGAAGGCCCTTTGCTTCTAACCCCATAAATTTAAGGTACATAATTGAGTATATTAGTATACAACTAAGGTTCAGTAATATCCTATGTAATCGCAAATGTTAGTTATATTTAGTAGCAATCAATGATGATTCTCCCGCTTATATTTCCCCTTAAATTTAGTATAGAAGTGTCACAGGCCGGGAAATTCGAAGAAAAGGGCAGGTATGCAAACGACGAAAAGGTATGATGTCGTGCAGAAAGACATGAATTGGGGTGTGGATTTATAGTCGGCAAGAGACTGTATTCTATGAGCGGCTGCAGGCAATATAAATATAAACGCTGTCCTGCCCACAACATTAGAATTGATTTGGGAGATTTTAATGCTAAAATAGGAAGTATACACAACAAAAACTCCTATAACGGACTCAGATTGGGAAGTTTCGGGTTGGCAAGAAACATGCACAAGGCAACAAGGATATACCATGACCATAAGACAATATACCAGATTGATCACGTGGAAATTGGTGTAAGGAATGTATCATGCGTTATGGACGTGCGTGCGATGCGCGACGCAAATTTTGACTGGGATCATTACCTAGTTGCAGCCAAAGTACGAACGCGATTAAGTAGTGCTAAAAACGCTCGTACCCAAACGCAAAACAGTCTAGATATCACAAAGCTACATTTCACGGAGATAACCAATGCCTATTCCAACCAACTCTCTCTATTACTCCAAACAAACCCTTCTACTTTTGATGTTCCCGACACACAAAGGCAGTATATTATATTATATTGCGAATTCATGATCACTGCGGCAACGACCGTACTGGGTTTTGAAAAACCACGTTTATTTATGCCTGGTTCGATGATGAATGTCGCGAAATGTCTGAGGAAATGGATGCAAGGCAAAACTGCAGCCAATGGCGACGCGTGCGGTGAAGGAGCGTTATAATGAGAAAAGGAGGGAGATGACAAGCCTGTTCAGGCGGAAAAAGCGTCTGTGGAAGCAAATAGAGGACATCGAAAACTACCAAAGGGTTAAAAGGAAAGGTTTTGGAACAGGGATCCCCACATGTAAGGACAGAGACGGAAATCTGGTCACGGACACTTAGAGTGTGCAGCAAATATGAAGGGAACACTTTCGGTTTCTACTCATTCCCGAAGGCAGCATAAGTGACGGAATCACACCAATCATCGGCGATGGGGTAGACTGTTCACCACCGAGCCAAAATGAGATCAGCACGGCAATTGCACGGCTTAAAAATAATTTAGCTGCGGCAGCCGATGGACTGCCGGCAGAGCATTTTAAAGCCGGCGGCGATGAGCTGGTAACATGCAGGCACCAGCTCATAAACAGAATTTGGCTCAAGGAATGCAAGCCCGATGTTTGTAATCTGAGTGGTCTTTGTCCTGTGCGTAGGAAAGGAGATCCAAGTGTGTGTACCAAATATCGCGCGATCAGCTTTTTACCTTTCATATACAAGGTTCTGTCTAGTGTATTAAGTGAAAGACTAAGGCCCATCTTAGCGAACAGTTTTGGACTTTACCAATGTAGCTTTAGACCTGGTAAATCCACGACCGACTAGTTATTTACATTACGACAAACCCTAAAGAAGACCCAGGTACACAGTCAGGTCTAAAGCCACACTGATAAGGTCCAATTAGTTTTTCTACAATTGGCTTTAGACGTTCACACAATATTCTCTAAAGGAATTTGAACGCAATTGGTAATAGTTTAATTCCACGGTATATGGGACATAACAGACTGAGACTCCAATCCACGGGTATAATCTCCTCTAGCCAGATGTTCTAAATGAGCTGATGCATGCTCCTAATCAGCTTATCTCCGCCTGCCTCAAACAATTCGGCAGGGAAACCGTCGGCTCCAGCTACTTTTTTATTTTTAAGGCGGGATATTGCCACACGTTTCGGAGGTGGACAGTTAATACCATCGTCATGGATTGGAGCGCGGACTTCTGGAGTGATGTCCGTATCCAGTAAATTTTTGAAATGATCTTTCCATATGCTCAGACCGTTATCCGGGTCCGTCAATAGCTGGCCACGCATTCTCGGCTTAACTCTCTGGTAGAATTTGCTAGCTTTCCCTCTACTTCGGAGCAACTCTGTGTACTCATCCTATCTCTTCTTTAGCTCCTTCTTTTTTCGTCGAAGGAGACGAGTTGCCTCTCGTCTCTTCCCCCTGTGCCGTTCACGAGCAGCTCGTGTTGCCATTGACAGCAGTTTCGCCTGTATGCAGCATCCGTCTCTCTCATGGCATTGTGACATACATCATCGTACCAGGCAACTTCTTGAGACGGCTTTGAGTACCCAAGTACGCTTCTCGCAATCCGTTCTGTGGTCCGCAGTTTACCGATGTCCAGCTTTCGTTGAGTCTGGTTACGTAAGTTTTTCACCATGCTTAGCCTTGTGCGTACCTTAACTGCGGTAAGGTAGTGATCGAAGTCAATGTTCACACCCCTGATCACTCGTACATCTAGATCACTCGATACGTAACCACGTATCGTGGTATCTATACGATACCACGTAATCCATTTGATTCCTCGTCAATTGATCTGGAGATAACCATGTTGCATTATGAATATTTTTATGGTCAAATCTAGTGCTGCTATCTACCATATTTATTGTCGCAGAGAAATCAATCAGCCTGATGTCTTTGTTCGACGTTTCGGTGTGCAGACTGAATTTTCCGATGGTAGGCTCAAATGCGGTCTCCCTGCCTATTTTAGCATTAAAATCGCCTAGTACAATTTTGATGTCATGGCTGGGGCTACGGTCATATACATTTGCTAGGCTCTCGTAGAACTTGTCTCTATCCTCATCGCTTTCCTCTTCTGTCGGTGCATGGGTACATATGTGTATTATGTGGAAAAACTTTGTTTTGACTCTTATGGTGGCTATACGTGCACACACCGGGTTGAACCTTCAGACAGGGTGTCGCAGTCACTTGCCAACCACAAATCCACATCCAAACTCGTGCTTGTCTGCATGGCCACTATAGAAGATGTCGCACGTCTAACCAGTTGGATGGAGGCGCATATCCTCAAATCTTGGTCCTTAATTCGTTTGCGGTGGTCGTCAACATTTTTCTCCTCCTGCCAGGATTTTATTACAGCCGCCAATGGGCCATACGCTGACCTGGGTACCGCTCACTCTGAGCCAACGTACCTGGGTTTTAGAGACAAGTAATATTTCGAATTGTTCGCGAGATGTAGACTTAAGAATCAGTACATGTTTTTCGGGGTCTCAATTGGTTCAAGATTTTAGTGCTGCACTGTGATATAGGTACTGAGTGTACTGTAGTGCATGGTCTTAGCCTACGCATTAATAAAATGTATATTCGATTTTCATTGTGTAATATCTCAGAATCTGAAGCTGACAAAAGAAATTACAATTTTAAATAAAATCCTAATTTCTATTCAGGAGTTTTGGTCTGATAATAGTATGTACTGTATTCCAATAACGATTTCTGTATTAAAATAACCCCCAAGTTTGTAGTTTTGTACTAAGAAAATATCTTATAAAATGCGGTATTCATTATCATTAACTTAAAGAATCTAATGATTTCAACAACTTTTTTGGTTCGTCTAACTCCTTTCAAATTCACATGTTTGCTGCCCACACCGGAAACTACACAGTCTGTATTTACTGCTACTTTTAGTTTTTCTTTTTAACAATAACTTCCTTCCATATCGCATTTATCTTATGTTTTACCAAACGGCTTAACAAAACTCTTTGATGTCATGAATGGACATTATATTAATGTGCCGCATCATCATCAGCAACACAACATCATTATTCATATCAAAAATCGCGTATTACAAAGAAAAGAGGATAAAAAGAACAAAATGAAAATCCATTATATAGAACCTAAAAACTGAGGCAGCGACACGGTCATATATTGAATGAGACATGACGATGATGACATGACAAAATAATATCAAATATTATAAAGCCTCTTTCGAAAAACATACACTTATGTATCGTAAGTTAAGGGTATTTATGAAGAAGGTAAATTTTTACAGTGGTTAATTAAACATTTTTGGCCGGAACTACTACTTTTGTGATCCGATTATATAATGAATGATTTTATATATTTACAATGTGGCTATTAGCACTCCGCCATAAGTTACTCCCCATATAAATTATCCATACACTTGTAAGTATTGTAACCAGATGATATACATATGTAAGTTCGTCCATTGTGATAACTCCTATGTAAGCGAAGGTGACCGACCGATGTTCATAATCAAAAACAAAAAAAAATTAAATTTCCCTTTACACCCCATGATAGCTTCTCATAACACGTGACTACTATGTGGATGTTCATAGCTTCGAATCCCGACAAAACCTTCGATTCTATTTGAGCGGTTGTAACTTCGTGGTGATCGACATGTTTTTTAAAGGAACAGTGGGTCCAAAAACACTAGAGTGTGGCAAATAGTAAAATATCCAGACAACGTTTTTGTTTATATATAGACTTTTTGCATATTTCGTTCCAAATTTTGTTTTAATCTCCAATCTTATCAATAACTTTTATATCAGGTCCATTACATCAAATCGTATAAAATAAGGACTAATTTAAAAGGAGGTGGTCAGCCTTGAAATGATGTATTCGACTTGACTTGAAAATATAAGAGCCGCGTCCACTGATTTATTATGTGCTCCAAATTATAAACAATTCTGTGGTAAAGAGGAAAAAGTGCTTCAGTCGACTTGAGCAAAAACTTTATTACTTTTTTTTGGCCGTAGCTCCTTAAATTAAATAATTTCTGAATTGGAATGTACAACAATGTGATCCTTAATTAGCAATTATTAGGTGGATGACTTTCACTTGTACTTGAATCACCATAAGTTTTTAAAAATAAGGTTTAAACTTAAAAAGTGCCCTGCTGCAAAATCAGACTTAAACAGTTTTTCCTTTTCATCACATAATTTATAAAACCACTGTACTACTTGTACGTACACACACGGCACATGTTCAACACTTGAAAAATCATCCATTCATTTGTTAAGTCAGTCAATGGGTTCCCCTTTCAGTTGCACCAGTGAGTGAGTGAATGAGTTTATATGTATGTACATGTGATATCCCAAAGATGCTGAAAACAGAAGCTGTCAAACATATTTGTATTTCATTTGATGACAATTCATTGTTGACTTTCAAAATACTATAGTCATTTATTGATGTTGTTGTTGCTGTATCGTTCTTGTTGTTCTTGAAACAAACCAATCTCTGATTGCGGTCTCTCAAAAAAGGCAAACGTCGTCGACAGTCGGTCCGCCGTCACATATAAAGGGTACAACACCACTTTCATAAATGAACAGTAGCCGAGAAACTGAGACTGGGATCAGAACACCAAACAAAAACTATACGAAAAGAAAACAATCCTAAGTAAATCTTAAGAAGACAGCTGAGGAATACTACAAAGATAAATAAAGGCAAATGTACAATGAATTGATGACTTGACTATTGATTTCATTATTTTTTCTGGTTTGTTTTGAAAATTTCATATGAAACCATTGCTCATTTTTGTGATATGTCATCGTGGAGACAAACATTAAATATTGGTAGCTGTCATTTTGACATCTACAAAATATGTCTGTCAACTCACTATTGACAATAGCGACGTATGTAAGCAACCGCTCATACAAACCCTATGCGTCATGTGTGGAAACGGAACAAATACAGAGACGAAGACATGGAATGTCATCATAAAGGATTTATGGCACTGATGAATATTATTAAAGACGGGAAGTGTTTGGTTAGTCATTAGTTTTATTTGTTTACTTATTGTTTCGGTTCTATGCTGTTCATTACAGACATTAAAGGAAATGTCATTTGTCATTGAGTCGATAGAGAATGTAGCATTAAGGTTCCTAAGTTTGTGAGAACATTATAAACAATTAATACGTATGGATATCTTACGAAAGTCAACAAAAAAACTATTTTTACTTGCGTTTTATAATTGATATTAAAACATATCGTCGCAGCGCCTCCCAGTCAGTCATGTGTAACTTTCCGTTTTTGTTGTGCATTTTTCTAAAGCCATTTTGGTCATCCATCGACCTTTTAATTAATTTCGCAATAAATTGATTGCTTTGGAAGTTAGTCCTTTAAAAAAATATGGAAACGTCATACAAAACTGTATGCATTATTGGTATTAGAGCTTTGTATCGGTATGGAAGCATACTGGGAAAGGACATTAAGCAGTTCAAATTATTTACTAAAACCAGTACAGAAATTTCAGTCAGTTAAACTGACTGATAAATACCATCACCCAATAAAATATATTGTTTAAGTCTTCAGTTATTGAAAATAATCGATTTGTAATTAAAACCAGTTAGAAAGTTTCAGTCGGGCAACCCGACTTACATTTACCCTTACCCTCAGTAAAACAAATAATTTTCTATTTTATTGATATTATTACTCGATTTCGAAATTGGGCGGAGTGGTACATTTATATGGGAGGTACGTGAAGGGGTGTGTTTAGGCTCCAGATTTATTCTCCATAACTTTATCCTGTTATAGCTTTACTAAATACAGAATTTGCGCACGATTGCGTTGGGTGTACTGATATTATTACTACATCCCAAAAGTGGGCGGAAAGGTACATTTGTATGGGAGGTACCATAAGGGGCGTGTCTAGACTTCCAATTTTTCTCCAAAACTTTGTCCTGTTATAATATAACAAAATACAGAATTTGGGCACGATCGTGTCGAGTGTATTGATATTATTACCCTATTTCTAAAGTGGGCGGAGTGGTACATTTGTATGGGAGGTACCAGAAGGGGCGTGTCTAGACTTCCAGATTTTTTCTCCAAAACTTTATCCTGCTTAAACTTTACCAAATACAGAATTTGGGCACGATCGCGTTAGGTCTTTTAATAATATTAATCGATTTCTAAAGTGGGCGGTACCAGATGTGTATGGGAGGTACCAGATGGGGCGTGAATAGACTTCCAATTTTTTTCTCTAAAACTTTATCTTGTTATAGCTTTACTCAAAATAGAATTTGGGTACGATCACGTTTAATTTATTGATATTATTTCTCCATCTCTATAGTGGGCGGAAAGGTAGATTTGTATGGGAGGTACCAGAAGGGGCGTGGCTAGGCTTTCAAAATTTTTTCCAAAACTTTATCCTGTTATAGCTTTACTAAATACAGAATTTGGGGACGATCCCGTAGGGTGTATTGATATTATTACTCGATTTCTAAAGTGGGCGGAATGATGTATTTGTATGGGAGGTACCAGAAGGGGCGGGGCCATGTAGCCCATTTGCAATACCGTAAGTAGTTTTGAGAAAATAATAACTCGTGCAAAATTTCAAAACATTTGGTTGCGTCTTTCGAAAGTTATCGTGCGAACCAGCCGGACAGCCACCCGACAGACAGACAGACAGACAGACAGACAGACAGACAGACAGACGGACATGGCTCAAACGACTTAAAAAGTCATGAATCGAATTTGGTTCAAAGAAACCTAGGGTCTAAAGTGACTCCTTCTATGTGTTACACTTTTGGGTCGTATCAAATGATATATACCTTCATCCCTACGGGTGATGGTATAAAGACCTCAAAAGACAAGCAAGGCTATCACATCTATACGTAGTGAACTAGTTTGAGTGGTCATTTTTCAAGTGATGAAAACAATTTCCGGTAATTTTTCTTCTAAAGGACCATGGAGGGGATCTCGACCAACTGCTGTCCATTCCATTCTTGCACTTTTGTATAAAGAAAATTAAGTTATATTAACGTACGGCATTCAGATGTCTTAACTAACTTACCTACAAGAAGACAAACAATCAATAGCGTAAAATCAGTTTAAAAGCACTTGCATACATATCTCCATGCATTATATGAGTTACAAGTGGTTAAATAACCCAGTGATAAATATAACAAAGTACATATTTAGTAATCCATGACATCAGTATGACATTGTAAGCGAGCGATCCAAGTACATAGAACGTCACACGTGTGTAATGTAAAATATATCGCCCACTCATTATAACTCCGATTGGAATGCCACCTACTAACATCGTAAATTACTTTGTAATCAAGCGTGTTATTAAGTTCGCTAAAAACTCCTCTTATAACCTAATTGCAACTGATATGGCACTTACTGACATCCTCGCTTACTTTGTAAGCGAGAGTGCACCGATTGGGTATTTTTACCGCTGGGAAGTTTTGTCTGTATGTATGTCACAAACCACTTCGTCCACTAGTCGAAAATAAATATTCCGCTAAAGTTCGCTTTCCACACGTACAATATGCTGACTAAACCATATTAAAAAAGCTGTATTCAAATTTCTATCTTAATTAAAGCCTCGCTCTTAGGATAATGCTATATATTATTTGATACGGGAATCAGTACAAAAATTCAGTCAGATAAACTGATGCATGATAAAGCTTTTCATCGGTTTAACTTGGGAAACCCAGGGTGATCCTTATCAGGTACAATTCAAGTCTACTCACAGATCTTTGTTTTCGTGGTACTACTGCAGAAAGAGTACCTCCATGTGCTGACGCCTGGTAACATTGAGTTTGAAACCCGCCACCGAAGTTTGGACTATTGCAATGAAAAGAAGTAACAAAAGAATAAAACGGACGCCCCAAAATGTTTACGATCACTGCAAATAAAGTTAAGACTATGAATTGAGGAAATGCACCTGGAATGTTAAAGCACTGTACTGACTAGGTGCATCGATCCTACTGGATCCTTGAAAATACAAGGTTGACATAACCAATTTACAGAAACTCCGCTAAATATTCCTCAAGAGCCACATATCACTAGCCTACGATGATTATAACAGGTCAATTGAAAAGTCCCCAGCCTGACACATAGACGGCGGTACTAAAATTAAATCCATGTTTTATAGTTACCTTCAAAGGACGCGTGTATAAATGTGACAGGTGTCGGATCATTATATGGTGAATTATAGCATTTTGATTGAAGCAACTTTAGTTATTGTGGAAAAAAATGGATAAAAAGGAATTTCGCGTGTTGATATTGGTTATTATTGGTAATATTGGTTTTTGAAGGGAAAAAATACAGTTGAAGCTAAAATTTAGCTTGATGACGAGTTTCCGGACACTGCCCCAGGCAAATCACCCATCAAGGATTTGTTTCCTAAGTTTAGTCGTGGTGAAATGAGCACGGAAGACGGTGAACGCAGAGGGCGCCCAAAAGAGGTTGTTACCGACGAAAACATTAAAAAAATCCACAAAATGAGTTTGAATGACCGTAAATTGAAATTAAATTAAATCATTTCATTTACGAATATTTGGGTATGAGAAACCTCTGTGCAAAGTGGGTGCCGCGCGACCAAAAACGACGATTAAGCGTAATAAGCCAGAGTTTTTGCGTCTATATGTGACAATGGGTGAAACATGGCTCCATCTTTTCACTCCGAAGTCCAACCGACAGTCCGTCCACTCGTATGCACACGATGAACCCGCTTTAGAGCGTGGAGAAACGTAACAGTCGCCTGGCAAGGTTATGGCGTCTGTATTTTGGGATGCGCATGGAATAGTCTCATTGACTACCTTGTAAACTGAAGGACCCCCAAATGTTGACGACCCGCGCAAACGATATAAGGACCAAGATTTAAGGATATGCACCTGGAATGTACGAAGTCTATACAGGGATGGTGCCTCTGTCCAACTGGCGGATGTCCTCGGCAAATACAAGGCTGACATCACCGCCATGCAGGAAATGAGGTGGACGGGACAGGGATGCACACGACGAAAGAACTGTGACATCATTTACAGCTGCCATGCAGAAAGACAAGAATTTGGATGTGGTTTCATAGTCGGCAAGAGACTTCGACACCTGGTCTCGCGGTTTAACCCTGTAAGTGACCGAATAGCCACTCTTCGCATCCGGGGGAAATATTTTTACATTACGCTGATTTGTGTACAAAAGACGATGACATTAAAGATACATTCTATGAGCGCCTGGAGGAGGTACATATATGACTACTGCCCTGCACATGAAATTAAAATTGTTCTAGGAGATTTTAATGCTAAAATAGGAAGGGAAGATTCTCTTGGTTCAGCAGCCGGAAAATTCTGACTGCACAACAACACCTCCGATAACGGATTTAGACTGGTTAGTTTCGCGTCAGCAAGAAACATGGTTGTGAGTGGAACCAGATTCCTGCATAAAGATATCCACAAGGCAACCTGGATATCTCCCGATCAAAATACAAAAAATCAGATTGATCACGTCGTAATTGATGGAAGGCATGTCTCAAGCGTTATGGACATGCGTGTGAGGCGCGGTGCAAATATTGACTCGGATCACCACTTAGTTGCAGCCAAGGTACGCACACGTTTAAGTAGAGCTAAAAACACTGGTAATCAAATGCAAAGGAAGCTAAACATCACAAAGCTGCATACCACCGAGATAGCCAATGCCTACTCCAACCAACTCTCTCAATTACAACAAACCCCCCGAGTTCTGATGTTCCCGACATACAGTGGCAACATATTACGAATTTTATGACCACTGCCGCAACGACAAGCCCTGGTACGATGATGAATGTCGCGAAATGTCTAAAGGAAATGGATGCTGCATACAAGGCAAAATTGCAGCCAATGGTGACGCGTGCGGTGACAGAGCGTCATAAAGAGAAAAGGAGAAAAAAGCGTCTGTGGAAGAAAAAAAAGAGCCAGGATATCGAAAACTACTAAACTTTACCAAAAGGTAAAAAGTAAAGGTTATGGAACAGGGATCCCCACCTGTAAGGACAGAGACGGAAATCTGTTCACGGACACTCAAAGTGTGCTGCAAATATGGAGGGAACACTTTCAATCTCTACTCGTTCCCGAAGGCAGCAAAAGTGACGAAATCGCACCAAAAATCGACGATGGACTGTCCACCACCGAGCCGGCAATTGCACGGCTTAAAAATAATAAAGCTGCGGGACCGATGGACTTCCGGGAGAGCTTTTTAAAGCCGGCGGCGATAAGCTGGTAACATTCATGCACCAGCTCCTTAACACGATGATTGGAATCTGAGTGTCATATTTCCCGTGCTTAAGAAAGGCGATCCATCGTATACAAGGTCCTGTCTAGAGTGTTATGTTAAAGACTAAAGTCCATTCTGGCGAACCTGATTGGACCTTATCAGTGTGGCTTTAGACCTGGTAAATCCACCACCGGCCAGATAATGCAGAAATGCAAATCGACACCTTCCATCTGTTCATCGATTACAAAGCTGCATTCGACAGTCCGATACGACAGAAATTGTTGGATGGTTTGGCTGAGTTTGGTATCCCCGCGAAGCTAATTCGACAAAGTTATTTGTTTCAACGAACAAAGAGTCCACTCGTCTGGGACGCTGCGTAAACGCTGACAACTATAACTTTGAAGTGGTAGATTATTTTGTCAACCTTGGCTTCGCCATAAACAAATATAATAATGTCCGCCCGGAAATCAACTTCTCTGTGCTAACCAAGCGATTTAACGACAAAGCGCTCTGTCGAAGAACAAAGATCCAGCTCTACCAAACTCTGATCCTACCTGTCTTGCTTTACTGCGCATAATCCGGGGTAATGACACAAGCGGATCAATCTATTCTGGGAGTCTTCGAGAGAAAAATACTCCACAAAATATTTGGACCCATCATCGTGAACGGCGAGTACCGTCGTCGAATGAATCATGAGCTGTATGAGCTGTACAACGACATCGACGTGGTCAAGCGCGTTCAAATAGACCGAATGCGCTGGCTTGGACACGTTGTACGAATGGACGATAACGCTCCAGCTCGAAAATTATTCGGCAATAAACTCGATGGGCGGCGCAGGAGGGGGCGACCAAAACTCCGATGGATAGACCAGGTGACGGAAATGTTAAGTAAGCTTGGTATGACGAACTATCTACGGAGCGCAAAAGACCGAAGCGCTTGGAATGGTTTTCTACGTGCGGCTACTGATAGATGAATTTCTGTTGTTGCTGCCAGTAAAGAAGAAGAAGAAGAAGAAGATACGACAGAAATTGTTGGATGGTTTGGCTGAGTTTGGTATCCCCGCGAAGCTAATTCGACAAAGTTATTTGTTTCAACGAACAAAGAGTGGGACGCTGCGTAAACGTTGACAACTATAACTTTGAAGTGGTAGATTATTTTGTCAACCTTGGCTTCGCCATAAACAAATATAATAATGACCGCCTGGAAATCAACTTCTATGTGCTAACCAAGCGATTTAACGACAAAGCGCTCTGTCGAAGAACAAAGATCCAGCTCTACCAAACTCTGATCCTACCTGTCTTGCTCTACTGCGCAGAATCCGGGGTAATGACACAAGCGGATCAATCTATTCTGGGAGTCTTCGAGAGAAAAATACTCCGCAAAATATTTGGACCCATCATCGTTAACGGCGAGTACCGTCGTCGAATGAATCATGAGCTGTATGAGCTATACAACGACAACGACATCGACGTAGCCAAGCGCGTTCAAATAGACCGAATGCGCTGGCTTGTACACGTTGTACGAATGAACAAAAACGCTCCGGCTCGAAAAGTCTTCGGCTATAAACTCGATGGGCGCCGCAGGAGGGGCGACCAAAACTCCGATGGATAGACCAGGTGAAAGAGCTGTTAACTAAGCTAAGCTTGGTGGCGAACTATCTACGGAGCGCAAAAGACCGAAGCGCTTGGAATACTTTTCTACGTGCGGCTACTGATGGATAAATTTCTGTTGTTGCTACCATTTAAAGAAGAAAAATGCCTAAATAACCTTTAGATTATAATGTAATTGGTTTATCCCACTACACACCTTTTCCAAAATCCCAAAATCCAAAAATATTATACTCGCACCATTTGATCATAATTTTTCGCAAACAAATTTCATTACAAAAAATTCCACAATGTGTATTTGTTTTTAAATGAACTACAAAAATTTTCACAAAAAAATCTAAATATTTTTCGTATTACAATTACTGGGACCGGCCGTGGCATAGTGGTTAGAACACGCGACTACCATGCGGGAGATCGCAGGTTCAAACCTGGCTCCAGTCATCTTAAAAGAAAAAAAAAAAAAAAAAAAAAAAATTTTTCTTTCATTGTCGGCTCCCCTCGAATGTTGTTGACAGCAACTTCGCAGTATTAAGCGTCGAATCAATCGGCGTGTCTAGTAAGAGCTTCTCAAAACAGTGACGTTCGCATTCGTCGATAAACAAGTAGGTGCCGTTAGTTGTGAATCTAAAAATAGAAAGCGTGTTAATTCACAACAACGCGAGAAGCTATCCCATACCTCATTCATGGGGTGCAAAGGGAAATTAAGTTTTTTTTTTTTTTATTACAATTACTACTCTACATAATCTGCATTTATTGTTAAATGCGTTCAATGCTTCAGAAAACGTTTTCAACGATTAACACATACGCATTCTTTAATATTTCAAAAATATATATAAAGATTGTAAGATTATAAAAGAATTTCAAATACACCTGGTTAACATAAACCATCAATAATGACATATCTAGAGCACATTTTGTGCTTAAAGTCTAACAACAAACTGGTTAATCTAAGTGAAATCATTTCACAATACAGAAGGAGTGTGAGGAAGTAATACAGACAGAAGAGAGGGCAGGAAATAAAAAACTGACAGTTAAATACTAATAAAAACGGTTTTAGAGACATTATAAACTGATTCAAGGCAGTGACAATTTCAGCATTATAATGCGATTTAATGCGTTTCTAAAGCAGCTTAAAGTCACATATTTAATGACCACAAACGACAGATCTGTTGGTTTCATTTTTAATTTTCGTTATTTAAGTGCTTAGAGATAAAAATTGAAATTGGAAATTTATGTTCGAATCAAATGCAGTATAAAATGTCATATCAATGTAGTAAAGATTTTTATGACTACCTACGTTTTGAAATGTTGAGATTATTCCTTTAAATGTGGTCGGGTGGGAACATAACATTTTATACAATTTTTGTATCATATAATTTAAGCTCCCCATCTTTATCAACTAAAATACAAAAATCTGATCACCTGTATGAACAAAACCATGAAGTTATATAAAATCTACTACAGTTGGGCCTGAAACACATCTTAAAAAACCTTCATTATATGCTGTTAGAAAGCATGTGTTATTGTCTAGAACTGACCGAGCAAAAAGATGGTTAGATATCTCGACTGCTATACCTAAGGTCTATTTTGAGTTTTTGGAATTGTTACGCTATTCCTCAACCTCCAAAGATTTTTTGAGTTTTGCCATATTTTAATGCATACTCTTCTATTTCGAAGCGTCCAATTATTATGAAGATCTAAATGAATTTCATACAAAGCAACATAGCGGTAAAATTAATCGCGAATTGGAGCCGTTATTCTACTATAGCTCAGCATTTTGCCAACGACTGTCGTACGTGTGAGCTTTTAAACCTCAGCATACAGCTCACATATTATAGTGGTCAATATAACCGTTGGGCGTTATGTTGGCCCGCAGTGGGTTAAATACTTATATGTTAAAGAACGACGTGATTTTTTTATATCCACTCAATTTAATTTTATTCATGGCTTACTCGTATATATATATTTATATTTAAAATTAAATTGCTACAGTGTTAATACTCCAAATGGGGTTTGTTGTGATTACATGGCTTTATTCTCGTTTATTTGTGTAACCATAAACTGCTAATTGATTTGCATTCAACAAAATTGTTATTTATCACAAATGCGTTTCCTTTTAATGGACAAATGTTTAAGTCTAATTTTATTATCACAGATAATACTAAATTGACGTTGCGGCCTAAGCGTTTACAGTATATGAGTACCCTAACATAGGCATTTAGGCTGTACCAGGTTAATAAGTAATAAAATTGTTGTTTAAAAAATCCTCTTAAATTAGCGTTAGTCTTACTAATACGGAACAGGGTTATTCCATTAAATGATTTTCCATAAACACTGATTTATTTCAACACTGTAAGACGATACCAAATGAAAAGGGGACACTTTAGGCTATTTACAAACTATTTTTGTTTTTAGCAAGTGGAGCAAAAAAGATTAAAAACTGTCGTTTAAAAATAAATTCTTTGTTATCCTTTAAGTCTATGTTTGAGGAACTATAGACACACATAACAATACTCTGTACACTTAGCTGGCACTTCATTGCAATCCTATTGAATTATATACCGCACGTAGAACCAGTACGAAAGTTTCTGTCGGGAAAACGACTAACATATACCCTCACCCTCAGAAAAACGTAAAATTTTTTAGTATATTGTTATTATCAGGGTTCGTATTGGCTCGCTCGCGAGCCGCTCTTTTCCTGAAAATAAACTCTCAGCTCGCGAGCCAGGAGCCACAAAATTTCAAATGAACTCTCGGCTCGCGAGCCAGGAGCCAAGAGCCCAAAAAAGAGCCAGCGAGCTCTTGGCTCGCGAGCAAAGTACCAAAGTAATGTACCAAAAGTACTTTTTTATGCCAAAAAGTACTTTCATAGGCTCAAAAAACTTTTCTGTTGCACAAAGTACTTTTAATGTACTTTTCGACACAAAGTACTTTTTTTGTACCGGAGTACTTTTTTGTACCAAAAGTACTTTTAATTAACTTTTCGGCACAAAGTACTTTTTTTTGTACCAGAGTACTCTTTTGTACAAAAAAGTACATTTAATGTACATTTCGGAACAAAGTACTTTTTTTGTACCGGAGTACTCTTTAGTACCAAAATTACTTTTAATGTACTTTTCGGAACAAAGTACTTTTTTTGTACCAGAGTACCCTTTTGTACTTTTAATGTACTTTTCGGCACAACGTAATTTTTTTGTACCGGAGTAGTCTTTTGTACCATAAGTACTTTTAATATACTTTTCGGCACAAAGTACTTTTTTTGATACCGGAGTACTCTTTTGTACCAAAAGTGCACAAAGTATTTTTTTTACACCAGAGTACTTTTTTGTACCAAAAGTACTCTTTTGTACCAAAAAGTAATTTTAATGTACTTTTCGGCACAATGTACTTTTTTCGTACCAAAGTACTTTTTTATGACAAAAAGTACTTTTTGTTACATAACTTTGGTACTTAGCTCGCGAATAAAGAGCCACAAAATTTCAAATGGGCTCTCGAGCTGACTCTTTTTTGAGCTCTTGGCTCCTGGCCCGAGAGCCAGCTCTTTTTCGGCTCCTGGCTCGCGAGCCAGCACTTCTTGGGCTCTTGGCATTTAGCTCGAGAGCCAGCTCTTTATTTGGGCTCTTGGCTCGCGAGCCGTGAGCTCGTATGAAATTTGTGGCTCCTAGCTCGCGAGCCAAGAGCTCTTTTGTAATTTTGAGGCTTCTGGCTTTTGACCCGAGAGCCGAAAGGAGCGAGCCAATACGTACTCTGGTATTATTACTGGATATGGGCGAAGTGGTACATTTATATAAGAGGTATAAGAAGGGGCATGGCTAGAAGTCAAATTTTTTCTCAAAAACTTTATCCTATTATAGCTTAACAAAATACAGAATTTGGGGATTGTGTCGAGTGTATTGATATTACTACACCCTTTCTAAAATAAGCAGAATGGTAAATTTGTATGGGAGTTACCAGAAGTGGTGTGGCTAGACTACAAGTTTTTTCTCCAAATCTTTACCTTGAAATAGCTTTACTAAATATAGAATATAGGCACGAACGCATTGGGTGTATTGATATTATTACCCGATTTCTAAAGTGGGCGGAGTATTACATTTGTATGGGATGTTCCAGGAGGGGTGTGGATAGTCTTACTAAATAAGGAATTTTACTAAATAAGGAATTTGGGCATGATGGCGTTGGGTGTATTGATATTATTACTCGATTTCTAAAGTGGGCGGAATGGTATATTTGTATGGGAGGTACCAAAAGGGGCGTGGCCATGTATCTCATTTTCGAAAGTTATCGTGCGTACCAGCCGGACAGCCAGACAGACAGACGGACACGGCTCGATCGACTTAAAAGGTCATGACTCGAATTAGGTTCAAAGAAACTTAAGGTCTAAAGAGACTCCTTCTATGTGTTACACTTTAGGGTCGTATCAAATAATATATATCCTCATCCCTAAGGGTGATGGTTTAAAAATAATGGCACCTAAGAAAATATTTTAAAAATCATTTTCGAGTTCAGAAGGTCATTATCTATGGGAAAAGTGTTTTGAAGTCTTATTGGCACAGAAAATTCGAAAATTTGTGTGCTGGTGTAATTCATACGACTTCGATACTCTTCGTTAACGATGATGGGCCCCTACTTTTCTGTGTTGATATTTCTATGTGTTGATATTTATCAATTAGTGTTGATCTAGTGTTGATATTTATCAATTATCTGGTAATCGTAATATTGCATTACACAGTACAACATTTTGCAGCTCATTGATTTGGGATTCGGTTCTGAGAACTGCTCGTGAAAGAAGTCCCAAAAAGAAGAAAATCTGCATCATTCGTTTTGTCAAGTTACATGCCATAATAATTTAAAATCGATTTGAAGTTAGTAAGTATTGTATAGGAGAATTTGTCACGATTTAGGATCTTTCATTTGCCAGTCATGTTGACACCAGCCTTTCTCATCACTTTCTCCATAACTATATTAAATAGTGTACAGGACAAGCTATCGCCCTGCTAGAGATCTCTTTCCGTGTTGAATGGTTCAAAGTGATCCTCAGCAATCTTAATCTTCAAGCAATTTTCATTGTCTTATGCTTTGGACACATTTTTTTACTGACCAGCTGAACGAGCTTCATGTAATTGGTACAGCGATTCTTGTTTATTATTGCCGTATTATTTACAAATTTAGTGTATTCTGAGGAAACAACCACTTCTTATAATTTTTTTTCAACCAACAATATGAGTTTTGCTACTTAAATGCCTTTTCCAGTTGAGTTCAATATATACGCTAATTTATGATAATTGTTTTTGTAGTATAAGTTTATTGAATCAAGTTGTTATGTATTTTATGCTTGCCTCCGCGACGGACAGAATGTCTGCAAACATATTGTTAACAGACTTCGTAGGTTGTTATGAAGCTATTTTTCTAATACTAGCATCTTTAAACTGCTTCAAGGTGGTCCTATTTAAGCTTAGTGTGGATTATTGACTACTTAAACGGTTTGTTTAACGCAAAGGCTTTGATTGTAAAGGTGTCTGCCGCGTTTTTCTGGCATTTTATTACGGACATTGTTTGAGAGTATTAAATATTAAAACTGCTGCTGATGATGATGATGAGATGCTGTCTTTTGGGACGTCTATAAACAGTTTAGTAAGGTCTATATTTTAATGTAAATTGTTACAGAGATAGGTGAATGTTTAAATCGCCTTATGTATATAAATGTCAATATTATTCACATAAAGATGATACTTTTCAAAGCAAGAATAACAGAAAGAGTTTACATTTTAAATAGGTCAATATCTTCAACTTGTTCTGTTAACTTGGCATTTTATCAATTATTTTTTGTATATGAAATTAATGCACTAATCTTACAAATATGTATTGTTCTGATCATTAGTTTTAAAACGTGTAAAAATATATTTTCAGATTTATTTTTTGGAAATCTCTTCTCATACCCGGCTTAGAAAATCTCTTCTCGCCCACTGTTTGAATTTTTAAATTTTCTATTGTTATTCATTAATATCAACTGGTTCGCTAGAGTTCCACAGAAAATCCCTTAATTATTTCAAAAGTTTCTTATCGTTCTATTGTTGAGTGTTGAATTAATGACTTGTCGGAAATGTCATAAAAATTGCTGTACCAAATGAGGGCCCACTTGCTGTCCGAACAACATATTGTTGCTGTTAGCAAATGCAGTCATGTGCGAATAATGTTATTAGAGTTGGTGTCAGCATTCGAAAATATAAAAACACATTTTCAATGAATGAATGACTTGTCGAAAACGTTCACGTTCACGTTTGTTGTATTAATAATATTATTCGATTTCTAAAGTGGGAGGAAAAATACATTTGTATAGAAGGTACCAGATGGGGCGTGGCTAGACTTCCAAAACATTATCCTGCTTTAGCTATACTAAATACAGAATTAGGGCACGATCGCGTTTGGTAAGTAGTTTTGGGGAAATATTAAACTATGCAAAGTTTCATATCAATTGGTAACGTCTTTCGAAAGTTATCGTGCTTACTAGCCGGACAGACAGACCGACATGGCTCACACGACTTAGAAAGTCATGAATCAAATTTGGTTCAAATAAACCTAGGGTCAAAAGTAACTCCTTCTTTGTGCTACACTTTTGAGTCGTAGAAAATGATATATAGCTTCGTCCTTAGGGGCGATTATAAATATAAATCTATATTGTTCATCGGCAATAAACTGGGGTGTCGATGGTGACACAAGAACATCAGTACCAAACTGACTCTTAATTATCTACTTAAGACACAAGATGGGCACTTGTGCTTACCAAAAGCCAACAAAGTAATGATTCGCGTTACGGTTGAAAAAATAACTCTACTAGGGATCGTATAATCTACTACTGTGGAGTTTGTCCAACAAGGCGGGCCATCTAGTCAGAGTCTAGGGGTTTCCAATAACTGGTTCACGGGGTGGAATGTAGTAAGAAGCATAGCTTTCAATTATTGACAGTTGTCTTTAAAAGGGAATAGAGCAATATCTCTACTGCTCGCACTCAGGACGTTAGTGTCCTGAAATTTCTTGTGTCGGAGAGTCAGGAGTCTTTTTCTCTGCAGGGGACTTTTTTCCGTGGGCTAAAATGTCAGTGGTCAGTGGAAGACTTTACCAGTTACAATCCAGCCAAATATTGTTTTCCGAGTTATGAGCCTACCATCGGTATCATTCTGAACACCAGAAAGCATGATTATCGAATACGAATTGGCCCAGAGCAATTTGGTAACATGGAAGTTTATCCATCCATTTCAAATTTTGATTCATGTTTTTGTTTGAATTAATTAGAGTCTTTTTTCTTAGTTCTCAAGTGGTACTCCATACAAAAATGTCAAAATGTCTAGATATACCTTTTTGCCTTTATTAAAAATCGGTTAGTTTCAATAATTAAAAAGTTAAACAATATCATAAGTACCAGGAGGGAATTTAACAGTCAGTTTAGTTTTACTTTCATCCTCTTGGTATTATACAAAAAACGAATTAAGTTGAGGGTATTTAACAGTCAGTTCAGTTTTACTGTCATCCTCATGTTATTACCCAAAATTCAAATTATTTTTAATTTCAGAAATCTATACTTTTTTTGTTTTATTAATAGGAATTCCAAATAATTACATATTTCATTCAGAGTCATAATCTCTATGAATTATTACCACCGCACAAATCAAACAACTTGCGTTAATCTATCTTAATTTTTTCTTTCGAAATATTTCTCATTCAATCCATCACTAGCACCCATCAATCATTATGTATGTGTTCTCTTTTCACTAAGCCAAACATCAAAAACCACGCAAAACAAGTATGCTTTCAACTTCACAACATTAACATAAAGTTCAAATACATTTTAGAATGCAAAAATTTCTTGGAATTTTGTCGGTCTTTAATGTATTTAACGGACCAAATACGACTGAAATAAACAAATATGTTTATCACACCGATCAGTAGAAGAAGAAAAGGCAAAAACGAAGGAAATTCAAACACGTCCATTAAATACGTCCATTGATCAATCAAAAGATTTCGCCAATAAAACCACAAAAAACAAATCGATTTTCGATGCGTTTAAATTAAAAGAACAGCAAAATAAATGTTCTTAGTGTTAAATATTTAACAATCGATTTAGAGAAAATAGTATTAACATTACGTTCTGGACTTTATGAGTTTATTTCACCTGTAGTGATGTACACTCGAAGTAAAGTGCCTGCGAAAGAAATCATAATTAAAAAAATTGGATAATAGAATTAAGAATTAATAGAATATTAAGGCAAGCATTTACATATGAGGGCAGCATAAGTGACGAACTCATGCCAATAACCCACCACCGAGTTATAACGATATCAGCACTACAAATGCATGGCTTAAGAGCAATAAAGCTGCGCGATAGACTGATAATTGTGTTTTATTTCCTGTGCATAAGAAAGGCGATCTAAGTGTGTGTACCAACACATCGCATACAAGGTCCTGTCTATGTAGTGTGTTATGTCAAAGACAAAAGCCCATCCATCGAACCTGATTGGACTTTGTAAGTGTGGCTTTAGATTCAGACAAATCCTTAGGAAGGCCCAAGAAAAGCAGATCGCATACAAAGCTGTAATCGACGTTCCCTTACGGCAGAAACTATGAGATCCTACCGCTGAGTTTTGTATTCCCGCGAAGCTGATACGACTTTTTGTGATGATACTAGCTGACACGATGTCTTCAGTGAAAATAGGCAAAACTCTGACTGAGCCATTTTCGACCAAGAAAAGCTTAAGAAAAGGCAATAGATAGTCTGTCATGTGATGACTTTGACATCATAACGGATTGACATGATCATGCGGAAGGCAGCAGTAACACGATTGGTACCATCTTTAATAAAAGTGACATGCTGCTAGAGTATGCCGATGGTGGAGATCACTGCTAGCCAATTAGCGGATGCCAAGTCATTTTATTGTGCGTTGTTTGGGAGATAATCAAAGCATTTGAGCGCAAGCTGGCTTTGTTCAAAAGCGATTTAACAGATCAACAATTTTTGTTTTTCCACATCTGAAAGCCTCTCTTGAAGATTCTGAGAATGCTTGTAATCATGAGCAATATGCTCAATTGTTGAAAGATGTGAGATTGGAGTCTTGTGTTCGCTTTAAAGATTTTGTTCAAGTGAGTTATTTGTTTCCTGAACCTACTGGAAACTGGGATTTCTTTTCAAACATTAATAAGGCTGCAGTATAGTTGGAATTAATTAATTTTCAAGAAAATATTGCTTTGAGGGATAGATTTCAGAAGATTTCTCAGACTGACGAACTTGCCAATTTTTGGGTAAACATAGTTATTGGCGATTTTTTTTATAATTTAATGAATTTTCACAATTTTGGGGTCTACTTATCTTTGAGAAGCTGCTTTCTCAAAATAGCATTTCATTTCAAAAAGAAACGCATTGCCCACGCCCTGAAAAGGCGATATAATAATGATGATGGGTGAATTTAATTATCAAGTTGAAAACGTCTGCACAGGACTGGAAAACATAATAGGCCGACATGGCATAAGACATATATCCGAAAAAGGGGAGCTCTTCACGAAATGGTGCTCCAATAATAATCTGGTCATAGCAGGCAGACTTTTCCCCCACAAGTCACATGAACTGGATTCATGACCAAACCTGAGCTATCGACAATGCCAAGACTAGAGCTAGAAAGGTAACTACAACGCAGCCATAACGAAAGAAGCACAAGCGGCATCAGAGACCAATCGCAGCTGGGATCTTCACAATACTGTGAAGAGATTAACGACAAATTCTCGGTGGACTCGAAACCCATTAATAAACCTTATGGATCGCTCACCTTGTCAAAACAAGAGCAAGTCACCGTATGGACGGAGTTTTACAGGGACATGCTATCAAACTCTGAAACTAGCACTACCAATGTACGTGATTGCATACAACACACAGAACAACAAGATATCAATACCACCTGCCCAGATCTAATAGAAAAAATAAGCGCCATAAAAGATCTGAAGTTAAATAAAGCATATAGGCCCGACATCTTACCAGAAATACTAAAGACAGATCCTGCCACAAGTGCGAAAATTCATCTACCTCTCATAACCAGAAACGGTTAATATCAGCAAGTGATAATTGAAGCTTCGGCTTTCGTCGTTAATCAGTTTGATATTCACAACTCAGGATCGTGTTGATGATTCGTGTTCTTCGATGATTCGGCTTCCGTGGTAAATTAATTTGATATCCGCAACTCAGGATCGTGTTGATAATTCGTGTTCTTCGATGATTCGGCTTTCGTCGTAAATCAGCTTGGTATCCGCAATTCAGGATCGTGATGATGACTCGTGTCCCTAAGTAGATCGACTTTTGCAACTCGTAGTTATATCGATTCCGTACCCGCAACCGAAATAGTAATCGTACCCGACGGAGTGTTAGTTAGGTTAACAGACCGAAGTCCGATTCAACAGACCGAAGTCCGATTCAACAGACTGAAGTCCGATTTAACAGACCGAAGTCCGATTCAACAGACCGAAGTCCGATTCAACAGACCGAAGTCCGATTTAACAGACCGAAGTCCGATTCAACAGACCGAAGTCCGATTCAACCAATGGAGTTTGGGTTAAACCAACAGTAGTTGGTTCAACAGACCGAAGTCCGATTAAACAAAAGAATATTTCTTTCGATAAATGTTTGCCCTGAGAAGAGCAAGGGAGATCGGGTACAAAGCAACTTAGCAATAAACTTCGCTGCAGTAGCAACCGACAAATACCAAGCAAAATGTGCGATCATTTAAGTAAGTGGAGCTCTTGATGTAATGAGAATTATATTACAGCACATCACACAGCATTGAACAACACTTTCCCTAGTCATGTCGTCTCCTTAATTTGTTTGGTTGGATGTTCGTTGTCGCGCTCATTAGCCGTTCGTGGCGATTGCCGAATGTGTCGTTGGTGGCTGCTGTGTGCATTGCCGAACGCGTCGTTTGCAGCGGTCGTGCGATTAGTAGAATTGATGTTTGCCCTTTAAGTAGTTGATGAATTATCAATATTGAAGGGCAAATGAAGGTTGTAGGTGGCCGCTCGCGTAGTTGGAGTTGCTGCCATTCGGCCTTTGTTGTGCTCGAAGTAATTAAAAGTATGTATGCAGGTTTAAGTTTGTTGGCGATGTTGATGGTCAAATAAAGGTAAAGAAGCGAACAATAATAAAGCTTTCAAAAAAGGAGACCTCTCTGAATGCACTGTTTTAAACACAAGCAATAAGATCATTGTGCGCATATTACACAAGCGCCTGGAAAAAGTCCTGTCCATAGACCTTAGAACAGAACAAGCCGGATTCCGTCGCTCTTGTATGAACCATGTCAGTACGTTACACATATTTGTGAAACAATCGGTAGAGTGACAACCACCTCTCTACCTTGCGTTTATTGACTTCGAAACCATATGCCATGAAGCAATATATGCTAAGCTGAAGTGCAAAGGTATTCCCCGCAAGCTTATAGCATTGATCAAGGAGCTGTACACGGAGGCAGCCAGTCAGGTCAGACTCAAAAACCATCTTGGCGGGCCAAGTAAGTGCGTGCTGTTTTCTACTTTGTGATTTCTTCTACTTTGTTTTTTTTTTTTTCATTTACATTTTTTTATAGCTTTGGAATTTTTGTTGCCTGGAAGTTTTCAGAAATTTTCATTATTGAAGTTGAATTCGAGTTGTACACATATACATTAGACTGACTCACCAAACAAAGTATCTTCGGTCCGCCCCCAAAATGTACCTTGGATTTTTTTATTATGAATCCCTAAAAATGTCGTACCTAGGATTAAGATCCAATGAGCTGGACCGTTTGTAAAAATTGTCTTTTTTTAAGTTTATGAAAGTTTTTTCATATTAACGTAAAGACTATATGCGCAATATTAGTATCATAGGAAATAGTTTTTAAGGACGCATCCAATGGTATGAAAAACATGCCCACAAATATCGTTAACAAGTCCTTTTTTAAGAGATATGCAGCAAAAATATGAATTTTTTAGTTTTTAGTAGCGACATTTTTCTGAATTAAATGTCAGATTGACATATATTTATCCTTAGTCAATTTAAGTAAACACGTGTTTCAGCTTTTTTCCCTAACATCAATTTTTTAGTGTATACTGTACATCTTAAATATAGGTTTGTGATCTCCACGGCATGACCTAAATCGTCAACAAAATAATTCTTCAAGTAAATACAATTTGTTTTCTTGTGACTTGGTGTAATTAAGAAAAAATATGCCTTGTCTAAATAAGAGTTTCGTTTCTCGCGAATTAAATAGCATTTAATTCAGAAAAATGTCGCTACTAAAAATTTAAAAATCTGTATTTTTTGCAGAATATCACTGAAAAAAGGACGTGTCAGGACAGTTGTGGACATGTTTTTTATACCGTTGGATGCGTCTTTAAAAACTCTTTCCTATGATACTAATATTGCACATATTGTCTTTAGACAAATATCAAAAATCTCTGAAAAAATCTAAAAAAAAACTTTTTTTAATAACGGATCTTAATGGATCTTAATTCTAGGCACGAAATTTTTTGGGATTCGTCATAAAACAAGCCAAGGTACATTTTGGGTGGTGGAGCGAAGATACTTTTTTTGGCTCCATAAAAAATGAGTCGCTCTAATGTACATTATTATTGTCATCAATTTGTGATTTTCATTTAAAGAAATTTAGCTTAGATCCTGATATCAAATTTCAAGGATTTTTGTATGAGGAAGAGGTAAGGTTTACCTATTTTGGATTAGCAGATAAATTATGTTATAATTGATTAAATTTTCCACAGGACTTGACCTGAAAGCCGCGAAAACTTTGAAATACTCCATAATTTGGCCGAAGAATTTAGTTTTTTTCCATTGAAATAAGGACAACTGGAAGGCAAGGAAGGCTGCGCGGATATTTGATTCCAAGGGAAAGACTTCTGCTTGGAAAAGCCAACTTTTTTGGACTTTAATCCGCTTCAAAAATTTTACTCCCAACTGCCAACCACAATTTGAAGTGCTAGTCTCATTGCAATAATTATTCATCGATATATCCTTCGCGGGCTATTATAGGATCGTACCCGCTATACAACAGATAAAAGTTATTCGTGATGAGAAAACTCATACAACCTGTGTTTCCGAAAGTATTAAATTTTATTAGACTGTGATAATTTAAAAAAAGAAGAGAAAAATGAATGCAAAATCATACGATATCGCTCAGTTTCACACAGATTAATTATCTCACTAGTATTATTCGATTAGATTTTCATTTGTTATTTTTTTTTGTGAATGGCAAAATTGTTTCCTCTTTTTAGAATACTGCGAATGCAACGCCAATTTAGATTGTTATCAATATTACTCACGGAATATTATTATAAAAATTTTTTAACTCGATTGCTCTTAAATTACTGCTGTAATGGCGGGACTGACATACGGACACCCCCAAAAAGACGAATTTTGTAAGGAAAGTGAGAGTAATTTTGACCTGTCGGTCTCATCTTACTACTTAACCTCCTGCAGCTTGATTGCCCTTAAACTGAAATTGTCTGAAATCGCAGGGATAGACCCCAAAAAGGGTGAGTTTGTATGGGAGGTGGGAGTAGTTTTTGACCGATCAGACTCATCTTACAACGTAACCTCCATTATGGCGATTGAAGCCTGCGTTCCAAATTTCAGCTTGATATCTCTTAAACTCCGGCTGTAATCGTGGAGACAGGCAGACGGTCATCTTTAAATCGACTCAGATTTCGATGCTGATCATTTATATTTATATATATGTTGTCATACCCACCACGCCTCTTTATGGGCGTTACAAATGGAAGAACAAAATGAATATACCCTTCACACTGTTTATGCCCGTTTATGAAGGGTATACAAAAATTCCAAAAACATTTTTTTCGTTTCCTCATATCTCAATTAAGGTAAAATCGTCGAGTCCGTTCTTGTCTATTTTTGTGACTGCTACAGTGTAATGAAACAGATCGTCGTTCATATCACTTACTTGGGAGGAGGCGTGCTTTTTGTGACATAACATTTATCCTGGCCTACCCTATAAAACAAATAAAATTCTGGGTATAAATACAAAATTTAACATCGAAAACCACATTACTTAAGGCCAACAATTATTTATCAGCCAATTAGTCTTGCGTGGAACTAAATGATTTCCTTGAGAATGTAATAGAGATATTAATTTTAACGAATAGTTCAAGTACATTCGATCATTTATTGTTACGAATTTTCTTCTCGAGTGTTTGCATGCTATTATGCCAGCTGTGATTAGATTACAGTTACCACGTCCACCTACACCATTTAAAACATTCGGCTTTATCTAAAATCTGGTGTTGATTGATAGACAGGAAAAATGAGAATCACATTGCATGTGGATTGATTTAACATATTTTTAGTCGAATTTTCTTTCCGCTATTACAAAGTTTCTAGCAAAAGAGCTTTGTGGCGGTGCCACATCAAAGACCTCCCGTTGATCTGTAATGACAGCTTTGATCATGCAAAAGGCTTTGATGTTGCCGGCAGCTGATCAAACATTTAACATGTTTCCAAAACCTCAACACACATCAATCCATCCGTTTATCCAACCGACCAATTCATCCCATCCCGTCCAAATGATGAAATGTTCAAATTAATTAAAATGTAAATATTTCATTTCAAATGAAACGTAAAATGATTTACGCCCATATTAAATCACAGGCAGAAATGGAAAGGCGAATGCTTCATCTTTGGCATTAAGAGGAGTGGTGAGCGGAGTACACGACGAGTGGATGAAGACCCCCACGTCGGTGATGGCGGGGCAAATAAAGATATGTTTTATGTAAATTTGTTTACATGTGTTGTGTTTATGTTTACATTCTCCAAATGTTGTCATTTTAATCAACAACAAGTGGTTTTGCGGTTTTGGCAGCAACGAGATGCAAAAAAAGAGAAGGCAAAGAACTCTTTTTTTGTGGTTGCATAGTGGTTTGAAGGTAGAGTAGAGTACCGATTTTAGTTGGTCCAATCTAAAACGTTTGAAGTGTAGATATTCAATAGGTTTGAACACAAATTCCGAAAATTATGGTTAAACTTTAATTTGAAAGCCGTAACTTTAACTCGAAGCGTTTATAGTATTTTTCTACGTGCGGTATATAAACCAATTGGATTGCAAAGAAGTGCCAGCTAAATAAGTAAGTAAGTAACTTTTCCTCCTAGCTTTTTCCGGGAATCACTGTATCCATATAAATGAATTTCCATAGAGTTGATTAGAAATGTGGACCAGAACCTCGAAGACAAATGTTGAACAATGTATCAACCACGATCCTGCAGTGAAACTTCAAAGTATCCCGAATAGGCTCTATGAAAAATGCCCCAAATGCAAAATGCCACAAAAAAAAAACGAAAAATTTCCCAAAAAAATTCCATACAAAATTGGGTAATTTTTCATATGAAAAATCCCCCATAAATTTTAGGGAACTTTTCATTTATTTTAGGTAAAATTTCGTTTTTTAATTTTGGGTCATTTTTCATATGCAAAATGACCCAATTTTGCAAATAGGAAAAATACCCCAATTTTTTTTCCATATGAATAAAAATAAAAAAGCATGGTCCAGATGATAAAGAAATGAGAGAGTATAGAAACCGATAACGACGTATGCGGCGGGGGTCGTGCCCCCCACCGCATTCGTCTTTTAAAAATGCTAGATTTGTTTAGAAGAATATTTTTTGGGGTATTTTTCATAAATTTTGTGGGTTATTTTTCATAATTTTTGGGGAAAATTTCGTTCTTGAGTTTTGGGTCATTTTTCATTTTTTTCGCCCAATTTTATTTTGGTTAATTTTTGGTTTTTTTTTTTTGGGACATTTTGCATTTGGGGCATTTTTCATAGAGCCTCCCGAATACGTAGAGCGTGTACTATAAGACGTCTGTTTATGAACTACAGACAAGTCCTGACTAATAAATATATAAATTCCCTCCATCAGCATCCGCATGTAGAAATAAAATCCTAGCGCTTTGGTCTTTTACTCGCCGTAGATAGTTTGTCACACCAACGACTCTTTCACATGGTCTATTCAACGAAGTTTTGGTTCTCCCCTCCTGCGCCGTCAATCGAGTTTATTGCCGAAGACTATTCGATCTGGAGCATTTTCATCTATTCTTACAACATGTACAAGCTAGTGCATTTGGTCTATTTTAATGAGCTTGATGAGCTTGATGTTAACGATGATGGGTTCAAATTGGGCGAAGTATTTTTCTCTCCAAGACTTCCAGAATAGATTGATACGCTTATGTCATTCTCCTGGATTCTGCGCTGTAGAGCAAGACAGGTAGGATTAGAGTCCGGTAGAGTTGGATCTTAGAGTTGATTCTTCGGGAGAGCGCGTTGTCACTAAATCGCTTGCTTAGCGCATACTAGCAGCGGTTTTCGATCAATACTCGTCTTTTGAATTCCACACTGACATTATTAGTTTTGCTTATGACGGAGCCGAGGTAGACAAAATCATCTACCACATCAAGGTTATAGTTGTCATCATCATCTACTACATCAAGGTTATAGTTGTCAACGTTCACGCAGCGTCCCAGACGAATGGATTCTTTGTTCGTTGAAACAAATAACTTGGTTTTTTTCAATGCTCAAAAAAGCCACAGTAACATCCCGCAATCTACGGTCAATGATATCTATATCATCGGCATGCGCGAGCAACATGTGACTTTTGTTGAAGATGGCATTATTCCTCTTCACTGCACCATTCCGCTTGATCATCTCCATTACTATGTTAAAGAGATCGCAGACAGACTATCGCGTTGTCCAAAAATGGCTCTGTCAGATTTTTGCCAATTTTCACTGAAGACTTCGTGTCAGTGAGTGTCATCCCGCAAAGTCGTATAAAATTCGCGGGGATACCAAACTCAGATATAGCATCCAACAATTTCTGTCGTATCGGACTGTCGAATGCAGCTTTGTACAAGGTGGCGCAAAAGTAATCCTCCTATCTGAAAATGCTATAAATTTTGCGATTGGCCCATAATGTCAGTTCTGTTTTGACATTTGTGTAATAAACAGATCCGAAATACACGTTAATAAACAATGTTACGCTACACTGCTCCAGAACGCGGAATATTGCTGACTGACTTTTGACCAATAATCAGTCGGTGACTTTGGTACAACGTGAATTTCGTCGCAAATTTCCTGGCCCTCCAACGCCTACTGGTGAAACACTGCGACGTTTAGCCGCTCGCCTGGAAGAGACTGGCACAACACGAGATGCTGCCAGGCGTGGCAGACCCCATAGTAGCCGTTCTGCATAGAATATTGCTGCTGTAGCCGAGGATGTCATGGAAGCGCCGTCGACAACGACCAGACGACGTGCCACGCAAATGGGTATCAGTCGACGGTCTTTACAGCGAATTTTGGTACATACAAGATTTGAAGATGTTTCCCTACAAAGTCTAGACTGTGCATCAGCTGTTAGCTACTGACCGCCAAACGCGTCTAACATACGCTCAAGCCATCCTTAATCACCACCAAGAGGAAGATGATTTTTCATCAAAAATAATCATGAGTGATTAGGCCCATTTCCATCTTAGCGGGCACGTAAAAAAGCAAAATTTACGGTTCTGGGGCACTGAAAATCTGCGTGTAACCCACGAAGAGCCATTACACCCGCTCAAAGTCACTGTATGGTGTGCTGTTTTCGCTGGAGGAGTCATCGGACCTTTTTTCTTCGAAGACGTCGCGGGCAAACGGTTACTGTGAATGGTGAGAGCTACAGAGCAATGATCCACGAGTTCGTTTTGCCGCAACTTGATGAATTAGGATTGGAAAACATGTTGTTCCAACAGGACGGTGCAACGGCATACACTGCACGTGCCACAACCGATAAGTTAAAGGATGCATTTCCCGGGCGCCTAATCTCCCGTTTTGGCGATTTGCACTGGCCAGCAAGATCGCCTGATTTGACCGCTCCATACTTCTTTTTGTGGGGCTTTTTGAAGTCGCGGGTTTATGTCAACAAGCCTCAGACTCTTGCAGCTCTTAAAGACAATATCCGTCAAGAATGTGAGGACCTATCGCCGGAAGTTTTGGCCAAAGTGATGGAAAATGCCATAAAAAGGGCTCAAATGACAATCAACTGTGGCGGCGGTCATTTACATAACATCATATTCTCGACTTGATGTAAAAAAAATTAAAAGACCAAATAAAAATAATCCTCAAGAATCAACGTTTTTAATTTTTTTAAATTACAGTCAAAAAACATCGGAAGTTTACTTTTGCGCCACCTTGTAGTTGATGAACAGATGGTGGAGTCGATCTGCATCTCTTGGGTCATATCCTGGATTTGTGTTTGTGTGAATATCGGTCGGTCGTGGATTTACCAGGTCTACAGCCACACTGATAAGGTTCAATCAGGTTCGCAAGAACGGTCCTTAGTCTTTCACATTACACACTAGACAAGTCCTTGTATGCGATGGGGAAAAGGCTAATCCCGAGGTAGTTGGTACACACACTTGGATCGCCTTCCTTAAGCACAGGACATGGACACTCAGATTTCAATCATCGGGCATGCACTCCTTGAGTCAAATCATGTTTATGAGCTGGTGCATTTGAAATTGGAGTGTTATTTCCGCCCTCAGCAGAGCACTTAATAGCTTCTGCCGTATCGGAATGTCGAATGCAACTTTTTAGTCGATAAACAGATAATAGGTGTTGACTTGCATTTCTTGGGTCTTCACCGGGATTTGTGGTAGTGGGGATATCTAGTTTGTAAAAACGAGGTCTGAAAATGTATAAATATATATAAATTTCTATTGTTCCTATAAGAAGCATAGGGTCTCGTGGTATAAAGCCACATAACACACTAGACAGGCCTTTGTTGGCAATGGGTAAAAGTTAGTACAAACACTCGTATCGCCTTTCATAAGCACAGGACATAGAACACTTACAGCCCAATCATCGGACATGAATTTCTTTAGTCGAATCGTGTTTGTTAGCTAGGTCATGCACGCTGCCAGCTCATCGCCGCCCGCCTGAATAGCTCTGCCGACAGTTCTTTGGCTCACGTGACTTTATTGCTTTTTAGCCATGCAATTGCCGTCCCGATATTATTTTGCATCGTTGCTTTACCATCTCTATTGTCGTCGATTATTGGCATGATTTCGTCAGTAATGCTACCTTCGGGAATGAGCAGAGTACGGAAGTGTTCCCTCATAATTTGCAGCACACTCTGCATGTCCGCGACTAGATTTCCATCTCTGTCCTTACAGTTGAGGATCCCTGTTTCAAACCTTTTTCATTTAATCTTTTAGTAGAAATTTTGGACTTCTCTTCTATCCCTGCATTTTTTTCCCACCGGGGAAAGTTATATCGGTCAAAAATAATTATACTTGTTCCGGCGTTTAGCTCGGTCTCATCTAGGTATCGAGATATATCGATTTCAAGTTTGTAAGTATCGTAAAAAAGAATTTGTCACGTTTTAGGCTCTTTTGTTTGACATAACTCAAAAACGATTCTAAATTTGATAATTTAAATTGCTTTAGTTTCCTTGTATAAGATTTCTCAGCATTTTCAACAGTTTCGCAGTTATAAATAAAATTATAAAATTAAAATTACAAAAAAAACAAATTTGCCAAAAGAATTTTATTTGAAAAATAATAAAAAATCCTCAACTGAAAAATGTGTCTTACTACTGCCACGTTATGCCACAAAACCTATGAACGAAATGAGACAAAGATGATGTAGATCGATTATCGCGTTTCGCTTTTATTTACAATTAAGTAAATGTATTTAATTTTGGAAAATATAAGTTTTTTCCATTCAGGATATATGAGAGGTGACACGCCCAACTTCCAGATAATTTGGTACAATTCAATACATTGTGATTAATATATTATAGACAAATTGAGACAAATTTGGTTCAATACCAACAACAATTTTGGAAAATATAAGTATTTTCCATTTCAGGATATATGGGAGGTGTGCGTGTCGTCTGAGATAATTTGATATAATTCAACAGAGTTGTCAATAACATATCAGAGACAAATTGAGATAAATTTGGTATAATACTAACTACAATTTTGGAAAATATAAGTTTATTTCATTTCAGGATATATGGGAGTTGAGCGTGTCCTTCGAGATAATTTGATTTAATTCAACACAGTTGTCAGTAATATATCAAACCAAATTGAGCCAAATATTGTTTAATACCAACAACCATTTTTTAAAAATCCTAGGGACGATTTTCCCTTAACTTCGTTTTTGTATTCTTTACTAGTTATAAAAGTAATGTGTACTAATTATACTTTCAGTAAATATTCAAACACTTCTTTGTGAGTATTGACTAAATAAATAACATTTTTAACAAAGATCAACTAGCAAGACTATTTGGCTAAACTATGTCATAAGCTCCGTTAAAAGTTATGTGGAGATTATGCATTGAAAGTACCTTTGTATGGGACGTAATATTCAATATTAAAGATTTCGGAAACTAGAGCTAACTTAGAAAAACATCGTTCATCATACTCGACTAAGGTTAATCCGTCAGGTATCCCACTTGTTACGTTATCAGCCCAACGGAGGAAAATGTCTATGTAAAATACTGTGCTATGTATGCAATCATCGTACCTGTGCCTTATAAGTCTGCACGTTTTGCAAGTAATGAAATTGTAGTAGCTGAGTTATGATGATACTGATGCTGTGATGATATTCTGATGATATCAACGTTGACAGCTTTAACAAAAAAGCCCCACCACCAGCCAAGACAACAGCTGCCAATCATAATCAGATGAATACACTCGTTGTTCGCTGCAAACGTGTATTCTTCTACCTATACATATATATATATTGATGCAAATGTGTGTGTGTGTGTGCATATTGATGTAAACTACGTCAAGTCAGTCAGTCAGTGAGAAAAGAGCCTTGAGATGTTATTAAAATGAATTGATGCCATTCAATACTCAATTTATGTCAATGAAATTGACAATGACAGCGACAGCAGCCGCACCGGCTTCGATTTTGTTTCTTTTGTTGATACTCCTGTCAGTTGCTGTTACCACAGAAAGTCATATTACAACATCGTACGTGGTATCAATATGAGCATACAACAACAACAATGTTTTTGTTTGTAATCAAAAATATTTTTCATATAACTATGTGGTATGTGGTAGGCAGATTGTGTTTGCTAAGGGGAAGGCAAATTTCCAATATTTTTTTCTGTACCTTCCAAAAAACAGTTATATTGAATATTTCCAACAAGTATTTGATATTTGGCTCCCTAAGTTTGAGGGGTCACAACATGATGATATCACTTGAATAGATGTCAAACAGCCATCAATAGCAGATGACAAGGTTTTCCATTTATTAACGATTCTTTTAAGGGAACAACACTGAATACTTATACGAGTATGGAAGAACGTATTTTTAGCTTTTATTGTCTCTCAATGATTTGTAGTATATATTGCTTACGAAAAATATTGATTAGTGTTAAGCAATGAATAACCAACATTTTATTTCAGAAGGAATCTTTGCTATTCCTTCTCCGATTTAGTGTATTCACTTACTGCCAATGCCGACTGTCGAGTATCATCAATCAATAATGGGAAATTCATTTATTATCCGTAAGCCCACGCAGTTGACCCCGTCGAAATGTGGGGGTGAGCGTCGTGTGATTAATGGTTCTGTAATGCGAGGGTAAATCGTTTGATTTACACTTCGTAGATGTAAGTGGTATATATATACTGCAAAAAAATTATTCAAGTACTATCCATACGAATTACTAGGCAATGTCCTCCTACAGAGAAATACACAATTCTGCCATGATGAAACATTTTTTCATAGCCGCCTAAATGAATTTAAGGCATATGCGCATCCAATAAGGCAAAGTTCGACGTACTTTGGTAATTTAAATAAAACTAGTGGGCCCGGCAATGCTTCGCTATTGCATATTAACTTGTACTATATTTCACATTTAGGTTTACAAAGTACTTTAAAACGATACTTAAGCTCGACAATAATATGTTGAGTTTATTAATTTATGTAACTAATTTCAAGTAACTCCTTAACATGGAAGTTAACTAATTAAGTTTTATTGTTTTAAATTCTAAATATGATAGGCTCAATGACGATAGTAAAAAGTTCATCATCAAAGTCGTATCTACAGTTTCGTCATGTAGAATAAGTTTTGTCTGTATGTAGGGAGAAAAAACACTTCTTTCACAAATCGAAAACAGAAATTCCTCTAAAGATCAATATTCAATGTTTATATTTATCTGTAGTAGCGGGAACCGTCTGTATACTAACTATGTCTTTGGGCGTAAAGATCACTTTTGTTATGCCTTCTCCTCCTATTGACCGCAAATGAAAATTTCGTTTGAAGCTTCATGCCTTTAGCCATAAAAACCTCATAAAACTTCCATATAGCCTGTTCATTAGGGCGGATCAATATTTTCGATCGGAATCCACGATCATCAATACCTAGTTCGCGCTGAGAAGCATGAAGATTTCAGGTAGACATTTTTTTTAACAATGAGCATCTATTGAAGCCTTCAGACCTATGGGCCCCGGCTGTAATTTTTACCTACAATTCCGATGCTGGGAGACCAAGACGAAGAGAATGGTATATTTTTGACATTGTTTTCTGTATGCCAACACTCAGAGGCCATAACTTTTTAACCAATACATAGATTTACTTCTGCAATACTTCATTTAGTTTGTTTGGAAGTCAGTATTACGCAGGAGTTTTCGGTTTGTGCTCATTTAAAAACAAAAAAAAATTCTATCTGAAATCTTTCTGCTTATTAGCGCAAGCTAGGAATTGATTTTAGACACAAAATTTATTGGTGAAATTTTCTAACAATTCATCGTAGATTCCGAATTTGGTTACGATTTTTGCAAATAAAAAAATGGTCCACCTTACTATTCATATCTCTAGGCGAACTGCAATATACTGTGGAATTTTGACAGTTATAACTACTTATTTTAAAAGGTGTGTGGAACAGCCCACTTCCACTCTTACTGTAATTCATACTGCAACAATAACATATGTAACAAATTACATCTTCATACCTCTGATAGTTCATGAGATATAGACCTTCTGATTGTCAAGTTGTATGGGCGGTGCCACGCCCCTTTATCCAATCACAACCTATAGACAGGGACTATCTACAGGTCACCAGTACCACTTGGTAAAATTTTCGTATCAATCGGTCTAATAGAAAAGCCGTTAGAGCGATTTTTGAAAAGGGGGCGTGGCACCACCCACTTTCACCTTAGCTGTAATAAATACTGCTCCAACAACATATATACCAAATCTCATCTTCATACCTCTGATAGTTCATGAGATATAGCCGTTTTGATTTTCAAGTTGTATGGGCGGTGCCACGCCCTTTTATCCAATCACAGCCTATTATAGCCAGGGACTATCAACAGGTCAACATTACCACATGGTAAAATTTTCGTATCAATCGGTCTATTAGAAAAGCCGTTAGAGCGATTTTTGTAAAGGGGGCGTGGCACCGCCCACTTCCACCTTGGCTGAAATTAATACTGCTTCAACAACATATATACCAAATCTCATCTTCATACCTCTGATAGTTCATGAGATACAGCCCTTTTGATTTTCAAGTTGTATGGGCGGTGCCACGCCCCTTTGTCCAATTGGACCGACTTGTAAATCTAAACCATCCGGGGCACCACCCAAACGCATACAAAAAAATTTATGCAAATCGGTCCAGCCGTTTAGGAGGAGTTCAGTCACAACACACGTACGGTAGAATTTTATATACGAGGGCTGCTATATATATTTCTGGCCTAGGCAACAATAAGTGTTGCCAGGTGCAATCTGATATTTCCATTGGAAAGGTTGACATTTTTTAGCATAACATCACTCAGAACGTGTTGTCATTTAATCGTGAATTGTTAAACTTACAGAGCTTTGAACAATTCAATTCCGTTAAAAAAAATGGAATTGACACGTGAGCATTTTCGTGCGATCATTTTTCACAACTTTCGACGTGGATTATCCAGACAAGAGTGCATCGATGAACTTAAGTCTTTGTATGGTGATCAAGCACCATCATATAGCACCGTGAAAAACTGGTATAACGAATTTAATCGTGGTCGCAGTTCGCTCAACGACGAATTCCGTGAAGGTCGTCCAAAAACGTCCGTTGTGCCAGAGAACATTGATGCCGTGCGTGAACTAATAATGCAAGATCGTCATGTGACATACCGGGAGATAGAGGCATCCTTGGGCATTTCTCCCACCAGCATACATTCGATATTACATAAACACCTGACCGTAAAAAAGGTTTGTTGTCGTTGGATCCCGCACAATTTGACAATCGCTCAAAAAAAGGCTCGTGTCGATTGGTGCAAAGAAATGTTGAAAAAATACGATCGCGGTGCTTCAAAAGATGTTCATAAGATCGTCACAGGTGACGAATCTTGGATCTATGCGTATGAGCCCGAAACAAAACAACAATCGACCGTGTGGGTCTTCGAAGACGAGCCAAATCCAACGAAAGTTGTTCGTGGAAGAAGCACTTCGAAGCAAATGGTCGCCTGTTTCTCCGGCAAAACTGGTCATGTGGCGACTGTTCCGCTTGAGCAACGAAGGACGGTCAATTCTGAGTGGTACACCACAATTTGTTTGCCTGAAGTCTTCGGAGAAATTCGAAAAACAAACAAGAGAAGACGAATCATTCTTCACCATGACAACGCGAGCTCTCACACATCGGCTCAAACCAGCGCCTTTTTGACCGGCCAAAACGTCGAATTGATGGGTCATCCGCCGTACAGCCCTGACTTGGCACCCAATGACTTCTTTTTATTCCCGCACATCAAGAAAAAAATGCGTGGTCAACGATTTTCGTGCCCAGAAGATGCTGTTGAAGCGTTCAAAAACCATGTTTTGGAGGTGTCTCAATCGGAGGTGAAAAAGTGCTTCGACAATTGGTTTGAGCGCATGTAAAAGTGTATAAATCAGGCTGGAGAATACTTTGAAAAACAATAAAACAATTTTTGATGATAAATATTCGCATTTTCATTATTAGGCCAGAAATATATATAGCAGCCCTCGTATAAAGATATGAGTTACTTATTCAAGCCGATTTGTATAACATCAAAACCAATCAGAACTTTTTTTTGTCTTTTATCCTTATATTTCACCTTCCTTCGGTTAACATTATGAAAGATTTTGTTTTACAATGGGGGACATGTTATTTGCATAAAATATAGCACTAAGGAGATTTTGGGGTAGCTGATTTCGAATACGTAAAAAACAATACATCGGATACATAATGGCGAACATTATTTTCAAAAATGCTGGAATTCACCAAAATTCACCATTTAGTTTTTTCAAAATTTGACTCCGGATTCGAAATCAGCGACCCCAAAGACATCCTTAGGCACAAAAAGCAATTTTAAAAAACTTCCGCCATTTCACATCCTCCATTTTATGTTTCGAAAATTTGACTCCGCTAGTAGTTTTTTTAAACAAAGCCCGGCCAAAAACCTCCTTAGGCATAATATTAGTTGAATTCTAGTATTTTTTTAAAAAAAAAAGTCCGCACTTTGTATCCGCAACTTCGTATTTTCCAAAATTGGACTGCAGATTAGAAAACAGCCACCCTGAAAAACCCTCAGTACCAAATTTTATTCACATAGTACATCTTCTTCATATTAAGGCACATTTGTTCACAGATCATCATTATCTGCCACTTCAATGTTATAGTTGATAAAGTTCACGCCGCACATTAGGTCAAATGACAGATTTTTCTATGCTAAATTGTAAAAAATTAAAGTGATGTTTAACGATTGTTGTTATTGTTTTTTAATTGGAAATGCTTCAAAACAAAGGCATGCGATGTTTTTTTTTTTTTGAGATAAAAAAAGCTCCGTTACTCATTTGTACGTCAAAGTCAATCAATGCAATTTTTCTACAAACGTGTTCGAGTGTTCAATAGTGCAAGGTCAAATTTAAGTTTGTATTTCTCGATTTGTGTTTATTATAATTTATTAATTTAAATGGAAAATAAAGAGACAGGTAAGTACTACTGTTTTTAATTATAACTGCTTTATATTTATGTCGATATACTTGAAAAGAACTAATTAGACAACAGTACCTTAAACGGGTTAATTTTTTTAAACTTTTACATTCCGTAAGCATTTAAAAATTTTGACCCCATCTGACCTCTTTCAAATTGAAAAAGTGGATTAACTATAATGTAATGAGTTAATTTTGGTTTGTGACAAATTGCGATTATTTGCGCTTTATGAGTTATGCCTTTTCTTGCAGGTAACCTCTGTATCACAAAAAATGATCTGTTTGAAATATGGCGAAAAGAATACAATAAGAAAGACAAATTTGATGCAGTTTTCAAACACGTTGTTAACAATATCAAACTTAATACTATTTCGGACGAAATGGATAAAAATATAAAGCAAACAATAAATTTTTTTTGCGTAAAATTGACACAAAAGTGGGAAAAATGTCACAGAAAGATAAATGTATTTAAGGAAGGCTGAATTCTGAATTGCATTTTGTGGTAAGCAATATTTCAAAAAAACATATTTCTACCGGTGTTGGACGCCCAACTATTCCATTCAGCGCAAAATCAGAGTTTGGAAAAAGAAGAGAAGCCGCAAATCTTTCAATTGAGAAAGCTGATACTAACCTTCTCGTTCGTGCAGCAGCAACATCGGCTCGTAAACAAGGTGATTCAGATTTGGCTGCAGTCTTAAAAGAAAGTATGAAAAGTCCGACAAGGCCATCAAAAATGCGGAAAATGTGTAATCAAGATATCAAAAAACCAATTCCACTTTCTGCGGATGAGGCTTTAGCTTTCCTTCTTGAATACAATTTTTCAAAAGAACAATATAATGCAATTCGCTACGAAAGCAAATCAAGAAACTGCGATATTTATCCACACTATAATAAAATTACAGCCGCAAAATTAAAATGCCAACCTCAGTGTATAATAGCAAATGAGACTCATGCTAAAGTTTCGTTGCAATCTAGTTTACTTCATACGGCTGAAAGAATTGTTGAAATGCAAAAGGAAGTAGTTCAAGCTGTAATGGAAGCGGAGGAGACAGATTTTTTAAGCTCCGAATTAATGCTAAGCTATGGGTTTGATAGTAGCACTGGTCAAGCTCAATTTAAACAAGCATTTAATGAACCAAGTTCGTCAAAAAACTGCGATGCCTTCCTTTTAGCTACTTCAGTTATTCCCTTACGTTTAATGTCCTTATCGGGAAAGCCAATTTGGAACAACAGCACACCGCAATCTGTAAGATTTTGTCGTCCCATTAAACTGGAGTACGTAAAGGAGACAAAAGAAGTTGTTCTAAAAGAAGAACAGGACTTAAAAAATGAAATTGACGCTTTGAATAACCTTCGGATATCAATTGGTGGGGGAAAATTCGTTGAAGTTTCATTTAAATTGTTTTTAACACTAATTGATGGAAAAATCTTAAACATTATAACTGGAACGAAATCAAACCAGGCTTGTCCCATTTGTGCTGCTACTCCTAAGGACTTTATGAACACATTTGATTATAAAAGTGAAGTATTCTGCGTAAAAGAGGAAAACTTAAAGTTTGGACTTAGCCCCCTTCATTGCTGGATAAGAGTTTGTATTACATTTGTATTACATTTGGGCTATAAATGCAAATTGCAAAAGTGGCAGATACGAGGTGATGATAAAATAACTATATTAAATAGAATAGAAAAAATACAAAACGATTTTTGGAGAAAGCTCGGACTTCGAGTGGACATGCCCAGAGTAGGTGGTTTTGGTTCCACAAATGACGGTAACACTGCTCGTCGAGCTTTTACTGAGCATGATATTTTTTCAGAAATAACTGAAGTTGACAAAGATATAATATTTCGATTCAAAATCATTTTAATTTGCTTATCCTGTCATTTCAAAATTGATTCAAATAAATTTGAAATATATTGCTTTGAAACAGCAAAACGTTTTCAGGAGCAATATCCCTGGTTGCCAATGACTGCCACGGTCCATAAAGTGCTCATACACTCAAAACGAAAAATAGAAAACAGCGCACTACCAATAGGATTTCTTGGAGAAGAAGCTTCTGAATCGCGACACAAAATATACAAAGGCGATCGGTTGCATCACGCCCGCAAAAACAGCCGCACCAATAACCTTTTAGATGTATTTAATAGGGCTGTCGATACTTCAGATCCATTAATTTCCACAACATTTTTAACCAGACGCTTACAAAATCGTAAACGTTCATCACTTCCACCTGAAGTTATTGAGCTATTATGTTGCAGCCAATCCATAGAAGAATTCAAGCTTAGCAACCAAGAAGAAGAAATTGATGATATTGATGAAACTGATATAATTGATGAAAGTGAAGAAGCCCTTTATGATTTAAATTTACAAAATGAATTAGATTTAAGCTATTTCTAAATGTTATAATATAATAAAAAAATCCATTCATTGTATTATGCTTGTTTTAATGGTTAATTATTGATCGTTAATAGGTTAAATTCCATTTTTTATGAAAGTCTTACAGGTTTTGGTTTGAATACCATGTTTTTATAGTAGTTATTAATTACGCACAGAAAATTTTCCATTTGACCTATAGTGCGCCGCCTTCGAAACGACTACAACAACTTCTTTTTGTCCTCTTTCACCATTAGAAACCCATTGACTGTTTCTTTTGGAATAGCTGAGAAGGCTGCAGTCACATCACACAGTTTTCGACCCTGGTGTTATATCATCAGTGTACGCTAGGTTGGTCGTAAAAATCGAATAACTCAAGAACGACTAATCCAATTTTGATGATACAAAAATCATACATTAGAGAATTAATTTCATATCATAAATAAATTTAATAAAAAAAAACAGTACAGAAATTGCAGTCAAATAAACTGACTGATATATACCTTCAAGTAAACCGATTTTTAATTAAAACTCCTTATGTATTATTATATGCCTGCTTGTGGAGCGTAAAAGGTTGTAGATAGGACTTTCGGTCAGTTATTAATATGGGAAGTACCAGAAGGGGTGTGTCAAAAAGTTTAGATTTCTGAGGTTATGCCTTTTTTTACAAAATATGCCTTCTATTACAAATTTTGACCAAATTGCATTATCCCCCAGGTGCCTGTTTGGAAGTTATGGGAGAAATCTTAATTATTCAAAAATAGGTCATTTTGTATGGGAGGTACCAGAAGGTATAAACCGATATAGTTTATATTCCTTCTTGAGTCCAATTTTCATAAGCAAACATCTTATGCAAAATTTGAGTGAATTCAATGTGCTTACAAAAAAGATATGTATGTAAATCAATGAGGGTCAAATCTGTCATTTGTATGAGAGATACCAGAAGGGGTGTGGCAAAGGTTTCGGTTTTCTTAGGTTTCCTCCCGTAATCCGTTTGGAAGTTATGAAACAAATATAAATTATCCAAAAATATGTAATTTAGTATGGGAGGTGCCGGAAGCGTAGTTTTGCAAAATATTAATACGTGTATTGGGGAATGGGACTTTGCCCAGAGGCTGAAAGTTACTGATTGTCACTCACTTGGGAGTGACCAGAATCAATTCCTTTGCGGCACTGTCCAAGCAGCTAACCACTTTCGGTCTTAGACCAAGTATTCCCTAGGCAATGACTTTAAAGCAACCGCTTAGAAGTTAGCTAAAGTTAGAAGGCGAAACGTTGAGTAACCTAATCGGCATGCTGCCACCGATGCGTCTTAGGAAGTAGGTAACAGAAGTTACTGAAGCTCAACACAGGCTCTCCTAGTGGCTTTGGCAGCCCCAAAAAACTAGGATCGGGAGCGGTGGCCTAATAAGCCACTCTCCTTAAACAAAATTTATTATGAAAACACGGAGAATAAATAAAACAAGAACCCCCCAAATGTTGACGACCCCCGCAAACGATATAAGGACCATGATTTAAGGATATGCACCTGGAATGTCCGAACTCTTTACAGAGATGGTGCCTCTATCCAACTGCGGATGTCCTCGACAAATACAAGGCTGACATCACCGCCATACAGGAAATGAGATGGACGGGACAGGGATGCACACGACGAAAGAACTGTGACATCTTTTACAGCTGCCATGCAGAAAGACACGAATTTGGATGTGGTTTCATAGTCGGCAAGAGACTTCGACACCTGGTCTCGCGGTTTAACCCTGTAAGTGACCGAATAGCCACCATTCGCATCCGGGCGAAATATTTTTACATCACGCTGATTTGTGTACACGCCCCGACGGAAGATAAAGACGATGAGATTAAAAATGCATTTTACGAACGCTTAGAGGAAACATGCGACCGCTGGCCTGGCCACGACATTAAAATTGTTCTGGGAGACTTTAATGCAAAAATAGGAAGGGAAGATGTTCTTGGTCCATCGATCGGTAAATTCAGCCTGCATACCGACACGTCAGACAACGGGTTTAGGCTGGTAAGCTTCGCAGCGGGAAGGAACATGGTAATGAGTGGAACCAGATTCCAGCACAAAGATATCCACAAGGCAACTTGGCTATCCCCCGATCAAAACACCAAAAATCAAATTGATCATGTGGTAATTGATGCCAGGCATGCATCTAGTGTCATGGACGTGCGTGTGATCCGTGGTGCTAATATTGGCTCGGATCATTACCTAGTTGCAGCCAAGGTTCGCACAAGATTGAGCAGAGCGAAAAACGCACGTAACCAAACACAAAGAAAGCTGGACATCGCGAAGCTGCAAACCCCAGGGATAGCTACTGCTACTCCAACCAGCTCTCCCAACTTTTACGACACAACGCCTTTATTTCTGACGTTCCCGATACACAGTGGCAGCATATTGTGCATTCCATGGCAACCGCCGCAACAACCGTGCTAGGATATGAAAAACGGCGCTCAGACGAATCCTGGTACGATGAAGAATGTCGCATAGCGTCTGAGGAACAGGATGCTGCTTATAGGGCAACGCTACAACCAATTGTAACCCGTGCTGTTAGGGAACGGCATAGGGAACGGGCAAGACAGCTATTTAGGCGAAAAAATCGTCAGATGAAGGAACGGGAGAACGAGGATACAGGGATAGAGGTGAGGCCCGAAAATTTTACCAGAAAGTAAGAGCAAATGGAAACGGTAATAGCCTCCCCACCCGTAAGGACAGTGATGGAAATCTGGTCACGGATACGCAAAGTGTTCTGCACATATGGAGAGAACACTTCCAGCAACTGCTGGTTCCAGAAGGCAGCGCACGTGAAGTTATCACGCCAATTGTCGACGACGGCTTAGATTGCCCACCACCAAGTCAAGCCGAGGTAAGAAGAGCAATATCGCGGCTGAAAAACAACAAAACAGCCGGTGCCGACGGTCTGCCCGCAGAGCTCTTCAAGTCCGGTGGCGAGGAGTTGATAACGAGCATGCACCAGCTCTTGCGCACGGTTTGGCTTAAAGAGTGCATGCCCGACGATTGGAATGTAAGCGTATTATGTCCTGTGCTGAAAAAAGGTGATCCAAGTGTGTGCTCCAACTACCGCGGGATCAGCCTTTTACCCATCGCATATAAGGTCCTGTCGAGTGTGATATGTGAAAGACTAAAGCCAGTGTTATCCAACCTGATCGGACCTTATCAGTGTGGCTTTAGACCTGGAAAATCAACAACTGACCAGATTTTCACACTTCGGCAAATCCTGGAAAAGACCCAAGAGAAACAGATCGACACGTACCATCTTTTTGTCGACTATAAAGCTGCCTTCGACAGCCCGATACGGCAGAAATTACTTGAAGCCATGGCTGAGTTTGGTATTCCAGCGAAGCTGATACGCCTTTGCGGAATGACGCTGACTGACACGAAGTCTTCAGTGAAGATTGGCATTCTATACCAGACGAGGCCTAAAACAAGGCGACGGCCTATCGTGCGATCTCTTCAACATTGTGATGAAGATGATAATGAGAAAAGCTGCAGTAAACACAAGTGGCACTATATTCAACAAAAGCCACATGCTACTCCCGTACGCTGATGACGTAGACATCATCGGTCGAAAACTGCGGGATGTGACTGCAGCATTCTCGGGTATACAGAAGGAATCAGCGAAAATGGGCCTAACGGTGAACGAGGACAAAACGAAGTTATTAGTTTCAACGAACAAAGAATCTACTCGTTTGGGAAACTGCGTGAACGTTGACAACTATAATTTCGAGGTGGTAGATAATTTTGTCTACCTAGGCTCCGCCATCAACAAAGAAAATAATTTCAGCCTAGAAATCCGGAGAAGAATCCTGCTTGCAAATAAATGCTAATACGGACTAAGCAAGCGATTCAATGACAGGGCCCTCTCTCGACGAACAAAACTCCAGCTATACCAGATACTGGTTCTACCTGTCTTAATGTATGGCTCAGAATCCTGGGTTATGACACAAGCGGATGAATCGGTTCTGGCGGTATTCGAGAGAAAAATACTCCGTAAAATATTTGGATCCATCATCGTTAACGGAGAGTATCGGCGTCGTATGAATCATGAGCTGTACACTGACATTGACGTGGTCAAACGCATTAAGGTGCAACGGTTGCGTTGGCTAGGTCATGTTGTACGCATGGACGAAAATGCTCCAGCTCAAAAAGTCTTCGACAGTAAACTCGATGGACGGCGCAGAAGAGGGCGACCAAACTCCGTTGGAAAGACCAGGTTACTGAGAACCTTACAGAACTCGGTGTGACTAACTGGAGAAGAAGTGCAGAAGATCGAGGCGCTTATAATATTTTTCTACGTGCGGTATATAATCCACTGGGATTGCATAGAAGTACCAGCTAAGTAAGTAAATTTTTATACCGATCGGTTAAGGTTTACTCAAGTTATCCTGCACACGAGCAATCCAGCACCCTTGATTCGGAGCCAAACAGCAGTACCGTTAGTAAGGTAAGGTAATGTTTAAGAAGTGCTCGCGTAGCCCAAAGAAACAACTGTGGGCGAGCACCAATCCCCCGGTAGACACTTGTTTTTGTCCATGGAGGATCCGAGGTAGGTGAATTCATCCAGAACCACCAAGCAATATTTCTTAACGTCCACTGCGTTCGGTGATACCATTACCTTTTTCGTGTCCTCATTTACTACCAAACCCGTTTTTTGCTGATTCCCTTTCCACAGAAGACTGCTGTTACCTCTCCCATCGTTCTACTGATATTGTCGATATCATCGGCATATGGCTCTTATTTAATAAGATGCCAGACATGATCACCGCTGCTATTTTGGAAAGTATGCATGACAAACCATCACCATCATCAAAGTCCTCTAGTCTTACCGAATGGTACATATAGAGTTTTGCCAATCCGTGAAAAGGATTTGATGTTCGTAAGGGTGCACCGGAAGATACCGATATCTTCGAGGGACAGCAAACTCAGACATGGTCTCGTATAGTCGACGACTGATAGGGCTATCAAATGCGGCTTTGTAATCGATAAAGAGGTGGTAAGTGTCCATATGGTTCTCATGGGTTTTCTCCAGAATCTGCCGTAGTGTAAATATGTGATCCGTTATAGATTTTTCCTCAATTGGTTTTAGGCGTTTACACAATACGCTATAGAGGACATTATACGCAAGCGGTAAGAGACTCATTATTGTTTTTATACTCATTACGGTCACCTTTTTTGAAGACAAGATCCTGCTCACTGAGATTCCAGTGCTCGGGCACGGTATCCTGAAGCCAAATATTTTCTATGATCTATTGCATGTTCGGAATAAGCTCATTTCCACCTACCTTTAACAACTCAGCTGGAACCATCAGCCTTAGCGGGTTTTTTCATCTTTATGCCTGATATGGCAGCTATAATCTCAGCTTGGCTCGGAGGGGAACAGACGCTGGATTGTTGAAGAGTCTTCTGCAATCGTGTGTTCAGACATCAACAAGCTATTGAAGTGATCTTTCCATATCCTCAGATGATATGTGTCAAACTATTTTTAATGGGTCTTTTCCGAAATTGTTTTGGGGTGAATATGTGGTCAGTTGTTGGTTTGATCCTTTATCAAAGATTGCATAAAACCAATATGCGCTAAAATTATCCGAATTTACCAGATCCTAGTTTTCGAAGGCGGTCCCCAGAACATGAAAATGCAATATTTCTCTCATAGACTATAATTGATACATAGGTAGCTGTCCCGCGTTTGCACTACATAAATTGTGCCCATACTCAAAAGTTATCACGCAGCTCTCCGAAAATTTTACATTTTTAAACTAAAGTCTACGTATTTCGTATATTACAATATTCATAACTCACTTTAATCCTACGTAAGTCAATAGTAAAACAACGATTAAATCCACAACTTATCATATCTAAATATTGTCATGACACATCCAGTCACCCAGTCAGTCATTCACTCACTCAGTCACTTAGCAATTTCAAAATACAAATTCCATGTTATGACTTTATACACAAGATTTTTTTTTTGTATTAGAATTGGGAATGTGGTAGAGGGGGTTGAGCAACTCTCAATGATTTTGATAGACTTTTTTATATCACATGCGACTGACTGGGTACATATTACACACACTCGTCAACTTTTATGGATTAAATTGTCAAAAATTTTGACATTTGCATGAAAATCAATTTGCAAGCTGTCAATCAAATTGATATCAAATTCATAAACACATACCACATACGACCAAAGTATAGTAGTATAAGCTGCTATCCATAAATGGAGGAAAGGGGGGGAAGCCAGAGGGTGTCCCGATCAAGAAAATTGAATTGGGAGCTGCTTAATAAAACTCTGTGCAGGTGGTGTTGATGAAATAGACATAGAAAAATGTCTGAAAGAGCTTTGTATACAAAATACCAATAAAAATCTTAAATAAATTACCAAGGCATTCGCCGCACCATTTTTTCGTTGTTAATGATATTTAAGCAGATTATATTGGACATCTCAACGAAAGACCCATTGAGAATTTACGACAAAGCTCTTGTGATTTTATGGAGGGATTAAAGAAAAAATGTGGTTGAAAAAGCTATGACGCGACGAGATCATTAAGACCTCTCATCATCATCAACAAGAAGCCATTAAAATCACAATCAAACAGCCGTCGTATCATAAGCATCATAAACTCCAGCGCACAGTCAATTTCATTGCCACCTACTGGTTCTGTTGGCTTAGTTTTGTTGTTGTTGTTGTTGTTTGTGGAACACTGTGGTAGACTTTGTCGATTGTCATCAGCTTCTCTTAGCGCATAGGTTGTTCGGCTCCGACAATTTTATTTTACGATCGGTCATAATTTAACAGATTAACGAGTTGAAAATTGATTTCACTGACACTTAATGTCAAACCATAAATGTGAAATACAAAACAAAACATTTAAATATCGTACTTAATCTGACAGCACTCGGTGAATGGCCACAAACAGTGTTCAGAAGACGTAAATGTATACTACATTGAAGAAACTGTTGACTACACAGCCCCGTACGCTCCACATCCGAGTTCGTTCGTTAGTGGGTACGGTTGAAGTGTGTTGGAGTCAATATCATAGGGATTTAGATGACAACATTTAACAGATTAAATTTTATTGATGTTTAGATAAGTATTCGGATGATGTTTCGTGCTTAAGAAACATAGATGTATAATCAAGATATAATTTGGAAATGAATAGACCTATTAAGGGATTATAAACCTGAAGCTAGAAACTACGCCAAATTGGTAACATGTGTTTCTTTTTACATGGGTGGGTGTGATTGGGAAAACAACATTGGGGTAAAATACCGCAAATAGGGTCAAATAAAACCATTTTTAAAGGTCTTGAAACAGATATCTTATAATATTTTAAAGGAACTCGACGTAGCATGATGGCTTCAACACGCGACTTCCATGTGGGACATTCATGGTTCGATTCCTGTCTTCAGTCATTTACATTTTTTTTTTCAGTGTATTGCCGAATCTATCGGCATGTCTAGTAAAAGCTTCTCAAACAGTGACGGTCGCATTCGTCGATAAGCAAGTAGGATGGTTAGAACACGCGACTTCCATGTGGGACATTCATGGTTCTATTCCTGTCTTCAGTCATTTACATTTTTTTTTCAGTGTATTGCCGAATCTATCGGCATGTCTAGTAAAAGCTTCTCAAACAGTGACGGTCGCATTCGTCGATAAGCAAGTAGGATGGTTAGAACACGCGACATCCATGCGGGAGATCCATGGTTCGATTCCTGTCTTCAGTCATTTACATTTTTTTTCATTGCCGGCCCCCTCGATGTTGCCGACAGCAACTTCGCAGTATAGTGTCGATTCTATCGGCATGTCTAGTAAAAGCATGTACATGATGGCATATCTCCGACATGGCGAATTAGGGCCGCCATTAAATAAGCACTATACTACATAGGGTGTTCTCTAAATAGGTACCAATAGGAGGGTGATGTATAGTGTCTGTTCAATATTGGGCGACTTCCCGGTCATGAATTGTCTCAGAAAGAGCGGATGAATTCTAATTCTAGCAGTATAAATAAAATGCGGATCTTGTTGGGCTGGGCTTGCCACCCTCCACCAACGAAATGTCAGTGAATAAAATTAAAAATAAGAGAACGAGAAACCCCTAAAATATTGACGACCACCGCAAACTGTATAAAGTCAACGATTTGAGGAATATTAAAACTCTATATAGACCAAGAACCTCTATTCAACTGGCGGATGGTCTAAAGTAGGATAAGGATTTGTGGTCGGTAAGAAGCAACGACACCGAAAGATTGAAAGTTAAATTTTTCCACATCATGCTCATGCTTCGGCGGAGGAGAAAAGAGGTCAAAGATGAATTCTACGCCCGACTTGAAGAAACAATCGACCTTAGCCTGGGCCGTGACTTAAAATCGTGCTGGCAGATTATAGTGCCAAAATTGGCCGAGGAAATTTATTTAGCCAAACATTCAGAAATTTCAGTTTCATACCGACACATCGCCAAACGGATTCAGACTGATTGATTTTTCTGCAATAACTATTTTGCTTTGACATATCTGATAGAGTTCGCAGCGCTTTCGGATCTCTGTGTAGGAAGAAACAACAAAATGTTTCCGAATAAAACAATGAATTTCCCTTCAAATTTCCCTACAATTTACATTCTGAAATCTTTCAGACATCGGTACGACATGTCGTACATCAGATTTCCCTCAGCTGCATCGGTCAGACTTCATGTCAACTACTTCATACGTGTTTAGTAACGACTTCGGCCCGATTTTGGATCCGATATCGAAAGATTTTGACGACTGCCGTACCGATTTCGACTCTACTGATAGAAAACATGAGAGCTAAAGGAGCAAAATAATGTGAATTCTTCATCTTCTTAGAAAATTTTTAAATAGAACAGTTTTTCCTCCTGCCAAGACAATATGGACATCCCGTCAAAGACTCCAAGAGCTTACTGAGGATAAGGAAAGATCAATCGAGTTGATGTCCGAAAACTCGATTGCAGAAGACCCTGAATCAATGCGGGACGAAAGCATCGACTGTCACTGTGCGAGCCAAGCTGAGACAAAAACTGTCATATCCCGCCAAAACATCAACATTTGCTGGGGCTGACGTTCTTCTAGTTGTTTAAATTGGGAAGAGGTGGGCATGCTTTAAGCTTGCAACCACTCATAGAAAATATTTTGACTTAGGAGAGAATGCCCGAGTACTAGAATCTCCGTGTGCTGTATCGAAACTTGTTCTAACTTACGACAGTAATTAGGTCTTTGCTAATATGCATTTAAAATGCCTGTTTTTATTATGTTAACGCTAATATTGCAGCTTTTACCGCTCATAGATTACAAACACAAATGCGGCATAATTTTTGGCGAACCATTCTATTCCACACACTACATTACATACATACATATTGTCTATTGGGACAGCACACGTTACTTTTATATAATCAATACTCTTAATAATTCTTAAATAACGCTAACGATATATGCATTAGCATTTAAGTGGGATATAATATTAACTTGATTTCATGACAATTTTTAAGGTTATCAGCGACAGTGCGGTGAATGTGAATGTCACATTGTGTTATTTTATTATTGCAAATTAAAAAAAAATACCTATAAACTGTCGCTCTTAATAACAGTGATCAAGTAATGCAGCTAATGTGTGAGAAAACTGGCACATAAATAATGACATAATCTGAAGTTTTATTGACAGCACAGTATTCTACTCTACACAGTGCACTGACAGTAGCTGTAAGCTATGAAAGAGACTGACATTATTTTCAAATAAATATTATTGTGCTTATGGTTTAGGCAAAACTGTGGGAAAATGGTTCTAGATTAAGAAGTCTAGAATATCGTGTATATAAAACTTTTGTTTACAATCTTTATTTGAAACTTTAATCTATTTTTTTTTGGAATTTAAGAAAAATGTTTAGAAATACGCCGCGGTGGCCTAATAAGTCACTCTCCTTAAATTAAAAACTATTATGAAAACATTTGGGAAAAAACGAGAACTTCCCCAAATGTTGATCAATGTTGATCACCGCAAACGTTATAGGGAACATGCATCTGCTATGTCTGAACTCTCTACAGATATGGTGAATCTATCCAATTTGTAGATGTCCTCGACAAATACAAGGCTGACACCACCGTCACTAAGGAAACACTATGGACGGGACAGGAATGCACACATCTTTTTCAGCTGTCATGAAGAAAGACACGAATATGGATGCGAGAGACTTCGCCATCTGGTCTCATAGTTTAACCCTGTAAGTGACATTTGTGCATACCTGGAGGAAATATAGAACCACCGCCCTGCCCCTGACATTAAAATTGTTCTAGGAGGTTTTAATGTTAAAAGAGGAAGGAAAGATGATTTGGTTGAGCAGTCGGAAAAGGGGGACCAAATTTTCGTTGGATGGACCAGGTAAAAGAGCTGTTATCTAAACAAGTTGCTACGAACTATATAGGGAGCGCAAAAGAACTAGTATGAAATCTATCAGCGGTTCAAAATTAAAGTTTTAAAAAATCAAAAATTGACTTAATCGGTTTGGTAAGTGAATCATTCACATGGTAAACTTGATAAATAATCCACAATTTTGAAAACATTTTATTTGATATTAAATCATATTAATATCATTGAAATCTCCATAAATTTTAGGCAACTAAATTCCTTAATACTTTTATTAATTCATGATCATATGTTACGACTGTCCTCAAATTCAAATTCGGCGTCGGGAGTGTGAAGCAAGGTAAAACTTCTGATCGGTTTAACCCAGAGTGATCCTTGCCAATTACATTTCAAGTCTGCTCACAGAGCTCCGTATTCGTGGTACTACTGCGGTGGGAGTACCTCCACGTATTGACGCCTGGAAACGTGCCTTTGACACCCGTCAGAGCACGGCTATCTGTGAGAGGCGAAATCTAAAATCCAGGGACGCCGGCTCAGTGTGAGCGGTACCCTGGTAAGCGTCTGACCCAGAATGGGCAGCTGTAATAAAATATTGGCAGGAGGAGAAAACTACGACGTGGTGCGCTGGGATTGAAACCCGCCATCGATAGAACCCTGTATAGACCAGGACCTCCATCCAACTGGTATAGCGGTCATGCGAATAAGAACGAGTTTGGATGTGGATTTGTGGTTGACAAAAGATTGCGAACCACATATCCACAGTCAACCCGGTGTGTGAACGTATAGCCACCATAAGAGTCAAAACAAAGTTTTTCCACATAACACTTATATATGCCCATGCTCCGACAGAAGAGAAAAGCGATGAGGACAAAAACGAGTTCTACGAGAGCCTAGAAAATGTATATGAACGTAGCCCGAGCCATGACATTAAAATTGTACTAGGCGATTTTAATGCCTAGTTTGAGTCTGCCATCGGAAGAGACTGCACACTGAAACATCGAACTATGGCATTAGACTGATTGATTTCTCTGCGGCAAGAAATATGGTGGTTAGCAGCACTACATTTGACCACAGAAATATTCATAAGGAAACATGGTTATTCCCAGATCAGTTGACGAGGAATCAGATAGATCACGTGGTAGTCGAAGAAAGGCACACATTCATTGTTTTGGATGTACGACTGATCAGAGGTGCGATCATTGACTCCGACCACTACCTTACCGCGGTTAAGGTACGCACAAGGCTAAGCATGCCGAAAAACGTACGTAACCAGGCACAATGAAAGCTGTACATCGGTAAACTGCGAACGACAGAGGTAGCGGGCGCCTACTTTAACCACCTAACTCAACTGTTGCGGAATGCTGCAATCCCTGATAATATAACCTCGCAGTGGCAATATATAGCCGACTCCATAGAACGGACTGCGAGAAGCGTACTTGGGTACTCAAAGCCGTCTCAAGAAGATGCCTGGTACGATGATGAATGTCGCAATGCCACGAGAGAGACAGATGCTGCATACAGGGCAAAACTGCAGCCAATGGCAACGCGAGCTGATCGTGAACGGCACAGGGAGAAGAGACGACAGGCAACTTGTCTTTTTAGAAGAAAAAAGAAGGAGCTGAAGAAGAGGCAGGATGAGTGCACAGAGTTGCTCCGAAGTAGAGGGGAAGCCCGAAAATTCTACAAGAGTGTTAAAGCGAGAATATGTTGAAACGGGGTGCCCTCCTGCAAGGACAGCGATGGTCAGCTAGTGACGGACCCGGATAACGTTCTGAAGATATGGAGAGATCACTTTAGAAATTTACTGGATACTGACACCACTCCAGAAGACCCCGCTCCAATCCATGACGATGGTATTAACTGTCCACCTCCGAGCCAGAGCGAGATACGTATGGCCATCTCCCGCCTTAAAAACAACAAAGCTGCTGGAGCCGATGGTCTCCCTGCTGAATTGTTTAAGGCTGGCGGGGAGGAGCTAATTAGGAGCATGCATCAGCTCATGGAGAACATCTGGCAAGAGGAGAGCATGCCCGGGGATTGGAGTCTCAGTCTGTTATGTCCCATATACAAGAAAGGAGATCGTAGTGAATGTAAGAACTACCGTGGAATAAGCCTATTACCAATTGCGTACAAGGTCTTTTCAAGCATATGGTGTGAACGTCTAAAGCCAATTGTAGAAAAACTAATTGGACCATATCAGTGCGGCTTTAGACCTGGCAAATCTACGACGGATCAAATATTCACCTTACGACAAATCCTGGAAAAAACACATGAAAAGCAGATCGACACCTACCACCTCTTTGTCGACTACAAAGCTGCCTTCGACTCTCCGATAAGGAATAGGCTTTATGAGGCCATGTCTGAGTTTGGTATTCCTGCAAAGCTGATTCGACTTTGCAAATGTACCTTAGACAACACCAAATCCTCGGCTAAGATTGGTAAGGATCAGTCTGAACCATTCAACACGGAAAGAGGTCTCAGGCAGGGCGATAGCCTGTCCTGTACACTATTTAATATAGTTATGGAGAAGGTGATGAGAAAGGCTGGTGTCAACATGTCTGGCACCATATTCCACAAGAGCCACATGCCACTAGCCTATGCTGATGATATAGACATCATTGGCCGTAATCTGCGGGATGTTACTGCAGTTTTTTCATCACTAGAAAAGGAGTCAGCAAAAATGGGTTTAGCGGTCAACGAAGACAAAACAAAAATAATGATTTCGACGAACAAAGAGTCCTCTCGATGGGGACGCACCGTGAACGTTGACAATTATTGTTTTGAGGTAGTCGACGAATTTACCCACCTCGGATCTTCCGTCAACAAGCAAAATAATGTCAGCCAAGAAATTAAACGGAGAATAGTGCTAGCCAATAGATGTTTCTACGGACTTCGGCAGCACTTTAGTAACACCACCTTCTCTCGGAATACTAAGAAACAGCTATACCAGGTGCTTATCCTACCTGTTCTGTTGTATGCTGCCGAATCATGGGTGCTTACTACAACGGACATACAAAACCTGGGAGTATTCGAGAGAAAAGTACTCCGAAAAATATATGGACCTATCTGTGTCGAAGGCGAGTTTCGCCATCGGATGAACCACGAGCTGTATGAGCTTTACCACGACATTGACGTAGCTTAAAGAGTCAGAATGCAACGACTTCGATGGCTGGGACATGTTTCCAGGATGGATGTAAATGCTCCAGCGAGAAAGGTGTTCGAATGCGAACCTGAAGGACGGCGCAGAGCAGGGAGGCCCAAACTCCGTTGGAAGGACCAAGTGGTAGGCGATGTGCCATCATCTGGTAGGACTAACTGGAGAACACACGCAGAAGACCGAAACGTGTGGAATTCTTTATTACTTCAGGCCTCAAATTTATGAACTACGTTTCGTAAATTGTAATTGGCCACTTAAGTATAACAGAATAAAGTTTTGCAAAAAAATTGGAAGTCTAGCCACGCCCCTTCTGGTACCTCCCATACAAATGTACCTTACCGCCCACTTCAGATATGGAGTAATAATATCAATACATCCAATGCGATCGTAACCAAATTCTGTATTTAGTAAAGTTAAAACAGGATAACGCTTTGGCGAAAAATTTGAAGGCTACTGTGGGCGGAGTACATTAGAAATCGAGTAATAATATCAATATACTAGAAAAATGTTTTTTATTGTTTGGTCGTTTGTTTTATTGATCGTTAGCCGAATTTGATGTATCATTTGATACACTAACGTAAATTGATGTATATACAATACGATTGACTAAAACTAACAAACAAAAAGTTTATAATTGTTTATGTTTTATTGAGGGTGAGGGTATATGTAAGTCGTATTTCCCGACTGAAACTTGCTTACTGGTTTTATTGATGCTTTATGGTCTTCCGATTACATAAATATTGGACATTATTTTTTAAATTGTTAAGTTTTATGTAAAAAAAAATGTAAGTAATGTGAAAATTTTGCTTTAACCTTTAAATTAAAAGAGTTTCACAGTTCGGTTGCAGTTGATCTCATCAATTCATACCAGTGTTACTTCTGAAACCTATTCACATTATCATACTACCCTCCAACTAACATTCAATTCATACATATCTATCTGATTTCCACGTGAATTTGTATCATTCTTAACATGTCAAGTGACACATTAGACTAGTAAGGCGGTTATCTTCGGCTATGCCGAAGCTCAGATACCCTTCACCATTTGTAAAAATGGTGGTAAAACTGGTTATTTGCACTACAACTATATTTTATTACACTTTGTACCACAAACCTTCGCTTAGTGTAGGAAAGCTCGCATACAAACTTTTAGCTTGATTGCTCTTACACTGCAGCTGTAATCGTAGGGATAGACCCCAAAAAGGGGGAGTTTGTATGGGAGGTGGGAGTAGTTTTTGACCTATTGGGCTCATCTTAGAACTCAACTTCCATTTAGGGCAGCAAAGCTTGCATACAATATTTCGGCTTGATTTCTCTTAAATTACTATTGTAATCGCGGGGACTGACATATGGAAACCCCCTAAAAGAAGGATTTTGTATGGGAGGTGAGAGTAATTTTTGACCGGTCGGTCTCATCTTACCACTGAACCTCCGCTTATTGTAGGGAAGCTCACATACAAAATTTCAGCTCGATTGTCCCTAAACTACGGCTGTAATCGCAGGGACAGACCCCAAAAAGGGGAGTTTGTATGGGAGGTGGGAGTAGTTTTTGACCGATCGGGCTCATCTTAGAACTCAACCACCATTTAGGGCCACAAAACCTGCGTACAATATTTCAGCCCAATTGCTCTTATATTGCTGCTATAATCGCGGGGACTGACATACGGACACCCCCAAAAAGAGGGATTTTGTATGGGAGGTGGGAGTAGGTTTTTACTGATCGGTCTCATCTTACCACAAAACTTCCGCTTAGTGTAGGGAAGCTCACATACAAAATTCCAGCTTGGTTGCCCTTAAACTACAGCTGTATTCGTAGGGAGAGACCCCAAAAAAGGGGAGTTTGTATGGGAGGTGGGAGCAGTTTTTGACCGATCGGTCTCATCTTACTACTCAACCTCCGCCTAGTGTTGGGAAGCTTGCGTACAAAATTTTAGCTTGATTGCTCTTAAACTACGGCTGTAACCGCAGGGATAGACCCCAAAAAGGGGGAGTTTGTATGGGTGGTGGGAGTAGTTTTTACCGATCGGGCTCATCTTAGAACTCAACCTCCACCTAGTGTTGGGAAGCTTGCGTACAAAATTTCAGCTTGATTGCTCTTAAACTACGGCTGTAACCGCAGGGATAGACCCCAAAAAGGGGGAGTTTGTATGGGTGGTGGGAGTAGTTTTTACCGATCGGGCTCATCTTAGAACTCAACCTCCACCTAGTGTTGGGAAGCTTGCGTACAAAATTTCAGCTTGATTGCTCTTAAACTACGGCTGTAACCGCAGGGATAGACCCCAAAAAGGGGGAGTTTGTATGGGAGGTGGGAGTAGTTTTAGACCGATCGGGCTCATCTTAGAACTCAACCTCCGCCTAGTGTTGGGAAACTTGCACACAAAATTTCAGCTTGATTTCCCTTAAACTACGGCTGTAACCGCAGGGATAGACCCCAAAAAGGGGGAGTTTGTATGGGAGGTGGGAGTAGTTTTTGACCGATCGGGCTCATCTTAGAACTTAACCTCCGCCTAGTGTTGGGAAGCTTACACACAAAATTTCAGCTTGATTTCCCTTAAACTACGGCTGTAACCGCAGGGATAGACCCCAAAAAGGGGGAGTTTGTATGGGAGGTGGGAGTAGTTATTGACCGATCGGGCTCATCTTAGAACTTAGCCTCCATTTAGGGCCGCAAAACCTGCGTACAATATTTCAGCCTGAGTGCTCTTATATTGCTGCTATAATCGCGGGGACTGACATACGGACACCCCCAAAAAGAGGGATTTTGTATGGGTGGTGGGAGTAGGTTTTTACCGATCGGTTTCATCTTACTACTCAACCTTCGCTTAGTGTAGGAAAGCTTGCATACAAAATTTTAGCTTGATTGCTCTTAAACTACAGCTGTATTCGTAGGGATAGACCCCAAAAAGGGGGAGTTTGTATGGGAGGTGGAAGCAGTATTTGACCGATCGGGCTCATCTTAGAACTCAACCTCCGCCTAGTGTTGGGAAGCTTGCGTACAAAATTTCAGCTTGATTGCTCTTAAACTACGGCTGTAACCGCGGGGATAGACCCCAAAAATGGGGAGTTTGTATGGGAGGTGGGAGTAGTTTTTGACCGATCGGGCTCATCTTAGAACTCAACCTCCGCCTAGTGTTGGGAAGCTTACACACAAAATTTCAGCTTGATTTCCCTTAAACTACGGCTGTAACCGCAGGGATAGACCCCAAAAAGGGGGAGTTTGTATGGGAGGTGGGAGTAGTTATTGACCGATCGGGCTCATCTTAGAACTTAGCCTCCGCTTTGATGATAGAAGCTTGCGTTTCAAATTTCAGCTCGATATAACATAAACTGCGGCTGTAATCGCGGGGACAGACAGACGGACAGACGGACAGACGGTCACCCTTAAATCGACTCAGATTTCGATGCTGATCATTTATATATATATATTGTTATACCTACCACGCCTCCTTATGGGCGTTACAAATGGAAGAACAAAATGAATATACCCTTCACTCCGTTCATGCGCATGGTGAAGGGTATAAAAATATTCAATCTGACATTTAGACTCTGCAGGACGTCCTCGCTGTGTGCGCTACTACTTTTGTTTTGAATGTTCCCTGAGCTCCCTGTCGCTTGCAGCAAACATTCATGAATCGTCGTATATGGATCGGTTGTTTTTGTTACGAGTATTAATAGTATGTTGTTGCTGTAACCGGTGCACCGCGGTGTTGCTGTTGTTATTGTTGTTCATGTTACTTGTCGCTGTTGTATTGCCACATCACTGCTGGTATCTTTTCATGTGTTTTTGTTCGAATTTTGCCGTTTGAATGAACTGAACTGCTGCTAGTGTCACTGTCACATTGTCAGTAATTGTCACTTTTGTTGTCAGTTTCAATATTGTGTTCTATGATTTGACATTATTGAATTCTAAGATATACACTCACTCACTCACTTACGTTCTAACACTATGTAAGGACAATCAAGTAGAAAACTGTCACAAAGAACAAAAGGTGTGTCACTGGGACTTCATATCTCATTTTCACAAATGACATGAAATTCTATTGTTTGTTCGGTTTCTATTGTAGGAAAATTTCCTGTTAAATTTAAGTAGCTCTACAGAATTTCATCTTAGATATCCGGTATGAAGACTGGAATGACTCATGGCATATCAGATATAAAGCATTGTGTCAATGTGACACTCCTTTATTTAAGATCATTAGAGAAGCTGTCCCTTATTGTGAGATATTAGTACATGTGCATGGAAATAGCATACACAAATGATGGAAAGAAAAACGGGGGCATTATTCTCAAATTATCACATCCCTAAGTTTGAGTTGTTTACAATAATTGTTCGTTAATTAAAGAAAACCAGAATGTGTGTTTATAAGTACTTCTGAGAGACTTATCAGTAACTTATGAACAGTTGGCCAAATGTCTCATATATCTTAATAACGGACGGAAGACAATGCAGTAAAGCATGGCCACTATCTTTATAAGAGAAAGTTTTCCTATACCTCATTCATGGGATACAAAAAATTTATATAGAGGATTGTTTACTGGTTTTACCCCCGATTTACTTTTTTGGATACTCATATCATCACCCCTAGCACCCCTATCACTAATTTGCATTATTTCTAAAATTTGAATACTTTTGACAATTCCGAAAGTCAACTTTTTTTTAAGAAGCTTTTACTATCCAATAGCCGATTGACTCGATTCCTCGGAAGTTGCTGTCTTTAAAATCGAGGGAACCGCCGATCAAATAATTGTAGATGCATGACAGCCTCTAGTCCTAACCTTCATGTCACAGTCGGTCGCTTATAAGTTCTGATACTATGTAGAATATATAACCACCGGGTAAACTCTGTATTGTAAACTAAGATAAACCACATTTCTGCCATTTATTTTTGCATCGCCAATATATTTGCTATCATTTCTCAATAATTTATTTATATTGTACTCCCAGACGTTTTGTAAAAATATGTACACATAAAGACTATGATTTATTACAAAAACCATTAGCCCAAACACACAAAATCGTAAATTAAATTTATTTGATTTCTTTCGTTACGCCATTAGACCAATAAACAAAATTAGTTTGATGTAGGAGGTCAAATCGATTTTGTGGCAAGGAAAATTCACATCTACACAACATTTAAAATTCCACGGAAATGGTTTAACTAGATGGAAATTCACGTTCACTGACAAATTTAATACCACAACAACATATAAATGATGGAAATGAAAATAAAGCTCATTAGAAATAAACAAGAGATTACTCGAAAAGTATCTTGTTATTTGGCGGAAATATTTGAAACGAAAATTCCAGCTGATTCTTGGAAAATTTAGAAATTCATAAAAGAAAACAACGCAACGGGTGAATGCTTGTCGGTCTTTTTGATCTCTTATCGACCCGTAATAGTATCTATGAATGTGAATGTGGGGGAAACAGCTTCCAAAACATTGTTCCCAAACACCCCCTCCAGTAGGCTAGAAGGTATTGAAGCAGAACTAGCGTGCGTTCATAGAAATAACAACTCATTATGTAGTCATGATGTCTGGTGATTATCCCGCTGTTTAGGTGGAACCACCTCCAATATTTTTTTGATGTAATCAGCAAAAATACACACGAAATTTCGTGTGCGTTTCGTCGGATGATCACAAGTTTTGTATGATCACTCACTAATTTTTCAAGGCACAAGAGGTATTTTCTGTTTCATCTTCAGTCACTCATCATCGACATCCATCAATCACAGTAAGTTATTATGATGATGTAGTTTACACTTAGGAAAAAAATATTTTTGAAATAATGTAAAATTGGAGGAATTCCAGTTTGATTCGAAAAAATTATGAAATGCAATATTAATTTTAAAAATGTATAAGCAAAATGTAATTAATTGTGATTAGAACAAGCGGAAGATACTACATGGTTCAAATCCTTTTCCTTTCATTCTTTCATCAACGGCACTCTCGACCTTGTTAACATTATTTGCAGAAAAAGTCAAGTAAAAACGTTTAAAATAGTTGACATTCGCATTCGTCTATTAACATGTAGGTGCCGTTATGTGAGTTTGAAAATAGAAAGCGAGCTTATTCTTAATAACACGAAAAGCGATTCGCATACCTCATTCATGGTCCGTAAAGTTCTGTGGTTTTCACAGATAACCGCTTATCTGAAAAATTCAATTTTTTCAGGAGAATAAAAATACGAAAAGAATCGTAAGCCTAAATTACTTAACCATTTGTAACTAATATTTACAAACAAATATGCATTATATTTATGAAAGCGTGTACTTTTTAAAAACAATAATAACCAGTAAGAAAGTTTCAGTCGGGCAACCCGACTTACATATACCATCACCCTCAGTAAAATAAAAAAAATTGCTATTATATTGATATTATTACTCGATTTCTAAAGTGGGTGGAGTGCTAAATTTGTATGGGAGGTACTAGAAGGGGCGTGTCTAGACTTCTAGGTTTATCCTCCAAAACTTTATCCTGTTATAGCTTTACTAAATACAGAGTTTGGGCACGATAGCGTTGGATGTATTGATATTATTACTCCATCTCTGAAGTGGGCGGAAAGGTACATTTGTATGGGAGGTCCCATAAGGGCCGCCGCTAGACTTCAATTTTTACTCCAAAACTTTATCCTGTTATAACTTAATAAAATACAGAATTGGGGCACGATCGTGTCGAGAATATTGATATTATTACTCCATCTCTAAAGTCGGCGGCGTGGTACATTTGTATGGGAGGTGTTATACCTTTACTAAATACAGAATTTGGGCACGATCGTGTCAAGTGTATTGATATTATTATTCCATCTCTAACGTAGGAGCGTGACTAGACTTCCAATATTTTTTCCAAAACTTTATCCTGTTATAACTTAACAAAATGCATAATTTGGGCACGATCGTGTTGAGTGTATTGATATTATAACTCCATCTCTAAAATAGGCGGAGTTGTACATTTGTATGGGAGGTACCAGAAGGGGCGTGGCTAGACTTAACATTTTTTTTCCAAAACTTTATCCTGTTATAGCATTACTAAATATGGAATTTGGGAATGATTGAGTTCGATGTATTGATATTATTACTCGATTTCTAAAGTGGGCGGAATTGTACATTTGTATGGAAGGTACCAGAAGGGGCGTGGCTACATGCCCATTTTCAATACCGTAAGTAGTGTTGGGGAAATATTAACTCGTGCAAAATTTGAAAACATTTGGTTGTTTTCAAATTCGAAGGTTATCGTGCGAACCATCCGGACATCAGACAGACAGACGGACATGGCTCAAACGAGCCATTAAAAAGTCATGAATCGAATTTGGTTCAAACAAACCTAGGGTCTAAAGTCACTCCTTCTATGTGTTACACTTTTGGGTCGTATCAAATGATGTATAACCTCATCCCTAAGGGTGATATTAGGTATAAAAATGATATATACCCTCATCCCTAAGGGCGATGGTATAAAAAGTAAGGGTAGTCTAATAAAATATTGAAGAAAAACTTCTTAGCACATAAAAAATAGTGATAAAAATCCAAAAAGTTTGCGGTTTCGAGGGAAAAACATGCAGATATGTCTCACAAAGCTCCGTCTTCGTGGTATTACTGCGGACTGAGTACCTCCACTTGGAGACGCTTGAAAACGTGCTTTTGACACCCGTCAGAGCATGTGTAATTGTGAGAAGCGAATAAAATCCAGGCAAGAGGAGAAAACTGCAACGAGCTTCGCTAGGCTTGCAACCCGCCATTGACGTTTGATCTATTGCAATGAAAATAATAAAATGGACCCCCTTTAATGTTGATGACCATCGCAAACGAATTAAGGACCATGATTTCGGGATATGCACCTGGAATGTTAGAACACTGTATAAACCAAGTGCCTCCATCCAACTGGCAGAAGTCCTTAATATAACCGCTTTACAGGGAATGCGGTGGTGGGGCTCGCGCATGAAGACGTGCGACATCTTCTATAGAGGCCATGAGTACCAGCACGAGTTTGGATGGGGATTTGTTGTTGGCAAGAGACTGCAACACCTAGTCTCAAAGTTCAACCCGGTGTGTGAACGTATAGCCACCATAAGAGTCAAAACAAAGTTTTTCCACATAACACTTATATGTGCCCATGCTCCCACAGAAGAGAAAAGCGATGAGGACAAAAACGAGTCCTAAGAGAGCCTAGAAAATGTATATGACCATAGCTCCAGCCATGACATCAAAATTGAACTAGGCGATTTTAATGCTAAAATAGGCAGTGGGACCGATGGTCTTCCTGCTGAATTGTTTAAGACAGGTGGGGAGGAGCTGATTGGGAACATGCATAAGCTCATGGACAACAAGATCGTCGTGAATGTGAGAACTACCGTGAAATAAGCCTATTACCAATCGCGTACAAGGTCCTTTCGAGAATATTGTGTGAACGTCTAAAGCCAACTGTAATAAAACTAATTCGACCATAGCTGTGCGGCTTTAGACCTGGTAAATCTATGATAGATCAAATATTCACATGACGACAAATCCTGAAAAAAACTCATGAAAAGCAGATCGACATGTCGACTTCAAAGCTGCCTTCGACTCTCCGATAAGGAATAGACTATATGAGGCCATGTCTGAGTTTGGTATTCCTGCAAAGCTAATTCGACTTTGCAGATGTACCTTGGAGCACCAAATCCTCGGTTAAGATTGGTAAGGATCACTCTGAGCCATTCAACACTGAAAGATGTCTCAGGCAGGGTGATAGCTTGTCCTGTATACTATTTAATATAGTTATGGAGAAGGTGATGAGAAAGGCTGGTGTCAACATGTCTGGCACCAAATTCTGCGGGATGTTACTGCAGTTTTTTCATCGCTAGAAAAGGAGTCAGCAAAAATGGGTTAAGTGTTCAACCTGGAAAAACAAAAATAATGATTTCGACGATCAAAGAGTCCTCTCGATGAAATAGCACCGCCTACGTCGATCTTCTGTCTGTAAAATCAATAATGTCAGCCAAGAAATCAAGCGGAGTATAGTGCTATCCAATACGGACTTCGGTAGCACTTTAGTAACACCACCTTATCTCTAGATACGCAGAAACAGCTGTACCAGGTGTTAGTTTTACCCGTTCTGTTGTATGATGCCGAATCGTGGGTGTTTACGACGACAGACATTCAAAACCTGAACCATGAGATTTATGAGCTTTACCACGACATAGACGTGGCTGAAAGAGTGCAAATCCGTCGACTACGATGGCTGGGACATGTTGCCATGATGGAGGTAATTGCTCCAGCGAGAAAGGTGTTTGAGGCAAACCTGAAGGACGGCGCAGAGCAGGGTGACCCAAACTTCGTTGGATGGAGCAAGTGGTTGGCGACATGCCATCATCTTGTAGGACTACCTGGAGAACGTACGCAGAAGACCGAAGTCTTTAATACTTCAGGCCTCAAATTTATGAACTACGTTCGTAAGTTGCAATGGGTCTCTTTAGTAAAGTAAGTAAGTATTTCAGATTAAATATACATATGGTTGGAAGGGTGTAAGATTTTCTTTCCGAAACCGTTAAGAATTGAACAATCGGTTAAGATTTGACAGAGTAATAAGCCTTCAAGTGGGGAAAGTGACGAAAAACCGGGTTTTTAAGTCAAGAATTTGAGGGTGTAAGGGAACTTTGATATACAAATTCATCTTGTACTCGACCAGACCTACAATTTATATGGGAGAGCTTCCCTCATTTCATTACAAGAGGCGCTGCGATCGATACTGATTATATTTGCACTGATCGCGCCTGCGTTTAAAGATAATTTAATAGGGATCATCGTATAAAACTTGGTACTCATGTTTGTATATTAAATCGTTCTCATTCAATGTAAATCAGCAGAATACAGATCTTCTAGGGCGAACAGAATACCGTTTAATCCGAGGTTCCAAAGTATGTGGAATAGAACACCAAATTGGGGTGTATGCCTACTGACAAATCTATTGATGTCTGATGGCCCTAATTTGGCTCTTGTACGTCTCTCTGTAAGAATATCGTTCATAAGCCTCCTGACGTCTACTCCTAGTTTTGATAGTACCATGGCTATCGTATCGGGAGTTAAGTTATCGAACGCACCTAGAAAACCGTCCATTGTCAACCTTCAATAAATCTTGCCAAGTCACGCTGAGCTGTCTCATTGGACTTACCTGTGCAGTAAACATTTTGCCTGTCCGGCCGGTCGAAGTTTGCCTTTATGTAACTGTCACTCTCAGTATTTGTAGGGGAAACGATGACAGGCTGATTGGAATTCCTTCAACCTATGTGTGTCCGAAAGTGTCTCTACGAATGCTATGATAATATAAACAATTTAAAAACTTATTGAACAAATTTCGTTATAATAACTTGTCTTGTCTTCTATGTCTCTCTGTACTGCATTTTAGAATTGATATAATTGTCACTTGCTCAGTTGTAGCGGTTACGCTCAATAATTTTTCTCAGTGTATTCTCATATCCCTTGTATCTTTCGTAAAACATTTGTCAGTTTGTGATCTTTCATAATTTCTTTAACACAAACATTAACACATGTGTATATGTGCGGGTATAGCCCAGGCGCTGTTGTAAAAATGTAGAACATAACATTTGAACTATTAACAACAACAACAGAAGCAGAAACAACAACAAATATCATGTATCATCGTCATTATTATCATCAACGCCATCATTTGTTTAAGAGAAAGATCCAAAACATCTACAATCCTCACAATAATAATGAATTCAATAAATTTTCCGGATTTTTTCTAACGTAGTATACGTTATGTGTGCGCCTAAATGATCTTTTCTTTTCCCGGCTCTTGAAGCGGCTACTGCTGCCACTGCTGCCCAACGAGTTAATGTGTAGTTGAGTAGGCTTCGCTGCTTCTCATGCAGGGAGCAATCAAAGTGATAGAGTGAGTACAGGGGAGACCCAACAATAATCAAATGATCAAAGGCATAGTGCGATCCATCAACACAAGCAATCAAATTGTATATAAACAAACAAGAGATCAAAAAGCCGCCCTCTTTCAACAAAAAGTGAAACCCATATGAATTGTTCACTTAAGGCACCAGCAGACCGTAGTGAGCATCAGACTTGTATCCAGTAATAGCGATAACAACAACAACAAGAGATTTTTCAAATTAATTAACAAATTTGAAAGAAATAATACACACATTTCCACAGTCCCCCTACCGTTCAGTCAGGCTAAGGATGGATCGATTGAACATGCTGTGATATATGAAATTTAGCATTTAATCAACGCAAGATGTTAACGATACGCGTCGGAGCGGTGTTTGGTGCTATGAAAATGATCCTAATAATTAGGAACATATCTGTTGTTATAGTTGATATGTGTTTCAAGATATTTATTGCTTCCGACTTTTTAATTCTTTTTCATGTTTTGTTTTGTTCGTATTTTAAGATAATTTCAATTTGTTAATTATTATGGAATTAGTTATAATGCAGGAAACGCTCTTAGGTCAGGCATTTGAGTAATAAATTAAAATGATTTATCACACGTAGCCTGTCTGAAAGCACAACTTATGTCAAAGTTGAGCTTTTAGAGTAAGCGTTACTAGACAGGTGGCGACTTTTTTAATGCAATGAAATTATCGTGGTACTAACATCTAAAACGGTATAAGAGGTATGAATGAGCTTCCTATGTTTATTGAGGTAATATGGATTCTCTTTTAAATCTTAATAACAGGGACCCTAATATATGCCTTGAGAGCTACCTTAAGTTAGTTAGGCACCCAGTGTGGAAATTAAGCACGCCTTTCCGAAAACATGCATAGAAAACGAATTTTTTTGGTTTACAATCCCATTTTATCCCCCGTTGTGTTTGAAACTCCCGTTAGGTTGGGTTACCCATCAGGCGCGTCACATGTGGTGAAGTAGGTTATGGCCTTGGTAAAAGACTGCTCGCGAACCCACCTAGTTCCAGCCGCCTATCGGGTGAAGGTACGTCAGGAGGACAATCTGGCACCTGAGAAGCTCGCAGATCACCACTTATCGGATGCGGGAGGGGACTAGATGCCGACCTGGATAAGAAGTTAATGTTAAAGCCATGTCTCCGGCATTGACCCCAAACCCTGGGACGGTGTAAGTGCTTTCTGCACGAGAGAAGGTGACTCGTGAACGTATGGCAAAAGGGGTTACATACTGGACTCTGCCGTAAGCGACGATTGATTCCTTAATGTCAGCACTAGGTCCTGAATAATATGAACAGTTCTTTAAACAGCAAACAATACATGGTTATCTCCAGATCAATTGACGAGGAATCTTATGGATCGCGTGGAAGTCGATGGAAGGAACGGATTGAGTGTTCTAGACGTACGAGTGATCAGGGGTGCGAAGAATGTCTCCGATCACTACCTTACCGTAGTTAAGGTACTAACAAGGCTAAGCATGGCGTAAAACGTACGTAACCAGGCACAACGAAACCTGGACATCGGTAAACTGCGGACCACAGAGGTAGCGGAATGCTCCTGATAATATTACCTCGCAGTCACAATATATAGCCGATTCCATAGAACGGACTGCAAGAAACGTACTTGGGTACTCGAAGCCGTCTCAAGATGATGCCTGGTACGATGATGAATATCGCAATGTCACGGTAGAGACTGTTGCTGCAAACAGGGTGATACTGCAGCCAACGGCAACTCGAGCTGTTCGTGAACGGCACAAGGAGAAAACGAGAGGCAACTCGTCTTTTTAGACGGAAAAAAAGTGGAGAGCATCTGGCTAGAGGAGTCTCAGTCTGTTATGTCCCAAATACAAGAAAGGAGATCGTAGTGAATGTAAGAACTAAATAATAAGCCTATTATCAATTGCGTACAAGGTCCTCCCAAGCATATTGTGTGAACGTCTAAAACCAATTGTAGAAAAACTAATTGGGTGATATCTGGAAAATCCACGACGGATCAAATATTCACCTTTCGAAAAATACTGGAAAAAAAACTTATGAAAAGCTGATCGACCCCTACAACCTCTTTGTCGACTTCAAAGCTGCCGTAGATTCTCCGATAAGGAATAGGCGGCTATAGGAGACCATGTCTGAGTTTGGTATTCCTGCAAAGCTGATTCGACTTTGCAGATGTACCTTGGAAAACACAAAATCTTCGGTTAAGTTTGGTAGGGATCACTCTGAACCATTCAATACGGAAAGAGTTCTGGGGCAAGGTGATAGCCTGTCCTGTACACTATTTAATATAGTTATGAAAAAAAAGGCTGGTATCAACATGTCTGGCGCCATATTCCACTAGAGCCACTAGCCTATGCCAATGATATAGACATCATAGTGCGAAATCTGCGGGATGTTACTTCAGTTTTATCATCACTAGAAAAGGAGTCAGCAAAAATGGGTTTAGCGGTCAACTAGGACAAAACAAAAAGAATGATTTCGACGAACAAAGAGTCCTCTCGATGGGGACGCACCGTGAACGTTGACAATCATTATTTTGAGGTAGTAGATGAATGTACCTACCTTGGATCTTCCGTCAGCAATAAAAATAATGTCAGCCAGGAAATTAAGCGGAGAATGGTGCTAGCCAATAGATGTTTCTACGGACTTCGCCAACACTTTACTAACACCACCCAATCTCAGAATACTAAAAAACAGCTATATCAGGTGCTTATCTTACTTGTTCTGTTGTATGCTGCCGAATCATGGGTTCTTACTACAACGGACATACAAAACCTGGGAGTATTCGAGAGAAAAGTACTCCGAAAAATATATGGACCTATCTGTGTCGACGGCGAGTTTCGCCATCGGATGAACCATGAGCTGTATGAGCATAACCACGACATCGAAGTAACTAAAAGAGACAGAATCCAACGACTCCGATGGCTGGGACATGTTGCCATGATGGAGGTAATTGCTCCAGCGAGAAAGGTGTTTGAGGCCAACCTGAAGGACGGTGCAGAGCAGGGAGACCCAAACTCCGTTGGAAGGACCAAGTGGTAGGCGACGTGACATCATCTAGTAGGACTAACTGGAGAACACACGCAGAAAACCGAAGCGTGTGGAATTCTTTATTACTTTAGGCCTCAAATTTATGAACTACATTCTTAAGTTGTAATGATGAGGAAGAATAGAAGACCAGTGTGCATCTTCTATGTCACTGCCCTGTTTTTGGTGACCTGAGATATGAAAAGCTTGGTCATCGGGCACTTGTGGTCAATACCTGTCTATTAGTAGGCGATTTGCAGAACATCCAATCCTTCATCAGAGCAACGAAATGGCTTGATGGCGACGTTGACTACAACGGGACGCATACTAGGACCCATGTGAGCTGTGTTGAACGTGGCTGTCGAATAAATCTAACCTAACCAACGTTTTATTTTTATTTACTTCTTCAACCAATATTACACAGATAATGCACTATAGTTCAAACTTTTAATTTATTATGATACATTGTCTTTGTATATTACACAATCGTCATAAACTTACAATACAACCTATTATAACTTGAGGCTAAAGTTTAGCTAGGACGTATTTCGTTCATACAAATCCATGTAAGGCCATAACAAATAAAAAAAAATTAAAAAAAAATTAAAAAAAAAAATTAAAAAAAAAAATACTAAATTAAAAGGCTATGCATTCTTTAAATATTAGTTTTTATAAATACAAAAGATACTGTCATTACCTAACTTAACTTAATTTCCCTTTGCACCCCATGAATGAGGTATGGGATAGCTTCTCGCGTTGTTGTGAATTAACACGCTTTTTATTTTTAGATTCACAACTAACGGCACCTACTTGTTTATCGACGAATGCGAACGTCACTGTTTGAGAAGCTCTTACTAGACACTTAATACTGCGAAGTTGCTGTCAACAACATTCGAGGGGAGCCGACTGGAGCCAGGTTTGAACCTCCGATCTCCCGCATGGTAGTCGCGTGTTCTAACCACTATGCCGCGGTCGGTCCCAACTGTCATTACATTATATATTAATTATTACTAATCTAAAGCCTCTAAGTAATGTGGAATCAATTGCAAAAGTCGTAATTTATAAATAACGCGTTTCAAAAATCCCAAAACTCGTCTGATTCTCTCTCTATCTTAATTTCACAAAATCGCTATAATAAAATTGTAAATTTCCTGAATCCCTTCAAACTGCCAAGAGTTTTAACAGAAATGATGCCATCGTTTGCAAATCTTGACAGCCGGCAACTTTTTAATGTTTCATGTTTGTCTTATTCCAAAAACAGAATGAATCCAGCAGTTTCAGAATGAATTACCAAATGAAAATGAAATGAAAACGAAACGAATCATACGATCGAAACAGAAGAAAAAAAAACGGCCAAAAAGGCAACAATTGCAACGATGTGATTTTATGTGCCAAATGATGGCAGCATAAACTTAAGCAATTCCACTTTGATCTGAAGCCGCCGGAACATACAAAATGTCAAGTTGCTTGCAACATCGGCCAAATGTGTGGCTGCAACATCGGAGAGCTTGAAAAGATAAATAGACGAACGTTTGTTTTATGTGACCACTTTATATGTACGACATCATCGAGTTTGCTGCAGCAAATCTTCTTGTCTTCGAAAGCCTAAGAGGAGTTTGAAGTTTGAAGTCGGTATTTTGGTTTGATTCTCGCTTAGTGGGCCACTTGATATGTCTTCGCATGCAGTGAGTAAGGAAGCTATTTAAACTGTCAAGATCCACTACGCCTGATTTGGATGTGTGACAATCGCAACTACAAACACAATGTGCCTGTCTGTTTGTACTACAAGTGCAATGACAGACGAGGTATTGGCAAAGTGGTCTTAGATTAGGACGTATTGTTTTGGGGCAACAAACAACGTCATGATCTAGAGCGGAAGAGGTATGCACAAATGGTTTTTACGAGGTCGGAAGGGAAATTAGTCGGAAATTCAAATAAAATGGTAGCATTAAAGGTTATGTTATTGTTGCTGAATATTTAAAACTAAAATAACCAGTAAGAAAGTTTCAGTCGGGCAAACTAACTTACACCCTCAGTACAACAGCAAATTTTCTATTATACTAATATTATTACTCGATTTCTAAAGTGGGCGGAGTGATACATTTGTATGGGAGGTACCAGGAAGGGCGTGTCTAAACTTCCTGATTTATTCTCTAAAACTTTTTCCTTCTTGAACTTTACTAAATACAGAATTTGGGCACGATCGCGTTAGTTCTATTAATAACATTAATCGATTTCTAAAGTAGGTGGTACCAGATGGGTATGGTAGGTACCAGATGGGGCGTGGCTAGACTTCCAATTTTTTTCTCAAAAAACTTTATCCCGTTATAGCTTTAATAAATAAAGAATTTGGGTACGTTGGGTGTATTGATATTATTACTCCATCTCTATGGTGAGCGGAAAGGTACATTTGTATGGGAGGTACCAGAAGGGGCGTGGCTAGACTTCCAATTTTTTCCAAATCTTTATCCTGTTAAAGCATTTCTAAATAAATAATTTGGGTACGATCATGTTAAATTTATTGACATTATTACTGCATCTCTATAGTGGGCGGAAAGGTACATTTGTATAGGAGGTACCAGAAGGGGCGTGGCTAGACTTCCAATTTTTTTTCCAAAACTTCATCCTGTTATAGCTTTATTAAATACCGAATTTGGGTACGTTGGGTGTATTGATATTATTACTCGATTTCTAAAGTGGGCGGATTGATGCATTTGTATGGGAGGTACCAGAAGGGGCGGAGTCATGTAGCCCACTTACAATGCAAGTAGTTTTGGGAAAATATTAACTCCTAATCCCTAAGGGTGATGGTATAAAAAGAAGGAAGAAAAGCGGTGGTATCTTAAGGGTGAACCAAACTCTCAGGTAATACTAAGAGCTAAAAAATTAAATTATTTGGCAAATTTCACGGTTTAGATCAGTCAGCGGCTTAAAATCGCCCATGGGCAACATGAGCGAGAGAGCCACATATTTATTCTCACATACATTTAATAAAAACAAACAAATGCATTCAGTCTAGCTTGAGTATTCGCATGACGCGGTTATATCAACGCTTGTTGTTAGCACGAATTTATGGGGTGTAATTTCATATCATTGCGGTCCATATTGTGACCGGCCGAGGCATAGTGGTTAGAACACTCGACTACTATGAGGGGGATCCGTGGTTCGATTCCCGGCTCCAGTCGTCTAATATTTTCTTTCATTGCCGGCCCCCTCGATGTTGTCGACAGCAAGTTCGCAGTATAAGTGTCGAGATAATCGGCGTGTTTTGGAAAAGCTTCTCAAACAGTGACGTTCGAATTCGTCGATAAACAAGTAGCTGCCGTTTGTTGTGAATCTAAAATATAAAGCGTCTTAATTCACAACAACGCGAGAAGCGTCCCATACCTCATTTATAGGTTGTAAAGGGAAATTAGGTTAACCATGTTTCGATTACTACCTCAGTCATCTTCATTTCTTATAGTAAAAAATCTATTGCGGAGTTCTTCCGTATCCTTACCGATCCATTATACTCTCGTACGTGTATAATAGACCTGGCGTTAAAAAGATTTTTTGGAATCTTGAGTGTGGGTAGCGATTAAAATATGAGATTTGATGCTAAAATTGATATAGCAAATTTTCAGGCTGATCGGATGGTGCCAACCCCAATGAGGTCAAAGGTCAAATTTTTTAAAAACCAGCAAAAACTCTTTTTATTGCATTTTATTAATTTTTTTAAATAAAATTACTATAGATATAATGTTTTTTCTTTAATTTTCATTTAAAGGGTTAATTTTAAATCAGTGAAGATATTGTATAGACTGAGAAGTCCTTACGGTAGCCCTCTACAATCTGCAACAACTACTGTTTATCGTCTTCGTTGTGTGTTAAGCATTTGTAAGAGTCAGTTATTTGTCGGACTATTTTTTCGGCGGCATTCACAACAGTAATGCTTTTGACGATCAGTTTCCCTTTAAAAAAAGGTTGGCCTAAGAAATTTGATGGATTAATAAATCCATAGAAATCTCCAAATCTTCCCAAAAATTGTTGTCGTAGTTACAAAAGAACTTAAATACTTGGATGTGAATAAATTGAAATCATCAAAATTATCCGGACCGGTCTTTATCAGACTCTGACCATCTTTTCTTTAATTTCTGAGTCTACATATGGGTCAAAAAAGGCAAGTGCAACTGTTTCTTTCGATAAATACCGCTGGTGGTTCCGAATTTTTTCCAATAGCACTGTATATATTTTTAGTATCAAAACAGCCAATAATCCTCTTTAATAGTTGCATATTACTATTTGGACAATAGAGACTTACTAAAAAAATTACATATTACGAGTTCCATTCAACTGAAATGCAGAAATTTTAACGTGTGTGTGAAAAATATACATTTTTGGACAAAAGATGTCCTTGTACATGAATCTTGCATATGACGTCGCTCCAGGTGCACGAAATGTGAAACTGGGAATGCTACCACCTCAACATATAATTTCTTATATGTATATTCAGAATATCAATTTTTGCATATGACGTCGCTCCAGGTGCACAAAATGTGAAACTGGGAATGCTACCACCTCAACATATAATTTCTTATATGTATATTCAGAATATCAATTTTTGGCAAATAGTCGTAGACTGATTGAGCTACTGTAGAACCAGTTAAATCTTCGATGCTGGGGATAGCTATAAATTTTTTATAGTTCTATGACGCCAGCCCAGTAGCCAAACGGTCAACTTTATCTATTCCAACAATTGTGGGCCGGTACCGTGGCATGATGGTTAGAACATGCGACTACCATGCTGGAGATCCAGGGTTCGAATCCCGCCTTTTTCTTTCACAGCCGGCCCCATCTTTGTTGTCGACAACAACGTCACAGCATAAGTGTCCAGTCAATCAATGTCTAGTAAATGCTTCTCAAACAGTGACGTTCGCATTCGTCGATAAACCAGTAGGTGCCGTTAGTTGCGAATCTAAAAATAGAAAACGTTTTATTTTTATCCTTTACCTCATTCATGGGGTGTAAAGGGAAATTAGTTTTTTTAATAAGTGGGAAGTAGCTTTTCGTCCCAATGCAAAACCAATGTTTCTGAGATCAAAAAAAACTTAATCTTATATATAAAAATGAATTGCTGTGCAGTTGTCTAGCTAAAACTCAAGAACGGCTGGACCGATTTTCAAAAATTTTTTTTTGTTTTATTCGATATAGCTTCCGGATGGTTTAAAAGGTTTTTTATTTTCAAAAAGTGGGCGGCGCCACGCCCCTTTTTTCAACTATCGCTCAGACGGGTTTTCTAATAGGCCGATTGATACAAAAATTTTACCATGAGGTACTGTTGACGTGTAGATAGTTCCTGACTACATTTGGTTGTAATTGGATAAAGGGGCGTGGCACCGCCCATACAACTTGAAAATTAAAAAGGCTATATTTCATGAACTATCAGAGGTATGAAGATGAGATTTGGTATATATGTTGTTGGAGCAGTATTAATTACAGCCAGGATGGATGTGGGCGGTGCCACGCCCCCTTTTCAAAAATCGCTTTTCCAATAGTCCGATTGATACAAAAATTTTACCATGAGGTACTGTTGACCTGTAGATAGTTCCTGACTACATTTGGTTGTACTTGGATAAATGGGCGTGGCACCGCCCATACAACTTTAAAATTAAAAAGGATATATTTCATGAACTATCAGAGGTATGAAGATGAGATTTGGTATATATGTTGTTGGAGCAGTATTAATTACAACTAGGTGGAAGTGGGCGGTGCCACGCCCTCTTTTCAAAAATCGCTCTAACGGATTTTCTAATACATCGATTGATTCGAAAATTTTACCAAGTGGTACTGTTGACCTGTTGATAGTCCCAGGCTATATTTGGTTGTGATTCGATAAAGGGACGTGGCACCGCCCATACTACATTTGAAAATCAATAGGGCTATATCTTATTAACTATCAGAGGTATGAAGATGAGATTTCTTATATATGTTTTTGGAGCAGTATTAATTACATCCTGGGAGGAAGGGGGGGTGCCACTCCCCCTTTTCAAAAATCGCTCTGACGGCTTTTCCAAAAATAGATTGATACGAACATTTTAAAAAGTGGTACTGTTGACCTGTTGATAGTCAGTGGCTATATTTGGTTGTGATTGGATAAAGGGGCGTGGCACCGCCCATTCAACTTGAAAAGTAAAAGGGCTTGCAGTATGAATTATAGTAAGGGTGGAAATGGGCTGTTCCACACCCTTTTTAAAACAAACGGTTAAAACTGTCAAAATTCCACAGTATATTGCTGTTCGCCTAGAGATATATATGAACAGTAAGGTGGGCCAATTTTTTTATTCGCAAAAATCGTAACCGAAATCGGAATCTACGATGAATTTTAAGAAAATTTCACCAATGCTTCTGAGCACGAACTAGGAATTGATTTTAGACATATAGTTTCTTAGTGACATTTTCTAAGAATTCTTCGTACATTCCAATACTGATATAAGTTTAACAGGTTTTTTTTTTTGACGCGAAATATTTGATTCCCCCTAATGATCAGGCTATTTCGAACTAAATAAGTTAAAAGTGCCGAGGCGCTGCCCATGCACTTCAATAGTTAACTTTTTAACTGTATCAAATAATGATCCGTACACCAGGCAGTTGAGGATGCGCAGACTAAAATATTGATTTTTTTTTAATTTACTTTACAGGTATGTATTTTTCAATTACTTTTCAGGAGAGCGAATCGGTAATAAATCATACATATAGAAAAATTAAGCAATATTCATTGTAGTTATACTACAATGGTTAAATTTTTATAGTATATCAGAGGTAACATTAGCAAACAATTGTAAATAACCTATGCATGGGGTATTTTTCTTGACATATAGAACTTCTGATAGGTATAAGTGTAAATCTAGCTGTCATGCTAATGAAGTGTGATAGACTTTCTTTTAGTATAATTTGCAAAATCACCATGTAAAAACTAAACAAGAACAACGTTTACAAATCTTCCAAATTTATTTTCAAAATGCACGTTCTGTTCGCCAAACTTATGGAGCCCTTTGTGAAGTTGAGGGTGCACATAATGATCCATCTGAGCAGCTAATAGAAGCCATCGACGCTGTAGACGTTAGTGTGACAGGGGACTCGAATTTATCGAACCGACGTCTTTCTCAGCAACTCGGTCTCTGCAAATGCTGAGGAAATATCTTGGCCTACATTCATATAAAGTCCAACTGGTAGAAGAACTAGAGCCAGTGGACGATCAATTGATTTTTTTTTATTTATCATGTCATTGCACATTATTTGATGGAGAAATGGTTCCAACACGACGGTGTTACATGCCATACAGCGCGTGAGACCATCACTCTGTTAAGCCAAACGTTGGTGCCCGAATTATCTCCAAAAATGGTAATACGAGTTCAATACAAAAATAGTATTCCAGATTATTCTTGATCGGTGTGAGAAAAATACATGACAAAAAAAGTTTTTATGGCTAAAGGCATGAAGCTTCAAACGGAATTTTCATCTGCGGTCAATAGGAGAAGGCACAACAAAAATGTTTTTTATGACCAAAGAGATAGTTAGTATACAGATGGTTCCCGCTACTACGGATCAAAATAAATAATTTTGATCTTTAGAGGAATGTCTGTTTCCGATTTGTGGAAGAAGTGGTTTTTCGCCCTACATACAGAAAAAACGTAATCTACATGTCGGCACTATAGACATGACTTTGCTGATGAACTTTTTATTAGCATTTACAACAATAAGACTTAATTGGTTAACTTTAATGTTAAGGAGTTACTTTAAATAAGTTACATAAGTAAATAAATTCAACATATTATTGTCGAGCTTAAGTACCGTTTTCAAAGTACTTTGTAGACCTAAATGTGAAATATATTACAAGTTAATATGCAATAGCGAAGCATTGCCGGGCCCACTAGTATAAAATAAATACTTATAGCTTGGCCAAAATAAAAAAAAATACATTGAAATTTCTTCGCCATGACGCCGACGCTGTTTTTTACGTTGTACACGCTAACTTGTGCTAATTAGAAGAAGATCCTCAATATTGTGAACTAACGCTTTGGAAGTTTCATTGATGGAGTGTATATCTTATGGAGATGACATATTGCCGGCATCCATACAACCTGTCATTCTGTCGTGTATAAAATGTTTCTTTCTACGTTTTTGATTCGGCATATTTCAGCAACTTGGAATGTTATCAATCTGTTTTTCATCCATCGTCTGCATATCATCTCCCAATTCATCACTCTCAAATTCAACATGTTTCATAGTTAAGTCTGAACATAAAATTAAGCGAAAAAAATAGCCACGAAAAAAATAGCCAACCAAGTTTGGGTTTTTCTTCATAATTTACTTTTCGACGGTTTTCACCCTCCTATCATTGTGTCTTTCTTTTTTCTTCATTTGTGACACGCCCATTTCTTGCTATATATTAATGAGCTTGAGAACGTCCACGTGGGCAAAATCAAATAAATTGTTATGAATTATACTTCGTGCCGGAGATTTCATAACGTTTAATGACTTTTGCAGCACATGCACTTTCATCGTAGTTATGATTCTAGTTTTTTCCCAAAAAAGGAATATTTCAGTCAACACCAATCTTGCACTTTCTCTAACTGATTTACATTTATATTATAAATTATAATATATATGTCTGTATTTGATTCTTGTCGCATAGTGTACTTCAGCGTTTATAAAACTGATAACTAATTTACAATTTATAAATGATGTTCTAATTTACAGTATTTTTATTAATAGAATTTCAAATAAAACAATTGATAAAATGCTAAAAACAGTAATTTGGTGGTTTTTCAAAATTTTGACCTTTGACCTCATTGGGGCACGTGATGGCACCATCCGATCAACCTGAAAATTTGCTACATCGATTTTGGCATCAAATCGCATATTTTAATCGCTACCCACATTTAAAATTCCAAAAAATAAAAAACCCCATATAAGCTGCGCCAGGTCTAGTGTATAACATATAATGTTTTTTCTAAATGGGGTTACCACGCTGTGTGAACGCTATCTTACTGTCTCTCTGATATGGCAACACTTAATATTATATGTCAATCATATTTAAAATCATAGCATACATGTCTGTCTTATCCTGTTTTTGTTCGTCATGCTTTCTGTTGCACAGACTGACAACATGTTCTCTCTCTATGTGTGTGCTCATATAAACACATATCACTCTTTTTACACAATCTACTAAACGAAATTGTTGCAGGAAACAACAAAAACAAAAAAAAAAAATAAAACAAAAAATAAGGCGAATACAGGCAAAAAGTAAAATGTATAAACATTGGCTGTCAAAATGAATGACTTGACGTTACATTTTATGTCAGACAAATGTCTGTCAATTGTTTTTATCTCACAGTTTGTGCAGTTTTGCCTGAATGTTTATAGATTTCGAGCTGCTTTTCTGTTTCTGGTGCCCACTCGCAATGGAGCGGACGACTGGCTGGTCTGGTCTGGTTAATGAGTGATTGCAAATAATAAACTGTGCTATAATTCTCATGAGACGTGTTTGTAATTATAAGTTCACACATCACATGCGCAATGTGCAATTTGCCTTTTTCACACAGATGTTGATTTTAATTAACATCAAAATGAATGTGAAATTTCTGTGACGGATTGCGGATGAGTCACAAGTTTTAGTGAAATTAAATCATTGGATTTTATGGTTTTGATAATGTGTAAATTTTGCAACACACTAGTGGGGTAGGCATAAGAGCCACAGTATGGTGAAAAATGGGTGAGGTTAGTCTCAATGGCTGTTCATGTTACTACAGTTGCTATTTTATGCTGCAAAAATAATCCGAATGAAACAAACCTCAAACTTTTGTGGACCTTAATTTGAGGATATACACCTGGAACATCCGGACCCTTTATAGATAAAGTGCCGCTATCCGACTTGCGGATGTCCACAAAAAACAAGGCTTACATAAATAGGAAGGGAATATGTTTGTCTAAAATTGCACATCGTGAAGCTACAAACCGCAGAGAAAGCCATTGCCTACTCCAACCAGCGTAAATACTCCTAAATACTACGACACAACATCTCTACTTCTGACGTTGCCAATACACAGTGGCAGCATATTAGAAATTCTTGGCAACCGCCACAATAACCGTGCTTGGGAATGAAAACTGTCGCTTAGACCTGGATGGTTATATGCTGGTTCCGGAAGGCAGCACATGTAAAGGTATCAGTCCAGTTGTCACCGATGGCTTACATTGCTCCCGACCAAGCCAAACCTGGGTAAGGAGAGCAATATCTTGGCTGAAAAATAATTAATCAGCCGGTGTTGACGGACTTCCGGCAGAGCTCTTCAATTCCGGTGGCGAGGAGTTGATAAGGAACACGTACCAGCCCCCACGCACGGTTTGACTTTAGGAATGCATGACCAGTTTTTGACCAGATTTTAATTTTGCTCGCTATTGCAGGTGATGATTAAAAAACCAACAGGGCTTTTCTTGTTAATTGTTTTATCCATATCGTAAATCAAACATTTCAAATTGCGTAAATCTACAATTGTGATTTTTTGTTTAGAGTTTGCCCACTAATCTGCTGTAGCCTTTTCCATTTTACTAAAGTGAATATGTCACGTATTATAAATGCTATGGAAACATGCATACGCTCGTCTGGTTGTAATCCATAAAATTTTCATTGGAATTTTCAAAAGTAGATGAGGCATAAAAATCGACACACGCACTGCACTCATCTCAATGAAATCTTCATTCACGTTACTTATACCAATCATAGGAATGGAGTATGTAATACAAATGGAATTAGCTACGGCCACAAATGATTTCCGACAATAAATTTTAGCTTTTCAAAATAACAATTCCTAAAGAGATTTCGTTTAAAATTTCTAAACTATTTCGAAAATTTCCGATTAGTTTTTGCAGCGAACAAAAGGGTTCATCTAGCAGTCAACTCGTATTTTGTTCCGGAAAACACATGAAATTAAACGAATACGTAATAAAACCTTTTTTAAGTGCTCCCGTAGTTTGTCAACCCTTTTTCATTTGTATTTGGGTCTCTTGATAATTTATGTTTTATTTGACAAGTTTTGGTTGTTAAGCCCACTATGATGAAATCAGTAGTCCATTCACATGACAACAATTCTTACTCGTACCACTTTTATGAATACCAACTGGTAGATGGAGTCGTTAAGATATTGAATTGGTTTACCGTGAAATTGTTTCATCTACCTATTCGTTAGAAGTCGACAGATTTACTGTTTCTATTTGAATTGTTTTTCGATAGGAATTACAAGAATTTGTTTTTCATTCATTGTTTGACACATACGTGTGTCCATCCGTCGGTTGAAGTCGATGCATGAATGAGTTTTTTTTAAGAAGATAGATATTTTATCGTAATTTTATTGTATGAGCGTGTTTTAACGAAAATTGACAAGGGAGATTTATGCTGCAGAAAGTGTGACATAGTTTAACCAGGGATCGTAAATAATAATTATTTTTAATTTTTTCGTTGTGGTCTTCGTTGATACCATTTTCGCACCGGTGTGTGTAAGCTTCACATTGATTGCTTGAAGCTTTGAACACTTAAGGTTGTGATAATGAGTGGAGAAGTAACAGCAAACGGCACTGAAGATGATGGTTTGGCAACCATCGAAATAGCTATCTGCCCTGCCAGCTGACCACATAATACATTTCACACAATTCTTGTAAAACAAACTCTATTAGCGATAATAGAAAACAGATCTCAAACCGAACAATGAAAGACATATTTTTTCATAATTTCATAAAAAAAAAAACATAAAAAATTGTTATTCCCTGAATTTGTGTACACATAAATATAGCGGTCTTTCAATGAATTAATGATAAAATTTTTATAAAATCTACTATTTATTCCACATTTTGTGTCGAACTTTTGCGTAACTTTTTGGGGATTCATTGCTGCCAGATGAACCTCGTTTAGGTTGGCGTCATGTCATATAGGCAATAATGCTTTCTTACATATCCTTATAAACTTACTTATTTTACCTTTGCATTCTATGAATAAGATATGGGAGAGCTCCTCGTATTTGTGTAAGTTAACACGCTTCTGTTTTGAGAAGCCTTTACCAGACATGCTGATTGATTCCACTGCTGTAAAATCGCTTTAAAGTCGGCTCTAACATAGCATTTTAAGAAAGGAAATTCGTCAACATACTTACGACAACTGGGAGCATTCCAGAGGAAGGTACTCCAAAAAAGAATTTGGACATGAGCTGCTTGAGCTTTACCACGACATCGTGGTAAAGGATTGGTGTAAATGCTCAAGCGAAAAAGGTGTTTAAAGGCGAACGGAGAGCAGGGAGACCCAATGTTCGTTAGAAGGACCAAGAGGTTGGTGCCACCATCTGGTAGGACTAACTGGAGAACTCTTGCAGAAGACCGAAGCGTATGGAATTTTTTAATACTCCTTAATTCTTTAATACTTCAAGTTGTAATGGGCCACTTAAGTAAGTATGTCTATTATTATCTGAAGCAAAATTAGGCCTTAATTTAAGGAGACTTCCAATGTGCATAAAAGTTGATAATATGGGTGCTTTTGGGGTCGGTGATTTCGAATCCGGAGTAAAATTTGGAACAACCAAAATGGCGTTTTCAACATGACGGACATTTTTCTCAAAAAATGTTTGAATTTAATTGATATTGTGTGAAGGATGTTTTTGTTGTCGCTGATTTCGAATGGGAATTTTCTAATTTATGTATTCTGATTGTTATTCATCTGGGAGTAACCAGAATCTCTCTTTTGGAGGTCCCCAAGCAGCTCACAACGACCGGGTGATCACGTATTCGCCGGGCATTACCATTGAACATCCGTTCAGTGCACTATGGTCTCCGCGACCCCTTTTCATGGCCAAAATTAAATTTTTTTAATGTTTCATATTGTTGTTTTCTCATAACAATCTGGTAGTAAATACTTTAGAGCAACAAAAAATTTATAACATATGAGTAAACAACAATTTACCGTTAGACAGCGTACCAACAAAGCTGGCATACATTTGAAGAGTTAAAATAATAATTCCGTGCGCTCTCAATTTAGTGTTCTTATATTGTTTGCTGTGTTTAAACGGAAAAAGTTACAAACAAAGTAAAGTATGGAAAATAAAGATGAAAGTGAGTACTTTAATAATTTAATAACAAAAATATGGAAAAAAATTTCAATGTTAGAAAAAAAGTAGTACAAGAACGTAACCATCGCAATTAATGATTTTTCTTTAAGTACTAAATATATAGAAGCCTATACAATTTCGGTAGCATTTGGTAGACCTAAGATAAAAAGAAAATAGTAGATTGTGATGTCATGTGTCCGTGTTCTAACTCCTGTTTTGCGGTTTTTTGCGGTTTCTGAGAAATTGGCTTTTTTTTAAGACCACCTCTTCTTTAAAAATTCAGAGCTTGTTCAAATTTGGCTGCAGGAGCACACAAAAGAAAAAAGACATCAACTTGTTTTTAAATTTTTACTCGAAAGAAGAACAGACGAATCAAATTCAGACACATTTGTATATTCTTTGAAAGAAAAAGTTCGAATATTTTGCAAGAATCTTGCATCAATGTGGGAAAAGAGTCACAGAAGGCTGGACGACTTCCAAGCACAACATGCAGTTTGGCTAACTTCAGAGTCAGTATTCGAAAAGCATCATATAGACGATATTCCAGAATATATAACAGAAGCAAGTTCATCAGGAGCTGGGCGCCCTCGTCTGTCATATGCCAAAAAATCGGATCGAAGTAAGAGAAGAGAAGCTGCCGAGCTTTCTTCTGCAAAAAACAATGAAACTGATTTGTTAGTCCGTGCGGCGTCAGTGTCAGCTCGTAAGCAAGGAAGAACTGATTTGGCAGTGGTTCTTAAAGAATCAATGGGAAGCCCAACAAGACCAACAAAAATGCGCAAGTTGTGTTTGGAAGAAACAAAAACACCTACTATACTTTCGAATGAGGAAGCGTTAGCATTTCTTCTTGAAAATAACTTTTCGAAAGAGCAATATTGCAGCATTCGTGAGAAATGTAAACAAAGAAACGCTAATATATTTCCTTCATACATGAAAATAATAGAAACGAAAAAAAGCTGCAGGCCAAATGGTATCGATATTAATGAAAAAATGGCCAAAGTGCCTTTACAAATGCTTATGTCGCACACAGGAGAAAGAATAGTGGAGCTACAGAAAGAAGTTATTGTAGCTGTTATGAATTCCAATAAAAAGAACTTAATATCAGCTGAACTGATTCTTAGCTGTGGATTTGATAGCAGCAGTGGGCAAGCTCTTTACAAACAAGGTTATCAGTATCCTAGCACATCTAGCGTCTCAGAATCTTCCCTTTTGGCAACCACCGTGATTCCTTTAAGACTTTTGGGTACGTCAGGAACAATTCTTTGGAATAATCGCACGCCACAGTCAACTAGATTTTGTCGCCCTTTAAAGTTAGAATTTATAAAGGAAACTAAAGAAGTTATTTTAAAAGAAGAATCTGATTTAAAAGAACAAATTAAGAAATTGCGCATACAAATCGATACAAATAAAAATATTGAAATAACTTTTAGATTGTACCTGACGGTTATCGATGGAAAAGTTTTGAATGTCCTGACAGGAACGAAATCTACTCAAGCTTGTCCTATTTGTGGCGCAACGCCAAAGGACTTTATCAATATTAAAAATTATAATTCCGAAAAATTTCGTCCGATTGAAAGTAATTTGAAGTATGGCATAAGTCCATTACATTGCTGGTTTCGATTTTTCGAGTTTGTGTTGCATATAGCCTATAAAAGCGATATTAAAAAATGGCAGATAAGAGAATATGATGATAATGAGGCAGTTAAAAAAAAGAAAGCAGATGTTCAAAACTCGTTTTGGACAGAACTCGGCCTCAGGGTGGATCTTCCAAAAATAGGCGGATGTGGTACCACGAACGACGGGAATACTTCTCGTAGGGCATTTGCGGAACATGAGAAGTTTGCAAAAATTACAGGCGTTGACCAAGAAATAATATTTCGTTTGAAGATAATTTTAATATGCCTATCATGCCAATTTCCATTGAATTTGGAGAAGTTTGAAAAACATTGTTTTCAAACAGCTGAATGTATTCAAACCAAGTATCCTTGGTTACCAATGACACCTACGGTCCACAAAGTACTTATTCACTCCAAAGATATAATGAAGAATACTGCACTTCCAGTCGGTTGTTTTGGAGAAGACGCTGCCGAATCACGGAATAAGATATATAAAGCTGATAGATTATATCACGCTCGAAAAACTGGCCGCATTGACAATCTGACCGATGTATTTTGCAGAGCACTGGACACATCTGATCCCTTAATTTCGTCGCTATGTGTAAATATTCGGGTTCATCAAAGAAAACGATTATCGCTTCCAGCAGAAGTAATTGCATTATTAACCTGTGAAGATCTCAGTGAATCAAATTTACTAGATACACATGGTGATCATGATGAAAGCTCTGATGAAGAACAAGAATACGATGAAATAGATGAAGAAGATGATGAAAATTTGATTTTGGAAGCCGAGTTTAGTTTACATGGAAATTAACTACAAAGTACGCTGTAAAGATAAAGTTGATTCTTCTTTAAATTCTTTTATATTTAGTATTTATCAAATATCGCAGTGACATTTAATTTTATTTTATGTAGCTCCTTTTGTAAACGTTTTAAGATTTTGAATACTATTCTATTTAGTTGTCATAACTTTTTTTAAGAAACACAAAATGTATAAATTTAAAAAAACCTGATTTATAATTTTTTTTACTTGCCAATTTTCCAGAAAACGAGAAAATAAACGCTAATTTAATAATATTATTCACTAAAATAACTAATAACTAAACTAAAATCACAAAAAAATTCATTTCATTCATATTTTTAATTTTGGCCAAGAAAATTGGTCATCGCGACCATTGTGCAGTGGTAGCAAATGTGAGAAGGCGCAATGTTGAGTAACCTAATCGGCATGCTACCACCGATGCGACTTAAGAAGTCGGTAACAGAAGTTACTGAAGCTCAACACAATGGCTCTCTTAGTGGCTTTGGCAGCCCCAAGAAACTAGGATCGGGCGCGGCGGCCTAATAAGCCACTCTCCTTAAACATAACCAATTATTTTGAAATAATAATTCTCCCCCTCAAATGTTGACGACCCCCGCATACGTTTTAAGGACCGTGATTTGTGGATATGCACCTGGAATGACAGAACTCTCTACAGAGACGGAGACTCTATCCAACTGGCGGATGTCCTCGACAAATACAAGGCTGACATCACTGCCAAAAAGGTAATGAGATGGACGGGACAGGGATGCATACGCCGAAAGAACTGCGACATCTTTTATAGCTTCCATGAAGAAAGACACGAATTCGGATGTGGATTCATAGTCGGCAAGTGACTTCGACTTTTGGTCTCGCGGTTTAACCCTGTATGTGACCGAATAGCCACTATTCGCATCAGGGCGAAATATTTTTACATTACGCTGATTTGTGTACACGCCCCGACGGAAGACAAAGATGAGGACATCAAAGATGCATTCTATGAGCGCCTGGAGGCAAAAGACCGAAGCGCTTGGAATACTTTTCTACGTGCGGCTACTGATAGATAAATGTCTGTTGTTGCTGCCATTAAAGAAGAAGATTGTTTAGGTATTAGCTTAAAAGTTATTTGGAAGTATTACTCCTTTAAGCAAGAAATTGTAATCATACTAAATTACGACGCCCCTTTGATAAATTAAAAAAATTCTTCCAAAAAAATATTTGGAAGAAGTTAATTTATTTAAATTAGATAAGCTTCCATATAAATATAATACATATAATTTAATAACCCGATTTTAATCCCGACGGCTGTGCGATGATTTAGTATCTATCTGTCATTGTGACTATGTGTTAAATAGCAAATAATGATTTTTTTTAATGGAATTTTGCTTTTTTAAAGATGGTAATATACAACGTGACTTTTACGAAATAATGTATAATAAGTATACAAAAATGAAACAACTAAAGAAAGTGACATGCAAAATATAATAAAAACCCTTGTCAAACATAGCAGATTTCTTGACATCTCTTAAACGTATAAAATTGCGAAACGAATATATAAAGAATTTTTTACATTTAGCATAAATGTCAAAATCATATAGGAAAATGTAGAGCTCTGAGAAAGTAAAGAGCAGAACTGTGAACTTTAGCTAATATATGAGTAAGTCCAACAACGGACATATAGTAACATTTGTACCAATAAACCAGTATAGAAATTTCTGGTATTTTATATACCCTAACAGCAAAACAAAATTTCGCAGAAATACAGGAGAATGGATCAGAAATAATATTTTTAGTTATGAATATGGATATAAGAATAAATAATAAAATATGTGGCATGATTGGGCTATTTATACGAATGATACAAGAATGTTTATTTTTCAAGAAAACTAAACAACTGATAAAATTTCACATGCTAAAAGCTAAAAAAAATTCCAAATCAAAACAGGTGCGACAAATTTTCAAATGTTCATCGAAGGCCTTAATATGAATTGATATTCAAAATTGTATATTTTGCATTTATAATAAAATACTTCAAATAAAACTAGCTTGCATGTGTGGGTTATTTCCTTCAGATAACGAGACATTACCCATTTCCACCTATGAGATCTATTCAAAATCGCTCATATTCCAAAATAAATGGACACATTTATGGACTTATGACCCATAACAAATTTCCATATCCCCGCCACAAATTGTAAAAATTTCTATTACTCTGAAAAATTACGAATTGTGAAATATAAGTGTTATAAAATTACAGTATTGGAATATTGGGTACGCAAATTACAAATTATTCTTTGAGTGTCTTTATTTATGTAGTTTTTTTAGAATACAATGCTATCTAATCACACACTGATGTCCATCATTTTGGCATGTAACCGTATGGACTACAATGTAACAAAGAACGCAAGAATGTGACAAATGACAACTTCAATTAGAAATGACAACAACAGCGACAAAACCAACGAGTTTTTTTTATGGAATTTGTAAAAACGAAATACATGTGAAAAAAAATAATAAAATATGGAAAAAATAAATATAATAGGGAATGAAATGCGAAAATAGTAAAAAAAGAACAAAACAACACGCAAACAACAAGTTAAAACATATGAATACAATCATATTTACAAACACTCACATTTTGATATGGGAAGAAGAACCAACCATGTAACACAATGGAGGAATTCGCAAATGTTTTTGTAGTAGTAATGATTCTTATTTACCGAAAAATTTAAAAAAAATCGACACAGAAAATCTTGAAATAGAACATTAATTGTGTAATTTTTTTACCCTTACTGAAACTTTCTTACTGGTTTTTAGTATAATTTTTGTACAACAAGTATTACATCACTATGTTCGATAAGTGAGTATAATACATTTTATTATGAATATTTTTATAACCTTTCAAATAGGAATTTGGTATAAAGGCAACAGCTGAACCCTAAGTAAATTAAGACCGATTTCGTTTCAGGACTTTTAAACAAGATTGAGCCATATCCGTCTGTTTGGCCTTCACTGATCCCCTTGAAAATTTACCAAAAATAATATTTTCCAAACTATGGTTATGGGATTGTGAATATACATAAAAGAACCACCGCTTCAGGTACATCTTACACCAAATGACATATTTTTGAAATATTATTACATCTCCCAAAACTTCCAAACGGGAACCTGCAGGCTAATTAAATTAGGTTAGTTTAACGGTCTTGTAATATTAGGCAAAACCTCAGAAAACAGATATATTTGCCCCAATCTTTCGAGCACCAAAGGGAAATTTTTCTACATCACACTGATTTGTGCACATGACCCGAAAGAATATAAAGACGATGAGACGATTAAAGATGCCTTCATACGATCGCTTCCCTAGCCACGACATTTACATTGTCCCGCGAAATTTTCATGCCAAAATAGGATAGGAAGATGTTCTTGGTTCATCGATCTGTAAATTCAGCTAGCATACCGAAAAGTCAGACAAAGGGTTTAGGATGGTTAGGTTCGCATCGTAAAGATATCCAACACACCAACAGATATCAATAACATGTAAAGATATCAATAAAACCAGTGCTATTCAAACATGATCGGGCCTTGTCAGTGTGGCTTTAGACATGGTAAATCAACAACTGACCAGATATTCATACTATAGAAAATCCTGAAAAAGACCCAAGAGAACAAATCGACATGTAGCATATTTTTGTTGGCTGTAAAGCTGCCTTCGACAGCCCGATACGGCAGAAATTACTCCATGGCTGAGTTTGGTATTTCAGCGAAGCTGATACGCCTTTGCAGAATAACCCTGACTGACACGAATTCTTTGGCAAGGACCTTACTGAGCCATTGTAAACCAGACGAGGCCTAAGACAAGGCGACCGCCTATTGTAAACTCTTCTGCATAGTAATGGAGATTGTAATAAGGAAAGCTGCATTAAACATGAGTGGCGTGATATTCAACAAATGCCATATGCTACTTGCGAACGCTGATGATGTAGACATCATTGGCCAAAAACTGCAGAATGTGAGTGCAGCTTTCACAGGTATACAGAAGGAATCTGCTAATATGGGTCTAACGATAAACGAGGACGTTTATTGACGACAGATCCTAATAGCGTCAGCCTCGAAATCTGGAGAAGAATACTTAGTACTTGCTTATATATGCTAATACGGACATAGCAAGCGATTGAATCTGGTACTGATTCTAATGAGACAATTGGTTCTGGCAATCAGACAATATTACTGAGAATCTTGCAAATCCTTGTGCAACGAGGAGGGTAAGAAGCGCAAAAGATCGAAGCGCATATAATACATTTGTACGTGCGGCATAAAATCACAATATACGCTTACAAGAAAGTACCAGCTAAGTAAGGAAGTAAGTAATAGGGATTTGATCGATTCGTTCAAGGCTGTAAAAGTGTTTAAAAGAATCATTGTAATTGGGATTTGGCAGACTCGTTTCGGACCCGTTTCGAGTCCCTAAAAGAGCTTTAAAAGGAATCAGTGAAATCAGTAGTTTATTTGATTTATATATAGGAGGGTATATATCATTTGATACGACCAAAAAGTGTAACACATAGAAGGAGTCACTTTAGAACCTAAGTTTCTTTGAACCAAATTCGTTTGTCTGTCCGGCTGGTACCCACGACAACTTTCAAAGGAAAGGAGAGGAGAGGAAAGAAAAGAAAAGAAAAGAAAAGAAAAGAAAAGAAAAGAAAAGAGAAGAAGAAAAAAAAAGAAAACAAAACAAAAGGAAAGGAAAAACCAAATGTTTTGAAACAACCCAGCAAACCAAATGTCCCGAAATCGTTTAGATTTCGTTACGAATTTCGGCAAAAGAACCCGAATTCGGTACAGATTTCCGTAAGATTTCGTGCCGAAAAACGTATGGGAGGGTTGACACGATGTCTGCAAGATTCGTCGGGGGAAATTCGCTTGTTTTTGCCGACAAATCTTTCAGATATCTTATCGAATTCTGAAGTAAAATCCTTGGGAAATTCTGAAAATTTTACCGACATGTCGAGCCGATATCTGACAGAAATCTTTTATAGAATCGCAGAAAATTCTGAGAGTTTTCCCGACATTTCGTTCTGATATCTGACAGACATCTGTTATAAAATCGTTGGAAATTCTGAAAGTTTTCCCAACGTATCGTGCATAAATCTGATAGAAATCTGTTATAAATTCCTAGGAAAGGCTGATATATTTGCCGACATATCGTGCAGATATCTGACAGAAATCTGTTATAAAATCCTAGAAAAGTCTAATATATTTGCCGACATATCGTGCAGATATCTGACAGAAACTAAACTCTTCAATATCGCTCAACTCAAGATTGTTTGTGTTACATGAAGAAGTTGTTTCCCAAACATGAACATTTTCCTTGCGGCGACATTCTATTTTTTTTACTGCTTTTTACCTATTGTTTTACCACTTTCACTTTCTTATGTTCACCTTACAAACTTGTTTATTACTTCAATTCACTGTTGAGACTGTTGAAAACAAAGAACACCAAAGAATCATAAACAAATAAATCAAATTACGGTACTTGTGTCACAACGCACAAGTAGAGACAAAATTCCCTCAGACTGTCGGTAAAGCAAAATAAACAAATAAACTGTACTTGTGTTTTCAGAAATCAAAAAGCAATAACAAAATTCCTTCAGACTTTCGTTAAGAAATTACCGATTTCGTACAGACATTTCTGCACACAAGAAATTGAAATATCCCCTAGACATTAAGCTCCGAAATCATAAAGAAATCTTAAAGAAACTTCTGCACAAGCAAAATAAACAATTCCCCGCCATATCGATAAGAATTCGAAACGATGTCGGTAAGAATTTTCTTAAGAGATCAGACAATCTGCAGGCTTGTCGGATATCAGCCAATGTCTGATTATATGGTTAGCTGGGAAGTTAACATTTCCCCAAAACTACTTACGGTATTGAAAATGGGCTATATACGCCGATTCTGGTACCTCCCATACAAATATAAAATTCCGCCCACTTGAGAAATGGAGTAATAATGTCAAATTACCCAACGAGATCTGTATTAGGAAAACTAAATAAGAAAAACTAAATTTGGAGATAAAACTGGTAGTGTAGCCATGCCCATTCTGCACCAACAGGTGAAGTTTTGGAGAAGAAACAGGAAGTCTAGCCACGCGCCTTTTGATACCTTTCAAACCAATGTACCATTCCGCCCACTTTAGAAATGTAGTAATAATATCGCGATCTTATCCAAATCCTATATTTAGTAAGACTATAGTAGGATAAAGTCTTACAGAAAAAAAAAACAGGAAGTCTAGCCACGCCCCATGTGGTACCTTCCATAACCATCAGGTACCGTCCATTTTAGAAATCGTTTAATATTATTAATTTATTAATAGATTTAGTAAAGCCCAAGCAGGACAAAAATTTTTAGAACAAATTGGAAGTCTAGCCACGCCCATTCTGGTACCTCCCAAACAAATGTACCATTCCGCCCACTTTAGAGATAGAGTAGTAATATCAATGCACCCAACGTGATCGTGCCCAAATTCAGTATTTAGTAGAAATAAATGAGGATAAAGTTTGGGAGAAAAAACTAGTAGTTTAGCCACGCCCATCTCGTACCTCCCACACCCCTTTCTGGTACCTTCCACCCAATAAACTAGAAAATTTTATGTTTTACTGAAGGTGAGGGTTTATGTAAGTCGGCTTTCCCGACTGAAGCTATCTTACTGGTTTTAATTCATATTAATGCCTTATTAACTTTCAGTGATTCATTTAAAAGTTTAATTTGAAGTGGGTGACGTTGGGAATAAAAGCTTAACTGATAACTGTTCCGCATAAAATGTACGAAGAGGCGAAACAGTCTCGAATTCGAAAGGGATCCGTATAGCATACTGGGTATAACATACTGAGTATAGTTCTGTTTTGTTATCTATTAAGCTGTTGATGTCTGCCATCACGTTATATCAGATTTAAATCAGGTGACATAGTTATACGGTTCAACAATAAGATTCCCTTAATAATATTTCTAATGTCTCAACGTGATAAATGCCTTTTTCTTCCATTGTGCATTGATACTATCAAGGGGAGAACTCATATTTGAACTTCACACACATGCATACATAAGCACACACTGTCATGCGGAGAATCTGCCAGTCACATACACTCATATACATTCGCATTATTTGCTCGTGGATCAAAACAAAAAAGTTGTTTTTTTCCTTCTTTACGATAACATGTGATGACAGTGATGATGGGTTTGCAAAAGAACTGTCATTTCTCATGTCATGCATTTATGAAAAATTATGGGCTTATGTCAATAAAAACGACAATGATTGATTTGACACCCGGCCAAAAGCATTAAAATGTGAAAATTATTATTTGTGTAAACACACACACATGCCCACATGTGAATGGGGATTTGCAGAGACTCAACGTGAGCAAGTGAATGTGTCACACGCAAAAACTAAAGAAAATATTGAAAAAATATTTGGTATAATTCATCAAAAACTGATGCGGGTTGTAAACGAGAAATATTGCAAATACAAATGAAAGGGGTTACACCCGTGTAAATTGGAACACGTAATTTACAAATATATGTCCCGTGGTTGCATGACATATTTTAGTGTTGGTGAAGTTATTACTGCCTGTGAAACATATGACTGTCTGCTGTAATTATAATAGTAAGTGCTTACTAACTTAAGTAGCCCATTACAACTTAGGAACGTGGTTCATAAATTAAAGGCTTGAGCTATTAAATAATTCCACACGCTTCGGTCTTCTGGGTGCGTTCTCCAGGTAGTCTTACCAGATGGTCGCCTACCACTTGGTCCTTCCAACATGTTCGCCTTCAACACCTTTCTTGCTGGAGAATTTACACCCATCCTGGCACCATGTCCCAGCCATCGAAGTCGCTGGATTCTGACTCTTTTAGCTATATCGATGTTGTAAAGCTCATACAACTCATTGTTCATCCGATGACGAAAGTCGCCGGCGACTATCCGTATATTCTTCGGAGTACTTTTCTTTCGAATTCTCCCAGGTTTTGTATGTCCGTTGTAGTAAGCACCCACGATACCCACCTGGTACAACTGTTTCTTAATATCCTGAGATAATGTCGTATTACTAAAGTTCTGCCGAAGTCCATAAATTTCTAATTTCTTGGCTGACATTATTTTTCTTGTTGACGGAAGTTCCGAGGTAGGTAAACTCATCTACTACCTCAAAACAATAATTTTCAAATTTCATATCATCATTTTCAAATCATCCTCCTTGACCGCTTAACCCAGTTTTGCTTACTCCTTTTCTAGTGATGAGAAAACTGCAGTAACATTCGTCAGATTTCGGTCAATGATGTCTATATCATCAGCAAAGGCTAGTGGCATGTGTTGAATGGCTTAGAATGATTCATTGAATGTGATATCAATCTTAATAGAAGATTTGGTCCTTCCAAGGTACATTAGCTAAGTCGAATTACTTTTGCAATAATACCAAACTCAGACATGGCCTCATATAGCCTATTCCTTATCGGAGTGTCGAAGGCAGCTTTGTAGTCGACAAAAAGGTGATAGGTGTCGATCTGCTTTGTATGAGTTTTTGTCCCAGGATTTGTCGTAAAGTGAATATTTGATCCATCGTAGATTTAGCAGGTCTGAAGCCGCACTGATAAGGTCCCATTAGTTATTTTACAATTGGACATAGACCTTTACACGAAAGGACCTTGTGCGAAATTGGTAATAGGCTTATTCCACGGTAGTTCTTACATTATCTTCGATCTCCTTTCTTGTATATGGGACATAACAGACTGAGACTCTAATCCCCGGGCATGTTCTCCTCCAGCTAGATGTTCTCCATGAACTGATGCATGTTCCTTATCAGCTCCTCTCCATCTTCTGGAGTGGTTTTTGTATCCTGTATATTTCTGAAATTTTCTTTCCATATCCTTAAAACGTTATCCGGGCCGGTCACTAGCTGGCCATCGCTGTCCTTGCAGGGGGGAAAGCCTGTTCCACGCATTCTCGCCTTACTTCAGAGCAACTCAGTGCACTCATCCTGACTCTTCTTTAGTTCCTTTTTTTTCGTCTAAAAATACGAGTTGACTCTCGTCTCTTCTCCCTGTGTCGTTCACGAACAACTGGCGTTGCCATTGGCTGCAGTTTCGCCATGTATGCAGCATTGTGACATTCATCGTGGCACTGCGACATTTATCATCGTACCATGCATCTTCTTCAGACGACTTTGAGTACCCAAATATGGTTCTCGCAGTCCGTTCTATGTTGGAGCATTATGTAGCAGTTGAGCTAGGTGGTTGCAGTATGCGTCCGCTACCTATGTGGTCCTATGTTTTCGATGGTAGGCTCAAATGTTTAGTACAATATTGTTGTCATGGCTCGGGATACGTTATATACATTTTCTAGGCTCTTGTAGTCTTTGTCCTTATTGCTTATCTCTTTTGTCGGAGAATGGGCACTTATGTTATAAGTGTTATGGCGAAAAACTTAATTTTGACTCTTATGGTGGCTATTCGTTCTCACAACGGGTTGAACCGTAAGACTAAGTTTCACAATCTCTTGCCAACCACAAATCGACTTCCAAACTCGTGCTTGTCCGCATGGCCACTATAGTAGATGTCGAACGTCTTCATGCGCGAGCACCTGTGTCCCGTCCACCGGATTTCCTGTAAAGCCAGTTGGATGGCGGCACCTTTCCTCTATAGTGTTCTAACATTCCAGGTGCATATCCTCGTTTGCGGCGATTGTTTAAATTTTTGGGGGTCCATTTTATTCTTTTCTCACATCTTGTCATTGCAATAGTTCAAACGTGGGTGGCGGGTTGTAAGCCCAGCGCACCACCTTATAGTTTTCTCCTTCCGCCAGGATTTTACTACAGCGCCCATTCTGGGTCAGGGGCTGACCAGGGCACCCCTCACTCTGTGCCGACGTATCTGGGTTTAAAGTTTCGCCTCTCACGGTTAGCTGTGCTCTGAAGGGTGTCAAAGGCACATTTCCAGGTAGACTTGAAGTATAACTGACTAGGATCACCCTAGGTTTGACAAGTTAAACCGATCAGAATCTTTACCTTGCATCACATCACAGTAAGAGCTTGGCCAAAAAATATTCCTTGTACTTAAACTTACTTAATTTCCCTTTGCACCCCATGAATGAGGTATGGGATAGCTTCTCGCGTTGTTGTGAATTAACACGCTTTCTATTTTTAGATTCACAACTAACGGCACCTACTTATTTATCGACGAATGCGAACGTCACTGTTTTGAGAAGCTCTTTCTAGACACGACGATTAATACTGCGAAGTTGCTGTCAAACAACATTCGAGGGGAGCCGACAATGAAAGAAAATTTTATTTATTTTTTTCTTTTTTAAGATGACTGGAGCCAGGTTTGAACCTGCGATCTCCCGCATGGTAGTCGCGTGTTCTAACCACTATGCCACAGCCGGTCCTTGTACATTTAAGCCAAAAACAGGACTTCCAAGATACTAGAAGTGACCTATTATTTACATGTAATTCACATGGTAAGTGGTATACAGTAAAGATAATCTGAAACATCATTTAAGAACTAATTGCCACAACATGTTATTTACAGTTATGGAGAAAACTTACTTGAAAACGTTATAAGACGTTACGTTATAAGAACTACTCTTGATTTTTCTTTGTACACCACAGGAAAACAATCAAAATCAAATGGGACCACTTTGCAAAATTATTATGAAAAATCTATGAAACCCCTTTAGAAATCACTATTTGTTAGAGCTCAATAATCATCTGTCACTAGAACTATCAGTCTAATCTTTGTCCATCACCTCTTTGTGACAACACCCTTTAGGGTATTATTTTCCCAAAATGTTTGTGTCAACGTAACGCACTAATGAAGACAAATATGTTTCTATTTGTTGTATTTCGCTTTGAGTTTCCCTGCTGCTCTCATATGTCTACTTTGCGAAGTTGCTCGTTTTGGTGGCTTGACAGTTTCGTTGCCAAGGGCTGGATATAAATATGTAGTATTGCTATGCATTTGTCAACATTTGTCAGTTGTGTCAATTTTTTGATATTTTTCTCTCGTTAGTTTTTGTGCCAAAAACTTAAGCTAAAATAGACAGTTATGGTAACATATGTAGGGTGGATAAAAGATTAGGGCAAAGATATGAATTGATCGAAGTCTTGAAAAATGAAAGTACCTATATGAATTTTGTTACTTGAAGAATATTAATTTTGCATATTCTTTCTGTGAACGGCTCTTATTTCACGTGCTGCAACATTACTTTAATTTCCTTATCCCAAATAAACATTGCAATTGCCTTAAAGGGGTGTTTGACTTTCAATAGTTGCCTGGTTGACACGGTTATTCATAGAATGTTTGCAATGCCATTATTATTCGCACTTTTAACTGCGAACAATAGAAACGAACGCATTAACGACAGGCGTCATGTCAGTGCCAAATGATGTGTCAGACTCTCGGGCGAGTGTAATATTTATGTCAAAAATGTGACTTGAGGGCATATGTCGAAGCTAAGGGGAGTATCAAATGATACGACTGCGTGTGGTTGGAAACAAAAACACAAAAGCAGTATCAACTGTCAACACCCCTGAATAAGAGCGGAAGGATGAAACAAGGGTGGATTCATGTCATTTTTCGCAGTCGAAATATAGTTTGTGCCAGCGTTCTTTGAAATTCAAGTCAAGATTGGGTTAAGCAGGAACCCACAGCTATAATTTAATACTTTTCCAATAATATTATATCATATTTCAACCAGATTTCAATTTGATTTTATGGCTAGTTGTTTTTGCTACAGAGCAAAGTTTTTTTTATTCCATAAATTACGATTATGGCCGTCGTAAAGAGACCCTTTTGTAGTCATTTGCGTAGGTTTCAAATTTCAACCCTGGCGATCGGAAACGATTTATCTTTGTCGAGTTGGTGTCAAACCAGCAAAATGTTGTTCATCGCTCATGAGGGGTAAGTTTTGACATTGACATTAAATTGCCAAAAATTATTTGTGCTTAACAAGGATAATCATAAATCTAGCTAATTGCAGTTTTACGCTTACTGTAACACCCTCCCGCTCACTTCCTACGATGCCCTGTACAACGGTATTGAATTGCTTTTCTCCCCTCTCTGATGCGCCTGACGCCCTTCGTATGTTGTTGTAGATTTCTTTTTTGTTTTTTTCTTTGGCCACATCCTGTACGCTATGTTCCCGCTTATATCCTTTTCCGGCTCTTGACAATTATTTGTATATTTTATTATGTTGGCAGCGCATAAAAATTATTGTTTATTTTTATGCGCCGTTCGGCTATTAACAGTCAGTCATTCCGGGTTTTAATGGATGTTTTCATGGATCTGATAATTAAATTGGTTCAGCTTTTTGTCCGCACAAAATGTTGCCGTGGCGTTATTGAGCAAAATGATATGAATCTGTAACGTAAATTATCATTAGGTGTGTAATTTATAGCGATATGGCTTTTCTTTGTGAATAATTGTGGTTTTCGAAAACGTACGTACGAAAAGGCTGAAAATGTACAAATTAAACTTATCTTAAGAGTAGGGTGTGTTTGTACAACAAGTTCCACTGCAATTACTCTTGCAATTGTGAACAATGATATTATAAATTTGGCAGCCGTTTACATTAAGTTTTATACGCAGCTATAAGACTTATAAAAATTTATTTTGGGCATATGTAAATGATATATTATATAAATTGGGCTCATAAAGAGTTCCAACATGATAAATGATAAACACATTTAGAAGTACATAGTATATTTTGCGATATAAAGAAGTACTACATATTAAAACTAGATTTTTTCCATCAATGATAATGTAAAAGCATTTTCATCACTAAACCACTGTTGACATTCAGATTTCATAGAACAAATCGTTTAAAAAAAACATATTTGGTCACATTTCTATGTTAATTAGATGTCTCCTCAAAGGAGCATTGGATATTAATGGGTTTGTTGTCATTATAAGACTTGAATTATACTAAATTGTTTAAATATACGTCGGTATACAATAACCTACATCGTTATGCAACTTTAAAATTATTAATTAATTTTATTTTCTGCTGTAACTTCAAGTAAAAGAGTGTTTTCAACGCCAGGAAGAATAATAGAAGAAAGAAGTCGTTCAAGTGAAAAAAATGTTGTTAAAATTTTATATTTACACAAATATTCTTAGAATATTTTTTATTGTAAAATAAACTTTCGAGTTGGGTTTTATTGTTTGATTCAAGATCTATTCTATTATTGCTAATACAGTCTGTTTAACAAGAGTTGTGTGAAATGGATTATGTTGACAGCTGGCTGTGCGGATAGCTATTTCGATAGTTGCCAAACTATCTCATCAGCACCCTTTGCTGTGCCTTCTCCACACATTATCACAACCTTCAGTGTTAAAAGCTTCAATAAACCATCGAGAAGCCCAAACTCACCGGTGCGAAAATGGTATCAACGAAGACCACACGTCACCATAATCCACACAAGCTCTTGTCTAAGTTTTGTCCATGATTTTAAAATAAAAAATGGGACCCCAGTTTTCTCAAACTTCAAACCGTGAACGGCACGTCAATTTTCAACCAATCGAGCCCATTGTTTTGTTAGTTTTGTTTTAGCCTAACCCTTCACAACACTTACCGAGTTTTGTGGAAAATCGAAAAAAAAACATATTTAACCTGGGATTCACAAACTTCAAACCGAGCTCATATTGAGCTCATATTTTTGTCAATTATTTTCTTAACCTAACCTCACACAAATAATACAAAAATTAGTCCAACCTCCCACACAAATTTCCTCTTTTTGGGGGTGTTCGGTTGTATGTCCCCGCTAATACAGCCGTAGTATATTCTATTCTCTAAGCAGATGTTAACATCTAAGATGAGCAATACATGACCTAAACTACTCCCACCTCCCATAAAAACTCCCCCTTTTTTGGTTGCTAAAAATTCATAACAATGTTCTCAGCTTATAGAAACTTCAAGCTCAGTATTTGACAATTCATTAAAAAATTATTGGCAAAATATGGATTTGAGGGGCTAAAAATATTTTAAATATTTATTGACACAACTTAACTATATTATTCTTTGCAATATTATATCGTAGTACTTCATGATACCATACATGTCGGAATAGAAAACATTTCCCGGCATTACTCTGAAAATCGTCTGAAAGAAACGACTTAAATTTTATACAAAATTGAAATGTTGGAATTACCATTTGCTACAAAAAGTCACGTTCCCCTCTCATAATTACATTACTAGTATTTCTACTGTTTATAGGTGAAACCTAAGAGTTCTGAAAGTTGACTCTACCCTTTATAACAAAGGTTTTGTTTTAGATGTTTGTTTGTTGTTGTGAGAGACTTTATCCTTGATTCTCAGTTGGTATCGTAAAAGACCCTATGCCCAGAGATATGGAATTTAACTCCGACAAATAAAAATTGACTGAAGCGCTCCACCTCTAGTGGAATCTTCCATACAAATTGACGTATTTTCTGGAACCCAATATATCTCCTTTAATAAATATACAGATAACTTTGAGCAATGGTGGACATCACTTGTTGTGGACACTAAATAATTTACCTCACCCCTTCTGACCACCTTCTGCATTGCCCATCTATATATATAAAAGGATTGGGTGACTGACTGATCGCTCCCCAACCCAAACGGCTAAAGCAAGAACCGTGAAATTTGGAATATATGTTCCTTTTATGACGTAGGCGCGCTCTATCACGGGATTTTTGGAAATTCGGACTGCAAGGGAGTAAAATGGGCATGGCACCGCCCCATACAGCTCGAAATTTAAAATGGCTGTATCTCATTAATCGTTATGGTTACGAAAGTGTGTAGTGCCACGCCCCCTTTGAAAAAATCGTTATCTCTGCGAAATAAATGGACTGATTGCACTGAAATGTTCACTATGTAGTACTATACGTGGGTCCTCTATCATAGGCTACATGACAACATAATTAGACAAAGGGGCGTGGCACCGCTCACACAGACCAAAATTTCAATCGGTCATATTTCACGAGCCATTAAAGGTATACAGCTACAATTTTCTACATATATAAATGGTACATGGGGGATTACGTCTCGCTGGGAATGGCTGTAGATAGATAGGATGATATAAATTGAGGTGGTTGTTCCCCTTTTCGTGTAAACGTCAGCTACGAATGAATTTTTGGTAATTACCAAAAAACTACCAATTAGTTATATCTTCGCCTAAACAACAATCGGATAAAGCTATACTCGCTAAAATTGATATGAGCATGCTCGCTATCAAATTGGATCGAAGGTTTTTTCGAAATCCTATATTTCTAGGTAAAAAATCGAATAGGGATAAAATCATGATAATTGATATGGGCTTGCTCCCTGTAGAATTAAAATAAGGCAAGGGCGATTTTCGAAATTCGAACTTTTTAGGTGAAATTGAAGTGAATATTTTAGTTGTGCGATGTGAAGTAATTTTTCGAAATTCGTTCTTTAGGTGTAAAAATACCGAAAAAGGGATAAAACTGGTAATATCGCCCAGACTGAATGCCTAAACGTATACTTACTTACTTAGCTGGTACTTCTATGCAATCCCAGTGGATTATATACCGCACGTAGAAAAATATTATAAGCGCCTCGATCTTCTGCGCTTCTTCTCCAGTTAGTCACACCGAGTTCTGTAAGGTTCTCAGTAACCTGGTCTTTCCAACGGAGTTTTGGTCGCCCTCTTCTGCGTCGTCCATCGAGTTCATTGTCGAAGACTTTTCGAGCTGGAGCATTTTCGTCCATGCGTACAACATGACCTAGCCAACGCAACCGTTGCACCTTAATGCGTTTGACCACGTCAATGTCAGTGTACAGCTCGTACAGCTCATGATATTTTACGGAGTATTTTTCTCTCGAATACCGCCAGAACCGATTCATCCGCTTGTGTCATAACTAGGGCGACCAATTTTCAGCACATGCTGAATATTGCTGATGCTGCTTAATTTAGCGATTTCAAGAGATCTTGCTTATTTAAAAGGTTTGTGCTTTTGTATGCTGTTTTTGCCCTTATTTAAATTTTTGATAAATTTTGATAAAATATGTTTCTTTTAATTGAAAATTTTGACATATCACAAGCCCTTGCGGTTCATAAAAATATGACAGGTAGAATTCAATTTGCAAACTATCCTCTTATTTTACACACAGCCTGTTTTCAAGATTTTGTAATAGCTCTATTTTTATCGATACCTTAAATCGTTCGATTCATTGTATTCCTATAGTTTTAGGCGCCTTATCGAAAACAAAAATTTAAACTAATGAAACCTAATGTGCCTCTACAACCTAAACCAATAACGACACGATGAGGAACGTGGTTGGAAGCAGCGGAGTATTATACCAATTATTGTAAGACATAAGGGAAGTCATTCAACAGTTTACCGAAAATGATTCTGAAGCATTGCGATAAAGCAAAGAGGTTCTTTCTATTGAAAATTTGTAATCCGACTTTTCCTTCATAAAAATTAACTTTAAGTGCATCTGGCATGCCATCACAAAACTTGTGTCAAGAGGATTGCCATTGAAAGAAAGCTTGGAAACAAATCAATCAATTCAACATGAAATAGAAAAACAAATCCCGGCGGCGCGAAATCCTGGCTTTGTGGAAATCAACAATATTATTTTTAAAAACTCCAAAACAACAAGTGCGTTTATCGGAAAATATTCGCCTGCTGAATCAACATTTTTTAAATACGCTCCCGTTTCATCGTGTGACGTGGAACGTGTTTTTTCTATATATGGAAATTTTTTTTACAAACCAGCGTTAAAGTTTCACCTTGGAAAATTTAAAAATGCACTTAGTGCTTAATTGTAATCGCGACATTGACCAATGTATAATCTCGCTTTAAGAATTTTTTTTTGGTTAAAAATTACTTTCTTTGTATGAATACACGACTGAATAGTTTTGTTAATTTACTTATTGTTTTTTATTACTTTTTTAATAGATGTGAAATTGTTTTTTGTTTGTTTTTCAATAAATAAAAAAAATTATAAATGCTGAATATAAAATCTATCGTGCTTATTTCAAGGGTTTTTCATGCTGTTTTAAGTACTGAAACCCGTTTTTTTCGTGCTGAAAAATGGTCGACCTAGTCATAACCCAGGATTCTGAGCCATACATTAGGACAGGTAGAACCAGTATCTGGTATAGCTGGAGTTTTGTTCGTCGAGAGAGGGCTCTGTCATTGAATCGCTTGCTTAGTCCGTAGTAGCATTTATTTGCAAGCAGGATTCTTCTCCGGATTTCTAGGCTGACATTATTTTCTTTGTTGATGGCGGAGCCTAGGTAGACAAAGTTATCTACCACCTCGAAATTATAGTTGTCAACGTTCACGCAGTTTCCCAAACGAGTAGATTCTTTGTTCGTTGAAACTAATAACTTCGTTTTGTCCTCGTTCACCGTTAGGCCCATTTTCGCTGATTCCTTCTGAATACCTGAGAAGGCTGCAGTCACATCCCGCAGTTTTCGACCGATGATGTCTACGTCATCAGCGTACGCGAGTAGCATGTGGCTTTTGTTGAATATAGTGCCACTCGTGTTTACTGCAGCTTGTCTCATTATCATCTCCATCACAATGTTGAAGAGATCGCACGATAGGCCGTCGCCTTGTTTTAGGCCTCGTCTGGTATAGAATGACTCCGTAAGGTCTTTGCCAATCTTCACTGAAGACTTCGTGTCAGTCAGCGTCATTCCTCAAAGACGTATCAGCTTCGCTGGAATACCAAACTCAGCCATGGCTTCAAGTAATTTCTGCCGTATCGGGCTGTCGAAGGCAGCTTTATAGTCGACAAAAAGATGGTACGTGTCGATCTGTTTCTCTTGGGTCTTTTCCAGGATTTGCCGAAGTGTGAAAATCTGGTCAGTTGTTGATTTTAAAGGTCTAAAGCCACACTGATAAGGCCCGATCAGGTTGGATAGCACTGGCTTTAGTCTTTCACGTAGCACACTCGACAGGACCTTATATGCGATGGGTAAAAGGCTGATCCCGCGGTAGTTGGAGCACACACTTGGATCACCTTTTTTTGAGCACAGGTCATATTACGCTTACATTCCAATCGTCGGGCATGCACTCTTTAAGCCAAACCGTGCGCAGGAGCTGGTGCATGCTCGTTATCAGCTCCTCGCCACCGGACTTGAAGAGCTCTGCGGGCAGACCGTCGGCACCGGCTGCTTTGTTGTTTTTCAGCCGCGATATTGCTCTTCTTACCTCGGCTTGACTTGGTGGTGGGCAATCTAAGCCGTCGACAATTAGCGTGATAACTTCACGTGCGCTGCCTTCTGGAACCAGCAGTTGCTGAAAGTGTTCTCTCCATATGTGCAGCACACTTTGCGTATCCGTGATTAGATTTCCATCACTGTCCTTACAGGTGGGGAGGCCATTACCGTATCCATTTGCTCTTACTTTCTGTTAAAATTTTCGGGCCTCACCTCTATCCCTGTATCGCTCTATATCCTCGTTCTCCCGTTCCTTCATCTGACGTTTTTTCGTCTAAATAGCTGTCTCGCCCGTTTTGCTTTCTCCTTATGCCGTTCCCTAACAGCACGGGTTACAATTGGCTGTAGCGTTGCCCTATAAGCAGCATCCTAAACGTATAATAGTTACGAAAATGTCGTTAGAATTCCTCCCTATGGGGAGCCAGATGGGGTTTTTAGAAACTCGAACATATGGTGGTAAAAAAAAGGCCGAAAGGGGATAAAACTGGTACCATCTCCTAGACCAAACAGCTAATGCTATAATCGCATATGTGTCTAGAGTTAGATGAGGGTTCCATTTCAGTTGTGTGATACGAATGTATCATTTAAAATTGGAACTTTTATTGATAAAAAGAGATTTAAGCGGCACAATCACTCAGACCAATTGGATAAAGCTACAATCACATAAATTTTTGTTAGTCTTATGAAGCGTTTGCATTTTATCTGTATTGATTAAATTATTAAGAAGATTCATTGTAAGTACGGGTGAAGCCGGGAAAGCTAATATAATATAAGGCGCTTTTATTTTTGCCAAGTGCATGATCCAACTTAAGAACAAAAATAGGCTATAGTGTTCCATCCGTTTCGGTTCCTGTTATACAAATTGGCTTATTTTCCAAATTATGACCTTAGTAATTGGCTTATGATTTTAATTTAATTTGTTTTTGTTTTATACCATTTCTGCTCCTATCAGCCATTTTGACTTAAAACATGTGACTGTTCTGTTCTCATCTGTTGATGTCTGAATTTATGTTTTGCGTAAGAGCCCAATTACGTCTGTTCACATAAACACGTAAATTTAATTAGTATTGTATTGGAAATCCTTCGACATCGATCTTATATTACTTACTTACTAAATCCCTCTTCTATGTGATTAGAGTCCATAAATTGTATTTCTAATGTCCCATTACTTATTACTCCAGCTATTAAAATACATAATAAATTTACGACTGTGTTTTAACTTGTATATCTCTGTTACATTTATGTTTCCACAGCCACCAGAAACAAACTGTCTTCTCACCCAACAAATGATAAATCTTTGAGACATTAATGGGGCGAATGATGTCAATAAATTAACATTTTTTTTTGTTCGGTCCAAATATACGAGTTTCCGAAATCTCTCGTAACATGATTAAATGGAAGCATTTAAACTAAATACATGGAAATTTATCTTTTCGAAACTGTAATTGATATAACTTGTGATCAATTTATTACATATTGTACATAAGTTGTACACTTTCGCAAACAGTACAGACAGACATCAACACACATACACACACACACGTGCATATATATATTGTATCTGTTTTCTGTAGCAATTTGTTAAATTTATGGACCATTTAGATAGCAAACATTTACAAAATGGACATTTGACTTTGACTAACTCTCAGACAACGAAGCTGTTGGCAGTAGCTGTAGCCGATGTCGTTGCCGCCGCCGCCGTATCCGTATCCGTTGATGTTAAATTGCACAGAGCCGTGATGTTATTTTACCGTACGAGAGAGAACCCATAAAACATTTTGCATTAAAAACGTATTTATTACATTTCTGTTAGGAGCGAGGTGGGTAATATACGACTGAACGTTTTTGCATTAGACAGTGGGAGAACATTTGTTTGGGTTGATAAATTTAAATACAAAATAAAGTGAAAAATATCAAAACTTTTGTGTTAAATGTTTATGAATTAAAGTATAGCTTTCAAATACATCGAATCTTAATGAAGGAACAACAAATAATTCTAAGTTTTTCTATATTCTAAAGGTAGACTCTGGATTGTTTGCCTATCGAACGGGGTCTAATCGCAGATGCGAGGTGGCAAATAGACTTTCGAGTTTCAGCTGATTATGAGGTATTCAAACAAAAGATCGATTCAGGCTTTGGTCGCTCATATCATCCTTTGAACATTGAGAACCTTGAAAATAACACAAAGGCGTTCGCTATTGCAAAAATGTTTTCGTTTCGCCCACTGTTCCACGTTTTCCCTCACTGTTGCTTGCAGTAAATATAAATATTTTTTCTCTGAAGGTATTTTGCACCCTCTTTGCTGTAAATGTTGCTAAAACTGAAATGCGGTCATTAATTTATTTCTTAATTCACCCTTCGGGGGGTTCGTCGGTTTTCCTGGCCAAGCGTTAACTAGGAACAAACTACAACACATTGTTTGGAAATCACTAAACACAATCAAGTGATAAACGATGTAGAATAAAATTTGTTACATTTTTCATACGCTAAGCGGACGTGTGTAGAGATGCAGCTAGAGAAAGGTGAAATAAATAAAGTTCAATAGCGGATATTGGGCAAGAAACGAAAAGTCATGTTTTATGCTTTGCAGTAAACCGGATATAGCACAAATAACACTTAACAAGAAGTAAACTTTAAGACTAATGATGCTTAAGATGGGGTCGAGAAAATGAGTGTGCCAGGATACTCTACATCAAGGAAAGGCCTTACTGTCATTGAAGGAGTTTGTAACAGTTGTTTAACAATTTCGAGCCATTCATTTATTCTAGCAGGATATGTTTAACAAATGTAAATGTTATCGTTAAACTGTACCTGGAGTTTATGAGACAAATATGGACTTTTCTATATGATAGAACTAGCATTCCCGGCTCGCTTTCCTTCGCCCGTACTTACAATGAATCTTCTTTTGATTTTAAGCAAACGCTGCATAAGACGAACGAATACTCCATTTGTGTGATTATAGCTTTATACCATTGGTCTGAGTGATTATACCTCTTTAGTCCTTATTATCCCTAAAAGTACGAATTTCAAAAGATACATTCGTATCGCACAACTTAAATGGACTGGTACTCCCTCTAATTTGATAGAAAGCTTGCCCATATACGATTATAGCTTGTTTGGTCTGGGTGATCGTATCAGTTTTATATCTTTTCGGCGTTTTTACCCCTAAATGTACGAATTTCTAAAAACCACATTTGGCGGCTTTCTAATTTTATAGGCAGCAATTCTACATACATTTTGGTAACTCAACCTTTAGGCAGTTGGTCTGAGCGATAGTAATAGTTTTATAAATTTTTTGGTATTTTTACAACTAAAGAAGGAATTGAGTATGCCAATATCAATTTCTTGGATTATAGCATTAGCCGATTGGTCGGTTCAATTTTACCCCAAAAAGTACGAATATCCATTATTATATATTAACGTTCGACGTTTATTCGAGAAGGGGAACAACCACCCCAAATTTTATCATCCTGTCTACATCCAGTAAGCAGTTTTAAATATATAGATTATGGAATTACAATCGTTCTATTAATATGACAGATATTAAAAATTTTCCACAAGGGGCGTGGCACCGCCCATTTCTCACCTAGACGTAATCTTCCATGTACCATTTACATATGTAGCAAATCTCATCTTCTTACCTTTAATGGCTCTTGAGATATGACCGATTGAAATTTCGGTTTGTGTGGGCGGTGTCACGCCCATTTGTCTTATTATGTTTTCATGTAGCCTATGATAGAGACCCAATGGATAGTGCTACACAGTTAAAATTTTATTGCAATCGCTCCATTTATTTCGCCCTGATAAAGATTTTTTTCAAAAGGGGCGTAACACTGCCCCTCTTTCAGCGAGGCGTAATTCTCTTTGTATCAGTAACAAATGAAGCAAATCTCATCTTCATACTTCTAATAGCTCTTGAGATATGACCGATTGAAATTTCGGTTTGTGTGGGCGGTGCCGCGCCCCTTGGTCTAATTACGTTTTCATGTAGCCTATGATATAGACCGTATGGACGGTATCACAGAAAGAAAATATAATTGCAATAGGTCCATTTATTTAGCCTATATAAATATTTTTAAAATGGGGCGTGGCACCGCACTAGGTCCGCAAACAAAGTTTTTTTTCTTATACGTCCGATTTACGTACCAAATCTCGACTTTGTACCTATAATTTTTAAAAAGATACAGCCATTTCAAAATTCTAGTTGTATGGGACGGTACTACGCCTATTTTACCCCCTTCCAGTCCGAATTTCCAAAAATCCCGTCTTAAAAGGAACCTACATCCTAAATTTCTTGGTTCAAGCTTTAGCCGTTTGGGCTGGGGGGTGATCAGTCAGTCACTCAAGCCTTTTATATATAATATGTATATAGATTAGAAAAATCTTCGTCGGATGCCGGAGTTTTTTTTTTTTGATAATAGAAACTAGAATATCGAAAAGTCTTTGGCCTCTGTTAAATTAGATGTAAATTGTATTGAAATGTAACAGGCTAAAATTCAATAAACTTGAGGTCAAAACGTTAATATAATTAACGTATGTAATCCGAACACTCAATGGTGTTAGGGTGTCTCCAAAACGATGCACCGGGCTTCAACAAGGAGTCTTATATCTTTCCGTAGAAAGTATTTTTACTTGTTCTGCCATTTCTTTTTGGCACTGTTTTGCTTTCTGTTCGATTTGTGGCACTGCTCGCAGAACGCACACAACACTTTGTGTGTAGACAATTTCTATTGTCAAGTCATTAATCTTATTTCGTCTTAAACGTATGGGTGTGTGTGTAAGTTTCTTCAAGAGTAGTGCAGCCATCTCGCCAAAAACCATTCAGACGTTCGTCTGTCCGTTCATACTTTCAACCAGGCCCCCCCATGGGTAACAATGGGAGTTATGCCACGTCCACGTTAACATTCGACTGCGTGATATCCTTTCAAGCGAAAACACATGCGATTACTTGTGTATTTCCTTTTCCGGTACATACTTTAGCATTGACATCTTTCGCATACACTTTCACAAACTCAGACACTTACTCACTTACTTGCACACTTTATCACTCACTCACCATAAACACACAGACACGCATTTTTAGACACACGTCCACTCACTTGCTGAGCTCTTCGTCTTTGTTGGCCAATGTTTCTGGTGTCCTTGTGTTGTTATTGATGTTACTCCTGTTGGTATCGCTTGTATGTTTCATGGCAGTTGCAACTCACCAGGCGACTGCCATGATTAAGTGTCATTTTGAAAAGTACTAAAATCCGGTCATGGCAGGATGAATGCTCCTTTTTGTTGGCTTCAACTTCTTGTTCAGTTTGTTGGGCCAATGTCAAAGTGTCAATGATATATATGTATAGTATGTTACGATAAGATTTCGACAGGATCGGGATAAAAACAAGACAAAAATAACAAATGGCACATTGGTACAAGGAAGTTATCCAGCAATAATTACAAACAATCATTGTCATGCTTTTGCTAGAAAGGGACACTCAAGGAAAAAATCAAAGATCATAGGGAAAATAGAATACTTATTTTATATCATAACATTCTAACTATGAACTCATACCAGCCTTAAAGTAAAACCTTTCAGAGGCCAAAGTAAGAAACCAATAGTTATTAAACTGTATCAATAGTGTTGGATGGAGACAGTACAAAGTTTAGCTAGTACGTTCTATAAAAAGTCACGCATTTTCTGTCAACAACTTCCAAAAGTATTTATTATCTGGTACCTATTGCGACACATTTTTCTTCGAGTACATTTTCTTTTTGTTTTAAAAATGTTTGTTGCTAAATCATTGCACGTTTACACAATCCCATAATTTCTATTGTATTGAACCTTAATGGGAAACGAAGAGAAGAAAAATCTACAAAACAAATAAAGAATGATTCCGTTGTCTTCTTCCGGAAACAAATCTTCGTACAATGACACTGGAACAACGTTTATCTTTGCGGATTGTCTCGTGATATATCTGTCCATATATGTATCTCTCCTTTGGGTAACCATCGGATTGATAGCTGAATGAATTGAAAATAAATGGAATAGCAATAAATATTATTATATAATAATAACGTTAAGACACATAGACATGTATTAGTGTAATTTTATTTATTGTTGATAAAATAGAGTTTTAATAGATTTTTTACACAAGGAACGCAATTGTGTGTATGAACCAGTGGAGAAATCGATGGATATGTCACAAGGTTTTGATATTTTACCATAGAGAAAAAATAAAACCTAATGAAAAAGCGAATTTTAATACTTCAATAATACTATAAAATCTTCTTCTTCTTCTTTAATGGCAGCAACAACAGAAATTTATCCATCAGTAGCAGCACATAGAAAAGTATTCCAAGCGTTTCGGTCTTTTGCGCTCCGTAGATAGTTCGTCAGACCAAGCTTAGTTAACAGTTCTTTCACCTGGTCCATCCATCGGAGTTTTGATCGCCCCCTCCTGCGCCGGCCTTCGAGTTTATTGCCGACGACTTTTCGAGCAGAAGCGTTTTCGTCCATTCGTACAACGTGTCCAAGCCAGCGCATTCGGTCCATTTGAACGCGCTTGACTACGTCGATGTCGTTGTACAGCTCATACAGCTCATGATTCATTCGACGACGGTACTCGCCGTTCACGATGATGGGTCCAAATATTTTGCGGAGTATTTTTCTCTCGAAGACTCCCAGAATAGATTGATCCGCTTGTGTCATTACCCAGGATTCTGCGCTGTAGAGCAAGACAGGTATCTTTGTTCTTCGAGAGATCGCTTTGTCGTTAATTCGCTTGCTTAGCGCAAAGTAGCAGCGGTTTGCGATCAATACTCGCCTTTTGATTTTCCAGGCTGACATTATTATTTTTGTTTATTGCGGAGCCAAGGTAGACAAAATCATCTACCACTTCAAAGTTATAGTTGTCAACATTCACGCAGCGTCCCAGACGAGTGGACTCTTTGTTCGTTAAAACAAATAACTTGGTTTTGTCCTCGTTTATCACCAGACCCACTTCAGCCGACTGCTTTTCAATGCTCGAAAAAGCCGCAGTAACATCTCGCAATCCACGTCCAATAATATCTATATCATCAGCATACGCGAGCTACATGTGGCTTTTGTTAAATATGGTGCCATTCCTGTTTACTGCTGCTTTCCGCATGATCATCTCCATCACAATGTTGAAGAGATCGCATGATAGGCCGTCGCCTTGTTTTAGGCCTCGTCTGGTATAGAATGGCTCCGTAAGGTATTTGCCAATCTTCACTGAAGACTTCGTGTCAGTCAGCGTCATTCCGCAAAGACGTATTAGCTTCGCTGGAATACCAAACTCAGCCATGGCTTCGAGTAATTTCTGCCGTATCGGGCTGTCGAAGGCAGCTTTATAGTCGACAAAAAGATGGTACGTGTCAATCTGTTTCTCTTGGTTGATTTTCCAGGTCTAAAGCCACACTGATAAACCCCGATCAGGTTGGATAACACTGGCTTTAGTCTTTCACATATCACACTCGACAGGACCTTATATGCGATTTATAAAAGGCTGATCCCGCGGTAGTTGGAGCACACACTTGGATCACCTTTTTTCAGCACAGGACATAATACGCTTAAATTCCAATCGTCGGGCATGCACTCTTTAAGCCAAACCGTGCGCAGAAGCTGGTGCATGCTCGTTATCAGCTCCTCGCCACCGGACTTGAAGAGCTCTGCGGGAAGACCGTCGGCACCGGCTGGTTTGTTTTTTTTTCAGCCGCGATATTGCTCTTCTTACCTCGGCTTGACTTGGTGGTGGGCAATCTAAGCCGTTGTCGACAATTGGCGTGATAACTTCACGTGCGCTGCCTTCTGGAACCAGCAGTTGCTGAAAGTGTTCCCTCCATATTTGCAGCACACTCTGAGTGTCCGTGACCAGATTTCCGTCTCTGTCCTTACAGGTGGGGATCCCTATTCCAAAACCTTTACTTTCTACCTTTTGGTAGAACTTTCGGCCTCACCTCTATCCCTGTAGTTTTCGATATCCTGGCTCTCTCTTTTCTTCCACAGATGCTTTTTCCGCCTAAACAGGCGTTTCATCTCATTATAACGCTTCGTCACCGCACGCGTCGCCATTGGCTGCAGTTTTGCCTTGCATGCAGCATCCATCTCGCGACATTCATCATCGTACCAGGGCTAGTTTGAGCGTGGTTTTGCATAACCCAGTACGGTCGTTGTGGCAGTGGTCATAGAATTCGCAAAATGCTGCACTTTGTGTCAGGAACATCAGAACTAGGGGGATTTGTTTGGAGTAATTGAGAGAGCTGGTTAGAGTAGGCAGTGGCTATGTCGGTGGTATGCAGCTTTGTGATGTCTAGCTTCCTTTGCGTTTGATTACGAGTGTTTTTAGCACTAACTTAGTCGGGAGCGTACCATGCTGCAATAAAGTGGTGATCGTAGTCTATATTTGAAACGCGTATCGCACGCACGTCCATAACGCTTGAGATTTGCATTCCATCGATTACCACGTGATCAATCTGGTGTCTTATTTATTGTCAGGGGATATACAGGTTGGCTTATTGATATCTTTATCTGGTTTAACTCAATACCATGTTTCTTGCCGACGCAAAGCTAACCAGTCTGAAACCGTTATCGGAGGTGTAGTATGGACTGTATTTTCCGACAGCTGACCCAAGAGCATCTTCGTTTCCTATTTCAGCATTAAATTTTTCAAGAATATTTTAATTTTCATGGCCAGGACAGGCCATACATACAGCCGTACTTAGAATGCAGCTTTAATATCCTCGTCTTTGTGTTCCGTCGGGGCGTGTACACTAGGGTGGTCGTAAAAATCGATGTTGCATTTTGTCAGTACTAACCCCACAAATTGATGTGTTTGCAGACTTTGAATGTCGTAAAATCTGCAAATATTTATCATTCTGTGGGGGTAGCACTGACAAAACTCTGCCATTTCCCCCCCATAATCTGCGACCACCGTAGTGTACACAAACCAACGTGATGTAAAAAATATTTCTCGATGTTGCGTATAGTGCCTATTTGGTCACTTACAGTTTAAAACCGCGAGGACAAATGTCGAACGAAGTCTCTTGTCGACTAAGAATTCTCATTCAAATTCTTGTCTTTCTGCATAGTTACTGTAAAATATGTTATTTGTGGGGGTCCTAGTTTTTATTTAAGGAGAGTAGCTTATAAGCCCGCGCCCGAGCCTAGTTTCTGCGGGCTGTCAAAGTCAATAAGATAGCCTTTATGTTGAGCTTTAGTAACTTCTGTCCCTAGGACGCATTGACGATAACATGCCATCTAGGTCGTACAACATTGCGCCTTCTCACATTTACTACCACTGAAATTCATGATCCGGGAAACGCGTGAGCTTCTGCCAAATTGAATAACGAACAGAATTCAAATTAGAAAATTAAGCATATTTGGTGATAATTCATAAAAAACGCGCATTAAGAAAATAAAGAAACGAAATGGTACCCATATTTTAGAGTCCACATTTTATTCATCTGAAGTCGCTAACATTCCACAATAAATACCTTCTGAAAAACCATATACCAATCCAACATAACTCTTATCAGCACACTGCTGCCATTTTCATAATTTCTAACATCATGTGTTTATGCTTAGCTCAACTAATTTATAGTTGATATTTTCTATTGTTTACCCAGTACTAAATATCAATTGCTATTGTATTCATAAAAATACATATGTTTTAAAGTAGAATTTCTACGAAAACCATCACAAATATAATGACACTAGGCTCACAATGACTCTTAACTTTCTAATGATGATTTCATGGTGGTCAAACAATGCAATACATTGTTGTCCTTTTTGGTATGGTCATAGTGCTGATCCGGCAACAAATAGCACCATTTAGTGCAATTGTTATTTTTCTAAAATTTATGTCCTTTTAGTGTCAAACTTCGCCATCCCTTGTTCTTTGTTCATGGTGTTGTGCCCTTGTGCAATGTGTGTGTGTGTGTGTCTGTTTGTCTGCCTGTGGGTAAGAGATTACCAGGGGGGTTCTTTCGGTTTTTATTTATAAACTAATTTACCTTGGAAATCCTGCTGCTTAAGTAACATTTCATGACAATTTTATTAACATCTTTAACTTTAGTTTACCCTTCTCTATTGTCTATACCTCCTGCCAAGGGATGTTGTTGAAAGGTCTGGGATTTGCTTAAGTGTACTATAGGATGAGGATGATATGTTAAGTGAAATGTTTATGTTTCCTTTTTGCTTCAGTAATGACTGAGATCTCTTTTACTACCAAATTGTTTGGTTTATTACGTATGTGGGAAATATAGTGTGGGAGTTATTTAACAATATTAGCCAGAGAAGATGTTGTCGTGATGGAACGGTATTTAAGGATATCTAACCCGTTGAAAGCCAACTTCATATTGATGCTTATTTTGTATGAAACTGAGACTGGAATGAGGAAATCACATAAAACTTTGTGGGTTTGATGCTTAAAGAAATTTACGACAAGGTATAGTAAAGAGTTTCTATTAGGGAATGAAAACACTTAAGAGCCGGACGTAGTTATATATTTTCCTACATTGAATCATTTTTGTCACATGTCAAGAACATTAAATGCTGCGAAAACTCGAAAATAATGTTATGTTACTAGTGAAAATGGCTGGCGAAAATAAATTTGTTGAAAGAAATATTTTGTTTTTTTTTTTTTTTAAATAACACTAAGCAGCACGCAACAACAAAACATCCTAGCTTAAAACAAGTAAAAATAGAGAAAATTTCAATACGCAAATACATATATGCATACAATTTATTCTTGAATATTTTACATCGTCGTAGTAATTACAACAACATCACACTACTGCCAACCATAAACTAATATCCTTTTCATATCGAGTTATCCTTGTTAGACATTTATGTTTTCATCTGTCATTTTATAACCCATATCCAAAGATTAAACATGGCCAATATATATATATATACATGTTTCTTTATATTCTCGCACTTTTGCCACCCTCGTGCATAACAGACGACACATGTCAACTGTTGGCAACCTACAAAATCGTTTGTCACATTTTAACAGATTTGTTATCCTGTCGAGTTAATGTCACCCTTAGTCATATGCCAGCAGCAACAACGATGCCAAACAACCCAATGACCGTGCCTGTCATGTTATCCAAGTATAATATATAATAAAAAAAAGGACCTTTCTCCCTCAAAAAGAAAAAGAGGATTGTGTGTTTCTGCTATGGTGTTAAACGTATTTAAGTAAGAGGCCAAACAAAGGAATTGACCAAGAAAGGAAAAGCAGGCGAAAGGATCAGCTCACACATAAAGAAACCAACAATAATCAATACTTGTTATAGATTGATGGAATTTATTGTATTCGTTTACTATTTTTTTGTGTGTGTTCTATTATGGGGTGATTTCTGTGTGATTTATGTTTTGTTTTCCTGCATGTTTTTCCATTTTAACTCTGGATGTTCACAGTGGGATACGGGATGTAAGAAAGATGTTATTTTTGTGTTATCATCATTTTGTATTCTATACTTATAGGGTTTAAATGTACAAAAAATTATGTCGGTAGGTTTTTATAAGCTAATAATAATTTTTGAGTAAAATTACTATTTGCTTAGCTACCTCTTAGGGGAATCACGCGCTCAGCGGGTGCATGACTTGCCTTCTATTGAGTTGGGGATCAATAAAGGTATTCCAAGTATGTAGACTTTTTAGTGCGTTCTGTATATAGCAGAAAGAGTAATTGCATACAAAAATTATATTACGATATATTGCTTAGTTTTAATTTTTTTCTTAATATAAACTTTTTCTCGATTGTAGCTTGAAAGTCCTTCGTAATAAATTTTGCAATTAAAACCTTTCGATTTATAAAAAAAATTGTTTCAAAAATTTTCAATGTTAAATGAATATTTCCCGAATTTATCCGAACCATATAGGCTGTCAAATCTTTGACGCATTTTTAATTTTAATGCTGGCATAACTTCAGTATTAATTCAAGATAAATAAGTAGCAGAATACCATCTGTGTGATTACATAATCATGGTGATTGTGGAATTTAATAATTTGACTTTTTTGTTCACTTGGGAAAACCAAGATCTCTGGTAACGTGGTTTTCTTGTCGGCTGAGGTAAGTTCAGTCGTCGCCAGGGTCGCCATAAGGCTCGTACGGCAATTCCGCAGCGTACCAGCAATTGGGCAGCGTACTGTTGATTCGGTTTCGCCGGTGGGTATGATTAATATCAGCAGTATGTGGTCAGCTTGGTGATTCGGGTTTTGTCGGGGTTTCAGGTTAATATCAGCAAGTGATGATTGATGACTCGGGTTTGTCGGTAGTTAGGATTAATGTCAACAATTCAGAACTGTATTGGTGATTCGGGTTTTGCTGATGATTCTAGTTTATATCAGCAATACAGGGTCACCATGATGGTTCGTGTTTGTCAGATTTATGTCGGTAATACAGGAATATATTGTTAATTCGGGGTTGTTGGTAATTCATCTTCGAGTTCGCAACTCATGATCGTGGGGGTGACTCGCGTTTTTCAGCTAATCGACTTTTGCAATTCGTGGTTGTATCGATGATTCGGAATCCTTGAATTATTTACGCGAATTACCCTGTCCACACTACACGTACTTAATTTGATTTGACAGTTTCATTTGTTTGTTTACTTTGCTTTGCTTGTATGCAGCTCGTGGTTTTTTAAATTTGTACTAATAATTCGTGACACCCCGATCTCTAGCTTAATTAAAAAGGAAAATATTAAAGAAAAGTTCGAATATAGAAAAATTAATAAAATTTGTTTCACTTTGTGTTTGTGTTTGTTGTTCTTTGTTGTTTAAATTTTCATTTTCATTTTGACAGCTGTTTCGATATATTCCGATAAACGATTTTATCATAATTCAGAAGGTAATTCTAAATGAATTACCTTTAAAGAAGGTAATTCGCTCTCAAAATTTTGTACGGAGAATTACGTAATTCGCCATGTAATTTGGGGTTGAATTACGAATAAGAGCGCGAATTACGAAAAATGACTGTAGTGTGGACATGGTATTAGGTTCGTGTTGATGACTCGTGTACTTCAGCAAATCGACTTCTGCAGCTCGTGGTAGTATCGATGATTCGGCTTTCGTCGTAAATCAGTTTGGTATCTGCAACTCAGGATCATGTTGATGACTCGTGTTCCCAGCAAATAGACTTTGGCAATACGTGGTTGTATCGATGATTCGACTTTCGTCGTAAATCAGTTTGGTATCCGCAACTCAGGGTAGTACTGATGACTCGTGTTCGTCTGTCGGTCAACTTCTGCAACTCGTAGTTTTATGTATTTCGAATTCGCGACCGAAATAATAATCGTACCCGACGGAGGGTTAGTATCAAGATGCTACGGTGCTAATTTCTAATACAAGGCTACAGGAACGACGAGTATATTCGTATACCAGACCGAAATGTGTGCAACCAACGAGTTGATATAACCAACCGGAGTTGGATTCAACAGACCAACGTCCGATTTAACAGACCGGAGTACGATTTAGCAGACCGAAGTCCGATTTAACAGACCGAAGTCCGATTCAACCGACTGTAGTCGAGTTAAACCAATGGAATTTGGGTTAAAGCAACAAAAGTTCGTTCAACAGACCAAAGTCCGATTTAAAATATATTTGGTAGTTAGTGGTTCAAAAGTCATAATTGTGTAGTTAGCGCTAGAACTGTATATGTAGGATGCATATATGTACGGACGACTTTCGTTACGTTACACTCTCTTTGGCGGTTCCCAAGCACCACATAACGTCCGATAGGTCACGTGTTCCCCGGGCAATGCCATTGAACATCCGTTCAGTAGTAGCAAATGTTCAAAGCCGCAATGTTGAGTAACCTAAATGGCATGCTACCACCGATGTATCTTAGGGAGTAGGTAACAAAAGTTATTGAAGCCAAATGCAAAGGCTTTCTTGTGGCTTAACAGCCTCAAGAAACAAGGATTGGAAGCAGTGACCTTATAAGCCACTCGTCTTAAATAACAACTATGTATTATGAAAACACAAAAGACAAGAAACCAGATTGATCATGTGGTAATCGCGGTGCAAATATTGACTCAGATTATCACGTAGTTGCAGCCAAGGTACGCACGCGATTCAGTAGTACAAAAACCGTCGTTACCAAACGCAAAGGGATCTAGACATCATAAGTCAGCATATCACCGATATAGCTAATGCCTACTCCAACCACCTCTCTTAATTTACTCCAACCACCTCTTATATTTAGCACATTATGAAATGGTTATGAAAAATTACGCTCAGGAAATCCATGGTACGTTGTGGAATGTCGGGTAATGTCTGAGGAAACAGGATTCTGTATACATGGCAAAACTGCAGCCAATAGTAACGTGTGCGGTGACGGAACGACACAATGAGAAGAGGAGGGAGATGAACCGTAAAGGTTTTGGAAGCCGATGGATTGTTGGCAGTATCAGCTGGTACATGCACGTGCATGAGTTTTCTATATCCTGTGCTTATGACTGAAGATTCAAGTGTGTGTAGCAACTGTAGCATGATCAGAGTTCTACCCAAAGTTTTTTTTACAAGGTTCAGTCTTGTGTATTACATGAAATACTAAAACCCATGCTAGTTAATATGATTGGACCTTAGCATTGTGGCTTTTGACTTTGAACTATCGAGTACAAAGCTGCATTCGACTGTCCGGCATTATAGAATTTATTACACTCTATGGCTGAATTTGTTATGCCCGCGATAGGACTTTGAGGGCGATAGTCTGGCGGAATGCTGCAGCTACCACGACTGGTACCACCTACAATAAAAGTCACATACTGATCCCGTATGCCGATGACATAGATACTAGTGGCCGAGGACTGCGGGATGTTACTGCGAACTTTTTAAGCATAGAGAAGCAAAAGTGGGTCTGGTGATAAATGAGGACAAATCTTAGTTATTTGTTTCAACGAACAAGGAGTCTACTCATCTGTAACGCTGCGTTAACATTGACAACTATAATATTCAAGTGGTAGACGATTTTGTCTACATTGACTTCGCCGTTAACAAACATAATAATGTCAGCTGGGAATTCGACAGACGAGTATTGATTGCCTCTCTCGACCTACCTGCCTTGCTCTACAGCGCAGAATCCTGTGTATTGACACATTGGACCCATCACCGTTAACTGTGAGTACCGTCGTCGTATAAACCATGAGCTGCATGAACTGAATAACGACATCGACGTAGTCAAGCGCTTTCAAATAGTTCGAATTATATGGCTTGGACACATTGAACGAATGTATGAAAATGCTTCAGATCGAAAAGTCTTAGGCAATAAACTCGAGGGGCGGACCAGGAGGGTGGCGACCAAAACTTGGACGAATTGTCAACGGAGCGCAATAAGCCGAAGTGATTAAAGTTCTTGAATTTCTTTTCGGCTGCTGCAAAATAAAATGAAGAAGAACATCACGAATAATTTTTATCAATTATTTTGGTAAAATATTAGAAACGCGATTTTTAATTTTTGCTTACAGTTTTACAAGCTTTTAAAAAATCAACTAGAAATCTGTTACAGACTCTACATTAGGGTGGTTGTAAAAATCGATGTTGTCTTTTTGTCGATGCCACCTTCAAAAAATGATAAGTCTATGTAGATTTTAGGAAAGTTTGAGCACGAAAGGAGTATGTTAACCCGTGCGGCTTTTGGTTTAAAATTTTTTAAACTCCTACAGCCACGTTTGTGTGACATAACTCAAGAACGACCAGTCCAATTTTGATTAAACAAAAATCCGAAACTTTTAGCCAAAAGCGGCACGGATTAGCATACTCCAATCGTGCTCAAATTCTGGCTATCCTAAAATCTGCATAGACTTATCATTTTGAGGGTAGCACCAATAAAATTCAGAATTTTTTTTTTCCGATATAACGTCCGACCATCCTACTCTACATAGTCGTTGCCACAACCACCTATCCCTTAAGTTTCTGTCCCATTGTAATCCGTCATTTGTCTTGGCTATATCCGTATTGACTGTTTCTAGCAACGAAGAAATGGAAGATGTAATATGCTTCCATTTCAATTTATTTTAGGCATTTTTTCAAGTTTTGTCATGATCCTCTTCTAAAGTCTGGCACATAGCCACACTTTCTCTCACACACATTGCTAAACAGTGGTTTGTAATGTCTTAACATTTGACACGTCATTGTCGGTCATAGATTATACACTTAAACTAAGCAGGATTATATATTATATACATAAGTAAGTTTGTTGCCAGTGTATGTGCGTGTGTGTGTGTGTGTATCTACATGTCCTGTCTCAGGACATTTGCTAACAAAGTGGTTGCTAGCAAGAGGAGGGATTGATGGTTGGCATTGTTGTTGCTGTTGTGCGTTGTTGCTTGTGATATATTAAGGATATTGGTCGTTAGTTAAGGCTTTCGTGAGTATTTCTTTAATTCCTCCTTCTGGCAGCTCGTCCTTTTTTTCAGTTGTTACAACAATAAAATTTGTACAACTTGCAACAATCATTGGTGATATATGACCGCATAATTCCCGGGTCTGCTTCATTTTTCTGTTAACATTTATGTTATTACGTTTTCTTTTTGCGAATTTTCTTTGGTTTTGTGTGCGATCCGGTTGTGGTTCATTGCTTTATCCAAAGGCGCTTATGTGATTTATACGATATTTTCCTGGCGTTCGTCCTTTCTGTGCCGCCATATGTGTTAAGGGCAAAAATCCTTCGTTATTGTTCGCCAAATTTGTTGATGTGGAAATTATTAATAGTGTTTGTTATTTCAGTGATTTGGGGTTTTCTTGTGATGTAGACTACACAAAATATCTTACAGATATCCCGGTAGCTTTTGTAGTTTTTTTCCGACAGTGCCAAATTAATAATTTATTGCTTTATTAATCTTCGTATGAAATTCATGAACTCTGACTGTATCCACAACAATGGTTGTAAGACATCGTTTGACTTTGTTTGTTGCCCCCCCCCTAGTCTGATGATTTGCAGCGCAGAACAATGTATCAAAATTTGCTCAAGAACACGCCAGAATTTCTCAGTATAATAAATCATTTATTGTTGTGATTATCACCAATAAATCTTTCAAAAACAATTCGTAATGTATTTTTGTCACTGTGGAGGGTTATTTCAAAGTCAACACCGCGTGAAAACCATAGATATCCGTTTGTCATCTGTCGGAAATGGTTTCATTGTAGTGTTATCAATTATAGACACTTTGGTTAATAGGAAAGAATACTAAAGTTTGCAGATGACTTTTTTTTAATAATGTAATATAAGTGATAGTAATTTATCTACGCAGTTTAGAAAACGTTTACATATTTCGAGCTTCAAAGCATCATAGACGTGCTGGAACGTAGTATTATTCTAAATTAAGCCATTTGAAATGAAGAACTGGGGAGTTTGTTTGCAGTAATTTGAAACCATTTTTGGTAAAAAAGTTGTCATTACCTATAAATACTTTATTTCGCTAAATCCAAAATAGTCACAGCTGTCTTTGTTATTACTCAAAAAACCAAATATGTTTACACGAAAGAATGAAAATCTGCCGCAGTGTTTTTAAATCCGATACTTAGCAGTGCTTGAAAACGTAAATATTTCACACTTACTTAGATGATTTCAAAACAAAACATTTTCACGCTTTAATATAACGAAATTCATGCTAGAACTACGACATTTCAAAAACACAAATGCATACCATAAAATCAAAAAATGAGTACAAAGCAGTAACATATTAACCACAACACATTGAGAATGATATGATTTCAAAGTTGTCATAATTTTCAATGTTCTGTAACATTGGGAAGACAGACAGACAGCCAGGCAGACATACAGAGCAGGACAGGAAACACTCTCGCATTCGCTATGGCCAAACCTACAGATGCACATTTTGATGTGAACCGAAACAGACAAATTTATGAGATGCACGAATTGCCTGAATGCATGAGTTCTACTACGCCCTGCGTTATATAAACATGTATTTTCTTTATGCATACGATTTACAAAAGAGCGTGAAAAATATATGTTGTCACGGTAGTTTTTACATTGTCTCCTTGTCTACGGAATTGTGAGTATAAAGACTATTAAAAAGATTAAAAATAGTCGTAAATTAAGATGATGGGAGGCAAATGCTGAGGAACTAAAAGGATTTAAACATTGCTCATTATGAAACATACGGGATTTAACACATTAATGTGCTCAATTTGGTAAGCAATAGGAAAACATAAATAAAGATTTCTGTTGAGACAATTTTGTCAGATCCATTGTAAAGGGATCATATTTTAACATGCTTGAAAATAATAAATTATCTGTTTGAGTTGTGTTGTTTCTATCCATATTATGGAGCAAAACTTATGTACAAGCACAGACACGTTATTAGCATAGGGAGTCATTTAAATTGTAAAAAAATACTAGTAGATAACTCGTCAAATATTTTATGACGATCCATTTATTTAAATCATAAATCATACATAATCATTTATTCCTATTGCTTCTATTTCTCCGACTTTGTTGAATTGCTATTGAAAGTGCATTACACAGTAGAAATTTCCATCTTTTGATACGGATTTTGGTTATAATTAACATTTATTATACTAGACAACCCGTTCAATCAAAAAATTGTTTTCAAAATGATGACCTATATAAAGAACGTATACTAAAAAATTTGGAATTTTCTAATTTGGGCTTTGTGATCGTTATTCACTTGGCAATAATCAGAATCTTAAGGCAGCTCACAACGTCCGATATATCACGTGTTCCGCGGGAAAAGCCGGTAGCAAAAGTGAGAGCTCAATGTTATGTACCTACACCTAAATGAAGTAATACCACCGATGCATCTTAGGAATTAGATAACAGAAGTTACTGAAGCTCTATACAGAAGCTCTCTTAGTGGCATCCCCAAGGAACTAGGATCGCGCGCTGTAGCCAAGTAAGCCACGGCGTCTATGGAAGAAAGGGAAGACCAGGATATAGTAAAAAAATGAATACAGGTGAAGGCCAAAAGTAGTACTAAAAGGTTAAAAGCAAAGGACACTCAGAGTAGGCAAATATGGAGGAAACTTCATTCAACAGTCTGATACGATATTTACTATAAGTTGCTATGGCTTAGTTTGGTATCCCCGCGATGCTGATGCAACTTTGCGGGATGACACTGATAGACAGGAAGTCTTCGGTAAAAATAGGGAATAATCTGAGATTCATATTTTCTATCAATCGAGACTTTAAACAAGGCGATAGTACGTCGTGAGATCTCTTTAACATCATAATGGAGATGATTATGCCGAAGGCTGCAGTAAACGCGAGTAAACTCGCAAACCAATGATATAGATAAGATCGACCGAGGACTGCGTGATGTTACTGCGGCCTTTTCAAGCATTAAGAACATGTCCGCAGAAGTGGGTCTAGTGATATTAGCAAATTATTTGTTTCAACGAACAAAGAGTATAGTAGATGATTTTGTTTCTGGACTCCGCCGTAAACAAAAATAATAATGACATTATCATAGTTCGGTTAAGATCGTTTCTTTTGACAATTATATATTATTGCAAATAGGTTTTTAATCAAGAGTTGTTATGTGACAGCAAGTTAGGCGTATGACGTCATGTCGATATTAACCACAATGTCTCATCCTCGCCTATTGCTGTGACTTCTCTTCCGTCATCACAAACTTTAAGAGAAGAAAGTATCACAATGCAAATGAGATTTTTATCCAACGGTGCGAAGATGACATAGTCGAAGCACACAACATAACACACTCACACAACCTATTGTCTATACATGTATCCAACGCACCCAATTGCATAGAAGATTTTTTGTTGGCAAACTGTATACCTTCTGTCCTACCTATACTACGTCCTGTATGCCTTCAGTGTTTTTCATTGCTCTTGATTAATTATATCAGCCTGGAAATCAAGAATCGAGTATTTATCGCAAATCGCAGCTACTATGCCCTAAGCAAGCAACTAAATGACAGAGCCCTCTCTCGATGAATAAAGATCCAACCGTACCAGACACTGATCATACCTGTGTTGTCCTACAGTGCAGAATTCTGAATAAAGACAAAAGCGGATCAATCTGTTTTTCAAAGAACAGAACAGAAATTTCAGTCAGGTACACTGACTGATAAATACCATCACCCAATATAATATATTGTATAAGTCTTGACGTATTGAAATTAGCCGATTTTTTATTAAAACAAGTGAGAAAGTATTAGTCGGGTAAACCGACTTACATATGCCCTACCCTTAGTAAAAACATAAAACTTGCTTTACAAAACACAGAATTTGGGCACAATCGCATTATGCGTATTGATATTATTACTCGATTTCAAAAGTGGGCGGAATGGTACATTCGTATGGGAGGTACCAAAGGCATGGTTGGACTTCCAATTTTTCCTTCGAAAGTTTATCCTGTTATAGCTAAACAAAATACGGATTGTTTCGGGTGTATTTATATTACTTCTCGCTTTATAAATTGGGCGGAATGGTACATTTGTATGGGAGGTACCAGAAAGGTTGTGGCTAGACTTCCAATTTTTTTCAAAAACTTTATCCTGAATTTGACACGATCGGGGTGTAGTATCATTATTATTACTCGACTTCTCAAGTGAGCGCAATGATATATTTGTATGGTAGATACCAGAAAGGTCGTGACCATGTAGCCCATTTGCAATATTAACTCATGCAATGTTTCAAATCTTTTGGTTTCGTCTTTCGAAATTTATCGTGCGTACCAGCCGGAGAGCCAGACGGACATGGTTTTGTTACTCTTTGGTTTTGTTACTCTTTATTTTGAGTGAAACAAAAAAGAGCTTTTATTGATGGAAATTTTTGGTTCGACAAACTGAAACACAGGCGAAACAAAACGTCATATTAGACGATCACAAATTAGCAATCGTTGAGGTGTAAAATTGCACTAAAATGAAATATTGTTATTAAAATTGAGTATTTTTACAAAAGAATGTTCTTTCTTACAGATTAGAACATCTTAAACACTTATATACATTGAAATTTGAAAATGCTGGATTTAAAAAAAACGACAACTGGTTTTTATGGAATGTTTAGTGGAATCGATCTATGTTACTGTTTTTCGTATTGTTATATTGTTACTTAAATCATTATAGATTTTCATTAATACAACTACTAATTAATGCGCCTTTACACCTTTGAATTGTTGTTTGCTTGTTTTGTTTGAGTGTCCGCAGTCAGCTGTATTCACTAAATACAGGGTTGCCCCCATCTTGCAAAATCTTGGTATTTTTCAATAGCAAAAGCTTTTAAAAAGACCAAAACAACACATCGGCAACAATGGATCTTGAAAGAAGGACAATGAGTGAAATTAGCTTTTACTCACGAGCGAAAAGAGAAAGAAAACACAAATAAAAACTCGATCGTCTGGGTAGCAATCGTTCGTCTGCCTACACGAAAAAGTTCGCTGAGCAGGCTATTAAAAAGCCATGAATCGAATTTGGTTCAAAGAATCTTAAGGTCTAAAGTGACTCCTTCTATGTGTTACACTTTTGGGTCGTATCAGATGATATACATATACCATCATACCTTTATAAGCGTACACCAGTGATCTCCGGCGATAAAAGTTTTCGCCACTACTGGTGTACTCGCTGTTTATGCGGCTGCGGTAACAAACTGCTTGGATATTTTTGTGCCTTTTGTTATATTGTTTTCTTTTACCGGGATAGTTTGCCACCGCATCAAAAAACCATGAACAAACAAATGAATCTTTGTTGTGTGAGCTTTTCCTATGGTGGTGGTTAAGCACGACAACGAAGAAACACAAACAAAACCAGTACAGAAATTTCAGTCAGTTAAACTGACTGATAAATACCATCACCCAATATAATATATTGTTTAAGTCTTGAGTTATTGAAAATAATCGATTTGTAATTAAAACCAGTTAGAAAGTTTCAGTCGGGCAACCCGACTTACATTTACCCTTACCCTCAGTAAAACAAATAATTTTCTATTTTATTGATATTATTACTCGATTTCGAAATTGGGCGGAGGGGTGGTACATTTATATGGGAGGTACGTGAAGGGGTGTGTTTAGGCTCCAGATTTATTCTCCATAACTTTATCCTGTTATAGCTTTACTAAATACAGAATTTGCGTACGATTGCGTTGGGTGTACTGATATTATTACTACATCCCAAAAGTGGGCGGAAAGGTACATTTGTATGGGAGGTACCATAAGGGGCGTGTCTAGACTTCCAATTTTTTCTCCAAAACTTTGTCCTGTTATAATATAACAAAATACAGAATTTGGGCACGATCGTGTCGAGTGTATTGATATTATTACTCTTTTTCTAAAGTGGGCGGAGTGGTACATTTGTATGGGAGGTACCAGAAGGGGCGTGTCTAGACTTCCAGATTTTTTCTCCAAAACTTTATCCTGCTTAAACTTTACCAAATACAGAATTTGGGCACGATCGCGTTAGGTCTTTTAATAATATTAATTGATTTCTAAAGTGGGCGGTACCAGATGTGTATGGGAGGTACCAGATGGGGCGTGAATAGACTTCCAATTTTTTTCTCTAAAACTTTATCTTGTTATAACTTTACTCAAAATAGAATTTGGGTACGATCACGTTTAATTTATTGATATTATTTCTCCATCTCTATAGTGGGCGGAAAGGTAGATTTGTATGGGAGGTACCAGAAGGGGCGTGGCTAGGCTTTCAAAATTTTTTCCAAAACTTTATCCTGTTATAGCTTTACTAAATACAGAATTTGGGGACGATTCCGTGGGGTGTATTGATATTATTACTCGATTTCTAAAGTGGGCGGAATGATGTATTTGTATGGGAGGTACCAGAAGGGGCGGGGCCATGTAGCCCATTTGCAATACCGTAAGTAGTTTTGAGAAAATAATAACTCGTGCAAAATTTCAAAACATTTGGTTGCGTCTTTCGAAAGTTATCGTGCGAACCAGCCGGACAGCCACCCGACAGACAGACAGACAGACAGACAGACGGACATGGCTCAAACGACTTAAAAAGTCATGATCGAATTTGGTTCAAAGAAACCTAGGGTCTAAAGTGACTCCTTCTATGTGTTACACTTTTGGGTCGTATCAAATGATATATACCTTCATCCCTACGGGTGATGGTATAAATATTACGAAGAAGAATACGACGTCGGTGCGATCGCCACCAACATACTAACCGCCTGGCTGTCGATTTGTTACGTTTTTCTGTTTGCTTATACGATGCAAGAGCTTTACTCCACCGCATCAGTTTTCGTTCGATATTTCGAACACTTGCGTATGAAAAATACTAAGTTCGGACGCGGTGCACCGGCGGTTGCGGTATATCGGTGCTGATCTCTGGCGTACACATAACGCAAAATTTGACTGAGGTACACTGGGTTGGCTTTTGTTGCCAAAAACAATTCTACGCAATTTTACCCGATGGATAAATCATAGACAAGAGCTTGTGTGGATTATGTTGACGTGTGGTCTTCGTTGATACCATTTTCGCACCGGTGTGTTTGAGCTTCACGATGGTTTCTTGAAGCTTTTAACACTTAAGATTGTGATAATGTGTTGAGAAGGCACAGCGAAGGGTGCTGTTGAGATAGTTTGGGAACTATCGAAATAGCTATCCGCCCTGACAGTTGTCAACATAATCCATTTCACACAACTCTTGTAAAACATATTCTAAGAAAAAAGATATGTATGTAAAATTACACTATGCAACAAATGACGACTTTTTGTAAAATACAAAAACGGGAAAGTATAGGTACGATTCTACTATCGAAGGGTGATCCCCATCCACTGAGAAATTTAAAATCGGTTGATATTCAACCACGTTACTGGCTTATAAGTGCGTAAAGGTTCGAAAAACAGGTATCAACGTGGACTTTATGAGCTATTTAGTATGCCCAGACACGTTCAGATTGGATTGATGTATTCACGAAAGTTGTTTATCTTTACCAGGGCTACAATTTTGGTGAAAAGTGTTAGAGACAAATTTGGACTCCCTCAAAGTAATGCTCAACAAAGTGAAAAAATAATAAATTCTTCTTAAATTTTTTTGAAACAGGGCAGGAATAACCGACCTTTTTGACATACTTTGGTAATAAAGTTAGTGCGCAAGACTCCCAGCTACATTATGACCGAATACAGTTTAGCGCTATCACGAAATGTGAGTTAGCTGTGGGACAAAAACTGATGACACCTTTTTTCATGGGGCTCACTGATTTTGAGAATCTTTAGGCGCCCATAAAAAAAAATTGGTCACCAATCTCGCCAAACTGAGTATAGGGTTTTATTACCCTTCGATAGTAGAATCGAACCTATACTGTCACATTCTTGTATTTTTTTTACTGTTGCACTGTGTTATGAGTGTCAATTTGGTCATTTGTATGGAAGGTACCAGAAAAGTTTCGGTTTTCTTAAGTTTTGTCCACTATTACAATATAATTAAACTGCCCAAATTCAAAAAATTGTAAAATATTAATACTAGTAAATTTTCAAAAGACCGAAGCGGTTCGAATTCTTTTCTACGTTCGGCTACTGATGGATGCATTTTTGTTGCTGCATATTCTAAGAAAAAAGGTAAAAAGATGTTGCTGCCAATGATAATAATAGCGATAATTTTGTTTATTCACATATCCACGGTAAATGGGACTCGTCTCACACTATGGGTTGTGTTCATCCAAATTAAGAGCAGTAATCAATTGCCCTGAAATATGAATACGAATATAATTTGCATAATTTTTCAAAATGTTTAGAATTTTTATAGACAATTTTTACGAATTCGTATACAATTACACACTCCTAACTAAACTCAACAATGCTCCAAAATATTGTAAACATTTTCAGTTTCGTTTAATGTAATATATCTGTATCAGAGTATTCAAACTGATATAAAACACCCGGCATTTAATAGCAATATTTTGCTTTTTGCATCGAAGGTTCTATTTTATGTTCTGCCAGATTTTATTGCGTTAAATTGTGCAATAAATCATTGGAACTGCTGAAAATAGCATTGTCATAAAATATGGTTTTTCTGACCCTCCCCCTGTCTCTTTATCGAAATAAAAACCATTTTTTACAAACGCCTCTAGAACAACCATAGATACAGTCATAAATTATTCCATATATTTTCTAGAAATATAACCAAAACGACAACATAAAATAAAACAACAAAGCACATTTGTTAAATCAATAAAACAAATTTGCTAAAATTTTTGCCAACACTTGACGGCCATAAAACCCCGACTTGGTAAAATGAAATAACAGACCCATCCATTCATTCATTACAACTTTTTGTTTTTCTAATAACAGACGGACATATGGTATTTATGGTTTATGGGTCGCCATTGATGAGGGGCGGAGGCATAAGTGTTAGACAATATGAATATATACATATGAAACATGCATTTGAACAATGAACTGGCTAGCCATGCTGTCCCTTTGTTCAGTTAAAATGTCATGTCCTATTCTGTTTGTTTTATTACTCCATTTCGCAACTCATCCCTGATTGATGTTATAAATAAATACAAATGCAATACGCATCATCGTAAATGGGAATAAGGGAATTGTTTATAGTTTAAGTGATGTACAACTTGAATATGAATGAACACTAACTAATCTTAATCTTAACACAAAGATGACATTAAAGCTTAAGTCTTATGAAATTATTGTAAGATTTTAATATTCTTGGAAGATTTTATTAATATTTAACGACTTAAGTAAAAAAAATCGCTTTACAGCCCAATAAAAGCAATAACAAATCAATTCTGCAGTTCAAATGTGATTTCGATCATCAGCTTTCTGAGATACTTCAATAGGTTGCTCGCCCGCATACTGTCATACATAATGAGTTGATCGACGCTCAAATATAGATTGATGATTGTATCAAAGTGATTCGATGATCATTCTCATGATAGCCGCAAGATTTCATATCATTTTACGGCCACTCACATTTACAATAGTTAATACAATTAAAATTACCCAAAAATACATATTTGCTTAGATGCATTTGAGACAACTGGCAGTTCTTACACTTATCCGACTTCATTTAAACAGCCATAAATCTTACAAGCACTTTCCCTGCTTAAAACTAACGGCCGGATGCGATAAATTTTAAATTAAATAAACCTCAACTGTTGCCTAACAAAAAATAAACAAAGAAACAAAATGTCGAAAAAAAATTCGCTTGAAATGCATAAACCCCTGCTTCATATTGTGACAATTCTAATAAAAATGAAATTTATTTCAGAGCATAAAACTGTGGACGTGTTTGAAATGATTTCAGGGAATTGAGCAACACCAGACAAAATTAAAACTGTAACTATTTCAATAAAACACAAATATCAAAAACCCACTTGAAAAAAAAACAAACAAATACAAACTGATTATAAGGATCATATCGTAACAACAGGGTCATACTATAAAAACCACAATCACGTACGAGACAAGTTAAGAATATGAAACAGCGTAAAATATTGTAACTGTGATGATGGTTATGATGACGACAACGGAGATGGTGACGCTGATAAAGTCAGTAGTGTGCTACTACCGGTATGTACCCCGAAGGGATTCTATTGAAAAATAGCAAGATGAGTGAGGTATCAGACGTGATGAAGAAGTACATAACATGTAATGCTATACAATTGTGAATGCAGCTTATATATATTGTAATAGTCCAGGTGTGGCGAATATCCTAGAAAGTGCCAACAATTTACACTAAAAATGTCGAGAATATAACTACAAAATTAGTCAGTTATGTTTGCAAAATACAATAAATAAATAATAAATATAACAAACTGTAATTTATGCTTAAAAATGTGAAGTAAAATATAAAAAAAATTTGAATATTTTTTGCATATCAAAAATTAGAAATACTAATTTTATAATAATATTTATAATATTTATTTATATTATATATAAATAGACTTACAGCTTACAGACTTACAGAAATTATAGCTGTTACTCACAGGATGCGAAAATCTGCCATATTTGAAAATTTCTTCAATTGAATGGTTCTATACTAATATCTCTTACAAAATTTAAATTTCTCTTGCTTATCTCATCTTGATGTTATTTCAAGTGTAGTTCATAGAATATTAAGAAAAAATTTAAAAAAAATATTTAAAAATTTTATCATAACGAATGTTATTAGATTAATTCAATAAATTTATTTACAGATATAAATTTTACATCTAGATCTATATAGCAATGTAGTTATAACGAAACCTATTCCCACGTATGATTGTTATTCACCTTGGAATAGCCAGAATCTCTGTTTGGAGGTTCAAAAGCAGATGACAACGTCCGAGAGATCACGTATTTTCCGGGAAATGCCATTGAATATCCGCTTAGTATTATCAAATGTGAGAAGGCACAATGCTGACTAACCTAAACGGCATCCTACCAGCGATGCGTCTTAAGAAGTATGTAATAGAAGTTACTGAAGCTCAACACAACGGCGCTCTTAGCGGCTTCGGCAGCCAAAAGAAAGTAGGATCGGGAGCGGTGGCCTAATAAGCCACTCTCCTTAAACAAAACCAAATATTATGAAAATACGAAGAAAATGAAAACCAACACCCTCCAAATGTTGACCCTCGTTATAATCGCCATAAACAAAATTAATAATGTCAGCCCGGAAATCAAGAGATGGAAGGTTCTGCTCTTTTTCTTGTTCAATTTCAACTTCTTGACATTGACGACGATTTCAGACATGCTTTAAGTTAATCGGCAGCAGTTAATTTTGTGATGAAGGGAATCTCCAGAGAGAAACATCACAGGCCCACCAAATCGTCTCGCATCACCTCGTAAGTCCTTTATCAGCTACTTCTACAGCTCGTTTACGCGCTGGAACTTGCAGTTCGACTGCCCTCCAACAATGTGGTAGCATTGTCATAGTGGCCAAGTGGCCTACATAATTTGAGTTCTTGACCGAAATATCCCCAGAATCAACGAAAATAGTGTCTTGCCTGTCCCACCGGGAGCATAGACAAAGTAAGTTCCTCCCATTCTATCGTCAACAACCTCTATCAGCGTTCGTGCATATTATTTTGCTTGGCATTCGGTTCGGATTCTTGCCCCGATTGTAATACGCGATCGAATGTATCGAAGAGTCGCATCGGCGAGCGTTGAAACACAATTTACACGTTGGCAAGCCTTCCGAAATGCTGCTCACCAGCAGACCATTCACTCATACTTTGAACTGGATGAACTGTGTATAGCCTGACTAAATATTGCACGACGTTGACGTCATCTAAGGTTTGAACATCAAATACGAGGCAACTAACTCTCGTTTGTGAAAAAAAAAACTGAACAACTTCGAGTTATAACGTACATTGTTGACAACGAACTTGGAGAGATTGTCAGTGTTGATGCGTAGCTCCTTTGTCTTGCCGATGTTAATGTGCAGTCCATCATTGGATTATACATTTTGCGTACTTGATCCAATTTTGCTTATATATAAGACTAGTTGTGGGCGAGCAAACAGCTATCATAGGCATTTTCCTGATCTTTTAGTCGACAATTTGTACTCAATACCGCTTCTGACGCGCGTTACTTCCTGCATCACATCTCTGTCGTACTAAAGTGGTTACACCAATTAGGTTGCTGAACAAGCGTTCATGCAGCACTCGAGTTGTTGAATTCTGATACAGAGCTGTGATGTGGTCAATTTATCGATGTGGAACTTCATTACATTGGAGTGCGTTCCAGATCGCCGGATGATTGAGAGTATCGAATGCTTTCGAGAAATATATGAAAATAAGATATAGTGGAGATCGCCATTGCACAGATTGCTCCACCTTGATACGTAGACTGTTCACAGGATCAGATCAAGATGGGTGTGGTCTAAACCCGGCTTGTTCATTGCGAAGATCTGCTGCAGGTGAGAACGGTAGCCTCACATTGATTATATTAGCTAATATCTTGTTGATCAATGTTAAGAGTGTTATACCTCTCCAGTTCCCATATTCTGTGAGATTTACTTTTTTAGGCAGCTTAATTATATTAGTTCTTTGGAAGAAAATGAAATGACCAAACTTCATACCGGGTCCTTAAGGAATCGATATATGTAGCTTTCGCTTACATGAGTAGACTTAAGTTTGACCACGTCATATCGTTATTTTGTGTTATTTTGTCGAAGGATTGCAGATATTTTCAGTTGTATCTCACCTACAACTGGTGTAATCTTGAGCTCCATTTGCATCGTGCCTATTGCGTACATCTAGTAATAAACCACTCAATTTGAGTTTCTGTTTGTGTACGTCCCAGTGAGGGAAGATAGTGCCGATAGTGAGGCCCATATTCCCACAGGTTGTTGACTTTGTCATATCGTGGAGGCAGATTAAGTAACATTTGAAATTATTGTCTTCCTATCACACAAAGAAAATGCCACTAAAATTTAAACAATTTCTTAACTTTGTGGGTTTTATACCCACTCCTATATCATTTGAAACAAAAGAAATTAAAACCATTAAAGGACATATTACATTTCAAAATTTTTTAGGACAATTATGATACGTTAACTAGTTACATACTTTAGCATCTCAAGCTTAGTCATTTGTATGATAAATTTGTAAATTCGCAACAATGGAAATATTTTTTTTTTGCCTGGTGGCTTTCATTTAACTTACAGTCACCAGTATATTATTTGGTTTGAAATCGCACTAAAACATATGACATTTTCTTCTAAAGGGTGTCCCAACAAGAACGCAATTTTAAAATCTGGCAACATTCGAAGTGTCATTGTTTGACATTTGAACAATTGTTATTGTTTGCTAGTAGAAGGTACGAGGTTAGTAAAAATGGAGCGCTACACGAATGAACAACGCATTCTCATTGTGAAATTGTTTTACCAAAATGGTGAAAGTTTTGCGACTCAGTTCGCTGATTTTGCCGCTAAAATTATCTTCAGTGACGAGGCCCATGTACATCTTGATGGCTTCGTCAATAGGCAGAATTGTCACATTTGGGGTGAGGAAAATCCTCGAGTGATTCACGAGAAGCAAATGCATCCTCAACGTGTCACTGTGTAGTGTGGTTTTTGGGCTGGAGGAATCATTGGACCGTTTTTTATGAAAATGAGGCAGGTCAAGCGCAAACAATCAATGGTGTTCGGAATTGAAGAAATAAATGTGGAGGGCATGTGGTTCCAACAAGACGGTGCCACATGTCATACAGCCAGAGAAACAATTAAATTGCTGCATCAGTCATTTCCCGGTCGTGTTATTTCGCGTTTTGGAGATCAGAATTGACCGCCTAGATCGTACGATTTAACACCATTAGATTTGTTTCTTTGGGGTTTTTTGAAGTCAATGGTTTACGCGAAAAAGCCGACGACGACTCAAGCCTTAAAAGAGGAAATTGGACGCTGCATTAATGAAATACCGCAGCATTTATGCGAAAAGGTCATTGAAAAGTTCTTTAGAAGATCGCGTGCATGCCAGCAAAGCCGCGGCGGCCATCTGCACGATATATTGTTCCATACATAACCATATTCTGTCTACTTTACGATATAATAAAGTTTCACGATTATTTTTAAAATATCTGTGTTTTATTTAAAATTTAAAAATTGCGCTCTTGTTGGGATACCCTTTACATTCTGTAATTCAAGAAACTAAAAGATGTAAATTTATAATTGTGTCGCCATTAAAACTCTTAGTATGTTACAAATTGAAATAAACCCGCGTTAGAAACCTTTAAAATACATTCAGTAACGTCGCCCATTCTTAAGTAGCGTCTATGAAATGACCATCAAAAACAGGAATGTGAAAAACAAAAGAAAGCAATAAATTAAGGAGAACATTTCCCAATACAAGTGCATACAAAGACTCTTTCAGTATTGCTAGTCACATACTAAATAAAAACATTTAAACACCCAGGACATTTGTAATTGTCGCCTATCTATGCTATGGCTTTCCTGTTGTTGTCATCATGGTGTTTTTTTCTAATTGTCGAAGTATTAAATCTGGTTTACACCTGCCAAGCACTATCAATGAGTAAGCGATACCTTTTTTCTCTCAAGGTTTCAGCGTATAAACGACCCTTGGGTAAATTTATGAGACATTTATAATTACTTAACAAACATTCGATGTTGTGAATGACTGACCGGCAAACAGCGTTGTCAGCTAATACAATTGATAAGATAATGTTATTCTAGGGATTTTTGGTTAGATTTAAGTAAACAATAACAACTTTTTAAGGCTGTGGTCGGTTTAGATTTTCTTTCGGCGGAGAAGGTTTTTATATTTTAAAATTTTGGGTAACAAAAGGTTTCCTTTCCTTTCTTTTGTCGCTCTCAAAAAATGTTAATTAAGAGGATACAATGGATTTGTATAGATGTCTTTCTTTAAATTATTAACATCCTGTTGAATGCCTGTATTGAATTTAGAATAAGGCACTTTAATGCTACTAACCTCTTTGTTTAAATTGTGTAACCCTTATTTTATATTTTGATGTCTCTAAGTGTTAATCTTATAGATTATACTCCCTTTGGTATCCTTTGGTCTCTGTTCGTTGCAAAGTAAATAATTTATTTATTTTTAACGATTTCATTGATTACTTTATAGGCTTTGTTCGTGTGAATATAAGCTAGACATAGTTAAAGTTAAATGGATATAAATTGTATGTAATTTTTTTTAATGAACTTGTAATCTACATCGAAAGGAATAAATAAAAAGATTTTACGGAATATTCCCGCCCACCGACGCGAACATAGTCCCAAAATAGTTTGGGAAACAGTATTATGTATTTTGCAATACAAATTACACATCGTGACAAAATAAAAACAAATTAACGGACTTGGGGAGTGACCTAGTGCATGTTATAGGTCTAGTCGAGTACAACATAACCCCATAAACCAAACTTATCTAACACTCTCAAAATCTTGACTTACTGTCCAAAAGCCGAAATGCACTTTGTGAATAATATAATAAACATTAAGGTATCTTAATAATATGCTATCTTCTTCTTCAATGGCAACAACAACAGAAATTTATCTATCATTAGCCGCAGATAGTTCGTTACACCAAGCTTAGTTAACAGCTTTTTCACCTGGTCCATCCATCGGAGTTTTGGTCGCCCCCTCCTGCGCCGCCCATCATGGTTATTGATGAAAACTTTTATTCTATTTTAGTCTCGAAGACTTCCAGAATAGATTGATCCGCTTGGGATTCTGCGATGTAAAGTAAGACAGGTAGGATCAGAGTCTCTTCGAGAGATTAAATTTCCAGGCTGACATTATTATTTTTGTTTATGGCGGAGCCAAGGTAGACAAAATCATCTACTACTCCCAGACGAGTTAACTCTTTGTTCGTTGAAACAAATAACTTGGCTTTGTCCTCATTAATCACCGGACCCACTTCCGCCGACTGCTTTCCAATGCTCGAAAAAGCCGCAGTTACATCCCGCATATGCGAGTACCATGTGGCTTTTGTTAAAAATGGTGCCAGTCGTGTTTACTGCTGCCTTTCGCATAATCATCTCTATTAATATATTAAAGAGATCGCATGAGAGACTATCGCCTTTTCTGAAGAATCGCTTGGCAGAAAATGGCTCTGTTAGATTTGTGCTTATTCTCGCTAAAGACTTAGTGATAATCAGAGTCATCCATCAAAGTCATATCAGCTCCGCGGGGATATCAAAATCAGATATAGCATCTAATAGTTTATGTCGAATCGGACTGTCGAATGCAGCTTTGTAGTCGATAAATAGATGGGAGGTATCGATCTGCATTTCTTGGGTCTTCTCCAGGATTTGTCGTAGTGTGAATATCTGGTCGGTCGTAGATTTACCAGGTCTAAGGCTACACTGATAAGGTCCAATCAGGTTCGCTAAGTTGGGATTAAGACCTTCAGGTAGCACATTAGACAGGACTTTGTATGCGATGGGTAAAAGGATTATCAAGCGAATCGTTGGTACATTTACTTAGATCGCCTTTCTTAAGCACTGGACATAGAAAATTCAGATTTCAATCACTGGGCATGTATTCCTTTGGCCAAATCGTGTTTATGAGCTGGGGCATTCACGTTTCTAGGTCATCGCAGCTGTATTTAAAGAGCTCTGCCGACAGTCCATCAGCTCTGACAGTTTGTTGTTTTTAAGCCGTGCTGGTCTAATTTTGGCATGATGGTCACTTATGCTGCCTGCGGGAATGAGCAAAACTCAAAACTGTCCCCTGCACATTTGTAGCAAACTCTGCATATCCGTGACCAAATTCCCATCACTGTCTTTATAGGTGGGGACCCTGCTCCAAAACCTATTGGCAGAACTTTCGGTATTCACCTCTATCTTTGAACCAAATTCTATTTATGACTTTTTGAGTCGTGTAAGCCATGTCCGTCTGTCTGTCTGGCTGTCCAGCTGGTACGCATGATAACTTTTCAAAGACGAAACCAAATGTTTTGAAATTTTGCACAAGTTACTATTTCCCCAAAACTATTTACGTTATTGAAAATGGGCTACATGATCACGCCCCTTTTGGTACAAATGTACTATTCCACCCACTTTAGAAATCGAGTAATTATATTAAAATAGTCAACGCGTTTGTGCCGAAATTTTGTATTTAGTAAAACTTAATGAGGATAATGTTTTAGAGAAACATTGAAAGTCTGGCCAGGCCCCTTCTGGTACATCCCATACAAATGTACCACTCCGTCCATTTGAAAATATCGAGTAATAATATCAATACACCCAACGCGATCGTGCCCAAATTCTGTATTTAGTAAATCTATAGCAGAATAAAGTTTTGGAGAAAAAAAAGGAAGTCTAGCCACGCCCCATCGGGTACCTCCAATACCTATTTGGTACCACTCACTTTATGTCAATTAATATTACTAATACATCCAATGCGATCGTACCCAAATTCTTTAATAAGTCAATCTATAGCGGGATAGAAATTTGGAGAAAAAACTGGAAGTCTAGCCACACCCCATCCGGTACCTCCGATACCCATCTGGTACCGCCCACTTTAGAAATCGGTGAATATTTTTAATAGACCTAACGCGATTGTGCCCAAATTTCTTTTTTAGTAAAGCTTAAGCAAGATAAAGTTTTTGAGAAAAAAATCTGAAAGTCTAGACACGCCTCTTCTGGTACCTCCCATACAAATGTACCACTCCGCCCACTTTAGCGATGGAGTAAAAATATCAATACACCCAACGCGATCGTACCCAAATTCTGTATTTAGTAAAGGTATAACAGAATAAAGCTTTGGAGAAAAATTTGGAAGTCTAGACACGCCCCTATTGGTACCTCCTAGACAAATGTACCATTCAGCCCACTTTAGAGATGGAGTAATAATATCAATACACCCAGCGCGATCGTACCCAAATTCTACATTCAGTGAAGCAGGATAATGTTTTGGAGCAAACAACTGAAAGTCTAGCCACGCCCCTTCTGGTACCTCCCATACAAATGTACCACTCCGCCAACTTTCGGATTCGGAGGCGTACAACAGGACCGGTAAAATTAGTACCTGGTACAGCTGGACTTTGGTAGTTCGAGATAGGGTGGTGTTTATAAAGTGCCCGCGTAGTCCAAAGAAACACCCGTTTTTTTTCGAGGCTGACTGTTGTTTTTTTCATGGTGGATCCGAGGTAGATAAATTCATCCACTACCTCAAAGCAATAGTTTTCAACGTTCACGCTGCGTCCCCAACGGGTGGACACTTTGTTCGATGATACCATTAACTTTGTCTTGTCCTCATTCACTGCCAAACCCATTTTCGCTGACTCCCTTTCAACTGATGGGAAAACAGGTGTTACCTCTCGCATCGTTCGACCGATAATGTCGATATCATCGGCATATGTGAAGAGCATGTGGCTCTTATTAAATATTTTCACTATGTTGAACAGCATACATGACAAACCGTCACCATGTCTAAGGCCTCTCGTCGTATCGAATGGTGCAGATAGATCCTTGCCAATCCGAACAGAGGATTTGGTATTCGTAAGGGTACACCGGCGGAGACGAATTATCTTCGCAGGAATACCGAACTCAGACATGGCTTCGTATAGTCGATGCCGGATGGGACTATCGAAGGCAGCTTTGTAATCGACAAAGAGGTGGTAAGTGTCGATTTGCTTCTCATGGGGTTTCTCAAGAATCTGCGGTAGTGTAAATATCTGATCCGTCGTGGATTTGCCTGGTCTAAAGCCGCACTGGTAAGGTCCAATCAGGTTTTCCACAATTGGCTTTAGACGTTCACACAGTATGCTAGACAGGACCTTATACGCAATCAGTAAGAGGCTAATTCCACGATAATTTTTACACTCACTACGGTCACCTTTTTGTAGATTGGACATAGCACACTGAGATTCCAATCCTCTGGCATGCTCTCCTGAAGCCAAATGTTCTCTATGAGCTGGTGCATGCTTAAAACAAGCTCATATCCACCCACCTTAAACAACTCAGCTGGAAGACCATCAGCTCCAGCGGCCTTGTTGTTCTTTAGACGGAATATGGCAGTTGTTATCTCAGCTTGGCTCGGAGGTGGACACTCGATGTTATCATCTCGGATTGGTACACAATCGTCATCAGCCGAGTTTTCAGACATCAATAGGCAGCAGAAGTGATCTTTACGCTCTCGCAGTCAGTAACGAGATGACCATCCTTGTGTTTACAGGAGGGAAGACCTGTTCCATGTACTCTACCATTTATCTTCTGGTAGAATTTTCGGGCTTCACCTCTGTTCCTGTAATCTTCAATGCACACATTATTCCGCTCCTTAAGCTCTCGTTTTTTTCGCCTGAAGAGTCGAGTCGCCTCCCGCCTCTTCTCCCTATACTTTTCATGAACAGCTCGCGTTGCCATTGGCTGCAGTTTGGCCCTGTAAGCAGCATCTTGTTCCCGGGTGGCATCGCGGCATTCGTCATCGTACCAGGCATTATCGTTAAAGGGCTTTACATACCCCAGTACGGACCGCGCAGTCCTTTCCATCGAGTGGGTTGGCAATATGTTGCCATTGCGCGCTAGTATTTTCGGGAGTTGGAGCATTAAGAAGTAGTTGAGTGAGTTGGTCAGAATAGGCGTTGGCTATCTCCGCGGTCTACAGTTTTGCGATGTCCAGCTTTCTCTGTGCCTGGTTACGCAGGGTTTTCGCTCTGCTTAGCCTAGTACGCACCTTCACTGCAGTGATGTGGTGATCCGAGTTGATGTTCGCACCTCTGATCACTCGTACGTCTAAGATACTTGACGCGTGCCTTCCATCGATTACCACGTGATTAATTTGGTTTCTCGTTACTTGATCTGGAGATATCCACGTTGCTTTGTGAATGTTTTTGTGGCCAAATCGTGTGCTGCTAATTACCATGTTCCTTGCTGCAGAGAAATCAATCAGTCTGATTCCGTTTGGCGATGTGTCAGTAAGCAGACTAAATTTTCCGACTGTTGGGCTAAAGACATTCTCCCGGCCTATTTTGGCATTAAAATCTCCCAGCACGATTTTAACATCATGGCCAGGGCTACGGTCATATGTTTCTTCAAGTTGGGCGTAGAATTCGTCTTTGACCTCGTCACTTTTCACTTTTCTATGGGTCGTCAACATTTAGGGGGTTTTTGTATGTTATTTTCTTCGTGTTTTCATAATATTAAGCCATCGCGTCCGATCCTAGTTTCTTGGGGTTGTCAAAGCCTTTGTGTTTAACTTCAATAGCTTCTGTTATCTACTTTAGGTTGATCAAAAATTATATTATTCTTATTTTATTATTCAAATACTATTTCTGAACTCTTTCAATAACATGAATAATGTAGGGCACAAAAAAAGCTCAAGAAATATGGAAATATAATAGCTATAACGGGATCTGCCGAATAATTTTCTTGCGTTTATTATTAATTCATTCATAAATTCAAACATACAACACAGTTGCATATGAGTTTCTCCAGCAATGAATACTGTACTAAGCAACGGTCCTTAAATGTATGGCCATTAACATATAAATTAAAAAGGCGTTTACGACGTTAACATATGAAATTAAGTTCCCATTAAATGTATATTAACTGAAAACACTGATTATAGAGTGCTTACGAAACCGAGCTAAATTCATGATTATAAATATTAACATGGTATTGGAAAAACTCACAAACATATAATTACGTCTCATACCTGAATGGATAGTCCCCCAACAAAGGTTACAATTAGTAGGTATACGATAGCTGATTTAAAAAGAAGAAGGTGGTGTCAGCAAAAACAACTGAGCGATCCTAATGTGCAAAAATCGAAACCAAAAACCAACAAATTCTATGAAAAACCCATCAAAATATTCAATCACAATTAAATGGTCCATTAAAAGATACCGTTTTATTTAATGGGCTAAATGTGCATAAGAGATTATTCCTTCTTCCTTACTGTAATTAGAGGTACAGATAAATGATCGAACGCAAAAATATCAAATGATGGTTTGCTGAGCATCATGTGTCAGGTATCTAAATCGGGGGCAGATACATTTTCTATTCTTCACTTGCAGTAATCATCTCCCTTGATTGATGTGTCCTGTCTGTCCGCTTAAAGCCTTATGTTCAAATTCCCGAACAATAGCACAAAAAGGTCTTTTACTTTGATGTGCATCTAATAATTAAGTCAAACTGTTGAAGAACTCCAATTTATTGTGTTTCCGAAAACTGAAACCTTTGAAAATAGGATGAGGGTGAGTAGTAGAGGCGCCTTTTGTTCGATTTTAACAAATTAATATTAAATTACAGTAGTTTCCACCTACTGCTAACCTTGTTCCCTCTCCATCTCCATTACGGGTCCCTCTTTGTGGCCATTTTAGTTCATGCAGATGGAACCTTTCGAATGAATGACTGAATGGCCGCCGCCTCGAGTTCGTCCCTTTACCAATTATGATTATTAATGATTATGTTTAGATTAGAGAGCGATTCGAGTGCAACCTTTTAGAACCATCACATTCAATGGGTTCCTTCCATGATCATTTGCCACTTGGATGTCTTAAATATCACTTTTTTTTTTGTTTAAAATTGTATATGTGGTTTTGAAAATTTATAGCTTCCTTGCAGTAGGAGGCGAGAAATTAACATCAACAAAATGTCAGTCTGTCAAAAAGTGTGTGTTCGGGTTTTATCAGCATTTCTTTTGTCTGCTTCAGTTGTTTTCACATATTTGTTTCTCTGTAATTTTGATACGACGGAAGTTATAATTAAACGTTTTGTATTCACTTTATTTCATAAAGGGGTTTTTTACTTAGAAAAAAATGTTATTAATGTCTTCTTTGGCGCCAAATATTTGTTAAATATTTCAGTCACGTTTTTGTTAATGCTTTTGTACATTTGGTTATTAAGCTATGAAAAAGGGTTAACTACGTTGAAAATAATTTTGTTTAAGATTAAAAAAGTAACGGCCGTTGGTTGTTTTTGTCATGGTTATTAGGTATGCTTGCAATTTCATTATTTTACAAGAGAAAACATTGTTGTAAATCTATATATGCTCTTTATGAGGTAGGGTGTATAAATACTCGCAACTGTGTTAATATGTGACATATAAATTAGATATTTTAAAGCTTATATTAAGACCAAGATCATAGAGATTCACATTTGTGACTGTATTTGTCACGAAATGTATTTTGTAAAGAAATTTCAGTCATGTGAACTCAAAATTCAAATGGGATATGAAAATTGCGTTCCTCGAAAAATATGAATAACTTACTCATTTATTCACCAATTTTTGCAGACAAATGCACTTTCTAAATAATTTAATAAAATAGTGGCAAAAAATTTCTTCAAAATGAAAAAATAGCGCAAAAATACAAACATCGATTTGCGAGCGCTAGGAGTTTATTTTAGACCAATTGTTTCTTAAATAAATTGTCTTAGAATTTAATGTAGATTCCGTTTTTTCTAATCCACCCCCATAATGCTTATATAGAATTTCGTGATTTTTGCATTACCTGTTGATTCCGGGTAATGGTACCAGTTCTTTCCCTTTCCGAACATAGAAAGTAAGACCTTTAGCCGTTTGGTCCGGGTGATGGATTTTTAGCCCTAAAAGTACGATTGTCGAAAAATACTTCCATGCGGCGTCGTGAAATGAAGCCATATGGCCTTATTTCCCATTCTATTGGGAATAAGGTCGTGCCCTACACCGTATTCGTCTCGTACTACAGGGAGAGAGAGAGAGAGTATCGAGACTAAGTACCCAACGAGACTAACTACGGCGTATGCAGCGGCACCTCTCTAGTTCTATGTGGAGCATGCACATATAGATTTTCTTGATTATAGCTTTACCCGATAGGTCCAGGTTATGGTACCAGTTGTATTCCATTTTGGACCTTTTTTTGTCCTAAAAGTACGACTTTCCTAATATCCATGCATGCTTCTCTCTAATTCTATAGGAAGTAAAACCATATCGATTTTCGCGATTCTACCTTTAACCGTTTGGTCCGGGTGATTGTACCAGTTTTATCCCTTTATGGGTCTTTTTTAAGCCCTTAAAGCACGAATATTAAACAACTTTTTGCATCGCACAACTATTCTATGAAATAAATAAATATCCCAATTTCCGCCATTCTACCTTAAGCCGTTTGGTCTGGGTGATGGTACCAGGTTTATACCCTTTTCGATCTTTATACCCCTAAAAGTAACAACTTCGAATAGCCTATTGCCTAGTATATATTTTGGTATATCCCGGAAATTTAAATGGCTCTAACTCGGTCTAGGAGACCCGTAGGAACCTAAAAATAACATCGTTGGATTCGTCTCGAAAATATCGTCATAGAACCGAAAGGGGCCGGCCTACAAAGCTGCCTTCCACTCTTCGATTAGGAATATGCTATATGAGGTCATGTCTGAGTTTGGCATGCCTGCAAAGCTAATTCGACTTTGCAGAAGTTGCCTGGAAAACACCAAATCCACGATTACAATTGGTAAGGATCACTCTGAACCATTCAACACAGAAAGACGACTCGGGCAGGGTCATAGCTTATCCAGTTCACTATCTGATCTAGTTATGGAAAAGGTACTGGGATAGACTGGTGTCTACATGTCTGGCACCTTATTCTACAAGAGTCACATGCCACTTGCCTATGACGATGATATATATATCATTGGGCGAAATCTGCAGGCTGTTACTGCAGTTTTCTCAACACTAGAAAATGAGTCAGCAAAATGGGTTTAGCGGTCAACGACAGCCAAGAAATCAAGCGGAGTATAGTGCTCGCCAATAAATGTTTTTACTTACTTCGGCAGCACTTTAATAACACCACCTTATCTCGAGATACTAAGAGACTGCTATACTTACTTACTTACTTACTTTTTTTCCCTTTACACCCCATAAATGAGGTATGGGATAGCTTCTCGCGTTGTAGTGAATTAACACGCTTTCTTTTTTTAGATTCACAACTAACGGCACCTAATAGTTTATCGAAGTATGCGAACGTCACTGTTCTCAGAAGCTTTTGACTAGACATGCCGATTGACTCGACACTTAAAAAATGAAAAGAAAAGCCAGGTGTTGAACCTGGGACTTCCTGCATGGTAGTCGCGTGTTCTAACCATCATGTCACTACCGGTCCGAAAAAAATGCTATACCAGTTGTCAATTCGACCCTTTCTGTTGTTTGCTGCCGAATCATGGGTGCTTACGACAACGGACATACAAAACCTAGGAGTATTTGAGAGAAAAGTACTCTGAAAAATATGTGGACCTATCTGTGTCCACGTCGAGGTTAGCCATCGAAAGAATCCTGAGCTGTATTAGATTTACCACGACATCGAAGTTGCTAAAATGGTCAGAATCCAATGACTACGATGACAGGGACATGCTGTCAGGATGGATATAAATTCTCTAGCGAGAAAGGTGTTTGAAGGTGAACCTGAAGGACGGCGCAGAGCAGGGTGACCCAAACAGGGCCATGAGGTTGACGACAAGCTACCATCTGGTGGAACTAGAACTCGAAAGAGTGTGGAATTCTTTAATACTTCAGGCCTTTAAATTATGAACCACGTTCGTAAGTTGTAATGGGCCACTTAAGTAATTAGGTAATTAAGTAATATTTTGTTTTAATTTTAAACGAAAGTAGAAAGCATCATAAATATACACATGAAGCTTTATATATTGGCGTTCTTAAATATATTGCTGCTGTCATCATCTCTATAACTACTGCAGTCATTGTCATTAACTAAAGTAACTAGTACCCGCCATGCCACGAATCGATTAATTAAACATTCTAGTCTCATCAACGTGTCATTAGTTCCCTCTTTTATTTCCGTAACGTAAACCAACCAAAATGCCTTGATAGTGAACATTCGCATTTTATGTGTGTTAATGCCTTTTTAATGCCTCCTATTTAGTACTAACATTTATTTCTCTAAGAAACCACAGTTTTGTTTTTTTTTAAACCAACTTAGCAAAAGGTTAAGTTGGAAAGGGGTTTAATGCAAAGAAAATTCCATCTAGTATTTCATTGTTGCTGTTGGTATTATCACAACATCTCTATGGTTTCCAATGTACAAATTCACTAATTACACTTAATCCTGCTATACTCAACCAGAAAAATGTAGTACTTGTTCGCCTCTATATTCTTTTTTTTTTGGTTTTGTCTCTGTGAACACATGAAAAGCGTTTTTAATGCGGCTTACTTAAATGATTGACTGCTTTTGAATACGACGTGTTGTAACGTATTGGGTTGCATTTGTACATGTTGCCTTTACCCTTGGCTACCGCCATTCGCACCGTTAAGTACATTTGAATTTAAATAGGCAGCAAAGCTATGGGTCTTGGGCGTTTTAGTTTCGTTTAATTTCTGTTACAATGTTCACATTTGCTATTAGAATACTAAAGACATTTAACTAATCCTTTTAAAATACCTAACGCGACTCAACCTCGTTTTTCTTTTCAGTCTTAAGTATTTAAGTACAGGCGATAATAGAAAATACAACTAATGTTTCAAATGTCTTAAGACGTATTTGTGTTTAACATTTATCATGACGTCTTACGTGTAAGTATTTAGTTTTCATTGAATTGGCAATGTTGAGTTTGAGTATTACGTAGATAGTGTGTTGGATGAGCTGGTTTAATATAATTAAAAGGGTTGTTCTCAATAATAGTTAGTATTCGGAAAGGTTTTATTTTAAATATCGTCCTATAGAAAATCTGCATTTGACTGGTTGTGGATTCAATGTCGAAAAAAGACTTGCACATTTGGTTACGCGGTTTAAGCCAGTGAGTGACCGAATAGCTACAATCCGCTTCTAGGGGAATGTTTTTACTTCACGCTGATTGATGGTAAGATGAGGAATGTCGCGAAATGTCTGAAGATAAGGATGCTGCATTCAGGGCAAAACTGCAGCCAATGGCAACGCGTGCAGTGACGGAGCGTTATAATGAGAAGAGGAGGGAGATGACACGCCTCTTCAGGCAAAAAAGAGTCTATGAAAGAAAAGAGAGAGCCAGAGAGAGCCGAAATTTCTACCAAAACGTAATAAGTAAAGGTTTTGGAACAGGGATCCCCACCTGTAAGGAAAGAAACGGAAATCTGGTCACGGACACTCATAGTGTGCTGCATATGAAGGGAACATTTTCGATCTCTACACGTTCCCGAAGGCAGCATAAGTGTCGAAATCACACCAATCATCGACGATGGAGTAGACTGTCCACCACCGAGCCAAAACGAGGTAGGCACGACAGTCGCACGGCTTAAAAACAATAAAGCTGGGGGAGCCAATGGACTACCGGCAGAGCTTGTTAAAGCCGGCGGCGATGAGCTTGCAACGTGCATGCACCAGCTCATAAACATAATATAGCTCAAGGAATACATGCCCGATGACTGAAATCTGAGGGCTTTAAGTCCTGTGCTTAAAAAAGGCGGTCCAAGTGTGTGTACCAATTATCGCAGGATCAGCCTTTTACCCATCGTATACAAGGTTCTGTCTAGTGTGTTATGTGAAACAATAAAGCCCATTTTAGCGAACCTGATTGGACCTTATCAGTGTGGCTTTAGACCTGGTTACTCCACGACCGACCAGATATTCACACTACGAAAAATGCTGGAGAAGACCCAAGAAATTCAGATCGACGCAGAGAGCCTGCTGTTGTTATTCAAATGGTTGTTATTGTGATCTAAATATAACTATCAATTTCTCTGTACAATGTACATAAAGAAAAGAAAGGCACAATGGGGAGGCAAATACCTCCAATAATGTGTACAACAAAAACACTGAACTGGGGAATTAGAACGTTGAAAGCAAGTAACCGGGATAACTGAGTTCGTTCAGGCGACGCCGCTGATAAGTCTCTACCCAAAGACGAAACGCGTAAGGCGATGGGCGCCGGTTCGAATCCCAGCTCGGGCACTTGATTTTTTCAAATTGTTCTTATTACCCTAAAACTAGTTCAGATATATTATTTCGATTATGTTATCTCAAGGATGAAGGTTAAGTGACATGTAGAATCACTGCCTTCCTTTCTCTTTCATAATAGACACCTACTTTCTGTTTATCGACTACAAAGCTGCATTCGACAGTCCGATACGGCAGACACTATTAGTTGCTATGGATCATAGTAGTAGTAGTTCGCAGTTCCAACCCTGCTGATCCTAGAATCAGTGAACTGAACCTAGAAATTAGCAAGATGGTCGACGAATATAAGCGGAACCTTTGGCTATAGCACTTGAAGAACTGCAACTTAAGTTCCGGTATCAGTAAATTGTGGGCAACGGTTACGTCACTCTCGAATCCCAGCAGGGGAGAAGACCGGACGGCCATCACATTTGGTGCTACCACTGTGATAGACCCAAAGAGGTGCGCCTGTTACTTTAACCGTCAATTTGTTGAGCACCCCGAGAGTGACAGGGCGAAAAGGAGAGTAATGCGTCGTATTCATGCTCTCCGAGTCGAAGAAGCACCACCACTATTTACAGTTGGAGAAGTTGCAGATGTCATCCGCAGCGCAAAGGTATCCAAAGCGATAGGCCCCGACGAAATATCCATGTTGATGTCGAAACAATTTGACGTACCGGGAGTCGAATATATGTCTTCTGTCCCTGACCACTCTACTAGTACCCGAGGCCTGGAAAATGGGTAGAGTGGTCCCGCTACTGAAACCTGGCAAAGACGCGACAAAGGAGAATCATACAGGCCCATCTCTCTCCTCTCGCCAGTAGCTAAGACACTTGAGACGCTAATCCTCCCGAGCCTGACAGGACATTTTCCAATTGCGGATCATGAGAATGTATTCCGTAAGCAGCATAGCACAACCACTGCTTTACACGCCATCACCACACAAATAAGTCGCGGTCTCAATCAGAATAAGCCCAGTGACAGGACGGTCCTCGTGGCGCATGATTTATCGAAGGCTTTCGATACCATAAATCACGCCACGATCTTCGAGGACATCGCCAACACGTCCCTCCCGAACTATTTGAAACGTTGGATCGTAAATTACATGTGTGAACGCCAGTCGTACGTGGAATTCAGAAATCGGAAGTCCAAGCCCCGTAGAGTGAAAAAGGGAGTTCCCCAAGGTAAGGTGATATCTCCGGCACTGTTTAACCTCTACCTTTCTGGAATTCAACCACCTGATGACCGCGTTAATATCGTATCGTATGCCGATGACTGTAAGATTTTGGCGTCGGGCCCCTCGACTGATGACATATGTGGAAGGTTGAATGTCTACCTCGCTGATATTGCCGCCACCAAATCATCGGCCATACTGTTCACCGCATGGACAGCGCAAGTGAAGAAGCAGCTCAATGTGATTGTCGATGGCACAACAATTCCGACCACCAACCACCCCAAGGTCCTTAGTGTCACATTAGACAGTCTGCTCAGATTCAATGCGCACGCCACAGCTATCTGCAACAAGATGAGAAGTAGGAACAAGGTCCTCAAGTCGCTTGCCGGCAGCTCTTGGGGAACCGACAAACTAAACCTTGTTAACCTCTTACAAAGCGATAGGTCGGTCTGTGGTGAACTACGCAGCTCCAGTGTGGTCACCGAACGTGAGCGAGACGCATTGAAAGAACCTGCAGACATGCCTAAATGCCGCCCTGAGAACTGCGACAGGGTGCCTCCTCATGTCATCTGTGGATCACTTACATGAGGAGACGAAGGTCATACCCTTGCGACAACACAATTTCCTTCTATCGAAGCAGCACCTGCTTGGATGTTACCGGACCAGCCATCCCAACCACCACCCTATGGATAGGCTCCCTCCCCCAGGCAGGTCATGCAACACCTTCATGATCTAGAGCGTGAGATCCAGCGCTACAAGAGAGAGCCTTTAGATCAAAGCGCATATCAGGCAGGATTAGCAGACATTCACTCAGACGCAGTCTTGAAAGCAGTGAACAACTACAGAGCGAATGTCGTGCTCGGCGATCACCCTCCATCAGTGGCTTCGGAGGAAGAGGTTTTGCCGCGGCAGACGTGAGTTGTTTTGACCCAACTAATATCTGGATGGTGTAGCCGCCTCAATTCATATTGGGCAAGAATTGACGGCAGTACGTCGAACGTCTGTCCCGCTTGCAACCAGGGACCACACGACACGCTACACCTTTTCAACTGCCCTGCCAATCCAACTCTACTTGTTCCCAGGTCTCTTTGGACCCACCTAGTGGAAGTAGCAACCTTCCTTGGCCTGGAGACAAGTGCAGCAGAAAACCACATACAAGGCGTACCAAACAACACCTGATAAACAAACAGGCACATATACTGCTACAACAACAACAGTTGCTATGGTTGAGTTTAGTATACCCAAATGTCTACCAAGCGAGGCTTTAGACAAGGCTGTAATAGGATTCTTTAACATCGTAATGTAGATGATTATGCGGAAGACTGCAGTAAACACGACTGGTACCATCTTTCATTGGCCGCGGATGCGATATGTTACTGTCGCCTTTCCAGGAATTGAGACATAGTCGGTAGAAGTGGGTTTGGTGATAAATGAGCACATCCAGTTATTTGTTTCAACGAACAAACAGTCTACTCGTATGAACGCGCCGTGAACCTTCACAACCAGATCTTTGAAGTGAAATAAACAGACAAATATTGATCGCATACCGCTGCTACTATGCGCTAAACAAGCGATTTAACGACAAATCCCTCTCTCGCTATACTCTGACTCTACCAGTCAGTGGTCCTACCTGTCTTGCTCTACAGCGCAGAATCCTGGGCTCAATCTATTCTGGGAGTCTTCCAGCTGTATAATCAACCTTATAAGATCGACGTAGTCAAGCGCGTTTAAATTGACAGGTTGTGCTGCCGTTGGATGATTGGATGAAAATGATCCAGCTCGAAAATTCTTCGGCAATAAATTCGAAGACTGTCGCAGGAGGGACACCAAAAAATTCTTTGGGTGCACAAGGTGAAAGAGCTGCTATCTAAACTTGGTTTGACGAACCACCCAGCAAACCAAAAGCTCAGACATTGGCTGATATCCGACACGTCTGCACATTTTCTGAACTCTTCTGACTGATATCGTACAGAATTCTGTACGACTCGTTGAAAGGACATTTTATTTATTTTGCTTCAAAATATCTGAACGAGTTTGCAGCGATTTCTGAACAAATTGTTATTAAAGATACAACGAATTTCCCTTCAGATTTTTCTACGATTTACATTCAGAAATCTTTCAGACATCGGTACGACATGTCGTACATCAGATTTTTCTCAGCTATGTCGGTCTGACTTCGTGGCAACCACTCTATGCGTGTGGTAGCGACTTCGGGCAGGTTTCGGATCCGATTTCGGAAGATATTTCACTAAAGATTTCGGGCAAAAATATCCGAATTACTTCAGATATTTGATAAGATATCGGTCCGAATTCGTAACGACGCGTCGAATTTCCCTCGATTTACATTCAAAATAAGTTTAGACGTCGGTACGCTATGTCAAATATACATCAGATTTCCCGCAGCTGCGTCGGTCAGACTTCGTGTCAACCACTCCATACTTTATTAGTAACGACTTTGGCCCGATTTTGGATCCGACATCGGAAGATTTTGAAGACTGTGGTACCGGTTTCTGCCCGATGTCTGAGAATTTTGTTTGCTGGACAAACACGGAGCAGCCTCTTATTGCCGAGTCAATAGGACCTTGTAAGCAAATAACATGAGATCTTTGTGCAGAATTCTCCACAGGCCAGTGCGTGGAATGTTGAGCTATTTAAATCGACTTCGAGTTAATGTTCACACTCTCAGCTACAGAAGTCTGTTTGCACTGAATTTATTGAGCATACGTATGGAAAGGCTGCAAAAAATTATTCTAATGAAAATCCAAAAATTAATTCTTTAGTATGAAAAATAATCTATCTGGATACTTCATATAAATGATTTTGGATAAAGAAAAGATTGGTACCCGTTTGGTACTCGTTTTAAGAAGTATCGACTGACCTGACGAGTTTTTGTCCACAACATCGATCGCATGATCGCCTCTTGATCTGACCACCATGTCATGGTCGGTCTTAGTCTCATACGAATCACAATTTCAACGATTCTCTCATATTTCTACAGTTTGCCACAGTAAAATGCCTAGTTGCCAATAAATTAAATAAAAAAACACAATTTGGGCATGCGAATCTCAAAGTCATTTATTAAAAATTATCATTCTTCTCTTAATAATGATTTATGACATCCTTTTCCACATGAAACATAATAACAAAACAGCGGCACCAATCTGCTCCCTCCTCTTCCTAGCACTCGTACAATCGGAGAACGTCACATCTGCTGCCATTGTTTCGGGTCCGAAATGAAACGGATAGATGCATTTGTATGTTGATGGTGGTTTGTGTCAATGTGGTTGGTTCCTTGATAATCCCATAACGTATGTTACCATTTCAAACAAACAAAAATATCAATTCAACACAAAAACATATGAAAACAATAATAATATTGTGTTGAGGAGAGAAAAACGCACATATCCGAATGGGAATACTGAATACTTTATGGTCAATTGAACAAAATGAATTGTCATAAATTAAAAATTCGTTTAACTCTCTGCTAAGTCTCAATGGCCAGAGGAATATGAGGTCGAATCATATTGCAAGTAGTGATGCCTAATTCTGTTGCCATAGAAGCACAGTGGTTGCAATAGTTTATGATAGTTTATGATAGGGGAGCGCACCAATTGTGCGAAATATGAAATTCAAATATTAATTTCAACCTGTATAAGTCTAAAGTAATACGGTTACACTGCATATTTCAATTTAAATAAATATTCAGCATGAATAGCCGAAGATAAGGATAGCCAAAGGCGTGGCTCACATCATTTCAAAATACAATATGTATAGCAGACATATGGAAAGATTTATATTTTTGTCTATTAAAAAGTTACTTCTAATAAAACTTATCTGTAGGTGTTACCCAAACAAACTATCATCAATTCCCACTGTGCATTGCACAAACATCACTGTCTGTCTGTTTTTAGCTATGGTCTTGATGCCGCACAAAATTGATTTTCAGCGCCGACAATAGAAATGTTTAGGCATTCGGTCGGACCAATAACAGCATCATATAGATTGGGAATCCTTTCTTGTTTTGAAAGCAACGCCTACATGTGAGAGGAAATTGTGAATGGCATGTGCTCAACTCGTTTTAACAATAGCACCAATCTATCTAAGTATGTATGCTCGTGTGTGTGTGTATACCATGAGTCCAGCAATCTTTCAGATACATTTGTGGTCTTCATATGCAATACAAAGAATTCATTCGCAATGCATTGGGTGCAAAATCCCATTTACAATGATAATGTTTAACATTATCAATTTGCCATAATGGGAAACAAAGGGCAAACTATGGAAAACAATAGCTAAATGCAATAAAAATAAAGTATAGCTTTCGTTTAGTAATAATACAATTTATATTTATTTGTTTGTGTCATAAGTGCATTTACATAAACATATAAGAAGTAAAGATCAAAGCTTGCACTAAAGCTTTATTGGCTGTGTTAGTGGAGAGAGAATGGGGAAGCGATAGGGCGTTAAGAATGATGTTAAGTTACATCATTACCTAAAATCAAAATGACGAGACCCACATTTACATTAATTTTCAAGAGCAGCAAAAAAATTAAAAATATATAGTACTTAAAAAGAGCTTGTGTGGATTATGTTGACATGTTGTCTTCGCTGATACCATTTTCGCACCGGTGTGTGTGAGCTTCACATTGATTTCTTGAAGCTTTTAACACTTAAGGTTGTGATAATAAGTGGAGAAGTCACAGCAAACGGACTGCTGATGATGGATTGACAACCATCGAGATAGCTTTCTGCCCTGCCAGCTTTCAACATAATCCATTTCACACAACTCTTGTAAAACAAATTCTATAAGCAATAATTGAATAGATCTTGAATCGAACAATGAAAATTTACTAGTGCTCCATTTGAAAAAGTATTTTAGAAACGCCGGTCCGGGATAGGCGGGAAAATTGAAAAAAATAATGGAAACTTTTTCGCTCCCCGACCGACATTTCCGCAGTTTTTCATCAAATATCACAGAAATTCGTGGATATGCTCTACTAATGCATTTCTTCAATTTTGTCAACTCGCGACCCATTTGAAAAAGTATTTTAGAAACGCCGGTCCGGGATAGACGGAAAACTGAACAAAATAATAGAAACTTTTTCGCTCCCAGACCGGCATTTCCGCAGTTTTTCATCAAATATCACAGAAATTCGTGATAATGTTCTACTAATGATGTTCTTCAATATTGCCAACTCGCGATCCATCCAACATTTATTTTAGAAACACCGGTCCGGGATAGAGGGGAAAACGGAAAAATTTCATACAAAAGTATGAAAATAATACAAATTTCTTCGTTCGATGAACAGCATTTCATCGAATTGCATATTTTTTTGGCAAAATATAACGAAGTCTCTGTTTATCATATCTTCAAAATTTCAAGCCATTCTGTGCATAATTGCTTAACAAACCAATAAAAATACCCGGGATTCCCGGGAAATGTAACAATCCCGGAATACCGTTTCCCGGGAAATGGGGAGCACTATTATTTACACATACAGATCAACAAAACAAAACAAGAGGATGGTACTTAACCATTTGCAGCTTCTTTTCAAATCTAGTTGAAAATGCACTAAAACATCGGTTTATTGAAATGAATATAGATTTGTGCAGAGGCGTGTTTTTTGCTACTACTACATCGTTTTCCATCAAATAGTTAATTTTGAACGAAAAGTGTTCTTATTTCATCGATTGGTAAATAAGACTGCATGCCGACACGACAGACAACGGGTTTAGCTTTCCAGCGGCGAGGAACATTGTAGTAAGTGGAACCAGATCTCAGCATAAAGTTATCCACAAGGCTAATTCTAATTGATCATATTGTAGTCGATAGAAGGCATACATGAGGTGTCATAGAAGAGCACGTGATCTGTGGTGCTAACACTGTCTCGGATCGTTACCTGGTTGCAGCTAAGGTACGCACAAGCTTGAGCAGAGTGAAAAACACGAAAAACATAGCTGAACCTATTACGAACGCCGCAACAACTGATCTTAGATGTGAAAGGTGGCTTTCAGACAATCCCTGGTACGATGAAGAATGACGCATAGCGTCTGAGGAACGGTATGCTGCAACGCTACAGCCAATTGTACCCTGGACCGTTAGGGGCGGAACAAGGAGACAATAAAACAGTCGAGGCAGCTATTTAAGCGAAAAATCAAGTGAGAAAGTTTTAGTTCTCAGTAAAAACATTGGTATATTTGAATGGGAGGTATCAGAAGAGGTGTGTATAGACCTCCTGTTTTTGTTCTCCAAAACTTTATGCAGCTGTAGCTTTACTAAATACAGATATTGGGCACGATAGCGTTGGGCGTATTGATAATATTACTCGATTTCAAAAATGGGCGAAATGGTACCTATGTCTGGGTGGTACCAAAAGGTTTTTACTCGATTTCTAAAGTGGGCGAAGTGATTCATTTGTATGAGAGGTACCAGAATTGGCGTGGATAGACTTTCCAGTTTTTTTTAGAAACTATATCCTGTTATAGCTTTATTAACTACAAAATTTGGACACGATCGCTTTGGGTACATTGATGTTAGTAATCAATTACTAAAGTAAGGTGAGTGGTACTTTTGTAAGAAGAAGGGGCGTGGCTAGACTTCCAGTTTTTCTCCAAAGTATATCCTGTGTTAGTTTTACTAAATGTGGAACTTGGGCACGATCGCGTTACTTGATTTCTAGCGTGGGCAGAATGATACATTTGTTTGGGGTGCAACTGAAGGGGCGTGGCCATGTAGACTTAAAAAGTCATGAATTGAATATGGTTCGAACAACAAAGAGTCTAAAGTGATTCCTTCTATGTGTTACACTTTGGGTCGTATACCCTCCTACCCATAGGGTCACGGTATAAAAACTGCAGATGAAGGAACGGGAGAACGATGATAAAGAGAGGAACAGAGATAGAGGTGGAGAGAACACTTCCACCAATTGCTCATTCTGGAAGGCAGCGCACATGAAGGTATCATTCCAATAGTCGACGAAGGCTTAGATTGTCAACTAGATAAACCAAGGAAGCAATATCGTGGTTGGATATTAATAAAGCAACCGGTGACGACGGACTACCAGCAGAGATGTCCAATTCCTTCGCAGGGTTGGGCTTAATAATTGCATACACGATAATTGGAATCTAAGCGTACTTTGTCCTTTGCTGAAAAAGGGTGATCCAAGTTTGTGCAGCATTTAACTAACCTTCTTATCAATCCAGTGTTATTCGACCTGATCGGACCTTATCATTGTGCCTTTAGACCTGGTAAATCAACAACTAACCAGATATTCACACTTAGGCAAAGACTGGAAAATTCTTACGAAAAACAGCTCGACTCATACCATCTCTTTGTCTACTATAACGCTGAAATCGACTGCCCGATACGGTAGAAACTACTCGAAGCCATGAATGAATTTGGTATTACAGCGAATCTGATACGCCTTTGGGGAATGACCGTGACTGACACGAAGTCTTCATTGAAAATTGACAAGGACCTTACACGGGGACTAAAAAAAAGCGACAGCATATCGTGCGATCTCTGCAACATTGTTAGAGAGATGAAATGAGTAAAGGTGCAGTGAACACGAGTGGCACGATATTCAACAGCAGTCATATGTGTACGCCGATGATATAGACATCGTCTGACGGAAGCGGCGAGGCCTAAATCAAGGCGAAAGCATATCGTGCGATCTCTACAACATTGTGAGGGAGATCATAATAAGTAAAGCTGCAGTGAACACGAGTGGCACGACATTCATCAATTGTCATATGCTTACACTGATGATATAGACATTATAGGACGGAAACGGCGGGATTTGACTGCAGCCTTCTCAGGTATACACAAGAAATCAGCGAATATGGGTGTAATGGAGAATGAGGACAAAACAGGGTTATTTGTTCAACGAATAAAGCTTATACTCGTTTGAAACGCTGCTCAAACGATGACAACTACAATTTCGATGTGTTAGAAGATTCGACGTCAATAACAAATAACGTCAGCCGTAATTCTGGAGAAGAATCCTGCAAGCAAGTATACGCTACTAGCGGACCCGGCGAACTTTGTCTCGCCCCAATTTAATACCTTCAGATAAACTCAGTAGAGAGTGATATGATAAACAATGTTTTTCGATTAGTTTTCCGCCGCAAAAACAAACAAAGAAGGCGGTTCTCCAAAACGCGAAAAGGCAACGTTCAGCTGTCCGCACGTAAAACAAGGAAATTCGAGATTAATCCCACATACTTCCATTGATTGGCCTTGCGCTTTTTTAATTGTCATCGGGGAATTCAAATGGATGATCAGTTGGAATTATCTGATTCTTAAGATAAGAACTTCCTGTTTTTTGAATTTGTTCTTGATGGTCGTCGGTTAAATCACATTGTTTATCAGATTCTTGACAGACAACCGCGTACCGTTGCACAATTTCGGTTAATTCAGATTCCGCAATATGATAATGATCGATTCCACTTTTATCTGTAAATTATGCGGCACATTAAGCGAGTTGAAAAATTCGGTCGGATTGTTGGTCGTCGGTCACGCTGTAATCAGATTTGTACGGATGCAGTTCTCTAACGATTTAACTTTCTAAATTGAAATTCTAGCTATCGATGCCTTTATTCTTCGTGGCTAGTAACATACTGCCCGTAAATTAATCCTATCGAGATTTTTATAACATTGACGACGTTTTCAAGCTTGGTTTTAGTAAATCAGCAGCATTAGACATTGTGAGCAAAGTCATAGCCCCATCAAATCGTTTTAAATCCCCTCGTAAATCCTTTATCGTTCGGTCAACTACTTCCAAAGCTCGTTTAGTCGTTATCGCGCATTCATCCGAAATGTTGATTTGGCATTCCCGCATCTACTTCGCCTTTGCGAAATTCTTGGTCATTGTGTACTTTGGCTTTTCAATCGTGATAATATTCATCGAAAGTTTTAAAGCGGAATTTGTAGCTCGAATGCCTTCCAACAATGTGACAGCTATGCCAGAGGATGCAGCGGCTAACGTTATTTGAGATCTTGACCAAATTGTTGCCGGAATCAACAGAAAATGTCTTGGCTGTCCCACTCGGAGCATCGAGAAAGTAAATGCCTCCAGTTTCATCGTGAATCGTACACGTTCTTGTACTCTGTATTTAACAGCGGCACATTTGTTCGAACTCTTCCGGTCAGCTCATCTAGATTATAGTCTTGCTCCCGTTAAGATTCGCGATCGAATGCATCTTGCATCGAACGATTTGACGCTGGCATTCCCAATGTCGACAGCAGGTTGCCGCACATCTCGTCGGGTTCGACGGATTTTTTATTTAAATATTATTTTTCTCGTTACCAACCCACATTTAACCGAAATTTTCCACCTAGACATCGTTCAAAACCATCAAATCATGCGAAAATTGCTAAATTTTGTCAATATAAAAAAAAAAAACAATTTTTTTGGACTTTTCCGGAATTTTCCGAGTTTATACTAAGAATTTTCTATTTTTCCATTTGAAAAGCCATTCCGTAACTGCACACAATATTCCATACAAAAAACCAATTTTTGATTTTTCCAATTTCCCGACTTTTTCGAAGGATTTTCCCAAAATTATCTTGCATAAAACCCTCATACCAATTACGAACAATTGAATAAAAATTGAAAAAAATGGGCCAGCCGTTCTCTCTTGATGAATTACTACACACTGCTTACACCGTTTTTATACATATAGATTTCACTATAAACTGAATTTTTCTAAGCCGTACAACGAATTTTCCACCTTTACGTCGTCTAAAATCATCAAATCAAGCCAAACAATGAAAAATTACGTTGAAAAAAACCAAAATTTTCCAGTTTTTTCCAGAATTTTCCGAGTTTTCCACCAAGAATTTTTCTATTTTTCCATTCGAAAAGTCATTTCGAAATAATTTTTCGAAATTTTCACATTTACATCATTCAAAATTATCAAAACACAATAAAATGTAAAATTTCGTCGAAAAAAAAAATTAAAATTTTTGGAATTTTTCCATAATTTTCCAACCAAAATTTTCTATTTTTTCAACCGAAAAGCCACTACGGAACAATTGCACACAAAAAGTTATACAAAAACTCAATTTGCGATGCAAAATGTCTCTGAAAAAATCCAAATTTTTCGAGTTTTTCCGGAATTTTCCGAGTTTTCCACCAACAATTTTTCTATGTTTCCATTCGGAAAGTCATTTCGGAATAATTATCCAAAATTGTTCACTGTTACATCGTCCAAAATTATCAAATCATACGATAATAGGAAAAATTTCGTCGAACAACAAATTCAAACTTTTTAAATTTTTCCGGAATTTTTCACATTTTTCAACAAAAATTTGAATGGATGAATATGCCACAGCTCGAAAAGTCTTTGACAATAAACTTGATGAACGATCTTACAAAGTACATAGGAAGAAATTATTTATCAGTTGGTTCACCATATCTGAAATTTCTACTATAGCTATATTATTTTTTATTAGTCGAAGTATTTTTTTTTCTATTGTAAAGTATTCCTAAAACAAAATTACACAACTGTCGACTTTTTTTGAGAAAGTATTGAATACTGCTAATACAAATTCATTCTCGGCACTTCTTATAGGCGGTGTAGTTGTCACCATTCCCTTTGTTAATTACATAAGCACATAGCACATATTTACTTCTACAACATATAGTATTAACATGAAATTATCGCTTTAAGTACTTCTTTTCACACCTAACGTCAACCAAAGGACCATTTTAAATACACTAGATGACAACAAATTATTCCCTCATCCTCCCCTAATTAACACATATTCATTTAAGCAGTTGGTCATATCATTATAGTTTACAACATGTAATTGAGTCTCCTTATCATCGACTTTATATCATCGCCCACCACCACCAACTGATTAACATTCAAACGGTTGCTTAGTTTTTCCTTCATAGGCTTAAAACAAGAAACACATAAAATAATTCCTAATAAAGGCAAATTACAAAAAAAAATTTCAAATACAATGTATGCATAACAAATTAACAACAGCGTAGACGCAACAACGTATATTAATAATTATGTAAAGAAGGGGAATTCAAGGAAGTTCCAAAATTCATATAATTCTCAAAATGATTTAATATATTCTTGGGCAGAGGGCGCCATGCAGGGGGTTGTAATAACAATTAAAAGAACATTAACTTTCTACTCCGTGATAGAGAGAGGCAGACAAACATGAATACTAAGTAAAACCTAACCGAAATTATCATAAAGGGAATTGTGTTAAATGCAATTAACAATTTCTTAAGTAGACACATCTCATGGCGCATATTTAACTAAATAACTTCTTTGCTCACTTTTCGTTTCCAGTTGATATCCCTTAATAGGGCTTGTGGGGGTAATAGTTATGCTAGGAACAGTGGTTTTGAAAGCAATCAGTTTTTGTATGCCTGAAATAAACGAATTTATAACAATTGAAATGTATTATAACTTTTACCGAAGTTTGTCTGAGAGTGATATGAGTAAATTGTTTTTTTTTTTTTTGGCGGTGCATAAAGCATATAATGCATTATTAGTTACAAATTATTTGAAAATGATTAAAGTACCATGTATTTATAATGTCTTATAATTTGCCAGTTATTCGGTTATGAGCAAAAAAGGACAACATAAATTGACTGGATCAGCGATGTTTGAAGGTACATCGTCATCAGTTTTCTAAATATTTTGCACAATATAGAAAATGTTTGCCTAAACCACTTTACAGGTACACATATGTACATACATGCTCAGAGTTTTACAACTCCGCAAATAAGTGTTTTCTTAGAGTCCTCTCGACAGCAGCTACCTCCAAATGAACAGCTTGTAATTATATTAACTTAATTCCAAAACGCAAACTAAATTGATATCTTATAGGGTTCAGTTTCGTAGGCAGGCATGCGTAAAATTGTGAAAGGTGCACATAGTACTATGAAAATTACTAAATACTTTATAGTTTTATACATAAAATTATTTCCAATTGAAAATTTGCATAATTTTGTAACGACAGCGTTTAGGTCTAAAAGGCCAAATATTATATATGCGGCTTATAGAAATTAATAATTTTTTAATTAAAATAAAATTACATGCATTTTTTTTTTACCTGCTTGTGGAGCAAAACCGTAAGTCAACGTTCAGTGAACGCTTACCTTAGCAAAATTTGTCCTAATTTAGTGTACGTACAAAAATGATATGCATGTAAAAGGGGTATTATCTGTTATGTTATTTATATGGGAGGTACCAGAAGGGGTACCAGAAGGGGTAATTAGGTTTTCTGAGGTTATGCCTCCTTTTACAAGGTAAATTAACTGACCAAATCTGATTGTCCGTCCCCCAGGTGCCGGTTTGGAAGTTATGGGAGAAATATTAATTTTCCGACAAAAGATCATTTTGTAAGGGGGGTACCAGAAGGAGTGAACCAATATAGTCCATATTCATTCCTGAGTCCATTTTTCATAACCGTACAACTTACACAGAATTTGACGGAATTCATTTGTATGGGAGGTACCAGAAGGGGTGTGTCAAATAGTTAGGTTTTCGAAGCTTTCGTCTGTTATCACAATATAAATTAGCCGACCAATTTTCAATACCCCGCAAGTGTCCGTTTGGAAGTTATGGGAGAAATAAACATTTTCCAGAAATAGGTCATTTTGTATGGAAGGTACCAGAAGGAGTGATCCGATATAGCGCATATTTATTTCCGAGTCCAAGTTTCATTAACAAATATCAGACTCAAAATTTGACTTAGTTCAGTGAACTTACAAAAAAACGTATGCATGTAAGACTATGGGGGTGAGTTCAGTCATTTGTATGGGAGGTACCAGAAGGGGTGTGTCAAATAGATAGTTTTTCTCAGATTTAGCCTCCTATCACAATATAAGTTAACCGACCAATTTCCATTACCACCACAACCCCCCCCCCCCCCCCCCCATTGACCGTTTTGAATTTATGGGAGAAAAATTAAATTTCTAAAAATAGGTCATTTTGGAGGTACCAGAAGGCGTAAACCGATATAGCCCATTTTCATGTCTTAGTCTAATTTTCATAAGTGATCATCATACGCAAAATGTGACTGAATGTAGTGAACTTATAAAAAATATATGTACGTAAAACTATCAGGGTCAGTTCGGTCATTTTTACGGGAGGTACCAGAACTGGTGTGGTAAAGGTTTCGGTTTACTTAGGGTTTGTTTACTATTGCAAGATAAATAAACTGACAAAATTCAAATATCCTCCGGAAGTCTGTTTGGAAGTTATGAAAGAAATATTAATTATCCAAAAATAGGTAATTTTGTATGGGAGGTGCCAGAAGGGGTGGGATTATTATGCCCATTTACAATCTCATTAGTTCGTTTTAAAACATATCAATACTGGTAATTTTTCATACCGATCCGTTAAGTTTTACTCGAGTTACCCTGCTCACCAGCTGGCCAGACGGACGGACAGAGGTCAATCGTCTTAAAAAGTTCTGAAACGAATTTGATCTTAAGATACTTGGGCTCTAACTCGTATTAAATGATATATACCCTCATCCCTAAGAGTGATGGGATAAAAAGTAGATTTTAGTGCATTGGTATTTTTACCCCATCTCCAAAGTGGGCGGAATAGTACAGATACCAGAAGGGGCGTGTCTAGACTTCCATTTTTTCTCCAAAACTTTTCCCTTTTATACCTTAACAAATTACTGAATTTGGACAGGATCGTGTCAAGTGTATTGATGTTATTACTTCATCTCTAAAGTGGGCGGAGTGGTACATTTGTATGGGAGGTACTAGAAGGGGCGTGTCTACACTTCCAACTTTTCTCTCAAAAATTTTGTCCTACTTGAGCTTTACTAAATACAGAATTTTGGCACGATCGCGTTAGATCTATTAATAATATTAAACGATTTCTAAAGTGGGCGGTACTAGATGGGTATGGGAGGTACCAGATGGGGCGTGGCTAGACTTCCAGTTTTTTTTTCTCCAAAACTGTATCCTGCTATAGCTTTATTAAATAAAGAATTTGGGTACGATCCCGTTGGATTTATTGATATTATTGCTCCATTTCTGAAGTGGGCGGATAGATACAATTGTGTGGGAGGTACTAGAAGGGGCGTGGCTAGAGTTTCGAGACTTTTTCTAAAACTTTATCCTGTTATAGCATCACCAAATACAGAATTTGGGTACGATCCCGTTGGCTGTATTGATATTAATACTCGATTTCCAAAGTTGACGGAACGATATATTTGTATCGCAGGTACCAGAAAGAGCCTGGTCATGCAGCTCGTTTGCAATACCGTAGGTAGTTTTGGGGAAATATTAACTCGTGCAAAATTTCAAAACATTTGGTTGCGTATTTCGAGAATTATCATGCGAACCAGCCGGACAGACAGACGGACATGGCTCAAACGACTTAACAAGTCATGATTCTGATTTGGTTCAAAGAAACCTAATGTTTAAAGTGACTCCTTCTATGTGTTACACTTTTAGGTCGTATCAAATGATATATACCCTCTACCCGTAGGCTGACGGTAGAAATAGTTGCAAAGTAACAAATTTTGCAACATATTTCAAGCAAGCCAAATGGTTTGGAAAAAAACTTAGAAAACACCAAAATACTGTACTTAAAGACTTCTTAAAGCTAATGTGCCATTAAAACTAATTCTCACTCATGTTGCTCTATGTTATTTATGAAAATAACCGCTGTATTCTGGGGAATTATAGATAAATCTGTTTCCTCCCTTGGTTTCGAATTCTGACACTTTTAATCCAATAATCACATAATTGGCCATCTATGAAATACGAGGAAGACACTGACGTGAAAGATAACATTGACGACGATGATGACAAGGACCTAATTACAAACATGTGTGTGTCTGTTGTCGCACCAAAGTGTCCGCGCAACATCATCATAACAATTATCACTGTCCTTGATGCCGTCTGCAACGCTGCACTTTCTAAGCAATACAGTCGATTGGTCGTATTTTGCGGTTCATCAGACCATATGACAGTTGTGTGTTATTCGATTGTCATTTGTTAGAATGTTGTCAATATTTTACGTCCTCATTTCTGTTTTCCTTGCTTTAGGGTCGAATATCATAAATGATGTAACAGTCCTTATGGATAACAGCGGGGATTTTACAAACCTTTGTTTTCTTTATTTCGCAATTTGTTATTGTTTCAAATTAGCCTTTGTGAGCGTGTTATCTTTTCATTTCGTTTTGGTTACGTCGAGTGTTTTGTTTTTGTACTTCCGGTATTTGTTTTATACATCTTCTGTTTGAAAAAGGTTATAGATATTTTTTTTATTTCAAGAGCCGTTTACAATTGTTTAAAGTTGTTGTTGTTTTTTTTCGCTAGTTTCGTGTAAGGTTTTGCTTCACCATATGTGGCCACATTGTGGCTATTTTGAGCTTTCCATTTGTTTTTAGCAACTTAAGAAAACAAATTAAGTCGTTTGTATATTTAGGTAATTTTTAGCAAACTAGGTGACATGTTATTTACATTACTTCATGTTGTGTGGTCTTTGGATAATTCTGATGTCTCCGTGGGCTAATTAGTATACTCAAAATGGTAAAATTATGTGTGTGTTAGGGGTATGCCAAATTTTTCGTAAACATTAGTTATATGCCTAATGTACAGCTTTGGATTGATTTCTGCCATTTGCAGGGGAGGAACTGGAAGGAGTTTGTCGAACGTTTCGTTTTCTAAGCTTTTGCCTATAATATTATTGCAAATATTTTTTTTCTAAACTGGGTAATTATACCATCACCCGTAGGGATGAAGGTATATATCATTTGATACGACCCAAAAGTGTAACACATAGAAGGAGTCACTTTAGACCCTAGGTTTCTTTAAACCAAATTCGATTCATGACTTTTTAAGTCGTTTGAGCCATGTCCGTCCGTCTGTCTGTCTGTCTGTCTGTCTGTCTGTCTGTCTGTCTGTCTGTCTGTCTGTCTGTCTGTCTGTCTGTCTGTCTGTCGGGTGGCTGTCCGGCTGGTTCGCACGATAACTTTCGAAAGATGCAACCAAATGTTTTGAAATTTTGCACGAGTTATTATTTTCTCAAAACTACTTACGGTATTGCAAATGGGCTACATGGCCCCGCCCCTTCTGGTACCTCCCATACAAATACATCATTCCGCCCACTTTAGAAATCGAGTAATAATATCAATACACCCTAGGGGATCGTCCCCAAATTCTGTATTTAGTAAAGCTATAACAGGATAAAGTTTTGGAAAAAATTTTGAAAACCTAGCCCCGCCCCTTCTGGTACCTCCCATACAAATCTACCTTTCCGCCCACTATAGAGATGGAGAAATAATATCAATAAATTAAACGTGATCGTACCCAAATTCTATTTTGAGTAAAGCTATAACAAGATTAAGTTTTAGAGAAAAAAATTGGAAGTCTATTCACGCCCCATCTGGTACCTCCCATACACATCTGGTACCGCCCACTTTAGAAATCGATTAATATTATTAAAAGACCTAACGCGATCGTGCCCAAATTCTGTATTTGGTAAAGTTTAAGCAGGATAAAGTTTTGGAGAAAAAATCTGGAAGTCTAGACACGCCCCTTCTGGTACCTCCCATACAAATGTACCACCCCGCCCACTTTAGAAATAGGGTAATAATATCAATACACTCGACACGATCGTGCCCAAATTCTGTATTTTGTTATATTATAACAGGACAAAGTTTTGGAGAAAAAATTGGAAGTCTAGACACGCCCCTTATGGTACCTCCCATACAAATGTACCTTTCCGCCCACTTTTGGGATGTAGTAATAATATCAGTACACCCAACGCAATCGTGCGCAAATTCTGTATTTAGTAAAGCTATAACAGGATAAAGTTATGGAGAATAAATCTGAAGCCTAAACACACCCCTTCACGTACCTCCCATATAAATGTACCACTCCGCCCAATTTCGAAATCGAGTAATAATATCAATAAAATAGAAAATTATTTGTTTTACTGAGGGTAAGGGTAAATGTAAGTCGGGTTGCCCGACTGAAACTTTCTAACTGGTTTTAATTACAAATCGATTATTTTCAATAACTCAAGACTTAAACAATATATTATATTGGGTGATGGTATTTATCAGTCAGTTTAACTGACTGAAATTTCTGTACTGGTTTTGTATTGGAGGTACTGGAAAGGTACAATTGTACAACTTACGCAACATATGACTGAATTCAGAGTACTTACAAAAAAGATACGTATGTAAAACTATGGGAGGTACCAGAAGGTTAAGTCCAAGGTTATGGTTTTCTGAAGCTTTGTCTACTAGTTCGTTTGTTTTCTTAGCCGCTTCCCGCCTGAGATGGGTTCGTCACCAGAGCGAGTGTTTCACTCGGCTGCTCAGTCTTCGCCGCCCTTGAAATTATATTATGAAATTATATTATATATTCGTGGACTTACCGTCCACAGCTGTCCCATCACCGCGGTGTTGTTGCACGTTTTCACAGGGCTTAATAGCCACCAAAGAGACTAATAGGAGAAGCTTCTTAACTAGGGTGATCACTTCGGTTTTCAGAAACCGGCTACTCGGTTTTTTCCACTCATAAAAACCGTCGGTATTTTTAAATCCCTGTTTTTCGAATATCGAATAATCCGGTTATTTTTTGTCAAATCTCGGTTTTTTGGCGTTCGATATTTTTTTTATTTAAATTTATTCATAATTGACATAATTGACTGACAACCTAATTGTCAGTTTTATAAATCTTCAATGTTTAATAAGTCGGCTGAAAAGCGAAAGAAAAATGTTTGTAAAAGACGAATTTAATAAGGAGCTTCAACTTATTCATGATGTTAAGCACCGCTGGAATTCTATGCCCAATATGGTTTCTCAATTTTTAAAATTGCACAAATGTGTAAATCATACTTTATTGGACATAGGACTCACACCATTTAGTGAAAATAATATCGCAACCTTGTCTGTGCTTAGTGACTCCCTTAAACCTTTGGAAATGTCTATACAAAAACTTTCTGCAAACTCTTCGACTTTAGCTGATGCTGAAGGTATTTTTAAATTTTTACTTAAACACTTTTCAACAATTCAAAACCAATTATCAATAAATTTATATGAAATTGTAAAAAGACGTATATCAGAACGACGTGTTCAATCCCTGAATACTCTCATTTTGTATTTAAGTACGAGTAAACTCCCAATTAGTGACGCATTTCTAAAATATTCAAGTAAAAACTATTTTTGATTTTTTATATATGGATCAGAGCCGCAAAAGTACTCAAAACCTTGTCAGATTATTAAACGCCTTGTACACTATAAGTCCAACTAGTACATTGAGTGAAAGGGCATTTTCAATGTCAAGTTTTATAAAAACCAAAGAAAAAAATAGGTATACACTCAAGAACTTAAATTGTATCTTATTTCTTAAATGTTACTTTAGGGAAACTAAAGATAAAATTAAATATATTTATATATAATCAAGTATTTACAAATTAATTGTTTTGTTTCGTTTGTCTTTGTTAAAAAAACAAATTGATCTCACTAATGTTGTGCATTGTAATTATAATTTAACTAACTACTTTTGAAAACCGGATTATCCGGTTTTTTGTGAAGTTCAAAAAAAGCAACCGGTTTTTGTAATTGCCATTTTTCGAATAATTCGAAAACCGGTTTTCGCAAAAACCCGAATAATTGATCACCCTATTCTTAACAGACTCATTAAGAAACCTGACATCAGGATACTTCTTTTGAAACTTAACGACGTATTCCTTGTGTTACTGATACGCGTTACGGTCATTCTGCTTCCTACACAGCTTATTTTTTCTGCTAGTTAAAAAGCCTCCTTTCGTTTCACCGTGTCAGAGTCCTTGTTATCACGGTAAGGACTTGGTAGCTAAACCTATTACTCACTAAGGCGCCCTGATAATTTAGTGAGGTTCCGTTAGTCCGATAAACACTCCGGATTGGGGGGTTCGGTAACCTTTGGTTAAGCTTCAATGAATCTAAATATAGGCACTTTGTGGTAGCCATAAAGTTACCCCCCGTGATGCTTAGCGTAAAACCAGCATGTATGCATCCACATTTCGACAACATCGTCACCGCCGTTTGAGTTTGAAAAATATTAATGCTGGCAAATTTTCATAAGGATCAATTAAGGTTTACTCGAGTTATCCTCCCCACCAGACATCCAGCCATCCAGCCTGGCAGACGGACATGGCTCAACTGTCTTAAAAAGTCCTAAAACGAATTTTTCCTTAAGATACTGGGGGCCTAAATCGTTTACTTAAATGCGTTATACTTTCTCCCGTATAAAATAATATAGGCTGATGGTATATAAATTCGGATAACATGGCTCAGTAACGCTCACCGCTGACCTAAACGATGTTCCCAGCCTCTTTTTCGAAGCAAAATAGACTAATAATGCCATCGCTATACAATCCGCACCAATCTGGCAAGTCGGCTCAGAGTGAGCGGTTGACGACCACCGAAAACGCATCTCACGGTTCAACCCGGTGTGTTAACGAATAGCCACCATAAGAGTCAAGACAAAGTTTTTCCACATAACACTTATATGCCCATGCTCCGACAGAAGAGAAAAGCGAAGAGGACAAAGACGAGTTCTACGAGAGCCTAGAAAATGTATATGACCGTAGCCCGAACCATGACATCAACATTTTATTGCGATTTTAATGCTAAAATAGGCTGGGAAATCGCATTTGACCCTACCATCGGAAAATTCAGTCTGCACACCGAAACGTCGAACAATGGCATCAGACTGATTGAATTCTTTGCGGCAAGAAATATTGACGGGGAATCAGATAGATCATGTGGTATCCGATGGAAGGCACGCATCGAGTGTTCTGGACGTACGAGTGACTGCGAGAAGAGTACTTGGTACTCAAAGCTATCTCAAGAAGATACCTAGTACGATGATGAATGCCGCAATGCCACGAGAGAGTCGGAAACTGCAGCCAATTGCAATGCGAGCTAATCGTGAACGGCACAGGGAGAAGAGATGTGAGGCAAGAAGAAGAGCTGAAGAAGAGGCAGGATGAGTGCACGGAGTTGCTCCGAAGTAGAGGGGAAGCCCGAAAATTGTACAGAAGGTTGGTGGAGTGGTGGAGCTGATTAGGAGCATGCATCAGGAGCATGCAAAACTAATTTGACTTTGCAGATGTAACTTGGAAAACAGGAAACCCAAACTTCGTTGGAAGGAGCAAGTGGTTGGCGACGTGCCACCATCTGGACTAACTGGAGAACGCACGCAGAAAACCGAAACGTGTGGAATTCTTTAATACTTTTGGCCTCAAATTTATCAACCACGTTCGTAAATTAATTACAACTTAAGCAAGTAAGTACGGTAAAATACTGACTTTCTGCCAAGATTTAGAGCGGGAATCAACTGTCAGTGCCAAAACAACCTATGATTTGAAAATGAACTCGTATTTGTAACACCCAGTAGTTTATACCAATTGTAAGCGGCTTTAATTCCGAAAACTACTGATGATCCACTTGCTACTTGTCCTCAACGTATGCTACCAGTGTATGGTACCTTCTCATTGATGCGAAAGATACATCTATCCTTTTTCAAAACAATCTCGATTAAAGTACGCCTTGCATCACCTCCATCCACGATAATAAAGTATGTAGAATCAGTTGGAGTCACATAATACAAGTAAAATATTCTATGTCCAAATAATTGGAAAAGTTAATGCGGTGAATAGCATATAGAGGATAACGTAGTAAAACAATGACATATCATACACATTAAAGCTATGTTTTAGAATATGAATGGAAGTTGAAACGATATTAAGTCGCAATTCTTAAGTGACATCATTTGAACTTTGTTATATGGTTGATAATGTTTGTTTATAAATGCAGCACTTTTAACGCATTGATAAGCCAAAGATTATCTGGTACAAACAAAATATTCTTTATAATATGTATTACAAAATTAAATTCCTGCGATTAAAAAAATGTGGACAGCCGGCGCCAAAAATTGTCGGAATGGTGTCAATTCGTTGTATAGTTTTTTTTTAGAGCGGCTACCTTCAGAAGAATATTACCAAATAACAACTTTCAGTTTATACCAAATATGCAGAAAAAAATTTTCATATTTCTATATAGGCGAGACGACACATGGTCTTACAATTCTGGGGTACAAATTATAAATTTATTACATGTCCCTGAAAAGTACGTTTTCAGACACATTGGCTGCAACCTGTCTTTAATGCCTAAATGATGTCGTAAAATCGAAATTTTCAATCAACATCAACACAGGTCGTGACGACAAACTCAAAAGCATGGAACACCCACATACTATCGAGAAAAAAAACGCCTGTCCCAAAACCAACAAATGCAATTAAACATAAATTAACCATATTTACAAAAATTCTCTCAAATATTAATAGCCATAGCCATAAAAATCATATAATGATATTGATTGTGTAAACATTACTGCTAGGAAATCTGGCGCTGCACGTACTTACAATTCGAAAATGTGACACGAGAATTAGTTATAAAACTTGTGCAGGAGACCAAATTTTCATTTATGACTTTCGAATTAATAATATTTTATGCATTTATGCCTTTATTCAAATACGGATCTTTAAATGACTTATTGCTTTCAGTAAACATATAAAATTCATAAATTTTGTTAATCATTATACACAACATTCACATACAATCGTCATAATTTTATGACCACTCATATAATGATTTGGCCATAAGTAATTATAATTCAAAAACTAAATGAGTTTTACACACACGTACACAATTAAATGAGATTGTAAGAAGTTTATAGTTTTGTGCTTCATTCTATTAAATTTCTTCTTATTTGATAGGAACAACAAGCATTCATTCATCAAGTGCCACACGCAGACAATAATTTTGAGGGCTTTGTTCTTTTGAGCTCCGTATTGTTCATCACACTATGTTTGGATAATAACTCCTGAACCTGGTGCATCGCACGAAGTTTTGGTCGCTCTCTCCTGCGTCGCCCATTCAGTCTATTGTAGAAGACATTTCGAACTGGAACATTTTCATCCATTCGCACAACATGTTCACCGATGCGCTTATCTACGTTGGTGGCGTTATACAACTCATGATTCTTACGACGACAGTAGTCCCAGAACAAATTCATCCGCTTTTATCATTACCCAGGATTCTGCGCTATAGAGCAAGACAAAAAGGGCCCGTGCCTACTACAGTTGATTTTCGTTCGTTCAAGAAAAACGTTATCATTTAAACCTTTTCGTAGCCTATAGAAACAGGAGTTTAAGATCAAACTTTTTTCTTTGAATTCCAAGGTCAAATAAATCATCATCAACGTTCGGCATCGTCATTTTTTTGCTGACACAAATAACTTCGTTTTGTCCTCGTTTGCCGCTAGATCCACTTCTGAGACTGCTCCTCAATGCTTGAAAAGGCCGTAGTCAGCGGCATACATGCAATATGTCATGTCTATTGCAGCATAGCGCATGAACATTATGAGAGATGTTAAAAAGATCACATGATAGATCATCTCGCTTAGGAGAAAATGACTAGTCAACCTTTCTCCCCATTTTCACGGAAGACTTCGTGTAGGCCAGTGTTATCCCGCAAAGTTGTCGCAACTTCGCAGGGACACCAAACTCATGGTATCTACAAGTTATTGTCGTATCGGACTTGTACACTTGTTGCGATGGAATGCAATAAAAAAATTATGCGTTTGATGGCCGTATTTTTGATACAAAACGATTAAAAACCCCTGGCTAACAAAAAAATATTAAATATTTAACTCTGCTGTAAAATGTCTATACACAAGTCGACAAAACAATAAATTGATTTATTTTAAAGGTTTCTTAGAAATAAAATAATAGATGTGGTATCACGAATTTCTCTATAATACAAATATATCGAAATAATTACATATTGTACATTGAAATTCTACAAGAAAACTCGCCACAAGACAATCGAAACAAATTATGATTATTATTAGAGAAATTTCCTCTAAAAATTTTATTGCACCCATTAAATTACCAAAAAGAAAAGGTACAACCACACAACAGCAGAACTCATTGAACATGAGGTGCACGCCGTTGCACTTATGGGTATTAATTTCTAGAAATTACATGATCCCAACTCTACTAATTGTTGGAAAAATATAAAATATCACCGAAACGTGTTAACAATAAATAAACAATTTTCAAGAAAACTCTACATAATAGAAGACATTGTATGTTAGATGCGCTACTCCTCCTCATCGACACACAAATGTTTAAAATTATGAACTAAAAAGTTATGGCACGTATAAATTATCACGGCTATGGTGATGTGGACTGTAACTGCAGCGGCAGCAGCAGCAGCAGCAGCAGCACGACAGATACCATCACTAGCGGTAGCAGTAGAAGTAACATGAGCATTTGGTGTTAAACGAGGGTGCAAGGCGCGCATGCGCCAAACATAAATTTCCATGTAAATTGTTTGAATATCTATTCGTTGCAGTCAAAGTTTTCAGCCGTAATCTAATCGTGAACAATAATCATGTAGTAGTAGCTGGAGTACTACTATGTTTAGCCATGTAAGTGCAATCGTAATTTGTTGGGCAAATGTTGTTCCAGATTTCTTGGAATTGCTTTTCAATTAACACACTCATATTAGAAACGTTTGTTTAGGGTTCATATCTGCATCGCATACATTCTGTTCGTTTGATATTCGTAGTTGGTGGAACGTGTTTTCCAAGGAATTTCTACTAAATGAGACTCACGAAGAAAAAGTGTGTTCAATGTTATGTTTGTATTGAAGCGTGTCTGGAGATATTAATAGTCTTCTTTTTTCTTTGTTATGATTTAGGTTTGATAAATTCTATAAAAATTAATAGATTAAATAAATTATCACTTTTTTGATCGAAAATAGAAATTTGTTTCTGAAAAGTTTTGGAACTTCAGGTGAAACTGACGTGGCTGCATTACTGAATTTATCAATTTTCTCGAATTCATATAGTGGTTGAATTGATGTTATTCAAATATAACCTACTATGAAGATGCGGTTAACATTTATTAATTACGTTTATATAACACATTAACCATGACATAGTGGAAAGTGAAACGAAAATATGGAAGGAGAAGGGCGTAGATTCCCTTCGGAGAAATTGCGAAGCAGTTTATATACACAATGTCATTACCTTAAGTTATATTTTAATTTTTAAACAGATAATTATTAAATTTTTAATATTATAGAAAAAGGGCGATACACAGTATTTTATAAATTGCATTTAGTTTAAGAATGCTTTAAGTGCTTTTAATTAAGATAAATGAAATACATTCATATTCGTATGTATTTATAAACTCTAGCATCGGTGTCTACCGGATCTGTGAATCAGCCATAATATGAATTTAAGTGAATGTTATGTTATGTTACAAAAAAAATATAATTTTCCAAAAATTCATAATAATTCATTTTCGAATTTTTATACCCTTCAATACGCTCATTTGTAACGCCCATAAGGATGCGTGGTAGGTATGACATTATATATATGATGAATATCATATCAAAACCGATATTCATTGAACCCGACCCTCTCAGATTTCAATGAAATTTTGCATACAGCTACTTTTTACCTACAGAAACACAACCTCATTTTTAGAAATTACATTTTTGAAAATATGTGGGCGTGGCAAGGTATCGAAATATTTGAAAAATGACGGTAATAGGTACATTTAAGCTGGGATTACTATTTAATGACTCAACCGATTTAAAAGATCTTGGTTTCATTAGAAAGGTATATAAGTTAGCTTTCGAAAACATACACTGCAAAAATTTTATATTACACTGAAAAATTTTTTTTACTAAAAATAAAAGTTTCAACTTGGAAAACGCTTCGAAGATCAAGTCTTTTTTCAAAATATATTTAACATATCTAAAAACTAAAATGGGGTTTTTCTTACTTATTCATGTGTTCTACAAATTCCTTGAAAAAAAAAAACGGAAAGAAAGTTTCAGTCTAGCAACACGACTTACATAAACCCTCACCCTCGGTAAACCAAAAAATTTGCTATTTTATTGATATTATGACTCGATTTCTAAAGTGGGCGGAGTGGTACATTTGTATGGGAGGTACCAGAAGGGGCATCGCTAGACTTCCAATTTTTCCTCCAAAACTTTATCCTGGTTTAGCTTAACAAAATACTGAATTTGGGCAAGATCGTGTCGAGTGTATTGATATTATTACTCCATCTATAAAGTGGGAGCAAAGGTACATTTGTATGGGAGGTACCCGAAGGAGCGGGGCCATGTAGCCCATTTGCAACACCGTAAGTAGTTTTGGGGTAATTTTAACTTGCGCAAAATTTCAAAACATTTTGTTGCGTCTTTCGAAAGTTATGGTGCGCACCAGCCAGACAGACGGATATGGCTCAAACGATTCAAAAAGTCATTAGTCGAATTTGGTTCAAAGGAACCTAGGGTCTCCTTCAAACGGCGTAAGACCTTTAACATTGGGCCTCACATACTTTTAAAACCTCCATGGAAGATGCTTATGCAGACGACTACAACAAAACAAAATAAGAGCTATTTTCAAGGCATAAAAATGCTTAAATTATTACAGGAACTCAAATCTTTCATTCTTTTATACCTTTAGATGATACTTCTCTAAATGTTAGCAAATATTCCAAAAGTCATCAGTACTTCTTGCGCAAAATTGTATATTAAATCTAAAAAAAATTATCAAAGTTAAGTCCATATTTTTGGGGGTGTCTGAAAAATTTATAATACGATTCTTGTTCTAATCTATTAGAATTACCAAAAATCTTTATAACTTCCAAAGTTTAGCTATGTTATTCTTTTTTTCACACAAAGATATCAAAATATAAAGAAGTTAACAAGAGATGGATTTTCTTAAAAATTTTTTTAAAAAAAATTAAGAAAAACCCCATTTTAGTTTTTAGATATGTTATATATATTAAATAGACCTATCTAAAAATATTTTTTTTTTGGAAAAAAAGCGTTTTCCAAGTTTAAACTTTTATTTTTAACAAAAAAAATTTTCAAATTTTTCTAATGACACCAAGATCTTTTAAATCGGTTTAGCCATTCCATAGTAATCGCAGCTTAAATGTACCTGTTACCGTAATTTTTCAAATATTTCGAAACCTTGCCACGCCCACATATTTTCAACTTTCATGTAATTTGTAAAAATGAGGTTGTGTTTCTGTAGGTAAAATGTAGCTGTATGCAAAATTTCATTGAAATCTGAGAGGGTCGGGTTCAAAATGTCCCTTTTTTTATAGGTTTTGATATGAAATTCATCATATATATCATCAAAAATTACTCCCAATTCCCATACAAACGCCCCCTTTTTTGGGGTCTGTCCCTGCGATTTCAGCCGTATTTTAAGAGGTACATAACTGACATTTTGTACGCAAGATTCTATCCTCTAAGCGGAGGCTACTCTCCCCTTGTTTGGAGTGTCCGCCTACTTGCCCCCGCGATTACAGCCGTAGGCTAGGAAACATCGAGCTGATATGCAAGCTAAGCTTGTCTACTTTTGCAAGATAAAAAAACTGACCAAATTCAAATATCCTCCGGCCATCTGTTTGGCGGTTATGAATGATATATTAATTATCCAAAAATATGTAATTTTGTATGGGAGGTACCAGAAGTGGTGCGGCTATTCCGCCCATTTACAATGCCATTAGTTCGTTTCGAAAAATATTAATACTGGTAAATTTTCATACCGATCCGTTAAGGTTTACTCGAGTTATCCTGCTGACCAGCCATGCAGCCAGCCAGCCAGGCAGCCAGCCAGATAGACAGACAGACGGACATAGCTCAATCGTCTTAAAAAGTCCTGAAACAAATTTGGTCTTAAGATACTTGGGGTCTTACTCGTCTCCTTTAATGCGTTACACTTCTTTTCGTTTCAAATAATATTCCCCTTATCCCTAAGGGTGATGGTATAAGAAATGCCGTTAACAAAAAATCAATATTTATTATTTGGGAAAAAAATTACGAATTAGCGAGGGGACCAAAACTTATGGAAATTTTACGAATGGAAATAAAAATTTTACGAATTAACGAGATTTTTTCAAGTTTATTACGAATTATCGGGAATTACGATTTATTGGGGTATGAATTATCGAGTGAAAAGTATCCCAGCGGAACTTCTTATATAAAAATTAGAATGACCTTTCTGACCTTAAAAGCCCCATACAATAATACAAAAGGGTGCTACACACAGGGTAAAACTGCAGCTTATGGCAACGCGTGCTGTGCCGGATCGTTATAATGAGAAGAGGAGGGAGATGACACGCCTCTTCAGGGGTAAGAAGCGTCTTTGGAAGAAAAGAGAGCAAGGATATCGAAAACTAAAGAGTTTTATGTGAATCCCGAAAGTTCTACCAAAAAGTAAAAAGTAAAAAGCAAGTTTTTGGAACAAGGGTCCCCACCTGTAAGGACAGAGACGAAAATCTGATCACGGACACTCTTAGACAAAAGTCACATGCTGCTGGCGAATGCCAATGACATAAATATCATTGACCGAGGACTGCGGGATGTTATTGCGTCCTTTTTAAGCATTGAGAAGCAGTCGGCTGAAGTGGGTATGATGATAAACGAGGACAAAACCAAGCTATTTGTTTCAACAAACAAAGAGTCTACTCGTTTGGGATGCTGCGTGAACGTTGAGAACTATAACTTTCAAGTGGTAGATGATCTACCTTGGCTCCGCTGTAAACAAATATAATAATATCAGCATAGAAATCAAGAGACGAGCATTGATCACACACCACTACTACTACGCGCTAAGCAAGCGATTTAATGACAAAGCCCTCTCTCGCAGAATAAATATACAACTGTACCAGACACTGGTCCTTCCTGTCTTGCTCTACAGCGCAGAATCCTGGGTAATGACACAGGCGGATCAATCTATTCGGGGAGTCTTCGAGGGAAAAATACTTCGCAAAATATTTGGACCCATCATCGTTAACAGTACCGTCGTCGAATGAACCATGAGCTGTGCAACGACATCGATGTATTCAACAGCGTTGAACTAGACAGAATGCGCTGACTTGGACACGTTGTACGAATGGATGACAATGCTTGAAAAGTCTGCGGCAATAAACTTGTTGGGCGGCGGAGGAGGGGGCGATCGAAACTTCGTTGGATGGACCATGTGAAAATGTTATTATCTAAACTTGGAGAGACGAACTATCTACGGATCGTAAAAGACCGAAGCGCTTGGAATTCTTTTCTACGTACGGCTACGGCTGTTGCTGCCATTTAACAAGAAGAATCGGGAGAGCTATAAATCGCTTATCACTGTCCAAACACTTCTGTCAGTATTGGCTCGGTATTGCTTGATAGGCTTTTGGTCATTGCAAACGACTTCAGTTAAAGCTGAAGTCAATCAATGACGTCCGTTACCAATCAGAACAATTCCAAGTGTTTTTATCGTTTAGTAATTACAATATAGTTTCCAAATGGCCACAAATTGTACCATTTGAATAATGCGCCACAAATCGCCACTCAAATGCCTTCGACTCATTGGGACCCACAAAAACATGTTAATTATCTCAAATATATTTATTTATTAATCAATATCATGAAACCACCAGCTCCATGTGCGTAAAAAGTCTACAATTGTTTAAATATCTATAAACAAAATACGTACGTACTACATACAAGTATAATTATTAACCGTATGGGTACAAAGAGATAATCATCAATAAATAAATGTTTATTTATGACAATAATAAATACAACTAAGAGAAAAGCTGCGCCCATTTCCATTGAAGCGAATGAATGAACAATTGTAAGTGAGTGAAATTCATCATAATTCCACACACATGTTGGATATAAAATACATTTTATATTAATTTAAAAACTTCCCAATACTGCCACCCATGTGAGAGACGGCAAATAGCCGTAAACTACAAATTGTTCAACATTTCGAGGAACAGAAAAAAATAGGTGTGAATTGAACAACAAACTTTCGGAATAAATTTATTCCACATTATTCACGCCATCCGTGCTGGGCTCGTACTCAGTTGTTAATGTATCGTAATTACAAACGGCAATAATAATAAATATTTAAACAATAAAATTAATTGAATTTAATGTATTATTGTCTGGACACCCCAAACTAAAATAGTGTTGAAATGCGTGTTTTGTTTTCATAAAACCTCACACAGATAGTACCACTGCTTCGACTATACAAACATAAGAATTGAATACAATTAAATGGAATTTTTAAATGGTTTTTTTATAAGTTTTCAATTAATGCGTCGCAAGCGTTAAATGACAAATTGATGGCCAAATGTGAACAGTTTTAAATAAGCTTTTAGGGGTTTTCGACGTAAACATAAAATAATGCAATAAATCGGAATGCAAAATGTAATATAATGCAAGGTTAAATGAGAGAATGTTAATGCTGCTGTGTGTTTACCAATTTGAGGACAATGGGAATTATCTTGTCTGTATATTAGTTATTTTGGAATACAATGGATTCGATATGATGTAAATATGCCAGAGCTTAATTTTGTAGGAATCACAAGTAATCGGTCGAGTCAACTCTTATGTTATTAAGACTAATGCGTATTTATTTGACTATTTAGTTTAAATCCAAGACAATAATAATATTATTATTATATCTTAAAATTAAAATGTATTGTGCGTGCGCTGCTGTTCACCTACGTTATTTTTCCATCAGTTCCCCTACTGAAACGCATTTCCATTTCTTTATAGAGGCCGGTGTTTGTTGTAGTTGTTGTTGCTGCCGTCGATTGTCTCAAAATAAGAAAAATTAATGTGTCGTCTCCCCATATAATTATTATGTGTGAAATAAAACATCAAAGACCCGGGCATGCGTTAACGCCCCATTATTCTGAGTGCGGTCGGCTGTACTACTACTACTTTGTATGTGATGATAGCTGACAACGTTTTAACACCTTTTCATTGTTTTTCACAAATACCATGCAGCACTTAATGGAATACAGGCGAACAAGTCTGACTGTATAGAATTCGAAAGAGAATGAAAACTGAAGGGCAGTCTCTTACCTAAAATAAAAATTATTATTGGATATAATTCCATAAAAAACAGCATGAAAGTACAAATTAAAATTTTAATTTAAGGGGCGTAGTTTTAGGGAAATATTAAGCCATGTAGAGTTTAAAAACAATTGGTTGCGTCCAGACCCAAAGTATCTTAAGGACTTTTTAAGACGAATGGATGGCTGGTGAGCAGAATAACTCGAGTAAACTCGGTATGAAAATTTACCAGTATTAATATTATTCAAAACGAACTTACGGGATTGTAAATGGACAGAATATCCCCACCCCTTCTGGAACCTCCCATATAAAGTAGGATATTTGAATTTGGTCAGTTTATTTATCTTGCAAAAGTAGACAAACCATAAGAAAATCAAAACCTTCGCCTTACCCCTTCTAGTACCTCTCATACAAATGACCTAATTGACCCTCATAGTTCTACATACATATCTTTTTTTTTGTAAGTAAACGGAATTCACTCAAATTTAGAATACGTTGTTTGCTTATGTACACTGAATTCAGACAAATTTTGCCGAAAAAATCAGACACGTTGTGCTGCCCCTAATTGTACCTCCTATACAAATAAGTTAAATTTTTCTTCACAAGCAGGCACAAAATAATAAATAAGTAATATTATTTTAATTAAAAATATATTTTTTGCAATAACTCAAGCCTTAAACAATATCTTATATTGGGTGATGGTATTTATCAGTCAGTTTACCTGGCTCAAATTTCTGTACTGTATATATATCAGGTCACATAGAAGATTCTCCGTGGTCTCCTCTTTTTCCTCACCATTGTAGCTTTTACAAAAATTGTTGTAGGGTAATTTCAACCTCATAGCGTGTTTAACAACCGGCCAGTGACCGGTTATTACAGCTATGATGTTCCTCAGGTGGACTCTGGACAGGATCAGCACAAATCGTGTCCTCTGTATATCCATTGTAGGCCAAATTTGATCGGTCGCCGTGTAATTGATTTGATCGGTCAGGTGGACTCTGGACAGCATCAGCACAAATCGTGTCCTCTGTATATTCATTGTAGGCCAAATTTGATCGGTCGCCGTGTAAGTGGGTTCTCTCACCCACCTCTCTTCAGCAATGAGGTACAGTCTCTCCTCAATTAGCTGTTTTCCCCTTGCGAGATGGATCCCAATGAAACCGGAAACTTAGCCCGAGTTCACGGATGCGGCTGCCCTTGCCAACGTATCGGAAATTCCCCGAATTAAGGCCGATTGCCCTTATGCAGCAGTATAAGGCCGTTGCCGCTTTGCTAATCCTGGTTTTAGTGTTCAGATACTAATTCAGTTTACTGTCCAATATTAGCCCAATGTATTTGTCACTATCAGAGAGTGTAAGTGTGACTCCATTTAATCTGGGTTTGGCAAATTGAGGGATTTTGTATCTCTGTGTAAATAACACCAGTTCCGTTTCACTCTGGTTTACACCCAGTCCACAGACATGACACCGTTTCAAACGAAGTTTCAGCGCAGATTCCAGAAGCTCAGTTTAGGATCCTTGCAGGTGACTATTAGTGCCACGTCATCCGCATATGCGACGGTTGTGCAGTTCTGTTTTTTTCCATCGTCCTCAGGAGAGTATTGATGTTGAGGTTCCATAGTAGTGAAGAGAGTACTCCTCCTTGTGGAGTACCGCGAAATATTTGTCACGGCCAGACTGGATCCAATGCGCCTAACTTTTAGTAGTTTATCAACTAACGCGATGATCACTGAGATAATCTTCAGTTGTTCCATTGAGTCAATTACAGATTCAGGTTTGACATTATTCGAAGCTCCCTCAATATCCAGGAAGGCAGCGAGAGTGTATTCCTTGTAGTTCAGGGAACTTTCAATGAGGCTGGTTATCGAATGTAAAGCAGTTTCCATTGATCTCAAACCACTTACAAAGTCATTAATCGAATTTGGTTCAATGAAACCTAGAGCCCAAAGTGACTCCTTCTATGTGTTACAGTTTTGGGTCGTATCAAATAATATATGATATAACATATCACCCTACGTGTAGGAGGGTATACAAATAGCAAGGGATGATGTCCATCGATCGGTAAATTCCTGCATACCGACACGTCCAACAGCGGTTTTAGGATGGTTAGCCTCGCCGTGGCATGCATCTAGTATCATGCAGCTCTCCCATCTACTACGACACAACGTCGTTTTACTTCTGACTAGAGTGTTCAAAACCGAAAACGAAAACCGTCTAACCGGTTTTTTTCTCCGAAACCGTATGCCGGTTTCTTCAAAAATGCAAATTTCGAATACCCGGTTTAACCGGTTTTTTTTGTCGGTTAATCGGTTTTCCAAAAAGCAGTATTTCAAAGACCGGCCGTGGCATAGTGGTTAGAACACGCGACTACCATGCGGGAGATCGCAGGTTCAAACCTGGCTCCAGTCATCTTAAAAGAAAAAAATAAATAAAATTTTCTTTCATTGTCGGCTCCCCTCGAATGTTGTTTGACAGCAACTTCGCAGTATTAAGCGTCGATTCAATCGTCGTGTCTAGTAAGAGCTTCTCAAAAAAACTGTGACGTTCGCATTCGTCGATAAATAAGTAGGTGCCGTTAGTTGTGAATCTAAAAATAGAAAGCGTGTTAATTCACAACAACGCGAGAAGCTATCCCATACCTCATTCTTGGGGTGCAAAGGGAAATTAAGTTAAGTATTTCAAAGAGCATTGCTAGGTCAATTATAGGTAAATCGACAAAGTTGTTTATGCTTATCCGATATTCTTCAGGTAAATCTCAAAGGATGCTTTCATTAAAATTTGCTTATGCAATATGAATTTTTTTTTTGGAAAATGCTGTTATATGACTTTTTCCTCTCATCTTTAAATGGGTGGGATGACTTGGGTATTCATAAAAAAAATTGTCGCTATCTCCGAACCTAAGCATCCTATCGCGAAAAAGGACTATGTCACTAAGATATAGTTGGGAACTCATCTTGTAATGGCTAAGAAGCCGTCCATATTTAGATGACCAAGTTTAAATGCAGTTATCTCCTAAATTAAGGGTCCGATCGCACAAAGAAACTTAAGTTATGATTACCATACAATAGTTGGGAAATCACCAAGTTACAGTTGGGATCTAATTTTGAAATATATTGGGATCTCACCTCGAAATAAGTGCGAAGCCGTCGATATTCATATGAAAAATTTTGTAGGTTTAATTCCTATGCTAAGGTCAAATTGATACCTTAATTATAAACCAAGCTAATTCTAAAATGTTAGGAGACGTATTCAAAGTTTGTGAATAATATGAACTTATACAGCCATGTTCTAGAAAACAATTCGGGTTGAAAAGAGAGCAAAATCGGTAGAAATGTATTAAAAAGTATTGCCTTTTTACCGATTTTGCTCTGTTTTTAAACCGAATTGTTTTCCAGAATATAGCTGATATACTAAGTTGAAATTTTCTAATAACTTCTGATAGGGTGAACAGAATATAAATGGAATGGCATAATGTATCGATATTCATATCTTTTCATATTTAATTGCATATTTGGTTCTATTTAACAATTTCCGAAAAACCGAACTAAACCGGTTAACCCGGTTTTTTAGTAAATCATGTATTCGAAACCCGAATTGTTGGAAAAAGGAATTTTTCGAATAAACCGGAAACCGGTTTTTTGATAAATTCAAGTATTTGAACACCATACTTCTGACGTTCCCGATACACAGTGGCAGCATATTGCGCAGTGCATGGCAACCACGGCAACAACCGAGCTTGGGTATCAAAAATGCGCTCAGACGAATACTGATACTATGAAGAATGTACCAGGATTCGAATGAGTAACAGGACACTGCTTCCATGACAACGCTAACGTCAATTGGCTTGTAGGTGAGGCAGTGGTTTATGCGAACAAAAATTTCTGATTAAGGGGCAAAGCCCGAAAATGTTACTAGAAAGTAAATGCAAAACGTTACGGTATTGGACTCCCCTCCTGTAAGAACAAGGAAAGAAATCTGAGAAAACTCTTCCAGCAATTTCGGGTTTCACGTCAATAGTCGAGCCAATAGGCTTAGATTGCCTATCCCCAAGCCAAACCAAAGTAAGAAAATCAATATCGGGGCTGATCAATAATAAAGCAGCCGGTGCCGAAGGACTTCCGCCGGAGCTCTACAAGTCCGGTGGAGATAAGCCAGATCCTACGCACGGTTTTATTTAACGAGTGCATGCCCGATGATTGGAATCTAAGCATATTATGTCCTGTGCCAAAAAAAAAGTGATCCATGTGTGTGCTCCAACTATTACGGAATTAGCCTTAGATACCATGCATATAAGGTCCTTTCGAGTGTGCTATATGAAAAACTAAAGACCGTGTTATCGACCCTGATCAGACCATATCTATCGCATGGATTGACTTAACGAGTGCATGCTCAATGATTGGTATTTAAGCGTATTATGTCCTGTGCTGAAAATATGTGATCCAAGAGTGTGATTCCAAATATAAGATCCTATCGAGTGTGCTATGTGAAAAACTAAAGCCAGTGTTATCGACCCTGATCAGACCATATCCATCTCATGGATAGGCTTAATGAGTGCATGCCCAATGATTGGAATTAAAGCGTATTACGTCCTGTGCTTAAAAAATATGATCCAAGTGTGTGCTCCAACTACCGCGGAATCTGCCTTTTACTCATCACATATAAGATCCTGTCGAGTGTGCTATGTGAAATACTAAAGCCAGTGTTATACCACCTTGTCGGGCTCCATCTATGTGGCTTTAGACCTGGAATTCAACAACTGACCAGATATTCACACTTCGGCAAATCCTGGAAAGACCCAAGTAAAATAGATCGACACGTACCATCTTTTTGTCCACTATAAAGCTGCCTTCGACAGCCCGATACGGCAGAATTTACTCGAAGCCATGGCTGAGTTTAATATTCCAGCGAAGCTGATACGCCTTTGCGGAATGGTGCTGACTGACACGAAGTCTTCAGTGAAGATTGGCAAGGACATTACGGAGCCATTCTTCACCAGAAGAGGCCTAAAACAAGGTGAAGGCCTATCGGGTGATCTCTTCAACATAGTGATGAAGATGATAATGAGGAAAGCTGAGTAAACATGAGTGGCACAATACTCAACAAAAGCCCGATGCTACTCGCGTACGCTGACGATGGTTACATCATCGGTCGAAAACTGCGGGATGTGACTGCAGCCTTCACAAGTACACAGAAGGAATAAGCGAATGGATCTAATGGTGCACGAGGACGTAACGAAGTTATTAGTGTTAACAAACAAAGAATCTACTCGTTTGGGAAACTGCGTAATCATTGGCAACTATAATTTCGAGGTGGTACAAAATTTTATCTACATAGGCTGCGCCATCAACAAAACAAATAATGTCAGCCTCGAAATCCGGAGAAGAACCCTGCTTTCTAATAAATGCTACTACGGACTAAGCACGCGAATTAATGACAGAGCCCTCTCTCGACGAACTAAAATCCAGCTATACCAGATGCTGGTTCTACCTGTCTTGATGTATGGTTCAGAATCCTGGGTTATTTTACTCCGCTGCATTTAATATAGCCATCTACTGACAATTTTTAACCAAAACATTTCTTTGTGCTGATGTTGCTCCTAAATTGATGTTGCACAACATTTTTTGTACAAACAAACCAAGTACAAGCCTTAATGCATATCAAACATTTTCATTCTAACAATCTCTTTTACACTCCATACTCATTGGATTTGTTCGCTAGTAAGTATATGGCTTTTTATTTTTCCAGAACTTTTACATTTTTCACTTATCACCGCATACACATTCACAATATGTAATTGTTCTAGGTGTTATAATAACGTGACCAACAAAGACAGACCGTTTCATGGCAGCCGGTGACCATTGCAGCCAAGCCATATAATTATTGTCATTAGAATTTAGATGGCAAATTTAATTTCCTGCCACAAATGCAACAATGAAATTACGGTTTTCTGTAGTCATACACAGATGGTGCCGAGCATGTTAACACCTATTTGAAAAAGCAAAAGAACAAGAGAAAAAAAAACAACTGGAAATATAATTACACAGTGCAGCTATGCTAACAGGCGCAAAAGGCCACATTAAAGATTGGAAGAAATTACAGTGACGGACACACGGCTGCCGACGCACATTTCAAGTGAGTCATATTTGTACAAGTGTGAATTGCATATGGTTTTATGACTCTTTTGTCTGGTTGATCGTCTGATCACCAGTCAGATCATTAAAATATCAACGCCTTTCATTGCCAACTTGGTGCGGCAATGACATGTTGCTTTCTGGTGTGTTTACAAAATAGTAGACATCATTCATCATTTCAGACAACAGGATAAAGGTGTGAATGGGAAATTTGGGGTTGTTAAAGAATTCGTCATACTGCTTCTGTGTCCCGACAATATTGATCAAGATTGATAGGTTGTATGCGATATATGATTAAAGAACATTTGCACATTTTGTTCAGAACTGTCTGGCGAAGTGTTAAAGGAAGGCGCTGCTTAATAGGGACCAGGAATTGTCATTAAAATCGGTAATAATATGATTCCTTACTTTAGACATTAATTAAGAGTCTGAATTCTCTAACTATGGAAGTCAATTGAGAAGGAAACAGAAACCAGCGTTTGCCCCATCATTACTTTTTATTGGGCATAGCAACTCGCTTTTCCATTTAATTTTTTTGGCTGTACTATATCGTTTGTTTTTTTTTTCGAAAAGTTTACAATTATAACTTTTATAGAAGCGAAGATCTATTTGTTTGAGTCTGGGATTTTTAAAAAAATAATCGATACTTAACTGAAAACTCCTTTCGATTTTATATGAATTAAAACATCTTTATTTAAAAAATTTTGGCTGCCAAACTTAATAATGCTGCACAACTTTTTTATATTATAAATATCGTTAGACACAATTAACTCTGTAAAATTTGTTATTAAATTTAGAAACTTTAGACACATTTACAGAAACAATTGGACAAATGATTTTTCAATTTTGCTAAAATCTATGAAACAACCTTTTCAAATACGGATATTGTTGAAAAAGTGTTTTAAAATAATTACAATAAAAAAATAATTTGGAATAATTTTTTAATCTGAAGACCATAATACATTCAAAATATTTAGAGGGAATTGTTAAACAGGTTCGGTTAATTTTTCAACCGCCTTTAGTATAGCTCACTTGCGTCTTACTATTTGTCACGTTGTGATACCATTGTAAATTCTCCCACTAATTTTTTCTACGCTATTTGGTCAACGTCGCTCTCAAGGCATTTCGCATCTGACAAAGGCCTGGATGCAGATCACCTACCTTTTTGTTTTGTTTTCCTTTATTTAATCAATTTGCTTAAATAAGCAGTTTGATAAAACGTTCAATGTGAACTTAGGGCGCTAACGAATTCTCTTCATCTGTCACGATAATTTACTAATGTTTTGACTTAGTTCCATGTCATTTCTAATTCTTCATATTCTCTCTTTGTGCTTCTAAACCATGTAGAACATGGGCGGCCCGTCTCCGTTGCCTCTGTGGATTCCATTCTAAGACTGCCCGGGAGATTTCAATCGGTGATTTCTTTAGCGTATGTCCTATCCATCTCCATTTGGGTTTTTTATTTCATATTCGATGGTATCACCTACTGATAGACCGGTATTGTCCATAAGTGTAAGATAACTAAACTTCTCAAATCTCAGGTCACCAAAAGCAAACCAGTAACTTAGAGGAAGCTCTCTTATTCTTTCTCATCGTTGCAGCTTTTACAAAAATCGCTGTAGGAAAGTCTAACCTTATTGCGTGTTTGCCAGCCGGCCAGTGACCGTTTAATACAGTTGCAATGTTCGTCAGATGGACTCTAGAAAGATTCATCGCAAATCTGTTTAGTCGCTGTAGAAATAGGTTCTTTTACCCAGCCTTCCTGGGCAACAAGGTTGTGCGCAATTAACTGTTTCCCCCTGGTGAGAGGAATACTTTTTTGGCCTGAACTATGCTACACTGATCCGGTAGCCTGATCAATAATGCAATTCCTCCAAAAAGATTTTACAGGCCGCTCTTTTTCATAATTTCAATCCGTCCGTGAAAATTAGGATGACATCTTCCCTAGAGTGTAGGGTTGGGATGTTTCTCATAAAACCCGTATTGAAAACAGGATCTGGTACAGTTTAATTAGAGTGGCATTGCCTTAATTAAGTCTATAATTTTGGCATGACCAAAGTCTTCAAAGTCACTTTTATCTTATTCGCCTCACTATCAGGGGTAACCAGTTTAGAATCGTGAACAGTAGTTCTAAGTGCCACTGTTAAAATCATTGATACTAGTCTCATTGATACGATTGCGTTGGGTGTATTGATATTATTACTCGATCTCTAAAGTGGGCTGAAAGGTACATTTGTATGGGAGGTACCAGAAGGCCCGTGGCTAGACTTCCAATTTTCTCTCCTAAGCTTTATCCTGTTATAAATTAACAAAATACAGAATTTTGACACGATAGTGTCGACTGTATTGATATTATTACTCCATCTCTAAAGTGAGCGGTGTGGTACATTTGTATGGGTGGTACCAGAAGGGGCGTGTCTAGACTTCCAGGTTTTTTTCCCAAAACTTTATGCTGCTTGAACTTTACTAAATACAGAATTTGGGCACGATCGCGTTAGGTCTTTTAATAATATAAATCGATTTCTAAAGTGGGCGGTACCAGAGGTGAATGGAAGGTACCAGATGGCGCGTGGCTAGACTACCAGTTTTTTTGTCCAAAACTGTATCTTGCTATAGTTTTACTAAATAAAGAATTTAGGTACGATCACGTTGGATCCATATCTAAAGTGGACGAAAAGGAACATTTGTATGGGAGGTACCAGAAGGGGCGTGGCTAGACTTTAAATTTTTTAATCCAAAACTTTATCTTGGTTTAGCATTACTATATACAGAATTTGGGAACGATCCCGTTGAGTGTATTGATATTATTACTCGATTTCTAAAGTGGGCGGAATGATGTATTTGTATGGGAGGTACCAGAAGGGGCGGGGCCATGTAGCACATTTGCATACCGTAAGTAGTTTTGGGGAAATATTAACTCGTGCAAAATTTAAAAACATTTGGTTGCGTCTTTCGAAATTTATCATGCGAACCAGCCGGACAGCCGCACGAGTTTCTACAATTAGCCGTTTAATATGGGTACTAGTTTTATTCCCTTTTCGGGCTTTATATCCCTAATACTTAACGCTCGCATATTTTTTTTGGACAAAAACAGTACATTTCACTGAATTTTTTTAAAAAAGCAGTACATCGCTTTGGAAAAACAGTACTTTTCGCAGTACATATTTACATAGCATATATATTTTATTCAATATGTAAACAAATTTAAAATAAATCATTTTCAGAATCAACTTTTGTGGTTGTTTTGTATTTGCCGTTTGAAGCAATTTGAATAAGCAATGCCGGCTTCGTTTTGAGGTAATTGTAGAAATCAACGCATTTGTACTTAATATTACATTTGACGGTCAGAATCGGCTTCAATGTTTGCACATCTAATCGGGTTTAGTCTGACGACCAAGTTTTGTTCACTGCAGAGAAGATTCGCTCCACTGAGGCTGACGATCGCGGCCATTTCTTTGAATTCGCAATCATCGAAACAGTGCAATGGAAAGAAGGCCATTGAATAATTTTGTCGCTCGTTTTTGATATATCTAAATTGGGTGTGCAAATATACCGCATTTTCATTGGCATTGTACAAATTGTATTCCCTTAACTTGTTCATAACGGCTTCGACTTCATTCCATTAGTATAAAAGCATTCAAATCAAAGCAGGCAAAATTACCGAAAAATCAGTGCGTAAAGCAGCCATCTCAATCGAATTGTATCCATTGTCAATAAGTTTTTGCTTTTCTGCTACTACAGCTGGGAATAAAAAATCATCCTCTTGACGCATTTTTAGTGTTTCTTCGAGCTAATTTTTGAAGTAAACAATATTATTGCATGAATTCGCTGTTCGCCGTTTATATTTCTATAATGTATCGAAAAACAGTACTTTGAGGGAGAAAAGCAGTACGCAGTTTTTGATGTCGAAAAACAGTACTGTACTGCGAAAAACAGTACAGATACGAGCCTTACTAATACTGCAAATATCGAATAGCCTAAAGCACTCAGGGATAATGTAGCTATCCACTGTTGCAAGCGTTTTTAAAATCGGATGAGTAGTTTAGATGATTACGGCCTACATATAAACAAACAAACAAACTCACAAACATCTTCTCTTTATAATATTAGTAAAGAAGTCTGAATAACTAATCTGGAAAGGTCAACGTCAATATACAGGGAAATATTAATGTTGACATTTTTATACCCTTCACCATTTCCGATTTAAGAGTGACGGTCTGTCCGTCCCCGCGACGCAAGCTTCTATCCTCAAAGCGGATTAAGTTCTAAGATGAGCCCGATCGGTCAAAAACTAGTCCCAACTCCCCCTTTTGGGGTATTTCCCTACGATTACAGCTGTAGTTTAAGAGCAATACATTTTCTATATAAGCCACCTTACTCTCTTGAGCTATAAGATGAGACCGATCGGTCAAAAACAACTCTCACCTCCCATACAAAGTCCCTCTTCTTGTCAGTCCCTGCGATTACAACAGTAATGTACGAGCAAACAAACTAAAACTTTGTATGCAACCTTTTCTGCCCCAAATGGAGGCTACTTTCTGAGATGAGCAAGGTCGGTCAAATACTACTCCCAACTGCCATACAAACTTCCCCTTTTTGGGGGTGTACGTCTGTATGTCCCTACGATAACAGCAATTGTTCAATAGCTAATCCCCCTTTTTGGGAGGAGTCTATGTCTCCCTGCGGTTACAACTTTAGAGCTATCGAGCTAAAATTTGTTATACATACAACCTTCTATCCTCTTAGCGAAGGTTAAGTTTTAAGATGAGCAAATTCGGACAAAAACTACTCCCACCTCTCATACAAAACTCCCCCTTTTCGGGTGTTAAACATTTCATGACAATATTCTCAGCTCACATAAACAATTCAATATGAGTATTTTACATTATAGTTAAAAATTATTGACGGAAAAATGGATGCGAGAGGCTAAAATAACGTAAACCTCTCATACAAACTCCCTTTTTTGCGGTAAAAAGTTTAATTAACCAGTACAGAATTTTCAGTCAGTTAAACTGACTGATAAATACCATCACCCAATATAATATATTGTTTAAGTCTTGAGTTATTGAAAATAATCGATTTGTAATTAAAACCAGTTAGAAAGTTTCAGTCGGGCAACCCGACTTACATTTACCCTTACCCTCAGTAAAACAAATAATTTTCTATTTTATTGATATTATTACTCGATTTCGAAATTGGGCGGAGTGGTACATTTATATGGGAGGTACGTGAAGGGGTGTGTTTAGGCTCCAGATTTATTCTCCATAACTTTATCCTGTTATAGCTTTACTAAATACAGAATTTGCGCACGATAGCGTTGGGTGTACTGATATTATTACTACATCCCAAAAGTGGGCGGAAAGGTACATTTGTATGGGAGGTGCCATTAGGGGCGTGTCTAGACTTCCAATTTTTTCTCCAAAACTTTGTCCTGTTATAATATAACAAAATACAGAATTTGGGCACGATCTTGTCGAGTGTATTGATATTATTACCCTATTTCTAAAGTGGGCGGAGTGGTACATTTGTATGGGAGGTACCAGAAGGGGCGTGTCTTGACTTCCAGATTTTTTCTCCAAAACTTTATCCTGCTTAAACTTTACCAAATACAGAATTTGGGCACGATCGCGTTAGGTCTTTTAATAATATTAATTGATTTCTAAAGTGGGCGGTACCAGATGTGTATGGGAGGTACCAGATGGGGCGTGAATAGACTTCTAATTTTTTTCTCTAAAACTTTATCTTGTTATAGCTTTACTCAAAATAGAATTTGGGTACGATCACGTTTAATTTATTGATATTATTTCTCCATCTCTATAGTGGGCGGAAAGGTGAATTTGTATGGGAGGTACCAGAAGGGGCGACTTCCAATTTTTTTTCCAAAACTTTATCCTGTAATAGCTTTACTAAGTACAGAATTTGGGTACGATCCCGTTGGGTGTATTGATATTATAACTCGATTTCTAAAGTGGGCGGAATGATGTATTTGTATGGGAGGTACCAGAAGGGGCGGAGCCATGTAGCCCATTTGCAATACCGTAAGTAGTTTTGGGGAAATATTAACTCGTGCAAAATTTCAAGACATTTGGTTGCGACTTTCGAAAGTTATCGTGCGAACCAGCCGGAGAGCCCCCAGACGGACAGACAGACAGACCAGCAGACAGACGGACATGGCTCAAATGACTTAAAAAGTCATGAATCGAATTTGGTTTTAAGAAACCTAGGGTCTGAAGTGACTCCTTCTGTGTGTTACACTTTTGGGTCGTATCAAATGATATATACCCTCATCCCTAAGGGTGATGGTATAAACAGAAACGTGTATCCTATTCTAATACTAAAAGCTCCCCCATATCTCAATCATTAGACGCAGAAAGATATTAGTTGAGACATAAGTTGTGTAGGGCATTATAAAAAACAAGTTTAAAAGAAACAATCGTAAATTGTAAAGAAAATAAAAGTGTCAATATTTGTAAATATAATTGGTACCCGCCATCAAAATATCGTATACAAGTTAACGTTAACCGTTTCTGCCGTTATTGCTACAGCCTATATAATTCCATTTATACTGTCCAGGGTGTTGCATTCAGTGCGTTATATTTTTTGGTAACTCCCAGGATATATACCTACCATTGCTTAATCCTGATTGATACATGACACACATATCATATCATAAACTGACGGGTACCAAAACTATTCATAGAATTCATCAATTATAAAATACAAATAAACCCCTATCGTTTCATAAAACCATAGAAAACTAAAATTTCATCCTAAAATAACATTGCAAAAGGCTAAACAAAAAGAAAAACTTTTCTATAACAAAATCCAAAAATAACAAAACGAAACATTTTGTTTACATACACAACAGACGCTTGTAAACTCATATGTATATATATGTAAATTTTCTGACCGTATAGTATAGACTAAAGGATTTTTGGCTTTTCGATAAAGAAACAAACCGGATTCGTTTTAAAATCCTTAATCGTCAAAATAATAAAACCATTTAGAATTGCAATTATTTGGCTATGAACCATAGCGATAACAGAACACACAAAATCGTACCTTTTGACAAATATGATGACGATGGCATTTGAAGCGATAAGGCTAAACATATTGTTATGTCGCTCCTTTTCCCCCGTTGTGAATACAAGTCGCCAAACAAAGCAATGCCAATTTTTTCCATTTGTGTGACAGATTAAGCCTAAAACTGGATTACCGTCCTGTCACAATCAAAAAGTGGTTTACAAATGATGGGTCGGGCTGTCATCTGTTTTGTGGTGCGTTAAATACAAGATGACATTGTCACCTTTATTTCTTTTTTGGTGGCGGTGGTGGTTGCAGGCACATGCGAAGGGTATACGTGCTTTGGGTTGTTGACAATTTGTGAAATAATGTCAGAATTACAAGTTATATGATACAAATTGCAGAAAAAAATATCTTTTGCTCTGATACATAGGGAGATCGAAAATATGAACTTTAATATTTCAATATTACGAAGAGAAAGCTAATATTTTTTTGTGAAAGCTACGAAGCCTATTTACTGTATTTGTTTATTTTATACAAATACTTATTTACTATTTATTTCATTAGTACCTAACTTTAAGAAATGATTCCTAAAATAAAATTTATATTTGAGCACTAGCTGCTATGGCTCTCGGCCCGAACTTGGTAGACAGGACAAATTTTATTGGGACAGCTTGTAGTATTTATAAAAACTAATATCTGGCATAAGTTCAGTTCACATATATGATTGGCATCTTTTACCAAAATATTAATCACGCCACTTTCCTTCCTTTACAAACACACCCGTAAGATGACACAAACACTTCTGCATAATCATACTCAGCTTATTTTACCTTTTAACAAATTGTTGACAGTCGCTTAAAAATGTCGTTTTGTAGATTATTTTAATGATATTGTCTGAATTGGAACAGATGACGAAACAAAACCATTGGGGAGGCATTAAGTTGATCCTGCTTATTGTGCCGTACCGTATATGCCCTAATGGATTTCAACCTTTTTTTTGGAAGAGCGTTTGTTAAAACATTTCAAGTACATTAACAATTGTTTCAAAATTATTTCAAGAGGCGAGATGATTAACAATTTTTCTAAAGAATATGCTTTTTACAATGTACGGTTGTTGCACAATCGCCCGTATTTTTAAAATACGCGAAAGAGTGGTATAAGAAAAGAGAGATAAAGGCAAAGAAAGTGATTGTCATCGGAACCAGCAAAGATAGTGCAGATAATACAAAGGAGGAATAACAAAGGTCGCGTTTAATCAATCTCAGTCTAATGAGGACAACATCACAGGGCAAGGGCTGCAACATGATAGCTGTCAGCCGTAATAAGGAACAAGGAGCTGAAGTGATTATATTCTAAGTGCCTAATATAAGGGTAATGTGGAAGTAGCAAAATATGGTCGAAATTATTCATATATTTATTGATACAGTAGACTACGGATAAGTGCACATTGGTTTTCGCGCGACTTTTTGTGCACTTATGCGGTTTTTGCATTTATACAACACTCGGATAAGGGCACAACTATTGCATATATACAAACATTGCATATGTGCACGATTATTGCATTTATACAAATATTAGATTATTTTTATTAATCTGTTATACCAGTTCAGTTTGGACGGAACTTAAAGAACGTAACTTTCATTGTTTTAGTGTTTTTCATATTTCATACAAAAAAATTAAAAATATTCAGATCTGTGCCCAAATAAGAGATGTTAATGAATCATTGCAATCATATTTTGCACCATTGTTTTTTATTAGATTAGATTATTTTATTAGATTTCTTCTTTATTAGTATTTTAAATACTTTACATATAACATCATTTCATTTACATATTACATATTATTGTAAATCATTTAGAAAATTATTTCTTATACAAATTACACAATTTCTTTTAAATGTAATGAAATTTGATTCCAATTTGACATTATTGGGCAGATTGTTAAAAATTTTAAGACCCTTAAAAAATAAAGAACGTTGGATGTTCGTTGAAGTCGCTCTCTGGATTCTAAAGTCTGATGAATTTCTGAGACCATACGGTTGTGATTCGCCAACATATCGAATTTCGTTGCGTAGATATTCTGGTGCTTTGCCACATTTCATTTTAAACACGAACTTTAGTGTATTTAATATAAGTCTTTGTTTTATGTTTAACCATTTAAGTGCGTCTAACATTACATTTATTGATGTATATCGGTTACATTTTAGTATTGTTCTCATCGCTTTATTTTGGAGTTTTTGTAGCCTTTCTATTTGCGATTCATTGCAGCATGTGTATATTACTGTCGCTCCGTATTCGAAGTGTGGTTGTATTATTGTGTTATATATGTTTATTGCTGTCAAATATGAGATGTTAGGTCTTATTCTTTTAAAGAAGCCGATTTTTTTCCCAATTTTTTTACATATATAGTCAATATGTTCTTTAAATTTCATCTTGCTATCTATTATAAATCCAAGGTATTTGATTTGTGACACTTTCTCAATATTCTTGCCGTTTATTTCAAAAACTTCATCATTGACCATGTTTATTTCCATTATTTTCGTTTTGTTTTCATTTAATTTGAGTTTATTTATTTTAAGCCAGGTGTTTATTTTACATATGTCGTGGATCATATTTGCTCTACACTGTTCATCGTTATCACCTTCCGTAAATATTAATGTGTCATCTGCATAAAGTACCATTTCACTTTTGTCCAATACATCGGGCATATCATTTATATATATGATAAACAGTAGTGCCCCTAGAATTGACCCTTGTGGAACACCGAAGTTGTTGTAGATTTCATCCGATTTTGCATTATTTACGCTTGTATATTGTTTTCTATTCGTTAAATATGATTTGAACCATTTCAATTCGTTTCCCCTTATTCCATACATGTAAAACTTTTTGATAAGTATATCCCGATCGATTGTTTCAAATGCACGTTTAAAGTCTAAAAATATTGCCATTATCTTTTTCCCTTTATTTATCTTTTTCCAGCGGTTAATAACATAGTTTACTGTTGTTTCGCACGAAAAATTTTTACGGAAACCAGATTGATATTTTGACAGAATATAATTTTCTTCAATGAATTTTTCTAATTGCTTTTTTACCACTTTTTCGAGTACTTTTTCAAAAGTATTTAGCGAGTTTATTGGGCGAAATTCTTCACATTTTTTTGTTCTCAACACTTTTTCAATCGGAGTTATCTTTGTTATCTTCCATGCTTCTGGAAATTCACCGTATTGCAAAGATTTGTTTATTATATGTAAAAGAATTGGTCCAACTGTGCTCCAATTATCTAGAATCATGCTCCTCGAGATTTTATTAAAATCGGCTTTATTCTTCAGCTCTTTTATAGTCCTCTTAAGTTCTAAAAGATCTATTGCACTGAATTTGAATATTTTATGTCTCATCGTTAAATTATTCTTATATTGCACTTCTGGGATTGAGTCTCTGATTTCCTTAATACTATCGACGAAATAATTGTTAAACTTATTGGCTATTTGTAAATTTTCCTTAAACTCTATTTGGTTAAATATCACAGATGTTATCACATTTTTTGATTTTTTTATCACAAGGCTTTTGATTTCGGTCCACATTTGCTTTTGGTCTTTGGCGTTATTAATTTTATTGTTTACATACACAAATTTATCGTTTTTTATTTCCACAATGTACTTATTTCGAAGTTCTTTGTATTCCGACCATGCTTCATCTGTTTGAATATATTTCGCCCGCTGATATGCCTTAATTTTATTAAGTTTCATTTTTTCCAATTTTCTGTTGAACCATTCGGTGTTATTATTGTATGTTATCACTTTACTTCTCGTAAGATTTTTTATGGTTATGTCAAAACTTAAATCAATATTTATTGCACTTTGGTGAATGTTGTCTTCTATGTCTGATTGTAAATTATTGCACAATTCTCTCCTAAACTTTGCCTTATTATATTTAAAAATGTTCACAGATTTTAATGGAGATATTTTTTTATTAGATCTTTCAGTTTCAATTTTAATATTTATAATTTCATGGTCCGATATTTTGTCATAGTAATTATTTTGCACTGATATTTTGAAGCTATTGGTTATAATGTAGTCGATTATTGTATTAGATGATTTAGTCACTCTTGTGTAGTTTGTTACCATCTGTTTAAGGCCGTTATCATTTAATGTCATTTCCATTTTGTTTTTGTAAAAACTGTTTTTACACCAGTCAATATTGAAGTCTCCCGCTATAAGTATGTCACAGTTTTTTTCACATAGCTCCTCTAAAGTTTCTTTAAATACTTCACAAAATTGTGATTCTGAACTGCTAGGAGATCTATAAATCGCGGCTATTATCATCTTAACTTTTTTATGTTCTACAGTACATACAAGAATCCAGTACTTAGAATCGCAAACTTTTTCGGTATTTATAGTAATATTCCAATGACTCTTATAGTATATTATAACCCCACCAGTTCTTGGTGAATTTGAATGTAATGTAATGTGATTGTAGTTATTTAATTTTATTTCATTTTCATCGATGTCGTTTGTCAGGTGGGTCTCAGAAAATATTAAAAATTCTAATTGTTCTTTAGCTGCCAGTATTTCCACTTGATTAAAGTTATTTGTTAATCCTTGTATGTTAGTGTATATTGCACATAAATTTATTAATTGTTATTCTACTAATCCAAGACGTTTCTTTTTGAGATTAAGCTTGTTTAGGTATACAAAATACATATTAAATTGCACTCAATTCGATTCACTTAAACCACGTGTGCTGAAAAAGTCTGATATCTTTTTTTGGACCGTGTTTTCTGTTCCAACCTTATATATTTTTTTCTCCAGTTTCTCTAAATCGTAATCTACATTTATGTAGTATGGGAGATTTGCATTTATGCATGCAAAATTGTACTAAAAAATTACTTTCAGGTTAGCAAAAGTTGTGCATTTATCCGGTTTTTGCATTTATGCGTGTTGCACTTATCCGTGTATTTTTGTATGTAAACGTTTAAAAAAGGCTAATGGCTTCAAGTTCCAGTGCACTTATGCGGTTTTTGCATTTATGCAATGTGCACTTAATCGTAGTTTACTGTATTTGATTAAACTTTGTACAGTAGACTACGGATAAGTGCACATCGGTTTTCGCGCCACTTTTTGTGCACTTATGCGGTTTTTGCATTTATACAACACTCGGATAAGTGCACAACTATTGCATATATACAAACATTGCATAAGTGCACGATTATTGCATTTATACAAACATTAGATTATTTTTATTAATCTGTAACACCAGTTCAGTATGGACGGAACTTTAAGAAAATAATTAAAATATAAAGCTGTTTAATGTTTTTATTTATATTTGGTTTTTAATAAAAAATTATAAAATCAGTTCAGTGTTTTTCATATTTCATACAAAAAAAAATAAAAATATTCAGTTCTGTGTCAAAATAAGAGCTGTTAATGAATCATTGCAATCATATTTTGCAACATTGTTTTTTGCAAAATGCATATTAAATTGCACTCAATTCGATTCACCTAAACAACATGTGCTGAAAAAGTCTGAAATCTTTTTTTGAACCGTGTTTTATTTTCCAACCTTATATTTTTTTTTTATCCAGTTTCTCTAAATCATAATCTACATTTATATAGTATGAGAGACTTGCATTTATGCATGCAAAGTTGTACTAAAAAAGCACATTCAGGTTAGCAAAAGTTGTGCATTTATCCGGTTTTTGCATTTATACGTCTTGCACTTATCTGTGTATTTTTGTATGAAAACGTATAAAAAAGGCTAATGGCTTCAAGTTCCAGTGCACTTATGCGGTTTTTGCATTTATGCGATGTGCACTTATCCGTAGTTTACTGTATCGCAAATTGCGTTACATATTATGGCATGGCTGTAAATTTATATCAAATTTCATTTACCATTGATGATTTCTAAAGTACGATTATGGCTTATCGAAAATTCCCTTTAATTTCAAGACTGTATTAAACATCCATCCAACTGACAAAGTCCTCGAAGAATACAAGACTGACATAACCGCTTTACAGGAAATCCGGTAGACGGTACACTGGTCCTCGCGCATGAAAACGTGCAACATCTACTTTAGTGGCCAAGCTGAAAAACACGAGTTTGAATGCGGATTTGTGGTTGGCAAGAGACTGCGACACTAAGTTTCAAGGTTCAACCCGGTGTGTGAACGTATAGCCACCATAAGAGCCAAAACAAAGTTTTTCGACATAACACTTATATGTGCCCATGCTCCGACAGAAGAGAAAAGTGATGAGGACAAATACTACTTTTACGAAAGCCTAGAAAATGTATATGACCTTTGCCCCAGCCATGACATCTAGGCGATTTTAATGCTAAAATAGGCAGGGAGATCGCATTTGAGCCTACCATTGGAAACTTCAGCCTGTACACCGAAATGTCGAACATTGGCTTCAGACTGACTGATTTCTATGCGGCAAAAAATTTTGTAGTTAACAGCACTAGATTCAACCATAGAAATATTCATCAGTAGTCGATGGAAGGCACGCATCGAGTGTTCTGGCCGTACGAGTGATCAGGGGTGGGAAAGTTGACTCCGATCTCTTCCTTAATAAACGCACAAGCCTAAGCATGGCGAAAACGTACGTACCCACCAACAACGAAACCTAAATCGGTAAACTGCGGACCTCGAAGGGAGCGGACGCCTACTCCAACCACCTAACTCAACTGCTACGGAATGCTCCAATCCCTAGTAATATTACCTCGCAGTGGAAATATATAGCCGACTTCATAGAACGAACTGCGAGAAGCGTATGTGGGTACTCAAAGTCGTCTTAAGAATATGCCTGGTACGATGATGAATGTCGCAATGCCACGAGAAAGACGGATGCTACATACAGGGCGAAACTGCAGCTAACGGCAACGCGAGCTGTTTGTGAACAGCACAGAGACGTCTATTTAGACAGAAAAACAAGGAGCTTAAGAAGAGAGAGGAAGAGTGTACAGAGTTGCTATGAAGTAGAGGGGAAGCCCGAAAATTCTACCAGAGAGTTAAGACGATAATGCGTGGAACAGGGTTGTCTAACTGCCAGGACAGCGATGGCCACCTAGTGACAGACCTGGATAACATGGAGAGATCATTTCAGGAATTTACTGGATACGGAAACCACTCCAGAAGACCCCGATCCAATCCATGACGGTGGTATTAACTGCCCACCTCCATGCAAGAGCGAGATACGTGTGGCAATATCCCGCCTCAAAAACAACAAAGCGGCTGGAGCCGATGGTCTACCTGCTGAATTGTTTAAGGCAGGCGGAGAGGAGCTGATTAAACCATAACAGTGCGGCTTCAAACCTGGTAAATCTACGACGGATCAAAAACTCACCTTACGACAAATCTTGGAAAAAACTCATGAAAAGCAGATAGACACCTACCACCTCTTTGTCGACTACAAAGCTGCTTTCGACTCTCCGATAAGGAATAGGCTATATGAGGCCATGTCTGAGTTTGGTATTCGACTTTGCAGATGTACCTTTTTTTTTTTTTTTTTTTTTTTTTTGTTTCATTTATTTTAATTCATTATTAATAAGTACAATTATTATTATTAAGTGCCCCAGCGCCTTATAGGCATTGTAGAGGCTAACTGGCAACTATATTACTAACAAGTATTAAAAATTTTTACAATTAAAACAATAATGCAAAAAATACTTTTATGAAAAAAGAGAAAAAAAAATACTTTATATATATGCAAGATATTTGATACTACGTAAGAAGTGCTTCTATGTTGTTTAGAAGATATTCTTTTACAGATTGTTTAAAAGTGGAAATAATTGCTATATTTTTGATATCATCAGGTAAACTGTTGTATTCAAGTGATCCTGCGTGTCTTATTCGTTGTTTAGTTAAATCGATTCGGCATCTTGCAACTTGTAGGTGATTAGCCTGCCTTGTGTTTCTCCCTGTTGTCTGGACATTTCGTCTGAAAGACACCCCGGAATCTGGGAATCTTATGGATTTAAACATAAATAAAAGTAATTGCTGTTTGTACAGACCACGAACAGGTAATATGTTTGTTGCTTTGGTTCTATACAAATCCAAAGTAGGGTAACGCATTGGCAAATTAAATACGATTTTTAAAGCTTTGTTCTGAGCAGATTATAGAGATCTTAGTGAACTTGATGTTTTGGTAGCATACACAATGGGAAGGTACGATATTACAGAATTAATAAGAGCTTGAAATATAAGCATCTTGACATTTGTACTCAACTTGTTTTTGAATTTAAATAGCATTCCAGTTGCAGATGATACCTTTGCTTTTAGTTGGGATATATGTTCATCCCATTTCAGGTTTGGTGTCAAAGTAACACCAAGATATTTTACACTTAATGATTCTTCGATTATTGTCCCGCCAACGTGAATTATCATAAATTGTTCATTCTTATTACAATGCGGTCTAAAGCGAATAAATTTAGTTTTTAATGGATTCAACATTAATTTGTTCACACGGGCAAATTCAGCTAATATTGCCGCGTCATATTCAATATGGGCCTGCAGAACTTTTTCATGTTGGTATTTGTAAAAAATACAGACATCATCAGCAAATAAATTAAGTCTTCCATTGAATTCAATATTTTTAATATCATTTATAAATATTTTAAACAAAAGCGGGCCAATAACACTGCCCTGAGGAACACCATAATTAACGGGTAATGTTTCACTCACCGCTGAACCAATTTGAACAAACTGCGATCTGTTTTCAAGAAAAGTCTTCATTAATCTTAGAGAAGATCCTATTAAGCCGATGCTCTCAAGCTTCAACAAGAGAATATTGTGATCAACAAGATCAAATGCTTTGGAAAAATCAAAAAATACACCTGCTACACCCTTGTAACCATCATCTATTCCAGAACAAATATATTCCACAGCATTGACTAAAGCCTCCCTAGTTCCCGATCCTTTCTTAAATCCAAATTGATTTTTATATAAAATATCATTATCATTAACATACTTTGAAAGTTGGTCAAAAAGAAGCTTTTCAAATATTTTATCTATCACTGATAGAATTGAAATAGGCCGAAAATCAGCAACATACTTTGCATTTGGTTTCTTTGGTATGGGTATTATCTTGTGTATTTTTAAAACACTCGGATACGACCCCTCCATAAGCATTTTATTAAAAATACATACTAGTATATCAGAAACAGCTGATTGCCTTACAGACAACATTCTAGTTGTAATGTTGTCAAAACCAGGGCTTTTAGAAGATTTTAACTGTCGTAAAACGTTTTCTACTTCTGTTTTACTAACCATTTGAAAAGTGAAGGTACTAACCTCTGACCGTAACGTTCGGAAAACATTAACGTTATCATTAGAGTGTTGTTCAATATTAGTATGTATATTGTTAACGGAATCTATAAAATATTTGTTTAAAACCGAAGCCATTTCCTCGTTGGATCTGACACCATTTCCTTCTTCAGATATAACTTCCTTGATTGCTTCTTTCTTCCTTCCAAGTTCCCTATTTAGAAAATCCCACGTTTTCTTGGTATTATCCTTACACAAGCTGAGATTATGTACATAATAATCTTCCATTAAACACTTACTACAAATCTTTATAACTTTACTAATTCTCTTTAGCCGTTCTTCTGTGGAATTGTGTCTACGTTTTCTTCTAGACTTGAGTAGTTTACATTTAAGGATCTTCAAAGCAGCAAGGTTTTCGTTTATCCATGGAGCTATAATTCTTCTCATATCTATCGGAGTTAAAATAATTTCTGTACTTTCCAAAGCTGCTGATGTGAAAATATCAATAAATTGCCGGCACAAATCTGAAGAGCTTGCCACGTTTCTTAATGAAGGTAATTTGTTGTCCAAAATCTGACCAATTTTTGAATATTGTACTATTTGTCTTCGTGACTCACACTGTGTATTCAGATTTGAATTTACATATAGTTTACAACTTAAAAAGTTATGATCAGATAATTCCGTTTCTATACAATCTACAAATATCTTGTCAGTTTTATTACAACATACCCAATCAATTGAAGTCTTGCTTGTAGGCCTTGTTATATAGTTGTGACACATTTGCATACCAAACTCATGAAAGAGGTCATTTATTAATCTAAATTGTCTATTAAGTATTCGCAAGTCAATATTAAAATCACCGACGATCAATACAGGGTTGCTAGCAAATTGAAGAAGATAGTGATCCATCTTACTCATTAAAAAATTTAAAACACATCGTTGTGATCGATAAACAGACATTACACACAATTTGTGATTGTCTATTATTATATCTTCCAACTCAATTGCAATTACATCCAAGCTGCTTTCACTCTTTTTAATAATTACTTTATACTTCAAACTGGAGTTTACATACATTGTCGTGCCACCAAAACCATCAGATCTATCACAGTGTATAGCATCAAAACCAGGAATAGAATATAAGTTTAAATTATTCCCACTGAACCATGTTTCCTGGATAGCAATTATTTCCGGAATTTTAACAAGTCCACTTATCTGACTTTTAAAACGATTAAATTTATCTAAAGATGAAACACTTCGAACGTTTATCGATAAAATATTAAAGTAATTTTGATTTTCAACAATAACACTATCATTATATGCATTTATATCTTTAAAATAACCTGAGATCATAAAAACAAAATAAATTTTATTATATTATTCAAATTTGAAATTTAAACACAATTATAATTTACTAATTAGGAAAGTGCATCAGCATCATCAAACTCATCATCATCATCGCTATCTTCATCATCATCATGCCGCATACCACGAACTGTCTTGGGACGTTTACAAGTAGAGCTTAAGAGAATTTTATCCACATCTTCCATACTTCTTATTCTGATTTGCCTAGAATTAGCATCCTTCTTAGCAAAAATCTTCCCATCTCTCGTATAAACAGAATAAAAACCAACAGTCTTCAAAGATTTCGCATGCTTAAAAACCTCTAGACTATCTTTTGACATAAAATCATTTATGTAGACTGTTTTTGTATCTTCCAACGACTTCAAGTTCTTCTTGTTCTTCATAAAAACCGTTTTGCTCTTATTGTTTACAAATTTAACGACAACCGATGATTTATTAGATTGCCTATTACGACCCATGAAATACGCGTCATCAATGTCATCCTCGCACACATCAGCTCTCGCCTTCTTCGCTATATCTAGCACAACATCAAGAGCATTGGTCTCAGAGTCAGTTACAACACCATTTATAATGCAATTGTTCTGAACGCGAATGTCATTTAAAAATGTCACAGTAGATTTAAGTTTTTTCACATCCTCTCTGAGAGATTCATTTTCCTTCTTTAGTTTCTTTACTGCTGCAGTGTTTTTTTTAACACCATTTAATATACTGTCATATTGAGATGACATAAAATTCATTGTTTCTCTCATTTCTCTCATTTCTTAGACAACACCAAATCCTCGGTTAAGATAGGTAAAGATCTGTCTGAATCATTCAACACGGAAAGAGTCCTCAGGCAGGACGATAGCATGTCCTGTACACTATTTAATGTAGTTATGGAGAAGGTGATGAGAAAGGCTGGTGTCACCATGACTGGCACCATATTCCACAAGAGTCACACGCCACTAGTCTATGCCGATGATGTAGACATCATTGGCCGAAATCTGCGGGATGTTACTGCAGTTTTCTCATCTCTAGAAAAAGAGTCAGCAAACAATGGGTTTAGCGGTCAACGATGACAAAACAAAAATAACGATTTCGACGAACAAAGAGTCCTCTCGATGGGGACGCACTGTGAACGTTTATAAATGTTGTGATGTAGTAGATGAATTAACCTACCTCGGTGCAAAAATAGTGTCAGCCACGAAATCAGGCGGAGAATAGTGCTTGCCAATAGATGTTTTTACGGACTGCGGCAGCACTTATGTTACACCACCTTATCGCGGGATACTAAGAAACAGCTATACAGTATTTTTCGGTTAATTGACCCTCCGGTTAATTGGTTTCCACGCTTAATTGAACCACATGATCTGGCAAAAATATTGCATACGAAAACACATGTAAATTTCCTCGGATAATTGAACCCAGTTAATTGAATTTCACGCTTAATTGGTTCAAAATTCATGTCATCAAAAATAAATTTCCTCTTACTTTTACCCGGTTAATTGCATTATTATTAAAAAAATATCAGGCATTTTTGCACATAAATATTTGACATCATTTGTGAAAAACGCTGCGTGGCATTTTTTTCGTTTAAGGTAAAAAAAATTATTTTGAAAAACTTAAAGTGCACATATGCGATTTCTTTTAATTCATTAGTAGTTCCAATTATGCGTGATTTCTGTAATTGAACAAACTGTTCAATTAAACGGGATTCTTGTAATTGAACGAATTGTTCAATTAAGCGGGTATCGGCTAATTGGTTCCCCGGTTAATTGAACAAAAAGTTGTGCAAATTTTGATGTGCAATTAACCGAAAAATACTGTACCAGGTTCTAATATGACCCGTTGTGTTGTATGCTGCCGAATCGAGGGTGCTTATGACAATGGACATACAAAACCTGGGAGTATTCGAGAGAAAAGCACTCCGAAAAATATATGTACCTATCTGTGTTGACTGTGTCTGTATGTCATATGTAGTACCATAACCTAGTTCAACTGTCGAATTTTATATTCATTTTATAGACCGCAAATTGTATTATATATGTAGCTCAACATTGGTTAACCGTCATTAAAGAAAAACGAAACAATACTTCTTTTTAGAGTCATTGTGATAACCGAAACTAATATGACTGCACTGACAGGGCAGTTTTTGGGAAGTTTGTTATTTGTTACACATGGCTTGAAAGCTAGTAGCAAATAAAAAACAAAAAACAACTGAAAGTATGAAACTGCCATAATCAGTTTCACGACCATTACAGTAGCTGCCACTTTACTTCACAATACTACCACTGTTTCTATTCTTCTACAGAACTACAATACATAAGCTTTGAAAAATTGTTAAATCACATGTTACAAACCAGAGAAACACAATGAAATACAATTTGATACGTTTAAAAGAAACCCAAACGAAATATGAAAATCACGCGTATCATACAAAACTTGTCAAATCTTAATTTTAAAGTCTTACGAACCTCAAAAGACAATGTAATCGGTTGTACTTTGAAATTAGCCGCCTTCGTTGTCTTTGCAGAGACTCAAATAATGTTGAACAAAAAACAAAAACAGTATAATAATAAGATCGATGAGGATGTCATGACTGTCCATAATTTGGTGCATTGTCCACAAGTATTTCAAAATGTTTTCTTTAATTTCAGGGTGTTATCAAATAGTGAATTGTTTCTCTGTGATATCAGCTCCATTTATTAGTTGTGCTTTGTATAAATATATTTGTTGTAGTTATTATTGGTTTAGTATAATAATTTTGATATGTTAAGGCAAATGTGGCTATTTCTTGACAACTTTATAGTCGGAGGATAATGGGGCTTTACGCTATGTAATGTTATTACATTTAATTACTCTTGTATTAAGTTTGTTGCACTTTAAAAAGAATTAATTTTTTCTGGAATAATATCCCAAGTTTGGAATGATCAGGCTCGATGTCAATTCTTCGAAAGATGTCATCAGGAAATTGAAACAGATTTAGAAGCATACATATTATATATACATATTATTCGTGCTTAACATTACACACGTACATACAATTAAATATTGTCAATATATTGTTTATTGCACTTTTCTTACTAATCCCAAAAAGGTGGTCTAGATATTTTGTCAGTAACTTAGGTTTAATATCACAGTTTTCGATACATCTTTTTAGTAGCTCTTCTACAACTTAATTGGCCACTGCTGAAGATGCCGACGATCCCATCGGTAGACCCTTCTTTGGTACTTATATTTTTTCTACATATTTCAAAGAATCGCCTAGTAGATATATCGTAGGTATCCTGAAAAAAGGTCTCAAATCCACTTATCAGTGAAATGGACTTAATGATGCATAAGTGTCTTGTAAATAATTCCCATTACTATCGAAAGTGGTTTTGTAGTTATTGTATCAAGCGGCCATAAACTTACAATCATCAATAACTCAGAAACACTCAGCACGATACCTACGATATGTATGTTGATAAACATAAGCCGCATTGGATCTAGTATGGGCATGTCAAATATGTCTGAGGTGGCGGTTCGTAGTACTTCACAAGGAGGTGCACTCTCATCACTGCTATGAAATCTCAATATCAATATTACTGAAGATGATGAAACCGACAAGATTTCTTGATTACTTTCTGAGTTTATAGAATCTGTGCTGAAACTTCTGCTAAAATGGTGTCATAACTGTGGACTGGGTGTAAACCCGAAGTAAACGGAACTGGTGCTATTCACTGGGGGACACAAAATCCCTAAAGTTGCCGCAGCGTAATTAAATATAGCTGCACTTACACTTTCTGATAGTGAGAAATACCTTGGGCTCATATTGGACAGTAAACTGAATTGGAATCTGAACACTTAGGTATCGACTGGTAAGGCGGCAACGGCTCTATACTGCTGCAAAAGGACAATCGATCTCAACTGGGGAATAAGCACCAAAAATGTAAACTGACAATATGGCTTTATTATTCAAAAAATCTTATATTACAAATCGGTGGTTTGAGGGCCGGCGCTGGACAGAAATTCGTACGCATTCATGATAACAGAGGCACTTAGAACTACTCCAACTAAGGCACTGTTTACGATTCTGAACTGGTCAATCAAATTTTTACGGACGGATCGAAACGGAAAGAAAGAGCGGGCTGTGGAATCTTTTCGGAGGTGTTGAATTTTCGATTAGGCTACCGGATCACTGTACCATAGCGCCATTGGAATTGCCATGGAGAATACCAAGTATTCAAATACTTACTGATAGAACAAAGACTATTAGATCCCTTGATCCCTATGTACACCACTTCGAGGATGTTCTAGAATGCCGGTCGTGTCTGGAGGAGATATTGAGACATTCATTGGGACAAATATTGTAACCAAAGAACGACCAAACAAATTTCGCCTACCATGCAAATTATACAACAGCAGAATCTACTATGAATTTTAAGAAAATTTCACTAAGAAACTATATGTCTAAAATCAATTCCTAGCTTGCGCTGAGAAACTTGAAGATTTCAGGTAAAAATATTCGTTTAGTTTTTAAATAAGCAAAAATCGGAAACTTCAGATATAATTTTTTGAAACCTTCTGGGTAAATCTGACATCTCAACAAACAAAATGAGGGATCTTTGGATTGTTTGAAAAGTTATGGCCTCTGAAAGTTGGCATACAGAAATTACTAACTTAGCTGGTACTTCTTAGCAATCCCAGTGGATTATATATAGGCGAATCGATCTTCTGCGCATCTTCTCCAGTTAGTCACACCAAGTTCTGTAAGGATCTCAGTAACCTGGTCTTTCCAATGGAGTTTTGGTCGCCCTCTTCTGCGCCGTCCACCGAGTTCATTGTAGAAGACTTTTCGAGCTGGAGCATTTTCGTCCATGCGTACAACATGACTTAGCCAACGCAACCATTGCACCTTAATGCGTCTGACTACGTCAATGTCAGTGTACAGCTCGTACAGCTCATGATTCATACGACGCCGATACTTTCCGTTAGCATGTGGCTTTTGTTGAATATAGTGCCACTCGTGTTTGCTGCAGCTTTTCTCATAATCATCTCAATCACTATGTTGAAGAGATCGCACGATAGGCCGTCGCCTTCTTTTAGGCCTCGTCTCGTACAGAATGGCTCTGTAAGGTCCTTGCCAATCTTCCCTGAAGACTTCGTGTCAGCCAACGTATCAGCTTCGCTGGAATACAAAACTCAGCCATGGCTTCGAGTAATTTTTGCCGTATCGGGCTGTCGATGGCAGCTTTATAATCGACGAAAAGATGGACGTGTCGATCTGTTTCTCTTGGGCCTTTTCGAGGATTTGCCGAAGTGTGGATATCTGGTCAGTTGTTGATTTACCAGGTCTTAAGCGACACTGATAAGGTCTTTCACGTGGCACACTCGACAGGACCATATATGGGATGGGTAAAAGGCTGATCCCGCGGTAGTGGGAGCACACACTCTTCTTACCTCGGCTTGACTTGGTGGTGGGCAATCTAAGGCGTCGTCGACAATTGGCGTGATACCTTCACGTGCGCTGCCTTCTGGAACCAGCAGTTGCTGGAAGTGTTCTCTCCACATATGCAAAACACTCTGCGTATCTGTAACCCGAATTACATCCTTGTCCTTACAGGAGGGGAGCCCATTACCGTAGCCTTTTGCTTTAACTTTCTTTTTTCGGACCTCACCTCAATCCCTGTATCGCTCTATATTCTCGTTCTCCCGATCCTTCATTTGACGTTTTTTCCGCTTAATTAGCTGTCTCGCCTGTCTTACTGTCTCCTTGTGCCGTTTCCTAACAGCCGGGTTACAATTGGCTGCAGCGTTGACCTATAAGCGGCATCCTGTTCCTCAGACGCTATGCGACATTCTCCATCGACACCAGGATTCGTCTGAGCGCCGTTTTTCATATCCCAGCACGGTTGTTGCGGCGGTTGCCATGGAATGTGCTATGTGCCTGTCACTGTGTATCGGGAACGTCCAAAGTAGATGCGTTGTGTCGTAGAAGTTGGGAGAGCTGGTTGGAGTAGGCAGTAGCTATCTTCGCGATGTCCAGCATTCTTTGTGTTTGGTTACGTGCGTTTTTCGCTCTGTTCAATATTGTGCGCACCTTGCCTGCAACCAGGTAAGGATCCGATCCAATATTTGCACCACGCACTCGTGATCGATGGATTGAGAACAACTCGCCATCCTATTTTGGCATTTAAATCTCCCAGAACAAATTATAATGTCATGACCGGGGCAGCGTTCGTATGTTTCCTATATAGAGGAAACAGTTGCACGAGCGCTTAAACTAGAGCCATCCTGCAGTTTTTATTTGCATACCAAATTATATACATATAATATACTCTATATATGATTTCATAAAATGTAGACTTCCGCGTATGTATGTATATAATTTGTGTAATTTTGTAGAATAACTTTAACTAGCTGTAAAGGGAAAAAATTAACTATGTGTACCCCAATCCTGTGGCTAAAGTTTTATCATCTGCCAAATATGACATTCGTACAGCCATGGAAGAATCAAAATTTGCGAGCTGTATTTAAATTTGAAGTTAATTTGTCTCAAGACGTCAAATAAATTTCAAATATAAAATGTATAAATATTTCAGACATTTTTGCCAAGTCAAATCATATGAAAACGTTTCACAAAAATATGTTCAGTCAGACAATTTTAAATACCCTACAGGCGTATGATCGAATACTTTTTTGTGCGTCTTAAATACACAAGTTGACGACTTTATAATTATGCGCAGTTCATCATATATATTTATAATATCCATTGTATTTCGCACATTTTTGAAATTGATCGATGTGTTGATATTAATTCGCCATTGTTGTACGAATAGCATTTAAATTTCATATGGGCTTTACAATTCATTTTTTTAAGCCCCTATAATAGGCGTATGTACATTTATCATATATTTTGTGAATAGAAATAATACAAAATGATTTCAATTAATTTTGTTTGTAAGCTCGAGATATTGTTTTTTTTTGTGTTGTTGCTCTAAGCAACACCCGAGTTACGTATCAAGTTGCTGCTACTGCTATACAGGCCAAAACAAAGGCATTACATGTGATTACCCTCAAAATTTATGAATGTATGAATTCATGTGTTTTTTATGTGATTGGTATTTGACGGTATGTTGGCTGTTTACTTGGCGGTGTTGTATACACTCATAAAACCATCATTAATATAACTTTATGTTCGATAAAATACATAAAGTTGTTCAATGTTCATTTTCAATTTGTCTTAATTGATTTTCGTTTTAATGCTGTTAATTTTTTGTTGTATTTTTTTGTTTTGTTAGCTTTGAATGGACGTTAGCAGAATGAACGGCCCGTACGGTCAGTATGGAATACGTAATTATATTATAGATGGAAATAGTTTTAATGCGCCGGCGACAGTGGATAACGAGTAGTAATTCTAGCGCCGCCTGCTGCCTTAAATTGTGTCCATAAATGAAAAAATTGCAAAATTTAGTAAAAGCTAGATATTTTCATAGTCCTCAAAGTCGTTACATTTTTATAGATCTTTTGTGTTGGTCCAATTCCTTAATATTTTGTACAACATAAAGGCATAACATATTTGATATAAATTCGTGTGAAGTTTGAAAAATGAATTTGCCGGTATCAAATGTTTAATCATAATATTTGCCACTTAATTCCATTTACATAGGTACTTTTTGGTCTTCTCCAATCTTTTTCATTTGTTAGCATTTATTTCAATTATATCAACCACTGTGATCACCATACATTTCTGTGCCTTTCACATATGGTGGCTTTTAATTTCCATACCATTCAGCAGGCTTCTAATAATTTTGGTGTGAACGCGATTGACTTCCATTCATTATTCTCCCTTCACTGATTTTTATTGATTTTAAGCTTTGTGTGAAACAAATACCTGCAAACATTTTGTATGCACTTCGAGTAGTTTTGTGTGAGCGACACATTTATTTAGATTTTCATTGATGATAATGATTGAAATAAATCGATTCAATTGAATTTTAAACATCACAAATGTTTTGAATTTTAATTATTTTCAGTTGGTGTGTTTTTGTCGTTGCTTCTAACTTTATCGTCTTGATTGTTTGATAATTTTATGGCTTTTTTTGTTTGGTCTTACATGTAATACTATAATAAGCTTTTCAAAGTGGGAGTATTGCATTAGTGGGAACAAATGCAATTGGGTTAAAATAGTGTTAGTTTCCGACTAAAAATGGTCACAAAGTACCGTTAATAATTGACATATTCATTTAGGAAATATAATTTAATCATTAAGTTATTTATATCTTGAGAAAAAAATCTTTACACACTATGTATAAAAATGTTTTTTGTGGTGTGTTTTGTCAATATTTGTACATGCAGTAAACTTGCGACTTCCTGCAACGACGGCGGAAGCCAAACGTTTGCGTTTGACCACATAAAATTGATTTCGTTAAAATATTAATAAAAAAAATTACACGACAAGCTAATACTTAGATTTTAAATCAAATTAGTTAATGAAAATATTGTAAGATTCTGCCAGAGAAAAATGTGGATAAGATTCAAAATCGTTCTTATACATATAGAAATTTGTGACTAAAATGATAGTCTTAAGGCCACAACATAATGAGCATGAAATTTACACTACAAGTCACACACCCTACTACCGATAATAATATTTTCAACCGTGTACGCTCCGAAAACAGCAAAAAAGTGAAGTCATTCCCAAAAAAATTAATTCTAATGTAGATGCAGATTAGTAGGTGATGATGAAGCACTTCAGAACAAGAATAAGAATTTCAAATGAACCAACGTCTTGATGAACAGAGTATTTTTGATTCTGTATTAATAGATTTAGATATCTGTAGTAAAAATATGGGGTTCTATCTTAAAATCTGGCTTAAAACTGCAACTGTTCGTCAACTGAGTTATTAAAGCATGTCAACTATATGTAGTCATACTATAACGCTTACGGCATACATTGCTAACTTTCATAGCATTGACATTAGGAAAACAGTTGGTTCGATTTCTTTACAGATAATAGTTGTAAACCAGTATCATAAAAACTACTCTTTTGTCAAGCCTTTCACACATTCATTAGAAGTACATAAAATTAGCAAAATTATTTAATTAAAAATGAATGAACTTAACAAATTTAAAATCGAATTTACATCACGTTTCAGCACTTTTTTTGGCATTAGGTGAAAAGTACGCAAAAATTAACTTCTTCTTTCATATGACAAGCCAATGTTAAAATCATTGGTGATTCGAAGTACATACTTCTGGATCAGCAATTCTGTTATTACTACTTCTACATAATTTTTTGTTCTCTCCATTAGATCATGATTTAAAAAATTCATTATATTATAATTACATATAATTACTCTGATTTTTTGAAAATAGCCTATTTTTTAGTGATGAATGCGAATCTTAGCTGTTTGAGAAATGGTTGACTCGACACTATACTGCGAAGTACAGCATCAAGGGATTTAGTGAAATTACTTATGTATTGTAGTTTGCCACCTCCTCCATACGACAGAAAGTACTGTCTTCATGGCAAGACTTTTACAAGACAGTGTAGAAGGTGTTGATGAATTCACCAACAGATTAAATTTTGTTTTAAGTTAATAGGAAATCTTTAATTCGTAAGCCGCATGAGAACTTAAAATAGTAATACCAGACACAAATATTTTTGAAATGAAATTTTTATACCATCACCCTTAGGGATGAGGGTATATATCATTTGATACGAAAAAAAGTGTAACGCATTAAAGGAGACGAGTTAGACCCCAAGTATCTTAAGACCAAATTCGTTTCAGGACTTTTTAAGACGATTGAGCTATGTCCGTCTGTCTGGCTGGCTGGATGGCTGGTCAGCAGGATAACTTGAGTAAACCTTAACGGATCAGTATGAAAATTTACCAGTATTAATATTTTTCAAAACGAATTTACAGGATTGAAAATGGGCAGAATAGCCCCACCCCTTCTGGTACCTCCCATACAAAATTACCTATTTTTGGATAATTTATATTTATTTCATAACTTCCAACGGACGATCGTAGGATATTTAAATTTAGTCAGTTTATATATCTTGCAAAAGTAGACAAACACTACGAAAACCGAAACCTTTGCCATACCCCTTCTGGTACCTCCCATACAAATGACCTAATTGACCCTCATAGTTTTACATACATATCTTTTTTGTAACTAAACTGAATTCACTCAAATTTTGCATATGAAAACTGGACTCAGCAATGAATATGAACTATATCGGTTCCCGCCTTCTGGTACCTCCCATACAAAATGACCTATTTTTGCAAATTTAACATTTCTCCCATAACTTCCAAACGGACACTTGGAGGATAATAACAAATGGTCGGTTACTTTATCTTGCGATAGAAAGAAAAACCTCAGAAAACTTTACTATTTGACGCACCCCTTCTTGTACCTCCCATACAAATTCCCGAATTCACCCTCATAGTCCTACATACATATCTTTTTTTGTAAGTACAATTAATTCAGTCAAATTTGGCGTAACTTGTACAGTTATTAAAATTTGAATCAGGAATGAATATGGATTACCCCTTCTGGTACCTCCCATACAAAATTACCTATTTTTGAAAAATGAACATTTATCCCATAATTTCCAAACGGACACTTGGGGTGTAATGAAAATTGGTCAATTAATTTATCTTGTGATAGGAAGCAAAACCTTACAAAACATAACTATTTGACGCACCCCTTCTGGTACCTCCCATACAAAATACCGAACATACCCCCATAGTTTTAAATACATATATTTTTGTAAGTACAGTGAATACAGTCGAATTTTGCGTAAGTTGTATAGTTATGATAATTTAAATCAGGAATGAATATGGATTATACCGGATCACCCTCTGGTACCTCCCATACAAAATTACCTTGTTTGGAAAATTAATATTTCTGCCATAATTTCTAAACCGGCACTTGGAGAATAATCTAATTTGGTAATTAATTATCTTGTAATAGGAATTATTATTGGGTGATGGTATTTATCAGTCAGTTTACCTGACTGAAATTTCTGTACTGGTTTTAATTATAATCTGGAATATAATTTTATCTAGTGTCATGGACGTGCGTGTGATCTGTGGTGCTTATATTGGCTCGGATCATCACCTGGTTGCAGCCAAGGTGCGCACAAGATTTGGCGGAGCGAAAAATGCACGCAACTAAGCACAAAGAAAGCTAGACATCGCGAAGATGCAAACCCCAGAGATAGCTACTGCCTACTCCAAACAGCTCTCCCAACTTCTACGACACAACGCCGCTACTTATGACGATCCCGATACACAGTGGCAGCATATTGCGCATTCCATGTCAACCGCCGCAACAACCGTGCTAGGATATGGGAAGCGGAGCTCAGACGAATTCTGGTACGATGAAGAATGTCGCATAGAGTCTGAGGAACAGGATGCCGCTTATAGGGCAACGCTGCAGCCAATTGTAACCCGGGCTGTTATTACACTATTACACTATTTAAGCGAAAAAAAACGTCAAATGAAAGAACGGGAGAACGAATATGTAGAGCGACACAGGGATAGAGGTGAGGCCCGAAATTTTTACCAGAAAGTAATAACATAAGTCTACGGTTATGGGCTCTCCTACTGTAAGGACAAGGATGGAAATAAGGTTGCAGATACGCAGAGTGTGCTGCATATATCGAGAGAACACTTCCAGCAACTGCTGGTTCCAGAATGCAGTTTACGTGAAGGTATTACGCCAATTCTTGACGACGACAGCTTAGATTTCCCACCACCAAGTCAAGCCGTGGGAAGAAGAGCAATATCGCGGCTAAAAAAAATAAAGCAGCCGGTGCCTACGGACTTCCGGCAGAGCTCTTCAAGTCCGGTGGCGAGGAGCTCATAACGCGCACGCACCAGCTCCTACGCACGGTTTTGTTTAATGAGTGCATGCCCGATGATTGGAGTCTAAGCGTATTATGTCCTGTGCTGAAAAAACGTGATCCAAATACTCGAAGCCATGGCTGAGTTTGGTATTCCTGCGAAGCTGATACGACTTTGCGGAATGACGCTGACTGACACGAAGTCTTTAGTAAAGATCGGCAAGGAATTTACGGAGCCATTTTGTACCAGAAGAAGCCTTAAACAAGGCGACGGTCAATCGTGTGATCTCTTCACGAGTGGTACGATATTCAACAAAAGCCGCATGCTACTCGCGTACGCTGATGACATAGACATCATCGGTCGAAAACTGGGGGATGTGACTGCAGCCTTCTCAGGCATACAAAAGGAATCAGCGAAAATGGGTCTAACGATGAATGAGGACGAAACGAAGTTATTAGTTTCAATGAACAAAGAATCTACTCATTTGGGAAACTGCGTGAACGTTGACACCTATAATTTCGAATGGGTAGATAATTTTGTCTACCTAGGCTCCGCCATCAACAAAACATATAATGTCAGCATCGAAATCCGGAGAAGAATCCTGCTTGCTAATAAAAGCTACTACGGACTAAGCAAGCGATTCAATGACAGAGCCCTCTCTCGACGAACAAAAATCCAGCTACACCAGATACTGGTTCTACCTGTCTTAATGTATGGTTCAGAATCCTGGGTTATGCATCAAGCGGATGAATCGGTTCTGACAGTATTCGAGAGAAAAATATTCCGTAAAATATATGGGCCCATCATCGTTAACGGAGAGTAACGTATCGGCGTCGTATGAATCACGAGCTGTATGAGCTGTACACTGACATTGACGTGGTCAAACGCATTTAGGTGCAACTGTTTCGTTGGCTAGGTCATGCTGTACGCATGGACGAAAATGCTCCAGCTCGAAAAGTCTTTGACAATGAACTCGATGGACGGCGCAGAAGAGAGCGACCAAAACTCCGTTGGAAAGACCAGGTTACTGAGAACCTTCCAGAACTTGGTGTGACTAACCGGAGAAGAAGCGCTGGCGATCGAGGCGCTGATAATATTTTTCTACGTGCGGTATATAATCCAGTGGGATTGCAAAGAAGTGCCAGCTAAGTAAGTATATTTTTTTCTTACTAATTATACCCTCACCCTACGAGAAGGAGGTAGAAGAATTCACTTTAATTCACTTTCTTTGAACCAAATTCGATTCATGACCTTTTAAACCGTTTGAGTCATGTCCGTCCGGCTGGTACGCACGATAACTTTTGAAAGACGTTACCAATTGTTTTTAAACTTTGCACGAGTTAACATTTCGCCAAAACTACGTACGTATTGTAAATGGGCTACATGTTCACGCCCCTTTTAGTACCTTTCATACAAATGTAACATTCCTTCCACTTTAGAAATCGAGTAATAATATTAATACAGACAATGCGATCGTTCCAAAATTCTATATTTAGTAAAACTATAGCAGGATAAAGTTTTGGAGAAAAAACTAGAAGTCTAGCCACTCACCATCTGATACTTCCCACACCCATCAGGTACCGCCCACTCTATAAATCGATTAATATTATTAATAGATCCAACGCGTTCGTTACCAATTTCTGTATTTAGTAAAGCTCATGCAGGACAAAGTTTTGGAGAACAAATTGGAAGTCTAGCCACGCCCCTTCCGGTACCTCCCATAAAAATGTACCATTCCGCCCACTTTTGAAATCGAGTATTAATAGTAATACACACAACGCGATCGTGGCCAAATTCTGTATTTAGTAAAGCTCAAGCAGGATAATTTTTCGAGAACAAATTGGAAGTCTGCCCACGCCCTTTCTGATACCTCCTATACAAATGTACCCACCCACTTTAGAAATCGAATAATAATATCAATGTACTACAAAATTATACTGAGTGTGAGGGTATATGGAAGTCCGTTTTCCCTGCTGAAACTTACTTACTGCACAAAAATATAAGTAACGATTTTCAAATGTAATTCTTGTCCTACATTTCTGATTGGTAATATGAGGAAATTATAATAATCTGCAGTGTATTCACATATTATGATAGGCAGAATTTGGGCAAACTGAGGGTGTACACCTCCTTTTGAATAATTGTTAGGACCACAACTACAATAATTTTCTATTTCCACTTTCGTAACTGGTTGAAATTTCTTACTAGTTTTGCATTTAGTTTTTCATTTAGGGTAGTGACAGCGTTAGTAACACAAAAAAATTTTACGAATAAGTGGTCGTTTAAAAATCACAACATTATGTTCTTCCCTCCACTCCTGCTGTATGTTTTGAACCTTTACAAAAGGGTTCACGTCGTTTTAATACTATCAGTAATGATTCACATAGTAATTCCAACCTCAAATTGCCGAAAAAACTAGTGAAAACACCAGTAGTTCAACTCTCACACTTCTTCACCTTTAAGGGATTAAATTGCCGAAATCGAAAAGAAAACCTCACAATTCACACATAAAAACAACACAGCACTCAATTGTTATGACAACCGAAATAAGAGAAGATTTTCGAAAATTCCGATAATTGCTAATCACAGCAGAATCACGCACAAATCGATAAGAAGGGCAAAGGTCGAGCAGAACAAAAGTAAGGCGGAAAATCTGATACAAATCGTAGATGAAAGATAACAGGAACACAAACGGCTTTTAGAAGCCATAGTACTTAAGGACCTTTTGTAATTCCCTCTTTACAAGGCTACACACAAATCGAAATTCACTGTCACACACGCACACTGACGCACACTGGATAAGGAAATATAAAATGCTGATGATGCGCATAAGAACCAAATTGAGGATGATGATGATGATTTTCTTGTGATAGTGATGATAAACAATTTGTCTACGACTTTTCATAACATCCCAGATTATAGATAGAGACCATTTTCGCCGATATCCTCTATTCCTTTTTTTTTTTTTTGCTTTTGCCAATCGATAGATAAACATCCGATTTCTTTTCGAGAGGTTTTCCCATTGTTGATCCCAAAACAAACGTAATTTTGAGCAAAGCAGAGGGTAGTGGGTCTTAACATAATTCGTTTGTTTTCATCATATTACAAATTGCGTGTGATAACAATCAAAACGTTTTCAAACGAATTGTTTAAATCCCTATTGTTCCACACCAACTGCTGATAGAGCTCCTGATGATGATGATGGTGATGCGGATGATGGCAATGGGAGGTGTGTTTTTACAACGACGTATTTCGACAGTTGTATAACACGGCTGCTGCTCTACTCCTGTGGTGATTATGTCTCCTCCTCGTTACTTTGTTTTATGTTTTTTTTTTCGTGGTGGAAATGTTCATATAGTTAGTGGTGTTTTTATTGTACATGAAATCTGTCCATCAAATTGCAATTTTCCACTCAAACGTAACTAACTGACGGTGATAGAGACAACGAGATAAGAGACAGGAGGGTGATGCTAAAAACTTGGCACATTGAGAGGTAGTACTAATAATGATCCCTTCAGTTGTGTACTTGTGACTATGATGATACCCTCTTGAGTATTTACAGTTGTGTCTAGTTTGTGATTATATTATATGTGGCGCAAACATTTGATAGTGCGAGAAGATACCGTGGGATGGATAACAAAAATATAAATGTGAACTAGCGAACTATCCGGTAGAAAATTATTTAGTGAGGTTAAGTTTACTTACTTACTTAGCTGGCACTTCTTTGCAAACCCACTGGATTATATACCACACCTAGAAAAATGTTATAAGCTCCTTGATCTTCTGCGCTTCTTCTCCAGTAAGTCACACGAAGTTCTGTAAGGTTCTCAGTAACCTGGACTTTCCAACGGAGTTTTGGTCACCCTCTTCTGCGCCGTCCATCGAGTTCATTGTCAAAGACTTTTTAAGCTGGAGCATTTGCGTCCATGCGTACAGCATGACCTAGCCAATGCAACCGCTGCACCTTAATACGTCTGACCACGTTAATGTCGGTGTACACCTCGTACAGCTCATGATTCATACGACGCCGATACTCTCCGTTAACCATGATGGGCCCATATATTTTACGGAGTATTTTTCTCTCGAATACTGCCAGAACCGATTCATCCGCTTGTGTCATAACTCAGGATTCTGAACCGTACATCAAGACAGGTAGAACCAGTATCTGGTATAGCTGGATTTTTGTTCGTCGAGAGAGGACTCTGTCATTGAATCGCTTGCTTAGTTTGTAGTAGCATTTATAAGCAAGCAGGATTCTTCTCCGGATTTCGAGGCTGACATTATTACTTTTGTTGATGGCGGAGCCTAGGTGGATACAATTGTCTACCACCTCGAAATTATAGTTGTCAACGTTCATGCAGCTTCCCAAACGAGTAGATTGTTTGTTCGTTGAAACTAATAACTTCGTTTTGTCCTCGTTGACCGTTAGACCCTATTTCGCTGATTTCTTCTGTATACCTGAGAAGGCTGCAGTCACATCCCTCAGTTTTCGACCGATGATGTCTACGTCATCAGCGTACGCGAGTAGCATGTGGCTTTTGTTGAATATCGTGCCACTCGTGTTAACTGCAGCTTTCCTCATTATCATCTCCATCATTATGTCAAAAAGGTCACACGATAGACCGTCGCCTTGTTTTAGGCCTCGTCTGGTATAAAATGGCTCCGTAAGGTCCTTGCCAATCTTCACTGATAACTTCGTGTCAGTCAGCGTCATTCCGCAAAGACGTATCAACTTCGCTGGAGTACCAAACTCTGCCATGGCTTCGAGTAATTTCTGCCGTATCGGGCTGTCGAAGGCAGCTTTATAATCGAAGAAAATATAGTACGTGTTGATCTGTTTATCTTGGGTATTTTCCAGGATTTGACAAAGTGTGAATATCTCGTCAGTTGTTGATTTACCAGGTCTGAAGCTACACTGAAAAGGCCCGATCAGGTTGGATAACACTGGCTTTAGTCTTTCACATAGCACACTCGACAGGACCTTATATGCAATGGGTAAAAGTCGGATCCCGCGGTAGTTGGAGCACACACTTGGATCATCTTTTTTCAGCACAGGACATAATACGCTTAGATTCCAAACGTTTGCCATGCACTCTTTAAGCCAAACTGTGCGTAGGAGCTGGAGCATGCTCGTTATCAACTCCTCACCGCCGGACTTGAAGAGCTCTGCCGGAAGTCCGTCGGTACCGGCTGCTTTGTTGTTCTTCAGCCGCGATATTGCTCTTCTTACCTCCGCTTGACTTGGTGGTGGGCAATCTAAGCCGTCGTCGACAATTGGCGTGATACCTTCACGGGCGCTGCCTTCTAGATCCAGAAGTTGCTGGAAGTGTTCTCTCCATATATGCAGCACACTCTGCGTATCCAGATTTCCATCCTTGTCCTTACAGGAGGGGAGTACATTACCGTAGCCTTTTGCTTTTACTTTCTGGTTTAATTTTCGTGCCTCACCTGTATCGTTCTATATCCTCGTTTGCCCGTTCCTTTATCTGAGGTTTTTTTTTTGCTTAAATAGTTGTCTCGCCTGTTTTGCTGTCTCCTTGTGCCGTTCCCTAACAACACGGGTTACAATTGGCTGTAGCGTTGCCCTATAAGCAGCATCCTATTCCTCAGACGCTATGCAACATTCTTCATTGTACCAAGATTCGTATGAGCGCCATTTTTCATATCTTAGCATGGTTGTTGCGGCGGTTGCCATGGAATGCGCAATATGCTGCCACTGTGTATCGGGAACGTCAGAAGTAGAGGCGTTGTGTCGTAGAAGTTGGAAGAGCTGGTTGAGATAGGCAGTGGCTATCTCTGGGGTTTGCAGCTTCGCGATGTTCAGCTTTCTTTGTGTTTGGTTACGTGCGTTTTTCGCTCTGCTCAATCTTGTGCGGACATTGACAGCAACCACGCATCACACGCACGTCCATGACACTAGATGCATGCCTGCTATCAATTAGCACATGATCAATTTGATTTTAGGTGTTTTGATCGGCGGATAGCCAAGTTGCCTTGTGGATATATTTGTGCTGGAATCTCGTTTCACTCAGTACCATGTTCCTTCAAGCTGCGAAGCTAACCAGCCTAAACCCGTTGTCTGACGTGTCGGTATGCAGGCTGAATTTACCGATCGATGGACCAAGAACATCTTCCCTATCTATTTATGCATTAAAGTCTCCCAGAACATTTTTAATGTCGTGGCCAGGGCAGCGGTCGTATGTTTCACCTAGGCGCTCGTAAAATGCATCTTTGATCTCATCGCCTTTATCTTCCGTCGGGGCATGAGCACAAATCAGCGTGATGTAGGAATATTTCTCCTTGATGCGTATTGCGGCTATTCGATCACTAACAGAATTAAATCGCGAGACAAGATGTCTGAGTCTCTCGCTAACTACATCCAAATTCGGCATTGCAGCTGTAAACGATGTCGCAATTTTTACGTCGCGAGTATCATTGTCCTGTCCATCTCATCTCCTGGATGGCGGTGATGTCAGCCTTATATTTTTTAAGGACATCCCCCACTCGGATAGTGCCACCTTCCCTATAGAGAGTCCGGACGTTCCACGTGCACATCCTTAAACCATGGTCCTTATTTCGTTTGCGGGGTCGTCAACATTTGAGGGGTTCCGATTGTTACTTTTTCTTTGTCGTGTTTTCATATCCAGTAAAGGACCAGAAGGCGGGTGGCTAGCCCAACCATCTGGGTTCATCGCTCACTATCAGCCGCTATTCATGATGAAGAATAACATGAATACCGTTGCCCAGATGCCACCACGAAGGAGGTTGTGAGTCGGCTTGAGATGTAAGATTCACTTTACATCCCCAACGGCACCCAAAGTAGTACTGAAGACTGAAATATAAAATGTTGAAATAGTTTTAATATTTTGGGATTTCGATTGTTATACTTACAGACTGAAGCTCAATGGAAAACAATTTTTTTCTAACAATTTAGATGTTTGACTTTATAAAAGGACTATTTTCGCTAAATTTATGGCTGAATATCAACAAAAATAACATCAGATTTTGTCCACCACTGTTATCATATAGGCAGTTCTGTATAATTCTCTTCTAGGTTTCTTATCAAGTTACATCACTATAAGACTTCCCAGTATCCCACTGTGTTGTCCCGCATATCCTTGCTGATGTAACCGCGTTTTTTCATCTTCTTTGTATGCATATCACCCCGCATCTGACTCACTTACACCGAATTACAATTGCCAGTTGAACTTCATATGTTTATCTGCATCAGTGTCTGCCTGGCAGTGCCTATCTGTGGATTTCTTTTTTCTGACACAACAGCTTCTTTTGTGCAATATTTTGTCAGTTGGTTTTACCGATTTAATACCTTCGAAACCAAAACTGAAACAACAACACAAAAGGCCAATTTTATAAGCCTTCGCAACAGTTTTCCATCTTTCTTTTTTTGTTGTTTGGTTTTGCAACCCTCGTACCGTCAGCCAACCGCCATACACAAATTTCAATTATCGTTTTTGTGGAATAAAGGATGGTCTGATGATGGCCGATCTGGATGGTTTGTAATGGCAATGGGATGACGAGTGACGAGTTGATTTTGCAGAGTGTACGATATGTACTTACGAACAACATGTTGCAATTGTTACAGTCAGTGGCTTAAATCCTCAACCTCTTTATCCCCCGGATTCTCGTCTGCCTTGACGTACAACAAACACTGTGGGTTGCTGACAGGCTTAATCACCCCTTGTCATCATCATAAACATAGCATACCAAATACAGTAGAGAATGGATGGATAACTGAGTGACAGAGACTGACTGAATGTCAGTCAGTCAGTCAGTCATTCTGTATGTCAGATGGAGAGGCTATTTTGACTGACTGCCTGAAATTGATGTTTATTCATTATGCTGGGGGGAGGGGGAAAGAGATTTATCAATGATGGTTAAGTAAGTGAGTGCATGAGGTTTACCAACTGGTATTTTTTAATATATTTGCAATTGCTTCGGTTTTGTTTTCACAATTGTCTGAATTCTCTAGTCTTGAGTCCTTTTTGGTACTTTGTATTTTGTTGAGTGTTATGTACATTTTAAAAAAAATATATTACTTAACAAAAGGCTACATTTTGTTGTTGTCTTATCTTTAGATTTTAATTTTCCAAATGGGTTTGGAATTCTTTGATCCTTGGTGAAAGGTGAGAAAGTTCATGTCTTCAAATATCTTGTACTTTTGCAATATCAAGATATGATTTTGCTGCATGAGAAGCTAAGTAATATTCTTTTGTAAAATGTTAAGCATTTTTGGTAGTAGATTATTTTCATTATGTTGTTTGTTAGAAAACTGAAATGGGAAACATAAAACCGCAACGAAAACTCTTTGTGGTTATACAAAGGGAATAGGATCTATATACAAAATGTGGTTCAAAGGGAGGGTGTTTACAAGGATATGATATAATATGCAATATATTATGTATTGCAATAATTTGTTTTATAGATTTTTTTGGGGGTGCTCATGATGCATGGAACTTTTGTTATGTAAATTGTGAAAAACATTTTTCGAAAACTCTGCTATTGAATTCAAAAAGAAAGACGTTGTTACCTTTGAAACACAGTTTAGATGCTACGATCTACGAGATTGCGCTGGCTATCTGAACTAATATTATAAAGAGATCATGATTGTTTGTTTGTTTGTATGCAACAAGGCCATCTGAGACATTCCAACATCATGTATTCAAGAACTTGTTTTTACATGCCTGAAAACAAGCTTTCTCGATGCTTTCTGAAATATACCGAGCACAAGTACCCTCCATTCTTGCAAGAGCACTGCTGCAGGCCTTCTTTGAGAAGGGAGAACCAACGTTTTTCATATGTATACACATTCCTTCTCCCTTCTCATAGAATGAATGAAAAGAAAAGGCAACGAGGAAGGCGTTCGTGTGTTTTTCTTAAAACAGTTTATGATTAGTTTTAGTCAAACAGTTCGAATGCATCTGCATAGGCTGGATGGCAGCATGGCTGACTAACAATCGCGAGGTAGTGAGTTAAAACTCCGCGAAGGTTTACTGTCCTTTTTAAAGGTAAATATATAGGTGAGAAATAAATAAAAATAAACTAAACATCTTTTTATTTAATATTTTGTATCGACCTTTTTAATTATATTTAAAGATTTGATTTTTATCCGTCTTTCAAGGTCATTTTGATGTCAAATTAAAAGATTAGTTTCATCATTTATGCATCCGACGTTTCGCTGGGATTCATCCCAGCATCATAATTTTTCCTTTTTATGCCTTCCATCAGGCCTTCTTATAGGAAACGACGATGGAAGGCCTTGCCTTCTAATAATGCATCCGTTACTTGGAAAGGAAGAAGGAATGCAAAGCGAAGGGAGACCGCATTTGGGCCTACCATCGGAAAATTCTGTCTGCACACCGAAACGTCGAACAATGGCAGCAGACTGATTGATTTCTCTGCGCAAGAAATATGAACGTTAGCAGCACGAGATTTGACCATAAAAATATTCTTAAGGCAACATGGTTATCTCAAAATCAATTGACGAGGAATCAGACAAATCACGTGAAAGCCGATGGAAGGCACGCATCGAGTGTTCTTGACGTATGAGTGATCAGGGGTGCAATTGACATTGACTCCGATTACTACCTTACCGCTGTAAAGGTACGCACAAGGCTAAGCATGGCGAAAAACGAACGTAACCAGCCACAATGAAAGCTGGACATTGGAAAAATGCGGACCACAGAGGTGGCGAAAGTTTATTCTAACCACCTAACTCAACTGCTACGGAATAATCCAACCCCTGCTAATATTACATCGCAGTGGAAATATATAGCCGACTTCATAGAACGGACTGCGAAAAGCGTACTTGGGTACTCAAAGCCGTCTCAAGAAGATACATGGTACGATGATGAATGTCGCAATGTTACAAAAGAGAAAGATACTGCAGCCACTGGCAACGCGAGCTGTTCGAAAACGGCACAGGGAGAAGAAACGAAAGGAACTCGTCTTTTAAGACGGAAAAAAAGGAGCTAAAGAAGAGACAGGATGAGTGTACAGAGTTGCTCCGAAGTAGAGGGGAAGTCTGGAAATTCTACAAGAGAGTTTAGGCGAGAATGCGTGGAACAGGGTTGCTCTCCTGCAAGGATAGCAAGGGCAAGCAAGATATGGGGAGAACATTTCAGAAATCTTCTGGATACGGACACCACTCCATTCTATGACGATGGCGATTAACTGTCGACCTCCGAGCCAGCGCGAGATACGTGTGGCAATATCCCGCCTTAAAAACAACAAAGCGGCTGGAGCCGATGGTCTCCCTGCTGAATTGTTTTAGGCAGGCGGGGCAGCGATTGGTAGCATCCAGCAACTCTTGGAGAACATCTGGCTAGAGGAGAGCACTCCCGGGGATTGGAGCCTCAGTCTGTTACGTTCCATATACATGAAAGGAGATCGTAGTGAAGCTAAGAATTACCGTTGTATAAGACTATTGCCGATTGCGTATAAGGTCCTTTTGTGTGAACGTCTAAAGCTAATTGTACAAAAACTTATTGGACGATATCATTGTGGCTTTAGAGCTGGCAAATCTCTGACGGATCAAATATTCACCTTACGATAAATCCTTCAAAAAACTCATGACTCGACACCTACCACCTCTTTGTCGACTACAAAGCTGGCTTCGTCCTCCGATAAGGAATGGTCTATATGAGGCCATGTCTGAGTTTGGTATTCCTGCAAAGCTGATTCGGTTAAGATTGGTAAGGATCATTTTGAACCATTCAACACGGAAAGAGGTCTCAGGCAGGGCGATAGCGTGTCCTGTACACTATTTAATATAGTTATGGAGAAGGTGATGAGAAAGGCTTGTGTCAACATGCCTGGCACCATATTCCACAAGAGACACATGCCACTAGCCTATGCCGATGATATAGACATCATTAGCGGAAATTTGCGGGATGTTACCGCTTTTTTTTCATCACTAGAAAAGGAGTCGGTAAAAATGGGTTTAGCGGTCAATGAGGACAAAACAAAAATAATGATTTTGACGAACCAAGCGTTATCTTGATGGGGACGCACTGTGAACGTTGACAATTATTGTTTTGAGGTAGTAGATGAATTTATCTACTTCGGACCTTTCGTCAATAAGGAAAATAATGTCAGCCAAGAAATTAAGCGTAGAATTGAGCTCGCCAATAGATGTTTTTGTGGGCTTCGGCAGCACTTTAGTAACACCAACTTATCTCGGTATACTAAGAAACAGCTGTGCTAGGTGTTAATTTTACCCGTTCTGTTGTGTGCCGCCGAATCGTAGGTGCTTTCGACAACGGACATGCAAAACCTGGGAGTATTCGAGAGAGAAGTACTCCGAAAAATAAATGGACTTACATGTGTTGACGGCGAACTTCGCCATGGAATGAACCACTGTATGAACTTTACCACGAAATCAACTTATCTGAAAGAGTCAGAATCCAACGACTTCGATGGCTGGAATATGCTGCCAGGATGGATGTAAATGCTCCAGCGAGAAAGGTGTTTGAAGGCTAACCTGAAGAACGACGCAAACTTCGTTGGAAGGATCAAGTGGTAGGCGCTTGCCACCATCTGGTAGGACTAACTAGAGAACGCAGGCCACTAATTTATGAACCACTGCACAGTGGTTCCTTTTTGGTTTTTTTTTGGAATTAATTCTGTAACTTTTGAACGGATAATGCTATCTTGATGAAATTTAAAATAGTTAAAACTGAGGTGTTTTCGAGATGATTTGGAAATATTCGGCTCCCGAGGTGGTGTGGGGGCCACTGCGTGGCCCTCCAAAGTTGGTCACCTCGGGTGTTTCAAAACTTCAAATGCTTGAGGAATGTGCATTTATGAACCGATTTAAAAGATTTTTTGCATTTAGATAGTGCTTCGAAAAACCTTCAAAAAACATGCTTACATGCACATGTTATCTCATTTAGGCCAAGAGATATTTGAGAAAATAAAAAAAATTGTGTCATTTTTGGACGAGGTTGATTTAGTATTTTTAAGGGTGTGAGCTCAGTTTTTCCTTGATTTTAAAGATATTTATATCGTTAGTTAGCTTATAATGAATGAAATTGCTGAAAAAATAATTCAAATGTTTTGTTCCAATCAAAAGTAATAAGCATCGCAAGTAAAAGTTTCCAAAAAAAGTCATATTTTTACTGTTTTTTTTTGCAAAAAGGCGACTACATTCTTTTGTTTGTAAAAAAATATTTCTTCCGGGAAGTGGCAATTTCTTTATTATTCCTCATAGAAATGTTGATGCAGATGCATTTAATGCTAAATTTGAATCAGTTCAGCAAAATGGTTCCCCGGCAAGGGAAGTCAAAAATACCCTATTTTTGAAAAAAAAAATTTTTGTTTTTAAAAATTCTCAAATCGCAAAGCGCCAACGAGAAAGCTCATTATATATTTTTTTGACCACATATGAGGACTAGTTACCCGTAACGTATTTCAACATCCCTGCCATCAACAAAGACAGTGTGACCATTTTAGTAAAAAATTCGGAATTTTGGAACATATTTTCCCCGTTTTGGGAATTTGGGTATTTTGTTGTAAGATATGGCAACATATTGTTATTCGTTTTTTTAAGGACAATTTTATGTACATTATTCAAAAATTTCGTTAAGATATTTCAGTCCGGATTTTACACTATTTTTCATATAAGATATTATTTCTCCAAAAAATACGTTTTGACCAAATTTTATATTTGACTCAGAATTATGTCCAAAATAAAATGTGCTTTTAATAAATTTTTGTAAATTATTAAACTTTATGTCATTCCCTTTTCATTGATATGCAATACATGTATGTCAAGAGTTTATTTATTCTTTATAATTATAATCAAACTTCACTACCTCCGTAATAAAAGTATATATCGTGAAACACACATATATATGGGGGCTATATCTAAATCTGAACCGATATGCTTAGTTTTGTTACCACATCATAATAGTGTAAAAAAACTAAGATGTGCAAAGTTTTGTTAACACCAGAACAAAAATGTGGTTTTTGGCTACAATAATGTATAAAAGGTTATGCTAATTTGTATGGGAGGTACCAGAAGGGGCGGGGCAAGCGGACCCATTATTTTAGTATATACTACACGCTGTCAAATAATAATACCATCCAAATTTTAGCTTCGTAGAGTCCTCCATCAGGAAGTTAGTGACAATATAGTGGTTTTAGTGAAATAGGTAATTTTGTATGGGAGGTACTTGAGGGGGCGTGGCTATTTCGCCCATTTTCCAACCAACATCGCGACTAGTGAATTTTATGCCACTGGTAAATTTCTATTGAAAGTCATTAAGAACTACTCCATTTATCGTCGTAACCATTTACCCAGCCGGCCAGACGGACATAGCTTTATTGGGTTAAGAAGCCCCGAAACTTATTTTTTCTGAAGGAATCTAGGGTCTCAGTTATATACACTGATGGGCTTAACTTCTTCCCGTATAAAATTATATATTCTCTCTTCGATGTTACTGAGATAATACAAATTTTGTTCAAAAGTTGTTAAAAATGGTAATAATAACAATAAAAAGCAGCAAAAACGTATGAATATTGCATTAAAAATCAAATATATAACTTAAAAAATAATTTTGGAACCACTGTGCACTGTCGTAAGTTGTAATGGTTCACTTAAGTAAGGAAGTAAGTAACACCATTTACAAAATACTGGCTGTTATAAAACATATAAGATTATATGAAAATGGAGGTGTATCGGTCATACAAGGATAGCCAAAGATTGAAATTCTTAAGAAACCGTGGTCGACTCAATAATACCTATAGATGAACGATACACCAAAAGCAGGTACAAAACAGTACTACGAGGAATGACGCGGAAATAACAGCAGCAAACCGAGTAAGATGGAGAAATCATATGCTCCCATGAGAGGATAGGAAAAAAAACTTAGGTATTGGCGAAGGGCGGTTCAACCATTACATTATTATTAATTGCATTCATTCATACTTCACTAAGTATCAACATTGTTGGTTGCTGATAAACGCTTATTATCAACTCACCTTTGGGAACCCAAACGTACTTCATGAGAGTAATAAATTATTGTATCATATTCGTACTTAGCTCCTACTTCGATCGCTGACCATCAAATTATATTAAGTAATAGTATAATAATGTTAAATAAGCCTACGATATAACTGTTATTGCTGAACAGACCAATTTGATATTGGATTGTATCCCGCCGATAACAGCCTGTCAAAGCACACTTTTCGTAAATTCCTTTTCGCTTCCTGAAAAAAAACGACAACTTAATTTGTCCCCGATCATATTTAGTTCAGTTTAACATGTTTTCATACTCCTAAAATAGTATTCGTAGCTCGCACAACTTCAAGCTCTGTTGAGTTTTGTTTGTGCTTATTTTTCTACCGAATTACGCCATTACTGGCCGGGCGCATCGACATGCTAATCATCGAATAAATATGACCCTTTCATGTTAAAACCATTTACACACATACGTATGGATACCAGTGGTAAAAATATCTTAAAAATGTTAGTTAAATGTCAATCAGGCATGTGACAACAACAAAACGTGTCAAACTAAACGCAACAATGATTTTTGAGCAAATATGGACATGGACAGGCAAACAAATCCATACTATCTCTAGTAGTAGTAGATATTTGTGCATTAGGATGGAATGGTACCCATGATGTTAAAATCCATTGGACCTAAACAAACTCAATTATGTATTCATTTATTCCGTTTCTGAATCGGTCCTCCTTATTCACTATGTATGATTTTGACATGGTGATAATAACCATGAGCAGCAGCGGCAACACCGTCACCATAGCCGTCATTATGAGTAGAAATACCTCACAACTTAATGTGGATTTAAGACCAGCGAAGAGGTTTTCTATTTGCCTAAATACTCAACTAAACAAATAGTTGTGCTTTTATTGTTTGTGTGTTTCAACGAGTGCGAGTTTAAGTACCCGGTTACTTGGGCATTGCTTTGTTGTCAGTTGGCAAATAATTCGTGTGTGGCATGATCGCAGATTGTCATCATTAAACGAGTACGAATGAGTTACCATATTGGTGTATAAATAAATATCATATCGTAAATATATGCAGACAGGCCAAAAGACCCCTGACAAACGGCTGGACGGACAGCGAGCCAACTAGATGGACATGGACATGAAGTAAGACCCTAAGTACGAAGTCATTTTCATTGTTTGAGGGAAAAATTACTATGCATACACTAACCCCATCTGTCATGCATTCATGTGCATATTAAAATACGATTCTCTGGGGGCTTTGGATTTAGTTTTCACATACAAATATCGTTTAGCATTTGAATAACAAAAATTCGTCATCCATGCTAAAAAAAAAAAACAAAACTACCACGACGAAGAAATCATGCAACAAACTGATTCAATTCGATATGTTGTCACTCCGTTTGCTTTGGTTGTTTATTGTTTGGTCAAATATTTGCATACGGTTACTCTTGTGCAGAGGCACTGACGACTGACGACTACTGCCTTAAGTTTTGCTGTCTCCCAGATACTATATAGACTTTGTCATGTCAAACAGACAATACAAATCCATATCACATACTCATCACTCATTGTTTGTTGCAAAGAAACGGTTTAGATGGAAAAAACTAAAAAAAAAAACAAAAATGTATAAAATACTGTCATTTTGTTGTTAAACCATCAATATGTCAGTCAATCATCAACTAGGGTGGCTATAGAGACGTAGTAGAAAAAGGGGAAATTGTTTTGCTGCATGAGACATGAATGTCTGCTAGTGCGACGCTGTATTAATGGGAGAGGAGTATAATGCATATAAAAAGCTGTGCAGATTTTTATATAGTTGAAGTGACTTACTGCGGAGGTTTGATAAGTAAATGCTACCTTCGTTTAAAAAAACTATTTTGTATTAAACAAAAACATATCGGATATGTCCAGATATCAATCACTATATCCATCGTAGTTGATTGTTTTAAAGTCAATCGTTGTGAAAGAAGGTACATGTATGTATTATAAAACAAAAGCTTTTGCTATGACTTTGTTAGTCGGCAGGCTTATGGAGCACTCCCACCTAGAAATGTGGGCTATTACTTTGTGTCTGGAGTTCACTTGATACGACCCAAAAGTGTAACACATAGGAGGAGTGACTTTAGACCCTAGGTTCATGACTTTTTAAGCCGTTTGAGCCATGTCCGTCTGTCTGTCTGGTGGCTGTCCGGCTGGTTCGCACGATAACTTTCGAAAGACGCAACCAAATGTTTTGAAATTTTGCACGACTTATTATTTTCTCAAAACTACTTACGGTATTTCAAATGGGCTACATGGCCCCGCCCCTTCTGGTACCTCCTATACAAATACACCATTCCGTCCACTATGGAAATCGAGTAATAATATCAATACACCCTACGGTATCGTTCCCAAATTCTGTATTTAGTAAAGCTATAACAGGATAAAGTTTTGGAAAAAATTTTGAAAGCCTAGCCACGCCCCTTCTGGTACCTCCCCTAATATCAATATTATAGAAAATTATTTGTTTTACTGAGGGTAAAGGTAAAAGTAAGTTGGGTTGCCCGACTGAAACTTTCTAACTGGTTTTAATTACAAATCGGTTAATTTTAATAACTCAAGACTTAAACAATATCTTATATTGGGTGATGGTATTTATCAGTCAGTTTAACTGACTGAAATATCTGTACTGGTTTTTTATCTACGGTAGTGTTCTGTAAACTTTTTGTGTTCAAGGTACACCTAATATACTAAGAGATTTAGAAGGTACTCAAAGGAAATAATACGAAAAGATGTTTAGGGAGCCTGTTTAACTGTTTATCGTTTATAAGGCTGCTGCCTGTCATCTCTTCATTGATTGTCCTCATGCGTTATCTTTTTTCCGATTAAATAGTGTTGGGAGTTGAAAATCCCAATTCGCGTTAGTACGTACGTCTCCTCCGTAGCTGTTGTTATTCGGAGAAGTAAAGCGGCTAACGCCGCTTTTAAATGGCGAAGGTTTATTTGAGTGACCTTCACTACAATTGATCGCTGTGGACGACAGTTCATCTTGCCAAGGAATTCGCTCGTCAGGCTGGATGCCGAGTTAGTTTTTTCATCGACATGTGGACACGCCGTTTTATCGTCTTCGATGTTGGAGCTCCCTTGAGCTAAAGACTTGTTTATGCCGTCGCTTTTGGAAACACGCAAGAAAATGGAGTCAAATCCATGGAACACCCTTCATTGTGCCTTTCTAAGTGGCAGAAGTGTATAACTATTATGTATAATGGTGGCCTTCCTGGAGTCCTCCACCACTTCAGTAACCTTAACTACTTTCCAGTCCTCTGTGGGTAGTTGAGGATTACTGTATTGAAGAATTCCCAGGATTTCCATAGGGTCGGAGGGTTCAGCGAGAATCTTGGCAATAGATCGTGGCCTCTGTGAAACATGGAAAGATGTATGCTTTGAGTCTCGCACCAGGAAAAACCTCCCCGAGCGATTCCATAGCTGTCTTGTATAGTTGCGCTGAGCGTTCATCTGCACAAGCAACGAGCTTGATGTGTCCCTGATACCAACCAATATCTTGACATTGCGATGGTGGTCCGAGTCGCTCTCCAACGAATTTCAGGAACGCCACGGTAAGGGAAACGACAACTGATTTCCAATTTCTTGAGGAAATAGTGCGGTCGCTGTTATTACAGTCTATGATCGCCCAGATAAGGTGGTCTTTATCGACATGCTTATACGATTATTGTAATGTCCGTGCAGGACTAAATTTGGATTTTTTGGATCCCGGATGGGTAGTGTCCTCAGTCCACTGCCGTTTAGGTACTACATCAGATGACTTCCGTTTAGTATTGTCATCCTCCGCAGGAAATACGCAACATTTTAACTCCTCGATGTAGGATTGCGCCCACTAGAGAAAACTCTTTTCCTGCTCCACAAGCTCGTCGACCGGTTTGTCACCGAACCGACTTATTATTCTATAGGCGGAACGCCTGGTATTGATGGTCCTTCTGGAAGGTGTTTTGTGCCTAGAGGGGATAGTATTAGAAGTTGAGGTCGTTGAGGCCAAGGTAGGTGCTTCGGAGAGAATCGAATTATTATTCGCCTTATCGTTAGTGCCTACAGCTGAAGCTAAATTAGCGACCCTCTGCAGTCTTCATGCTTAAGCAGCACCTGAAGCAGGAGTTTCGACATGAATACATCCCATCAGGATCTTGGGAGCATTTGTGGTATATAATTTCGAAGATCCACTATATACCAGGCTCAAATTGTGACTGCCTTTTGGCTGTGTAAGTTTGGTTTTTGGCACACTAGTAGCTGATCGACTAGCGGAGCCTCGCGCCACTACTCCAATAGACGAGGTCTCAGTAGCAGAAACGTACTACAGCCTGAAACCGACGCTGTAGTAGTCGGGTCTCCGAAGATTATGAAGCCCTTTACCGAATACGTAGGGCATGGTTTTTTTCGGACATTTGAACGAAAATTAGGGTGTTGCATTTAATGCCAAACTGCCTGGCGTGAAAACCTGCCGCTCCTCTGGAGACAGACGTAGACTATTAACCGCTCACTGTGAGGACAGACATTTATGGACTTTAAAAGGATGTATAAAAGACCCTTAAGGATCATCGGACGTATGTCTCCAAGCCGCTCTAACTGGGGAGAAAAAGATGCTAGGAGATAGGGGAAAGTTTAATTCTTTATTCGTACTTAGTTTAAGTCTTAGTGGCATTCGAGACTATGTAGATAATATCTACAGTCACCAACGCACTGCTCTTCATGCCAGTGAGACTCTATAAACTTTGGAGGAGAATTAGAATTGCATTTTGAATGCGAACAAACTACCGCTTCGCTGGAAGCAGACGCATACCATTAGCCGCTCACTGTGAGAACAGACGCTAATTGAACATAATAGAAATACGGACCGACAACCTTTGGAAGGACGGACGAGTGACCTCTAAGGGTCAACGGACGTATGTCCCTTAGCAGCCCCACTGGGGAAGTCATAAGCTAAGATACAGGATAGGGGGAAGGGTAGTACTCAGTTCAGGCCCCACGGGCATCAGAGATTGCGGTATTAACTAATGCCACTGCCGCTTCTCTAGATACCAGTGTAACTCCAGGACAACTTCGTACTTAAGCCCTCGCATCGCGCCAAGATGACTACCCATTCGCGGGGGCATCCCTGGGAAATAAACAGTGTATTTTTCAAAATGTCTGGTTACAAATCAAACAAATTTTCCCATCATAGTACAATGCCATTGCCAGCGCCCGCTGGGAAAGTCGATGCGAGCTTGATCTGGCTAGGAATAGATGACGACAATTTTTGGAGCGAACTACCGCAATTTGTGGCTCATTCTTCCAGTCAGGAGATTTTATATGGGGTATGATAGTATGGGACATACCTCAGAGTGAGGCCTAGCTTACCACCCTTGCTTCTTTATGGGTCCGTGGCACCCGGTTGTAATGCAACTCCACATTGTTTTATCATAAGAAAAATGTTTTTAAATAAATTGACCCGGTAGGTGACGCGTGGTGGACTTGTTTCAAGAATAGAAGGAATAACTCCTTTATAATGGTGCGTGACATGTATAATGTTTTTTTAAGCCCAGAGAAATAAAATTCGATGCACGTAAAGATTTGTCATTTCAGGTATGAATTTTTTGTCAACAGAGCATCAAAATCATTTTTCTCAAACAAATCCCAACATTCTTTATCGTACCAGGTCTGGTCTCATTGCCATATATGATCGTTCCGGCAATGTTCACGGAGTGCGCATTGCACCAAATATCGTGCTACTATACTGCAGGAACATGGGATAAATAGGCGCTTGTTTGCAGTAATTGAGTGACTTAGTTGGAATAGGTATTAGATATCTCGGTATATGCAGCCATGCGATATCTATAATAAAAGCTATTTCCATTCTTTGTTAAAATATGTTACACTAAAATTACCATTTAACATTTTGGGCGTGCATAATATCAGGTCTACTACGTTCATCATATCAAACCAAACATGTGTGTATAATTTATAATATACAATAAGTCCATCATGTGTATATAATTTATTGTTTTAACTATACATAAGATAACCACATGCTTCCCTAGTATTAAATTGTCACTCATATTACGTACGTCTCTGTTCAAACTACCTCATTTATCAATTTTCAATACTAACATGGTATTATAGTTAATTCCAAAGAAATTACCAACAAAAAATTAACATAATTTTACGTGATTTTTCACCCTCATACCCACTTCAAAATCGATTAAAGCCATTAATATTATTTTTTGGTTGACTGTATGAGACTTTATGCAAATGCTGGTGGTGTAAGCATGCATTTACTTCGTGGCGCCTCATGTACGACATGCCGCATTGCGACACACGCACACATGCAATGCAATGCAATCCATGTGATTTTATAGTCGTTGATGGGTCCATAAATTCTCCATTCATATCAGAAAATCTGTAATGCAAATACAATTTGCAATCATAAATTCCATAGATGGATATGCAAGAGTATGAAAAGAACGAAGAACGGGTGCTAAGCAAACGATGAATGTTTAAGGTTTTTGTAAAAAAAAAACATATCTGGAAAGAATCTTTGGAATACTACCTTATACTTTGAATAGCAAAACATGACCGGCGCTACAGACGTTTCTGACGTGGGCGCGCTGGGTACGAAATTCGCATATTTTCAGTTTTTCTGATCACTGATCAATATAACAAAAAAGAAAGAAAGAAGTTTGATTCAAATGACTTTCGAATGACAAAAATATATTCTTAATAGGAACAAAATAAAAAAATAAATCTGACATCAGTATTTACACCATATCCTTCACAATGCGCACGACGGACCGAGGGGTATATTCAGTTTGTTTTTTCATTTGATACTTCTATGTATTAGAAGGCGTGGTAGGTATGACAACGGAGGTTAAGTTCTAAGATGAGCAAGATCGGACAACAACTACTCCCATTTCTTATACAAATTTAAGAATTATAAAAAGGTTCTTAAAAAAATTTTAATTGATTTATTATACCATCACTAGGGCGGTTCGATTTATTTTTCGACAATTTCCCTATGATTTCCGTATTCTATGGGTTATTCCATGAAAACCAAGGAACCATACCTCTATCGTTAAAATCGAGTCCCCTACTTTTTGTTGGTAGATTTTGACGTTCGTATGAAATATTACCTACACGAGCTCATTTTGATCAATTTACAAAAAAAATCTACAACATTGGTCCAACGGTTCAAAAGTTACGGGCATTTTTGTCCAAATTTTGGACCATTTTTCCATTCTTGGACAAAATCATGAAAAAAATGGAAAAATGTTTCAAAATTTGGACAAAAATGCCGTAACTTTTGAACCGTTGGACCAATGTTGGAGATCAAAATGAGCTCACCTTTCCAACGCGCCTACTGGCGATTAAATCCGATCGATAGTTTTTGAGTTATGGATGTGAACGTGTAGGTAATATTTCATAAGAACGTCAAAATCTACCAACAAAAAGTAGGGGCCTCGATTTTAACGATAGAGGTATGGTTCCTTGGGCAAATTTTCCTGGAATAACCCATAGAATACGGAAATCATAGGGAAATTGGTGAATTTTTTCACTCCCTACAAATCGACCCGCCCTAACCATCACCCTTAGGGACGAGGGTATATATCATTTGATACGACCCAAAAGTGAAACACATAGAAGAAGTCACTTTAGACCCTAGGTTTCTTTGAACCAAATTCGATTCATGACTTTTAAGTCGTTTGAGCCATGTTCGTCTGTCTGGCTGTCCGGCTGGTTCGCTCGATAACTTTCGAAAGACGTAACCAAATGTTTTGAAATTTTGCAAGAGTTATTATTTCCTCAAAACTGAATTATGTTCCCATTTTAAACAATCATCTTTATTTATTTGCTGCACCATCGCGCATTCTAATATCTCCGTCCAATTGTAAATCACAAACAATGGCCCAATGATAAAATCAAATAAAATTGATGCTGACATATAGACATACTTCAATCTCTGTTGAAAATTTCTGCTAAATAACGAATTGAACTCATCACAAGCAACAAATTCAGAAAATAACCAACTGCCAATTGCATTCAGCAACAGTTTACAATTCTGCCAGTCAGTCAACCAGTCTGTCAGAGAGACAGTAACGTAGAAGCAAGCAGCTTGCTAAAGTCAAACAGAAGAGAATAAAATTGAACGGAAAAGCAAAACATTGAATTGACGAAGACGAACTATCAACGCATTTTGGCAGACGCGTACATTTTTCAATGACAATTAAATGTCAGAATGAGCAAAAATCTACACAGTCTGACAGTTCATATGCATGAACCCATCAACAGCACCAGTATTCACATCCATCTCAGCGTCAGCATCATTCTCAACCCCAGCCAGACCCCGGCATCAACATGTGAGCAGAGCAGAGCAGAGTGAGTGGATACCGCCATATCTCTTCATCCTCCCGTGAATGGAAAATGAACGAGTGGAATGGCATCGCATCTTTGAACTGCACAACATCTCTCACTGCGTATCTCGGTGGCAGTTGTTGGTTGGGTAAGGAAAAAGGATGACTTTGAATGCATCATGATGGAGATGGATTGATGTTTGTTTGGGATGGGATGGGATGAATGTTATACATAGATTGATGTACCCTGTCAAAATGGTTGCTCTGAGAACAATTGGAAGTTGCTGCGTTGTTACGACGTTTTGTTTGCAACTGCAGTTTATCAGTCTGTCATTGTTACTTTTGCGTATATTTATGCATTGAAATCATTGTGAATAACAAAATGTTGTACGACTTTCGGTATGATGTTACGGCATGGCTGCGAAAGGAAACATCGATTATATAGTATTGCATTAAGTAGTTGTTAGGGTGAAAAATGATATTTGGTATTTCGTAAACAGCCGGATTGGGTTTATTCAATAATAAAAATAACTAGTAAGGTGATTATCTTCGGCTATGCCGAAGCTCAGATGCCCTTCGCCATTTGTTAAAATGTGGATAAAACAGGTTATTTGCACTACAACTATACTCATTAAAAGTCTAAATGACGATTTAATAACGGACATAGAGTAGAATAGGGCAGCGTTGAATATAATACTGAGCTTGAATTGTTTATATGTCCAGAGCATATTTTTATGAGTTTTGCAGCCCCTCAAAAATGGGAATTAGTGTCGGATGTGGGACTAGTTAAAATCCGATCTTGTTTATCTTAAAACTTAACCTCTGCTTCTAGACAGAAGCTTACATACAAAATTTCAGCCCGAAAGCTCATAAACTATAGACAAAATGAAACATATATCATGAAATCGATGATCGCTTTTCGCTTTTATTCACAATAAGGAGAATGTATCTCATTTTTTAGTATCCCCAGATAAGTTTGCGTTACTAAAGTGCTGTCGAAGTCTGTAAAAAGATGTATTGGCGAGCACTATTCTCCCTTGATTTTATTGCTGACACTTTTTTTCTTACTATGTACTTCATTTCCCTTTGCACCCCATGCATGAGGTATGGGATAGCTTCTCGCTTTCTAACGGCACCTACTTGTTTATCGACGAATGCGAACGTCACTGTTTGAGAAGCTCTTACTAGACACGCCGATTGACTCGGCACTTAATACTGTGAAGTTGCTGTTAACAACATTCGAGGGGAGCCGACAATGAAAGAATTTTTTTTTTTGAGATGACTGGAGCCAGTTTTGAACCTGCGATCTCCCGCATGGTAGTCACGTGTTCTAACCACGATGCCACGGCCGGTCCCCCTTTTTTTCTTGTTGACGGAAGATCCGAGGTAGGTAAATTCAACTACAACCTCAAAACAATAATTGTCAACGTTCACGGTGCGTCCCCATTGAGAGGACTCTTTGTTCGTCAAAATCATTATTTTTGTTTTGTCCTCATTGACCGCTAAACCCATTTTTGCTGACTCCCTTTCTAGTGATGAGAAAACTGCAGTAACATCCCACAGATTTCGGCAAATGATGTCTATACTATCAGCATAGGCTAGTAGAATGTAGCTTCTGTGGAATATGGTGCCAGACATATTGACGCCAGTATCTCTCATAAACTTTTCCATAACTATGAGACTTCTTTCCGGCTTGAATGGTTCAGAGTGATTCTTACCAATCTTAAGCGAGGATTTGGTGTTTTCCAAGGTACATATGCAAAGTCGACTGCTTTGCAGAAATACCAAACTCAAACATGGCCTCATATAGCCTAGTCGAAGGCAGCTTTGTAGTCGACAAAGTGTTGAAGGTGTCGATCTGCTTTTCATAAGTATATTTCCAGGATTTGTCGTAAGGTAAATATTTGATCCGTCATAGATTTAGTTTTTAGTTTTTCTTCAATTGTCTTTAGACGTTCACACAATATGCAGACTGAGACTCCAGTCCCCGGGCATGCTAGAGGAGAGCTATGTGTTCTCCATGAGCTGATGCATGCTCCAAATCGGCTCCTTCCCGCTTGCCTTAAACAATTCAGCACGTATCTTGATCTGGATCGTAGGTAGACAGTTAATACCATCATCATAGATTGGAGTGGCCCCTTTTGGAGTGGTGTCCGTATCCAGTAGATTTCTGAAATGGTCTCTCCATATCTTGCTTGCCCTTGCTGTCCTTGCAGGAGAGCAACCCTGTTCCACGCATTCTCGCCTTAACTTTCTTGTAGAATTTTCGGGCTTCCCCTCTACTTGGGGCAGCTCTGCTCACTCATCCTGTCTTTTCTTCAGCTCCTTCTTTTTCCGTCTACGAAGGCGAGTTGCCTCTTGTCTTTTCATCCACTGCCGTTCACGAACAGCTCCAATTGCCATTGGCTGCAGATTTGCACAGCATCCGTTTCTCTCGTGGCATTGCGACATTCATCATCGTATCAGGCATCCTCTTGAGACGGCTTTGAGTACCCAAGTACTCTTCTCGTAGTCCGTCCTATGGAGTCGGCTATATATTGCCACTTACTTACTTACTTAGCTGGTACTTCTATGCAATCCCAGTGGATTATATACCTCACGTAGAATAATATTATAAGCGCCTCGATCTTCTGCGCTTCTTCTCCAGTTAGTCACACCGAGTTCTGTCAGGTTCTCAGTAACCTGGTCTTTCCAACGGAGTTTTGGTCGCCCTCTTCTGCACCGTCCATCGAGTTCATTGTCGAAGACTATTCGAGCTGGAGCATTTTCGTCCATGCGTACAACATGACCTAGCCAACGCAACCGTTGCACCTTAATGCGTTTGACCACGTCAATGTCAGTGTACAGCTCGTACAGCTCATGATTCATATGACGCCGATACTCTCCGTTAACGATGATGGGCCCATATATTTTACGGAGTATTTTTCTCTCGAATACCGCCAGAACCGATTCATCCGCTTGTGTCATAACCCAGGATTCTGATCCATACATAAAGACAGGTAGAACCAGTATCTGGTACAGCTGGAGTTTTGTTCGTCGAGAGAGGGCTCTGTCATTGAATCGCTTGCTTAGTGCGTAGTAGCATTTATTTGCAAGCAAGATTCTTCTCCGGATTTCTAGGCTGACATTATTTGCTTTGTTAATGGCGGAGCATAGGTAGACAAAATTATCTACCACCTCGAAATTATAGTTGTCAACGTTCACGCAGTTTCCCAAACGAGTAGATTCTTTGTTCGTTGAAACTAATAACTTCGTTTTGTCCTCGTTCACCGTTAGGTCCATTTTCGCTGATTCCTTCTGTATACCTGAGAAGGCTGCAGTGACATCCCGCAGCTTTCTACGTCATCAGCGTACGCGAGTAGCATGTGGCTTTTGTTGAATATAGTGCCACTCGTGTTTACTGCAGCTTTTCTCATTATCATCTCCATCACAATATTGAAGAGATCGCACCATAGGCTGTAGCCTTGTTTTAGGCCTCGTCTGGTATAGAATGGCTCCGTAAGGTCCTTGCCAATCTTCACTGAAGACTTCGTGTCAGTCAGCGTCATTCCGCAAAGGCGTATCAGCTTCGCTGGAATACCAAACTCAGCCATGGCTTCAAGTAATTTCTGCCGTATCGGGCTGTCGAAGGCAGCTTTATAGTCGACAAAAATATGGTACGTGTCGATCTGTTTCTCTTGGGTCTTTTCCAGGATTTGCCGAAGTGTGAAAATCTGGTCAGTTGTTGATTTTCCAGGTCTAAAGCCACACTGATAAGGCCCGATCTGGTTGGATAACACTGGATTTAGTCTTTCACAAAGCACACTCGACACCCGCGGTAGTTGGAGCACACACTTGGATCACCTTTTTTCAGCACAAGACATAATACGCTTACATTCCAATCGTCGGGCATGCACTCTTTAAGCCAAACAATGCGCAGGAGCTGGTGCATACTCGTTATCAACTCCTCGCCACCGGATTTGAAGAGCTCTGCGGGCAGACCGTCGGCACGGGCTGCTTTGTTGTTTTTCAGCCGCGATATTGCTCTTCTTACCTCGGCTTGACTTGGTGGTGGGCAGTCTAAGCCGTCGTCGACAATTGGCGTGATAACTTCACGTGCGCTGCCTTCTGGAACCAGCAGTTGCTGGAAGTGTTCTCCCCATATGTGCAGCCCACTCTTCGTATCCGTGACCAGATTTCCCTTATTGCCACTACGAGGTAATATTATCAGGGTTTGGAGCATTCCGTAGCAGTTGAATTAATGTGGTTGGGGTAGGCGCCCGCTACCTCTGTGGTCCGCAGTTTACCGATGTCCAGCTTTCGATGTGCCTAGTTACGTACGTTTTTCGCCAGGCTTAGCCTTGTGCGTACCTTAACTACGGTAAGGTAGTGATCGGAGTCAATGTTCGCACCCCTGATCACTCGTACGTCCAGAACACTCGATGCGTGCCTTCCATCGACTACCACGTGATCTATTTGATATATTCCACGTCAGTCTGGAGATAACCATGTTGCCTTATGAATATTTCTGTGGTCAAATCTAATGCTGCTAACGTTCATATTTCTTGCAGCGAGAAATCAATCAGTCTGATACCATTGTTCGACGTTTCGGTGTGCAGACTGAATTTTCCGATGCTAGGATCAAATGCAGTCTCCCTGCCTGATTTAACATTAAAATCGCCTAGCACAATTTTGATGTCAAGGCTCGTGCTACGGTCATACACATTTTGTAGGCTCTCGTAGAACTCGTCTTTGTCCTTATCGCTTTTGTCGTGGAAAAACTTTGTTTTGATTCTTATGGTGGCTATACGTTCACAAACCGGGTTGAACCTTGAGATTAGGTGCCGCAGTCTGTCGCCAACCACAAATCCACATACAAACACGTCCTTGTCCGCATAGGCACTATAGTAGATGTCGAACGTCTTCATACGCGAGCACCCGTGTCCCGATTACCGGATTTCCTGCAAAGCAGTTTTGTCAGCCTTGAATTCTGCGAGAACTTCCGCCAGTTGGTCTACACCGTGTTCTAACATTCCAGGTGCATATCCTCAACTCATGGTCCTTGATTTGTTTGCGATGGTCGTCAATATTTTGTTCTATTCTTACTTCTTTTTATTGCAAATGTCGGTGATGGGTTGCAAGCCCATCGCGCCCATCGCAGTTTTCTTCTCCTGCCAGGATTTTATTACAGCCGCCCATTCTGGGGCAGACGCTTACCAGGGTACCGCTCACTCTGGGCCGACGTGCCTGGGTTTTAGGTTTCGCCCCCCCACAGATAGCCGTGTCCTGGCGGGTGTCAAAGGCACGTTTCCAGGCGTCACCACGTGAAGGTACTCCGTCGGCAGTAGTACCACGAATACGAAGCTCTGTGAGTGGACTTGAAGTGCTATTGGCAAGGATCACTCTGGGTTTGCCAAGTTAAACCAATCAGAAGCTTTACCTTGCATCACACTCCCGAATACGCTTAAGTCAATATACACATACACTACAATGCCAGGAACCAAATTGAAAACCCAGTATCTTCACAATGACATTGTATCAAAGTTGTACGAGTACTATTTTTTACTCTCGAAATGCTAACAGTAATCTTAATGGTCACACTGTGCAGTCTCTGAACAAATCGCAACTCTTAAGAATTCAATTAAGCAGCAGCAAAATATAGTATCAAATGTTTGGCAACAAATTGATTTTCTTTAATAACTGAAGCTGAATTGCCGCTACTCTTGACGCCAAGACTGCCAGTGTTATTTTGCACTTAATTATCGTCCACAGATTTAGTCATTTGTCTTATAAATTTAATGTCTTTATATAAAGTATCTCAAATTACCATACACATTTATACATTCGTATATACCAACGAAGGCATCCAAAAACAATATAACCACAATGTGTTAGGAAATACAAGAGGACCTGTAGGCAGAGCCACATGAGTAACGCAATCAACGCACACAGTAGTGGTTGGCATAGTAAATGTGGCAAATATGCTTAATGCAATACCTACAGCGATGGAAATGGACGGACATATATCACATATGTCACTTGCTAAATTTCGCAAATAAGTTGCAACTAACAACGCCCCGGCAACGAAATGAAAACAAACCATGGCCAAAACATAAATCCGGGCTAAAAAGGATGCCTGTCATTAGGCTTAAAATAATTTGCACGGCAGAGCGCTTGTAGTGATCGGACTTTGTATGATTGGATGTCGTATAATAACGCAATCAATGTGTTAAGCTGTCCCCGCATAGGCAGAGATTAGGCCAGAGACTCTCCACCGTACCTTTTGTTATATATCAGCTTTGGCTTCAGTTGTGGCAGTTCTCACTGTTCGATTTTGTGTGACTGTTGAGGCACACACCAACGTCAACATCATTACCGGCATCAACACCCATGGCCAACATACACAGCCAGACACAAAAGCACACACACATACACACTTTCACAACGTATGGTAAGAGGACACATATGTCCATCCAAGCGGCTACTGTTAGGTGTCAAATTAACACATTAATCACAGGACAGCTAACCAGTCAACCAGTCAAACTAACTAACAGGCCAACAAGCAACGAACCCAACCAACCAACCAATACAGGATATACCAAGTAATTTGAGAGTCCGCTGCTACTCACACACTAGTTGCCACAGACGCACATAGTTGCATATAAAGAGTTTAAGATAATTGATAGACATTATATACACACTAACCGAGGTATATGTATATAAAAATGGATGTGTCCATATCCAATATTTGCTGCCGTTTATAATACATTTGAATACGATATGCACCCTTAACAGATGAGGCATTGATAGAGGGCGCACCAAAAGGTTTTGCATTTATCAGATACTTAAGTTCTTAAGCAATCATGGAAGTAGGTTCTATGTGCGAGATTGACGAGGAGAACCCAAATTTCGGCCAAGCACTTCCAATCCTATAGTACTTGTTTCTATCCTGTGATCGTCAATTTCCTGCACCAAATATTACTGGACCGTGTCGGGATTGAGGTAAACCCCGGTGTCAGAACCAGATAAACCAACATATATATACATCTGCGAGTTGTAACGAATGCTTGAAGTGGGTGCATTTCCGAAATTGTTGTGGATGTGCTCAGATGATGGAGTACGTCGATTACAGCTGCTTTGTCAGTCCTCGCCATCATTATCGTTGGCACCGATCTACCGGACACCTCATAATTTTTTCTACGCTCAGCAAACTCAACACCTAAAGCCACAAATTGCAGTAACAGTTTCGGAAAAGGCTCCACTTTTCCAATTTAATTGCAATGGTCTCCGCGTCAAGATCAGGGAAATAATATCCCTCATGAGTCGGCATGGAAGCACGACCACTGCGGTCCAGGAAACGAAGCTAACTTTCGTAGTTGTTGATGGTGGGGGACTGTCGTTTATACTACATCACTCTGAGCAATATAAGCCTGAGGTAGACTCTAGTACCTATACCAGCTGTACCCCACTTTTTCTTCCTGATGTCAGCTGTTTGCTGCAGTGTGATAACCGATTGATCTTAGTTGATATTAGTGCAAACCACAATCTATGGCACTCACACGTAGGTAATGTAATGTCCAGAGGATTATCGATTTGGCAGGACAAATAGGCGACTCCACATGCTGCACTATAAATAGGGACGCCCCCACACGGATTATGTGTGACTGCCCCAGTTCGCCAGATATAGCTATAGTGTCAACAGTTTAACGACGTCACGTCTTAAATTTGGCCTCGGATCACCTCCCCATAATTATCACCATTGGCCATTCGACCGATTTCATCACCGCTGAACGCCGTACTTTCCTTAATCAGAAGAAGTCAATCTGGAAAGGGTTTAGAGAGTACATAAATAACCTCTTCAGTGTACTTCCAATTCTTCCCGACGCAAGGGTAGTGGAGAGAACATAATCAACAAAGTGACTGCTTGCTTTACCTGTCTCGCTTAACCTGTCTTTAGCCACTCTAATTGTCCCGCTACTGGAAACTGGGAAGTTGCGATTATTAAAAACTCTTACAGGCCAATCTCCTTGCTCTTACAAGTAGCAAAAATATCGTGGACCTGCCGTGTTGTGATGGTAAGAACAAGCGACATGCGATAGATTCATGGTTCGATTCCTATCTTCATTCCTATCTTTTTTCGGATTCATGCGGCGATTGTCACATTCGGTTGTTGTTAAAAAACTTCTTCAGTAGCCCTCGTATTCGAATCCCAAGAATTAATTAATTAAAATCTAAAGTTATTTACGGATGCTCCCCCGGTTTCCAGTGGCAACACTTCAACCACATGTCACAAAAATGAAACTTAAATCCCTTTTTAATGTCATTATGGTTTAAGACACTTAGGAGTTTTTTTTACTTCTTCCACTTTTGTAAGGGGATTTTTGCAAAATGTGGTTTGATTGACACGTGTATTTAGAAGCGGCAACTCCTCGAGGACGATTGAAAAGTTTAAGGCATAATTGCAGAGGTAAAAAAAACGATTTGAATTAATGTTTTCTCTGAAAAAAATAGTTTGGTATAAGTGATCTAATCTCATGTGATATTGTAACTGTAAAACGCGTCGATTTGGTATTTTGGCAACTTTAAAAGTTGTGGTTCGAGATCTGTCACCTTCATTGTATTGAATGTTATGCATACCCAAAAGTACGTCGCATAGTACTCCGTCCCATACAACGACTCGAAAGAATAGAATATGTTATTGTAGGCTAATAAATATTGTAATATTTGAAACAATTTCATAATTTTTTCGTAAAATGCTTAATTAATTTAGAGAATATTTTATTGCCAATTAAATAAATTTTATTGCAAACTGTTATAAATAAATGGGCGTCGGGAGTGTAATGCAAGGTAAAGCTTCTGCTCGGTTTAACTTGTCAAACCTAGAGTGATCATTGCCAATTACACTTCAAGCCTACTCACAGAGCTCCAAACTTCGACCCATTGACTTCCAACCCTACAGTAATTGTTTTTATCCTGTTTTCGTCAATGTTTTCTTCTTAGGAGCGTTATTACCTGGAATGCCTGCTCCAAATGTAAATGGGCCGTGTCGGGATTGAGATAAACCCCGGTTCATGGTCCTGCTCAATGTGTCAGATCCAGAGACACCACCGATCAACATATGGGAGTTGTAAAGAATGCTTGAAGTAGGTGCATTTCCGAAACTGTTGCGGCTTTGCCCAGTTGATAGAGTATGTCTATTACTGCTGCATTAACCGGCCTAGCCAGTCCTCGTCGTCGTACCTCAACGTGGTGACGCCTGGAAGCGTGGCTTTGACACCCGTCAGAGCTCGACTAACTGTGAGGGGCGAAACCTAAAACCTAGAGACGTCTGCTCAGAGTGAGCGGTACCCTGGTCAGCGTCTGACACAGAATGAGCGGCTGTAATAAAATCCTGGCAGGAGGAGAAAACTGCGACGTGGTGTGCTGGGCTTGCAACCCGCCCCGACGTTTGAACTATTGCAATGAAAAGAATAAAACCGACCCCCCAAATTGTTGGCGACCAACTAATTAAGGACCATGATTTAAGGATATGCACCTGGAATGTTAGATCACTGTACAGACCAGGTGCTTCCATCCAACTGGAGGAAGTCCGCGAAGAATACAAGGCTGACATAACCGCTTTACAGGAAATCCGGTGAACGGAACCCGGGTGCTCGCGCATGAAGACGTGCGACATCTACTATAGTGGCCATGCGGACAAGCAGGAGATTGGTTGTGGATTTGTGGTTGGCAAGAAACTAGTCTCAAGGTTCAACCTGGTGTGTGAACGTATAGCCACCATAAGAGTCAAAACAAAGTTTTTCCACATAACACTTATATGTGCCCATGCTCCGACAGATGAGATAAGCGATGAGGACAAAGACCAGTTCTACGAGAGCCTAGAAAATGTATATGACCGTAGCCCGAGCCATGACATTAAAATTGTACTAGGCGATTTTAATGTATAAATATGCAGGAAGACCGCATTTGAGTCTACCATCGGAAAATTCAGCCTGCACACCGAAACGTTGAACAAAGGCATCAGACTGATTGAATTCTCTGCAACAAGAAATATGGTAGTTAGCAGCACTAGATTTGACCACAAAAATATTCATAAGGAAACCTGGTTATATCCAGATCAATTGACGAGGAATCAGATAGATGTCGTGGTAGTCGAGTGGACGTACGGGTTTGGAACATTAACTCGGATCACTTCCTTACCGCAGTTAAGGTACGCACAAGGCTAAGCATGGCGAAAAACGAACGTCACCAGGCTTAACGAAAGCTGGACATTGGTAAACTGCGGACCACAGAGGTAGCGGACGCCTACTCTAACCACCTAACTCAACTGCTGCGGAATGCTCCAACCGCTGATAATATAACCTCGCAGTGGCAAAATATAGCCGACTCCTTAGAACGGGCTGCGAGAAGCGTACTTGGGTACTCAAAGACGTCTCAAGAAGACGCTTGGTACGGTGATGAATGTCGCAATGCCACGAGAGAGACGGTTGCTGCATAGAGGGCGAAACTGCAGTCAATGGCAAAGCGAGCTGTTCGTGAACGGCACAGGGAGAAGAGACGAGAGGCAACTCGTCTAAGGCTAATTGTAGAAACACTAATTGGACCATATCAGTGCGGCTTTAGACCTGACAAATCTACGACGGATCAAATATTCACTTTACTACAAATCCTGGAAAAACCCATGAAAAGCAAATCGAAACCTACCACCTCTTTGTCGACTACAGAGCTACCTTCGACTCTCCGATAAGGAATAGGCTATATGAGGACATGTCTGAGTTTGGTATTCCTTGGTATTCCTGCAAAGCTGATTCGACTTTGCAGATGTACCTTGGATAACACCAAATCCTCGGTTAAGATTAGTAAAGATCAGTCTGAACCATTTAACACGGGAAGAGGTCTCAGGCAGTGCTATATTTAATATAGTTATGGAGAAGGTGACGAGAAAGGCTGGTGTCAACATGTCTGGCACAATATTCCACAAGAGCCTATGCTGATGATATAGACATCATTGGCCGAAATCTACAAGATGTTACTGCAGTTTTCTCATCACTAAATAAGTAGTCAGCATAAATGGGTTTAGCGGTCAACGTGGACAAAACAAAAATTATGATTTCGAAGAACCAAAAGTCCTATCGATGGGGACGCGACGTGAACGTTGACAATTATTGTTTTAAGGTAGTCGATGAGTTTACTTACCTCGGATCTTCCGTCAACAATAAAAATAATGTCAGCCAAGAAATTAAGCGGAGAGTAGTGCTAGCCAATAGATGTTTCTACGGACTTCGGCATCACTTTAGTAACACCACCTTATCTCGGAATTCTAAGAAACAGCTATACCAGGTGCTAATCATACCCGTTCTGTTGTATGCTGCCGAATCATGGGTGCTTACGACAACGGACATATTATACAAAACCTGGGAGTATTCGAGAGAAAAGTACTCTGTGTCGATGGCGAGATTCGCCATCGGATGAACCATGAGCTGTATGAGCTTTACCACGACATCGACGTAGCTAAAAGAGTCAGAATCCAACGACCTCGATGGCTGGGACATGTTGCCAGGATGGATGTAAATGCTCCAGCGAGAAAGGTGTTTGAAGGCGAACCTGAAGGACGGCGCAGAACAGGGAGACCTAAACTCCGTTGGAAGGACCAAGTGGCAGCCGACGTGCCATCATCTGGTAGGACTAACTGGAGAACACACGCAGAAGACCGAAGTGTGTGGAATTCTTTATTACTTCAGGCCACGTTCGTAAGTTGTAATTGGCCACTTATGTAAGTAAGTAAGTTCATATATTCAAAAAAAAAAAATGTTTTGGGAAAAAAACAAAATTCAACAAACATAAGTATTCCAAAAGCTTAGATTTTAATTCAAAATTTCATAGACTTAAATGAAATGGGACTACCCCAAAATTTAACTGCAGCTTGGTGTAAGTTGTTTGCATATATTTTCTAACAAAATGTTTATTCACCAGTCAGTAGACGCACTTTAAGAGAATTTCAGTTTCAAGTTTAGATAACAGGTATTTCACAGGTCCATATTAAAAAGATTTGGTCGCCCCCTCCTGCGCCACCCATTGAGTTTATTGCCGAAGACTTTTTAGCTGGCGCATTTTCATCCATTTGTGCAACGTTTCCAAGCCAACGCATTTGGTATATTTGCAAGCGTTTTTCTACGTCGATGTCGTTTTATAGTTAATACTTTATTCGGCGACTGTACTCGCCTTTAATGAAGATGGGTCCAAATATTTTGCAAGTATTCTCTATCGAAAACGCTTAGAATAGATTGTTCCGCTTTTGTCAATACCCAGGATTCTACGCTGTAGAGCAAGATAGGTAGAATATGTGTATGGTTAACAAATCACGTTTTCAGTGACATGGCTTGAGGAACACGTGATCTATGGGACGTTGTAAGCTGCTTGGAGACCTTCAAAGAATGTTTATAGTTATTCCCAAATGAATAAAAATAAATAAAAAAAAAATAAAACTTAATTTCCCTTTACACCCCATGAATGAGGTATGGGATAGCTTCTCGACACTAATAATACTGCGAAGTTGCTGTCGACAACATTCGAGGGGAGCCGACAATGAAAGAAAAATTTATTTATTTTTTTTTCTTTTGAGATGACTGGAGCCAGTAGTTGAACCTGTGATCTCCCGCATGGTAGTCGCGTGTTCGGCTCCACGAAAAGCCCCCCAATGAAATAACCCCCAGGAAATAACCCCCAATGAAATAAACCCCAAAAAAATGGAAATAACACCCAAAAACAGTGAATGAAATAACATCCAAAAATAAATGAAATAAACCCCAAAGCGAAAACGAAACAACCCCCAATATTTGGGAGTTATTTCATATGAAATAACACCCAATGATGAAAATGAAATAACCCCCAATGAAATAAACCCCATCAGCAACAAAAATGAAATTATGCCCAAAATTCATAAAAGTCAGTTTCACCAAGGATTTCATGAAGTCAATATGGACCATCAGCAAAGCCGCAAAATTATTGAAATGAATCGTGTGGATAGTAGATCATTGTAGCCCAGCTCTATTTTTGCAGTTCGGAAGACAATTTGCCTTTTACGTTTGACTTTTACACAACCACCTCCAGTGTTCACAAGCAAATCAAACTCTCTGCTTTTATTGAATTCTTCCTTTTGAAGAACTCTTACAAATTTAAAAAATAAAATTCCATTCTTAGTGTGTGCTAATCGAATTTAGCATTTTGCTGATTTTCTATCCGGCAGTATGAACATAAATGGAAATATCTGTAAACATTCAAAAGATATTGTCATATATTCACAGGCTAAAAGTGTTCTTGTAAAAGGCGTATTTTTATATAATTATATAATTATAACCCCTTAAAGCCAACAACTTTAAAATGAAACAACCCCCGAATAAAAAATGAAATAACACCCAAATTATTCACTATATGAAATAATCCCCAAATTTAAAAAATTGGTTGGGTGTTATTTCATTGGAGATTATTTCATAATTTGAAAACCCCAAATGAAGAATGAAATAATTCCCAAAGAAAAATGAAAAATGGCCCAAAAAAATTGGGAGTTATTTCATATGAAATAACACCCAAAAATGTATGAAAAAAATTTGGGGAATATTTCATTTCTCGTTTGGGCGTTATTTCATTGGGGGGCTTTTCGTGGAGCCGCGTGTTCTAACCACTATGCCACGGCCGGTTCCCAAATAAATTACTATCAGAAAACTCAAATTAGAAAATCCCCCATAGCTTTAAAACAAAAACTATATAAATTATTGTAAACATTTATGAATCAGCCTTTAATTTAAAGGCTTGAAATCGAGTTGGAATATATGTACAGGGTGTTGTCTGGCAGATAGTGTCAAAATGAAATAAGTCCTATTAGAAATGTTCTAGTTGCCCATATGAACAAATATTAAACTCTGACAGAAGAGTTGCTAGTTATTGCAGTACTCGCAAAAAAAACATAAAAAGTTGATGGATACAGAAAATATATGATTCGTATTTTATGCTGAAGAGATTTTAAGAACCTGGTTATTAATTGAAACTAAAGTGTGAGGATGTTTAAATAATCTGTTCCACACCAGTCTTATTCTAATAATAATCTGTTCTACACCAGCCTAATTCTAATAAACTAGATTTTAATAAAGTCGGTAAAGGAAGCCTGAGCCACAATCATAAATATTTATTTCCGTTTAAACAATCTGCCGGAAGCTTCTTACATTATAACTAGAGGAATTTTTAGCATGATCTCTGCCTAGCATTTCCATAACAACAACTGTTTTACAAATCTATCCTTTAACTAGTTTTGCATTCCATTTGCGGTCTTGCATTCCCTTAGCTTCATTATGAAGTTAGTTAGTTTTCATATTACTCCAACTTTAATATTTTACAATAACATACCCATAAACAAATTTACTTTTCAAATGCTAGACCTACTTGCCCAACAAGACGCTTTTTAATAATGCACAACTTTAACTGAATACACAGCAAAGTGAGTAATTTCCTACCAATTCTCAAACCCACTCACTACACTCACCGAATTGCAAATTTCTCTCATACTCTTCAATTCGCCACGCGGGCTGATGTAAGGATGAACAAATTGTTGATTGAAACCTGATTTATGCGCTTACACAGATTTTTAATCCCATTAAAACGAGCATGATGAAAAATATAATCACATCAGTGGCAGTTAACATACGTTAATACAATATTGCCACGACGGCGGATGATAAGTAAGATCCTGGCGGAATGAGAGCGTAAATATCGGGGCATGTATGCGTGTGTGTGGATGGAGCGCTGAACAATATTAAGGATAATAAAATATGAAAAGCAAAATATATGTATTACGGAATGTATAATACTGCTGAAAATTTATTAAAAAATTTATACATTGGTTTAGATCGCATTACTATGAGGAACAATTTATTTGGTTATTGATGATGTGATAAAGGCACAGTGGACTTTTATTTATATTAATACAAATATTTTGTTTCGATTATTAATTTTTTGATTATTAAAATAAATTGATTGAAACCAAATTGACCTTCAATTTTGTTAAACAAATTGGAATATTATAAATCTTATTCTTAAGAATCTTTTTGAAAAATCACCCTGTGATAGAAATGATAATAGGAATTTTATTCTTATTGGAGCTGTTAATTGTTTTGTAACCCTAAAAATAGCTCTTGTTGGTTGAAGGAGATGATCCCATTTTTTAGGATTACATCACTAAAATTGATAAATAACCGCGAAAGAAAATTCACTTCATTTTGGTTGTATGTTTCAATATTTAAAACCGGAATTTTACCTGGAACTCAAGATTTTGGGGGTTGTTTGGGGAAATTTCAAAAAAAGATTCTTGTTGTACTCAGCAGCCCCTACCCAAAAAAATCATTTCGTAGGTATAATTTTTTGTCGCTCTGTGTTATCAATATATATCCAAAGGACTAAGACAGTGAGATCTTTGAAACGTTGTTCCTTTTTCACTGATATGTTTAACAATTACAGAAACAGTCGGGATTAGATAGGTGGATGTGGTACCTACTTAACCGATTTTTATACCATACCATGGGGATGAAACTACGCCCCATGAAACTAGAATGATGTAGGGGCTAAAGTTTGATTTGAAGAGTATGAAACTATTAGTCTAACAAGTACTTTATTCTTATAAATAAAAATAAATATTTTGGAGGCAAACCTAAATATTCGAAAAGTTCGGCTACAATTTTGACAAATATTAAAACAAACAACTTCAAGCGTAATTGAACTACGACATCTAATTGCCGACAATTGCAAAAAACCACTGTACTTGATTTAGGGAGATTATATTGGCTCTGCCACCATCTTTCAATGCGTTCGACTCTGGGCGGTACAATGTGGGTATGTTGCCTGTGTAGTGAGAGTAATTTGTGATCTCATCTCATCTGATATGCGTTTATCATGAAAATTCCCCATAGTCAAGTCGTATATTATGTTTATGGCCGTCGTATAAATGGCTGTATGTTCGGATGTATGTATGTGCCTGGCACATCAAGGATAATTTAGAGCCACGCAAACAATATGCCGACAAGACACATAAATCTTGATAGCAGCTAATATGTATCCAGAAAATATTCATGTGTGTAGTTATGTATGTACGTATATCTATGTACCATCTACTCTACGAGAGTCCGTCTTTGTGTTGGTATGGTTAATAAATTATCATACCATCAGTTTAATTTTATAGCAACGGCGGCGGCAGGAGAATATATGTATGTTCACTCGTATGTCAATGGCTGAGTCTGTGGCTGTTGTTGGCCGCTGTGGCTGCTCCTGTTCCTGTCGTTATTTTGGCTGCTATGGCAAATGTTCAGGGGTTGTATTTCGGTAACGTTAGTCGAGGTAAGTGTTTGGTTGGCATAATGTTTATTTGTTGTTACCGTTTGCTATCATGTATGCACCATCTTCTAGTCTAATTCCCTGTCATAAGTAACACAAAACACAGGCTTTCACTTCGCTTTGTGAGATATTGTACATTGGTTAAACAACTGAACGATGTTGTGACAAAACTAAATATGTGTTAGGCAAATTTAGAGCTAAAAAACAACAAACTCATTAAAGATGCTTATTCCAAAGTTCTAATATAAGATACAAAAAAAAGTAAGTTTTAATTGACCTCGCTTAAATTTTAGTCAGTGAATTACACTTACCATCATCGAAAGTATTCTCACGGATATGTAGATGAGTAGTTCTAAAGCTTTTCCGAAAGTTGATAATAAGGACTTTAGAAAAAGATGTAAATTTTACTTGTGTTCTAGTGCGGAACTGGTAATTCTGTCAGTTTTAATGGGAAGTACCAAGAGTGGTGTGGTAAATCAAAATATACAAATCAATATCAAATTTTGTAAAGCATTGCAATGGAAACACAATTTTTATTATCTATGTGGGTGAATTCAGTCACTTTTATGGGCGGTACCAGATGGGGTTTGGCAAAGCTTTAAGTTTTACTATTATTATTACAAAATAATTAAACTGACCAATTTCAAATATCCGGCAGTTGTCCATTTGGAAGTTATGGAAGAAATATTAATATCCTAAAAATTTGTCATTTCGTATGGGCGGTACAAGAAGCGGTGGGGCTATTGAGCCTATTTACTATACAATAACTTCTTTTTGGAAAATATAAATACTGGTAAATATTTTTTAAGCACCAGTGAAATTATACTCGATTTATCATGCCCTCTAGCTAGCCAGATGGACTGACAAAGTTTAATTGTCTTAAACGTCCTGAAACGAATATGGTTTTAAGAAACATGGGGTGTAACACGTCTTCTTTATGCTTTAAACTTCTTCTGGCATCAAATTATATATACCCTAATTCCTAAAGGCGAGTGTATACAAAGTGTCTCGTATTAAAGATGGCGAGTATAACCCTATTATCAAAAGACCACATTCATTCAGAACTTTTTAAGACGATTAAGCTATATCTGTCGGTCTGACTGCTGGGCTGGTGGGCAGTATATCTCGATTAAACCTTCCCCGACCCATATGATAATTTACAAGTTTAATATTTCACAAGGGCGTCGGGAGTGTGATGCAAGGTAAAGCTTCTGATCGGTTTAACTTGGCAAACCCAGAGTGATCCTTGCCAATTGCACTTCAAGTCTGCTCACAGAGCTCCGTAGTCGTGGTACTACTGCGAACGGAGTACCTCTACGTGGTGACGCCTGGAAACGTGCTTCTGACACCCGTCAGAGCACGGCTAACTGTGAGGGGCGAAACCTAAAACCCAGGTACGTCAGCTCAGAGTGCTCGCGCAAGAAGACGTGCGACATCTACTATAGTGGCCATGCGGACAAGCACGAGTTTGGTTGTGGATTTGTGGTTGGCAAGAGACTGCGACACCTAGTCTCAAGGTTCAACCCGGTGTGTGAACGTATAGCCACCATAAGAGTCAAAACAAAGTTTTTCCACATAACACTTATATGTGCCCATGCTCCGACAGAAGAGAAAAGCGATGAGGACAAAGACGAGTTCTACGAGAGCCTAGAAAATGTATATGACCGTAGCCCCAGCCATGACATCAAAATTGTACTAGGCGATTTTAATGCTAAAATAGGCAGGGAGACCGCATTTGAGCCTACAATCGGAAAATTCAGTCTGCACACCGAAACGTCGAACAATGGCATCATACTGATTGATTTCTCTGCGGCAAGAAATATGGTAGTTAGCAGCACTAGATTTGACCATAAAAATATTCATAAGGCAACATGGTTACCTCCAGATCCTTTGACGATTAATCAGATATATCACGTGGTAGTCGATGGAAGGCACGCATCGAGTGTTCTGGACGTACGAGTGATCAGGGGTGCGAACATTGACTCCGATCACTTCCTTACCGCAGTTAAGGTACGCACTAGGCTAAGCATGGCGAAAAACGTACGTAACCAGGCACAACGAAAGCTGGACATCGGTAAACTGCGGACCACAGAGGTAGCGGACGCCTACTCCAACCACCTAACTCAATTGCTGCGGAATGCTCCAACCCCTGATAATATAACCTCGCAGTGGCAATATATAGCCGACTCCTTAGAACTGGCTGCACAGGGAGAAGAGACGAGAGGCAACTCGTCTAAAGCCAATTGTAGAAACACTAATTGGACCATATCAGTGCGGCTTTAGACCTGGCAAATCTACGACGGATCAAATATTCACCTTACTACAAATCCTGGCAAAAACCCATGAAAAGCAGATCGACACCTACCACCTTTTTGTCGACTACAAAGCTGCCTTCGACTCTCCGATAAGGAATAGGCTTTATGAGGCCATGTCTGAGTTTGGTATTCCTGCAAAGCTGATTAGACTTTGCAAATGTACCTTAGACAACACCAAATCCTCGGTTAAGATTGGTAAGGATCAGTCTTAACCATTCAACACGGAAAGAGGTCTCAGGCAGGGCGATAGCCTGTCCTGTACACTATTTAATATAGTTATGGAGAAGGTGATGAGAAAGGCTGGTGTCACCATGTCTGGCACCATATTCCACAAAAGCCACATGCCACTAGCCTACGCCGATGATATAGATATCATTGGCCGAAATCTGTGGGACGTTACTGCAGTTTTCTCATCCCTAGAAAAGGAGTCGGCAAAAATGGGTTTAGCGGTCAACGAGGACAAAACAAAAAATGATTTCGACGAACAAAGGGTCCTCTAGATGGGGACGCAGCGTCAACGTTGAAAATTATTGTTTTGAGGTAGTAGATGAATTTACCTACCTCGGATCTTCCGTCAATAAGCAAAATAATGTCAGCCAGGAAATCAAGCGGAGAATAGTGCTCGCCAATAGATGTTTCTACGGACTTCAGCAGCACTTTAGTAATACCACCTTATCTCGGAATACTAAGAAACAGCTTTACCAGGTGTTAATATTACCCGTTCTTTTGTATGCTGCCGAATCATGGGTGCTTACGACAACGGACATACAAAACCTGGGAGTATTCGAAAGAAAAGTACCCCAAAAAATTTATGGACCTATCTGTGGATGGCGAGTTTCGCCATCGGATGATCCATGAGCTGTATGAGCTTTACCACGACATCGACGTAGCTAAAAGAGTCAGAATGCAACGACGACGATGGCTGGGTCATGATGCCAGGATGGATGTAAATGCTTCAGCGAGAAAGGTGTTTAAAGGCGAACCTGAAGGACGGCGCAGAGCAGGGAGACCCAAACTCCGTTGGAAGGACCAAGTGGTAGGCGGCGTGCCACCATCTGGTAGGACTAACTGGAGAACACACGCACGAGACCGAAGCGTGTGGAATTCTTTAGTACTTCAGGCCTCAAACTTATGAACCATGTTTGTAAGTTGTAATGGGCCACTTAAGTAAGTAAGTAATATTTCACAAAATGTAATAAAACCAGTAAGAAAGTTTCAGTCGGGCAACCCGACTTACATATGCCCTCCCCCTCAGAAAAATAAAATTTTCTTTTATATTAATATCATTATTACTCGATTTCTAAAGTGAACGGAGTGGTATAATGTATGAGAGGTATCATTAGGGGCGTGGCTAGACCTCCATGTTTTTTTTTCCAAAACTTTGTCCTGATTAAGCTACACAGGATTTGGGCACAATCGTGTGGAGTGTATTGTTATTATTACTGTATCTCTAAAGTGGGTGGAATGGTAAATTTGTATGGGAGGTACCAGAAGAGGCGTGTCTAGACTTCCGTTTTTACTCTCCAAAACTTTACCCTGCTTGAGCTTTACTAAATAAAAAATTTAGAATCGAACGCTTCTGGTTATTAATATTATTCTATTTTTCTAAAGTGGGCGGTAGGTACCAGAAGGGGCGTGGCTAGACCTCCAGTTTTTTTTCTCCAAAACTTTGTTCTGTTATATCTTAACAAAATACATAATTTAGACAAGAACGCGTTGCTCGATTTCTAAAGGGGCGGAATGGTACATTTGTATGGGAGGTACCAGTAGGGGTGTGGCCATGTAGCCCATTTTCATTACCGTAAGTAGTTTTATTAACTTGTGCAAAGTTTCAAAACATTTGGTTTCGTCTTTAGAAAGTTATTGTGCGTACCAGCCAGACAGACAGACGGACACGGCTCAAATGATCTAGAAAGTCATGAGTCGAAGTTGGTTTAAAGAAGCTTAGGGTCTAAAGTAGGGTGTTCAAAACCGAAAACCGCCTAACCGGTAATTTCTCCGAAACCATTCGCCGGTTTCTTCAGAAAAGCTAATTGCCAATACACGGTTTAACCGGTTTTTTGATGTCGGTTACCCGGTTTTTCAAAAAGGAGTATTTCAACAGAACATTGTTTGGTTAGTTCTAACACTTTCGACATAAATCTTGTTTATACTTATCCGATATTCTTGGGAAAATTTCAGACAAAGCTTTTTGAACTTTCTAATGCAATACGAAAATTTGTTTGCAAAATGCTGCTAGATGACTGTTTCCTCTCACCTTTTGTTGTGTGGGTTGTTTTCATGTAAAAAACATCCAATTGTCAAAATCTCCTGAACTAAGTATCCAATCACAAAAAAGAGCTTATTTTGTGATAATTATACAAAAGTTGTGAAATAAATAAAATATAGTTGAGATCTCATCTTGCAATGACTGGGAAGCCGTCCATATTCATATGAAATTGTTCAAACTATGTGTCCGATCGCAAATAGTACCATAATTTATGATCACCATATACAATATTTGGGAAATCACCGATATACAGTTGAGATATCATATTAAAAAAAGTTGGAAACTCAACGTCAAATGGGTAGGGAGCGTGTTGATATACATATGAAAAACTTTAGATGCAGTTATCTCCTAAACTCAGTGTCAAATCGCAAAAAGTTGTTTAAAAATCACTTCAATACAGTTCAATACATCTTGAAATAGATTGGGATCTCACCTTGAAACAGGTGGGAAGTTGTTGATATTCATATAAAAAACTTTAGTACCATTATCTCCTATGCTAAGCATCCATTTGTAAAAAGGAGTCCAATTTTGGAAGAAATCCATATCATAATTCTAAACCATGCTAAGTTTTCAATCTAAGTTTTACAGGAAAGGAGATTAAAGGTTTTAAGTAATATAGATTCCTCTTATATGTTAAGTTCAAATTTTCTGATAACTTCAGTTTGGATGAACTGATCATCCTGAGATTTATATAGAATGTAAATTGAAGAAAATTTAATTAAATAATACTAATTAATTGCAAACATGCTAATTTGACTTAGCATACTTTAGAAATAAGGTATCGATATTCATAAGTGTTCATATTTATTTCATATTTTGATATTTTTACAATTTCCGAAAACCGAACGAAACCGGTTAACTCGGTTTTTTACGTAATCTGGTATTCGAAAACCGAATTATTGGAAAAAGTTATATTTCGAATAAACCGGAAACCGAGTTTCTGAAAAATTCAAGTATTTGAACACTATAGTCTAAAGTGATTCCTTCTATGTGTTACACTTTTGGATCGTATCAAATGATATATACTCTCCTATCCGTAGGGTGAGAGTATAAAATATTGCAAATAGGGATAATAGCTCCCCCTTCTATTGCCTTCCATACAAAATGACCTCTTTTCGGAAAAACTAAAATCTAAACCGGAAACTGGAAGATATTAGAATTTGGTCAGTTCAATTAGGTTGCAACCCTCCTTGGTCATCTTCCACACAATTGACCGAATTCACGCATAAACATTTAAATGCATATGACTTTTCTAAGTCCACCGAATTTAGTCAAATTTTGCACTAGCTAAACACGTTTAAAAACTTGAGTCAGGAAAAGTTTGGCGCCATTTAGGCCGACCACTTCTGGTACCAATCATACAAAATGACCTATTGTTGGGAAAGATATATGTATTTCTAACTTAACGGAAAATTTCGGGATATTTGAATTTGGTCAGTTTAGTTATCATTTAATAGTAGTAGGAAAAACCACAGATATTGGAAGTATTTAACACACCTATTCGGGTACCTTCCATTCTAACTCAATTTCCCTTTACACCCCATGAATGAGGTATGGGTTGACTTTTCGCGTGGTTGTGCACCAACACGCTTTCTTTTTTTAGATGCCGCGAGATATTATCCCTTCTTGTACCTCCAATACAAAAGATCGAATTCACCCCCATAGTTTTACTTGCATATCTTTTCTGAAGGTACCCTGAATTCAAATTTTCCCCGTGTTAAATCTGATTGAAAATTGAATATATCGGTCGACCCATTCTGGTACCTCCGATACAAAATTACCTATTTTTGGAAAGAGAAACTCTCTCTTACAACTTCAAAGGGAAAACTGCAGGATATTTTTTTATTTGGTCACTTATAATCCTCTAACCAATTTAAAGGAAGCTTTAACTATGTGGATTGTAGGTGGGCAAGTGTCTCTATTCTAAAGGTGTTTAAAAGTTATATTTTTATTTTCTTGGGGCCTACTTAAACACTAAGTCGGCTCGATTTATATGGACACAATAAAAATACTTGAACCACCGAGCATCATATTTGAAATATTTAAAGGCCAAAATTTACAATAAAATGTTTACCCTTGGGTTGTGTCCTAACTTACTGCCTACCTTATTTCAAAATTACATTCGAATGTTTGTACTTTAGTGTTATCATTCGAATAAAACTCCATGTGGCTATTTCCGTTTGTAAACCATTACAGATCATATCACAGCAAAACGACCAATTTCCTATATTGCACTTCCTATATTGGCTTGCACTAAGAACCACTTAAGTATAACAAAATTAACAATTTATTTATTCTATATTAACAAAGCTTTTAATATTAATTAAACTGATTAAATTCTTAAAATATTACTTGGCTTTTGATTTATGAATTTTTATCTCTAGCTTATTAATTTTTAGGATGTACAATCTCTCTCTCTCTCTCTCTCTCTCTCTCCATGTGTCATCTATCCACCGATACCTAATTTTCGCTCACTTTTAACAACACTGGACGTTTCTGCAGTGCACAAACAGATTGGCAAAGGCTTTTGTTTTTGCATAGTCAAAGTTAACGTGTAATAAAATTCATATCCTTCTTACGAAGGATAAACATAAATCACCTTAACGCGTTTCGCGAGTTCTAAACATGAACGCTCTTGTATACAGTCTGTGTACGTGTACGTTGTTGTTACCATATGAATATGAAATGAATGTGTCGGCAGCAAGTCCAAACATTATTCAAATCGAGTTCTTTCCCATGTTGTCTTTTCTGTTTTCATGTCCTAGCTGTTGTATTTTTCTTATTTGTTGTTGTTGCTATTTTTTTACGGTGCGTGCGGTTGTTTTACAAATAACTGCGGAATATTTATAAGGATCATAAATTAAAATTTTGTACATTTTCTATTTTTTCCCTTTCGTTTTTGGCATTCATTGTCATCGCAATAATTCTTTTGCTATGCGAACATATAAAGGAACAAAGTGGAAACAACCGCCAGAATCATTTTGGCAAGAAATCATAAATATTTTATGCTTTCCATATGGTTATAAATCCTGACGTGTTTTCATATTTATTTAATGTCCTGCAAGTGGCATATTTACATAGATTGGGTAATATTTCAGAGACTGCGACAATTATGATAACGTGATCATATATGCACATGCAATAGAGATATCCAGGGAATATTCCTTAAATATTTGATGTCTCTTAAGAATGTCGGTTTTTCTTTGGTAAACTGAGTATGTATAGAATATGTAAGATAAGAAAAAGCTAAGGTTACATTTTAAAACAGTGTCTGCGTCGTTTCATTGACATGTTTGCGTGTGTGCCGGAAGTCCGGAAATAAATTTATGTGGATTTTTATACCATCACCCTTAGGGATGAATGTATATATCATTTGATACGACCCAAAAGTGTAACACATAGAAGGAGTTACTTCAGACCCTAGGTTTCTTAGAACCAAATTCGATTCATGACTTTTTAAGTCATTTGAGCCATGTCCGTCTGTCTGTCTGTCTGTCTGGTGGCTGTCCGGCTGGTTCGCACGGTATCTTTCGAAAGACCCAACCAAATGTTTTGAAATTTTGCACGAGTTATTATTTTCTCAAAACCACTTACCGTATTGCAAATGGGCTACATGGCCCCGCCCCTTCTGGTACCTCCTATACAAATACATCATTCCGCCCACTTTAGAAATCGAGTAATAATATCAATACACCCTACGGGATCGTCCCCAAATTCTGTATTTAGTAAAGCTATAACATGATAAAGTTTTGGAAAAAATTTTGAAAGCCTAGCCACGCCCATTCTGGTACCTCCCATACAAACCTACCTTTCCGCCCACTATGGAGATGGAGAAATAATATCAATAAATCAAATGTGATCGTACCCAAATTCTATTTTTAGTAAAGCAATAACAGGATAAAGTTTTAAAGAAAAAAATTGGAAGTCTATCCACGCCCCGTCTGGTACCCCCATACACATCTGGTACCGCCCACTTTAGAAATCGATTAATATTATTAAAAGACCTAACGCCATCGTGCCCAAATTCTGTATTTGATAAAGTTGAAGCAGGATAAAGTTATGGAGAAAAAGTCTGGAAGTCTAGACACGCCCCTTCTGGTACCTCTCATACAAATGTACCACTCCGCCCACTTTAGAAATAGGGTAACAATATCAATACACTAGACGCGACCGTGCCCAAATTCTGTATTTTGTTATTTTATAACAGGACAAAGTTGTGGAGAAAAAATTGGAAGTCTAGCGACGCCCCTTATGGTACCTCCCATACAAATGTACCTTTCCGCCCACTTTAGCGATGTTGTAATAATATCAGTACACCCAACGCAATCGTGCCCAAATTCTGTATTTCGTAAAGCTATAACAGGATAAAGTTATGGAGAAAAAATCTGGAGCCTAAACACACCCCTTCTCGTACCTCCCATACAAATGTACCACTCCACCCACTTTCGAAATCGAGTAATAATATCAATATAATAGAAAATTATTTGTTTTACTGAGGGTAAGGGTAAATATAAGTCGGGTTGCCCGACTGAAACTTTCTAACTGGTTTTAACTACAAATCGATTAATTTCAATAACTCAAGACTTAAACAATATCTTATATTGGGTGATGGTATTTATCAGTCAGTTTAACTGACTGAAATTTCTGTACTGGTTTTTATGTGGATTGGTGGTCTCACTGATGCACGATGAAATTATTTTAGTTTTTATATTTCAAGTAGTGCACACAAGCCTTGTGTTTCTTTAACTAATGTTTGGTTTCCTACCTTGTGCGAATTCATATTGCAAACAGAAATCTCATAGAATAATTGAAAGAAAAAACCAGTACAGAAATTTCAGTCAGTAAAACTGACTGATAAATACCATCACCCAATATAAGATATTGTTTAAGTCTTGTGTTATTGAAATTAACCGATTTGTAATTGAAACCAGTTAGAAAGTTTCAGTCGGGCAACCCGACTTACATTTACCCTTACCCTCAGTAAAATAAATAATTTTCTATTATATTGATATTATTACTCGATTTCGAAAGTGGGCGGAGTGGTACATTTGTATAGGAGGTACGAGAAGGGGTGTGGTTAGGCTTCCAGATTTATTCTCCATAACTTTATCCTGTTATAGCTTTACTAATTACAGAATTTGAGCACGATTGCGTTGAGTATACTGATATTATTACTACATCCCTAAAGTGGGCGGAAAGGTACATTTGTATGGGAGGTACTATAAGGGGCGTCGCTAGACTTATTATTTTTGCATCTCTATAGTGGGTGGAAAGGTAGATTTGTATGGGAGGTACCAAAAGGGGTGTGAATAGATTTCCAATTTTTTTCTCCAAAACTTTAACCTGTTATAGCTTTACAAAAAATAGAATTTTGGTACGATCACGTTTAATTTATTGATATTATTTCTCCATCTCTATAGTGGGCGGAAAGGTAGATTTGTATGGGAGGTACCAGAAGGCGCGTGGCTAGGCTTTCAAAATTTTTTCCAAAACTTTATACTGTTATAGCTTTACTAAATACAGAATTTGGGGACGATCCCGTGGGGTGTATTGATATTATTACTCGATTTCTAAAGTGGGCGGAATGATGTATTTGTATGGGAGGTACCAGAAGGGGCGGGGCCATGTAGCACATTTGCAATACCGTAAGTAGTTTTGAGAAAATAATAACTCGTGCAAAATTTCAAAACATTTGGTTGCGTCTTTCGAAAGTTATCGTGCGAACCAGCCGGACAGCCACCAGACAGACAGACAGACAGACGGACATGGCTCAAACGACTTAAAAAGTCATGAATCGAATTTGGTTCAAAGAAAACTAGGATCTAAAGTCACTCCTTCTATGTGTTACACTTTTGGCTCGTATCAAATGATATATACCTTTATCCCTAAGGGTGATGGTATAATAATGTTACTTACAGTGTAAAATTTTAACTTTCAAAATTACACATAAATACGCCGATACACTCCAACTTAATTTTTGGCCGTAGAACACCGTGGTATACTCCGATTTCAAAGATTAGGTCAAAATCAAGAGATATTCCATTTTTATACCACCACCCTTAGGGATGAGGGTATATATCATTTGGTACGAAAAAAAGTGAAATGCATTAAAGGAGACGAGTTAGATCCCAAGTAACTTAAGAACAAATTCGTTTCAGGACTTTTTAAGACGTTTCAGCTATGTCCGTCTGTCTGGCAGGCTGGCTGGATGATTTGTGAGCAGGAGAACTCGAGTAAACCTTAACGGATCAGTATAAAAATTTACCTTTATTAATATTTTTCAAAACGAACTAATGGGATTGTACATTAGACCGTATCACCTTACAGGCACACAAAAAAAAAGTTATCCGTACACCAGCGAATATGAAACATTGTTCCAAGGACATTTCAAAAAAATTGTTTTTTTTTGCCGAACGTAGGAAAATTGATATTTCTCCCATAACTTCTAAACCGACACCTGGGAGATAATCAGAATTAGTCAGTTAATTTATCTTGTAATAGGAGATATGTCCAGTTTTACATACATATCATTTTTGTATGTACACTGAATTCAGAAAAATTTTGCCAAGGTAAGAGTTCATTAAACGTTGTTTTACGAAAAAAAAGTCAGACACAAAGTTTTTACGGTTTTGCTCCAAAAGCAGAATGAAATTTCTGTACTGGTTAAGTTTGTATTTGCTCCACTGTATACCACTGTGTTCTACGACCAAAACGACAACATCTAGGGGGTTGCCCTACATATATATGTAAATGGATGTTCAGGAATAGAACCCTGGTCACCCGAACTATAGTTGCGGGTTCCAACCATCTTGCCACGATCGGTGTCATGTAGAAGGTCATAGCAAGATATTGATACTATAGGGTTTTTAATATTTTTACGAAGGCATGCGGCCGTGGCATGATGGTTAGAACACGCGACTACCATGCGGGAGATAACATGTTCAACTCCGGGCTACAGTCATCTTATATTCCAACATTCGCATTCGCTAAAGCACATTCGTTACATCCCTACTATGTAATTTTCGGAAATTGTAAACTAAGGCTAAATAAGTTACACTAGTATGCATTTTGTTAATTATATTCCCTTCAATTTATATCTTATTTAAATCTAAGTTTGAAATGTCAATCCAAACAGAATTGATTAGGTCATATATACGGACATGATACGAGAAAAAATGTACCGCTTTAAAAGAGAAGTGTTAGACCCCAAGTTTCTTAAGACCTAATTCGTCCCAAGACTTTTTAAGGCAATTGATCCATGTTCGTCTGTCAAGCCGGATCGCTGGTAGGCAGGATAACCCGAGCAAATCTTATGAAAATTCACCAGTAAGTCCTAGAGAAATACTATTTGATATCCTGACTTTTGTCGCAGATTACTATCTTAAAAAAACTTAATTTCCCTTTACAACCCATGAATTAACACGCTTTCTAGTTTTAGGGGGAGGGGTGAACGTGGCCAAACTGTATTTTACCCCGCCACGGCAAATGGTGGATGGAGACGTGACAGAGATATTTAAGGCTTAAAGAGAAACAATTTGATAAAAAGATAGTAGTAACTTGACACAACACCCCAAAAATGATAAGCTTTTGCAGATTTTAGGATAGCCAAAGTTTGAAAACGATGGGAGTGTGTTAACCCTCCTCCGACAGACGCGTTTGGGGGACATATGTAATTTATAAATGATTTCTCTGCATAATCAACAGTTTCTTAGTTATAAATAAGTTTATTAAAAAAAAAACAAATATAGGTAATAAATTTTATTTAAAAAAAATAATAAAAAACGCAAAATGGAAACAAGTCATGTCTTACTGTTTTTCGTAACCTATGAACAAAATGAGGCATAGACAGAAAATCGATTATTGCATTTCACTTTTATTCACAATTAAGTGAAACTATCTCATTTTGTAAAATTGAAGTTTTCCCATTCAGGATATATGGGATATAATTTGATATTATTCAACACACTTGTCAGTAATATATCAGAATTAAATTGAGCTCAATTCCAACAAAAATTTAGGAAAACACATTTTTTCTTTCATTTCAGGATATATGGGAGGTGGGCGTGCCCTTTGTTTTATTTTCACAAAACATTCACAAACGTTTTTTTTTCTTTCTTCGAGATAATTAGATATTATTCAACACACTTGTCAGTAATATGTCAGAGATTAATTGGCTTATTAGATCTGGCTTATTCGAGTTAGGTTTATCTGCCGAATGCATTGCCTGTTATGATTTTGAACTAGTACACTGTCTTTAACACATGTTTTTTGAACGTGGCCCTAACTTTTTAAACGGTATTTAATATAGCAAACTTGATAATAAAATCTCCACACACATTATTAATCCATAAATCTTCAAGTCAAGTGCAACTTTATGGCAATTATCCTTCTCTCGGATTTTGTCCAATTTCCTAATTGTGGCTGTGTTGTTGCAACAAAATGTCATAATAAATAATTTAATAGTTTGTAATCAATATTACAAAAACCACAAAATTTTAATTGAATTATTTGCATGTACCACGTCTACACAATACTGTCATCACGTCATATCAACACATTATGTTGCTCTTCGACTCGGTCCATTTCCTAATGACAGCATTTGGCCTATTCCACAAAAAATGGCCTTGTTCAAGCCTGTGAGCCCATAAATCATCTAAATTAATTAACTTAACAAAATGGGCCTCATTATGGAATCCATTGTTGCCTGTTTGACCATTTTAATTGACAAACTAATAAACAAAATATATTACATGCATAAATCATTCAAGCCTTTTGCTGCTGCCAATGCTGGCTGTTGCAGCAACCATTTTCGTTATTATTTATGAATGCAATTCATATGGATGGACATTTGACCACCCAACAGTGGCCCACGAAATGTACGAATCCAATCAATACTCGTACTACGTACGTAAATCTACATAAACGTGTGTACAACGAAATGTACAACATGCCCAGGCATTGTTGATATTATCCGGTTGCCCATTTGTCCGTCCGTCCGTGCATGTGTCCCTGCTGTCCATTTGTCTGCCCTGCCAGCCGACCACCACCTATCACATGACCGACTCTCATGCCAAACTGTCATGACAGTCTGTTGGTGGATGGGGACCAGTCATCCAAGGAATATTAACCCAATGCGATAATACAATTGGTTGTTAAAAATTTTAAACTGCCGTAACTCTTTCTTCTTTTTTTGTGTGTAAGTAGACATGTGTGGCACAACGGAGCAATAGATAGAGAGAGATGGTCAGGAGCGGAATGCAAGGCATTCGCTGTACAGGCAATCCCATTCATAAAATCCGTCTTTGTCCCTAAAATTGTTATGATTATTTAAAATATGTGTCTCTAACTTTTTAAGTTTCATGAGGTCGCAAGTTTAATATTTTTCCAAATGCGAGTTAACATAGTCAAAAACTCATTGGTGAAAAGAAAATACTGCTTAAGTCTGATTTAGCACTTTCCAAGTTTAAACCTTATTTTTAAAACATTATGGTGATTCTAAGGTCAAAAATAAAAAATAATAAAAAATTTTCTTAAGTCGACTTAAGCACTTTTTCCTTTCACCACAGAACTAATGCCTCAAAAATGAATCCTTTCTCGTGGAATTTTGTGTTGATTATTTTAAGTCTTCTCTAGGAAGCTACAGCCCTAGACATTTCTGCTTATTTTAGGGCTAGTGTAAAATAAATGCAGACGCAATGCGGTCTACCTACCTCAGAAGGCCTTTCAAATAATAACTTCCGCCTCTGCCAAAATCCGTTTGTACATCTGTATATGTGAACGAGCAAAAATGTCATTGCAACAATTTATGACAATGGATAAATGTCATAAATTTTCTTTTTGAACATAAATAAATACATACATTATGTAAAACAATATCTATAAGTCATATAAACACATACAAACAGGAAAACACATATGGGAACAAATAAATACACATTCATACAATCGAAATGAAAAATATAACTATAGCAGAAAAAAGCGGAGGTGGCAAAACTTGTGATATGGCACTAATAGAAAAACTGATAATATATATTTTAAGTGCTGCAAAAGTCATTGTCATCAGATGCTTGCAGTACAGGGCGAATACCTTCAATTGACAGACAGTACAAGGAAAGTAAATCAAATATTAAACGTATCTATTTTTTCCTTTATTTAATCAATTTGCTTAGATAAACAGTTTGATAAAAAGGTTCAATGTGAACTTAGGGCGCTAACGAATTCTCTCCATCTGCCACGATGAAGACTGCCCGGGAGATTCCAGCGGTTTCCTTAACGTATGATCTATCCAGCTCCATTTGCGTCGTTATACCCTTACCCTATGTGTAGGAGGGCATATCATTTGAAACGACGAAAAGTGTAATACATAGAAGGAGTCATTTTAGGCCCTATGTTTCTTTGAACCAAATTCGAATCATTACTTTTTAAGTCGGTTGAGCCATGTCCGTCTGTCTATCAGTCCGACTGGTACGCACGATAACTTTCGAAGACATAACCAGTTGTTTTGAAACTTTGACTTGATTAATATTTCCCAAAAACTACTTACGCTATTGGAAATGGGATACTTGGCCACGCTCCTTTTTGTACCTCCCATACAAATGTACCATTCTGCCCACTTAGAAATTAAGTAATAATATCAATACACCCTATGCGATGTGCTTAAATTCCGTATTCAGTAAAAATTTAGTTGGATAAAGTTTTGGAGTAAAAACTGGAAGTCTAGCTACGCCCCTTGTGCTACCTTCCATACAAATGTACCATTCCGCCCATTTTACAAATGGAGTAGCAATATCAATACACCAACCGCGATCGTGCCAAAATTCCGCATTTTGTTAATCTATAACAAGGTAAAGTCTTTGAGAAAAAATTGTGTCTAGCCCCATCCCTTGTGATACCTCCCATACAAATGTAACTTTCCGCCCAATTTAGAAAGCGAATAGTAATATAAATGCACCCGAAACTATCGTGCCCGAATTCTGTATTTTATTAAGCTATAACAGGATATACTTTCGGAGCAAAAATTGGAAGTCATGCCACACCCAACGCGATAGTGACCAACTTTTTTGAGAAAAAATTTTAAGTCTAGCTACGTCCATTCTGGTACCTTCTATACAAATATACCATTCCGTCGACTTTTGAAATCGAGTAACAGTATCAATACTCCAAACGCGATCGTGCCCAAATGCTGTATTTAGTAAAACTACAGCAGGATAAAGTTTTGGAGAAAAAGCTGGAAGTCTAGCCACGCCTCTTCAAATGTACCATTCCGCCCACTTGATAAATCAAGTAAGAATATCAAAACACCGAAGGTAGTGCCTAAATTCTGTATTTTGTTTGTTTTTACTAAGGGTGAAGGTATATGTAAGTCGGTTTACCCGATTGAAACTTTCTCAATTGTTTTATTTAACATTCGATGTTATTGAGGTTTGCCAAATCAAGCAGTTGTTTGTTCGTAACCCAATAGGGCAAGAATATACGAAAAATATGGCGAATCCGCAGCATATCCGATAGCAAAATGAATTCACTTCATCTATTTTGACTCTAACAAGATCGATTGGGCGCATATTTGCAGGACCGATTCGCATAATCTTCGTTTTCTGTGTATTTATTTTAAAGTCTACTTTCGCTGCGTTACGAGCAAAATGACTGAGTTTGTCCTGTATGTCACTATGGCAGTGTGCCAGGAGACAAATGTCATCTGCATAATCAATATCATTGAGTCTTTCAGATAGGTTCCAACGAATAACAGAGGGGCTATCGCCGTTTGTCTGCTGCATTACCAAATCTAATAGTAAAAGAATTAGTGTTGGAGACAGAGTACATTCCTGTCTCACTCCAGATTCAATAGAGAAGGTGCCGTACAATGCAGGTAGCATTGTTGTACAACTCGCGGATCAGATTTATTATGTTTTCTGAAAAACCTTTACAAAACAGTGAAGCCCATAGAACATCTCTGGAAACGGTGTCGAAAGCACGTTCGAAGTCGACAAATACTAAGTAAAGCGAGCTATTGAATTCCAGGGAATGCTCGATAACTATGCGCAATATTGTGTTACGGTCCGAGCAGGAGCGATATGGTCTCAAACCCTCTTGTTCCTTTCTCAAAATTGTCTTTACGTAGGATGGATGTGTCCGACTCGGGGGATGTGTCGAAAAATGCAGTCTACACCCCAACACCTCTGGTAACAGGTTCAGGCTGGTTAGCTTTGCATCAGCAAGATACATGGACTCAGATTTTAACACAAAGATATCTATCGTGTTTTTTTAGATCGTCGCTGCGCTGGATAAAAAAAATAAAATTTTGAGTTGTCACCCTTTTGTCGAACAGGTGCGATATATTTTCATACCTGCCACGCCTCCTTATGGGCGTTACAAATGGAAAAACTAAATGTGTATACCCTCCGCTCAGGTAAAGATTTCAAATAAGTTACAAACACTTTATCAGTACGACAGACAGTTTTACAGTTATCCCCATCTGAAGTTCTACACGCCTAAAAAATATCCTTAACAAGGCAACTTGGATATCTCCTGTTCGAAAAACAAGAAACCAAATTGAGAACGTGATGAGAATTCAGATCACCATTATTAAGCAGTACCAAAAACGTTCGTAACTTAATGCAGATAAAGCTACAAATCGCTTGGCGGCATTTTCCCATTAACGTCAATACATATTCCGCAACGAACGCATTTAAAAAAAAAACTAAATTTCATCTCCATCACTATGTGAAAGAGGTCACACGAAAAGCCGTCGCCTTGTTTTAGGCCTCGTCTGGTATAGAATGGCTCCGTAAGGTTTTTGATCTGTCTCTCTTGGGTCTTTTCCAGGAATTGCCGATGTGCAAATATCTAGTCAGTTGTTGATTTACCAGGTCTAAAGCCACACTGATAAGGCCCGATCAGATTAGATAACAGTGACGTTAGTCTTTCACATAGCACACTCGACAGGACCTTATATGTGATGGGTAAAAGGCTAATCCCGCCGTAGTTGGAGCTCACACTTGGATCACCTTTTTTTTAGCACATGACATAATATGCTTAGATTTCATTCATCGGACATGCACTCGTTAAGGCAAGCAGGGCGTAGGAGCTGGTGCATGCTGGTTATCAGCTCATCGCCACCGGACTTGAATAGGTGTGCCGCAAGTCCGTCGGCACCGGCTGCTTTATTTTTTTTCAGCGGGGATATTCCTCTTTCTACCTCGGCTTAACTTGGTGGTGTGCAATCTAAGCCATCGTCGACAACTAGCGTGATACCTTCACGTGCGCTGCCTTCTGGATCCAGCAGTTGCTGGAAGTGTTCTCTCCATATATGCAGCACACCAGATTTCCATACTCATCCTTACAGAAGAGGAGCCCATTACAGAAGCCTTTTGCTTTTACTTTCTGGTAAAATTTTCGGGCCTTACCTCTATCCCTGTATTGCTCTATATTCTCGTTCTACCGTTCCTTCATCTGACGTTTTTTTCGCTTAAACAGCTGTCTCGCCTGTTTTACTTGTGCCGTTCCTTAACAGCACGGGTTACAATTGGCTGTAGCGCTGCCCTATAAGCAGCATCCTGTTCCTCAGACGCTATGCGATATTCTTCATCATACCAGGATTCGTCTGAGCGCCTTTTTTCAATTTCCTAGCACGGTTGCCACTGTGTATCGGGAACGTCAGAAGTAGAGGCGTTGTGTCGTAAAAGTTGGGAGAGCTGGTTGGAGTAGGCAGTGCACTTTAAGTTATCACGCCAATTGTCGACGACGGCTTAGATTGCCCACCACCAAGTCAAGCCGAGGTAAGAAGAGTAATATCGCGGCTGAAAAACAACAAAGCAGCCGGTGCTGACGGTCTGCCCGCAGAGCTCTTCAAGTCCGGTGGCGAGGAGCTGATAACGAGCATGCACCAGCTCCTGCTCACGGTTTGGCTTAAAGAGTGGATGCCCGACGATTGGAATGTAAGCGTATTATGTCCTGTGCTGAAAAAAGGTGATCCAAGTGTGTGCTCTAACTACCGCGGGATCAGCCTTTTACCCATCGCATATAAGGTCCTGTCGAGTGTGCTATGTGAAAAACTAAAGCCAGTGTTATCCAACCTGATCAGGCCTTGGCTTTAGACCTGGAAAATCAACAACTGACCAGATTTTCACACTTCGGCAAATCCTGGAAAAGACCCAAGAGAAACAGATCGGCACGTACCATATTTTTGTCGACTATTAAGCTGCCTTCGATAGCCCGATACGGCAGAAATTACTCGAAGCCATGGCTTAGTTTGGTATTCCAGCGAAGCTGATACGTCTTTGCGGAATGATGCTGACTGACACGAAGTCTTCAGTGAAGATTGGCAAGGACCTCACGGAGCCAGTCTATACCAGACGAGGCCTAAAACAAGGCGACGGCCTATCGTGCGATCTCTTCAACATTTTGATGGAGATGATAATGAGAAAAGCTGCAGTAAACAAGAGTGGCACTATATTCAACAAAAGCCACATGCTACTCGCGTACGCTGATGACGTAGACATCATCGGTCGAAAACTGCGGGATGTGACTGCAGCCTTCTCAGGTATACAGAAGGAATCAGCGAAAATGGCCCTAACGGTGAACGAGGATAAAACGAAGTTATTAGTTTCAACGAACAAAGAATCTACTCGTTTGGGAAACTGCGTGAACGTTGACAACTATAATTTATAGGTGGTAGATAATTTTGTCTACCTAGGCTCCGCCATCAACAAAGCAAATAATGCCAGCCTAGAAATCCGGAGAAGAATCCTGCTTGCAAATAAATGCTACTACGGACTAAGCACGCTATTCAATGACAGAGCTCTACCTAGACGAACGATACTCCAGCTATACCAGATACTGGTCAAACGCATTAAGGTGCAACGGTTGCGTTGGCTAGGTCATGTTGTAAGCATGGGCGAAAATCCTCCAGCTCGAAAAGTCTTCGACAATGAACTCGATGGACGGCGCAGAAGAGGACAACCAAAATACCGTTGGAAAGACCATGTTACTGAGAACCTCACAGAACTCGGTGTGACTAACTGGAGAAGAAGCGCAGAAGATCGAGGCGCTGTTAATATTTGTCTACGTGCGGTATATAATCCACTTGGATTGCATAGAAGTACCAGCTAAGTAAGTTGGTAAGTGAGTCAATGTGTTTATTTCTTATATTTTTACTTAACACTTGTAACAATTTTGTAAGGTGCCGCTAACAAAATCAGTTAGTAAATACCCCGACACATTCCATCCGCACCCAATGCAGGTCACCCCAGTTTCCAAAAACCCAATCAAATGTTTATTTGTGAGAGCAGTGACAGTAGCTGCTCGTACAATGACTGCTTTTCGACATATTAAAAAACAGAATACGATATTCTGGTAGAAAGAATATAAACACGTTAATCTGTTCTCATATATCACTTCTGTCACCCCTACAAAAAGACAGCAGAGCAACAAAACTGCAAGCGCCTCTGCTGCTGTAACTATACTTCTTTTTAGTTCCTCTTACCCCCGTTGTTGGAAATCAGCAACCGAATGAATGTATCTGTATCGGATGTAATGTAATGCATGCGAGCACATAGACTCATGTTCCGATACAATTTTGACTACTCTTGAGTTGCAATCTACCTGGTTGTGTGGTATGGTTGGCATTGCTTCGTTGTCTTTAATGGAGCACTGTTGTTTATGATTTATTTCGTACGGAATTCAATATTATAAATTTTGATGCTGCTGTTTTTGTCTCCTTTTTTCGGCAGACATATTGTCACAACATCGTTCTATACGTTTTTATGCTGTCATCTCTGTGTGGCAAGACAGATGGTTTATTTTACGATACACAGTATTGTGGATGTTGATGATGATGATACATTGTATTATTTTGTATTTTAGTTGTACTGCTGAGGATTTGCAAATTTAGTTTGGTTTCATATGTCGATTTTAATAATTGGTGACTTTTAGTTTTTCAAAATATTTGGTTACCTTAAGAGGTAGTAACTAATATTTAGACTCGATATATTTATAAATATTTTGCCGTAATTGTATGTGATTGGGTTTTGTCCAAATATGTTATTAGTATTGATTGAATAAAAAATCCTTAGTGATTTCGTTAGTCTGAATGTGTAACGTTGACGGGTAAAGAGAACCAAAGCACCGATATTTTGTCAACCGTACGGAGTCATACTTTACAAAAGTGGCATAGTGTGAGCAAATTATTTTTTAATTTTTACAGTTGATTTTTTACTATAATAACTATCACAAAGAATTTGACGTGGACGTGCTTCTGGATGATGATAGATGCAGCATAACCATTGACCTGAGTGACAGCTCTAGCAGCTCTAGAGGTTCCCGCAAGCTGGAAATAATTCCCGATATTTGTAAGCAAACCAATGTGGTTATCATCCCGAAAACTGGCGAATGCTCTCTTGTGAAGCCAAATGACTTTCGACCAATCAGTTTAGTTATCATCCACAGAATTTACTATCAAAATATCAGCACGCCTACTCAGAAGAAATGTCAACTGAGACAGCTCTCCACTCTCTATAGACAGACAATCCGAAACTCCCTCGAGAGGACATTCCAAGACATCGAGGGAGGTTTCAATAATATTTATCTACAGCAACATGGGTTAACATTTAAGTGACTCACCTAATTGGGCTGCTTCTGGTGGAAAGAACCATCAGAGCTGAATGGGGTACGTTAACAGATGGACACCTCAGCGAGGTGAACTGTCTCCAGTTCTATGACTAACATCAGTCAATGAACTGCTTCTTGTGTAAGAAACGGTCGAATTCCAGGTATTTGCCTACGCCGATTATATTGCCAACATCTGTACGGGTAGAAACCTTAATTTACTAAGCATTCGCACAGCCTGCCTACTTAGTGTAGTATCAAACTAGCCCGCCAACAGCGAACTATAGCTATACCCAACTATAACCGAGCTTATTATGTTTTCTCGAAAAATTTAAACCACCGTCAAAAAGTCAAGTATCTAGGGATTATCATCGACAGGAAACTGTCTTGGAAATCCAATGTTGAGGAGAGGGTAGAGGAGCTGTAAAGCGTCTATAGGCAAGCAGTGGGGACTGTCTCCAAAAGTCATTATGTGTATCAATACAGTAATAGTTAAATACAATACTTTGTTAGGGGGCGGTCTCTTTATATGAAATATATTCTGAATTCCTTGACAAACATTTTAAGATCAGCTTAGTTTTAGTGAGACAATGAACTCAAATACAAGAGTAGCACTTATTGCATTCTAAACATCTGGACATCTGATATTTAGGCTGAGTCGGTTGTCGCCGCATATCTGGTAAGAATCAGATTTCTGGTGAAAAGCTATCGGATCATTCTGGACATGCTGAACTTCTACACTGGATCAACTCAGTTCCCATACAAACGGACTACTGTATTGTGAGCCCATTCTCGGTAACAAATCTAAGGACATTTTTTCCGAATAGGAATACCTGGAAAAGTCGGAAAAGTGGTTCCCAGTAGTACTCGATTTTAGGGATGGAGCAAATATGGCTTCCTGGAATTTAATAGCAGCCTGAATGTATGTGTAGATGCAGATACCTTGGATGGTGTTAGACTATTTTTCAGTTGTTCACAACCTCAAGTATAGCAGTGACTTCTTCCTGAATCACTCTGCAATGGTCTGGCAGTTTGAAGGCTATATTTATACACTGGAGAGCAAAAAATTATACGCTCCACTACATTTCGGTGCAGATGTACTTAAGAGGTTAATTCTAAAACCGAATATGAGGAATGAAAGAGAATCAAACACCACACTTTTACATCTAATAACAACAAAATTGTATTTAGTTAAGTTTATCTATTTTGTATTTCTTTACATTATAACTTTGTATTGCTCATCAGTTTTGTGTGTGTTCAGCAATTAGGGAATGCGGACAACCTTTTCTGTGGTTGAGGACAAGACCGCCAATGGGGTGATCATCAAATTACACGCAATGGTTTTTAATTACGAAATAAAACTTTTTTATTAAAATAAAAACCAAATTTGAAGTAAAAAAAAGCTTGGAAAGGCCAGATCCATAGTTAATTTTTACAGAATCCAACCCAAACCAAACGGTCCCAACCAAACGGCCCCCAAACGGACTTAAAAATTTTAATTTAATTTTTTTACAATAAAAACAGATTGTTATTATACCCTCACTCTTCGGGTAGTAGGGTATATATCATTTGATACGACCCAAAAGTGTAACACATGGAAGGAGTCACTTTAGACCCTAGGTTTCTTTGAACCAAGTTCAACTCATGACTTTTTAAATCGTTTGAGCCATGTCCGTCTGTCTGTTCGTCTATCTGTCTGGCTGCCCGGCTGGTACGCACGACAACTTTCAAAACACGCAACCAATTGTTCTGAAATTTTGCACGAGTTAATATTTACCCAAAACAACTTACGGTATTGCAACTGGCCTACATGGCGACGCCCCTTCTGGTATAAATACATCATTTCAAATACATCATCCCGCCCATTTTGAAAATCGAGTAATAATAACAACACACCTAACGGGATCGTACCCAAATTCTGTATTTAGTAAAGCTATATAAGGATAAAATTTCGGAGAACAAATTGGAAGTCTAGCCACGACCCTTCTGGTACCTCCCATACAAATGTACCTTTCCGCCCATTTTAGAGATGAAGTACTAATATCAATAAATCCAAGGCGATCGTACTCAAATTCTTTATTTAGTAAAGCTGTAGCAGGAACAGTTTTGGAGAAAAAACAGGAAGTCTAGCCAACTGGAACCTCCCATACCCATCTGGTACCGCCCACCTTAGAGATCGATTAATAGAACTAACGCGATTGTGCCCAAATTCTGTATCAAGTAAAGCTCAAGCTGGATAAAGTTTTTGTGAAAAATCTAAAAGTCTAGCCGCGCCCCATCTGGTACCTCCCATAGAAATATACCACTCCACCCACTTTAGAGATTGAGTAATAATATCAATACAGCCAACGGGATCATACCCAAATTCTCTATTTTGTTAAGCCATAACAGGATATCAATAAATCCAACGCGATCGTACCCAAATTCTTTATTTAGTAAAGCTGTAACAGAGTAAAGTTTTGGAGAAAATCTGGAAGTCTAGCGACGTCTCTTATGGTACCTCCAATACAAATGTACCATTCCGCCCACTTTAGAGATGGCGTTGTAATATCAATACACACAAAGCGATCGTGCCCAAATTCTGTATTTAGTAACAGGTTAAACAAGATGCAGTTTTGGAGAAAAAATCTGGATGTCTAGAAACGCCCCTTCTGGTACCCCCCATACAAATGAACCACTCCGCCCACTTTGGAGATGGAGTAATAATATTAATATAATAGAAAATTGTATGTTTTACTGAGGGTGAGGGTATATGTAAATCGGGTTTTGGCTGAATTTGAACGTGCAATTCTCATAATTGAGTCCCAAAATCATGTGTTGTACAGTGCTATTGAGCAGGCGTAATTTGTTAAACTCGTACTATTATGGGTAACAAAATGACCAAGACCGCTTTCATCGTAAAACTCTATATGAGAATGAGAAACTCTATAATAGAATTACTTTGGTACACGAAGTAATTTTTCAAAATTCGTACTTTTATAGCTAAAAAGAAGGGATTATAATTTGTTCCATAACCTAGACCAAACGGCTAAAACTAAAATCGCTTCCCATAGAATTAGAGAGCTGCGCAAAGGCATTTTTCGGAATACGTATTTTTAGGGGTAAAAAGAGCGAAAAAGGTAGAATCTCGACAGTCAGGGTTAATACTTATTTTATGGTGTAGTTGTGCGATATTTTTCAATAAGCACTTACTTTCAGTACGTGCAATCATAAAAATTGTGGTAGATTTGAAGATTTCAAATATATACAAAAAATAAAAGGACGAAACTGGTCTCAGACAACTTGACTCATTTCTAGGTTTCAAAGGGAAATGCATTGTGAACGTTTTTCGTAGAGAGAAAACATGACATTTAAATGTTTCGCACTTATATCGTTTGCCCTTTCAGGCTTCATTTGCAGACTTGTATATTTGTGGCTTATAAGCTGTGGCCATCAGTTTCATATTTGTTATACCTTTTGCCCCTATAATACGTCCCTTTACATCACCATGTAACCTCACAGACAAACAAATTTATGCATTAATTAAACATTCCTAGTAATTGTCGCACAAACAAACTCATTTGTCTGTGACAAAATGTCCATTAAAAACCTCCAACCACCAATAAAATATTGTCCATTTGAGCCTCTTTTTGTTGCTACTAGTGGCAATGTTGCCGTCGTTGTTGTTGTTGCTGCTGTTGTTGCTGTCAGTGGTGTGTTTCTTTAGAAACTATTTGCAACATTATCTACAAACAATGCATAAAATGTGTCAGCAATGAAACAAGCGAGACATAACAACGTAATTGACGACAATTGTCAACACTTTGGCAGCAAAAGCACCAACGACAGCGACATGGACTGGTCTCAAGTACCGGTCATCTATCCACCGCTAGCCAACGACCAATATACAGCCGACCAATCATCCAGACATTGCAACAACACCAACAACAGTGTCTACGTAAACGGCAACATCAACATTGATGTGGCAAACGGCTGAAAAAAAAATGAAACAGGAATTGTCGTCGTATACAGTGCTCAAGTACAAATGACCAACACAATGGAATGACTGACATTTGACAAGATGGCGACCACAAATAACTCACGTTCAAATGGTCATATGGTTGTTAATATTTTGTTGCAACAGCATTGGCAGCAGCAGTAGCAGCAGCAACAGTAATAATATTTAAGGTGATTTACAGGATTGCCAGCTGAAAACAAATTTGCAGCGAAATTATAATTAATTCGATATTGAAGCGATTGTTAAACCATAATGATTTTAGTTTGTGTGGGCGGTATAACGCCCCTTTGTTTAATTATGTTTCTACGTAGCCTATAATAGAGACCCTACGAATAGTAGCACACTGTACAAATTTCATTGCAATCGGTCGATTTATTCCGCCGAGATAACGATTTTTTAAAGAGGCGTGGCACGGCCCAATTCTCGGCGAGACACAATCCTCCTTGTAGCAGTAACCTATGTAGCCAATCTCGCCTTCTTACCTCAAATGGCTCGTGCGATATGACCGATTGAAATTTCTGTTTGTGTGGGCGGTGCTACGCCCCATTGTCTAACATTGTTTTCATCTAGCCTATTATAGAGGCTCTATAGACAGTATCACACAAAAAATTATAATTGCAATCGTTCCATTAATTTGGCCCATATAACGATTTTCTAGAAAGGGGCGTGACATCGCCCACTTTCCACAAACAAAGTATTGTTTCTTATACAACCGATATACGCACCAAATCTAGACTTCGTACCTATAATGGTTTAAAAATTCGAGCTGTATGGGGCGGTGCCACGCCCGTTTTACCCACTTGCAGTCCTGCTTAGTGCAGCTTAGCTTTAGCCATTTGGGTTTTGGAGTGAATAGTCAGTCACCTAAACCTAATCGATGGAAGGCACGCGTCAAGTGTCTTAGACGTACGAGTGATCAGAGGTGCGAACTTCAACTCGGATCACCACCTCACTGCAGTGAAGGTGCGTACTACGCTAAGCAGAGCGAAAGCCCTGCGTAACCTGGCACAGAGAAAGCTGGACATCGCTAAACTGCAGACCGCGGAGATAGCCAACGCCTATTCTGACCAACTCACTCAACTACTTCTTGATGCTCCAACTCCCGAAAATACTAGCGCGCTATGGCAACATATTGCCCACTCGATGGAAAGGACTGCGCGGTCCGTACTGGGGTATGTGAAGCCCTTTAACGATAATGCCTGGTACGATCACGAATGCCGTGATGCCACCCGGGAACAAGATGCCGCATACAGGGCCAAACTGCAGCAAATGGCAACGCGAGCTGTTCATGAAAAGTATAGGGAGAAGAGGCTGGAGGCGACTCGACTCTTTAGGCGAAAAAAAACGAGAGCTTAAGGAGCGGAATAATGTGTGCATTGAAGATTACAGGAACAGAGGTGAAGCCCGAAAATTCTACCAGAAGATAAATGGTAGAGTACATGGAACAGGTCTTCCCTCCTGTAAAGACAAGGATGGTCATACCGTTACTGACTCCGAGAGCGTACTGAGAATATATAAAGATCACTTCTGCAGCCTATTGATGTCTGAAAACTCGGCTGATGAAGACTGTGTACCAATGCGAGATGATAACATCGAGTGTCCACCTCCGACCCAAGCTGAGATACCAACTGCCATATCCCGCCTAAAGAACAACAAGGCCGCTGGGGCTGATGGTCTTCGAGCTGTGTCGTCTAAGGTGGGTGGAGTTGAGCTTGTTTTAACAGCTCATAGAGAACATTTCGCTACAGGAGAGCATGCCAGAGGATTGGAATCTCAGTGTGCTATGTCCAATCTACAAAAAAGGTGACCGTAGTGAGTGTAAAAACTATCGTGGAATTAGCCTCTTACCGATTGCGTATAAGGTCCTGTCTAGCATACTGTGTGAACGTCTAAAGCCAATTGTGGAAAACCTGATTGGACCTTATCAGTGCGGCTTTAGACCAGGCAAATTCACCACGGATCAGATATTTACACTACGGCAGATTCTTGAGAAAACCCATGAGAAGCAAATCGACATTTACCACCTCTTTGTCGATTACAAAGCTGCCTTCGATAGTCCCATCAGGCCGGTGTACCCTTACGAATACCAAATCCTCTTTTCGGCTTGGCAAGGATCTATCTGCACCCTTCGATACGACGAGAGGTCTTCAAACTTCGATAGCTCAGTGGAAGCGACGTAGACTAGCAATCCGAAGGTGCCGGGTTCGATTCCCGGCCGGGGCAGTGGCCAAAATCAACATCGATGAAAAATTACTTTTCAAATACTTTCGAGTTCTCCAGCCAACAAAACTCATCCTAGATGCTTCCACTACAAAAATCCAGATTGCGCAAGGATCAAGAAAAATGATTTAGCAACATCTCATATAAATCAATAAGCCAGCTGGGGCCATCTATGGTTGAATTTGGCGTAAAAACTCAAAGCCACAACACCTAACAGTCCTTGACACAAACCTTGTTATCTACAAAGGAACGAACAGAGTTGCCAACAATGATCGTATGATAATAGGATTATATGCCCGATCGAGTGCCGATAAATAGAAAATCGGTATAAAGAATTATCACCCCAGCTACCACCAGCTGTTACAACAACAACAACGAGAGGTCTTAGACAGGGTGACGGTTTGTCATGTATGCTGTTCAGCATAGTGATGGAGAATGTGTTAAGGAAAGCAGCGGTTAACTTGTCTGGCACCATATCTAATAAGAGCCACGTGCTGCTCGCATATGCCGATGATATCGACATTATCGGTCGAACGATGCGAGAGGTAACAGCTGTTTTCTCATCAGTTAAAAGGGAGTCAGCGAAAATGGGTTTGGTAGTGAATGAGGACAAGACGAAGTTAATACTATCATCGATCAAAGTGTCCACCCGTTGGGGACGCCGCGCGAACTTTAAAAACTATTGCTTTGAGGTAGTGGATGAATTTATCTACTTTGGATCCGCCATGAACAATAACAAGAGTGTCAGCCTCGAAATAAAACGGAGAATAGTGCTTGCCAACAGGTGTTTTTTTGGACTACGCGAGCACTTTATAAACACCACCCTATCTCGAACTACCAAAGTCCAGCTGTACCAGGTACTAATTTTACCGGTCCTGTTGTACTCCTCCGAATCTTGGGTGCTTACACAGGCAGATGCAGCTCATCTGACTGTGTTTGAGAGAAAAATACTCCGCAAAATATATTGACCCATATGCGTAAACGGCGAGTTTAGGATTCGGATGAACCATGAGCTGTACGAGTTATACCACGACATTGATGTTGTCAAGCGAACCAAAGTGCAACGATTACGCTGGCTAGGCCATGTCGTGAGAATTGTTGACGAAACTCCAGCGCGAAAGGTATTCTATCAAGACCTCGAAGGACGGCGCAAAAGAGGGAGACCGCGACTACGTTGGAAGGACCAGGTGTAGGAATCACTTATGCTGCTTGGTAGGACTGACTGGAGGCGGTGCGCACAAGATCAAAGCGAATGGAAATCTCTAATCAATTCGGCATTGACTTAGACACTAAGATATAAATATATATGTTGTCAAGTTGTTTTAAAGGCTAATAATAATAATAACAAAACCTCTTATATTGATAGATAGAGTGTTTACTATTAGTTAGTTTCGCTATACAAAATGTTATTGCGCTGATTTTCCCAAGTTTGTTAATCTTACAATCTCAGACAGTAGTTAACTAATAAATACGATTATGTATGTCCAAAATGATTAATCGAATCCCAAAAATAGTTTCTCGTGAGTCCATGTATTCACTTGGCAACCCTGCTCTGACAAATATATTTCGTGCAAATGACTGACAAAAAGGATACCTCACAAAAAAATCAAATCCAGCAATTACCGATTACTAAGTTCGTTGTTTGTTTTTTTCATGTTTACATGATGATAAAAACTAAAGCAATTTCCTTAACTTACTTTTCGTAACATTAGCAGAGTTGTGGTGCTGTTCTATGAAGTTGTTTTTTTCTTGGCGTACCACTCATCCGTATTTCTTTATGCAGAGAAATTGTTTTGTCTGTGTAATGTTGTTTTTGTTCTTAGTTATCCAACAACATATTGTAAATAGTACAAATGTTGTTACCAATTGTTGGTGATATTTTATTGTCACCCGAGTGGTTTGTCTTTTGTGGTCAGTAATTGTCTCTCCTTAGGTCGCCAGTTTGTCCGTCCATCACGTTCGATCCATATGTATATATGTGTAGTGTTTTTGCTGTTGGTGTCATATATACAACAGTACAACAATGGCTACTATGCCAATATGAATGACTGTTGCAATAGCAATTTAACGCCGTGATACAATTACAAACTTTACTACGCTGGATGTTGCACAGGGATATTGTGATATTATATTGTTGAAACTGATGGCAAAGAGCAGGTTGTCTTTAATATATTATGTTTATCGTTTAACTGTCTATACGTGCCTATTATGTAGATCCAAAATAAAAAAAATTGGTTTAGATGCTACAGGAGATCAACTCATCTAAGTAACGTTCAATAAACGCTTAGTTTGGCAAACTTTGTTTGAATTCAATGTACATACAAAAATGATAATTATATGAAAGGGGCAATATCGGTTATTTATATAGATGGTACCAGAAGGGGTGCGTCAAATAGTTGGGGTTTCAGAGATTTTGCCTTCTACCACAAGATAAATTAACCGACCAATTTTCATTACCCCCCAAGTGTCCTTTTGGAAGTTATGGGAGAAATATTAATTTTCCAAAAATAGATCATTTTGTGTGGGAGGTACCAGAAGGCATGAACCGATATCGTCCATATTCATTCCTGAGTCCAACTTTTATAAGCGGACATCTTACGCAGAATTTGAGTGAAATCAGTGTACTTACAACATGTTAAACTATGGGGGTCAATTCGATCATTTGTACGGGAGGTACCAAATGGGGTGTGGCAAAGTTTCGGATTTCTTATGGTCTGTCTACTTTTGCAAGATAAATAGAATGTCCAAATTCAAATATCTTCTGATCGTCCGTTTGGGAGTTATGAAAGAAATATTAATTTTTCAAAAATAGGTAAATTTGTATGGGAGGTACCATAAAGGGTGGGGCTATTTTGCCCGTTTACAATCGTTTTCAAAAATATTAATACAGGTAAATTTTCACACCGATCCATTAAGGTTTATTCGAGTAATCTTGATCACCAGCCATCCAGCCAGTCAGACAGACAGACGGACATAGCTCAATAGTCTTAAAAAGTCCTGAAACGAATTTGGTCTTAAGATACTTGGGGTTTAACTCGCCTTATTCAATGCGTTACTCTTTTTCTCGTATCAAATGATATATACCCTCATCCCTAAGGGTGATGGTATAAAAACAGGTTTTTTCTAGGGAACTGAGCTGATAAATTAGGTAACCACGTTCTGCACAGCTATTAAGATGCTATAAAAGTTTACCATTTTTTTATCGAAAAAAAAAGGATACCTCACAAAAAAATTAAATCCAGCAATTACAGATTACTAAGTTCGTTGGTTGTTTTTTCATGTTTACATGTTGATAAAAACTAAAGCAATTTCCTTAACTTACTTTTCTTAACATTAACAGAGTTGTGGTTCTGTTTTTTTTTCTCGGCGTACCACTCATCCGTCTTCCTTTATGCAGAGAAATTGTTTTGTCTGTGTAACGGAATCTTCCTTCTACTCATTAGGAATCTTTTTATGAATTGAAAGTGGATCGAGTTTATTGACAAAGATATTTTAAGCTGGAGCATTTTTATTCATCTGTGCAACACAACCAAGTCAGAGCATTTGGTCTATTTCAACGAGCTTTCCTACGTCGATATCGTTATACAGCTCATGGTTCATTCGATGACGGTACTCGCTGTTAAATATAATGGATTCTAATATTTTTCGAAATATTTTTTTCTCGAAGACTCCTGGTTAGATTGAACCGCTTGTGCCATTATCCAGGATTCTGTTCTATAGAGCAAGAAAGCTAGTATCGGTGTCTGGCTGTGATCAATACTCGTCTCTTGATTTCCAGGCTGACATTATAATTTTTGTTATGTCGGAGACGAGTTAGACAAACTCATCTACCACTACAAAGTTATAGTTGTCAACGTTCACGGCCATAAAAAAACTCTCTTCAAAATTCTTTTTTTGTAATATTGGAAACAAAATTGCACACAAAATTTTTATTCTGATTTCCTTACCGTTATTTTTTTAAAATTTATCAAAGTCTATGCAAAAATAATTTTTGACTTTAATCTCAAATATGTTTTGAACTACGTGTCCTAAAAATTACGAACTGACCTCAATTAATGTGGACATATGTTACAAATTAAACTCAGTAAAAAAATAAGATAAACTCAGTGGTGTGGTCCAGGGAACATCGGATGTTGTGAACTGCTTTGGGACCTCTTACATGGACCGACCGTGGCATAATGATAAGTACATATGTTAGGACTGTTTGATCGGCCGACCTCTCGATGTTGTAGGCAGTAACGTCCGAGCAGTCGAGTCAGTAGGTAATTGTCTAGTAAAATCTTGTCAAAAATAATTGTAGCGTTGAGTTAACTTACTCAACTGCGACAAGATCTAGTACACAGTACAACATTTTCAATTAATTGATTTGGACTCAATTCTGACAACTGCACCTGAAACCAGTACAGAAATTTCAGTCAGTTAAACTGACTGATAAATACCATCACCCAATATAAGATATTGTTTAAGTCTTGTGTTATTGAAGTTAAGCGATTTGTAATTAAAACCAGTTAGAATGTTTCAGTCGGGCAACCCGACTTACATTTACCCTTACCCTCAGTAAAATAAATAATTTTCTATTATATTGATATTATAACTCGATTTCGAAAGTGGGCGGAGTGGTACATTTGTAGGCTCCACGAAAAGCCCCCCAATGAAATAACGCCCAAACGAGAAACGAAATATTACCCAAATTTTTTTCATACATTTTTGGGTGTTATTTCATATGAAATAACTCCCAATTTTTTTGGGCCATTTTTCATTTTTCTTTGGGTATTATTTCATTTCTCATTTGGGGTTTTCAAATTATGAAATAATCTCCAATGAAATAACACCCAACCAATTTTTAAAATTTGGGGATTGTTTCATATCGTGAATAATTTGGGTGTTATTTCATTTTTTATTCGGGGGTTATTTCATTTTTAAAGCTGTTGGTTTTGGGGGGTTAGAATTATATAATTATATAAAAATAGGCCTTTTACAAGAAAACTTTTAGCACGTGAATATATTACAATATCTTTTGAATGTTTACAGATATTTCCATTTGTGTTCATATTGACAGATAACTTCAATAAAATGCACAGAGCATTTTTTCATTTTGAGTATTATATCTATGAATGGAAATTTTTTTAACTTTGTAAGAGTTCTGCAAAAGGAGGAATTCAATTAAAGCAGAGAGTTTGATTTGCTTGTGAACATTGGAGGTGGTTGTGTAAAGACCAAACGTAAAAGGCAAATTGTTTTCGGAACAGGAAAAATGGAGCAGGGCTACAACGATCTACGATCCACACGATTCATTTCAATAATTTTGCGACTTTGCTGTTGGTCCATATTGACTTCATGAAATCCTTGGTGGAACTGACTCTTTTATGAAATTTGGGCATAATTTAATTTTTGTTGCTGATGGGGTTTATTTCATTGGGGGTTATTTCATTTTCATCATTGGGTGTTATTTCATATGAAATAACTCCCAAATATTGGGGGTTGTTTCGTTTTCGCTTTGGGGTTTATTTCATTTATTTTTGGATGTTATTTCATTCACTGTTTTTGGGTGTTATTTCCTATTTTTTGGGGTTTGATTCATTGGGGCTTATTTCCTGGGCGTTATTTCATTGAGGGGTTTTTCGTGGAGTCAGTTTTTACAATATTCGTAATATATGCCACTGTGTGTCGGGAACATTCGTATAGGGAGGTTTGTTTGAAGTAATTAAGAGAGTTGGTTGGAGTAGACATTAGCAGATATTGGTACTCAGCTTTGAGATGTCTAGCTTTCTTTGCGTTTGGTTACGAACGTTTTTAACATTACGCCATTGCGTATTTACCTTGACTGCAACTATGTTTAGATCTGAGCCAATATTTGCACTGCGAGTCACATGCCTTCCATTGATTACCACGTGATCAATCTGTTTTCTTGTCGTTTGATCAAGGAATATGTAGGTTACCTTGTGGATGTCTTTATGCGGGAATCTGATTTCTTGCCGACTCAAAGCTAACCAGCCGTCTTCTCTTCCTATTTAAGCATTAAAATCTCTCAGTACAATTTTAATGTCATGGCCAGGGCAGTGTTCATGTATTTTCCCAAGGCGCTCATAGTATGCATCTTTAATGACCTCGCTAACACTTCCGTCGGAGAGATTACACAAAGCAGCGTGATGTTAAAATATTTAGCTTTGATGCGGATATTGACTCTTTAGTCACATAGGGTGTTAAATCGCAAGACCAGCTGTCGAAGTCTCTTATCGAATATGAATTCTCATTCAAATTTTTGTCTTTCTGCAAGGCAGCTGTAAAAGATGTCACAGTTCTTTTGTAATGTATATCTCGTCCATCGCATTTCCTGTATTTCGGTGACGTCAGCCTTGTATTTGTCGAGGACCATATGATAGAAGCACCATCTCTGAAGAGAGTTCGGACATTCTAGACTAATATCATTAAATCCTTATAACGTTTGAGATTGTTTTTGTTTTCTTTTTTCGTGATTTCATTATATTTTTTTTATATAAAAAGTGGCTTTCTTGGAGCTGCCAAAGCTACTAAGAAAGCTTTTGTGTTGAGCTTTAGTTACCTTTGTTAACTACTCCCTAAAACGCATCGGTGGATCCTTGCCATGTAGGTTGATCAATATTACACCTTCTCGCATTTACTACCACGGGAACACGGAATACATATGATATTGTGAGCTGTTTTGGGACCTCTTACACTGACCGACCGTGGCATAATAATAAGTATATGGGACTGTCGGGCGAATGTCACGCCTACCTACTGGTCTTTGAACGACCGACCTCTCGATGTTGTAGGCAGTAACGTCCGAGTAGTGAATAAACTCAGTCAACTGCAACAAGATCTATTAGTGGGCGAAGTGGTACATTTGTATGGGAGGTACCAGAAGGTGCGTGTCTAGACTTCCTGATTTCTTCTCCAAAACTTTATCCTGTTATAGCTTTACTAAATACAGAATTTGGGCACGATCGCGAGGGGTGTATTGATATTATTACTCCATCTCTAAAGAGGACGGAAAGGTACACTTGTATGCGAGGTACCATAAGGGTCCTGTCTAGACTTCCAATATTTTTTCCAAAACTTTATCTTGTTATAACTTAACAAAAAACATAATTTGGGCACGATCGTGTCGAGTATATTGATATTATAACTCCATCTCTAAAGTGAACGGGAGGTACCAGAAGGGGCGTGGCTAGACTTCCAATATTTTTTCTAAAACTTTATCCTATTATAACTGAACAAAACACATAATTTGGACACGATCGTGTAGAGTGTATTGATATTATAACTCCATCTCTAAAGTGGGCGGAGTGGTACATTTGTATGGGAGGTACCTGAAGGGGCGTGGCTAGTTTTCCTGTTTTTTTTTCAAAACTTTATCCTGTTATATATTTACTAAATATAGAATTTGGGAACGATCGAGTTCGATGTATTGATATTATTACTCGATTTCTAATGTGGTCGGAATTGTACATTTGTATGGAAGTTCCCAGAAGGGGCGTGGTCATGTAGCCCATTTTTAATACCGTAAGTAGTTTTGGGGAAATATTAACTCGTTGCGTCTTTCGAAAGTTATCGTGCGAACCAGCCGCACAGCTGACAGACAGACAGACATACGGACATAGCTCAAACGACTTAAAAAGTCATGAATCGAATTTGGTTCAAAGAAACCTAGGGTCTAACGTCACTCCTTCTATGTGTTACACTTTTGGGTCGTATCAAATGATATATACCTTCATCCCTAAGGGTGATGGTATAAAAATGTCTGCGTACACTCTAAACCACTGTGATTTCCTCTCGATTGCTTTATTGCGTTAAGCTATAGTTCGTTCTTGGACAATGCTTTAGATTTTCCTGTCTCTAAATTGCTTGAAAAGTGTCAACTTCAGTCCACTGCCTACTCGTCCACCTATCATGACGTTGTTGTCCATTGTAGCGTTTTTGTTGTGCTGTGGTGGTCAGTGTCCACATTTATACATAATTATTGTTGTCATTTGTGTTCATTTGAGATTGTCTCGTTTTTTTGTTTGTTTTGTTTCTGTGCCAGCGGTATTTTAGAAGGTTTGTTGGTCTGCAGCAAATTGCTGTCAGTTTATCTGCTGGGACATATACTATAAGAGGTGTTATTAACATTCTATGCTGGTTATTAATAAGATTAAAAGTATTTAAGGATATTATAGGTACTGTATTTTTGGGTTTAGGGTTACGGCTAAGATGTATAAGTATCTAATTTAAAATATCCAGATATTTATTGTGTGGGGGAGAAATGCTATGATATACAAATTATAGTCTAAGATTAAAAAAATGCCAAACACAATAGAAGCAATTAATTCATTGACTAGTACCAATACTTAAGACAATTTGGTCAGCAAATGTTTGGCTCAACAAAGTGATGGTTTTACGCACTGTACGGCAGTTGGCGCCACATTGCTGGAACCATTTCTCCTCCAGATTATTTGCAAAATCATGAAAAATTTGCCTGTAGGGTTCATCATTCATGGTAATGTCGGCACAGGTTTCGAATTTAACGATGACGCCTTCGTAGTAAACTGCATCAAATAGTGATATTTTCGGGATGTAATGGAGTCTCAAGAGTATCATGAGGATTGTGCTCTCCCCAAAAACAACAATTCTACTTGTTTACGTACTTATAAAGCATCGCTGGAGATGATATTGAAGATAAAGTGCTCTATAAGTTTAGCGAACCGAGTGCGATTTTAAATTGCTAAAGTATGCTGGAAAAAAAAGTCAAACACCCTTCATTAATATGACAGCTAGTTTTACAGTAAACCCTATCGGAAGTTCTATACGTCTAAAAAAACATCCTATACCTTATACATCCATCCTATGATTCTCCTGTAAAATAGCTTTAAGATAACGAGTATTTATGAAAATATATTTCTTAAGATCCAAATATTCTTATTTAAGTTAATTTCAATTACTTTACAGTACCTATACAGTTGCAGAAGGCTACTAGGGCTATCTATTTAATATGATTATTATCGACAAATCCAGTTTGTCCTGACCCATTCTTAAACCGTAGATGTCAGTGAAGCTGCTGTTAATCATTAAATTAACAGTTTCATAAAATCGTTAGCATGTTCGTGATCCCGCTAATCCCCCCGTTAAAGTCTTGGCTTACTCTCAAAACTACACCTAGATTGCTCAATATTTGCAGCATCCTCATAAAAATGCAATACCAATTGGAGACTAAAATTGACCATCTCTATCATTTCAACCACATCAACTTAACATTACCAAGAATTATTATAAGTTATTATCAATTGTAATGGAAATGGGCATGAGAAGGTCTAAACACTTACCACTGTATGTTAACTGAATGCCAACTAAGAGTGGTCAGTAGTTATGTTAACATAAAATCAAACAGCAATAATAGACAATATATTCGGCATACATGTGTGCATATGTAAGAAGAGAGTATCCGTAGTAGTAGTAGCAACGTATACTAGTAGTAATCAGAAGTGATGATGCCTGCTGACTACGCGTTTAGCGCACGTTCCAAGCCAACAACCTATTCAATCCAACAACGGAGGACAACACCAACTAGATGCCACCACTGTATGGTGGTACATAGTTGGTGCACCCAATGTGTTACCAAGAATCGCTTTCTAGCTTTGGTCAAAGAGAAAAACATGATTCGTAAATGGTAAGAACTGACGACAACGATGGCGATCTGGAAAACGAAGAGAATGAATACAAGCAAGTGAAACCAACAAAAACCAGATAATAATTCCTTCGTGGAATTCATATGGTTGTCCTTACATATACCATGGAGTCATCTAAATGTTGCCTTTTCCCGACATTATAATATCACCAACAGCAGAGGCAGCAACATATCCAAAAACTACATGCCATGAACAACACATGTTGATAGGCGCTGCTTTTTGTGATGCTGTACAGGAAGATGTAGTGTGAAAAAGGGATAACCAAATTTGGAATGGCAAAAAATTGCAAGTACATATGTTACAGTTATCATGAGGTATCAAAATGAAGAATTGCAAAACGAGAATACACATTAATACCAACTGTAGATTGGTGGTAGACTTGTATGTTTGCATTTTAATGCGAATTTTTTAATGATAGGTCTGTTCAACACCAGTCTTGGCTTGGTTTTAACTTAATTGCAACAAACTTCTTTAAATGTTGAGACTGACAATATAAATTGTTTGTTGCAAACTATATCAGAGTTTGTTTTCTATTAATATCATTATAAACTGTAGTAACTCCTCCTTAGTGTATAAGGAAGCTGCAGTAACATATAGCAGTTTCCAGCCATGCTGTCTGTACATCAAAAATCCAAGAAAGTTATGGAGGAAAAAAAAAGATGATATTAAATATTAAATTGTACACAAAAACCTATAGTTTCATAGAATAGAAACACCCGTAAGTTAAAAAAAAACGTACACCAATGGATTTGGATGACATTAAAATTTACACGGACAGATCAAAATTGGGGTAAAGAACAGGCTGTGGTTTCTTTTCGATGGGACTGAATTCGCAGCTGTCAATTAGACTACCATACTACTGCAATATAGTTTAGGCCGAAATAGTTTTCATTAGAATACCCGCAGAACAGATTCGGCGTCATAGGATATTGGTCGGTAATATTAATTTCTTTGCAGATAGTAAAACGGCCATCATATCCCTGAAAACGGTGTACACCACTTCAGTAATTTCCTAAAGAATGCGAGGCGTGTCTTAAATATATAGCGAGATATTCGACGGTTACTATCACAGGGTTCCAGGACATGCGACATAAATGGTAACCTTAGAGCCGACGCACTTGCTAAGGCCACAACCATCATACGTTTGGGCGAAGTTTACTGTGACATTGGTGTTCCTCTTACAAGCGCCAAACAACTATTAATTAAGATATATGTCAGAGTTGTCCTTTACGAATGATTAATATTTATGTAGCTTTTATTAATCATATTACTCATACGTGAACTACAACATTTGTGTATATGAGGGTGACAGCGAACATTTAAAATTGAATTTTCGGTAATGTTCGAGCGGAATATTGTGTCAGTTATTATAAAATAGCTTTTGTCAAAATTTGAGCAAAATGGGACAACTTAAAGCCGTGCCCCAAAGAGGTCAAATGTCAAAATGAAAATGAAACGGCTGGACCGATATTTTTGAAACTCTCATTTTTGATATATCAAGTGGGCGTGACCCTGCCCATTGGACCCTATTTTTGAAACCGCAATATTTGTGGACTGTTTCTCCAATCGCCTTGAAAATTTGTTTGGATGAAATTGGCAACAAAGTTCGTGATCCGACAAAAAATGGTCCGAATCGGATAAGTGGGCATGGTGTAAAACTTGAAACTAAAGTATGAATTACTGCCAGAGAGAAAGAAGGCTGCGCCACGCCATTATAAGAGCCATAATAATAGTTTAATTGTCCTGGGTTCGTTGGGGATGTAAGCCAACTGACAACCTCCTTCTTGGTGGCACCTGGGCAACGGTGTTCGTGATATTTATATCATGAACAGCGGCTGATAGGGAGCGACGAATCCTGAAGGTTGGGCTAGCCACTTGCCTTTAGGTCCTTTACTGGCTATGAAAACACGACGAAGAAAAAGTAACAAACGGAAAGGAACCCCCCAAATGTTGACGACCCCCGCAAACGAAATAAGCACCATGATTTAAGGATATGCACATGGAACGTCCGGACTCTCTATAGAGAAGGTGCCACTATCCGACTGGCGGATGTCCTCACAAAATATAAGTCTGACACCACTGCCATCCAGGATCAAAGTGTGTGCTCCAACTACCACGGGATCAGCCTTTTAAATATCGCATATACTGTGCTGTCAAGTGTGCTATGTGAAAGACTAAAGCCAGTGTTATCCAACCTGATCGATCCTTGTCAGTGTGGTTTTAGACCTGGTAAATCAAACATCTGACTAGATATTCACACTTCGGCAAATCCTGGAAAAGTCCCAAGAGAAACAGATCGACACGTACCATCATTTCGTCGACTATAAAGCTGCCTTCGACAGCCCGATACGGTTGAAATCACTCGAAGCCATGACTCAGTTTGGTATTCCAGCGAAGCTGATATGTTTTTGCGGAATGACGCTGACTGACACGAAGTCTTCAGTTAAGATTGGCAAAGACCTTTCGGAGCCATTCCGTACCAGACGAGGCCTAAAACAAGGCGACGACCTATCTTGTGATCTCTTCAACATAGTGATGGAGATGATAATGAGAAAAGCTGCAGTAAACACGGGTGGCACTATATTCAACAAAAGCCACATGCTACTCGCATACGCTGACATCATCGCGTAGACATCATCGGTCGAAAACTGAGGGATGTGACTGCAGCCTTCTTAGGTATACAGAAGGAATCAGCGAAAATGGGTCTAACGGTGAACGAGGACAAAACGAAGGTGGTTACGGACTACGCAAGCAATTCAATGACAGAGCAAAAATCCGTCGAACAAAAATCCAGCGATACAAGGTACAGGTTCTGCCTATCTTAATGTATGGTTCAGAATCCTGGGTTATGCCACAAGCGGATGAATCGGTTCTGGCAGTATTCGAAAGAAAACTACTCCGTTAAATATATGGGCCAATCATCGTTAACGAAGAGTATCGGCGTCGTATGAATCATGAGCTGTACACCGACATTGGCATGGTCAGACGCAAGGGCGTAGCCAGGTAGGAGCAGGGGGGGGCAGCTGCCCCCCCCATACAGCTTGGAAAATTTGTCAAAATTCCGTAATATATAAAAATAAAAAAAAAATCAGTACAGAAATTTCACTAACTGATAAGAACTTTCACCCTATGTTCATTCTCTAAAATTCTAATGGATATTTTAACAAAGAGTTCATTGAAATTATAGGGAAAAATTTAGACTACCTTGTATTAGAAGTAGTAGTAGTCAGAACGAGACCCTTTTTTGTTCATAAGTAAACGCACAATTTTTACTGTTTTTAGTGTACTTGCAATTTGTATTGAAGGTACCAAAAGGGTTTTAAGATTATTAAACTGACCAAATTCAAATATCGTCTAGATTTCCATTTGGAAGTTATGTTTTTCATTAGGAAGTTCAAACTAAATTTTGGAAAATAATAAAACTGTTAAATCTTTAAAAGGATCAGTAAAGCTTACTCGAGTCACTCTGCACACCAGCCAGCCGCCCAGAAAGACGGACATGGCTTCGCTCTTCAGATACTTAAGGTCCAACATGTTAATACGTTACACTTTTTCTCGTGTCAAATAATATAGAGGGTGGACCAAATACAAGTTAATTTTAAAATCATAGATTATTTTAATCCAGAAGCTATTTAAACACTTAAGGCCAATATCATTAAAGCAATACGTGAGCTACAGCCCGAAAGCGTTGACAAGGTCTTGGAAAATTGGTGTAACAGATTGAGCTACTTTAATTCAGACACAAGAAATCGAACTGCATCATTGGTTTTTATGTTTCTATGACTTTTTCAAAGAGAATTTTTGTTTTTACTAAAATGGTAGATTATTTTTATTTTCCGATTTTGACTTAATTTTAACAGCCTACAACTTCTATTCGGTTGGCTGTCTCGATAATTTTTTTTTTAAGAAAGTTGTTCCAAATTAAACTCTAAAACCAGGTTTGATTCAGAAAACCAGTAAAAACTAATGTTCGTAATTGAAATCCTTTACCCAATACCAAGACACCATGCGACACCAATTATGACCAATGATCGAAACTATATACTAGTGATAGTAGTGACTATGTATAGGAAACTGCATACTTTCTTTTCTATCCACGGTTTCGTTAATTTGTAAAGGACTTAAATATTTTAAAGGATATAGAAGTTTGAATAATTTATTTCTGTATTTCTTCTAGTTGGAGGCTATGGCATGCTAAATTTCTTTTTTTTTATCTATCAAACTAGGTTTTTTTTACCTTAAATGTAAATTTGTAAGGCATGCTAGGCCTCCAGGTTGTAGAAATGTCAAAATATCGAAGATATTATGAGAATAATTATTAAATCCCTGTTTGTGTAATTTTATAATAACAGATTTGCCAGATTTTCATTTACTGATGCAGCATTTACTGATGTGCATCAATTCGTCACAAAAGGGTCTGAAGATGAGTTCGAAACGCATCATCCTAGTGCGTGACAATGAATTGAACATTAATATCAACAAAAAAAATCATTTCTGATCCAATAAACATTATAAACTTGCTATAAACTTACTATAAGCTTACATTAGTAAACATGATGTTTGGAAAATCTTTATCGGAAACCTTGTAACTTGTTAAGTTCCAATTGTTGGATAAGCGAAAAGGGTCCCTTATTGTACAATTGTATTCATGTTTGGAAAATATTTGGAAATAAAATGATAATGCAATACATAATAAAGATGTTGGAAAGCTTGTGGTAAATTTATGTTTTCATTTATTTCCAAATTATATATAAATTAATACATAAATTCACCACAAGCTTACCTAGTTATTGATTATGCATTGCATTATTATGTTTATTTCCAAATATTATCCAAACATGAATACTAGGGTGAGTCTTAAAAAATGTTTTTGGAATTTTTCATGGGCCAAGTTAAAATTTTATTAAGACGTACAAAAAAACTCTATGTGAATTTTTTTAATTTTTTTCTTAAAGGTTTAGGGGTCGCTACCGGGGTTCGAAATTCAAAATTTTACCGTCATCCTGAGGGATAAGCTGAATAACTCGAGTAAACCTTAACTGATCCTTATGAAAATTTTTCAGTATTAATAATTTCCATAACGAAGTAACGGAATTGTAAATGGGCAGAATTGCCCCACCGCTTCTGGTACCTCCCATACAAAATTACCTATTTTTTGATAATTAATATTTCTCCCATAACCTTCAAACGGGCAGATGGATAGCATTTAAACTTGGTCAGTTTAATTACCTTTTAATAACAGATAAACCCCCAGAAAATCAAAACCTTTGTCACACCCCTTCTGGTACCTCCCATACAAATGACCGAATTAACCCCCATATTTTTACCTACATATCTTTTTAGTAAAAATACTGAATTCAATAAAATTTTGTGTGAGATGAACACATGCCAAAATTTGACTCGTGAGTGACTATGGACTATATAGGCCAATCCCTTCTGGTACCTCCCATACAAAATTACCTATTTTTAACCAAATTATTTTTTACCAATAATTTCCAAACGGACAGCTGGATGGCATTTAAACTTGGCCAGTTTTATAACCTTGTAATAACAGATAAACCCCCAGAATATCGAGACCTTTGCCACACCCCTTTTGGTACCTCCCATACAAATGACCGGATTAACCCCCATATTTTTACCTACATATCTTTTTAGTAAAAATACTGAATTCAATAAAATTTTGTGTGAGATGAACACATGCCAAAATTTGACTCGTGAGCGACTATGGTCTATATAGGCCAACCCCTTCTGGTACCTCCCATACAAAATTACCTATTTTTAACCAAATTATTTTTTACCAATAATTTCCAAACGGACAGCGGGATGGCATTTAAACTTGGTCAGTTTAATTACCTTGTAATAACAAATAAACCCCCAGAAAATCGAAACCTTTGTCACACGCCTTCGGGTACCTCCCATACAAATGACCGAATTCACCCTCATAGTTTTACATATTTATGCTAATTATTTGACAGAAAATTTTGATTTTTTTCATAGGTTAACTTAAAAGTTTTAAACGTAGAAGTCATATAATATGATTTATGCATTGTATTTCGGGAATTTCAACTGGTCCAGTAATATTACTTTTTAAGAGGTTTAAAAATGCCTGGACAAAAGTTGATCATTCCAATTTTAAACCTGGCATATCGGATGATCTCATATTAAGACAAGTAAAGAATTCTGCGAATGCTATTTGTTTTGCCGAAAATCAGCTCAAAGAGTTTCAGCCACGAGAGGACTACAAAGAGCTACTTAAGCTGACAATAATATTCTGCGGGATGTTCCAAAAACACAAATATTCTTCAGAGCACCAGCAGGTCTTCACCGTGCTAGATGGAAGGCTAAGGTAATATATTCTTTAAAAATATATTTATTCAGAGAGCAGTTCAAGTTAAACAAAAGCGAATTTTGTGGAATACAGGATGTTTGCAGTTTTATAATTAATATTTACCTTAAATATTGGTTTGAGTCCACTTCTGGACCTTCTGCTTCAAGAAATGACATCCAGGTATTAAAAGACTTGAAGTCTTATGCAACAATTAATAAAGAGACAGCGGCAATAGCCTTAAAAAAATTATAGGTCATCTCTGGTATTTTTAGGAAGAGCTAGTTGGATTTGCATTTTTGATGACAAAGTTTCTCATGAAATTAAGAAGAAGATGGTAAATGCTTTAAACATAGAAGGAGTAGATAATCCAGAAAAAAGAGTTACAGTGGATGGAAACCTACTACATTCCAAAAGTCTTGAGCATTTTGTATCCAACAATACTCTTAGATTTTTCAGCACAACGGGTATTAAATCGGGTTTCCTAAAAAAAATGTTGAAGATTGGGAGCAAGATGCAGACTTTAAATTAAGTAAAGAATTAGTTCGGTCTAGGTTGAAGGTTGTTAATGATATTGCTGAACACGGAGTGGCCTTGATGCAGGCATACAATAAATTGCATACACATTATGGAGAACAGAAGTAGTTGCTATTATTATTGGTGAAAGAATTTAGAAAAAAAATATTCAGATCCAAAAAAAGTCTACCATGTGTAAATAATATTTTACAATATTTTCAAATTTAAAGAAAATTGTAAGCAGTAATACAGTTGTTTATAATTATATTTTTTAATGTTAAATATTAATATATTAAATTTTTATTTTAATATTATTTTTTAACTGTTTAATTTAATTTTTATTTTCGAAATGTACCTTTTTAAGTAATAATACAACAAAAACTGATGAACAAATTTGAAATAAATCATTTCATATTAACTGCACTGTAAATTAGTGGAGGGGGGCAAGACAATAGCGTTGCATTATCTATGTTGAATATCTAATAACATTCATTAAACTAGATTTATATTTAAGATAAGCATTAGTAAAATTACAATAAGCGTATATCTTTAGCAAAATATAAATAAATTCAGCATACTTACAAAAAAATGTATGTAAAAATATGGGTGTTAATTCGGCCATTTGTATGGGAGGTACCAGAAGGAGTGTGGCAAAGGTTTTGATTTTCTGGGGGTTTATCTGTTATTTCAAGGTTATTAAACTGACCAAGTTTAAATGCCATCCAGCTGTCCATTTGGAAATTATTGGTAAAAACTAATTTGTCTAAAAATAGGTAATTTTGTATAGGAGGTACCAGAAGGGGTTGGTCGATATAGTCCATATTCACTCACGAGTCAAACTTTTGCATGTGTTCATCCCACACAAAATTTTTTTGAATTCAGTATTTTACTAAAAAGATATGTAGGTAAAAATATGGGGGTTAATTCGGTCATTTGTATGGGAGGTACCAGAAGGGGTGTGGCAAAGGTTTTGTTTTTCTGGGGGTTTATCTGTTATTACAAGGTTATTAAACTGGCCAAGTTTAAATGCCATCCAGCTGTCTGTTTGGAAATTATTGGTAAAAAATAATTTTGTTAAAAATAGGTAATTTTGTATGGGAGGTTCCAGAAGGGGTTGGCCTATATAGTCCATAGTCACTCACGAGTCAAATTTTGGCATGTGTTCATCTCACACAAAATTTTATTGAATTCAGTATTTTTACTAAAAAGATATGTAGGTAAAAATATGGGGGTTAATTCGGTCATTTGTATGGGAGGTACTAGAAGGGGTGTGACAAAGGTTTTGATTTTCTGGGGGTTTATCTGTTATTAAAAGGTAATTAAACTGACCAAGTTTAAATGCTATCCATCTGCCCGTTTGAAGGTTATGGGAGAAATATTAATTATCAAAAAATAGGTAATTTTGTATGGGAGGTACCAGAAGCGGTGGGGCAATTCTGCCCATTTACAATTCCGTTACTTCGTTATGGAAATTATTAATACTGAAAAATTTTCATAAGGATCAGTTAAGGTTTACTCGAGTTATTCAGCTTATCCCTCAGGATGACGGTAAAATTTTGAATTTCGAACCCCGGTAGCGACCCCTAAACCTTTAAGAAAAAAATTAAAAAAATTCACATAGAGTTTTTTTGTACGTCTTAATAAAATTTTAAGTTGGCCCATGAAAAATTCCAAAAACATTTTTTTTTTGCCAAATAAGAATCAACCTAATGAATACAATTGTACAATAAGGGACCCTTTTCGCTTATCCAATAATTGAAACTTAACAAGTTACAATGTTTGCGATAAAGATTTTCCAAACACATTTTTACATTCCAAAGTAAATACAAAAATTATTTCAATTGATATTTATTAAAATTTATTATATTAATTAACATTCATTAATTGAAAATTAAATAAAAATTTAAGTTAACATATTATTTTGTAATTTTATAAATATTTACATTATTAATTCATATATTTAAATTAAAAGTTTTATATATTAATATTATATACATACATATAATTATTAAAATTTATTAAGTCGTATTAATTGAGTCGTATTTATTATTCCGTATCCGCGTTGTTTTTGTCTATTTTTGACAATCTGGAAAAATGATTTGGATTCCTGAGCGAAATGGCCTTCATCCAAGCCACGCTTTATTGTAGGATCTATTCAAAATTTAAAGATAATTTTGATATTATAAGCCATTTGATATTATAAGCCATATGTGTGTTGTAATTGCTTACTTTTTTTTGTCGCTGTATCCAAAGCTACTTTTTTTCTGCTGTTCCCATTTTTCAACGAATTCGTCCGTTAGTATTTTACGGCAGCAGTTCTTCACAAATCGACCACCATTTTTTGAAATTTAAATATTATTTCACCACTTCTTTTCGGTACACTTTTTTATATTTATAAGGCATTTTACCTTTTACACGAAACACGTCAATTATTCAGAAGCAAGAAACGATACTAAATGCAAAGACGAAACGAAATTTGTAAATAAAAAATATAAAAATAAAAAATATTTTCTGACTAGTCTGGGTCGCCTGCTTAGTAGAGCATACAAAAGCATTGTATTTTTTAATTTTTAAAAATGTGTTACAAACTCATTTGGAAAAAATTAACAAAAATCTTTGGAAAACATATATCTATTAGCCAGCTTACATCAATGTTTATTGGGCAATTGTATTTTTCTTTCTTTACAAATGTTTTACAAAGTGTTTGTAATTAATTTACTGAAGGTTTTGAAAACGTAATTTTCGCAAACTAATTTTGAAAAATTAACTTAAATCTTTGGAAAACATTTATTTTTAAGCCGGTTTACATCTATGTTTATTGGGGAGCGTTAAGCCAAAGTATCGAATGATACACTAACACAAATAGATTTTATTTCATTTGTCCAGTTTTTGTACTGTCGTTGATTAAAAATTACAAAGATTTTTGCCCCAGTCTGAAGAAATGAAAAATATCGATATTTGCAAAAAAGGATTTAATTCAAGCATTTTTTGATGTATGATCAACCCAGAATACAGTGGCATTTACACTTTTCATCGTCATTTTCATGCAACCTAAAACTGTTTTGACCCTACCGTCCACAGTGGAAAAAAGGGTTTTTAGGATATATGAAATTTTGGGGCCCAATTCTTGACCGATTTTCAAAATCTTTTATTGTATTGTAACAAAGTTGTGCACAAAAAGATTTGTTATTCTAAATTCCTTATCATTATTTTTTTAAGAATTGTCAAATTCGATGAATTTCTTTATTTTGACAAACGATGTAACATGTTATCGTATTGGTCTTTTTAAATGAAAAGCACACTTCTTAGTCTACTTGTAAACACAAAATATTATTTTATTTATATAATAGTTTAGAAATGAAATTTTGGTATATAAGCAAAAAAAATTTACTTAGTTCAATTTGTAACATATGCTCACAATAATTCCGGAAGTTCAAAATTTTTTAGTCGTACTCCAAAAAATATTTGAAATAAAAGTCAAAAATTATTTTTTCATGGACTAACACATTTAAAAAAAATATTAATGAGGAATTCAGAATAAAAAAAAAGTTTATTCTGTGCACAATTTTGTTTCAAATAACACAAGATACAATTATTTTTTAAATCGCTCAAGAAATGTACAATAAACAAAACAACTAAGATGTTTAAAAACAAATTTTTGGTACTACATGAACTCGATGACTTAATATTTTAAAAAAAAATTATTGGCTACTTTAGTATGATAAAATATTGTCGAAACCATGAGTATTGATTTTTCGTTAGGTTGTTAGTTTTATTTTTTTTGTAAACATACTATTAACATGAAATGTAAAACCGTCTGGCCCCCCCCCTACATAAGATCCTGGCTACGCCCTTGGTCAGACGCATTAAGGTGCAGCGGTTGCGTTGGCTAGGTCTTGTTGTTCGCATGGACGAAAAAGCCCCAGCTTGAAAAATCTCCGACAATGAACTCGATGGACGGCACAGAAGAGGGCGACCAAAACTCCGTTGGAAAGACAAGGTTACTGAGAACCTTTCAGAATTTGGTGTGACTAACTGGAGAAGAGGCGCAGAAGATCGAGGCGCTTATAATATTTTTCTAAGTGCGGTATATAATCCACTTAACTTGCAAAGAAGTGCCAGCTAAGTAAGTAAGTTAGTTCTGAAAAACTCACAGAATATTAGAGATATAACCAGGCTATTTGTAACTTAGGTGGCAAAAAGGGCCGAGAAGCCCCCACACACGTCAATATTTGACTATTAAGGCTGATTTACACGCTATCCACCCATATCCCCTATCTAATGTCAAATCAATACATTTTGATTTTCTATCCACCTTCCTATAATTCAATATTACTTTGCTATAATTTTGTAGTGTTTGTCTTTGATTACTCCTATATGTTTTCTAATTAGGCTATCTCGCTCATGTTGTTGAGGAGTAGATATGGGTGGAAAGCGTGTAAACCATACTTTACATGTTGACGAGAAAACAATACAATTTCTTAATCGGACATTGGTAACAACTATGGAATTTACTAAAATCCTGACTTTTTTTTCTTTGGCCCATGGGAAATAGTTGTCCGATCTTACTCAAGCCGTGCATGTGCGTTGCTGATGTCGTTTTGGCTCGATCTACTTCGACAATCTGACAATCTACTCCGTTGTTGATGAATGGGGTGATTTGGTCACTTATGCTGCCTTTGGGAAAGAGCAGAGAACGAAAGTGTTCCTTTCAAATTTGCGGCGCACTCTGAGTGTCCGTGACCAGATTTCCATCTCTGTCCTTACAGGTGAGGATGCTTTGGATTTTTACCTTTTGGTAAAACTTTCGGGCTTCACTTCTATCCCTGTATTTTTCAAGATCATGGCTCTCTCTTTTCTATCAAAGACGCTTTTTCCGTTGGCGTTTTGTCTCCCTCCTCTTCTTATTATATCGTGCCCTTACAGCACGCATTACCATTGGCTACAGTTTTGTCTTGTATGCAGTATACATTTATTCAGACAATATGCGATATGGGTAATTCTAAAACAAATCGAACCTAAAACATACTTTTGGAAATTAATCCCCTTCGATTTCGATACAAATTTACACATATATACTCCTCGTAACTGCCGTTGCAATGCCGTTTGTTTTAGGTCAAAACTCCAGTTTTGTAAAAAGACAGCTGAGTTCATATTGGAATAACTTTCGAACGTGACATCGGATGAAGACGATCGTGCTATCGCCTGATAGGTTCCCACCTGCTCTTAAGGAATTTAGGATACAAGTTAATGGTCCTTGTGGGTCAAAGACATCATAATTTGGAAAATATCCTTCGTCCTTGAATATCCTGGAAAAGTATCTTTTCATTTTCTTCATTTTAATTTTGTAAATTGCGCCTACTTCTCTTAAGATGACGAGCAAATTTCAAAATGGGTTCTCTATGGCTTTAAAATATATTCTCATCGTAACAATGCTTGTATGAGCGTGATTTTTCTTATCCCAATATGGTCGTTTCGGCAGTGGTCATAAAATTGTCAACATGCTGCCACTGTGTGTCGGGAATATCCGAATTATGGCGTTGGTTTACAGTAGTTAAGAGATTTGGTTGGATTAGGCATTGGCTTACTCTGTGATATACGGTTTTGTCTATCTTCCTTTGGGTTTGGTTACGAGCGTTTTTTGCACTACTTAATCGCGTGCGTATCTTGGCTGCAACTAGGTTGTGATCCGTGTCAATATTTGCACCGAGCATCGCATGCACATCCATCACTATTGAGGAATGCCTTCCATAGATTAACCTGTGTTCAATCTGGTTTTTTTGTGTTGTGATTAGATATCCAGTATACATTTACTACTTTGTTGCTTGCCGATGCAAAGCTTACCTAGACGTAAATCAAATTTGGTGCAAATCTAATGGTTTCAACTTGGGTTTGTCACAGGGATACCCTAATGTTTGCTATTTGATTTAGAAAGCGCACGCTTTCGTAAAACACATGAACAAATCAGTTAACAAATAGTTAAGTTATTCATATTTTTCAAGGGACGCAACTTACATATCCTATACTGTTTTGCTTTGGTATTCCGTTATCATTTTCAACTGTTTGATTTTAGTATGGGGATAGAAAGAATGGCGAGTTTGAGGGTCACCTTAAAGCAAACAGATTAAGCTGAAATTTTGTACACACCGTTTTTTATTTATTAAAACAGGATCAGAGGTTGGGAGCAGCAAAAATATTACTTACTTTCTTAATTTCGCTTAACACCTAATGAATGAGTTATGGGATAGCTTCTCGCGTTGTTGTGAATTAACACCCTTTCTATTTTTAGATTCACAACTAACGGCACCTACTTTTTTATCGACGAATGCGAACGTCACTGTTTGAGAAGCTTTCACTAGACATGCCGATTATCTCGACACTTATACTGCGACGTTGCTGTCGACAACATCGAGGGGGCCGGCAATGAAAGAAAAATGTAGGTGACTGGAGGCGGTAATCGAACCCGCGATCTCCCGCATGGAAGCCGCGAGTTCTAACCACTATGCCAAGGCCGGTCCAAAAAAATAAATCTTACGTTCGAAAATTTGCTAAAGCTATGGGCCACCATAATGTACACTGAAGTTAAACTAATTTTAATACACGTTGTGCTGCCCCTAATGGGAACTCCCACTGAAACTAGTGAACATTTTAAGCGATCATGTCTCTAGATCGCTGACATTATGACCGAAAGTCCTATGTACAACCGTTTAGGCTCAACAAGCAGGCAAATAATAACACATAAGTAATTTTAATTTATATTTGGTTAATTATAACTCAAGGCTAAAACAATATCTTATATTGGGTGATGGTATTTATTAGTCATTTTACCTGAATGCACATTCTGTACTGGTTATGACGACACTTCACTACGTCCGGTGTAGTGCTGAAGGTTTGAATTGGAATGTTGAGAATACAGAAATCATGCTACTTGGTAATGCCCTAATTCATTCAATGACGAGTTTAAAACTCTGTCATTGCAAAGCATGCCTCTTTCATGACAATAAGACGCAACGCTGTTAACATCAGCAACAGAAGTAGCTGCAGTAGTACAGCAAAAAAAAAAAACGGACGACAACTTCTGTTGAAAATACCTTTTGACTCTGTTGACTAATGTATGCGCATACTTGACAGTGTCATATTGTAAATGTGAAACGTGATGCCACTTTAGGTGAAAAGCTGCTATTACCTTTTTATACACACATATCGTTGTCGTATCCGCACTTTGCCTTCAGATGATGATGATGATGACGATGTCTCATGCCTGTTGCCCATGCACATACGAAGGTATGTATGCTAGTTGCGTGAGTGAATCTGAATCTCACCCATGGCTGAGGACAGCTAAAATGATTGCGGTGGCATGGCCGCACTGGCTTTAGAATGGTCGTGGTCGTTTTTAGTAATGTTGGACTTTAATAGTATGTTTAAACAAATCTTGTAGACCTTATCATTAGGCATACAATTTTTTTAAGCAGTAGCGCTACTTCGCTTTTTGTTCGCTACTTTTGTTTCTCTTCTGCGGTTAGTGTTGCACCTTCGGGAGAAAAACATGTAGCACACGCGTTGGTAGTCAAAAGGTGGCTCTTTAACATATGAACGACACATTCAACACACAAGAGGGATGCCGGAAAAAAAACAACCAACTTAATATTAGAATCTGCCTTCTCATCAGCATCATAAACAACTATAGCATCATCGTCTTAGTCAGCATCAACATCAGTTTCGGTGGCATGATGACAACTTGAGAGAGGCATGTCTGGACTCTGTGCCGCTTGATGATGATGTTGATCACCATCATCACTTACAGTTGCAGTCAATACAAATCCTTTGGTGCATATTTTAGGGCTGGTTCAAGGGCCATGTATAATCCAAGGCAACATATATATATATGTATTAATTACGACCAATTATTCAATTGAAAACACAAAGGTTTAAATTGGTCTTAAGAAAAGTTAAGCATAACTTTTTGTACCAATGATTTTCTTTCGTTCTATATGTTGTGGTTTAATGTGTTATAACTTTTTACATACACATAAAAAAATGACCTCTTACCAGTTCGTTCATTTTAAATATACTTATTCCTACCTTTCCTTGGCTGATGTCCATTTGATTTATATACGATGTCTATTATTTTTGTATGTGAACAACATCAGTAGTAGCCCCCTGTTTGATGGCATCAATGGCTTTAAGCGTCAAGCTTTTGATTAATGGTTGTGTTTCCTATAAAAGCCACATAATTTGATTGTACCCTGCAACATTGTCGCATGCTGAGACTGCAAAAACCTTAATTCATTTTTTATACCATCACCCTTAGGGATGAAGGTATATATCATTTGATACGTGCCAAAAGTGTAACACATAGAAGGAGTGACTTTAGACCCGAGGTTTCTTTGAACCAAATTCGATTCATGACTTTTTAAGTCGTTTGAGCCATGTCCGTCTGTCTGTCTGTCTGTCTGTCTGTTGGCTGTCCGGCTGGTTCGCACGATAACTTTCGAAAGACGCAACCAAATGTTTTGAAATTTTGCACGAGTTATTATTTTCTCAAAACTACTTACGGTATTGCAAATGGGCTACATGGCCCCGCCCCTTCTGGTACCTTCCATACAAATACATCATTCCGCCCACTTTAGAAATCGAGTAATAATATCAATACACCCTACGGGATCGTCCCCAAATTCTGTATTTATTAAAGCTATAACAGGATAAAGTTTTGGAAAAAATTTTGAAAGCCTAGCCACGCCCCTTCTGGTACCTCCCATACAAATCTACCGTTCCGCCCACTATAGAGATGGAGAAATAATAACAATAAATTAAACGTGATCGTACCCAAATTCTATTTTTAGTAAAGCTATAACAGGATAAAGTTTTGGAGAAAAAATTGGAAGTCTAGACACGCCCCCTCTGGTACCTCCCATACAAATGTACCACTCCGCCCACTTTAGATATAGGGTAATAATATCAATACACTAGACACGATCGTGCCCAAATTCTGTATTTTGTTATGTTATAATAGGAAAAAGTTTTGGAGAAAAAATTGGAAGTCTAGCGACTTCCCTTATGGTACCTCCCATACAAATGTACCTTTCCGCCCACTTCAGGGATGTACTAATAATATAAGTACACCCAAGGCAATCGTGCCCAAATTTTGTAATTAGTAAAGCTATAACAGGATAAAGTAATGGAGAATAAATCTGGAAGCCTAACCACACCCCTTCTCGTACCTCCCATACAAATGTACCACTCCGCCCACTTTAGAAATCGAGTAATAATATCAATATAATAGACAATTATTTGTTTTACTGAGGGTAAGGGTAAATGTAAGTTGGGTTGCCCGACTGAAACTTTCTAACTGGTTTTAATTACAAATCGGTTAATTTCAATAACTCAAGACTTAAACAATATCTTATATTGGGCGATGGTATTTATCAGTCAGTTCAACTGACTGAAAGTTCTGTACTGGTTTTATTTCACTTTTTTACATGATTTTGTGATGTGTAAAGATAACGAATTGAGTTTTAAATTCAAAGGTTAGAAGATCGAACGTGACTTCAATAATACTTGCAGAGTTAATTTAGTAAAACAATCGGGATTTGTGGTATTTCTGTGGCAGTCGCCGTAATTGCATGATAGTGGTTGGGCAGTTTTCAGTTTCTGATACAGTACTTCAGTATTGAGTGAATTTTTCATAAATTGCACAGCATGAGTAAATCACACTGAGCCACAAACATTAGTAGTATCAAACCATTTGCAAAAACTACATGCAAACCAGTTTGTAAATATGGAATATTGTAATGTGATATGAATTTAGGAATAGAAATAGCTACCCAATGAAATCAAGCAAAGAAAATGGTATCATCAATTTACAAATTAAAATTGACAGCACTAACGATATTCGTTGTTTCAGAACCACTAAACGGATGCTAACAATTGGGTGACATTAAACAATTTTCAGACTTCTATCTGCTAGGTTAGGTTAAGCAGGTTGCACGACATCACACTATATACCACATGTAAGCATATGAGGCCAATTGTGATACTTGCAAGTTCTTCTGTACCAAATACTGCCTAGCTATGTAGCCAATGAATTTGTTTAAACAGGTATTTCCTTTCGGTGCTTACTATATGGTTTCCGAATGACCCAGTTTTTAGTTCAGATAATGCCGGAAAATGTGGTAAATTTGAATTTCTTTTCGTTGATCAGGGGTAATTATGTTTGTAGTACGTCACTTTGAGGGAGGATAGTGCCACCGAAAGTGAGACCGTTATTCGCACAGGTCTCGGCGAAAAGTTTTCCATTCTCGATCATTTGTCCCAGACCGTGAGATCTCATTACCTTTTCTATATTTGTGTTATTTGGACCCACATGTGCGTTTAAGTCGCCGGTAACAACTATAATGTCGCCGCTATGTGTGGGTTTTGTTGTACTTGCCAAAAGGCTATGTAGGTATTTTTTGTCTTTGGATTCGGAGACTTCTGCGGAGTCATAAGATTGGATGCATGTAATATTACGTGAACGGGTGCTTAGGCTACCATGTAATAAGAGCCTTCAAGTTGGAATAAGTCTCCATTTATCATTGACTATATTATCTAACCATTGCCTGATGTGCAGACGGCAGGTAAAGGTCGGCATACAAACACTTTCGTTTACCGAATGAAATAATTGCCAGAAATGTCGTTGGGGCCTGATGAGATTGATGTCAACATACTCAGTCATCACCCTTAGCGATGAATGACATTTCTACACCGTAAAGGATGTAGCAAATCATGGTTTCCAGGAATTGAATGTTAGCCTGGCTGTTTGTGTAGATGCAGATTCTTCGGAGGGTAGTGACACTATTTTTCAGTGACCTCGAGTATAGCAGTGATTTCTGCCTAAAACACGCTGTAAAAATCAGGCAGCTAGGAGGAGATATTTGTATGAGTGTGCGGTGATTGGATGGCATATCCTACTTTCTCGTTCAACTTTGATTTTAATATAAATGGCTGGTATCCCCACTAGTTTATTTCAGGTTCGAATACCTGAATAAAATGAATAAAAGACCTAAGACTTCTGGTAATAGGTACGGCATACAGTAGTCCGTTTTTACAGGAACTGGTTTGATGCTGTGTAGTAGTTTAGCATGTCCATGTCCTAGCTTAATGTTCATTGCCTCTAACATTAATTTATGCTGGTCTCTGAATTTTTGTCGAGGAATTCAGAACGTTTTTGTTATGAAGGGACATTCACCGAACAACAATACCATAGAAAAGTACTGCTCTAACTTACTAACTTAGCTGGCACTTGCTTGCTATTGTAAACATTGATTATATGCCGTATGTAGAAAAGTAGGTATTATATGCGCTTCGACATGCGTGTAATGCGCGGTACAAATATTGACTCGGATCTCCACCTAATTGCAGCCAAAGTACGCATGCGATTAAGTAGTGCTAAACACAACAACCGTACTGGGTTATGAAACACCACTCATAGACAATCCCTGAGGAAATTGATGCTGCATACAGGCCAAAACTGCAGCCAATGGCAACGCGTGCAGTGACGCAGCTTTATAATGAGAAGAAGAGGGAGATGACACGCCTCTTAATGCGGAAAAAGCGTCTGTGGAAGAAAAGAAAAAGCCAGGACATTGAAAAAATTTACTTATCGCATACAAGGTCCTGTCTAGTGTGTTATGTGAAAGACTAAAGCCCATTTAAGCGAACCTGATTGGACCTTATCAGTGTGCCTTTAGACCTGGAAATCCACATCCGACCAGATATTCGCACTACGTCAAATCCTGGAGAAGACTCAAGAAATGCAGATCGACACATACCATATGTTTATCAACTACAAAGTTGCATTTGTGTCTAGTGATTAATGAGGACAAAACCAAGTTATTTGTTTCAACGAACAAAGAGTTTACTCGATTGGGGCGATGCGCAGAGGGGTAATCTAACGATCTATTTTTTATTTATTTAAAGCAAATTTATGAAGCAGAATGTTAAAATATTGCTCGGCGAGGCGTAAAAACAAATAATATGATAACTTTCGGGGGGTAGGTGACGGCCGATTTAAAAAAAAAGGATTTTTATAAAAAAAATCCAAAAAAAACCAAAGCCAACCGAACGGAGATTTAGAATGAATAATCAGTAAAATGTTAGAATGTTATGTCCCATATACAAGAAAGGAGATCGTAGTGAATGTAATAACTATCGTGGAATAAGCCTATTACCAATTGCGTACAAGGTCCTTTCAAGCATATTGTGTGAACGTCTAAAGCCAATTGTAGAAAAACTAATTGGACCATATCAGTGCGGCTTTAGACCTGGCAAATCTACGACGGATCAAATATTCACCTTAAGACAAATCCTGGAAAAAACCCATTAAAAGCAGATCGACACCTACCACCTCATTGTCGACTACAAAGCTGCCTTCGACTCTCCGATAAGGAATAGGCTTTATGAGGCCATGTCTGAGTTTGGTATTCCTGCAAAGCTGATTCGACTTTGCAAATGTACCTTAGACAACACCAAATCCTCGGTTAAGATTGGTAAGGATCAGTCTGAACCATTCAACACGGAGAGAGGTCTCAGGCAGGGCGATAGCCTGTCCTGTACACTATTTAATATAGTTATGGAGAAGGTGATGAGAAAGGCTGGTGTCAACATGTCTGGCACCATATTCCACAAAAGCCACATGCCACTAGCCTACGCCGATGATATAGATATCATTGGCCGAAATCTGTGGGACGTTACTGCAGTCTTCTCATCCCTAGAAAAGGAGTCGGCAAAAATGGGTTTAGCGGTCAACGAGGACAAAACAACAATAATGATTTCGACGAACAAAGAGTCCTCTCGATGAGTAAGCAGCGTCAACGTTGAAAATTATTGTTTTGAGGTAGTAGATGAGTTTACCTACCTCGGATCTTCCGTCAATAAGAAAAATAATGTCAGCCAAGAAATTAAGCGGAGAATAATGCTAGCCAATAGATGTTTTTACGGACTTCGGCAGCACTTTAGTATTACCACCTTATCTCGGAATACTAAGAAACAGCTTTACCAGGTGCTAATCTTACCCGTTCTTTTGTATGCTGCCGAATCATGGGTGCTTACGACAACGGACATACAAAACCTGGGAGTATTCGAGAGAAAAGTACTCCGAAAAATGTATGGACCTATCTGTGTCGACGGCGAGTTTCGCCATCGGATGAACCATGAGCTGTATGAGCTTTACCACGACATCGACGTAGCTAAAAGAGTCAGAATGCAACGACTACGATGGCTGGGTCATGTTGGCAGGATGGATGTAAATGCTCCAGCGAGAAAGGTGTTTGAAGACGAACCTGAAGGACGGCGCAGAGCAGGGAGACCCAAACTCCGTTGGAAGGACCAAGTGGTAGGCGATGTGCCACCATCTGGTAGGACTAACTGGAGAACACACGCACATGACCGAAGCGTGTGGAATTGTTTAGTACTTCAGGCCTTAATCTTTTGAACCATGTTTGTAAGTTGGAATGGGTCACTTAAGTAAGTAAGTAATCAGTAAAAATAATCGAAATTCGTGGGAGAAGGACTTTCTCTCGTTGATGATCGTCACATTGTTTATTAGTTTCTTGACTGAAGATCGAGTACAGTTGCACAATTGTGCTTGAATCAAATTCCTCAATATGATTATGGTCGATCCCACCTTCATCTGTAAATTATGTGGGGGTGTTTCTGGTACATCATCTTCGTTGATCACGCTGTAAACAGATCTATATGAATGCAGTTCTCCAGCAATTTGACTTTCTAAAATGAAATTCAAGCTATCTATGTCCTTATTCTTCGTTGAGATTTGTATACTTATGTACATTTTAGTGATGAGTTGTTCCGGCACATTTCTTCGGACTCTTTCGTCCAGCTCAAATCGATTATATTCTTGCTTCCGTTGCAATTCGCAATGAATGCACCACGCATCGAACGATTTGTCGCTGCCATTTACAATGTCTACATCAGATTGCCGCACATAAGCACGTACATGTCTTCGATTAGAACAAATACTTCGTTGTGCACCACCTAGATATTTAAAAAAAAAATTTTGAAGGTGTTGTGCGTACTCGGTGCAAAATGTCGTCAGCCATCTCGTCCTTGTATTTGTCCCACAATGCGGTCGGATTCGACGGATGGAATGTGATTCCGACTATCACCGACCATGTACGAGTTTGAATCGCGAAAACTGCAAAATTTCATCGATAAAAAGTATTTTTTTTTTGCGTTTTTCCGGAATATTCCGAGTGTTTTGCAAAGAATTTTCTATTTTACAAAAAAGCAAATTTTCGATTTTTCCAATTTCCCCATTTTTTCGGAGGACTTTCTTAAAAACCTTCCCATGGCAATTACGAGGTTTTACATGAGAGCATTTGCCAGTTTTAGGGATGAAAACCACCTTGGATTGCTTCCAATTTTTGAGAATTACTTCCAGCATGACACAGCACCTGAAAATTACTTCCAGTCATCTACATGTACAAGGTGGGTAAAAAGATATCACCCTATTGGAAGATGCTCTTTTTTTGCAATTGGCCGACAATGTCTAGACAGATGTAGAATACAAGTGAACAAGCCATGGAGCGATGTGTGTTGGCGCAGCGCGAATTCCGCCACCGATTTCCTGGCCGTCCGACACCGACTGACCGTAAGTGGCCGTTTGGCACCGAATATCCAAGAGTAATGCACGAGAAGCCATTGCACCTGCTCAAAGTGACTGCATGGTGCGCTGTTCACGCTGCAGAAGTCATCGTGACATTTTTTCCTACAGTGGTCGGTACGCGCTATAGGGTCATGTTAACCTGTTTTTTTCTGCCGCAACTGGACGAATTAGGACTGGAGGGCATGTGATTCCACAGGACGGAGCACCGGCACACACTGCTCGAATCACAACCGACATTCTCAAGGCGGCGTTTCCGGCTCGCCTCATCTCTCGTTTTGGCGATTTGCAATGGCCCGAAAGATCGCCCGATTTAACCATACTAAACAATTTGCTTATTATCCTAGAGTGGATAGATTGTAAAGAAAGTATTACACGAACAAAAAAAATGTAGTGCAGTCTGGTATAATATTTGTAAAGCATATGAATCCTAGCGAAAAAAATATGAAATAATTCTTTCTATTCACTATCGAGTGAACTGTATTTAAGTTATTCGGACTTCCTTATATTAATTTCTTACCTTACCTTACATTTCTGGCTGATGACAAATGTTCAAGTTATCGTTGGGAAATTAATTGTCTAGGAGAATCCCGAAAGATTCTTCGTACAATAACGTTCATGTTCCGGTGAGTCTTTAGAAAGTAAGTACCTATCGCCCTCTATGGATTCACATAAGTTGCGTCATGACTCCTCCTTAGCCTTCCCACTTCATTCATTCTTATACATATTAAAACTATTTTTGTAAATATCCCCATCACGTTAATAGCTGCTAGCTTTGGCTTTACGAATATATCGCATAACAGACGATTTTAGATCCCGAAATTTTTCTTCAAAAGACTATTCGATAAAAAATTACAATGCATTAATTGAATACCTGTTTTAGTGCTTACTTACTTTTTGTTTCGTTCTGCAAATAAGTATATGTATGCCCTCAAGAAAATTTGAGTATTCATGTGTTTTCAGAAGCAGTCGATTTTTTCTACATCTTGTTTATAACCATCATATCGATATCTTCATTCATAAATTCTCCGTTTCAATTATCCACCGGAAATTGTTGTCATCGTATCCCCCCGCTGTCAAGCAATGGTGACATACAACCACATACCATCACCAACATTCGAAATTTTCATACACTGTGACAATTTCGCAATTTCGAATACCAAAAAAAAACATTCAATTTAAAATTGCTCTCAATTCAATAAAATATGTGATAAACATTTCGTAATAAAAAATTGCTAAGAGGAGGAATGCAAAAGAGACTAAGAAGCAATCAAATTGGACTGCCAATGTTTATTTAAAAACGTCAAGCAAATATTTGACATTCAACTTGTTACCTTTTGATGTATAACGGGCCACGAGTAACATAAGAATATATGTATGTATGTGAAATCATTACGTGCCACAAAAAACGTTGTAGGGAAAATTTAAAGATATACAGAAGAGTAAGACAAAAAACGTTGCTATTTATGAATTCTTTACTGATTTTTTAAAACATACAGCTGCAATAAATAAATGGAAGAATAATAAAGCAATATGAAACACATCGACGACTTTGTGCCCTATACTTACTAACTTCAAATCGATATTAAATTACTAGTGGGCCCGGCAATGCTTCGCTATTGCATATTAACTTGTAATATATTTCACATTTCTTACTATCCTAAATGCTATATAAACGCTATATATTTATATATTTGTAGGTCAATAGAGTACTTTGAAGACAATACTTAAGCTCGACAACAATATGTTGAGTTAATTACCTTATGTAACTAATTTCAAGTAACTCCTTAACATGGAAGTTAACCAATTAAGTTTTATTGTTTTAAAATCTAAATATCATAGCCTCTATAACGATAGTCATATCTATAGTGCCGACATGTAGATTAACTTTGTTCTGTATGTGGGGCAAAACCCCACTTCTTTTACAAATAGGAAACAGGCATTCTGCTAAAAATCAAAATTAAATTTTTGTTTTTACCTGTAGTAGTGGGAACCGTCTGTATACTAACTATCTCTTAAGGCGTAAAAACACTTTTGTCATGGCTTCTCCGCCTATTGACCGCATGTGAAAATTTCGTTTGAAGATTCATGCCTTTAGACATAAAATCATCTTTTGCCATGTCTTCTTCTCCCACGGATCAAGAATATTCCCGAATACTATCTTTGTATTGAACTCGTATTACCATTTTTTGAGATAATTTCGTCACCAAACGTTTGGCTTAACAAAGCGCTGGTCTCACGCGCTGTATGGCTTGTTACGCCGTCGTGTTGGAACCATATCTTCTCCCAATGATTTGCAATGACATGAGAAATAACAAAATCAATTGATGATCCACTGGTTCTTCCACCAGTTGGATCTTATATAGATGTAGGTCTAGATCTTTCCTCAGCATTTGCAGAGACCTAGTTGCTGAGAACGGCGTCGGTTCGATAAATTCGCACTTACTTCTACAGCGTCGACATACTATAAAAATTCAAATTGTGCCCCAATCAAACAAAAGGTGTTTTCCAGTCCAACTCCAATGAATATTTTTTAATTTTTCTATCTATAGGATTTTTTACCGATTCGCTCTCCTGAAAAGTAATTGAAAAATGGTAATAGTATACCAGAATCGAAATCTACGATGAATTCTAAGAAAATTCCACTAACAAAGTATGTGTCTAAAACCAATTGGTAGTTCGCGCTGAGAAGCATGAAGATTTCAGGTCGAAAACTTCAGACCGATGCGCGGCTCTAAATTTGAGCTACCATTCCGATGCTTGGAGACCAAGACGAATAGAATGATATATTTTTGACATTGTTTGGAATGCCGTCCAATATTCTGCGCCATAACTTTTTAACCAATACATAGGTTTGCTTCTGTAATACCTCATTTAGTTTTTTAGTTAGAATTACGCAGAAGGTCTCAACAAATATATATCTGAAGTTTAAGGTTTGTGCTCATGTAAAACCAAAAAAAAATCTCAATCTGAAACCTTCATACTTCCCAGCGCAAGTTAGGAAGTGTTTTTAGACATAAAAATTATTGGTGAAATTGGCGAAAACGATCAAACTATTCCTATGGCGGTTATAACTGATTATTTTAAAAGAGGTGTGGCACAGCCCACTTTCACGCTTACTGTAATTCATACTGTAACAACAACATATGTAACAAATCACATCTTCATACCTCTGATAGTTCATGAGATATAGCCTTTTTACTTTCAAATTATGTGGGTTACAACCAAGTACAGCCAGAGACTATCAACAGGTCATCAGTATCACTTTCTAAAAATATCGTATATATCGGTCTATTAGAAAATCAGTCAAAACGTGGCACCGCCCACTTCCTTCCTGGTAGTTATTAATTCTGCTTCAACAACATATATACCAAATCTCATCTTCATAACTCTGATGGTTCATGAGATATAGCCCTTTTAATTTCCAAGTTGTATGGGCGGTGCCACGCCCTTTTATCCAATCACAACCAAATGTAGCCAGGAACTATATACAGGTCAACAGTACCACCTGGCACCGCCTACTTCCACCCTGTCTGTAATTAGTAATGCTCCCACAACATATGTACCAAATCTCATCTTCATACCTATGATAGTGCATGAGATATAGCCCTTTCGAGTTTCAAGTTGTATGGGTGGTGCCACGCCCCTTTATCCAATCACAACCAAATATAGCCAGGGACTATCAACAGTACCACTTGGTAAAATTTTCGTATGAATCGGTCTATTAGAAAAGCCGTTAGAGCGATTTCGTGGCACCGTCCACTTCCACCCTGGCTATAATTAATACTGCTCCAACAACATATGTATATCAAATCTCATCTTCATACCTCTGATAGTTCAAGAGATATATCCCTTTTGATTTTCAAGTTGTATGGGCGGTGCCACGCCCCTTTGTCCAATAGCACCGAATTGTAAATCTAAACCAACCGGGGCGCCACCCAAACGCATACAAAACCAGTACAGAAATTTCAGTAAGTTAAACTGACTGATAAATACCATCACCCAATATAATATATTGTTCAAGTCTTGAGTTATTGAAAATAATCGATTTGTAATTAAAACCAGTTAGAAAGTTTCAGTCGGGCAACCCGACTTACATTTACCTTTACCCTCAGTAAAACAAATAATTTTCTATTTTATTGATATTATTACTCGATTTCGAAATTGGGCGGAGTGGTACATTTATATGGGAGGTACGTGAAGGGGTGTGTTTAGGCTCCAGATTTATTCTCCATAACTTTATCCTGTTATAGCTTTACTAAATACAGAATTTGCGCACGATTGCGTTGGGTGTACTGATATTATTACTACATCCCAAAAGGAAAGGTACATTTGTATGGGAGGTACCATAAAGGGCGTGTCTAGACTTCCAATTTTTTCTCCAAAACTTTATCCTGCTTAAACTACAAAATACAGAATTTGGGCACGATTGTGTCGAGTGTATTGATATTATTACCCTATTTCTAAAGTGGGCGGAGTGGTACATTTGTATGGGAGGTACCAGAAGGGGCGTGTCTAGACTTCCAGATTTTTTCTCCAAAACTTTATCCTGCTTAAACATTACAAAATACAGAATTTGGGCACGATCGCGTTAGGTCTTTTAATAATATTAATCGATTTCTAAAGTGGGCGGTACCAGATGTGTATGGGAGGTACCAGATGGGGCGTGAATAGACTTCCAATTTTTTTTCTCTAAAACTTTATCTTGTTATAGCTTTACTCAAAATAGAATTTGGGTACGATCACGTTTAATTTATTGATATTATTTCTCCATCTCTATAGTGGGCGGAAAGGTAGATTTGTATGGGAGGTACCAGAAGGGGCGTGGCTAGGCTTTCAAAATTTTTTCCAAAACTTTATCCTGTTATAGCTTTACTAAATACAGAATTTGGGGACGATCCCGTAGGGTGTATTGATATTATTACTCGATTTCTAAAGTGGGCGGAATGATGTATTTGTATGGGAGGTACCAGAAGGGGCGGGGCCATGTAGCCCATTTGCAATACCGTAAGTAGTTTTGAGAAAATAATAACTCGTGCAAAATTTCAAAATATTTGGTTGCGTCTTTCGAAAGTTATCGTGCGAACCAGCCGGACAGCCACCCGACAGACAGACAGACAGACAGACAGACAGACAGACGGACATGGCTCAAACGACTTAAAAAGTCATGAATCGAATTTGGTTCAAAGAAACCTAGGGTCTAATGTGACTCCTTCTATGTGTTACACTTTTGGGTCGTATCAAATGATATATACCTTCATCCCTACGGGTGATGGTATAAAAATTGATGCAAATCGGTCCAGCCGTTTAGGAGGAGTTCAGTGACAACACACGTATAGTAGAATTTATACATAAAGATTATGGCATGTAACTTGACAAAACGAATGATGCAGAACTTCTTCTTTTTGGGGCTACTTTCACGTGCAGTTCTCAGAATTGAGCAGAAAAATGTTGTACTGTGTAAGTCAACAAACATCACATAGTTATGTATATGTAGGCTTAGGTTTTGATGGACAACAAGGACCTTTGTAACTAAAAAGGAAGATTCGGAAATATTGTTTGCGAAATATTTTTTTGTTTACCTATCAGGATAGTTCGCTACTGGTGAGTCATTTAGCAACACATCAGACCAAACTTAAATTAACTGCTATAGGGTGTACGTACAACCAAACTAAACATGCTGCTTCGCTTGCAAAATTCCCAAAAATTGACTGACAGTTAAATGTCATACTGCCGCTTGTCAGCTTTGTAGTCAATCCAAAACAGCTCAGCTCATCATCAGCCACATGATTTTAATTTAACAATGACAGCAAAGGCACCCAACAGTAGCCATAGCAGCATCGTTATCATCATTCTGATCATCATCACATTCATTGCCAGTGTCATCACCATCATTGGCCACTACAGCGAGTCAGTGCGTCAGTCTTCACATGTCATTATTGAATATTTTTGGAAAGCTGTCACTATGGTATTATAATTTTCGTTTTGTTAGCAATTTATGTGCACCATTGTGGTACCTACATAAATCTTCTGCTAAACCATTTTTGTTGCAAATTGTGGAAGTTTACACACCGGTGAACTACAACCACTCGTAGTTATACAACATGTTGAAGGTTAAAGTAAAATATGCCGCACTGGACGAAGTAACAAAAGACAATCGCATAATGAGATGAACGTTTTTGTTGTTGTTGTTGTTGTCTCTGTTCGATTTCTGTAAACTTCCTTCGTTTGATTATCCATCCAAACAAACCTACCTACCAGTCATCCATCTATCCATCCAATCAAGCATGTTAGTCATTCATCCATCCATCCAACGATCGATCCATCCATCCATCCATCTATCCATCTGAAAAAGAGGAGGCATTCATTGTGTCCCTTCATTGTTGAAGGATTAAATCCCCTCAAAAACATAATAAACGACCGCTCAATTTACATACAATGACCATCATCATCAACTTCAACATGAATGTCATGTGTCTTTTGTTGATGACCAGAAGGGAGGCCCATCATCATCCGCATTACGAGAACGTCCGTCCAAGTATCCGCATTTCTTACAGTGGGGGGAAATAAATTCGCACACAACCGATTTCATTATATGTGTCAACTTTTATATAACAGCTCCTAGCAAAAAAAAAATGTAAGTGGTTTGTAGAGCAGAACTTTTTCATTACACATTTTTCAGCTCATTGATTTGGGACATAATTCTGAGAACTGCACGTGAAAGCTGCTCCAAAAAGAAGAAGTTTTGAATCATTCGTTTTGTCAAGTTACATGCCATAATAATTTAATATCGATTTGAAGTAAGTAAGTACCGTATAGGGGAATTTGTCACGTGTTAGGGTCCTTTGTTTGACATAACTCGAGAACCACTAGTCCGATTTAGCTGATACAAATTTAAATTTTTAAAGAATTACAATTCCTTTAATCTGTTCATATAACGTTTCCCTACATAAGCAACAGTTTCACTTTTCCATTCATCAAATGATTTTTAACTGGGTTTATTTTGTAGCAGTTACAATAAAACTGTTGTACTCCGTGTCATATGATTTACGTGTAATCCTACTTATGATAATCATACGCCACCATATAATAATGTAACAAAAGAGCCTAAAACGGGACAAATTCCCCTACACGGTACTTACTTACTTCAAATCGATATAAAATTATTATGGCATGTAACTTGACAAAACGAATGATAAAGAAGTCCTCCCTTTTAGGGCTACTTTCGCGTGCAGTTTTCAGAATTCAGTCCCAAAATCATGTTTTGTACTATGATTCTTTCAAAATAAGTTTTCAATAATGGTGAGCAGTTCAAATATTTTCTAGCAATTGTATCCAACTACAGATACGTTCTCACGATTAATGAATGAAATCTTTTATACATACAATTCATCACATCTTGCATATGTCTGTTCTTGGCATGATGATCACGCGACTATCATTAGAGGGACCAGGATTCGAGTCATGTCACAGTTATCTACATTTCTTTCATAAGCTGTCACCTCGAAAGAGTCTCAAACTGCTGACGTTCAGCTGTAGGTCCCATAAAGTGTAGGCAGCAGTAACAGAAATTCATCTATCAGTAGCCGCACGTAGAAAAGAATTCCAAGCACTTCGGTATTTTGCGCTCCATACATAGTTAGTCACACCTGGTCAGTGCTCGAAAAGTCGCAGTAACATCCTACAATCCACGGCCAATGATATCTATATCATCGGCATACGCGAGCAACATGTGACTTTTGTTAAAGATGATAATCTTCATTACGTTGTTATAGAGATCGCAGGACAGACTATCGCCTTGTCTAAAGCCTCGCTTGGTAGAAAATGGCTCTGTCAGATTTTTGCCAATTTTCACTGAAGACTTCGTGTCAGTCAGTGTCATTACGCAAAGTCGTATTAGCTTCTCGGGGATACCAAACTCAGCCAAAGCAACCAACAATTTCTGTCGTATTTGACTGTCGAATGCAGCTTTGTAGTCGATGAACAGATGGTAGGTGTCGGTCTGCATTTCTTGGGTCTTCTCCAGGATTTGTCGTAGTGTGAATATTAGGTCTAAAGCCACGGTGAAAAGGTCCAATTAGGTTCACCAGAATGGGCGTTAGTCTTTCACATAACACACTAGACAGGACCTTGTGTGCGATAGGTAAAATGCTAATCCCGCGATAGTTTGTACACACGCTTGGAGCGCCTTTTTCAAGCACGGGTCATAGAACACTCAGATTTTAATCATCAGGCATGCATTCTTTGAGCCAAATCGTGCTCATGAGCTGGTACATGCATTTTACCAGCTTCTCGCCGCTGGCTTTGAAAAGCTCTGCCGGCATTCCATCGGCTCCCGTAGCTTTATTATTTTTAAGCCTTGCGGTCGCCGTGCTGATCTCTTTTTGGCTCGGTGGTGGATAATGTACCCTGTCGTCTATGATTGGTGTGATTTCGTAACTTATGCCGCCTTCGGAAACGAGTAGACATTGAAAGTGTTCACTCCATATTTTTAGCACACTCTGAGTGTCGTTGACCAAATTTCCGTCTCTGTCCTTACAGGTGGGGATCCCTGTTTCAAAACCTTTGATTTTAACTCTTTGTTAGAACTTGCGGACCTCACCTCTATCGCTGTCGTTTTCGATATCCTGGCTGTCCCTTTTCTTATTTTCTTGAAGAACACAAAGAGTTACCAATATATAAAATTGTTAATTCACAATAACGCAACATGTTATCACTTACCTTTTTCATCTGATGTAAAGTAAAATTAAATATTCTCCCATTGTAACGTCCGCTCGTTCGTCTGTCTATTCTTCCATCTATCTCCTTATGTATATCGTATACATACTCGAGACTCAAAAGATGTTTGTTTGTTTGCCTTTGTGGCAGCTACTGGATCTACGCATTATGCGAGTGATGGTAGTTGGGACACTTGATCTCTTGACGTTTTGAATGTTTTGCTTACCGATTGCGTTAACATTTTGTAGCAACATCACAGTCGGTTGCATGCAAGCCGAACAATCCCAACAACCCCAAAAACAGTCACTCACTCAGTCATTCAGTCATCAGTTGGGAAATTGAGGCCTCTCTCACATGTACTGGCCACAGGAGTGACACTGTCGGGAAGAGTTGCAGTAGGAAGTACCCTAGTGTACCTACATGCGCTGGAGGAGTATCTGTCTCTTGTCACCGTCGTCGTCGCTACGTTCAGTCGTTATTGTAGTTGCTGTTGCTGTTCGTCGTGGATTGACACAAAGATTGACAACATGTCGTTGGTTGGTTGAAACCTTTGATTGACATGAGTAATCAACCAACAGAAATGTCAACATTCAAGAAGAGACCCAAACCGCAAAGAATGATGAATATCAATGTTAAGATTTAATCCAAACTGCAATACACGCAACACGACAACGGCAACAGAAGCAGCTTTAGTTATCAAATGAATATAGCAGTAGCCGATGTTTGAACACAAAGAGTTACCATTTAAAGTTAAGTCAATATACATAAATTCAATCAAGAATAAAAGAAACACACATACACAAAAGAGTTGTAAGATTTACGTTTTGCTCAGATTTAAAACGCATGTTGCACGTTGTGGGCATCACTTGTACAATCATTTCGAGGCTGTAAAGTGGAACTAAAGTATATTAAGTTCGTTAATAGGTAAACAACATAAACTGCGCTACCATCATAAGAAGTTTTAGCGGGTTGTTACTTACTTTATTGTTCTAACAGCTGACAGTCAATATCGCGGCATGCATAACGAATTCCTTAAGGAATCCAGGGACATTGCTCTTTTCCAAGATCTGAGTTAAGTAGTAAATGTTTACAACCAATGACGAAGGGAATCGTTGTGACACTACAACACACTGTTATAACCAGGGTAACCGGAAATATGCCCTAAAAATCGTGTTTTATGCGCATAAAATATGACCTGAAAAATGGCAATATATGTCCTTAAAATCAACAAAAACATGCTCTAAAAAATAAATTTTTTTCATATGGATTAGAAATATTTTAATTTAAAGTAAAAAAACAGCTTAAAAATAAAAAAAAAACAAAATTTTTTTACATTCAGAATTTGCAAGTATTTTTGGTAAATTTACATACACAAATGTTGAGAAAGAACAATAAAATAGAAATAAATATTTAAGTATTATTATTTAAGGAACAATTAAAAAAATATCACATGAATTTATTTAACATTAAAGTAACAAAAATCTTAAACCATGTTTTTTTAAGTATCACGGTGTTTTTGTATGTTGAGCATCTAATTTGAGATTGTTGTTGCAATAAACTACAAAATATTGAGATAAATTATCGAACAAAAAATTTTGTCTAGAATGATCTTTCGACATCCACAGATGTAATTGGAGCGAATTTAAGGGACAGTATTTCCTTTACTTCATATTTTGATGTTAATGTTGGCGCAGATCCACACAATTCTTTACAAATACTTTGCACTTCTTCCAAGCCAACGTTTTTTGATATACATAATTTGATTCAATTTTGTTTACTATTAAATGGAGCTTTTAAAAATACCTTCTTCACATTAGCAATAGTTTTATTTATGTTTTCATATAAATTCCTAATACATTCACACAATCGATGGACACCATGAGCAATACATGTTACATGCGTTACTCTCGGATAAAATGCCCCACTATAGCTTTTGCAGCCTTTACCATGTATGGAGCTGCATCCGTCACAAAAAGCAAAACATTATTCTTATTGAAGTTGACGTCCCGATTTTTGATGGCGTCGTCCCACAGTCGAGAAATTGTTGAGTAATTAGCCCTTTCCAAGGCTGCTGTATGTAGTAACAATTTCTCACTTGCAATTTCAAAAATACACCTGCTAAAATTTTTGACACATTTCTGCCTGTTGCATCTATAGTTTCATCGATTGAGATCCATAGAAAATGATTTTTTAGCTTTGCTCGTATATTGTCCATGCAGTGATTGTATACATTTTTTAAATGTTTAGTTCGAAGAACTGTTTCGGATGGCACTTGGTAGTCCGTGTATTCCTCAAATAGTGTTCTTATATTTTGATTTCTCATTTTGCAAAGTGGAATGTCAGCAGACACAAAAGCTCGGCACATTTTTTCTTGAAAATCGTATTCTTTTACGAGTCTACCGGAAAATTCTGGCAACAATAATTGTTTGGTCTGCATATTTTCTCTTCTATGACTTAGTTGAATATGTTTGCCGCTTTCCACATGTTGCTTCACTTGAAATCTGCGATCTGCTGCAGATTTTAGATTATAGGGGAATCCAGCATCAGCTCGTATGTCAGGAAACTTTTCTACAACCGCATTTATTATACCATCACCCTTAGGGATGAGGGTATATACCATTTGATACGACCCAAAAGTGTAACACATAGAAGGAGTCACTTCAGACCCTAGGTTTCTTTGAACCAAATTCGATTCATGACTTTCTAAGTCGTTTGAGCCATGTCTGTCTGTCTGTCTGTCTGGTGGCTGTCCGGCTGGTTCGCACTATAACTTTCGAAAGACGCAACCAAATGTTTTGAAATTTTGCACGAGTTATTATTTTCTCAAAACTACTTACGGTATTGCAAATGGGCTACATGGCCCCGCCCCTTCTGGTACCTCCCATACAAATACATCATTCCGCCCACTTTAGAAATCGAGTTATAATATCAATACACCCTACGGGATCGTCCCCAAATTCTGTATTTAGTAAAGCTATAACAGGATAAAGTTTTGGAAAAAATTTTGAAAGCCTAGCCACGCCCCTTCTGGTACCTCCCATGGAGAAATAATATCAATACATCAAACGTGATCGTACCCAAATTCTATTTTTAGTAAAGCAATAACGGGATAAAGTTTTGGAGAAAAAAATTGGTAGTCTATCCCCGCCCCATCTGGTACCTCCCATACAAATCTGGTACCGCCCACTTTAGAAATCGATTAATATTATTAAAAGACCTAACGCGATCGTGCCCAAATTCTGTATTTGTAAAGGTTCAAGCAGGATAAAGTTTTGGTGAAAAAATCTGGAAGTCTAGACACGCCCCTTCTGGTACCTCACATACAAATGCACCACTCCGCCCACTTTAGAAATAGGGTAATAATATCAATACACTAGACACGATCGTGCCCAAATTCTGTATTTTGTTATATTATAACAGGACAAAGTTTTGGAGAAAAAATTGGAAGTCTAGACACGCCCCTTATGGTACCTCCGATACAAATGTACCTTTCCGTAAATGTACCTTTCCGCCCACTTTAGGGTTGTAGTAATAATATCAGTACACCCAACGCAATCATGCTCAAATTCTGTAATTAGGAAAGCTATAACAGGATAAAGTTATGGAGAATAAATCTGGAAGCCTAACCACACCCCTTCTCGTACCTCCCATACAAATGTACCACTCCGCCCACTTTCGAAATCGAGTAATAATATCAATATAATAGAAAATTATTTATTTTACTTAGGGTAAGGGTATGTGTAAGTCGGATTGCCCGACTGAAACTTTCTAACTGGTTTTAATTACAAATCGGTTAATTTCAATAACACAAGACTTGAACAATATCTTATATTGGGTGATGGTATTTATCAGTCAGTTTAACTGACTGAAATTTCTGTACTGGTTTTATTGTAGATTTGTTTGTGGCTTAATCCTAAAACCCAAGACATCGTTGTATAGGTCTCAAGGAGTACTATATTTGTCTTATAAGTGTCGCTGACGTATGACATAAATTTGTAGTAAAGAAATGTGTTTCCCCTTAACCAAGGTAAAATATCTTGTTCTCCGCTTCTTTTCCTTTGCGACTCAATTGTATCCACCCCCCTGGTGAAAAGGAAAACAATTTTTTTTGATTATTTCTCAAGGTGATTTTTAATATTTGCCCTCGACTTTGAAAAAAAATTTTTGTGACCCGGTAAACAACACACTATTATAACATTGTGCGACAGCAGGGGTTCAGCTAACCATAAAAGTTAATATCGTTAAAAAAATGTATACGTGTTCCGGAGTTTCGCTGGGCCAGGTCTAGAAATCAAGATACATATACCTATTTAAAGTTAATTAGTATCGTGTAGAGGGCTATGCATTTTATGCGTCATTTTCGTTCCTTTTGACAATATAAAAGTCCTAATATCGAACAAAAAAATATATGTATACGAAATAATTTGTCGGAATTATTGGTTGTTCCTATAAGATTTGAAGTTTGTCATATGGATGTAAGTCTGATACATTTTTTGTACCCTTTTCATTGTAGGGGACTTTATTGTCGAATTGATCAGTACATAAGTTGACCGTATTTTTTTTTTCTCCACTTTAAATGACTGTCAACGCAGCAGCCGTGACATTTTAAACATCGGCCTAACACGTAGACTTTAAGTTTCTCTTTCAGTTTGTTTTAATCATTAAGAAAAAAATTCTCAAATTCAATAAAAATTTTCCCCAAACCAAGTTTTCATTGTATTGTCCCCGATTGCTTCACCTCTTTTCACTGAGACCGACGAAAAACGAACAAAATGAATTGTAATGTGATGTCATTTTGTCAGCGTGATTGACGGGCAAATGTTGCTGATATTGACACATAAATATTGTTGTCTTCGATTTTGATACAGCACAAAGTTGCTCATTCATTATTCTGCGTTGCTGATGGTATAGTGGATTATTGATTTTTGGGATTATTGCATTGCAAGGGTTTGCTTGATGGTAGACAATTGTAAATTGTTCTTTTAGTATGATAATAAATTTTGCCTTCAGTTTAATGAGTTTTGTTTAAATTGGTGGTTATCTCACCGGTAATATCATTAAGTGATGTGAAATATAAGTTTTCAGATCAAAATTAAACGAGTGCATTCTAATAAAATTGCCTATATAGGAATTCGAGTTGATACAACTTAATCATGCAAGTAAACCACACCGTAAGTACTGTTGTACAATTTTTGCTGATTTGTTTATATCATGTTTTAATGCCTTAGCTGTGTTAAATAATGATTTGGCTTCCCCATGTAGGTAAAGTTTAATTTTTATCATGTGCTTTAATTGGTATTTTAGTGTGGCAAGGATATTTTAAATTTTAGCAAATTGACAGTATAAAATTAATTTTATATAATACCAGCTGACCCAGCAGACTTCGTTCTTTATCTAAAATGACCTATGATATGTATTAGCTTTTTAAGCAGTCATTAGAAAAGTAAGCATTCGTAGAAACTTAGATGACACTCGCTTTTGTAGTCCTGCACATTACTGCATTGTGATGCAGTCACGTTAAGTAGCACATCCTAAACCAAGTTTTAGGCCGGTAATAGCTTATTAGGTAGGAAATTACTTCTACAGCTTGTGAAGTTTCATTGTTACTGTAATATTACTTTAGGAAGATATAAATTGAGAAAGGATTATTTTGTGTCTGTGATTTCACACCTATTGCTTTGACGACGCCTAATTCTGTTTGGATTTTGCATAGTCAGTGTTATAAATGCAAAGGAATATATTTTTTCCGATATATATCGTCGTTATACTGCGGACCAACTCTTCTTCTGTGTGAAATGGACTTTATGATGCAAAAGTCATATTCTATGCCCTGTAATAAAATCTCATTTCAATTTAAGGTAGTTTTGTAGTTAATATATAAAATTATAGAGCAATTCCATATGAAAGCGATCACCTTTTGGACGACCCCTCTCCGATTTTAAAATAAATAGTCTCAATCGATTGCCCAGCAAAAAATAATGTACCTACATATTTTTTTTTTTTTTATAGTGACTGGTTTAGTGGTGGTGTACACCACTGTGATGTGACAAAATTGAAGAATTCTTCATAAGGGACCTCATTGAAAGTTGTTTTAAAAAAAACTACTAAAGCGATCGCAACGAGTGATAGCTCGTTGGAAAGGTATTGAATCAGGCTTTAATTGAAAAATAAGATTTTCCTAATTTTTCTCAGAAATTTACCTTTTTTCCCATGAAAATTAAATTTTCCGATTTTCCACAGAAGCTCCTAAATTTTCCGGCTAATTTTATTTTTTTTGGATTCCTCATAATTTTTGCTTTAAGAATCAGCAATAAAAAAATGGGCCCCGACTCCTTGTTCGGACAGGAGAAGAGCATTTAAGAGACCACCTTGTTCTCATTGTTTTTATATTTTTTATAATTGAATTATTTTGAATTATTTAATATTATTTTATTTTATTATTAAAAATACATTTTAAAAATTATTTTACAGTTAAAAATACATTTATGAAGAAAAAATCAATTTTTTTTAAGAGCCCCAAGTTGAGTGTGTAGTGAATATGGTCCGCCTGCCTTCACAAGATCGCACAGTGGTTCCTTTTTGGTTTTTTTTGAAATTAATTCTGTAACTTTTGAACGGTATCTTGATGAAATTTAAAATAGTTAAAGCTGGGGTGTTTTCGAGATGATTTGGCTCCCTAGGGAGTGTGGGGGCCACTGCGTGTCCCTCCAAAGTTGGTCACCTCGGGTGTTTCAAAATTTCAAATGCTTGAGGAATGTGCATTTATGTACCGATTTAAAAGATTTTTTGCATTTGGATAGTGCGTCGAAAAACTTTCAAAAAACATGCTTACATGTACATGTTATCTCATTTAGGTCAAGAGATATTTGAGAAAATAAATAAAATTGTGTAATTTTTGGACGAATTTAATTTAGTATTTTTAAGGGTGTGAGCTCAGTTGTTACTTGATTTTAAAGATATTTATATCGTTAGTTAACTTATAAAATTCTGAATGAAATTGCTGAAAAAATAATTCAAATATTTTGTTCCAATCAAAAGTTATAAGCACCGCAAGTAAAAGTTTCCAAAAAAAGGCCTATTTTTACTGTTTTTTTGCAAAAAGGCGACTATATTATTTCGTTTGTAAAAAAAAAATTTCTTCCGGGAGGTGGCAATTTCTTTATTACTCCTCATAGAAATGTTGATGCAGATGCATTTAATGTTAAATTTGAATCAGTTCAGCAAAAAGATTCCCCGGCAAGGGAAGTCAAAAATACCCCATTTTTGAAAAAAAAAATTTTTGTTTTTGAAAATTCTCAACATCCCTGCCATAAACAAAGACAGTGTGGCCATTTTAGTAAAAAATTAGGAATTTTGGAACATATTTTCCCCGTATTGGGAATTTGGGTAGTTTGATGTAAGATATGGCAACATATTGTTATTCGTTTTTTTAAGGACAATTTTATGTACATTATTCCAAAATTTCGTTTAGACATTTCAGTCCGTTTGGATTTTACGCTATTTTTCATATAAGATATTATTTCTCCATAAAATACGTTTTGACCAAATTTTTGACTTCCCTTGCCGGGGAATCTTTTTGCTGAACTGATTCAAATTTAGCATTAAATGCATCTGCATCAACATTTCTATGAGGAATAATAAAGAAATTGCCACCTCCCGGAAGAAATTTTTTTTTACAAACGAAATAATATAGTCGCCTTTTTGCAAAAAAACAGTAAAAATAGGCCTTTTTTTAGTAACTTTTAGTTGCGATGCTTATAACTTTTGTTTGGAACAAAATATTTGAATTATTTTTCAGCAATTTCATTCAGAATTTTATAAGCTAACTAACGATATAAATATCTTTAAAATCAAGTAACAACTGAGCTCACACCCTTAAAAATACTAAATTAAACTCGTCCAAAAATTACACAATTTTTTTATTTTCTCAAATATCTCTTGACCTAAATGAGATAACATGTACATGTAAGCATGTTTTTTGAAAGTTTTTCGACGCACTATCCAAATGCATCTTTTAAATCGGTACATAAATGCACATTCATTTGAAATTTTGAAACACCCGAGGTGACCAACTTTGGAGGGACACGCAGTGGCCCCCACACTCCCTAGGGAGCCAAATCATCTCGAAAACACCCCAGCTTTAACTATTTTAAATTTCATCAAGATACCATTATCCGTTCAAAAGTTACAGAATTAATTTCAAAAAAAACCAAAAAGGAACCACTGTGCGATCTTGTGAAGGCAGGCGGACCATATTCACTACACACTCAACTTGGGCCTCTTAAAAAAAATTGATTTTTTCTTCATAAATGTATTTTTAACTGTAAAATAATTTTTAAAATTTATTTTTAATAATAAAATAAAATAATGTTAAATAATTAAAAATAATTCAATTATAAAAAATATAAAAACAATGAGAACAAGGTGGTCTCTTAAATGCTCTTCTCCTGTCCGAACAAGGAGTCGGGGCCCATTTTTTTATTGCTGATTCTTAAAGCAAAAATTATGAGGAATCCAAAAAAAATAAAATTAGCCGGAAAATTTAGAAGCTTCTGTGGAAAATCGGAAAATTTAATTTTCATGGGAAAATTTAATTTTCATGGGAAAAAAGGTAAATTTCTGAGAAAAATTAGGAAAATCTTATTTTTCAATTAAAGCCTTATTCAATACCTTTCCAACGAGCTATCACTCGTTGCGATCGCTTTAGTAGTTTTTTTTAAAACAACTTTCAATGAGGTCCCTTATGAAGAATTCTTCAATTTTGTCACATGACAGTGGTGTACACCACCACTAAACCAGTCACTATAAAAAAAAAAAAAATATGTAGGTACATTATTTTTTGCTGGGCAATCGATTGAGACTATTTATTTTAAAATCGGAGAGGGGTCGTCCAAAAATTTGCCAATTTTGATCGTTTTCATATGGAATTGCTCTATATAAAAACACAAGCGAACATAAACTTTTATCATCAATAACTCAGAAACACAAAAAGTGTAGTTGGTCATCTACACAGTATACAGACGATAGGTTGCCACGCCCACTAATCTAATCACGTCGTAATAAGTTTAAAAGTTCTCATTAGTACACCAAATATATGTTGACAACTTTACACATTGTATAAAATGACTACCACGCCTATTGTTTGAAAAATTTCTCATATAGGGTGGGGCTTAAAAATTTAAAAACTCTCGTTTATATATTTTTCTTAATTTGTTTTTTAGATTATATAAATGACGCCTGGAAAATAAATTTTGGATAATATCACAACTGAACAAAGAACCGAATAATCGAATTTTATTGTTTTACTACCTTACCCGGCAAACTTTGTTCTGCCATACAATTTTTTGTTATAGTTAATATTTTTGTTGTTAAATAAAACATAACGAATGCGTAGTATGTGGGGATTAAGTCTATGACAAAAATTAGAATGTAGCAAGCTGTAGGACACAAATGGAATATGTCTTTGGGGAAAGTAGTCAAAAAACATAAGAATGGAAGCCACATATATACTTACCATATTTTATATCTGCAATTTTAACAAATGTTATTCATTTTTTAAAATTTACACTAAAAATACATTTTACATGCCCCGTCGATTTCTCATGATGACAAACCTTCATTCTATATTTCTTTTAAATTGGTCCATTTGGTAAATTTTTCGGTATAAACGCCACCTACCGGGTCCTTTTGTACATACGAATTTTTTCTCATAATCAAACAAATATATACACATTTTCAGGTAAATTGGTGCATTGGTACTGACTTTAAATAAAATCGGACCATCAATATTCGAAATTAATCCACTACAGCGCCACATACCATACATACTAAAACTTTATTTTCATTATCAAATGAACATAAATTATGAATTTCAGTTAAAGTGGTGCCCTCGTTCAAACATTTGGTATTAATCCATCATTGTTTGTCATGATCAATAAAATATACATATTAAATTTCGGGTCTATTGGTCCATAAATTTAAATTTACTATATAAATCCACCCAGCGCCACCTACCGGGTCCATTTGTACCTAAAATTGTTTGTCATGATCAAACAAATATACATTTAAATTTCTCTTAAATTAGTCTACTCAGTCAATTTTACGATAGATATTCACCCCAGTATACAACTGTTTGTCATGATCAAACAAATATACATTTGAAATTTCTGGTAAATTGTTCCATTCATTCAAATTTTCGCTAATTAATCCACCCCAGCCCCACCTAGCGGTATGAAAATACAATGGAACCTATTCTTATACCCACCAACTATACATGATGAATTTCATTTCAATTTTAATTTCATTTTGAACCCGACCCCCTCAGATTTTAATGAAATTTTGCATACAGCTACATTTTACCTACAGAAACACAACCTCATTATTAGAATTTACATTTCTGAAAATATATGGGGTGGCAAGGTTCCGAAATGTTTTAAAAATTACGGTAATTGGTACTTTTAAGCTGCGATTACTATAGAATGACTAAACCGATTTGAAATATCTCAGTGCCATTGGAAAGGTATATAAGTCAGCTTTCAAAAACATACATTGTAAAAATTTTATATTACACTGAAAAAATTTGTTTGTCAAAAATAAAAGTTGAAACTTGGAAAACACTTCGAAGATCGTCTTTTTTCCAAAAAAAAATATTTTTAAATAGGCCTATTATATATGTATAACATATCTAAAAACTAAAATGGGGTTTTTCTTATTTATTTTTTTAAAAAAATTTTAAGTAAATGCACCTCACCAGCCAATTCATGTGTTCTACGATTTTTGCCTATTTTCACTGAAGATTTCGTGTCAGTCCGTGTCATCCCACAAAGTTGTATCAGTTTTACGAGGACACCAAACTCAGCCATAGCATCTAATAGTTTCTTTCAAATCGGAGTGTCGAAGTGTGAATACCTGGTCGGTCATAGATTTACCATGTCTTAAGCCACGTCGATAATCAGGTTCACTAAGATAGGCTTTAGTCTTGAACTTAACACTCTCGACAGTACCTTGTATGTTATGGGAAAGGGGTGATTCCGCAATAGTTGGTACACACACTTGGATCGCCTTTCTTAAGCACAAGACACATTAGCTTTTATGAGCTTTTTTAGCTTTTTTACTCAGCAACCTAACAGTTATACGAGTATCAACATACGAACACCAGTTTGCTGGGTTTACCATTTATATGTATTTATTGTTCGAACATTGGTCATTTGTGTAGACCACGATTATGTGTTTACAATTTTTTTTCACTACAATATGTATGTGTTATACCACCCGTCATCACTGCATTAGCCGTATGCGGCTACTATGTGTATATTTTATACGTCTGATGATGGGAGGCAAACAAGCAGACCCGCAGTCGATCCCCCCAACTGGGTCGGTTAGTTTATCAAATCAAAGAATTTTATGTCAAAAAATGTTTTCAAAAAGCATTTTGATGGATTCCGTTATGAATCAAGACAGGCAGCCAAAGAAAAAGAAGGAGAAAAGAACAATTACATGGAATTTAATAGTAAATCGAAAACCAGTGGTGACTACTGGCAAACAACACATTGTTGGAGATATAACTAACTACAAAGAAGCCCGTCACTGTTCCCTGCCGTTTAGTGGCGGCCACCTTCTGACATTCCATGATAGATGGGTGATGAAAGGGGAGTATGAAGACATCGGCCAGGCTTTTGACGCCACAAGTTTTCAAACAGTCAATTTTAGCAGCGGTAGTGTTTAGTCTTTAACGCCGCCGCCGTCACTACCATTCATCCATCTCTGTGGACTGACCACAGAAATGCATTGTTGGGGTATACTCGTACAAGAAAAGAGTACAAAAAGAACCTACCCATCATTCAAAGATATCAACGTCATGATGGACGACGTTGTCGGTATTTAACAAAAAATAAAAAAAAGTATATTAATGTGTAGTTGTTGCTCCCCGCCGGCCTGGCCAGCCACCCGGCGGAGTGACTGACTTTGACCGCAACAGCAACGCCAAGACATTGACGCTTTGCTTTAGTTTATCCATCAAAAAGTTTAGACATTGGGGATGTGTTGATATTGTTGTTGTGGTTTCTTGGCTGGTGTTCTGATTTGCTTCTGATATTTGATTTCACTGTTTTGCCGCCGTCGCCGCCGCGTATCGTGGCAATTTCCAGCAGTTTCTTGTCGAAACAATTTGAACAATGTGACGTCTTCCTTTAACCTTAAGCTATAAATAACAAAAAATTGATTGACAGCGCTGACAGTTTTGATCGATGGTCATCATCAGCCGAGCTAATGATGATGGTATGTGGATACAAAGATAGCAGAAACCTTCGTCGCAATAACACAGTGGTGATGGGTGCAGGAATTTCTGACCTGTTAATATGGAAACGCAGATTTAAATCGGCAGCACTGCCAAACGTACTTCAAAATTTATTTAATATATAATAAATACTCGGGTATACCATATTCTATCACAAATATTTTTAACGATCGTTATGGGGGAAATTTTAACGTGAAAACTAAAATTATGACATGAGCTCTTTAATAACATACAATTCATTTCATCCTATGTACACAAAAATATTAGAGCCGATATACAGGAGATATTTTTGGTAGTCGGTATTCTGCATAAACATACAGTATTTAATCTAAATGTAATTTTTTTCAGCCCACTGTGTCTTGTGAAGCTTTCAAACCAAAGGAACAACTTCTCTCTCTGTTTTTAAGTTGTATCGTCCAGCATGGGGCGTGGCAGCTCGTCTGAATGTGCCACATACATCGGCTAGTGGTTGTGTTTAAATATGTCGTCATTCTCATCCACGCCATACGAATTATTTTTTTTTTCTCTTTCTTAAAATTATGACACTTTTTAAATAGATGACCATAGCATATGCGAGCACATGGTATGTTGCAGTTTTCCATTTTCCTTTTAGATTATCTATTGAACAAAAAGGTGTTGCCGCGAACAGGAAATGCTGCAAATTGAGATGTTGTTGCATCTGATGATTTGATCGAATGTTAGTAGTTATGGCACTGCGAAAATGCTTTTAATAATATGTGAAAAAAAATGTTGTCTATGTGTGAAAAAATAATCATTGTATGGTGAATAATGGGTACAGAGCAACAAATTTGTTAAATTATTCTTGACTGAGCGAGAAGCTCAACAATAATTTCATATTCCTATTCTAGGTGTTAAAATAAACCCATTTTATACCATCACTCTTAGGGATACGAAAAAAGGTGTAACGCATTAAAGGAGACGAGTTAGACCCCAAGTATCTTAAGACCAAATTCGTTTCAGGACTTTTTAAGACGATTGAGCTATGTACGTCTGTGTGGCTGGATGGCTGGTCAGCAGCCTCGAGTAAACCTTGACGGATCGGTATGAAAATTTACCAGTATAAATATTTTTAAAAAAGAACTTATAGGATTGTAATTGGGCAAAATAGCCCCACCCCTTCTGGTACCTCCCATACAAAATTACCTATTTTTGGATAAGTTATATTTCTTTCATAACTTCCAAACGGACAATCGTAGGATAAACTGAATTTGGCCAGTTTATTTATCTTCCAATAGTAGACAAACCGTGAGAAAACCGAAACCTTTGCCATACCCCTTCTGGTATCTCCCATACAAATGACCGAGATAATCCTCATAGTCTAACATGCATATCTTTTTTGTATATACACTGAATTCAGTCAAATTTTGCCTTAGTTGTAAGGTTATAAAAATATGTATTAGGAATGAGTATGGACTACATCGGTTCAGCCTTTCTGGTACCTCCTATACAAAATGACCTTTTTAAAAAATTAATATTTCTCCCACAACTTCCAAAACGGAATATTTAGGATAAAAAAGTTTTAAATTTTAGAAAATTTTACTTCTACTTCTCCGTGGCAGATTATTTAACGGTTCGATTTAAATTTAAAAGATGTGGGTTGCTAACCCTCGTCTCCTAGATTGGTAATAGGGATGCAATCTGTACGTCCAATTGCACGATGCAACCATGCTTCAGCGGTTTAAGCCTACTTTTCTGAGACGTGTTTTTGACCATTCAGGATATATGGTTGTAATGCCTTCTAACTCTAGCTATCTTTTAAGCGGTTGCTTTAAAGTCATTGCCCTGGGAATACTTGGTCTAAGACCGGAAGAAGTGAGTAACAATCAATAACTTTCCACTTCTGAGCAAAGTCCATTTGACGCCCATGGCTCAAATGGAAGTTAGAGGAACACATATTTATTCTCCTTGGCAGCGCAACAGAAATTCATCCATCAGTAGACTTACGTATTAAAGATTTCAAAGCGCTTTAATGCGCCCCTAGACAGTTCTCCCAACCATGTTTTGGTTGTCACATCCTGAGCCGCCCATCGTGTTTATTGCAGAAGACATTTCATGCTGAGCATTTTCATCTATTCGTACAATGTGTCTGCGCTGTAGAGCAAGACTGGTGGGATCAGTGTCTGGCAGAGCAAAGTGTATCCGTGTACGTCGAGAGAGGGCTTTGTCATTAAATGGATTGCTTAGCGGTTTGCGATCAATACTCATATCTTGATGTCCAGGCTGACATTATAGGTAGACAAAATCATTTACCATTTCAAAGTAAAAGTTGCCACCGTTCACCCAAGTGAGTACTCTTTGTTCGCTGGAACAAATCTAGGTAATTCCATCTTTCGCAAACACGAGAATTCAGATTTTTTTTTTTCCAAATAACTTTTAAATGAAAACTAATTCTATAACTATATTCGCAAAGAGAATAGTAACCTAGTTTTTCCATACGCCCACAGAAGTAATATAGTTGTGTCCTCATTTAACATTAGTTCCACTTCAATCGATTGCTTCTCAATGTTTGAAAAAGTCGCAGTAACATCCAGCAACGGCCAACGATATATATATCATCGGCATACGCGAGCAACATGTGACTCTTATTAAAGATGGTAACAGTCGTGATTACTACGGCCTTCCGCATGATCATCTCTATTAAGGAGTTAAAAATACCGTAGACCAGTGAACGGAAGCCGAATACTACCACAATATGAGTTTGTGTTAGTGAGTTGCTCTCTTTCCTCTCTTACTGTAAGGAAGGAAATTGCTATATAGTTTTTTCATAACTATATATATGTTTGTTTTCGTTCAATGTGTATGAGAATACATGTGTGGCTCTCTCGCTCATGTGGCCCATGGGCTAAATCTTGCGGTTAACTGCCGTAGAGAGATTGTGGCCATGTTTAAAGATTCACGTTGTCTAAAAACTCTGTCAAATTTTTGATTATTTTCATTAAAGTCTTAATGCTGTCGGTCATTGTCATCCAGCAAAGTCGTGTCAGCTTTCCAAGGATACCAAACTCAGCCTTAGCATTTAATAGTTTTTGTCGTATTGGCCTATATGTAGAATACAGCTTATTATGTTAGTCGATTAACGGATGGTAACTGTCGATCTGCATTTCATGGGTTTTATCCAGGATTTGTGGTAGTGTGACTGGTCAGTCGTGAAGTTACCTAATAAAATAAAATAAGATAAGATCCAGGTTCAGGTTCAATAAGAAGGGCTTAAGTTTTTCATCGAACACACTAGACAGGACCTTGTATGCGATGGGTAAAAGGCTAATCCCGCGGTAGTTGATGCATGCATTTGGAATGCCGTTCTTAAGCACAGGACATAGAATCAACACATTTCAATCATCGGGCATATATATCTTTAGCCAGCTCATCGCCTTAAGAATCACGCAGCTTTATTGTTTTAAGCCGTGCCATTGTCATGCAGCGGCTGGCCGTAGAATGGTGGTTAGAATGCTACCATGCAGGAAGTTCGGTATCGAGATTTGTCTCAGTCATCTATATTTATTACATCGGCAGCCCCCTCGATGTTGTCCACAGCAACTTCGCAGTATAATGTCGAGTCAACCAGCATGTTTAGTAAAAGCTTCCTAAATAGCTGAAATTCGCATTCGTTTATTTATTCCATCGTCGATGATTGGCATAATTACGCTGCCTTTGAGAACAAGCAAAGAACAAAAGTGTTCCTTTTATATTTGCCGCACACTCTGCATGTTGGTGAGCAGATTTCCATCCTTGTCCTTACAAGCGGTGGTAGAACTTTCTGGATAATTTTCCATATCCTGTCTCTCTCTTTTCTTCCAATGCCGCTTTATCCGCCTGAGGAGGCATTTCCTCTCCCGAATCTTCTCCTTATATCGTTTCGACATCGCACGAATTACCCTTGGCTGCAGTTTTTGCAGCATCCTTTTCCTCGGACATTATGCAACATTCCTAACAGTACAAAGTCTTATCTGATCGTGTTTATTGACAACCCAGTATTTTCGTTGCGTCAGTGGTCATAGAGTTCGCAATATGCTGCCACTGAGTGTCGGGAACATTACTATTGCGGGGGGGTTTGTTTGCTGTTATTTAGCCAGTTAGTTGGAGTAGGCATTGGCTATTGCGGTGGTATGAGGCTTTGTGATGTCTAGCTTCCTTTGGTTTTTGTTACGAGCAATCTTAAGACTAATAAGCACCGCTCATCACAATCCGTCCATAACACATTACTTCCTTCGATTACCACGTGACCAATCAGGTTTCTAGACTTTTGATCAGCGGATATCCAAGTTGCCTTATCTTGCATATCTTTACGCGAGAATCTAGTACCACTCACTACCATGTTTCTTGCAGCAGCGAATATAACCAGTCTGAATCCACTGCCATCCGGGAGATCCCGGGTTCGAATTCCACCATCAGCAACTTCTCAGTATAGGGTCGAGCCAATCGGAAGATCTAGTTTCTAGCTTCTCAAACAGTGGCGTTCGCATTCGTCGATAAACAAGTAGGTGCCGTTAGTTGTGAATCTAAAAATTGAAAGCGTGTTAATTCACAACAACGCGAAAAGCTTTCACATACCTCATTCATGGGTTGTAAAGGGAAATTAGGTAAGTATGTTAGAATCCATTATCGAAGGTGTTGTTGTGTGGACTGAATTTTCCGACTGTTAAACTACGAGCGTTTCTCTTTCTAGTTTAACAATTTAATATCTTGGGCCGTGCTGCGGTGATATATTTCCTAGAACCACTCATAGAATGCATTTTTAATGTCATCGTCTTTGTCTTCCCTCGGGGTTTGTACACAAATCAGCGTGAACTATTACTTTGAGAAGGAATGTTGCTATTCGGTCACTTACAGCGTTAAACCGCGCGACCAGATGTCGAAGTGACTTGCCGACTATGAATCCACATTCAAATTCTTGTACAATATGTCACAGTTCTTTCGTCGTATGCATGCCTGTCTCGTCCTTCACATTTTCCGTATGGATGTGATGTCAGCCTTGTAAAGGGTGTCCCAACAAGAAAGCAATTTTTAAATCTGGCAACATTCGAAGTGTCATTGTTTGACATTTGAACAATTGTTATTGTTTGCTAGTAGATGGTACGAGGTTAGTAAAAATGGAGCGCTACACGAATGAACAACGCATTCTCATTGTGAAATTGTTTTACCAAAATGGTGAAAGTTTTGCGGCTACAGTTCGCAAATTGCGATCAATTTGGGGTCACAATAATACTCAAAAGAGTCAACTGTAAAGAGATTAATGGATAAATTTGTCAGAACTGGGTCTGTTAGTGATGTAAAGACAACAACGCGCCATCGACCAGGTCGATCGACCGAAAATGTCGCAGCTGTACGTGATGATGTCGCTCAAACTCCATCCACCTCAATTCGACACCGAGCTCAGCAAAATGGTGTCTCCAAATCCACTATGCAGCGAATTTTGACGAAAGATTTGCATCTTCATGCATACAAAGTTCAATTGTATCAGGAACCAGAGAAACAATTCAATTGCTGCATCAGTCATTTTCCGGTCGTGTTATTTCGCGTTTTGAAGATCAGAATTGGCCGCCTAGATCGTTTGGGGTTTTTTGAAGTCGATGGTTTACGCGAATAGGTCGACGACGACTCAAGCCTTAAAAGAGGAAATTGGACGCTGCATTAATGAAATACCGCAGCATTTATGCGAAACGGTCATTGAAAATTTCATTAAAAGGTCGCGTGCATGCCAGCAAAGCCGCGGCGGCCATCTGCACGATATATTGTTCCATACATAACCTCATTCTGTCTACTTTACGATATAATAAAGTTTCACGATTTTTTTAAAATATCTGTGTTTTATTTAAAATTTAAAAATTGCGCTCTTGTTGGGACACCCTTTATTTGTCGAGGACATCCGGCAATTGGATAGCGGCACCATCTCTGTAGAGAGTTGGAACATTCCTAAAGTATATGCTGAAATCATGGTTTTTATAAAAGTTGCGGGGTAGTCACAAATTAGAGTGCTCTTGTTTTTCCCTTTCTTCGCCTTTTCATAACAGTTGTTTAGGAGAGTCGCTTATTAGGCCACCGCGCCCGATCTTAGTTACTTGTGGCTGCCAAAGCCACTAAGAGAGCCTCTGTACGGAGCTACAGTAACTTCTGCTACATGCTTTCTAAGACGAACTGGTGGTAGCATGCCATTTAGGTTACTCAACATTGAGTATTCTCAAATTTGCTACGACTGTTTGGGGACCTCCAAAGAGAGATTCTTGTAATTGCCAAGTGAATAACGATCAGAAAAACTCGAATTTGAAACAATAAAATTTCAAAAGGCATACAAAATTATTTAGAAAATTTAAAATCTATGTATTCTATGAGAAAGGAAACAAATTCGAGCTAATACGAGTTCTATGTCATATCCATAAAATATTACTAAACTGCTTAGCAGTGTTCGCTGTATACTGAATGGAATCACGTTTTATAAAAGCGGAAATGCTTAATCAAATACTTGGCGCTCTATTAGGAAATGCCATTTATAAACATTTACTACTACTACCATTAAATACCAGCTATATATGTGTGAGTTATATAATTTACGTCTTGTCTGAAAAGCCAGTTGAAAGTGATATTTTATGAAATGATACCATCCGACCATACCTATTAAAATTAATTGTATCACAACAAATTAATTATATACCGCAACTCATAAATTTTGAAAAGATTTATTAAAGCCATATATTATACTCTAGAGTTTGGCAAGAGGCATTTATAACGCTTTAATATGCATGCTCCAAATACGCCACAACACCCGGTTATAAAAGGTAAATTCACCCTCAATAAGCCCTTGTTTCTGTGGCGTCTATTAACGATATTAGACCACTAATTTAACAATGACTATTTATCAATATTAGCAGAGTAAGAGGAGCATCCGCTTGCGGCCGTCTTTTAATAAATAATAGTGACACAAATAACCCAAACATAGAAATCAACTTAACATGTTAAACGCGCTCATATAAAACACCGAAACCCCAAAAACGAAATGAAGATTGAAAAATAGACTCTAAACTAAAATGAATATACTACAGCACATTGGACATTAGGGGCCATTAAAAAACATTCGTACGATCGTCGTCTGTCCATTAAATGACAAATGAGACGCCGCTCTATTATGCGCAAATATGTTTTTGAATTTAATGTCGCTTTACGTTTCAAGTCATCTATTTTGTGTCATTTGTTCGGTTCGGTTCATAAAGAAATCACCACAAAATACTCATAAAGTTCGAAGTTTTATGAGTTTAAGTGATATAATTTGACACATTGTCTTATGTTTTTACTTCGTTTTCTATTGTATGGAGTTACTAGAAGAAGACGCATACAAATTCATGGCGGCAAACTAATTAATTAAGCACCAGCAACAAAACGATGTCAGATACTAAGCGAAAAATTGTAAATTATTAATGGATTTTCTATTTTAGTGGAATTATTGTGTAGAATGATGCCATATCCTAAAACACCTTTAGAGTTACCATGTAACGTATGCTATTTTAAATGGCTTGATGATGTGACCAATACAGAAATTTCAATGAAGTTATAGATAAAATGTGATTTTTGAGAAACCTGCATAATGCTTTATTAGTACATATATTAGGTGTACAAATAAGTTTCCGCGGTTTGTCAAAAGATGGCCCCACCAGAAAGTTATGGAGAAATTGCCAGATGTAAAACGTAATATCCCAAGTTTCGTCAAACGGCAACACCATAACCTAAAAGTACTAGTGATTCCGTATCAGCATCACGTAATTTTTTTCGTGCAAAAATGTCAAGTTTTGTGCCGAATAAGCATCATTTGCGGGAACTTTTGATTTTCTTCTTTAATTTGAAAAAATCTGCAGCTGAGGCGCATCGATTGCTTCTAGAAGCATATGGTGAAGCTGCTTTAAGTGAGAGAAGTTGTCAGGGATGGTTTCAAAAGTTTAAGAACGGTGAGTTTGACGTGAAGGACAAAGAACGCAGTGGAATGCCGAAAGTGTACGAAGACATGGAATTAGAAGTATTATTGGAGGAAGATTCGTCCCAAACGCAAAAAGAACTTGCACTTACATTACAAGTGACTCAACAAGCAATTTCACATCGTTTAAAATCGTTGGGAATGATTCAAAAACAAGGAAATTGGGTTCCATATGAACTAAAGCCGAGAGACGTTGAACGCCAATTATGCATGAGTGAAATGCTGCTTGCCAGGAATAAAAAAAGAGTTTTTTGCATCGTATAGTCACTGGTGACGAAAAATGGATTCACTACGATAATCCAAAGAAGAGAAAGTCATGGGTTAAGCCCGGCGAACCATTAACATCGACGGCTAAGCCGAATACTCATGCTGTGTATTTGGTGGGATCAGCTTGGTGTCGTGTATTATGAATTGCTCAAACCAAGCGAAACCATTACTAGAGCTCTCTACCGAACACAATTGATGAGATTGAGTCGGGCACTTAAGGAAAAACGCGCCCATTACTACTCCAGACACGACAAAATTGTTCTTTTACACGACAATGCTCGTCCACATGTTGTGGCGCCGGTAAAAACATACTTGGAAACACTCAACTGGGAAGTTTTACCAGTATTCACCAGACTTACCACCTTTTGATTATCACCTGTTCCGGTCGATGGCACATGGTCTGTCTGAGCAGCGCTTCACATCATATGAAGACAACAAAAATTGGGTAGAAAGATTTGGAAAAGTAGTGGCAAATGATGGAAAATACTTTGAATAAAACGTAATGTACTGTTCCTTCACAATAAATTCCTAATTTTTTATAAAAAACCGCGGAAACTTATTTGTACACCTAATAATTTCTACGTTATTTTTTTTTTGTGCCAGCTCCTAAACATCATATCTGTACTCTCACTTAAGCTCAACTGTTCTGTTCACGTGGCAACCCTAGTGTCAGTTTAACACAAACATTTTGTTATAATCATATTCCTACATTGTTTGTCATTTTATGGCTAAATACGACAAGTGAATTATATACGGAATTTAAATTCCAAATGTTTATACGCCATCACCATTTCAAACAATTTAAACGTACAAAATTTACATATTAAATTCGTTTTGGGCTCATTCCACAAATGGCTAAAGTCGTCTACAAACTGATACTTTACTTAAATGACTTTTTTTACGTTTCTTTATGTCCATCGAAGATGGTTTCGGTTTTTGAAGTTAATTTCAAATTGTTGAAATAAATCGTAATCAAGTGAATTTATGAGTATCACATATAGTAGTAGAAGCCAACAAATTAATGCAAATTTTCTGTACACTTTAGTATATATTATGTGAATTTATCTAAATATATTTAAGAGAAAAAAAAAATCAAAGTAAGGCAATAAATTGAATGAAGACAATAGGGAGGGTCAACACGTTTTTTAAAAATGATTCAGTGTGAGCCAGCAAATAAAGAGACAAAAGAACATGAACAATTTAATGTAAGCATATATTTTTCAATAAGTCTCGGTTGCTTTTCAATAACTATAACAATAATTCAATTTACCAATTCAATCACACTATATCACTACGCAATGGCGCTAATATTGGCTCGGATCATTACCAGGTTGCAGCCAAGGTGCGCACAAGATTGAGCAGAGCGAAAAACGCACGTAACCAAACACAAAGAAAGCTGGACATCGCGAAGCTGCAAACCCCAGAGATAGCTACTCCAACCAGCTCTCCCAACTTTTACGACACAACCCTCCACTTCTGACGTACGATGAAGAATGTCGCATAGCGTCTGAGGAACAGGATGCTGCTTATAGGGCAACGCTACAGCCAATTGTAACCCGTGCTGTTAGGGAACGGCATAAGGAGAAAGCAAAACGGGCGAGGCAGCTATTTAGGCGAATAAAACGCCAGATGAAGGAACGGGAGAACGAGGATATAGAGCGATACAGAGGTGAGGCCCGAAAATTTTACCAAAAAGTAAGAGCAAGTCGATACGGTAATGGCCTCCCCACCTGTAAGGACAGTGATGGAAATCTGGTCACGGATACGCAGAGTGTGCTGCACATATGGAGAGAACACTTCCAGCAACTGCTGGTCCCAGAAGGCAGCGCACGTGAAGTTATCACGCCAATTGTCGACGACGGCTTAGATTGCCTACCACCAAGTCAAGCCGAGGTAAGAAGAGCAATATCGCGGCTGAAAAACAACAAAGCAGCCGGTGCCGACGGTCTGCCCGCAGAGCTCCTCAAGTCCGGTGGCGAGGAGCTGATAACGAGCATGCACCAGCTCCTGCGCACGGTTTGGCTTAAAGAGTGCATGCCCGACGATTGGAATGTAAGCGTATAATGTTCTGTGCTGAAAAAAGGGTGATCCAAGTGTGTGCTCCGACAACCGCGGGATCAGCCTTTTACCCATCGCATATAAGGTCCTGTCGAGTGTGCTATGTGAAAGACTAAAGCCAATGCTATCCAACCTGATCGGGCCTTATCAGTGTGGCTTTAGACCTGGAAAATCAACAACTGATCAGATTTTCACACTTCGGCAAATCCTGGAAAAGACCCAAAAGAAACAGATCGACACGTACCATCTTTTTGTCGACTTTAAGCTGCCTTCGACAGCCCGATACGGCAGAAATTACTTGAAGCCATGGCTGAGTTTGGTATTCCAGCGAAGCTGATACGTCTTTGCGGAATGACGCTGCCTGACACGAAGTCTTCAGTGAAGATTGACAAGGACCTTACGGACCCATTCTATACCAGACGAGGCCTAAAACAAGGCGATGGCCTATAGTGCGATCTCTTCAACATTCTGATGGAGATGATAATGAGAAAAGCTGCAGTAAACACGAGTTGCACTATATTCACCAAACGCCACATGCTACTCGCGTACGCTGATGACGTAGGCATCATCGGTCGAAAACTTCGGGATGTGACTGCAGCCTTCTCAGGTATAGAGAAGGAATCAGCGAAAATGGGCCTAACGGTGAACGAGGACAAAACGAAGTTATTAGTTTCAACGAACAAAGAATCTACTCGTTTGGGAAACTGCGTGAACGTTGACAACTATAATTTCGAGGTGGTAGATAATTTTGTCTACCTACCCTCCGCCATCAACAAAGCAAATAATGTCAGCCTAGAAATCCGGAGAAGAATCCTGCTTGCAAATAAATGCTACTACGGACTAAGCAAGCGATTCAATAACAGAGCCCTCTCTCGACGAACAAAACTCCAGCTATACCAGATATTGGTTCTACCTGTCTTAATGTATGGCTCAGAATCCTGGGTTATGACACAAGCGGATGAATTGGTTCTGGCGGTATTCGAGAGAAAAATACTCCGTAAAATATATGGACCCATCATCGTTAACGGAGAGTATCGGCGTCGTATGATTCATGAGCTGTACACTGACATTGACGTGGTCAAACGCATTAAGGTGCAACCGTTACGTTGGCTAGGTCATGTTGTACGCATGGACGAAAATGCTCCAGTTCGAAAAGTCTTCGACAATGAACTCGATGGACGGCGCAGAAGAGGGCGACCAAAACTCCGTTGGAAAGACCAGGTTACTGAGAACCTTACAGATATCGTTTGTGCCGGTGTACCCTTACGAATAACAAATCCTTTGTTCGGATTGGCAAGGATCTATCTTCGCTTTTCGATACGACGAGAGGTCTTAGAAAGGGTGATGGTTTGTCATGCATACTATTCAACATAGTGATGGATACGGTGTTAAGGAAAGCAGCGATAAACATGTCTGGCACCCATTGCTGCTCGCATGTGCCGATGATATCGACATTATTAGTCAGACAATGCGAGAGGTAACACCTGTCTTCTCATCTGTGGAAAGGGAGTCAGCGAAAATGGGTTTGACACTGAATGAGGGCAAGACGAAGTTAATGGTATCAACGAACAAAGTGTTCTCCTGTTGAGGACGCAGCGTAAACGTTGAGCACTATTGCTTTAATGTAGTGGATGAATACATCTACCTCGGATCCGCTATGGACAAAAACCACAGTGTTCGCCAACAGATGTTTCTTGGGGCTAAGCGAAAACTTCATAAACACCAACTTATTTCGAACCACCAAAGTCCAACTGTGACAGGTATAAATTTTACCGGTCCTGGTGTATGTCTCCGAATCTTGGATGCTTACACAGGCGTATGCAACTCATCTGGCGGTGTTTGAGAGAATAATACTCCGCAAAATCTCTGCTTAAACGGCGAGTTCTGGATTCGGATGAACCATAAGCTGTACAAGTAATACCATGACATTGATGAGGCCAAGCGAATCAAAGTGCAACGAATACGCCGGCTAGGCCGTGCCGGGATGATGAATGAGGAAACTCCAGCGCGAAAGATATTCTATCAAGACCTCGAAGGAATTTAAATATTTTATCATTCCGGCCTCTGACTTAGGTACTAAGATTTAAATATATATGTCGTCAAGTCATACTACGCCGACTAGTTTATTGCCGAAGATTTTTCGGCCTGAAGCATTATCATCGAATCGTACAACGATTCAGTCTATTTGAACGCGCTTGAAAACGCCGATGTCGTTACACATCACATAGTTCAGAGTTGATACGACGACCGTACACACCGTTAACTATGGTGGATCCAAATATTTTGCGAATTATTTTTCTGTCGAAGACTCCCAGAATAGATTGATCAGCTTGTGTCATTTCCTATGATTCTGCGCTGTAGAGTATGACAGGTAAGATTAGCATTTGGTTGGATCGTTGTTCGTCGAGAGAGACATTTGTCATTACCATCGCATAGTAGAAAATGGATCTGTTAGATTTGGGCCTATTTTCACGGAAGACTTCGTGCCATTCGGTGTCATCCCGCAAAGACATATCAGCTTCGCGGGTATACCAAACTCAGCCATAGCATCTTATAATTTCTGTTGTATTGGGCTGTCGAATGCAGGTATGTAATCAATCAACAGTTGTCTTTGTGTGAATATTTGGTCGCACGTGGATTTATTTGGTCTAAAGCGTCACTGATAAGGTTAAATCCGGTTCACTATTAACAGTTTCAGTTGTTAACATAACACACTAGTCAGAACAGTGTATGGGATCGTGGATACAACTGAACCTTTCTTAAACACGGGACATAGAACACACAAATTCCAATCATCGGGCTTGCATTCCTTGAGCCAAATCGTGTTTATGAGCTGTTGTAGCCACGTTGCCAGCTCATCGCCGCCGGCTTTAAAAAGCTCAGCCGGCAGTCGATTGGCTCCCGCAGCTTTGTTATTTTTAAGCCGTACAATTGCCGTTCTGATCTCGTTTTGACTCGGTGAATTCGTCACTTATGGTGCCTTCGGGAATGAGCAGAGAACGAAAGTGTTCTCTCCATAGCATGCAGCATACTCTGAGTGTCCCTGACCAGATTTCCGTCTCTGTCCTTACAGGTGGAGATCCTTGTTCCAAAACCTTTGATTTTTAGCTTTTGGTAGAACTTTTGGGCTTCACCTTTATCACTGTAATTATAGATATCATTTCTCTCTGTTTTCTTCCATAGACCCTTTTTCCGCCTGAAGTGGCGTGCCATATTCCTACTCTTCTCATTATAACGCTCCGTTCATATATTTCCTCTATGCGCACATAGAATACATCTTTAATGTCTTCGTCTTACAAACCTTTAATGTCCTCGTCATTACAAATCAGCGTAATGTAAATATATTTCGGATTTTCGGTCACTTACAGGTTTAAACGTCGAGACCAGATGTCGATTTCTCTTGCCGACTATGAATCCACATCCAAATTCTAAATGGCAGCGGTAAAAGATGTCACATTTCTTCCGCCATGTGCACTCCTTCCTCGTCCATCGCATTTCCTCTATGGCGGTGATGTTAGCCTTGTATTTGTCGAAAATATCCGCCAATTGGATAGAGGAACCATCTCGGTAGAGAGTTCAGAGATTTCAGTCCTCCGCAACAGATCCTACTTTATTGGGGCTGCCAAAGCTACTGAGAGCACTTTTGTGTTGAGCTTCAGTAACTTCTGTTATCTACTTCCTAAGACGCATCAATGATTTTATTTTAGATTTTATAACTTTATTGCTAATTAAATTAATTTGTTGTTTCTACAACGAATTCTCACTTTCTCTAGTGCTTAGCCCACTACTATTACTACTTCGACTTATCATACCACCCACTTCCCAAGAGACCCTCATTTAAAATCGTTTCTCTTTGGCATAATACACATTCACTTAAGTGGGAGAATAATGTTTTCTGTGTTGATATTTGACTTAAATTTAAATTTATAACGTATGTATTTCAAATTGTCAGGCAATTAAAATTGCAAAAAAGGCACAAATTATGCTGTCAATTGAGCCAAGCTATAAATTGTTATTAACTTGTTTTGGTGTTGCTGCTTCGTTTAGCTGATTTTGTCATTTTAACCGCGTTTTGTTTTCCATTTTATAACAAAATGGATGAAAGCGAAAAGCGTAGTGACAGTTGTTTAGCGTCATTTAAGCCATATTTGAATTTGTTTGAATTACTGCTGCCACTCGTACCTCGTACAAGCGTATAATTAAGGCGAAAATGACTCACATATCTGCGGGTTTGATTAGCAACACTTACCGTTTTCAGAAAGTTGTAGCCGACCCAAAACCCACATGTCACTAGATTGTCAATCAATTTGGGTGTGTGTGTGTTGTGGGTATTGAATGTAGATATTTGAGCGGCTTCGATTAGAAAAATGTGAATGCAGTTGACAGATGCAAGTGTCTAACTAGCGGACAGATAAATTGCATATAGAAATTGTGTTACAAATCATCGATACTCGTGATATGCATTTGTGTATTTGAAATGTTTGTACTTTAACCTAATGACTGTTAATGACAAAGGCAATTCATTAAAGTCAGACGACGTTTTTTTTTTTAATTTGCCTGTAGAATGATAATTTTTATACTATCACCCTTAGGGATGAGCGTATATATCATTTGATACGAAAAAAAGTGTAACGCATTAAAGGAGACGAGTTAGACTCCAAGTATCTTAAGATCAAATTCGTTTTAGGACTTTTTTAGACGATTGAGCTATGTCCGTCTGTCTGGCTGGCTGGTCAGCAGGATAACTGTATTAATATTTTTCAAAACGAACTTATGGGATTGTAAATGGGCAAAATAGCCCCACCCCTTCTGATACCTCCCATACAAAATTACCTATTTTTGGATAATTTATATATCTTTCATAACTTCCAAACGGACGATCGTAGGATATTTAAATTTGGTCAGTTTATTTATCTTGCAAAAGTACATAAACCCTAAGAAAACCGAAACCTTTGCCATACCCCTTCTGGTACCTCCCATACAAATGACCTAATTGACCATTATAGTTTTACATACATATCTTTTTTGTAAGTAAACTTAATTTACTCAAATTTTGAGTATGATGTTTGCTTATGAAAATAGGACTCAGGAATGAATATGGACTTTATCGGTTTACGCCTTCTGGTACCTCCCATTTCTCCTATAACTTCCAAACGGACTCTTTCGGGGTAATGAAAATTGGTCTATTAATTTATAATCTTAAAGGAGGCAAAACCCCAGAAAAGCTAACTATTTGACACACCCCTTCTGGTACCTGCCATATAAAGGACCGAACCCCTTAGTCTTATATACATATCTTTTTTTGTGAGTGCACTGAATTCAGTCAAATTATTCGTATCGGTTCACCCCTTTTGGTACCCCTATCAAAATTAAATTAAATGACCGAACTCACCCCCATAGTCTTACAAACATATCTTTTTTCTAAGAACACTGAATTCAGTCAAAAGATGAGTAATTTGTACGCTTATGAAAATATGAATCAGGAGTGAATATGGACTATATAGGGTCACCCCTTCTGGTACCTCCCATACAAAATGACCTATTTTTGGAAAATTAATAATTCTTCCATAACTTCCAAACGGACATTTGAGGGGTAATGAAAATTAGTTAGTTAATTTATATTGTAATAGGAGACGAAACCTCAGAAAACCTAACTATTTGACACACCCCTTCTGGTACCTCCAATACAAAGGACCGAACCCCTTAGTCTTACATACATATCTTTTTTTGTAAGTGCAATGAATTCAGACAAATTATTAGTATCGGTTCACCCCTTTTGGTACCGCCTATCAAAATTAAATTTTTTTGAAAAATTATTTATTTTTATTTTACAAATGCTTAGCTTATGATTAAAATTATAAACTAAACTCAATTAAAGGCTATGGCAACTGAGACCTTAAGCACAAAGGAATGTTAATGATAAATTATAAGTATTTTTAAATTAATTATATAAGTGTTATTAATTTTGTAATATTAAGGAATGACGTAAGTTTATCTAATATTGAAGGATCATTATAGCTAAGTAATTTAGATGGTTTCAAATCTCTGAATATGTTAAACCTAGTACTATGAAAGTACGTACAATAATCTAGTATGTGTTCTACATCCATTCTGCCAGCATTACAAAAACGACAGTTCAAATCAATATCTTTGTCCATATAGCCTTGATGAGTAAGCATAGTATGGCCCAGTCTCAGCCGTATAATTTTAATCAAGTTCCGGTTATTCATATTTCGAGCCTCATTCGAAGAAAGGAAACAACTGATGGAGTTTTTAGATGTATTGATTTTCCTGTACCAAATTGAGGTTTTATCATATACTTGATAACTAAGATTATTCAATGATTCTTTTAAAAAGTGATCAATATCTTTAAAATTCAAATTAATCGATGATATGAGTGGCAAAGACAACGCAGTCCTAGCAGCTGTATCAGCATATTCATTACCAATAATGAAAAATTATTATTTCTCATATTAATTCCAAAATTAAATTTTTTTGAAAAATTATTATTTCTCATATTAATTCCAAACCCCCTACACAAATAAGTAAAGTTTTGGACGATTTTGCACCACAAGCAGGGGAAAAATTATACAAAAGTAATTTTTTAATTAAAAATCTATTAATTTCAATAACTCAAGACTTCAACAATATCTTATATTGGGTGATGGTATCTATCAGTCAGTTTACCTGACTGAAATTTCTGTACTGGTTTATTATAAAGGTGTATACAAATTGTTGCAGATATTGGTCAGACAAGAAATACAATAAAAACTTTTTTAGTTTATGTCATTTCGGCCGAGGGCTGGACTCGGACATTTTATGATGTACCAACGTTGATTTATATTTTTGTCCAAAATTATTTGATTTTTACAAATAGTGAAAGGTGTTTGAGCTTCGGCATAGCTAGCTAAACTCATTAAAGGAGTGTGGCTCATTAAGCCGCCGCACCCGATCCCTGTTTCTCGGGCCTAACAAACCCACTAACAGAGCTCTGTTTTGAGCTTCAGTAACTTCTGTTACATACTCTCTAAGACGCATCGGTTGTAGCATGCCATTTATGTTGCACAAACCATCTCTAAACCCTAATTAAATTTAATATTAATACAAAATATTTAATTGTATAAAATATATTTTGTATTATTAATCGTTTTATTTTCCTTCATAAACTTTAGCATCTTTTTTCTGTTAACCATCCTTCAAATCGACTCTGATTTATAACCCAAAGTTTACGATACTTTTAATAGGGCGGTTAATACAAGGAACATACCTGCGTCAACATAAATCTAGCAATTCTAAGAAACTCTAAGAATATAATATTTATTTGACAACAGTTTTAAGCTACCGAAACCTTCATCACCAGAGCCGCCATAACCGACATCATTCTTAGCAAGCTCTCTGTGCTAACAAACGATTTCTCATTGTATGCTATCGCTGCTGAGCTTTGACTTAACATACTCAGTTCACATTGTTGCGAGAGACTTATTTACTGTCATCATTTCAAATAAAATATAATAACGACATTTGTTAACAGAAAATTATTGCTTTTTTTCGTATTAGGCCTCTAGTTTTTTCCAGTTTAGAAAACAATCAGTAAATCCTAATATTGAGGGTAAAAAATGTATAACAATAGAATTTGCAATACTGTTATTTGCAGGGTTCTTTTGTTTTCTTACTGGGAAGCTACTGTTTTTCAGAGGAATTTAAAATACTTTTAGTCGTTTTATGTGGTTTTAGTTGGAGATGGAATGAATATTAAAAAAAAGTCTGAAAACAAATAGTTTACATGCTGATTGGGTGATTGGTTTTAATTTGTCATATATAAAGGGATTTTATAGGATACTAGCATGTGCCAGCATTTATGTTGACCACTTATGTAACATACGACATTGGTGGACCCAACGAATCTAAAATTTAGTTGATCTTATTACGTTGTTGTGTATAATATATACAGTGGTTATGATATACTTGAATACTGTCAGTGTTTCAATCCCCATGTTAAAAGCCAACATTTCCTAAACCCAAGAAGGACAATGGATGCGCAATTTTCAAAATTAAAATGAGGAAATTCAAAAGATATTTTTGAATAAAATTCCAGAACGATTTAAATTTTTCAAATTTTGATGTCTTTGGCTACCAGGGAGCATTAATTTGTATCCTTCATTTCCAAAAAAAGGCGCTAAAAAGTTATTCCAAATTCAATTCATCTATCTTTTCTCAATAATTTTGACAAACTTTAGACAGCTACAAACAAAACTGACGATATGTAAAAAATCCAAAATTAGGGTTTGCATTGGGTTTTCTATTTTTCCTACGACAATAAACAAATTTTTCACCCCAAATTTTACAGAAAAATTTCTGTTTTTCAAATTATTTACATCGCTAGCATCGAAACGACATTACTTATTTAAAAACTTTCAAGGAAGAACTTTTGGAATGTTTTGTTTTCTTTAACATAAGTCTTTATGTTTGAATATCGGGACATATCCAGACATATCCAAAATTTTACCGAAATATTAAGTGTACCTCCAAAAATTTAAAAACAAATTTAAAAAATTTTTATAAAAACGGCACCTACGATAATTATTTAAAAATCATTTTCGTGTTAAGGAGGCCAAAATCTATGGAAAAAGTGTTTTGAAATGTGGTTTGCACAGAAAAGTTTGAAATTTGTGGGCTGGTGTTTGTGCGTATGTGTAAAATTTAATCGAAATCGAAGGGGATCAATTTTCAAAACTATATTTTTTGAGTCGATTTATTTCGGAATTACTCTTTACTTACTTAATTTTTAAGATTTGTAAATGAAGTAACAAGGTTGCGGTTGGGGATGTAAAATGAATCTTGCATCTTAAGCCGACTCAAAACCTACTTTGTGGTGATACCTGGGCAACGTTGTTCGTGATATTTTTTTATCATGAATAGCGGCAGATAGTGAGCGACGAACCCTGATGGTTGTGTTAGCCACCCGTATTCAGGTCCTTTACTGGCTATGAAAACACTAGAAAGAAAAAGTAAGAAACGGAAGCTCCCAAATGTTGACGACCCCCGCAAACGTAATAAGGACCATGATTTAAGGATATGCACCTGGAACATCCGGACTCTCTATAGAAAAGGTACCACTATCCAACTGGTGGATGTCCTCAAAAAAGTCATCACCGCCATCCAGGAGATGAAATGAACAGGACAAGGATGCTCGCGACATAAAAATTTCGAAACCTATTACATCTGCCATGCCGAAAAGCACAAGTTTGGATGTACATTTGTAGCTGGCGAGACACTCAGACATCTTGTCTCTCGGTTCAATCCTGTTAGAGATCGAATAGCTCCAATCCGCATCAAGGCGAAATATTTCTACATCACGCTGATATGTGCTCATGCCTCGACGGAAAATAAAGCTGCATTTCACAAGCGCCTAGAGGAAAAATACGGCCGCTGCCCTGGCCACGACATTAAAATTGTTCTGAAAGATTTTAATGCAAAAATAGGAAGGGAAGATGTTCTTGGTCCGTTGATCGGTAAATTCAGCCTGCATACCGACACGTCAGACAGCGGGTTTAGGCCGGTTAGCTTCGCAGCAGGAAGGAACAGAAAGTGAGTGAAACCAGATTCCAGTACAACGATATCCACAAGGAAACTTGGCTATCTCCCTATCAATACACCAAAAATCAAATTGATCATGTGGTAATTAATGACAGGCATGCATCTAGGTCATGGACGTGCGTGTGATCCGTGGTGCTAATATTGGCTCGGACCATTACCTTGTCGCAGAAAAAGTGCGCCCAAGAATGAGCAGAGCGAAAAACATACGCAACCAAACACAAAGAAAGCTGCACACCCCAGAGATAGCCACTGCCTTTTGCAACCATCTCTCCCAACTTCAACAACACAACGCCTCTACTTCTGACGTTCCCGATACACAGTGGCAGCATAATGCTCAAAGGCAAAAGGCTACGGTAATGGGCTCTCTACTTGTAAGGACAAGGATGGAAATCTGGTTACAGATACACAGAGTGTGTCCACCACCAAGTCCAACCGAGGTAAAAAAAGCTAAGTGTAAAGTCTTTCACTTAGAACTTTCAGTGTGGCTTTAGACCTGGTAAATCAACAACTGACCAGATATTCACACTTCGGCAAGTCCTGGAAAAGACCCAAGAGAAACAGATCGACACGTACCATCTTTTTGTCGACTATAAAGCTGTCTTCGACAGCCCAAAACGGTAGAATAATGAGGAAAGCTGCAGTAAACACGAGTGGCACGATATTCAACAAAAGCCAAATGCTACTCCCGTACGCTGACGACATAGACATCATCTGCCATAAACTGCGGGATGTGACTGCAGCCTTCTCATTTATACAGAAGGTGCACGAGAACAAAACGAAGTTATTTGTTTCAACGAACGAGGTGGTAGATAATGTTATCTTCTTAGGCTTCGCCATCAACAAAACAAATAAAGTCAGCCTAGAAATCAGCTTGCTAATAAATGCTACTACTGACTAGGCAAGCGATTTAATAACAGAGCCCTCTCTCGACGAACAAAATCCAGCTATATCAGATACTAGTTCTATTGGTCTTGATGTATGGTTCAGAATCCTGGGTTATGACACAAGCGGATGAATCGGTTCTGGTAGTATTCGAGAGAAAAATACTCAGTAAAATATATGGGTCAATCATCGTTAACGGAGAATATCGTATGAATCAGGAGCTGTACGAGCTGTATACTGACATTGACGTAGTCAGACGCATTAGGGTGCAGCGGTTGCGTTGGCTAAGTCACCTTCTACGCATGGACGAAGATGCTCCAGCTCGATAAGTCTTAGACAATAGACGGCGCAGATGAGGCGACCAAAACTCTGTTGGATAGACCAGGTTACTGAGAATTTAGTTGTGACTAACTGAAAAAGTAGCGCTTATAATATGTATCTACGTGCAGTATATAAGCCAAAAGGATTGCAAAGAAGTGCCAGCTAAGTTAATTCTACGTAATTAGGGGACACCGTACTCCTGATTGCATAATCCCATTTTGAGTCGCTTGATCAGTTTTTTTTAATGCCATGTCCATGAAGTTTCAAAAATCCAAAAAAAAAACTTGGAGGAGAGGTACATTCTTTCGAAATAACATAGTAATTGGCTCACACATTTGTTCCCAACGTCAATTTTTCTTATTCTACTGCCCCTACTTTCAAATTTGAAAAACATCCTAATTCAAATTAAAAGGAATATCCACACCAAATTTCATGTTTCCGGGATACATAGAGACTATCTTTACCGATTCGCATTGCTTCGCCCCTACTACCTCGTGAATAATTTTTGTAATTTTCACGATTTTACCTTTAGCCGTTTGATCTGGGTGATGGTAAAAGTTTTATCCCTCTTTCGGCCATTTCGCCCCAAAAAGTACAAAATTCGAAAAAGTCCTTTAATTGCGCACAATTATGCTATAAAATAAATATTCTTGGGATTTTTCCTTGAGCCGTTTGGTCTGTGTTATTCTATTAGTTTTATGCCTTTTTCGGCCTTTCGACTACTGAATGTACAAAGAAGTAGGTCCTGGTGATATCGCTTTGTGCTGCTTTCTTATTTTATATGAGGCAAATCCCATGTAGATTATATAGATTTTCGCGACTCCACCTTTAGCCGTTTGGCCCAGGTTATGGTACCAGTTTTATTCCTTTTCGGGTCTTTTAAACCCTAAAGTAATAACTTCGTAAAGTCATTTCGTGCAGCTCTCCAATTTTATAGGGAGAAGGCCCGTATCTTTAGCCGTTTGGTCTGGGTGGTGGCAGCATTGTTATCCTTTTTTACCCTTAAAAGTCTGAATTGCTAAAAATCCTTTACCTTCTACTCGATAAGAGGAACAACCACCCCAAATTTCATCATCCTAACTACAGCCGTTTTGTTGGAGCGCTTATATGAGGGAAAAATATTTAAATTTTAATATCTTAACTAATTTTTAAAATTAGGAACTAAAAATTGTGCTTAAATTAATAAATAATTGTGTATTAGTCCACATAGTGGGTCATTCGTGGTACTGCGTTGAAATCATTCTCTTGCATTATAATTTTCTAAAGATATAACATTTACGGCGTGTGAACTGCACATACTAATATGTAATATTTTTGGGCAATTTTGTATATTGTTTTTCTGTTGTCCACTTGGTTATGTTAGTTTTAATATTTTAAACGATTTTTTAGTGGGAAATATAAATTTAAAAAAAAAACATTATGCAATATCCCGTTTGTTTTCTACAGAGCTTAAGTGGAGAACTCGGCGGTTGTCTGATATTCTAAATTTTTCACTGTGGAATTTTATACCGATGTAGCATATTTTGTCTGTCTGTTATTTAAGTATTGCGCTTACTCGATTGGCAGTAACCAACCAATATATTGTATTATTAAAGTTTTCAAAATATATGAAAATAAAAGACTCAGTACTCAGGCTATATTACTGCCTAGCTATGTACAACTTTTCCAATGCTGCCTCTGCTAAATTATTTCAGTTTTTTTTTTGTAGTTCACAACTTTCGTTTTCATTAACTCTGATATACCCCTCACTTTTGCCTCATTCGTTATTAACTAACAATATACATTTTTTCCAATGCCGCGGGTCATGATTAATTTCCCTGCACAACTTCTTTTGATCTTTAGAAAATTGATTATTTAGCAAAAGTTTTTCAGTCGAAAAGTGGAGGAAATATCCCTTGTAAAACTTGAAAAACGAAATGGTAACATTATTAAATGTCACAAACGGATATGGCCCGAGGATATTTCGCGTGCAAAAACCCAAACATGGAGTAACAGAAAACAACAAATTGTAAATGAATAACGAGGGAATGAAATTAAATTATTTCAACGCAATCAATTTACTGAAGCATTTCTAAATCTAACCTAAACACTGAGGGCGATGATAATGACCCCCATGTGCAACATACATGACATGTTCGTATGTAGATTTGTGTGTAGAGAACTGTCAAAATAACATTCTTGCAAACATTTTTCAAAAGTTTTTTTTTTAACGAAATCGAATGTATCTGAGTGAGGTCTGTATGCTTGCGGAAAACGCTCTAAGAACAGCATCGTCATTAACATGAACGCTGGGCCTAAGGGGAATATTCAATTGTAGGTACAAGTACTCGTATTGAAGCCAAACTGACATTCGACAAAGGGAAAATATTTAAGCAGCACATGCTCGTATACAAAGGGTCAAAGATGACTTATTGTTTTTAGGAATGAATTGAAACTAAATGGAATATAAATTGATTTGCCTTATTTTGTGAACACCAATTAAGCTTGTTTGTGGGGATGCCTAATGATGAGCAAAATGACTAGCTAAGAAGAGTAGTTGTAGATACTTACTGTTGTTTAAATCAATGTATTGTTAATACGTGTTGGTTATCTTAGTATATATTATTATACATTTTTAGTAGTAAGTACAATGCGATAATTATCCCTTCATACATTTTACTTTACACTTACGACAAATATATTTACCTCTTGTTTTTTGCAATTAAACCCAATGTAAAATTACGGAAAATATTAAGAAGGGTTGCCTTATTTACAATTTAAATTTTGTGGGATTAGTTATAAGCAGGGCCAACACAAATATGCCCTGAAAAACTTAAAATATGAGCATTAGAAAAGCACGAAATACACTAAAAAAAATGCCTTTAAAACTGATAAAAAATGCATAAAAGATTTTAATTAGTAGTTAATTTTATTCACTGAATACATTTAATTTTTAATAAAAATGCATCACAAATAATTGAAAATTAAATGGTTATTTTTTTTACATTTATAAGATTCAGACTGTTGATTTTTTTACTCTACTGTAAACAAAATTACATGAGTGAATTCAATGGAGTACTTGATCTTGTAATGTATAATAAATATTATGTATATGCCTTCACCATAATTTTTCTCACATATTCTAGATTTCCGCTATTGAAATCTTGATCAATGTTCTATTTATGAATATATGTGATTTCTGAGGGAATTAGAAAGTCCAAAGAGTATAATGTTGACTTTTTTTAGCGTAAATTTTTTTTCGCAATGCTATCTGCTTTGTCATATTTGAAAAGTTAAACTCTAATTGACTATTTCTCTTTGGAAATACGCATTGCTTCAGCCTCCTTACCATTGCACTAATTCACAAATTTCAACTTTCCTTACGTACTTTGATAGTTCTGCCAACTATACCAACAAGTAATGGATGGAACTGGTGGCAATGCAACGCTAGGTAGAACTCATTGAAATTCTTGACGAATCTTTCATAATCCTTAATAAAAACACAAAAATAATATTTATTTCAAAACATGCCGGTAAGACTGTAATATGCATTTGCATATGCAAGTATGCATTGCATACTTTTGTTGGCCCTGGTTATAAAAAATATCAATTATTTATTTAAAAGTATCCACATTGGTAATGCTGTGTTACAAATAAGTTCAAATTCATAGAGACGGTATTTATTCCTGGAAAAATACCTTAGACGGACTACAGTATTTTGAAATACATAAATACAAGTTCTTTTTTCTGTTTTCACCATTCCTATTTAGGTTTCTATTATAAAAATCGAAATTTTTTAACAATATCAAAAGTTTTAAAAGTACTGTAAATTGGTTGCAGGAAATTAATATTTTGCCGATTTAATCACGTCCAAACGGAGAACAATTTGGTACTACTCTTTAGTTATCGATAGGAAGACATTTTTTTTTTAATTTTTGATCAATGTGGCGGAGAATATTTTTCAAAAGTAGTTTTTTAATACTACAGGTTATCTGTATCCCACATGGTTCACAGATAAGCACTACAGATATGAACTTGATTTTCGATAAGTGGGAAAAGTGCTAAGATTATGAAGTAATTAGACTAAATGCAGTAACTGGATGTTAGAGATGCATCTCGCCCTAATTAACTAATCACTAAACAAGTAAGGTGATTATCTTCGGCTATGTAAAAATGGTGATAAAACTGGTTATTTGCACTACAGCTATATTTTAGTAAACATCCATTTTTTGTCAATAAATTTTGTTTTTCTGAAATGTTCCGCTTATAGAACAGAAGCTCGCATACCAAATTTCAGATTGATAGCTCTTATACTGCGGCAGAAGTAGCAGTGACAGTCGGACGCACATGTTTTAATCAACTCAGAATCGACGTCCCTTCTCGGCATTAGAAATGGAAGAAAAAAACTAAGTACACCCCTTGGTCCGCACGTGGTATAGGGTATAAATATAATAATAATTTGTGTCGGATATAAAGGAAGATGATTTGAAAATATTCTGTTTACAGTGTAACGTCTTCCGAAAATAGTAGGAGTTGTTGAGTAGAAATAAAATTTGGTACAGTAACCTTTTTATGAAATTAGGAAATTTGTACAGTTTCATAAAATACGGTTGAAAATCATATAGCAAAATGTTTTTTTTTTCAAATATTATTTTAATGGAATTTCGTTGCTGACATTAATTCACCATTTTTAGTTATTTTACCCATATGGGCAAGGCCACGAAAAATGAAACCACATAGATTTTTTTTTTCTGTCACAAGGTCCAAAATTTTTTTTATATTTCAAATGTCTAATATGTATAGAATATGCCAGCAATGTATGCCAGTGCAAAATTTGTGTCTGCTTTGATATTTGACATCCTTTTCATAAGTGGCACATGCAAGGTGTATTTGGAAAATATACCAATGTCGGCGAAAAAGGTAAATTTTGTTCTTATTTTGTTATACTTTAGACAGATGTTTACTTTCTTTGGATAGAATGCAAATCAAACTATTGATTAGCAAGCAAATTTGTGTACAAAGCTTGGGTTTTGGACCAATTAAGGCTTAAAGTAATCAGCCGCAAATAAATGGTGACGTTACTGACAAATTTTTATAAAATGTTTTTTTATGCATTAACTAATTTGCAAAGAGGTTGGATGAGCTGATTTTTTTGAGTACTTTCATAATCAATGCTTAAATGAAGTCTTATAAGCACATAGCAGGGTATTTTTGTAAAAACAGATTGTGTGACGTTACTGACGTAGTATTTTAGTTTTATTTTTTTTACTTTTTTGCTTAACAATTTGGTATTTAATTGCTAGACTCCGATTCCTGGTGCAAAAAGAGACAAGCGTTATGTTAAAAAGCTAAAAGAAACCAACAAATACGACGAGTACAAAAGGAAAAAGCTCGTCACTGCGAAGTAAACAGTGCATAGGAATTCGTTGAGGCTTTCCAAATTACAAAATCGCGAATACTAGTTGCGGAAGTTGCTGAAGAAGAGTTCAACAAAATTAACACCGTTTTGGATACCGCCACAATTTTCGCAAACGCAAAAAACATTCGTGACATTTCGTCTGCGCACCAAATTCGTATTATTGGGGATGAAATAGCAGCCTATGCTACATCTCAGCAGGGATACAATTAACATTTCTTTTCTTTTTTGTCATATTTTATGTTTATTTATGTTAAAAAAAACTTCAAGTGAATTGATGCTTTAATTTTGCAAAAATTAACAAGACTGAATTAATAAAGACTTTTGTTTTTTCCAATAATAATGTGTTTTTATTGTACACAGTGTCCTGGCTTTAGTTCAAAGTACTCACACAAAATTTTTATCACAAAAAAAAAACAAAAAACAGAAGTTAATCGCAGGGGCAGACCCCAAAAAGGGAGAGGTGGGAGTAGGTTTTGACCGATCGGGCTCATCTTAGAACTCAACCTCCACTAAGAACAGCAAAGCTTGCATACAAAATTTCAGCTTGATTGCCCTTAAACTACGGCTGCAATCGCAGGGACAGAGTAGTTGGGAGTAGTTTTTGACCGATCGGTCAAATCTTACTACTCAACCTCCGCTTAGTGGAGGGAAGCTTGCATACAAAATTTCAGCTTGATTGCCCTTAAACTACGGCTGAAATCGCAGGGACAGACCCCAAAAAGGGAAAGTTTGTATGGGAGGTGGGGGTAGATTTTGACCGATCGGGCTCATCTTAGAACTCAACCTAGGCTTTGAGTACATAAGCTTGCATTCCAAACTTTCGAAAGACGCAACCAATTGCCTTGAAACTTTGCATAGGTTAATATTTCCAGAAAACTACTTACGGTATTGCAAATGGGACTTATGACCACACCCCTTCTGATACCCCTTCACCCAATTGAGAAATCGAGAAATAATATCAATACACAAAACCCGCGATCGTGGACAAATTCTATATTTAGTAAAGCTATAGCAGATAAAGTTTGGATACAAACAATGAAAGTCTAGCCACGCCCCATCTAGTACCTTCCAAACCCATCTGGTTCCGCCCACTTTAGAAATCGGTTAACATTATAATTGCACAAAAAGCGATCGTGACCAAATTATATATTCAACAAAGCTAAAGCAGGATAAAGTTGCAGAGAAAAAATTTAAAGTCTAGCCACGCTCTTTCTGGTACCACCCATACAAATGTACATCCACACACTTTAGAAATCGATTAATATTATTAATACACCAAATTCGATCGTGCCCCAATTCTATATTTAGTAAAGTTAAAGCAGCATAAAGTTTTAGAAAACAAATTTAAAGTCTAACCATGCCCCTGTTGGCACCTCCCATACAAATGCACTGCTCCACCCACTTTAGAAATTGAGAAATATTATCAATATACTAGAAAGTTTTATTATTTACTAAGGGTGAGGGTATATATAAATCGGGTTTCCCGACTGAAACTTTCTTACTGGTTTTTTCGTAAATCAACGTTCACAAAATTTGATTTAATTCGGTGGATATACAAAAATGAGATGAAAAGGTGGCAATTAAGCTTATTAATATAGGAGTTACCAGAAAGGGTGTGTCAAATAGTTAGGTTTTCTGAGGTTTCGCCTCTTATTACAAGGTAAATTATCTGATCAAATTTCATTATCGCGCAGGTGCCCGTTTTGAAGTTACTTACTTACTTAAGTGGCCCATTACAACTTACGAACGTGGTTCATAAATTTGAGGCCTGAAATACTAAAGAATTCCACACGCTTCGGTCTTCTGCGTGTGATTTTCAGTTAGTCTTACCAGATGATGGCACGTCGCCTACCACTTGGTCCTTCCAACGGAGTTTGGGTCTCCCTGCTCATCGCCGTCTTTCACGTTCGCCTTCAAACTCCTTTCTCGCTGGAGCATTTACATCCATCATGGCAACATGTCCCAACCATCGAAGTCGTTGGATTCTGACTCTTTTAGCTACGTCGATGTCGTGGTATAGCTCATACAGCTCATGATTCATCCGATGGCGAAACTCGCCGTCGACACAGATAGGTCCATACATTTTTCGGATTACTTTTCTCTCAAATACTCCCAGGTTTTGTATGTCCGTTGTCGTAAGCACCCATGATTCGGCAGCATACAAAAGAACGGGTAAGATTAGCACCTGGTAAGGCTGTTTCTTAGTATTCCGAGAAAAGGTGGTGTTACTAAAGTGCTGCCGAAGTCCGTAGAAACATCTATTGGCAAGCACTATTATCCGCTTAATTTCTTGGCGGACTTTATTTTTCTTATTGACGGAAGATCCGAGGTAGGTAAAATTATCTACTACCTGAAAACAATAGTTTTCAACGCTGACGCTGTGTCCCCATCGAGAGGACTCTTTGTTCGTCGAAATCATTATTTTTGTTTTGTCGTCGTTGACCGCTACACCCATATTTACCGACTCCTTTTCTAGTGATGAGAATACGTCAGTAACATCCCGCAGATGTCGGCCAATGATATTTATATCATCGGCATAGGCTAGTGGCATGAGGCTCTTGTGGAATATGGTGCCAGACATGTTGACACCAGCCTTTCTCATCACCTTCTCCATAACTATATTAAATCGTGTACAGGACAGGCTATCACCCTGTCTGAGACCTCTTTCTGTGTTGAATGGTTCAGTCCTACCCGCCAGCCTTAAACAATTCAGCAGGGACACCATCGGCTCCAGCAGCTTTGTTGTTTTAAAACGGAAGATTGCCACACTTATCTCGCTCTGGATTGCACAATAGGTCATTTTGTATGGGAGATACCAGAAGGGGTCAAAGGATATAGTCCATATTTCCTTTAGAGTTAAATTTTCAGAAGCGTTCATCTTTCTAAAAATTTGTCTGAATGCTGTGTACTTACAAAAAAGATATGTATGTTAAACCATAATTGTGAATAGTTGTGTTTTCTCAGACTTTGCCTCCTAGCACAAGATACATTTACTGACCAACATTTATTATTTTCCAAGTCCACCTTTGGAAGTTATGGGAGAAATGTACATATATTATCTAAAAACAGGTCATTTTGTATTGGAGGTACTAAAAATGGTCAACCGATATAGTCTCTATCCATTCGAAAGTCATATTTTTACTAGTAAGGCGGTTATCTTCGGCTATGCCGAAGCTCAGATACCCTTCACCATTTGTAATGGTGATAAAACTGGTTATTTGCACTACAGCTATATTTTATTAAACTTTGTACCACAAAAAAGGGGAGTTGTTGAGAAGTGGACGTTACTTTTAGCTTCACACATCCGCTCGTATATATTTTTTGGACAAAAACAGTAAATTTCACTGTAATTTTGTAAAAAAGCAGTACATCGATTTGGAAAAACAGTACTTTTCGCAGTACATATTTACATAGCATATATATTTTATTCAATATGTAAAAAAAATTAACAATCATTTCCAGAATCAACTTTTGTAGTTGTTTTGTATTTGTCGTTTGAAGCAATTTGAATAAGCAATGCCAGCTTCGTTTTGAGGTAATTGTAGAAATCAACGTAATGTTTGCACATCTAATCGGGTTTTGATGACGTCTAAGTTTTGTTCGCTGCAGAGAAGATTCGCTCCACTGATGCTGAAGTTTCTGGCAAACATAAAATATATTCAAGGATCGTGGCCATTTCTTTGAATTCTCCGTCAGCGTTATTGAGATCAATAAATATCTCCACCCACCGATCCACATTTGAAACATTGCCATCTCTCCATTGCATAATTTTGTCCCTCGTTTTTGATATATGTAAATTGGGTGTGCAAATATACCGCATTTTCATTGGCATTGTACAAATTTTTTTCCCTTAACTTGTTCATAACGGTTACTATTAAAGCATTCAAATCAAAGCAGGCAAAATTACCGAAAAAATCAGTCCGTAAAGCAGCCATCTCAATCGAATTGTATCCATTGTCAATAAGTTTTTGCTTTTCTGCTACTACAGCTGGGGATAAAAAATCATCCTCTTGACGCATTTTTAGTGTTTCTTCGAGCTTATTTTTGAAGTAAACAATATTATTGCATGTATTCGCTGTTCGCTGTTTATATTTCTATTATGTATCGAAAAACAGTACTTTGAGGGAGAAAAGCAGTACGCAGTTTTTGGTGTCGAAAAACAGTACTGTACTGCGAAAAACAGTACAGATACGAGCCTTACACATCCATCATTCGATTTACCGATAAGTTTATGAGTTGGTGAGTTGGAGAATATTTTTATGAATTTTGTAACTCCCGAAAAATGGGAATTTGTTTGGGATGTTGGAGTAGTTTAAATCCGCTGTTGCTTATCTTAGAACTTAACTTTTGCTTCTGGACATACCAAATTTCAGCCCGAAAATTCAACTCGCTATTTCCTAATGTACGGCTGAAATCGCGGGGCAATTAGGCGGACACCCCAAAAAAGGTAAAGTTTGAATGGGAGGTGGGAGTAGTTTTTGACCGACATTGCTTATCTTAGAATGTAGCCTCCGCTTAGAGATTGAATCTTGCGTACAAAATGTCTGCTATATACCTCTTAAAATACGGCTGCAATCTCAGGGATAGACCCCAAAAAGGAAGAGTTTGTATGGGAGGTGAGAGTAGTTTTTGACCGATCGGTCTCATCTTAGAACTAAACAACAATATTTCGGCTTGATTGGGACCGGCCGTGGCATAGTGGTTAGAACACGCGACTACCATGCGGGAGATCGCAGGTTCAAACCTGGCTCCAGTCATCTTAAAAGAAAAAAATAAATAAAATTTTCTTTCATTGTCGGCTCCCCTCGAATGTTGTTTGACAGCAACTTCGCAGTATTAAGCTTCGATTCAATCGTCGTGTCTAGTAAGAGCTTCTCAAAAACAGTGACGTTCGCATTCGTCGATAAATAAGTAGGTGCCGTTAGTTGTGAATCTAAAAATAGAAAGCGTGTTAATTCACAACAACGCGAGAAGCTATCCCATACCTCATTCATGGGGTGCAAAGGGAAATTAAGTTTTTAAGTTTAAGTTCTATAATTTCTACTGTAATCGCGGAGACTGATTTACGGGCACCCCCAAAAGAGGGATCTTGTAAGGGAGGTGGAAGTAGTTTTTGACCGATCGGTCTCATCTTACTACTCAACCTCCGCTTAGTGTAGAGAAGCTTGCATACAAAATTTCAGCTTGATTGCTCTTAAATTACTGCTGTAATCGCGGGGACTGACATACGGACACCCCCAAAAAGAGGAATTTTGTATGGGAGGTAGGAGCAGTTTTTCACCGATTGGTCTCATCTTACTACTCAACCTCCGCTTAGTGTAGGGAAGCTCACATACAAAATTTCAGTTTGCGTGCCCTTTAACTACGGCTGTTAATCGCTTTGAGGATAGAAGCGTGCATTCCAAATTTCAGCTCGATATCTCTTAAACTGCGGCTGCAATCGCGGGGACAGACAGACGGTCACCTTTAAATCGACTCAGATTTCGATGCTGATCATTTATATATATATATATTGTCATACCTACCACGCCTCCTTATAGGCGTTACAAATGGAAGAACAAAATTAATATACCCTTCACTCTGTTCATGCGCATGGTGTAGGGTATAATAACAGTACTTACAAAAAAGATACATATGTATGTAAAACTGAAGGTCAATTCGGTCATTTGTATGGGAGGTATCAGAAGGTGTGTGGCAAAGGTTTCGGTTTTATTAGGGTTTGTCTACTAATACTCGTACAAGAAAATGAGACTGACCAAATTCAAATATCCTCCAGTTTTCCGTTTAAAAGTTATAAAAGAGATATTAATTATCCAAAAATAAGTAATTTTGTATGGTGGGCACAAGAAGGGGTGGGGCAATTCTACCCATTTACAATCAAATTACTTCATTTTGAAAAATATTAATACTGGTAAATTTCCATACGGATCGTACTCATCAGCCATCCAGACAGACGGACATACCTCAATCGTCTTAAAAAGTCCTTAAACGAATTTGGTCTTAAGGACTTGGGGTCTAGTTTTGTATCCTTTAATGCGTTACACTTTTTCTCGTATCAAATAATATATATCCTCATCCCTAAGGGTGACGGTATAGTAAAATGTTTACTCATTTTTATTTGTCATTAACTTAATTAACAATGTACCTTTTATCTTTCCCATAATTTTAACAATATCGATGAGGCGATTTCCTAGTGTTATGTGTCAAAAATTACCATTGTAATAATTCAAACAGTAGCCAGTTTATATCATACTGATTCCAAGGGTAAAATGTTATATTAATCGATTTTTTTATTTGTTTAACTATGAAATGCAAGACATCACATTTAATCACGATTCAATGTTATTAGTCATATTATATCCAAAAATTTCTTCATTTTTGTTAAGAGCTAACCAGGCACTTTGCAATGGTCTATGTTTTGTGACTAAATTCTATCAAAATCAAAAAAAAAAATTGATTGATTCTAATTGAGTTTGGTTGTCGGAAGTTTTTTTGCTAAAAATGTTTTTTTCTTATATGCTTTTAATATCTAAATGAATGATTACCTCTAATTCGTGCGATAAGTTTATTTATTTTAATAAATTAAATGACTGATTAGATTTTAACTACATCAGTCACGGGGATTTGTACTTGAAATTTGAAACCTTCGCTTCAAAAATTCGAAACGCTAGAAATAGAAAACGATAAACGCAATTAATCACCACCAGAAATAGCAAAGCATGACAATACATCCATCCATCCATCCATCACAGCCATTTTCGCTGACCAGCAGAGAATTCAACTGACAAAACTCATTTAAAATCAATTCTTCACAAAATTTAAGCGAAAAAAAGGCGGCAACAATAACAAGAAAATAATTCATTAAGCGCGTGTTGCATTACAAAAACCCCCAGAGGCATAACAACATACAAGTCACGAGGGTGGTATGGAAACAAAATTGCCTGTTAAATATAAATCATACTAGTGGGCCCGAGAATGCATCGCTATTGCATAATTAACGAAAAATAAAAATATTAACTTCATATAGCATATTTTACGGAATTGCCTCACAGTTATAAGTACTGCCATATTCCACTATTTAACATATTTTGGGAATCATTTTTAAGCCCGACAATGTCACGTTCGACATTCTGGAAATGCCCATATGTCAGTAGTCCCAAACCATAATTGCCAAATCGAGATAGGAGAACATTGAGTATATATGTACGTTATCCTGCAACTACGTCTCAAGTCCACTATTTGTGTTTCTGAGTTGTTGATGACATACAGTTGGCCGATGTGCTTTAGTCTAGTCACATAACACACTCGACAGGACATTATATGAGATAGGTAAAACGCTGATCCCACTGTAGTAGAACTTTCGGGCTTCATCTCTATCCCAGTCCTCTTCTCAGAAGCTTTCCCTCGTATGCAGCATTCATTTTCTCAGACATTATGTGACTTTCCTCATCGTACCAGGACTTGTCTGAATGTGTTTTTTCATACCGCAGTACGGTCGTTGCGGCATTGGTTATCTTCTTCTTCTTTAATTGCAGCAACAACAGAAATTAATCCATCAGTAGCCGCACGTAGAAAAGTATTCCAAGCGCTTCGGTCTTTTGTGCTCCGTAGATAGTTTGTCACACCAAGCTTAGTTAACAGCTCTTTCACCGGGTCTATACATCGGAGTTTTTATCGCCACCTCCTGCGCCGCCCATCGAATTTATTGCCGAAGACTTTCGAGCCGGAGCGTTTTCGTCCATTCTTCGCTTCGCTCAACTACGTCGATGTCTTTGTACAGGTCATGATTCCTTCGACAACGGAACTCGCCGTTAAGGATGATGGGTCAAAAAATTTGCGAAGTATTTTTCTCTCGAAAACTCCCAGAATAGATTGATCCGCTTGTGGCATTACCCAGGATTCTGCGCTGTAGAGCAAGACAGGTAGGATCAGAGTCTTGTCTTTGTACTTCGAGAGAGCCCTTTGTCATTAAATCGATTGCTTAGCGCATAGTAGAAGTGGCTTGCGATCAATACTCGTCTTGATTTCCAGGCTGACATAATTATTTTTGTTTATGGCGGAGCCAAGGTAGACAAAATCACGAGTACACTCTTTGTTCGTTGAAACAAATAACTTGGTTTTGTCCTCGTTTATCACTAGACCCACTCCAGCCGACTGCTTTTCAATGCTCGAAAACGCCGCAGTAACATCTTGCAATCCACGTCCAAAAATATCTATATCATCAGCATACGTGAGCAACATGTGGCTTTTGTTGAAGATGGTACTATTTCTGTTTACTGCAGCCTTCCGCATGATCATATTCATTATGATGTAAAAGCCTCGCTTGGTAGAAAATGGCTCTGTCAGATTTTTGCCAATTTTCACAGAAGACTTCGTGTCAGTCAGTGTCACCCGCAAGTCGTAGTATCTAACAATTTCTGTTGTATCGGACTGTCGAATGCAGCTATGTAGGTATCGATCTGCATTTCTTGGGTCTTCTCCAGGATTTGTCGTAGTGTGAATTCCTTGTTGGTGGTGGGTTAACCAGGTCTAAAGCCACACTGATAAGGTCCAATCAGGTTCGCCAGAATGGGCTTTAGTCTTTCACATAATACACTAGACAGGACCTTGTATGCGATGGGTAACTGGCTAATCCCGCGATAGTTGGTACACACACTTGGATCGCCTTTCTTTAGCACAGGACATAGGACACTCAGATTCCAATCATCAGGCATGCACTCCCTGAGCCAAATCGTGTTTATGAGCTGGTGCATGCATGTTACCAGTTCATCGCTGCCGGCTTTAAAAAGCTTTGCCGGAAGTTCATCGGCTCACCCAGCTTTATTATTTGTAAGCAGTGCAATTGCCGTTCTGATCTCGTTTCGCCTCGGTGGTGGACAGTCTACTCCGTCGTCGATAATTCGTGCGATTTCGTCACTTATGCTGCCTTCGGGAACGAGTAGAGATTGAAAGTGTTCCCTCCATATTTGCAGCACACTCTCAGTGTCCGTGACCAGATTTCGGTCTCTGTCCTTACAGGTGGGAATCCCTGTTCCAAAACCTTTACTTTTTACCTTTTGGTAGAACTTTCGGGCCTCACCTCTATCCCTGTAGTTTTCGATATCCTGGCTCTCTCTATTTTTCACAGACGCTTTTTTCGTCTGAACAGGTGTTTCATCTCCCTCCTTTTCTCTTTATAACGCTCCATCACCGCACGCGTCACCATTCATAGTACCAGGGCTTGTCTAAGCGTGGTTTTTCATAACCCAGTACGGTCGTTGCGGCAGTGGTCATAGAATTCGCAATAAGCTGCCACTGTATGTCGGGAACATCTGAACTAGGGGGGTTTCTTTGGAGTAATTGAGAGAGTTGGTTGGAGTAGACATTGGCTATCTCGGTGGTATGCAGCTTTGTGATGTCTAGCTTCCTTTGCGTTTGATTACGAGTGTTTTTAGCACTACTCAATCGCGTGCGTACCTTGGCTGCAACTAGGTGGTGATCCGAGTCAATATTTGCACCGCGCATCACACGCACGTCCATAACGCTTGAGACATGCCTTCCATAAATTACCACGTGATCAATCTGATTACTTGTATTTTGATCGGGAAATATTCAGGTTGCCTTGTGGATATCTTTATGCGGGATTCTGGTTCCACTCTCAACCAGGTTTCTTGCTGACGCGAAACTAACGAGTCTGAATCCATTATCTGAGGTGTTGTTATGTAGACTGAATTTTCCGACTGCTGAACCAAAAGCATCTTCCCTTCCTATTTTAGCATTAAAATCTCCCAGAACAATTTTAATGTCGTGTGCAGTACGGCGGTCATATATCTCCTCCAGGCGCTCATAGAACCGTCTTTGACTTCCGTCGGGGCGTGTACACAAATCGGCGCAATGTAAAAATATTGCGCCCGGACGCGAATAGTGGCTATTCGGTCACTTACAGGGTTAAACCGCGAGACCAGCAGTCGAATGCTCTTGCCGACTATGAAAGCATTCGTGTCTTTCTGCATGGCAGCTGTAAAAGATGTCACAGTTCTTTCCTCGTGCGCATCCCGGTTCCGTCCATCTCATTTCCTGTATGGCGGTGATGTCAGCCTTGTATATGTCGAGGACATCCGCCAGTTGGATAGAGGCACCATCTCTGTATAGAGTTCGGACATTCCAGGTGCATATCCTTAAATTATAGTCCTTACATAGTTTGCGGGGGTCGTCAACATTTGGGGGGTTCTTGTTTTTACTTTTCTTCGTGTTTTCATAATAATTGTTTTGTTTAAGGGGAGTGGCTTATTAGGCCAACGCGCCCGATTCTAGTTTCTTGGGGCTGCCAAAGCCACTAAGAGAGCCTGTGTTGAGCTTCAGTAACTTCTGTTACCTACTTCCTAAGACGCATCGGTGGTAGCATGCCGATTAGGTTACTCAACATTTTGCCTTCTCACATTTGCTATTACTGTACGGATGTTCAGTGGCATTGCCCGGGGAATACGTGATCTCTCGGACGTTGTGAGCTGCTTGGGAACTTCCAAATGAATAACAATCAGAAAGACTCAAATTAGAAAATTTCCCATTCCCCCATTTGACCCCACTCTACCTTCCCCAAATTGTGGCTCATACTTTTTTCCCCCAACCACACAAAATTCGGGTGGTGGCTGGTTCGTATAGAATTCGAAAACTCGTGCTTCCTTTGCGTTAGTTTAGGAGCGTTTTTAGCACACTATTCGTGTGCGTAAGCCGGCTGCAGCCGTCATTTCGCCTTGATGCGGATAGTGGCTATTCGGTCACATACAGGTTGAAACCGCGAATTCACATTCAAATTCGTGTCTTTTACATGGCAGCGGTAAAAGATGTCACAGTTCTTCCGCCCTGTGCACTACTTCCTCGTCCATCGCATTTCCTGTATGGCGCTGATGTCAGACTTGTATCCGCCAATTGGATAAAAGAAGCATCTCTGTTGAGAGTTCGGACATATCAGTGCAACACATTAAGAGAACCATTGTGTTGCGCTTTAGTAACTTCTGTTACCTGCTCCCTAAGACGTAGCATGTCATTCAGGTTGCTCAACATTGCGCCGTCTAACATTTGCTACCACTTTACGGATGTTCAGTGGCATAGCCCGGGGAACACGTGATCTATAGGACGTTGTGAGCTAGTTGGGGACCTCTAATGAGAGCTACTTGTTATACCCAAGTGAATATTGATCAGAAAACTAAATTTGAAAAATCCCGCATTTCCCACCATTTCTCGCTCGTTGAATTTTCTTCCAATCCAATTTTTCCAATTTTTGCCACCCTCGAATATTCATAGGAACACTCTACTCAGCCATTGTATAAGTATAATTTACTGAAGACCATTTTTCGACATTATACTTTTTGTATGCATCGCGTGAAATTCATACATATATATATATGAAATATTTTAGGTATTGTGGGGTGTCTGTCTTTTGACGGCGCTTACTTTTTTAACAAAAATGTAGACGGGCATCAATCATTCGCGTGAAAATCATATGAATGTACACTCATGTACACATGATGAAAGAGAGAATCGCCACAATAGGTATAATGAATAGACGTCAGTTGAAATTGAATGCAGACACATTCATCATATGTACACAATGTCAGAAGATTATGATGGCACCATACAATGTGTTGGGAAACAGGAATTTTTGAGTAATTGCACACAATTACTATGTTATCTGATAACATTGAACATTTATTCTTTGAAGTCAATTTTTTACTTAGTGTCAATAAGTATATTCTTGTGCATTTGACACCGTACGAATACTTAAATATTACACTGTAAAATTTTAAAGTTTGAGTTTGGCTGTGAACTTCAGTTGTCTTTACAAGAGACTATCAATGATGATTTTACAGAAATTAAAATTTTTGTGGCATGTGACATATAACCAATTTTTAATTAAGTGCTGGATATATGACATGATTACATAAATATACATATTAATGATAATGTTTATTGCATACCACAACTTATACAACGCAATATTCCCATCTAATTTCTTTACATTCATTGTAAACACCTTTCCGCCTTATAACGAGTAGCCATTTTCAATCAGAAAAAATAACCAACTAATAGATTTATATTCCAATTATAAACTCTCTTGAAAATTTACATAATAAAATTACATACATTTTACTGATCTTTAAGCATTTCAACATCGTCTGACCACAATTACACATTTGTATAAAATGTATAAATATCATTTGCGATAAATTAAATAAGAGTTATCTGTAATTAATTCATTGGAATACAAATTAATGTTGATCATAAATTATATGATTAATGTCTGTTTTCGGCTCATAACTTCTTTTCAACTCAATGTTTGCTGGATTGAAACGAACATGGTGCTACATATCATTATCAGGCCTTCCTCCGGTGCTGTTGTTGTTGTTGCATGTGTTGCATGACTCAAGTTGCTTGTGCTCGGCAGGCAAAAGGCGCCCAGTTTTGAATTTAAAATCACCACGTAAATGTTAAGAAAAATGGATTATAACCCACAATTAAAAACGTGTAATTAATGACTGCCATACATACAACTAAGTGGATTTGTTGTTGATTCTTAACAAGTCCATATTTTAGATTAACTTCAAGTTCTGTTAGCGTGGTGGTAATTACTGGATTGAGAATATACATGTGCAATGTAAGAAAAAAACTGAATATTTGTACACTTTACAGTGTTGCGAAACGATCACTTAACAGTGGTTGGAAAGTTAAAACACATATAATACAAAATATTTGTCTATAATGAAAAACCAAAAGAACCATGTTCACGCCTCATACCACAAGGAAGCTATAAAAAAAATACACTCGTTTTTAATACAGTATATTGTATTTTCGAAGCCAAAATTTAGAGTTTTTAAAAGTTTTATAAAGACTTTTTTGCTGTTTTGAACGTAGTTTGTTTCTTGTGCCATTTTTTTTTTGACTGTAAAAGGTCCAACCTGATTGGACCTTATTAGTGTGGCTTTAGACCTGGTAAATCCACAACCGACCAGATATTCACACTACGGCAAATCCTGGAGAAGACCCAAAAAATGCTGATCGACACCTACTATCTGTTCGTCGACTATAAAGCTGCATTCGACAGTCCGATACGACAGAAATTGTTCGATGCTATGGCTGAGTTTGGTATATCCGCGAAGCTAATACGACTTTGCGGGATGACACTGACTGACATGAAGTCTTCAGTGAAAATTGGCCAAAATCTACCAAGCGAGGCTTTATACAAGGCGATAGTCTTTCCTGCGATCTCTTCAACATCGTAATGGAGATGATCACGCTGAAGGCTGGACGTGGATTGCGGGATGTTACTGCGGCTTTTTCGAGCATTGAAAAGCAGTCGGCGAAAGTGGGTCTAGTAATAAATGAGGACAAAACCAAGTAATTTGCTTAAATGAACAAAGAGTCCACTCGTCTGGGACGCTGATCCAACTCTACAAGACTCTGATTCCACCTGTCTTGTTCTACAGCGCCGAATCCTGTAGTAATGACACAAGCGGATCAATCTATTCTGGGAGTCTTCGAGAGAAAAATACTACGCAAAATATTTGGACCCATCATCGTTAACTGCGAGTACCGTCGTCGAATGAATTATGAGCTGTACACCGACATCGACGTAGTCAAGCGCGTTCAAATAGGCCAAATGCGCTAGCTTGGACACGTTGTACGTTCCGGCTCGAAAAGTCTTCGGATATTCACATGAAAACAATAACTTAATTAAAAAAAAAAACTCAAAGAAAACTCCTAAAATAAGTTTCCAATCGCAAAAAGGAGCTTAATTTATGTTCATATCGATACCTTAAATCTAAAGTTTGTGCAAAATTTAAGTTTTACAGGAAACGCGTTTCCACTTTTACGCTAAGTACATACCAGTTTCCTGAAAACTTCTGTTTGAATTGACTGATCATCCTGAGATTTAAGTGCGATGTTAATTGAAGGAAACTAAATTCATAAATTATGTTTAATTGAAAACCTTCTAAATCGACTTAATATCGCTCTAGAACTAGACACTTGTACGTAGATGATGAAATCACTGCTTACTAGAGGACCACCAGAACTTATTTTACTAATATTTTCATCCTTTCCGTTTTTGTGTGTGAAATATCCGCAAATAGGGTCAATCGCCACACCATGAATGAGGTGTAAAGGCAAATTTCCTATTTTTAGATTCACTACAAACGGCACCTACTTTTTTATAGACATGCTGATTGACTCGACACTAGCTGTGTTCGTTTACGTGGAAATTTGTGGAATTTTTTACTGGATTGTCGCTTACTCAGAAAGTCCAGTAAATGTAAGCGAGAGAGCGTAAAATTTTGATACTTCAATCCTAAAGAGTTTCCAAATTTGAATTGCATAAATTTTAGCCAACCAAATTTGCAAGATAAAGTTGTGGTACAACTCTGAATTTTTAATTTTTCTACTCCAGAATGGGTTCCGTTGTTTTGTCGGGGTCATTACGGATGAAGCTTATTTGATCAAATGTACAATAGGATCCGGCTTCTGTTCGGCGTTAGCCTACTATAGGGTCATTGAAGTAAGTACCACTGTAGGGGGTAGTGGGGTAGGTAGTTCAAGCATGGCCAATCGACACACCCAGAACTGCAAAATTAAGGCATCGAAATTAATATATTTTCATATTTAACTCACATGTAATTTCATATTAAGTTTTATTTTACGATTCACGAAAAACCGGTTAACCCAGTTTTTTACTAAATCAGGTATATTATCAGGTGATATTAAGAGACCAAGACGAAGTGAATGGTATATTTTTGTTGTTGTTTGGGCTCCCACCCAATATTCTGCACTTCCGCCAAAGGCAAATATCAAGCATTTATAAAAATTGCATTACTGTATCCCAACTTTCAGAAGCTATTACTTTTTAACCAGTCCATAGATTCTCTTCTGCAATACTTAATTTCTTTGTTGAGGTTTTCGCTAAGGTTTCGCAGAAGGTTTCAAAAAAATTTTATCTCGAGTTTTCGATTTTTCCTGCTTTTAAATCTAAAAAAGGAGACACTAATTTTCATAAAAAAACACAATTTTTCAAATGTATTCAGCCAGTATGGCAAAATTATGCAATTTATTGAGTTTAAGTGACATAATTCTTGTTGGCCATTTGATTCCAATTAATTTGGTATCACATCTGGCATGATTGTCGGTCTATAACTTGAAATATATGTCAAAATACAAAAGTACCTTCGGAAGCAAAAAAATTTTTAGGAAAAATTTTTTTAAAAAAAAATTCGCTCCATAAAAATTTTTTTTTCTTAATCAGAATCCCTTCCTCTATCATAAAAATATAGTGGTATCCAAAGACCAAAATGGCTGTAAACTAGTATAATCTAAGAGTGATTGTCGAAAAACCAATGCACCCACAAAAAGTGGCTGTTTGGTGCGGTTTATGGGCTGGCGGCATCATCGGGTCGTATGGTTTCCAAAATGCGGCCGGTCAGGCAGTTACTGTGAATGGTGTTCGCTATTGTGAGATGATAACGAACTTTTTATGACCCGAATTGAAAGATATGGATGTGGACGATATGTGGTTTCAACAGGACGGTGCCACTTGCCACACAGCTAACGAAACAATGATGCTTTTGCGCGACAAATTCAATGGCCGTGTTATCTCACGTGGTGGCGATGTCAATTGGCAGCCGAGATCATGTGATTTGATACCGTTCGACTTCTTTCTTTTGGGTTATTTGTAAGAGAAGGTGTACGGCGATAAACCAGCAACAGTTCAATAGCTAAAGGATGAGAAATTTAGGCACATTAACGGCATAGAACCTCAATTATGCCTCAGCGTCATCGAAAATTTGAACCATTGGATGGAGGTGTGCCGCCGAGGTCGCGTCTGCCATTTGACCGATATTTTGATGAGATCATAATAAAAATAAATGACAATAATTTCCTAAATAATTTGATTTTTATTCAAAATCAACATCGGCCCTTAAAATTTAACCACCCTTTAGTTTAAGAGATGTCGAGCTGAAATTTGGTATGCTAGCTTCTATCCTCTAAGCGAATGTTAAGCTGCGATGATCGAGATCGGACAAACTACCACCTCCAACCCACCTTTCTTGGGGGCGTCTATCTGTCACCGCGATTACAGTCTTAGTTTCAGAAAAATCAAGCTGAAATTTTATATGCATTCTGGATTCTCTAATCGCAGGTTATGTTATGAGATGAGCAAGACAAAAACTACTCACACCTGACCCAAAATATCCCCTTTATGTAATGTCCGCTGTCTGTCCCTACTATTACAGAAATAGTATAAGAGCTATCGAGCTGAAGTTTAGTATGCTACCCAGCAAAATATCTTGTTGCAAATAACCAATTGCAGAAGAACTTTTACTGATAAAGAACAAGTTCCCCTTTCGGTTGCACAATATATTATTTTTGTTTGAAATTGTCCCAAAACCAACAGGTTCTGTAGTGTCGAATTAGAACATATGCCTGTTGCTTGGAACCTGTTGTGAAATGTATTACTTCATAAGTGATTTTTATATGGTGCATTTTAAAATGTAATTGGTTCTCAAATGGGTAAATGGAACACATAATTAATCTATGGAACTAGTTCAAAATTATATTGCATAATGCGAAACTGCAACCAGCTCTTATTGCATTTAATCTTCCGATAACCTATGGTAGAACTTATTCCAAAAACGAATTATAACATTGATTCTTCTGAACAAATTTTTTAAAATGTTATTGATTTTATTGAGAAAATTAAACATTAAGTTAGAAAATTAAACATTGCAATTCATTTCTATTTAAAAATATTAAGAAACAATTAACTAGAAATCAGACAGACATTATTTCAATCAAAATTTTGCATTTCTTCGCCTAATTTTTCGGATTTTTCACCAACAACCTTTTTCGGTTTCTTTGATAGCCATTTAGCTTTAAAATATTTGTTTTTGGCGGCTGTAATAGCAATTCTAAAATCATTTTTAAATGCGTCTCTATTATAGTCATTATTTTTGGCTGCAGCACCTATGAAAACAAATATAATAAGCAATAGAGAAACACAAATTAAGATGCAAATGCAAAATGTCAATGAATTTCAAATAATCCCACAATCGTTTCTTATAATGGACTCCATCGACATTAAAATTAAGAAGAATATCAACTGAAAGAATAGAATCTAACTTTCGCTTCAGTCCACTAACGGAAAAAATAGATTTGAGAGAAGATATCTATAAAAAAAGGTTTATTAAGAATGATTAATATTTTATTTTTCACATTATCAACATACCATTTCCCCTTTATTTTGTTCGGTAATTTCATTTTCAAAATCGTTTAAAGCCTTTTCATCTTGTAGGGGAAACTTGTTTGCAAATTTTGGTAGCGAGAATTGAGATGATAATATATTTCGGAGTAAAACAGATTGTTCGCCAATAATGTTTGACACTGTTGTACTTTGAGCTTCATTATTTGCTGAACACCATTTAGAAAACATAATACATAGAAAAAATATTTTGAATATTATGAACTCCATACTTACTATTTAAATTTGCTACATCTTCAGAAACTTCAGACTCTACAAGTAGTTTTGGCATTTTAATTTTGGGTGGCATTTTGAAATCATAATTATTCTAGAAGTGGAAGAATAATGAATCCATTTGTAAGAAACATTTTTGTCTTATGTCCTGTATATAAAACATTTTTTGGCTACCATATTGTACTTCATGGTCAACAAAAAATATGGCCAAATGAGATGAAAGAGTTGGGTACGTAAAATATTCAGTTTTATTAACCAATTCTCTTCCAAAAAATGAATTGTCCGAGAGTAATTCATCTATTTCGACATGGGCTCCAAGTCTATTGCATATCAGGTTGTTGGGATATTTTGTTGAAAAATAAAAACTGCTTTTAAAAACAGATTTAATTTTACCTCTACTATCCTTTTTGATACAGTCGAGTTTCTCAGGTTTAATGATTAAAGATGTTGAGAACTGATTATAAATCCGTTCTTCCAAGTGTTTTGGCATTCGTATTTTCTTTTTTATACTTTTCATACAATTCTCAAATTTATATGCTGAAAACTCGCATAAACAACTATGGTTGCAAACATAATCTACCAAATGTAATAAGTTGTGTACATTATACGAAACTGAAGATTCTCCATATATTTTAGGAAACTCTTGTACAAAGGGACCGGCCGTGGCATAGTGGTTAGAACACGCGACTACCATGCGGGAGATCGCAGGTTCAAATCTGGCTCCAGTCATCTTAAAAGAAAAAAAAAATAAATAAAATTTTCTTTCATTGTCGGCTCCCCTCAAATGATGTTGACAGCAACTTCGCTTAACTTAAGCGTCGATTCAATCGTCGTGTCTAGTAAGAGCTTCTCAAACAGCGACGTTCGCATTCGTCCATAAACAAGTAGGTGCCGTTAGTTGTGAATCTAAAAATAGAAAGCGTATTAATTCACAACAACGCGAGAAGCTATCCCAATCCTCACTCATGGGGTGCAAAGGGAAATTAAGTTTTTTTTGTACAAAATATAAAAATTAATTCATTCGCTTTTCCTAAGTTGTGCCTAAATGTTTTGGGACATAAAAGCATACGATATGAACAACTAAGGAGGAGAAAATGGTCGAATATTTGCTTGCTAAAAAAACTTTAACCACCACTTGGAACAACCATTAAAGCCATTATGTCCTATGGTGCCACAAATAAAAACCCTTGCCGGTGCATCTGCAATAAAAGCTCTAAAGTTTACAGTTATAATTTTTCCATTAATTTACAACCCATTTTTTATAAGCTCTTTACTTTCGTAAACAAAATCATGGAGGTATTGGTTTATACAAGTAGGTTTGCTTGGACCTACATAGGTACCAATTAAAAAAAAACGTCTACTTGAGGGAGATCAGCAATTTCTCCAGTCCGTCGATCCCTACATCAATTTCCAAACTGCTCAAGTTTTGTTTTGGAATTATGGAAGAAATTTTCTTCAACTGTTTTGATAATCCAATGTGAATATATGAACCAGGTGATACTGTACGTTTAATACATTTTTCTTTACGTTGAAGCAATCCTGAAACACTGGAAGGAATGTTTATTTTCTCTGATTTGAGGATCTTAAGCAAATTTGTGCACGTCTTAACCGGAACGTTATGGTTCGAGTACCATTTTTTTAATTTAAAACGAAGCCGTTCAGACGCACTCATGTTTACTGACGATCGCCTTCTTGAAGACACAGGACCCACATTCGAAATTTCAAGTCCAAGTTCACTAATACTTTTAACGGGGCCACCTTCTACACACTAAATACCTTGCCTGCTGGCTTCAATAATATGACGAATTCTCTTCCTTTCCTTCCCAATTTCATACTTTTTTCTTCTTCTTGATATCATTTTCTATTTTACTTACCTTTTTGCAAAAGATTTCTTCAAAATGTGTCCAATATTTACAATATTTTATAAATTAATTATTCTGTTATCAAGAAAGAAATTTCACAATAATGACAATTTTCAATTTATTATTATAATAAATAATCTGACATTTATTTGTTTTTCTTATTAGAGTTGTAAAATATTAGCACCTCGCATGGGTGCAAGATATTCACATTATCGTGGTATAACATGTGACCCTAAAATATGAGTAACAACTCCATTCGTCCCCCTTCTAAATATTACAAATTTTCAGTTTTGAAACAAATTTTGCATAAAGTTTGGTTGCTTAATCCATTCAATAATTTTTGAATAATGCACATAACTTTTGCTTTTTTAGCAATTGTTTGCTCCAAATAAATACTCCATACTTTAACAACTTCAATTGCATCCAACTAGAAAATTAAACAGAAATATTCATTTTCTGTTCTACGGAATATGTGATGTAACATGTTATACATAATCGGTTATATGGAACCATATAAAGAATTGAAGGAAGATAAAAAAGAAACGGTTCAAGAATTAATACCATTCGCAACAAGTTCTGAAAAATTTTCCTGGGTAGTTTCTATTTTCTAAGCTGAGGTTACGTTACCTTATATATAACTTAAAAAATTTAATTTCCCTTTACACCCCATGAATGAGGTATGAGATAGCTTTCCGCGTTGTTGTGAATTAACACGCTTTCTATTCACAACAACTTCCAATTTTTTTTTTTTTCAAAAACTGTATCCTGCTATAGCTTTACTAAATAAAGATTTTGGGTACAATCGCGTTGGATTTATTGATATTATTACTCCATTTTTAAAGTGGGCGGAAAGGTACATTTGTATGGGAGGTACCAGAAGGGGCGTGGCTAGACTTCAATTTTTTCTCCAAAACTTTATCCTGTTATGTCTTTACTAAGTACAGAATATGGGTGTGTTGATATTATTACTCGATTTCTAAAGTGGGCGGAATTATGTATTTGTTTGGGAGGTACTAGAAGGGGCTGGGCCATGTCGCCCATTTGCAATATCGTAAGTAGTTTTGGAGAAATATTAACTCTTGCAAAATTTGAAAACATTTGGTTGCGTCTTTCGAAAGTTATCGTGCGGACCAGCCGGACAGCCAAAAGTCAGACAGACAGACGGACGTTGTTCAAACGACTTAAAAAGTCATGAATCGAAGTTGGTTCAAAGAAACCTAGGTTTTAAAGTGACTCCATCTATGTGTTACACTTTTGAGTCGTATCAAATGATATATACCCTCATCCCTAAGGGTGATGGTATAATTATTTGCCAAAAATTATTGTGTAACGTCCACCTATCATTCAACCTTCCCTTTTTATACCATCACCCTTAGGGATGAGGGTATATATCATTTGATACGAAAAAAAGTGTAACGCATTAAAGGAGACGAGTAAGACCCCAAGTATCTTAAGACCAAATTCGTTTCAGGACTGTTTAAGACGATTGAGCTATGTCCGTCTGGCTGGCTGGATGGCTGGTCAGCAGGATAACTTGAGTAAACCTTAACGGATCAGTATGCAAATTTACCAGTATTAATATTTTTCAAAACGAACTTATGGGATTAAAAATAGGCAGAATTGCCCCACCCCTTCTGGTACCTCCCATACAAATTCCCGAATTCACCCTCATAGTCCTACATACATATCTTTTTTTGTAAGTACAATTATTTCAGTCAAATTTGGCGTAACTTGTACAGTTATGAAAATTTGAATCAGGAATGAATATGGATTATATCGGATCACCCCTTCTGGTACCTCCCATACAAAATTACCTATTTTTGAAAATTAACATTTATCCCATAATTTCCTAACGGACACTTGGGGGGTAATGAAAATTGGTCAATTAATTTATCTTGTGTTAGGAAGCAAAACCTTACAAAACATAACTATTTGACGCAACCCTTTGGTACCTCCCATACAAAATACCGAACATACCCCCATAGTTTTAAGTACATATATTTTTTTGAGTACAGTGAATACAGTCGAATTTTGCGGGCTCCCGCCCCATATTCAGCACTTCAGCCAAATTTTGTCATAGGCTGGAAATTGTAAATATTTGTGTTAAATTATAGGCATACTATTTTCAGTGTATTTGTATTTAAAGCTCTAAAATAATAGAAAATTGTTTACAGTTTAATTTATTACGCATTCTATAGTCGAAATTAAACATCAGGCTTTGTTTTTATTCATTTGCGAATTAAATGCCGCCAGATTCGGTATATCGACCACTGTGCATTGGAAGGATCTTGTAAATGATAATGTCAGGAGTAGAGGCCCAGGTGGCAACACTGTAATGTAAATAAGGTGTAGTGGACGGCCTATAGGGATGGGCTTCCGGCCTTCTCAATCCAACTGCCGCACGGAACACACCTCAGTAATAAAGCAATGTAAGTTATCCCTCGTAACATCCAACACACATATATTGTTTTTTCTTCTATCTATCTTTGGTACCCCCTTATAAGTGAGTATCCCCACGTGGTAGAAATCCAGATCCCCTGGATTTCCTTGCAAAGAACCTAAGTTCTTTAAATAAATAAAACGGAACCTAAGTTCCTAAAGAATGATCAAACTAAAATATTCGCTATTGTTGAGGTTTTTTAAATTTATCAAAAATGTCAATTTTTGAAAATGATGATTCACAGATTGTAGCATAACTTAAGAACCGTTTGTATGAGTGTATCAATAAAAGATGGGTGCAAAGGGAAGTCAAGTTTAAGTTTTAAGGGTAATAAATAGGGGTACTTAAAGTGATTGGGTAAACTCATCAATGTTACAGATAATTAGTAATACTATTTTCATAATTGTTGTCTTAAGACGTGTGCTTCAACGTTGTTAAAATATTCCATATTCATTTGCTTGTCTTTTAAAATTAAGAGTTTAAAATAACACCACGATAGCGATGTAGGCCTTCTGAACATTATACACAGTTTAAAAAGATTGACACATTTAAACTTAGGTAGCCAATATTTCCACAGAAATGCAAAGTACTAGAATTAACACAGAAGCTTCGGTCAGATATGTAAAATTATTTATATAATATTTCTTCCAATCCACCAAACGAAATGTAAATTGTGGCAACAGCCATTTATTAACATTTTGTAATTGCTGTTCGTGGTGTCATTCATAACTTGCCACAATTTATAGTACGAACATGGTTTAAGTGCATACGCCAGGAGTGGTTCAGATGCCACATATTTATTGTTAATATTATGTTATTTGTGTGTGTGTGAGAGAGTGTTTTGTAAATTTATATGAGTAAGAGATTTTACATTTAGCTGTATTTAACATTATAAATGACCTTATTCATAGCCTCCGTGGTGTTGTAAATTATATTTTATTATGCAATAAAATCACCCATAAAAATGTTGCAATAAATTAAATGTACTACGAAATTTGCTGCGTTTTCCATCTTCATCTCTGGCACTTCTCCTCTCGCTGGTTTGATGTCGCCCTATAGGTATTATGGTATAACGATATGTTACCATTTTGCCAACAAAAATATCTTAATAGAAAACAATGAAATTGAAGGTTTTTAAGGTAGTTCAGCCGTCTGAGAATTCAGACTACTGATTCAGACTGGTTAGCTTGGCGTCGTACATTGGTCGATTTGGGTCGAAAAGGCGCGCATGAGGTATTGGTGGCGCCCAAAAAACTTTGGCGGCATCTTGACTTATCAAAACCCATGGAAAAACCTTTGAGGATCCCTGACCAATACGGTGACATTATCTAATAATGTATATGGCCAATTCCACGGCAAAAATGTCTATGCAGATAAATCGTTCGGAGAATTTTTTCATGCAATTTTTCGTGTATTTGTCGAACTTTGAGCCAAAATTTCATAGTATAAAAATGGTTCGAAATTATCTAGGGAAGCAAGATCTAGTTTTCTAAAAATCTTGAGGAAATTTCTGATCTTTGAAAATTCAATAAGATCAATCGGAAAATGTTACTGGAAATTCCTTAAAAATTTATTTATATTATTGGCATGATCCTGAATGCTTTTGTAAGGGTATTTTTTGATTGAATATCATCATATTTGCAAAGAAGGTAAACCCCATGTTACTGGAAGGGAAAACGCAATCCTTTTGAAAAGCGCCTCAATCGAAAGAGACTAGCTGTTTTCTTTGTGAAACATTATTTTACTTCCGAAATTAAGAATATTCATATGTACACTATGTTACGAAATTCTAAATCTTTTGAGGAATTTCTGTATATTCATCCAAGGTGGAGATAAGAGAAATCTCTCTCAGAAAAATTCTCAGAATTCATCCTCAACATTATCCATCTATTCCTCATTCCCATCTCTAACCTCATGTGTAGCCTGTTTGACTAAATTCTGTAGCTCATCAGGTAGATCTTGGTTCGTAGATTTCCTGTCTGTCGCTCTTAAAATACAAATGTATGGATCAGATAATTATTAAAATCTTTGTTTCTGTGCTCAAGAGTTTCTTCCGATAATTGGTCTAAACATGTAAAAAATCCAGTAAGAAAGTTTCAGTCGGGCGACCCGACTTACATATACCATCACCATCAGTAAAATAAAAAAAATTGCTATTATATTGATATTATTACTCGATTTCTAAAGTGGCTGGAGTTGTAAATTTGTATGGGAGGTACTAGAAGGGGCGTGTCTAGACTTCTAGGTTTATCCTCCAAAACTTTATCCTGTTATAGCTTTACTAAATACAGAGTTTGGGCACGATAGCGTTGGATGTATTGATATTATTACTTCATCTCTGAAGTGGACGGAAAGGTACATTTGTATGGGAGGTCCCATAAGGGGCGCCGCTAGGCCTCCAATTTTTCTCCAAAACTTTATCCTGTTATAACTTAATAAAATACAGAATTGGGGCACGATCGTGTCGAGAATATTGATATAATTACTCCATCTCTAAAGTGGGCGGCGTGGTACATTTGTATTGGAGGTACCAGAAGGGGAGTGTCTAGACATCCAGATCTTTTCCTCAAAACTTTATCCTGTTATAGCTTTACTAAATACAGAATTTGGGCACGATCGTGTCAAGTGTATTGATATTATTATTCCATCTCTAAAGTGGGCGGAAAGGTACATTTGTATGGGAGGTACCAGAATGGGCGTGTCTAGACTTCCAGATTTTTTCTCCAAAACTTTATCCTGCTTCAACTTTACTAAATACAGAATTTGGTCACGATCGCGGTAGTTCTAATAATAATATTTCGATTTCTAAAGTGGGCGGTACCAGATGTGTGTGGGAGGTACCAGATGGGGCGTTGGTAGAATTCAGTTTTTTTTCTCAAAAACTGTATCCTGCTATAGCTTTACTAAATTAAGAATTAGAGTACGAGCGCGGTGAATTTATTGATATTATTAAGTGGGCGGAAAGGTGAGTTTGTATGGGAGATACCAAAAGGGGCGTGGCTAGACTTCCAATTTTTTTTCCAAAACTTTATCTGTAATAGCTTTACTAAGTACAGAACTTTAGTACGATCACGTTGGGTGTATTGATATTATAACTCGATTTCTAAAGTGGGCGGAATGATGTATTTGTATGGGAGGTACCAGAAGGGGCTGAGCCATTAAGTCCATTTTCAATACCGTAAGTAGTTTTGGGGAAATATTAACTCGTGCAAAATTTCAAGACAAAAAATCTTACTGGTTCTACTACAAGCCGAGCCGATGTTTGTTGTATGTGTAACCCTGTATTCAGCCCGGAAATCTTCGATATCTTCATAAGTTTAAACTTGTTGCAACCAGAAGAAGTGACAAAGTGTAACCAAAGGATCTACGTTTCAGGTGAAATTGGTTTCAGAGTGTTCCGAGATGTTCGAAAATAGTGACACATGTTTGAAAATTGTCAAACGGAATTTTTTAGTCTTCGACGAATACTTTCGGGGATTTTCGGGTTGCAAAATAAATTTTGACCCTTCAAACAGTGGAATTATCTTAGATGAATTTTTGGAGTGCAAAATTTGGTTTTGGGCTACCTTAGACTATCAAGGAAAGGTAGACATAGTTTGAAAATGGTTTCTGGACCTTACAAAAAATACCCTCATGCGCGCCTTTTTGAAAGAAATCGTCAACAGTGCGTCGCTAAGAAACATGGTTGTCAGTGGAACCATATTCTCATATAAAGGAACTTTTAGCCAAAATGAGTATCCCGTGATCAGCAGATAAACAACTAGATTGTTCACGTGGTATTCGATGGAAAGCATGTCTCTAGCTTTATTGACGTGCGTGTGATGAGCAGCAAACGTACGCGTGCTAAAAACGCTCGTAACTAAGCGCAAAGTATGCTAGATATCGCCGATATAGTCAATGCCTAATTCAACCAACTCTCTCACTTACTGCAAACCATAGCTGTTAAATAATAATTAGTAATCATAATATTAGTAATTAAATTAAAAATTGCTGAAAAGTAAAGTAATGGCTAAAACGCGAATATATTAGGTTTCAAACGATTACTAATTGATTGCGATTTTAAATAATCTAAAATAATCAGGATTACTTTAGATTATGAAAAAATAATTAAAAGTAATTAAAAACCATTCCGATTACTTTTAACGATTATTTTGAAAGTTTTTGAAGAATAAAACGGATTCCCAAAATGTTGACGACCACTTCAAAAGAATTGAAGACATCTACTATAGAGGTCATGTAGGCAAGCATGAGTTTGGATGTAGATTTGTGGTTGGCAAGATATTTCGACACCTAGTCTCACGAGTCAACCCGGTGTGTGAACGAATAGCCACCATAAGAGTCAAGACAAAGTTTTTCTACATAAAGTATGGTTTACACGCTATCTACCCATATCTACTCATATCCCCTCAACAACATAAGCGAGATAGCCTAATTAGAAATCTTGTAGGAGTAAGCAAAGACAAACACTACAAAATTATAGCAAAGTAATATTGAATTATAGGAAGGAGGAAAGAAAATCAAAATGTACTGATTTGACAGTAGACAGGGGATATGGGAGAATAGCGTGTAAATCAGCCTTAACACATATATTTGCCCATTCTCCGACAGAAGAGAAAAGAGAACAAAGAACAAAGACGAGCTCTACGAGAGCTTAGAAAATGTATATGACCGACTGTATATGATATGCAGGGAGATCATATTTGAGCCTACCACCGGAAAATTCAGTCTGCACACCTAAACGTCGAACAATGGCATCTTATTGATTTCTCTGCGAAAAGAAATATGGTAGTTAGCAGCACAAGATTTGACCATAAAAATATTCATAAGGCAACATGGTTATCTCCAGATCAATTGACAAGGAATCAGATTAATCACGTGGTAGTCGATGGAAGGCACGCATCGAGTGTTCTGGACGTTCGAGTGATCAGAGGTGCGAACATTGACTCCGATTACTATCACAAGGCTAAGAATGAAGAAAACCGTACTTAACCAGGCACAACGAAAACTGGACATCGGTAAACTGCGGACCACAGCAGTAGTGGACGCCTACTCCAACCACCTAACTCAACTGCTACGGCCTGCTCCAACCCCTGATAACATTACCTCACAGTGGCAATATCTAACCGACTCCATTGAACGAACTGCGAGCAGTGTACTTGGGTCCTCAAAGCCGTCTCAAGAAGATGCCTGACACGATGATGTATGTCGCAATGCCACGAGAGAGAGACAGATGTTGCATACAGGGTGAAACTGCAACCAATGGCAATGCGAACTGTTCGTGAACGGCACAGGAAGAATAGACGTGAGGCAACTCGTCTTTTTTGACGGGAAAAGAAGGTGCTGAAGAAGAGGCAGGCTAAGTGCACAGAGATGCTCCGAAGTAGAGGGAAGCTGAAAATTCTACTAGACAGTTAATGTCAGAGTGCGTGGAACAGGGTTGGCCTACGGATTCGGGTAATGTTCTGAAGGTATGGAGAGTCCATTTCAGAAATTTACTGGATATAGACACCACGAGATACGTGTGGAAATATCCCGCCTTAAAAACAACAAAGCGGCTGGAGCCGATGGTCGCCCTGCTGAATTGTTTAAGGCAGGCGGAGAGGAGCTGAATAGGAGCATGCATCAGCTCATGGAGAACATCTGGCTAGAGGATAGAGGATAAATCCATGACGGATTAACTTGCGACAAATCGTGGACAAAAACTCATGAAAATCAGCTCGACAACTACCACCTCTTAGTCGACTACAAAGCTGACTTCGATTCTCCGATAAGCTATAGGCTATATGAGGCCTTGTCTGAGTTTGGCATTCCTGAAATGCTGATTCGACTTTGCAGAATGTACCTTGTAAAACACCTAATTTTCGATTTAGAGTGGTAAGGATCACACTGAACTATTCAACACGAAAAGAGGTCTCAGGCATGGTGATAGCTTGTCCTGTACACTATTTAATATAGTTATGGAGAAGGTGATAAGAAAGGCTGGTGCCAACATGTCTGGCACCGTATTCCAAAAGAGCCTTATTCCACTAGCCTATGCCGACGATATAGACATCATTGGCGAAAATCTGCGGGATGTTACTGCAGTTTTCACATCACTATAAAAGGAGTCAGCAAAAATGGGTTTAGCGGTCAACGAGGACAAAACAAAAATAATGATTTCGACTAACAAAGAGTCCTCTCGATGGGGACGCACCGTGAACGTTGACAATTATTGTTTTGAGGTAGTCGACGAATTTACCTACCTCGGATTTTCGGTCAACAAGAAAAATTATGTCAGCCAAGAAATTAAACGGAGAATAGTGGTAACCAATAGATGTTTCTACGGACTTCGGCAGCACTTTAGTAACAACACCTTATCTCGGAATAGTACTAAGAAACAGCTATACCAGGTGCTTATCTTACCTGATCGGTTGTATGCTGCCGAATCATGGGTTCTTACTACAACGGACATACAAAACCTGGGAGTATTCGAGAGAAAAGTACTCCGAAAAATATATGGACCTAACTGTGTCGAAGGCGAGTTTTGCCATCGGATGAACCATGAGCTGTATGAGCTTTACCACGACATCGACGTAGCTAAAAAAGTCAGAATTCAACGACTACAATGGCTGGGACCTGTTGCCAGGATGGATATTAATGCAAAGACGGTGCAGAGCAAGGATACTCAAACTACGTTGGAATGACCAGGCGTTTGGCGACGTGCCACCATCTGCTAGGACTAACTGGAGAACGAACGCATAATACCGAGGCGTGTGGAATTCTTTTATACTTCAGACCTCAAATTAATGGACCAAGTTTGTAAGTTGTACGGGCCACTTACTTGTTAATAGCCGATATATTGTTAAAGTTTTGCTTAAACTGAAAACTAATAACAGCGTCCTTTCTAAACAAATGATGAAACCTCTAATGTATATTTTTATTAAAAATTTTTGCTAAATACAAAATTTTTTCCAATTGCTAAAGCATAGGCTGAATTGCTGTAATTAGAACGTGACCAAGACACCTTGGAACATGCTACTGTTTTGCGCATTTTGAGTTAATTTTCCACACTCACTGGCATATATTAGTTATACATTGTTGAACACTTATTGCCATAAAACTACCTACTCGTAAATTGTATCAGTTGCAGTTTGTTCGATTAGTTGTTATGCATAATTATTTCCTGCAACTGACATACTTTTCGTTATTTATGTTGTAAAATTAAAATATATATTATTAACATTAATAAACAGTTTGCCGTTTTGCAAAATGGCTCACATGTGCGATCGAGTAACATAAAGCGACAGACAGTTTTATAATAAATGGCCTTTGACAAATGTCAATTAATCACTATTTTACAGTGATATTGATACTACTGAGAAAAACGCGTACATAATAAATAAAAGAGTTGCCATACTTACTTACTTACTTAGCTGGTACTTCTATGCAATCCCAGTGGATTATGTACCGCACGTAGAAAAATATTATAAGCGCCTCGATCTTCTGCGCTTCTTCTCCAGTTAGTCACACCGAGTTCTGTAAGGTTTTCAGTAACCTGGTCTTTCTACGGAGTTTAGGTCGCCCTCTTCTGCGCCGTCCATCGAGTTCATTGTCGAAGACTTTTCGAGCTGAGGCATATTCGTCCATGCGTACAACATGACCTAGCCAACGCAACCGTTGCACCTTAATGCGTTTGACCACGTCAATGTCAGTGTACAGCTCATGATTCATACGACGCCGATACTCTCCGTTAACGATGATGGGGCCATATATTTTACGGAGTGTTTTTCTCTCGAATACCGCCAGAACCGATTCATCCGCTTGTGTCATAACCCAGGATTCTGAGCCATACATTAAGACAGGTAGAATTAGTATCTGGTATAGCTTGAGTTTTGTTCGTCGAGAGAGGGCTCTGTCATTGAATCGCTTGCTTAGTCCGTAGTAGCATTTATTTGCAAGCAGGATTCTTCTCCGGATTTCTAGGCTGACATTATTTGCTTTGTTGATGGCGGAGCCTAGGTAGACAAAATTATCTACCACCTCGAAATTATAGCTGTCAACGTTCACGCAGTTTCCCAAACGAGTAGATTCTTTGTTCGTTGAAACTAATAACTTCGTTTTGTATAGAATGGCTCCGTAAGGTCCATGCCAATCTTCACTGAAGACTTCTTGTCAGTCAGCGTCATTTCGCAAAGACGTATCAGCTTCGCTGGAATACCAAACTCAGCCATGGCTTCAAGTAATTTCTGCCGTATCGGGCTGTCGAAGGCAGCTTTATAGTCGACAAAAAGATGGTACGTGTCGATCTGTTTCTCTTGGGTCTTTTCCAGAATTTGCCGAAGTGTGAAAATCTGGTCAGTTGTTGATTTTCCAGGTCTAAGGCCACACTGATAAGGCCCGATCAGGTTGGATAACACTGGCTTTAGTCTTTCACATAGCACACTCGACAGGACCTTATTGGACCTTAGTTGGAGCACACACTTGGATCACCTTTTTTCAGCACAGGACATAATACGCTTACAATCCAATCGTCGGGCATGCACTCTTTAAGCCAAGCCGTGCGCAGGAGCTGGTGCATGCTCGTTATTAACTCCTCGCCACCGGACTTGAAGAGGTCTGCGGGCAGACCGTCGGCACCGGCTGCTTTGTTGTTTTTCAGCCGCGATATTGCTCTTCTTACCTCGGCTTGACTTGGTGGTGGGCAATCTAAGCCGTCGTCGACAATTGGCGTGATAACTTCACGTGCGCTGCCTTCTGGAACCAGCAGTTGCTGGAAGTGTTCTCTCCATATGTGCAGCACACTCTGCGTATCCGTGACCAGATTTCCATCACTGTCCTTACAGGTGGGGTGGCCATTACCGGAACATAAAGCTCTACCGTAAATGTATTATTGCCATATACGTGATAAATACATTTTTCGCAGGCAGTGATAGTTTGTCAATTAGTGAAGGGAGTTACCATAAAGAAAGTGCATATCATACTTTATTACTTGAGGTATATAATCAGAAATTTTTGCTTGAAAGGAAATATGCCATCTAAGTATGAATGCAAGTTTTATGGCGGAATGGATGTTGACTTATGTTTTTAGATTTGAATTTATGTTTTGGCTGTCACCTGAAATATAGTGTTATTGAGCTGTCAATGCCAAATTTATTATCCAGTAGATAATTTAACTACTGCAAATGTGGTAACACTTTTTGTTAACGCCCTCCAACGCTACACAATTTTGCCGCTGTTTCTTTGTTTGCATGTTTGATATTTGCTCCCCGCAATTTGTATTATAGCAACTTTGTCAATGTCGCAAATGGTCATATATTATATTCATATATACAAAATTTAATGAATATTAATAAACCATAAATAAAACAAAAATCGAGCGAATTGAAGCTATTTGGTACTGTATAATGAAACACTAACAATATTTTAAACCATTTGACTTTCAGAGCAAATAAAACAGCGCCGCAGCCTCAGCAAATTCAGCTGAAATATTGTTTTGCATATTTTATATTAAAACGATTATAAATGACTGTTAATTAATTATATTTCAAATTAAAAACAATAACTTCTCGTTAATATAAATGTATTGGCGGCTGTGGCTCTCTTCTTTAATGGCCAATTTTGAAACACAAAAAGTGTAAAACATAATGGATGCGGGCTATTAGCATTAGAGCATGCGAAGAGGATATTGGAGTCGATTAGACATACCAGAGTGTGTCATTATAAATCTATGTAGTATTTTAATTTAATGTAGTTTTAATGTGTTCAATATGAGAGAAAAATCAGTACAGAAAAATCAGTGAGTTCATCTAACTCTAATTAATTTACTTATCTTAATCTTAAAAGACCAGAATTTCTAATAGGTGGGGTATATCTCCGGGTTTCATAAGTTTCTTTAAGAATTATCTTTAAAATATAAAATATTCGCAAAATTAGCAACATTGCATAGAAGATACCAATTGATTTTAATTCCGATTTTTATTAGTATGTCAAAGTTTAGTAAATGTTTACCTTTTCCAAATTTTTCTAAATTCATTATGCTTAGGTAAAATATATGCATCTGGAAATAAGAGGGGGATTTCGGTCATTTGTTTGGGAGTTTTTAGACGGTTTATCTTCTATTTAAGATAATTATACTGTCCAAATTCAAATATACTACAGTTGTACGTTTGGAAGTTATGGGTGAAATATATATTTTCCAAGAATGGGTAATTTTATGACGGTAAATTCGTTCATTTGTATGAGAGGTGCCAAAATTGATGTAGCAAGTTCTGGTTTTCTCAGGATAAGTTTGCTACTACAATATATTAACACTTACTTAGCAGGCACTTCTTTGCAATCCTATTGGATTATATACCGCACGTAGAGAAATATTATAAGTGCTACGATCTTCTGCGCATTTTCTTCAGTTAGTTTCACAAAGTTCTGTCGAAGACTTTTCGATCTGGAGCATTTTCGTCCATGCGCACAACATGACCTAGCCAGCGTAACCGCTGCTCCTTAATGAGTCTAACCACATCAATGTCAGTGAACGGCTTATGATTCACACGACGCCGATAATCTCCGTTAATGATGTAAGCTCATAAATTGTACAGAGTATTTTTCTCTCGAATACTGCCAGAACCGATTCATCCGTCTGTGTCATAACCCAGGATTCTAAACCATTCATCAAGACAGGTAGAAACAGTATCTCATATAGCTGGTTTTTTGTTCGTCGAGAGAGGGCTCTGTCATTAAATCGCTTGCTTAGTCCGTAGTAGCAAAGCAGGATTCTTCTCCGGATTTCGAGGCTGACATTATTTGTTTTGTTAATGACGGAGCTTAGGTAGATAAAATTATCTACCACCTCGAAATTATAGTTATCAACGTTCACGCAGTTTCCCAAACGAGTAGATTCTTTATTCGTTGAAACTAATAATTTCGTTTTATCTTCGTTCACCATTAGACCCATTTTCGCTGATTCCTTCTGTATATCTGAGAAGGCTGTAGTCACATCCCGCAGTTTTCGACCTGATATCCACGTCATCAGCGTACGAGAGTAGGATGTGCAACTCGTGTTTACTACAGCTTTCCTCATTATCATCTCCATCACTATGTTGAGGAGGTCACACGACAGGCCGTCGCATTGCTTTAGGCCCCGTCTGGTATAGAATGGCTCCATAAGGTCATTGCCAATCTTCACTGAAGACTTCGTGTCAGTCAGCGTCATTCAGCAAAGGCGTATCAGCTTCGCTGGATTGCCAAACTCAGCCATGGCCTCGAAGGCAGCTTTATAGTCGACGAAAAAGTGGTACTTGTCGATCTGTTTTTCTCCAGGACTTGCCGAAATGTAAATATTTGGTCAGGTGTTTATCAGGTTGGCTAAAACTGGCTTTAGTCTTTCACATAGCACACTCGACAGGACCTTATATGCGATGGGTAGAATGGCGATCCCGAAGTAGTTGCAGCACACACTTGGATCACCATTTTTCAACACAGGACATACGCTTAGATTCCGATCATCGGGCATGTACTCGTTAAGCCAAACCGTGCGTAGGAGCTGGTGCATGCTCGTTAGGCGCTCCTCGTTACCGGACTTGAAGAGCTCTGCCTAAAGTCCGTCGGCAGCGGCTGCTTTAATATTTTGCAGCCGAGATATTGCTCTTTTTGCCTCGGATTGACTTGGAGGTGGGCAATCTAAGACGTCGTCGAAAATTTGCGTCATACCTTCATGTGCGCTGCAGTACACTCGGCGTATCTGTAACCAGATTTCCATCCTTGCCCTTCAGGAGGGTGCCCATTACCGTAGCCTATTGCTTTTACTAAAACTTTTTACTGTCTGCTTGTGCCCTGAAAGCCCGGGTCATAATTGGCTGTAGCGTTGCATCCTGTTCCTCAGACGCATTCTTCATCGTACCAGGATTCGTCTGAGCGCCGTTTTTCATATTCAAGCACGGTTGTTGCGGCGGTTGCCGCAATATGCTTCCGCTGTTCTTAGTGTTAGGTTACGTGCGTTTTTTGCTCTGCTCAATCTTGCGAGCACCTTGGCTGGAACCAGGTAATGATCTGAGCCAATATTAGCACCACTGATCACACGCACGTGCATGATACTAGATGCATGCCTGACATCAATTACCACATGATCAATTTGATTTTTGGTGTTTTGATCGGAGGATTGCTAAGTTTCCTTGTGGATGTATTTGTGCTGGGATCTGGTTCCACTTACTACCATGTTCATTTCCGCTGCGAAGCTAAGCAGGCTAAACCCATTGTCTGACGAGTCGGTATGCAAGCTGAATTTACAGATCGATGGACCAAGAAAATTTTTCCTTCCTATTCATGCGTTAAAGTCTCCCAGAACAATTTAAATGTCGTGGCCAGGGCAGCGATCGTATGTTTCCTCTAGGCGCCCGTAAAGCGCATCTTTAATCTCATCGTCTTTATCTTCCAGCGGGACTGGCTATTAGGCTTGTGGCTATTAGATAACGAACGGGATTGAACCGCGAGACAAGATGTCTTAGTCTCCCGCCAACTACTAATCCACATCCAAATTCGTGCTTGTCGGCATGGCAGCTGTAATAGATGTCGAAATTTTAACGTCGCGAGAATCCTTGTTCTGTACATTTCATATCCTGAATGACGGTGATGTCAGCCTTATATTTTTTTAAGGACATCCGCCAGTCGGGTATTGTCACCTATTGTATCTATAGAGAGTCCAGGTGCATAACCTTAAATCATGGTTCTTATTACGTTTCTTACTTTTTCTTTCTCGTGTTTTTAAAGCCTGTAAAGGACCTGAAGGCGGGTGGCTAGCCCAACAATCAGGGTTCGTCATATTGAGCGACGCTGCCGCTCACTTAGTGACATTTTCCGGAGAATATTTCTATCGAAGATTGTAGCCCTTAACCTCCCTCCAAAGTTGACTTTTAAGCTGTTTTTCAAAACTGGGCCTAAAATATTCCATACGGAATGGAGCTAAAGGGTTAAAATGTTCCGAGGAAAAATTCACGGAAAATTTCAATAAAAGTCTCTGAAGGCATGAACTATATTAAATGAATTTAAACAAAGTCTTTGATTCGATTTTTGATCAAAAATATCAAATTTCAAACCATTGGAAAACAAATTGTGAATAATGGAGCAAAATGAGCATTAAGGTTTTGTTACTGAGATCAAATGCTACAAACTCATACCTTCAGTTTATGCAGGATTTCGTGTCGAGAAGACACGATTTGTTCAGGGAAACATTCGTCATCGACTGCGTAAGCCCACTGATGACGGCCAAATCAAACCAGTAGTCATAATATTGTAGATGGAGAATCCTAGATACCCGAAAGTCATCTCCGATGGATTCAAACATTTAAAGAGCATAATTTGGAAGCACTTTATGTAATGCGAAGTGCATACAAAAGGGTAGAGCGATGTAGAGCACCACTCAGTCTTCCCCTTTTAAGTTTGATACTTCCTCGTGATTCATTCGTGCTCCAGCATGGAGTGAACTTCGAAATATTCTGCGTACTGATATCTGTGGTAAATACTTTGCATCGAAGAAGGCAGTGAATTCCCACATGAAGTGCATTCGATCTCCTCTAAGGCTCCACGTTGAAGAGTCGAAAAGGTAATTTGGATTGGACCTTGAACCAAAGAAATTGAGGAAATGAATAGATACATTGTCCACCAAGATGTTTGTTTTTTTGCATTCATTAAATTCATGTGAAGTTTTCCAAAGTTCACCTTGAATGTTATACATGCTCATTAGGGTGTTCCTTATGTGGAATTTTTGGGAGTTTCGTTGAAAAAAAGGTATTAATAGCGAAATTGGACACCGAGCTCCACCTTTCGTTTGTTGTTTAAAAAATTATTAATATATGGTGCGAAATTTCGAATCGTTAGTTAGACCGGCCGTGGCATAGTGGTTAGAACACGCGACTACCATGCGGGAGATCACGGGTTCAACTCCTAGCTCCAGTCATCTTAAAAAAAAAGAAAAAAAATTCTTTCATTGTCGGCTCCCCTCGAATGTTGTCGACAGCAACTTCGCAGTATTAGTGTCGAGTTAATCGGCATGTCTAGTAAGAGCTTCTCAAACAGTGACGTTCGCATTCGTCGATAAACAAGTAGGTGCGGTTAGTTGTGCATCTAAAAATAGAAAGCGTGTCAATTCACAACAACGCAAGAAGCTGCTAACCCATACCTCATTCATGGGGTGCAAAGGGAAATTAAGTTTTTTTAAGTTAGACGTTAGAGTGTGCCGCAAAGAGGTCAAAGTAAGATGTTGTGTTCAATTCAGTTTATCATCTCTGAATTTTTGTTGTTGCAGTAGAAAGACGAACTAGTAATATGCCGTTAAATAGGTGAAGTGGCGACCTATAAAAAAATATTATTGGACTTACCATATCTCTTATAGATATCGAGATATTTGATGCAAAAGTGGGGGCATTTTTGAAAATGGTATATCTCTTCAATGGAGCATTAGATATTAATGGTCCTGGTGTCATTAGAATGAAGACACAATATGTATTCCGATGAAAACGGAGATTAAAGTATAGGTGCATTAGTCTTTGGTATATTTAATGTAAAAAAAAAGTTTTTTTAACGCCTGATATCTCGGGAACGGATAGAATATTGAAAATACACTTATATACTTTTTTGTAGATATTGACCTGATATATGCTAAATTGTTGAAATATATAGCGGTCTGCAATAATATACATCGCAATGCAAGATACCCCCACTTTTGCATCAAATATCTCGATATCTATAAAAGATATGGTAAACTTAACCCTTTGAACCCCACATTTTTGTCTGTGTATCGAAAATTTTGTTTTTGGGTTTTATCTTCATATATCTGTCTCAGAAGTGTTCATACAAAATTTGGAGACATTTCGACCCCCCGTTTTGGAGCTAGAAAAACTTGTAGGCAACTTTGGCCCATTTTGGTATACAACAAATGGACAACTAAGATATTTGATGTATGAAAAGTTTGATATTTTCATTATTTTATGTTTTTATAATAAAAAAAACTAGTAATCACTATTGGAATTTATTTAATTATGATTTAGAACAAACCACTTCTTTTTAACACTTCATTTTGAATAACTAAATTATGCTGATCGCGCTGCACAAAAAATAGAATCAAATCAAATGGTAACGGTAAATTTGTATTATTTGTTTTACACTCTCTTCTTTACACATAAACCCAGTGTTGCCTGCAAAAATTTAGAAGATAATGCAATCGTGGTCTTTGTGGTTTAATGACAAACACGTGAAGTTGCTCTCAGGCAACATTGGGGCTGAAAGGGTTAAACATATTCTTTTATAGGTCGTCACTTCAACTGTTTAACGGCATATTACAAGTTCTCCTATCTACTGCAACAACAAAAACTGAGAAAGCCAAATTTCTTATTGTTAATTAAATATTTCGTACTAAATGATAAATTTAACGACAACCATAAATTCTACATAATCCCAATGGAAAGCTTACTCTTTACAAATTGTAAGATTGTAAATCACATGGTCGACTCAAGATGGCAGTCCTCAGATTTATATAACAACCCAAGTTACAAAATCAAAGCGATTAACAAAATCTTAGCGCTCACAAATTGTCAAATACCAAAAACGGAGTCATTAATTTATGCAAAGTCATTATTTTCCTAAAATAGCGAAGAAGATTGAAACAGAAAACAAAACCACAACCACCACCTAATTAACGTATCATAAAAAGTCCAAATTTTGTTTAACAAATTCACTTTACTTCATTTCTGAATATACAATTTATTTTATTGTTTCTCATTAAATCTAAAGATGGCTGTCGCTGACGATGAAGTAAAAAGACAGCAAAAATAACAGCCCATAAATTTTAATCAAATGTTAATAAAAAAATATATATAATAATAATGCTAATGCCCAATAATGGCATACAAAAATCCTAACTAATAGCAGCATTAATTGGTTGTTTTATTCAGGCAAAATCAAATTTATAACAGAAAATTAACAATAATTTAGGTTTCAACTTGAGAGGTATCTCGCTTCTTTCGTAGGCGCGTAAAATTTTGTTTATCTTAAAGGTTTTTAACACTGATTGCCGCCTCTACGATTTGATTATTTATATCTATGAAACTACTTAGCGATTCATATAAGAAGCAAGTCGTATTATTAAGTGTATTTTTATTATAATTAAACAGATTTTGTTTTCGTTGTTGTAGCCACAAAGCTTTGCCTAACGAGAAAATAGTAGAAAGGTGTTTTTGAGTGGGTATTTATGTGTAGACATCTCATATTGTATCATAAATTTGCAATATGTGAGGTTCTACTAGAATGGTTAGAATGTCAGATGATGATCTTTATAATAACTAAACGGTTTTATTAGGTAGATCTATTTTTTTGAATTAGGTGCTAAACACGGGATAAATGGATCCACATTTGATATCGAAGCGCATATAAACGACAAGCTCTTACGATGTTTTTAATATAGGTTATGTTAGGTTAATTCCGCAGCCACGTTCAACACAGCTTACTTGGGTCCTAGTATAAGTCCCGCTGTGATACCATTTTCAAATTTTCGCATCAAATATTAATATTTTGTTCGGTCGACATCGCTATCAAGTTGCATTTCGATCGCCTACTGATACACAGGTATTTTCCAGAAGAGTCCGATGAACAAGCTTTTTCATATCTCAGGTCACCAAAAGCAGGGCAGTGACATAGAAGATGCTCCGTGGTATCCTCTTCTTCCTCATCATTGCAGCTTCTACAAAAATCTTTGCATGCTAGTTTCAACCACAGCGTGTTTACCAACCGCCCAGTGACCGGTTATTACAGCTATGATGTCCCTCAGGTGGACTATGGACAGGTTTAGCACAAAGCGTGTCCTCTGTGTATCCATTGTAGCTCAAATTTGATTAGTCGCCGTGCAAGTGGGTTCTCTTACCCATCTCTCCTTAGCAATCAGGTTCAGTTGCCACGCAATTAGCTGTTTCTCCCTTGTGAGTGGGACATTAATGAGACCGTAAACTTCGCCTGAGTTCACGGTTGTAGTGGCCCTTGCCAATGTATCGGCACTTTGGTTACCATATATGTCCCCATGCCCTGGAACCCATATAAGGGTAACCGTCGAAAGTCTCGCTATCTCCTCAAGAGACGATCGGCATTTTCGCACATTTCTCGAAGTGGTGTACACGTTCTCCAGGGATCTGATTGCCGCTTCACTATCAGTATGAATATGAATATTGCCGCGCAATACCCCACTATACTGAATTTTCTCTACGGCTATTCTAATGGCCGCTATTTCAGCCTGAACTATGCAACAGTGATCCGGTAGTCTGACTGATAGTTACAAATTCAACTCCTCCGAAAAGATTCCACAACCTGCTCTTACCTTTAATTTCGAACTGTCCGTGAAAATTAGAATGACTTCCTCCTCAAAGTTAAGGGCATTATCATCATAGAAGCATCTGTTCGGGATGTTCCCTATAAAACCCCGATCGAAGACAGGTTCTGGTATGGTGTAATCCGTGTGGCAGCTCACATTAATTAGGTTCAGAATTTTGGCATGGCCATAGTTCCTGTGCATGCATGCTTTTGGGGCGTCTGAACGCATTGCGGTGTTCGCTGCTATTTTCCTCGCCTCAATGTCCGGGGGTAACCAGTTTAGGATCGTAAACAGTGCCTTAGATGGAGTAGTTCTAAGTGCCCTGTTGTCATGATTGCCACTAGTCTCATAATGCATTCGAATTTCAGTCTTTGGGACACTCTATCTAGCGCCGGCCACCAGACTGCCGATCCGTAGAATAAGATGGGTTTGATTACTAAGCCATATAACCAGTTCACATCTATGGAGCTATTGTCCTTTTGCAGCAGATAAGGACCAAGTGTTCAGATTTCCATTCGGATTACTGTCTAACATTAGACCAAGGTATTTGTTACTATCAGAGAGAGTCAGGTTCAGGTTAGACATTATTAAAAATTTCCCTAAATATCCAGGAAGGGAAAGAGAACATTAACCTTGTAGTTCAGGGATCTTTCAATGAGGCTGGTTATCGAATGTAAAGCAGCTTCTGTAGATTTGTCCTTCGTGTAGGCATGCTGAGCCTTGGATAGGACTTCCGGTTTAAGAGACGATCTGATTTATGCATCAATTATTCTCTCAATAGTCTTAAGTAAGAAGGAAGATAGGCTTATTGGCCTAAAATCCTTGGCTTAAGTGTGGGATGCCTTACCCCTTTTGGGGATAAATACAATTTTGTAGGTTGTCCTTCTAGTTGGAATGTGCGACAGGGCGTGAATACTCTGATGTTCTTTTGTAGAACCGCGGAAATGATTCCATCGGGTCTCGGTGATTTATAAGGGTGGACACTTTTGATAGCCCATTGAATTTGATGTTCAGTAATCGATATGTCGGAAATATCAAAGTTATAGCTGAGCGAGTTTTCCATAAATTGGTAATCACTTTCCCGACAATCTGGGAAGTGTGCTTCTATCAGCACCTACAGAGTTTTGAGGCTGTTAGTGGTCCATGTACCATCTTGTCTTTGCATGTACAATGGTATTGTTGTATTCGACGATAAAATATTACGTGGACGACTAGTTTCGGAAGAGTTTTCTACATTTCTTCTATATTTTCTCCATGACTGCCTTTTGGCCTTCCTGATTAGGTTCTAGAAATTGTTTACTGAATACTAAGATGTTAGTTAATATTTCAACCGTGGAGTCCAGCGTAGACATATGATCGGTAAAGGCCGGACACCTGGGTAACTTGCTCTCTGGAAGCCTCTTCAAGATGAGCCAGTTTGTTTTTCTTCTAATTATACAACTTACTATTATATAACTGGAATCCACTTCGAACAAAAGGTCAAAGTCGATATACTGACCATGTTCGAGCATTTATCGTTAATAAGTGTAACAAATAGAACTTATTTTCTGTTAGTGACAATAAAAGTGGGTTCGCTACCCCTGTTAACTACTGTTTGTTTGTTCTCAATAATAAAGTTGAAAAGCGACTCACCCCTTAAGTTGAAGTCTCAGCTACCCCAGATAGTATGGTGCGCATCGGCAAGTAAATATAAACAATGTTAAGAGGCATAATAGAAGTAAAAAATCTTAAGACTTATTCCAATTTGCATAACTTTACGGAGTCCTACACAAAGCTTTCTTGGTGCAGCGAAACTAAATTTACTATCGTCTTTTTATAGCATTATGGGTATGAAAACATTTACTTTATTACGAATTTTTCACATCAAAGTGTGGCTTATTGTAAATTGCATACAAAATTTATCTAGTAAAATCTCCACATTTAAAACATTTGCAGTCTGTTGGCTCTCTTAAACGTATATCCATGGTGGCCATTTCCTGAGATGTCAAACGAGTGCCATCAGGATCATAACAATGTGAAAGAGTAATGATTTTTTCCTTGAGAAAACTTTCGCGACAGCAATAGCACTCCTACAAGTAATAAATTCAAATATATCGTAATATTTATGAAATTGAAATATTTGAGCACTTACTTTCAGAAACCCCGTGGGTGTAATAACAGAAGGCTGCACCTGACTGTTACACAAACCTTCGCACTTATTAACTATAACATCCGCGTTACAGGTCCTCTGCATACGACCCAACTCGTCGAATTCCTCTTTGATTAAATGAATTTCAGATTTAATAGTTTCACAATTTTCATCTCCTGTGCCTTGAGAATAACGTAAGCCCTCGCTCATATTTGCCATCGCAACAATAATACAAATGATGGTACATTTAATGGAGAAATCCCAAAATTTAACCATACTTTCTGTTGTTACACAAGAAAACAATGGGAATGTTGATGATGAACTTCCAAGGACAAAACTGTGACTATTTTGTGTGACCTACGGCAACGAGGCTTTTATAGCACTTGTTGCAGGCTGTCATGAATACGATTCACATACAAAAATGTCTCATTTATATTAACGATTATATTGATTGAATGGCTATGTTCATCACAGCGGGCTTAATGAGTTATTGCAATAAATTATTATTGATATTGGACAGTTTACATGTGATGAAAGAGGAGGCGCATTTGTGTGGCCATAAACCTACATGTTATTTAGAAATAAATTTATGTTAGGCTACCAAAGGGACATTTATACAGTGGGCTGTGTGGTTATCAAATAGCAGTCACTAAATCATTCCATGTATATAAAATGTTCTTTGTAGGTCAATGAACTAGATTGGCATGGTATTAGTACGAAATGTATTATGAGTTATATTAACATCAGGAGTCCTATTAAAACGTAACGTTTTTTGTAGCCATATTATAAATCTATTGGTTAGAAGATGGGCAAAACACTTAAAAGCATTGTCACCACTTGATAAAGAAATAATTTCCCAATAATGCGCGTAATCGATTAAAAAGTGGTTCGTTTTAAAAATATTAATACTGGTAAATTTTCATACCGATCCGTTAAGGTTTACTCGAGTTATCCTGCTGACCAGCCGTCCAGCCAGCCAGCCAGACAGACGGACATAGCTCAAAAGTCCTGTAACGAATTTGGTCTTAAGATACTTGGGGTCAAACTCGTCTCTGTTAATGCGTTACACTTTTTTTCGTATCAAATGATATATACCCTCATCCCTAAGGGTGATGGTATAAAAATTCCGGTGTGTTTTCTCTTTTAACTTCATATATACAAGTAGTGAGATAACGTGGGGACACTATGGTCCTCTGCCCTTAAGCCAGCTCAAACCATTAGTGAACCTCACCAGATTCTCTATGACGACAGTTCAGTGAGACTATCAAAAAACGATTTTCCGAGAAATTGCTTCCTTCTTCTATGAAGAGCTGGACAATGGCAAAACAAATGCTCAATGGTCTCAATTTCCTCCTCATCGTCGCAAAGCCTACAGTAATCCACCTGTGTCGTCTCACAGTTGGATGTAAATGCTCTGACGTCGCAGTGTCCCGTGATCACTCCAACTGGTCGTCTAATGGACTTCCAATAGTGATCTGGTTCGTCTTCCATCCAGTCTTGGCCAAATATCTCGTGATACTATACAGTCGGTGCGATGTTCCCAGGATGCATTTGGCAGCCATTTGATGTGACGGGTCACCGTATATATGACACATTGGTGGCCGCATTGATCCGTCCGATTGGCCGGGTTCCATTGTTGAGCCCTACCGCGCCAGTTCATCCGCTATTTTGTTTCCTAAAATGTCACTGTGTCCGGGAACCCAACATAGTCTAACACTATTCTCCGGCAGTTTTGAGAGCGCCGTCCTACATCTGTACATCTCTGTAATCTCGATATAATAGCCTTTGAGACCAAAACCTTTAAGGCCGTTTGACTGTCCACATAGATTGTGACGATCTCCTTTAAATTCCTTGCCATTATTTCCTCCACAGATTTCATAATAGTGAAGATCTTCTTGTGGAACACACTGCAATCGTTATCCCAGCGGAAGTTTTGCCTGAAATTGAGATCCTCGCTAAAAACACAGGATCCTGTTCCAGGTTTCATCAGTGAAGATGGACAGCCCCCTTAAAGGTAAGGAATCTTTCCAATCTTCTCTATCAGGGATCACTCTTTCCGGGCATGATGTAAAATCCAACAACGGAATCATGTACTTCCTTTGTTGAGTCCTTCGCTGCATCCATGTCTGCTGAACCATAACAGTATTACTGCGTGACCCGACTCCATTTACCGCCAAAGGCCCGCTTCTCGTAACCTTATTGCACTTTTAGTCGATACAGATAGTGAATGGTATCGCAGGTTCTTCAGGTTTTATATCACGTCCAGTGCCGCACTTGGTGTGCTTCTTCTAGCACTTGTTATACACAGTGATGACATTCGCTGTGCACTACTTATCAGCATTAGCCTTCCTTCTGTTTCCAGAGCCCCCCACCAAACAAGGCATCCGTAAGTTACTATGGGACGCACTACAACTGTGTATATCCAATATACCATTCAAGTTTGTAGTCCCTAGCTTCTCCTTACACAGTTCCGGCAGTCATTTAATCCTTTCTTCGTCCTTTCCTCCGTATTGCCTCTCCAGTTTAGTAACCTATCGAAAATTACGCCTATGTTACATAGTTCGCCTCCGACGATAGTTTCAGTTCTACACCATAAATTACCCGCAGTCTGAATTTCTCAATGAGGTATTTGCGTGTCAATAGTACTAGCTCCGTTTTTCTGTGGATTAACATTCAGACCACAGCTTGTGACCCATTCTAATAAAGATCGTAAGTCATCCTGTATGAGGTCACTCAAAGTTGGAGCAAATCTACATGTAACTAGGATAACGACGTCGTCCGCATATGCCACATACTTCCTTCTATTTCTCTCAAAATTCTTGAGAACGCTATTTACCACTATTAGCCACAGAAATGGGGTAGCACTCTACTTTGTGGTGTACCCCTAGTCGAAAGCTTCCCCGTAGTACTCGTGCCAAGCGTGGAGTTTATCACTACCGGCCCCCTCGATGTTGTCTAAGTATAAGTGTCGAGTCAATCGGCATGTCTAGTAAAAGCTTCTCAAACAGTGACGTTCACATTCGTCGATAAACAAGTAGGTGCCGTTAGTTGTGAATCTAAAAATAGAAAGCGTGTTAATGCACAACAACGCGAGAAGCTAACCCATACCTCATTCATGGGGTGTAAAGGGAAATTTAGTTTTTTTTTTTTATAATTACAGGTGAAACCTAACTAACCGGATTTGGCCCACCCATTAGAAATTATGATATTTTCTGAGAATTTCGAGCGAATTATTTTCATCATTTTACTTTAACTCTCAGTTGGGCCCTTTCGATACTCCCACAAAAAATACCATATTCCCAGTGATATTGAAATTAACATTTTACATTTGTGGGCAGTAACTTTTTCTACAGTTTTACAGTCAGTTCACCTGACCTAAATTTCTGTACTGGTTGTTGTATCAAATGATATATATCCTCATTCCTAAATATTGGGGAAAAATTATTTAAAACCAGTCGGTTTCATTCAGTAAAACCGACTTACTTATACCCTGACCCTCAGTAAAACATATAATTTTCTAGTATATTGATATTATTACACGACTTCTAAGGTGGACGGAATGATACATTTCTATGAAAGGCACCAGAAATGGCGTGGCTCAACTTTCAATTTGTTCTCTAAAACATTATCTTGTTATAGCTTAACAAAATACATAATTTGGACACGCTCGCGTGGGGTGTATTGATATTATTACTCAATTCCTAAAGTGGGCGGAATGTTACATTTGTATGGGAGGTACTAGAAGGGGAGTGGCTTGACTTCCAGATTTTTCTTCCAAAACTTTATTCTGCTTTAACTTTACTAAATACAGAATTTGGGCACAATCGCATTATGTCTATTAATAATATTAATAGATTTCTAAACTGGGCGGTACCAAATGTGTATGGGAGGTACCAGATGGGGCGTGGCTAGACTTCCAGTAGTTTTCTCAAAAACTGTATCCTGCTATAGTTTTACTAAAATAAGAAATTTGGTTACGATCGCCTTAGATTTATTGATATTATTACTTCTTCTCTAAAGTGGGCGGAAAGGTACATTTGTATGGGAGGTACCATAAGGGGCGTGTCTAGACTTCTAATATTTTTTTCAAAACTTTATCCTGTTATAACTTAACAAAATGCATCATTTGGGCACGATCGTGTTGAGTATATTGATATTATAACTCCATCTTTAAAGAGGGCGGAGTGGTACATTTGTATGGGAGGTATCAGAAGGGGCGTGGCTAGACTTTAAATTTTTTTTCCAAACCTCAATCCTGTTATAGCTTTACAATATATAATTTGAGAACGATCGAGTTAGACGTATTGATATTATTACTCGATTTCTAAAGTGGGCGGAATTGTACATTTGTATGGAAGGTATCAGAAGGGGCGTGGTCATGTAGCCCATTTTCAATACCGTAAGTAGTTTTGATGAAATATTAACTCGTGCAAAATTTCAAAACATTTGGTTGTGTCTTTCGTTCGAACCAGACAGACAGACCGTCGGACATGGCTCAAACGACTTAAAAAGTCATGAATCGAATTTGGTTCAAAGAAACCTAGGGTCTAAAGTCACTTCTTCTATGTGTTACACTTTTGGGTCGTATCAAATGATATATACCTTCATCCCTCAGGGTGATGGAATAAAAAATTCCCTCGATGTTGAAGTACAGGTTGATACATTTTATAATCATATAAATAGAGTTATAATATCAATACGCCCAACGGGATCGTACCCAAATTCTGTATTTGGTAAAGCTACAACAGGATAAAGTTTTGGAAAAAATTTTGAAAGCCTAGCCACGCTCCTTCTGGTACCTCCCATACAAATCTACCTTTCCGCCCACTATAGAGATGGAGGAATAATATCAATAAATCAAACGTGATCGTACCTAAATTATATTTTTAGTAAAGCTATAACAGGATAATGTTTGAAGAAAAAAATTGTAAGTCTATCCACACCCCATCTGGTACCTCCCATACACATCTGGTACCGCCCACTTTAGAAATCGATTAATATTATTAAAAGACCTAACGCGATCGTGCCCAAATTCTGTATTTGGTAAAGTTCAAGCAGGATAAAGTTTTGTAGAAAAAATCTGGAAGTCTAGACACGCCCCTGCTGGTACCTCCTAAACAAATGTACCACTCCGACCACTTTAGAAAAAGGGTAATAATATCAATACACTCGACACGATTGTGCAAAAATTTTGAATTTTGTTATGTTATAATAGGACAAAGTTTTGGAGAAAAATTTGCAAGTCTAGAAGTCAAGTCCCCCTATGGTACCTCCCATACAAATGTACCTTTCCGCCCACTTTAGGAATGTAGTAATAATATCAATACACCCAACGCAATCGTGCCCAAATTCTGTATTTAGTAAAGCTATAACAGGATAAAGGGGAATGGGACTTTGCCCAGAGGTAGAAAGTTACTGATTGTCACTCACTTGGGAGTGACCAGAATCGATTCCTTTGTGGCACTGTCCAAGCAGCTAACTACTTCCGGTCTTAGACCAAGTATTCCCTGGGCAATGACTTTAAAGCAACCGCTTTAAAGTTAGCTAGAGTTAGAAGGCGAAATGTTGAGTAACCTAATCGGCATGCTACCACCGATGCGTCTTAGGAACTAGGTAACAGAAGTTACTGAAACTCAACACAGGCTCTCTTAGTGGCTTTGGCAGCCCCAAGAAACTAAGATCGGGAGCGGTGGCCTAATAAGCCACTCTCCTTAAACAAAAATTTATTATGAAAACACGAAGAAAACGAAAAACAAGAACCCCCCCAAATGTTGACGACCCCCGCAAACGATATAAGGACCATGATTTAAGGATATGCACCTGGAATGTCCGAACTCTATACAGAGATGGTGCCTCTATCCAACTGGCGTATGTCCTCGACAAATACAAGGCTGACATCACCGCCATACAGGAAATGAGATGGACGGGACAGGGATGCACACGACGGAAGAACTGTGACATCTTTTACAGCTGCCATGCAGAAAGACACGAATTTGGATGTGGTTTCATAGTCGGCAAGAGACTTCGACACCTGGTCTCGCGGTTTAACCCTGTAAATGACCGTATAGCCACCATTCGCATCCGGGCGAAATATTTTAACATTACGCTGATTTGTGTACACGCCCCGACGGAAGACAAAGACGATGACATCAAAGATGCATTCTATGAGCGCCTGGAGGATATATATGACCGCTGCCCTGCACATGACATTAAAATTGTTCTGGGAGATTTTAATGCTAAAATAGGAAGGGAAGATGCTCTTGGTTCAGCAGTCGGAAAATTCAGTCTACACAACAACACCTCCGATAACGGATTCAGACTGGTAAGTTTCGCGTCGGCAAGAAACATGGTTGTGCGTGGAACCAGATTCCCGCATAAAGATATCCACAAGGCAACCTGGATATCTCCCGATCAAAAGACAAGAAATCAGATTGATCACGTGGTAATTGATGGAAGGCATGTCTCAAGCGTTATGGACGTGCGTGTGATGCGCGGTGCAAATATCGACTCGGATCACCACCTAGTTGCAGCCAAGGTACGCACACGATTAAGTAGAGCTAAAAACACTCTTAATCAAACGCAAAGGAAGCTAGACATCACAAAGCTGCAGACCACTGAGATAGCCAATGCCTACTCCAACCAGCTCTCTCAATTACTCCACACAAATCCCCCTAGTTCTGATGTTCCCGACATGCAGTGGCAGCATATTGCGAATTCTATGACCACTGCCGCAACAACCGTACTGGGTTATGAAAAACCACGCTCAGATAAGCCCTGGTACGATGACGAATGTCGCCAAATGTCTGAGGAAATGGATGCTGCATACAAGGCAAAACTGCAGCCAATGGCGACGCGTGCGGTGACGGAGCGTTATAAAGAGAAAAGGAGGGAGATGAAACGCCTATTCAGACGGAAAAAGCGTCTGTGGAAGAAAAGAGAGAGCCAGGATATCGAAAACTACAGGGATAGAGGTGAGGCCCGAAAGTTCTACCAAAAGGTTAAAAGTAAAGGTTTTGGAACAGGGATCCCCACCTGTAAGGACAGAGACGGAAATCTGGTCACGGACACTCAGAGTGTGCTGCAAATATGGAGGGAACACTTTCAATCTCTTCTCGTTCCCGAAGGCAGCATAAGTGACGGAATCGCACCAATCATCGACGATGGAGTAGATTGTCCACCACCGAGCCAAAACGAGATCAGCACGGCTATTGCCCGGCTTAAAAATAATAAAGCTGCGGGAGCCGATGGACTGCCGGCAGAGCTCTTCAAAGCCGGCGGCGATGACCTGGTAACATGCATGCACCAGCTCATAAACACGATTTGGCTCAGGGAATGCATGCCCGATGATTGGAATCTGAGTGTCCTATGTCCCGTGCTTAAGAAAGGCGATCCTAGTGTGTGTACCAACTATCGCGGGATTAGCCTTTTACCCATCGCATACAAGGTCCTGTCTAGTGTGTTATGTGAAAGACTAAAGCCCCTCCTGGCGAACCTGATTGGACCTTATCAGTGTGGCTTTAGACCTGGTAAATCCACCACCGACCAGATATTCACGCTACGACAAATCCTGGAGAAGACCCAAGAAATGCAGATCGATACCTACCACCTGTTCATCGATTACAAAGCTGCATTTGACAGTCCGATACGACAGAAATTGTTGGATGCTATGGCTGAGTTTGGTATCCCCGCAAAACTAATTCGACTCTGTGGGATGACACTGACTGACACGAAGTCTTCTGTGAAAATTGGCAAAAATCTGTCAGAGCCATTTTCTACCAAGCGAGGCTTTAGACAAGGCGATAGTCTGTCCTGCGATCTCTTTAACATCGTAATGGAGATGATCATGCGGAAAGCAGCAGTAAACAGGAATGGCACCATATTTAACAAAAGCCACATGTTGCTCGCGTATGCTGATGATATCGATATTATTGGACGTGGATTGCGAGATGTTACTGCGGCTTTTTCGAGCATTGAAAAGCAGTCGGCTGAAGTGGGTCTGGTGATAAACGAGGACAAAACCAAGTTATTTGTTTCAACGAACAAAGAGTCCACTCGTCTGGGACGCTGCGTGAACGTTGACAACTATAATTTTGAAGTGGTAGATGATTTTGTCTACCTTGGCTCCGCCATAAACAAAAATAATAATGTCAGCCTCGAAATCAAAAGACGAGTATTGATCGCAAACCGCTGCTACTATGCGCTAAGCAAGCGATTTAACGACAAAGCGCTCTCTCGAAAAACAAAGATCCAGCTCTACCAGACTCTGATCCTACCTGTCTTGCTCTACAGCGCAGAATCGTGGGTAATGACACAAGCGGATCAATCTATTCTGGGAGTCTTCGAGAGAAAAATACTCCGCAAAATATTTGGACCCATCATCGTGAACGGCGAGTACCGTCGACGAATGAATCATGAGCTGTATGAGCTGTACAAAGACATCGACGTGGTCAAGCGCGTTCAAATAGACCGAATGCGCTGGCTTGGACACGTTGTACGAATGGACGACAACGCTCCGGCTCGAAAAGTCTTCGGCAATAAACTCGATGGGCGGCGCAGGAGGGGGCGACCAAAACTCCCATGGATAGACCAGGTGACGGAAATGTTAAGTAAGCTTGGTATGACGAACTATCTACGGTGCGCAAAAGACCGAAGCGCTTGGAATGGTTTTCTACGTGCGGCTACTGATAGATGAATTTCTGTTGTTGCTGCCAGTAAAGAAGAAGAAGAAGAATAACAGGATAAAGTTATGGAGAATAAATCTGGAAGCCTAAACACACCCCTCCTCGTACCTCCCATACAAATGTACCACTCCGCCCACTTTAGAAATCGAGTAATAATATCAATATAATAGAAAATTATTTGTTTTACTGAGGGTAAGGGTATATGTAAGTCGGGTTACCCGACCGAAACTTTCTAACTGGTTTTAATTACAAATCGGTTAATTTCAATAACTCAAGACTTAAACAATATCTTATAGTGGGTGATGGTATTTATCAGTCAGTTTATTTGACTGAAATTTCTGTACTGGTTTTTAAGCGCATTTTTGCAAAATTTCTTCTCAACGGGATCGTACTGTTTTAGGAGACACAACCATTTATATATGCCACACTCATCAGATTCGTTCATTCACATAAACCTGTAATCAAATTTGGGATTTTACCATTTCACCAATGATATAAAACTAAAACTATAACACAAGCTAGACTTATAAATGTGTTCACTTTTTTTACCCGTAGGCAGTAGGTGTCGAAAAAGTGTACAGTCCAATACTCTCTATCAAAGCGTAATTACTTTTGTAATGTATCCAACAAATTCATATACAAATCATATATCTATTTGATAACAATTTTCTTATATGTGCAGTTGATTAAATTTAATATGCACTATAAACATTTAGCTATTTTCAATTGTTTTAAATTGTGTTAAAAGTGTCTGAAACACGTTTCACAAAATTAGTGTTTACTAAAATTACTGATTTGTCGAATGTAATGCATGTCCTCACAATAAGTCATATGATACGAGGAATGTTGGGAAAGTAAATCTATAGCGTAGTCTGAAACAATTCGTTGAAATATTAAAATATTAAAAACTTTTACATGTATAATTAGTTTCTTATATTATGTTATTTGTGTATATCATAGCATGTACTGATGAACTGATTTAAGTATAATTTTTTACTTTTTTAATCTTTTGTAACCTTATTGCGAAAATTAGATGTTTTAAAAAAAAGATAATACAAATTTTCCTATAAGTAAGTAATTTCTTAATTTTTAATGCCATTATACATTTTATGTTATATACATTTTATGTTATGTTATATGCATTTTATGTAATGTTATGCTAAATTGGCAAATGCCAATTTATTCCAAGATGAATACGTGGTCAACGTGGTCATCTTAATCAAAGTACTAAGGTGTTTCGAAAAAAATATAACGCAATCAGCTTTGCAATTAAACGCTTAAACTTTCTTAGTCGTCCTCGATGTAATTGTTGCTTGTAATTTTAGTTACATTGATATTGTTGTTATAAAAATTTCATATAATTTTCTGATTTGTGAAAATTTAACCTGCAGTTGACTACAGCAATGTTGTCGCCGCAACTTGTTTACATCAAAAGTATTTTAAAATGTAAACTGTGGCTAAAATTGCTGCTGTCGCAGAGCTGATGTGGCATAATTCCTTGATTTCAAGCGATATTTAATGTACCGCAACTGGCAAATTAACAACTATAGGTGAAATTGTTAAGTTTTGCCCCAGCTTGTCAATGTTGTAGCCATTACTAAGTTCTCGTAAGTGTTTGTTTTTGCTGTAGTTGTTGCAGTTTAATAAATACAGTATTAGTAGTTGGTTATGTCGACAATAGTCTAACAGCACAAAAATGCTTTGAAATTATGTACATTATGCTTTAGGCAGTAGCTGTAACAAACGGCAACATTATAAGCTGCATCAAGCGGCGAAAACACAAGTACTAACAACATTGTGTACTTTGTGAACCTGGGCAGACCAGGCCGTAAGAATTGATACACGTATGTGTGTTGGTTATTGTTACCACCGCTGAACATGTGCATATGATAAGTTGTTTTGGGTTTTAGATATAATACCAAAAGTACTATTTAGTACTTCTTATTGTATTGTACTTTTTATGATCATAAATTAGGGGATGACATTTTCCAATCACACATAGAAAAAATTATGTCCAAATAAGAATATGCATCTTTTATTTGGAACCCAACTGCTAATATTCATATCAACCGCATTGAGAAAGTACAAAAATCGTTGATTTCTCGGATCCCTTAAAATCCTATGACAGTCGCTGTCGCTTCTTTCATTAAAAACTTTAGCAAGCCAGGAGAGACATTACGTCTCTTATGTTTTAACATGGCATTGCCTCAGGTTTTACTGACTGCTCCGAATTGCTGTCGCTTCTTCGTTTTAACGCACCTATATGATCACTGCGTCAAAAAACAATTACGCCTCGAATGAGCCAATTGCTAGATCTATGAGACTTTTTATATCTATTTGTATTTGATCTCAGTTATTCTGCCACTAAATTTAAGAATTTTTTATCTGAATTAATTATATAACTTGTACAAGTTTTATATAAATGTATTAATTATTATGCTTGGCTGAAAGGATTGTTTTTTATAGACTTTAAATAAATAAATGAAATATTTTTTGATGTACTACGGTGGAATGATTTCAAAAATAGTTGAAATTCTTTTCTATGGAACAGTTTCTTTTTTGTCTATAGTAAAAATGAAAATGTTGTTTCACAGATATATGCATAACTCAAAAATCATTTGTCCTATTTTTGTGATCATATTAATGATTGACTCGGAGTTATCTAAAAACTTATAAATAAATAGATTTTTTCAGTTAGTCCTACCAGATGGTGACACGTCGCCAACCACTTGGTTGTTCGAACGAAGTTTGGATCTCCCTGCTCTGCGCCGTCCTTCAGATTCGCCTTCAAACTTTTTTCTCTCTGGAGCATTTAATTCCATCCTGGCAACATGTCCCAACGTAGTCGTTGGATTCTGACACTTTTAGCTACGTCGATGTCGTTCTAAAGCTCATACAGCTCATGATTCTTCAGATGGTGGAACTCGCCGTTGACACATATAGGTCCATATATATTTCGAAATGTAATTTCTCTCGATTACTTCCAGGTTTTGCATGTCCGTTATCGTAAGCATCCGCGATTGGGTAGTATACAACAGAACGGGTAAAATTTCTTGTTTCTTCGTATCTCGAGATGTGGTGGTGTTACTAAAGTGCTGCCGAAGTCCGTAAAAACACCTATTGGCTAGCACAATTCTTCGCTTAATTTTTTGGCTGACATCATTTTTCTTATTGACAGAAGATCCGGGGTAGGTAAACTCATCTACTACCTTAAAGCAATAATTTTTAACATTCATGGTGCGTCCCCATCGAGAGGACTCTTGTTCTTTGGTATCATTATTTTTGTTCTGTCCTCGTTGACGGCTAAACCCATTTTTTCTGACTCCTTTTCTAGTGATAAAAAAGCTGCAGCTGCTTTGTCATCGGCGTAGCCTAGTGGCATGTGACTCTTGTGGAATATGGTGGCAGAAGTGTTGAATCACCTTCTCTATAACTATATTAAATAGTGTACATTACAAACTATCACCCTGCCTTAGACCTCTTTCCGTGTTGAATGGTTTTTACAGATCTTTACCAATCTTAATCGAGGATTTGGAGTTATCCAAAGTACATCTGCAAAGTCCTGTAAAGCGGTTACAGACATCTGTATAGACAACTGGTCTATACAGTGTTCTAGCATTCCAGGTGCATTTCCGCACATCATTGTCCTTAATTCGTTTACGGTGGTCATTTTTGGGGGCCGTTTTATCATTTTCTTACTTCTTTTAAATGAATTAGTCTAAACGTCGATGGCGGGTTGCAAGCCCAACACACCACGTCGCAGTTTTCTCCACCTGCCAGAATTTTATTTCATCCGCTCATTCTTGGTCAGACGCTGACCAGGTTACCGCTCACTCTGAGCCGACGTGCCTGGGTTCTCACAGAGTGAGAGGCGAAACTGTGATCTGACGGGTGTCAAAATCACGTTTCCAGGCGTCACCACTAGGAGTTACTCTGTACGCAGTAGCACAACGAATACGGAGTTCTGTCAGTAGACTTGAAGTGCAAGTGGCAAGGATCACTTTGGGCTTGCCATGTTAAACCGATCAGAAGCTTTATCTTGCATCACACTCCTGACCTTTAGACATGGTAAATCCACAACCGACCAGATATTCACACTACGGAAAAACCATGAAGAAGACTTAAGAAATGCAGAGTGACGCCTACAATCTGTTTATCGATTAAAAAGCTGCATTTGACATTCCGCTGAGACAGAAACTAATAGGTGCTGTGGCTGTGTTCGGTATTCCCGAGAAGTTAACACGACTTTGCGGGATGACACCGACCGACACGAAGTCTTAGAATTAAAATAGGTAAACATTTGACAGAGCCATTATCTAAAAAGTGAGGCTTTAGACAAGAATATAGTCTGTCATGCTATCTCTTTAATATTATAACGGAGGTAATCATTTGGAAGGCTGCAGTAAACACAACTGGTACCATCCTTAATAAAAGTCACATGCTTATTAAGTATTGAGAAGCAGTCGGCAGAAGTGGGTCTTCTGGTAAATGAGGAAAAACCCAAGTTATTTGTTTCAACGAACAAAGAGTCAACAAAGAAACGGGCCTTTATCGGAAACAACGATCTAACTATACCAAACACTGATCTTACCTGTCTAGCTCAACAGCTCCGAATCCTAGGTAATGACTAGGGCAACCAATTTTCAGCATATGCTAAATATTGCTGATGCTGCTTAATTTAACGATTTCAAGCGATCTTGCTTATTTAAAAGGTTTGTGCTTTTTTATGCTGTTTTTGCCCTTATTTAAATTTTTGATACATTTTGCTAAAATATGTTTCTATCAATTGAATCTTTTTACATATCACATGCCCTTGCGGTTCATAAAAATATGACAGGTAGTATTAAATTTGCAAACTATCCTCTTATTTTACACACCGCCTGCATTCAAGATTTTGTAATAGCCCTGGTTTTATCGATAGCTTAGATCGTTCGATTCGTTTTATTCCTATAGTTTTCAGGCGCCTTATCGAAAACAAAAATTTAAACTAATGAAACCTAATGTGCCTCTATAACCTAAACCAATAACGACACGATGGGGAACGTTGTTGGAAGCTGCGGATTATTATACTAATTATTTGGAAGACATAAGGGAAGTCATTCAAGAGTTTAACGAAAATGATTCGGAAGCATTGCGATAAAGCAAAGAGGTTCTTTCTAATGAAAATTTGTAATCCGACTTTTCCTTCATAAAAACAAACTTTAAGTGCATCCGGCATGCCATCACAAAAATTGAGTCAAGCGGATTGTCATTGAATGAAAGTTTGGAAACAATACAATCAATTCAACATGCTATAGAAAAAAATCTGATAAAAATTAAAAATTCCTAAAAACAAGTGCGTTTATCGGAAAATATTCGCCTGCTGAATCAACACTTCTTAAATACGCTTTATCGGAAAATATTCGCCTGCTGAATCAACACTTCTTAAATACGCTCCCGTTTCATCGTGTGACGTGGAACGTGTTTTTTCTATATATGGAAATTTTTTTACAAACTAGTGTAAAAGTTTCACCTTGGAAAATGGTGCTTAATTGTAATCGTGACATTGATCATTTTTTTTTGGTTTGAAAATTACTTTCTTTGTATGAATACCCGACTGAATAATTTTGCTTGTTTTTGTTTTTATACCATCACCCGTAGGGATGAAGGTATATATCATTTGATACGACCCAAAAGTGTAACACATAGAAGGAGTGACTTTAGACCCTAGGTTTCTTTGAACCAAATTCGATTCATGACTTTTTAAGTCGTTTGAGCCATGTCCGTCTGTCTGTCTGTCTGTCTGTCTGTCTGTCTGTCGGGTGGCTGTCCGGCTGGTTCGCACGATAACTTTCGAAAGACGCAACCAAATATTTCGAAATTTTGCACGAGTTATTATTTCTCTCAAAACTACTTACGGTATTGCAAATGGGCTACATGGCCCGCCCCTTCTGGTACCTCCCATACAAATACATCATTCCGCCCACTTTAGAAATCGAGTAATAATATAAATACACCCTACGGAATCGTCCCCAAATTCTGTATTTAGTAAAGCTATAACAAGATAAAGTTTTGGAAAAAATTTTGAAAGCCTAGCCACGCCCCTTCTGGTACCTCCCATACAAATCTACCTTTCCGCCCACTATAGAGATGAGAAATAATATCAATAAATTAAACGTGATCGTACCCAAATTCTATTTTGAGTAAAGTTATAACAAGATAAAGTTTTAGAGAAAAAAATTGGAAGTCTATTCACGCCCCATCTGGTACCCCCCATACACATCTGGTACCGCCCACTTTAGAAATCGATTAATATTATTAAAAGACCTAACGCGATCGTGCCCAAATTCTGTATTTGGTAAAGTTTAAGCAGGATAAAGTTTTGGAGAAAAAATCTGGAAGTCTAGACACGCCCCTTCTGGTACCTCCCATACAAATGTACACTCCGCCCACTTTAGAAATAGAGTAATAATATCAATACACTCGACACGATCGTGCCCAAATTCTGTATTTTCGTTATATTATAACAGGACAAAATTTTGGAGAAAAAATTGGAAGTCTAGACACGCCCCTTATGGTACCTCCCATACAAATGTACCTTTCCGCCCACTTTTGGGATGTAGTAATAATATCAGTACACCCAACGCAATCGTGCGCAAATTCTGTATTTAGTAAAGCTATAACAGGATAAAGTTATGGAGAATAAATCTGGAGCCTAAACACACCCCGTCACGTACCTCCCATATAAATGTACCACCCCTCCGCCCAATTTCGAAATCGAGTAATAATATCAATAAAATAGAAAATTATTTGTTTTACTGAGGGTAAGGGTAAATGTAAGTCGGGTTGCCCGACTGAAACTTTCTAACTGGTTTTAATTACAAATCGATTATTTTCAATAACTCAAGACTTAAACAATATATTATATTGGGTGATGGTATTTATCAGTCAGTTTAACTGACTGAAATTTCTGTACTGGTTTATTACTTCTTTAATAGGTGTGGAAATTGTTTTTGTTTGTTTTTCAATAAAACAAAAAAACCAGTACAGAAATTTCAGTCAGTTAAACTGACTGATAAATACCATCACCCAATATAATGTATTGTTTAAGTCTTGAGTTATTGAAAATAATCGATTTGTAATTAAAACCAGTTAGAAAGTTTCAGTCGGGCAACCCGACTTACATTTACCCTTACCCTCAGTAAAACAAATAATTATACCATCACCCGTAGGGATGAAGGTATATATCATTTGATACGACCCAAAAGTGTAACACATAGAAGGAGTCACTTTAGACCCTAGGTTTCTTTAAACCAAATTCGATTCCTGACTTTTTAAGTCGTTTGAGCCATGTCCGTCTGTCTGTCGGGTGGTTGTCCGGCTGGTTCGCACGATAACTTTCGAAAGACGCAACCAAATGTTTTGAAATTTTGCACGAGTTATTATTTTCTCAAAACTACTTACGGTATTGCAAATGGGCTACATGGCCCCGCCCCTTCTGGTACCTCCCATACAAATACATCATTCCGCCCACTTTAGAAATCGAGTAATAATATCAATACACCCTAGGGCATCGTCCCCAAATTCTGTATTTAGTAAAGCTATAACAGGATAAAGTTTTGGAAAAAAATTTGTAAGCCTAGCCACGCCCCTTCTGGTACCTCCCATACAAATCTACCTTTCCGCCCACTATAGAGATGGAGAAATAATATCAATAAATTAAACGCGATCGTACCCAAATTCTATTTTGGTTCAGCTAAACAA